>OX401853.1:10884178-12312891 GCA_947859175.1 Gandaritis pyraliata
TAAATGAAGTAACTGAAGGAATACATGTTGGTAAAACAAGATTTCCATTCTAGTATCGCCAGTTCGCTTGTATTTCGTCAAGGGCGAGGACGTATGAATAATTACACGTGTAAGTAAACAACAGCTACATTTATCACGTACCTCTATCTACCTAGTGTGTGAAATGTCCTATACTCAGCTGGAAATACGATCCCACTCATGTTACCTAAATATACATTTGAGGTGGGCCTGGTGACCCGCGATGCAGGTTTTTTTGTAAAACCTTAGTGGGCACCAGCTCTCAAGACAACAATTTAATCTACTACGTTAGATTAAGTTACTTTTAGATTAGCTTTTAGTCAACACTTCTTTGTACCCTTTTTTTTGTAGAGAAAATAAATATATTAAATTTTTTTTTAATGATTATTTATTTATTTAGTACCTTACCTATGTATCCGCTTTTCGACTCATAACCTAATCATCACTAATGATTTCTAAGACAAGCTCCTTGCCTTCAACAAGTTAGACTGTTTAGCTTATATTATTGTATGCATAATTTGTGATAATAATTAAGACCTGTTAATAATTAATATAAGGTCACAATTAATATAAGAACATTTTCGGTAAAACCGCGGCCTTGGTCATGTTAAATATCATATTGCATGTGTGTAAGCATAAAAAATAGAATTATTTTGTAACTATCGTGCCTGCGCTGGCACATTTATAGTTTGCCCAATACTAAGCTTATTAGCCCTTACCCAAAAAAAATCAGCTAAATTTAAAATGACCTAGGAGTACATACATAGAAATAGATAAGAGAATAAGGCATACATTCGTAGCATTTGGCGGAACTTCAGCATCGATTTGTCACAAGATGACAGTACTCGTTTGTTGAAGACTTCGGTTTAAAGAACTTTATTATTATTATTACTCATCGAAGAACTTTACAGTCCACTTATAATGAGCTTAAACTATAATTTTGTAAGTATGTAGGAAGGTTGGTAGTCTTAATACTAGGTACTTAGTAACTTGCAACACATTACTCAGCTAACATATACATATTTCACAATCAATTAATGACCCAAACATGACATTGGTTCTCTCTGAGTACCTTTGCTGTACTGGCCTCTGAATTGAGAAGCAGTTTGTTTAGTTCTATTACATTTCACTATTATTGTATATTCAGACAAGCGACCAAGTAAGCTGAACCAAGAAACCCTTAAACCAGTACAACAAATCGCGGTACTCGTTCAGGAATGTGAGCTGTTTGTGACAGGACCACAAACGGCTTAAATTTAAAGTGACACGCCCGTTTTAGTCTTGCATGGGATATAAGAACATCCCTGGCTGGGTAGTCTGCTTATCTTGGATAGGAACAGGGCAGCAGGTAGACAGTTCGCTACAACGCTAACGGTAAAGGCGCGCGCCGGCGGCGGCGGTCAACGAACTCAACGACCTTACTGTAGTCTAGAAATTTGAAGGTTTGCCCTAGTTTAACAAAAAACAAGTGTAAAACAAAGTCGAGCAATAAGTGAATGGTTGGTGTTATTCTGTCATGCAAATTATTTTTGAATCATAGAAATTGGTCTCGTTTGATTCAGAACTGCTGGTGCTTTTCATTTTCGAAATAAATAGATCACCGTGGAAGGTTTTAATAACATCGTTTAGGTTTAAAACACTAGTTCCTGACACCCTGTAGAGGACCGACTGAGGAGGTTCTGGTTTCTGTGATGGATTACGTATATTATTCGGTACGATATGGTGTTGAAGAATCTAACTATCATTGTCCATCATACGGATAAACCGAAAAGCCTTTTATGCATACAGAGAACGGCTCTGTAGGAAAAGAATGCGCACTCCAGATAAATAGGTATCGCCACAACTACCAGGACATGCATGAGACGAAGACGGAATACAATGCAGACACCAAACTAACTCCCAGTGACAATTTCAAGAAATAAAAATAAATAAATACTCATTGAACATTTCACACATCGTCCTCTATTCCCAAACTAAGCAAAGCTTTTAGTATGAGAACCTATGTATGTTATGTAACCTAGTAATCAAGAACAAATCACATAAAGTTTATGTCAATAGATTAGTCCGCGAAACAACATAACACCATCTTCAGTCGGCAAGAAAACAAGAGCATGCTCACGTCGACCGCTGCTGCCTGCTAGCAATGCTGTGCTGTGGTGTGGTGGGTGACATGACACGAAACCATTGCTTTGTCCGTGCTACATTAAGCAAGTGGAACACGGTTAATACTAACGCGAAAGCTATTTATTTCATTTCTGTGTTGTAAGTTTGTAACATGTAACAAAGCAGGTAGGTCAAGAAAAGAAAGTCATAGTAAAGATCTACGATCCCAAACAAAAATAATAACAAGCTATGGAGATGGAGCTTAAATTGTAGACTGTCTTTCAGGATTGCTTTAAATTTTTAGCACGCGGACATTGTAATTATGAATTGAACTGATTTTGTATCGATTGATATGAATACGTTTTTACAAGCTTATGAAATAATCGGACGACGATTTGGCGATCAGAAACAAGTTCGAAGTTTCGCACCTTCGCCGCAGCGGCATCAGCAGCCAGTGGGGGGAAGCAGGCGGGTGGGGCAGAGTGAAAGCGTTTTAAATTTAATCGCGTGCCCTCAGACATTGCATTTTACAAAGTTTCTGTCGTCTATTTAGAGAGGCCCTTATTTACGTGTCTCTATGAATTTTTAACATTGTGCAATGCAAATCGACATTTTGCCGACACAATCAGTTATAATGGACGCCAATCACTTCATTCAAAAACTTGACGTAAAAACTTTAATTTTGCATAGCTACGCAACGGCATTGCTTACCATGTTGATCGATAGAAATAAGGTCAGCCAATAGGCGAGAAGACAACCTATTGTGTAACAGAAGTTTGTCAACGATTAATAAAACAATTTATGGATTCTTGTGATATTCAAAGTTTTTTTTTAAAACGACGTATGTTGATCGTCAGGTGAAACTTGTTTTCCGTGAGACGAGGGCCGACTCCTGCATGCAAAGGGCGGGTGATCACGGCGAGCGATGACGACCTTTGCTATGTTTCACTGTTCAACTTGTACCCATGTTAGTTAGTTAGCACACAATCTTACTCTAACTACAAACCGCATATTATTATTTCAATTAGATAAGTTTACAGTGACATAGAAGTTATTGAACGAAAAATGGATTAATAAGCAAATTGTAAAGCCATTCCCATAACAGAAAGTTGTACCAAATCAATGGATCATTATGAAAAATAAAGATGTCTGGCAATACTGTCTATTTTTAAACAAACTCCAAAAAACAACTGTGTAACTGCAGTGTAAATAACCCTTAGTCTGCAAAAGCGAAAGTAGAGCACAAGGCTAGTGAAGCCTCGTTCACGTCGATCAATGAAGTGTAAACAAACCAATTATTTGAATTTAAATCAAACGGCCGAATACACCAAATCATTGTTAATTGTATAGCAGTCACAACCACAACGGATCTTTGTCCCTCTAAAGTAGTCTAAAGTATCTGCGCAGAAACCATTTTTGTGTAATTGGAGATAAGGTAATTTTTCCGCATAACAGTACATGCGCAATCGTTTATTGCACCTAACTTCAAAGGGATAAAGATCTCTGTTGTGCGTACTGTACATTACCCAGGTTTACGCATCAAATTTCTAAATCAATCTTTACCTACTTGACATCAGGGTGAACGATAAGGCAGGCGTTATAAAGCGCCTTCGGGTATCGAATGTGGCACGGTCGGCGAGCGCTCTTCTGTTATCTTGACCTACATATTAACATGACCGCGGTCGCGGCCGACCCGTACTGTCGCTACTTGAGCGGAAGACCTCAATTTTGATCTTGAAAAAATTGTAAAGGACCAACACAAATTGAAAACATTGTCTAGAATCCAAGCCAGGATGAAGCGAGGTGATAGCGTAAACTTGGCTGATGATCAATATTGAGTGTGATGTGATGGTGCTAGCTTACGAATACCTAAAAAATGTTTAAAATTGAAAGCGAAGCAAGACGTGCCGAATATTTTCCTCAAGACAGTGTCATCAAAACAAAACCTTGACCCAGTATGCGTTGCTCTTAATGTTAAGAGGAAAAGGACTCGTGCTGTGACTGTGCCAGGGACAAGGGTGTTTAGAAATACTTCACATAGAATTTTTTGTATTTAACCAATCGACGAAAAACGACGGGATGTTATAAGTTTGATGTGTGTGTGTGAGTATGTGTTAGGGTGTGTGTGTGTTTCTGTGTGTGTGTCTGACTGAGGCAACGTAGCTCTCGAACGAATGAACCGATTTTGGTTTTGTTTTTTTTTGTTTGAAAGGTGAATTAGTCGGGAGTGTTCTTAGCTGTTTGTTGAAAATCGGTCCAAGATGGCCGCCACCACAAAATGGTGAATTACATTTTTTTCCACAACTGAATACGGGTATCAAAGTCGGGGGTTTTTTAAAATTTAAATTTAATTACTTATTGTCCATGCAGTATTTGTTTGATACATACGGCTGCTTGTTGGTACACTTGGTACTATTCTAACCTTCGTCTGTGTTGCAATTCAAGACATGTGTTTTGATTCTCAATATTATAAAGAATAATTTATTTATTTATTATCTAGGTACTAAAGGCAAATCGCAGTCTCCTAGTAATCTGTATTCAAACTAGTTTTACTACATGTTGCAGACAGGAACCGCTAGTCTGTGAGAACAGCTAGACGTGTATTTTTCTTAACCTTCACATAGTTCGTGTATTGATTAGAAAAACAAATCCTTAAACCAATACATTCTTCACAATGTAGGTTAAGTGAAAGCCTTGGATGCGCCGATTAAGGGCAATCTAGGCGAAGGACATTACCAACAAGGTTTCAAGGAGTTGGCGATTAGATAGGTACTCAATGTACTCACCTAGATATTTTTGTTTGGGGTTTTAATATCATCGTTGCAGGATGACGATGTAACAGACCTACTTCCTTCGACCTGTGATGTTACTGATAGGTAATAATGAAACAACAGGTGTAAACAAACGCAAAAGTTTTTGTGGATGGAAAAGCGTTCAGGTTCAGATAACATTACCGCATCTAGATTATCAGTAGAAACGTCATGAGGTATAACTGCTTAGCTGTCTATTGCTTATCCATATTTTGATATCTCTCAAAGTTATATTTGACTGGTAACTTGTTTTAATATACCTAATTATGATCTTCTACATCACTCCATCTACAAATTAATTTCAAATCATCATATTGATTATCTAACGTGACTCAGGTCACGCGTTGCCTAATAAAGTAGAAGATAAAGCACGTTTTAATCATGAATTGTCTGTGGCCAAGATACACATGTTTAGTTTAGAAATAAACGTGTTTTTGTATAAATGCAAAATTAAACGTAAAATTACGCGGTCCCTTGTAGTTGTAGATAGCGATACTTATGTGATAACCACCGCTCTCGGACCTTGATAATGCGCCGCGGTGATAACTCCCTTATCAGCTGGCGATAAGGACCCCCGCGCCATAACAAACTTCGTACAAATGGAATTTTTATAGGCGGCTTGCCACAATAGCACTGCTGCTGGAAATATTTATGTTATGGCGAGTATCCTTTTAGTACCTGGTTAGTGGAAAATGTTTATAGTTACCAACGACTTCCTAATTAGCTTGGTGGCATTGGAGCAGGGAACTTGATATGGCAGCGCAATTAATGCTGGATGATTCGTTTGTTTGTTATTTATCTCACATTTACTTGAATTCTCTGGGGTATCCCATCAGAATGCTTTTAGAAAAAAAATATTAAATATGAAAATAAAATTATTACATTGTTTCAATGAATTGGTGTTCGTATGTTGCGATATATGTGAAACCAATCAACAATTTAACGAGCAAGAGGTCATCACAGTCACCTTGCTTATCATATCAGTATAGAATCGTTGTAGGAACAGCTCTAGGTCATTGACATAAAGTTCAGTTTTCTTTGGGGCGGCTTCCGGTGGATAAGGCACGGAGTTTGTTATAAGCCAGGTAGACGTTTTTTGGCGACCTTGGGCCGAAAGCAAGTTTTGAATGTTCTAGTATGATTGCTTATTTATTTACATCATAGCTACTTTAGCTTTATTGTTTTTAAGTATTAATTCCAATAGAATAAGTCGTAGTAGTATTTGACGCGATAGTCGGAGTCAGATCGATTTTCTAACAAGCAATGCTTCGCAATCAACCGCCACCTTTTTCTTATTTTAAAGGATTCATATATCCCAATACTAGTTACATCAATGTCAAAGCTTTCAATAAAACTCACATTTATTAAACACTTTGTTAATGCGGAGGTAATTAATTTGCTAATAAAATTAGTGCGGTGATTTAGCAGCAGCATGCCTCGAGATAATTTTGGAGACTCGTCGAATTAACACTTACTCGTACAATGCTAAATGAGCGACGACGACGTACCGACACTACCGACCAAACTATGTATAGTTCCAGTCAAAATTCCATGAACAGAGGCTTTAATAACGAGTCTTGTTTTTGTGTGACCTAAAAGCCAAAGGATTCATAACCGCGGGAATGGGCATATTCAGGGCGGAATTGGAGTCGTGCTCTGTGTGCACAGAGGGAGATAAGAGGGTGGAAGGACGGCGAAGTCGCGCGCGCCGACCGTACCTAACCTACCTACGTCTATCGGATGCCATGAATAACTTAGCAGTGACACTGAATGGACAGCCGCTTCAGGAAGTAACCAACACTAACAAAAATATGCTATTTTCTTGTAAAAAAAAATACAGCTTATAGGTAGGTATGTATGTATACTTACTAAGAACTATCCCTATTCCACAAGTTATGAATAATGATGAAAGTTATCATCTGATCCCGTACTATCCGGCTCGAAGGACCATAACTTACTCCCAGATTGGAGTACCTACCTACGATTTACGTATTATGGAGCTGTGGAGTAGGCGTAAGCCCTACAATATTACAACTGTGCCTATTTATTAACGGCAATGTGTAAAATAAACATAGAACTAATTGGAAACGAGGCATACGCGAATGATGTACCTACCTACTTGCGCGGAGGCCCGCTTATGGAAAAGTCACAATCATTATTTACAGCCATTCATAAACGGTTGAATGAGCACAAGACGCCCGCGCAGCCGGCACGGTGAATGCGCACCGACCCTCGGCATCTGTGTCGCCACGCAGATACCCGCATACCTACCAGCCCCAGACCAAACCCAAATAAACTACCAGGAACGAGTAGAATCGATAGGCCACGACGGCATACCGACACCATGGAAATGGGGAGCTTTACGAAACTAATCTGAGTGTATTGAACTTTTCGACCTAGCCAATGCGTCACCGCGAAGCGACGAGTAAAATTCCACTTGACAATCGACAGAGGCTCGTTGGCCGCAACCACGCATAAATAATTAGACAATAAGCAAGCAGGGCAAGAAATCGGTAATTTGTATCGTGTCTCGATAGGAGGGAGGCGCGGGTGCGGGTGCAGGCGCGCGCCGCAGAGCTGTAGCGGCGACGCGTCAGGTGGAAGTGCTGTGCCGTGCCGCCGCCAGGCGGCGGCGGGCGGCCGCTCTCGGCGACCCTCGCCCGCCACCCCACCTCACACCCACCCGCTGATCCTAGCCCGAACACAATCTGATAAAATTCGCGCCAGCTATGAACATTACGCAAAGCCACTCGACACTACAACACGGCGATAATGAATGACCCGACCGTTTCTTCGCCATGCTCGCTCGAATACAAACGCGCTCCTCACGGTTCGCTATCGTGTCGCATTATCGAACTGAGCGAACCGTTTCAAAAGTTATATGAAAGTATTTCCTCAACTCGGCAAAACTAGTCTTCGCAAACGCACCGTTCGTGTTACGGCCAGGTGAATTTAAAATGACCTCTATGGACCGGTGGCATCTAGTGGCCTCGCTTGCCGAAAGAGTTGAATTTTGTGGGTTAGCAACCAAATTTGACTCGGGAGTAGCGTCGAAAACTATGCCAGGATGACTAACGGCCGAGCGTCATTAGCCGTCTAAACCAAAATTGTCTCGCATGAAAACATTACCTCAATAAATCGATTCACTAGTAGCATCGCAATAAGGTGAATTTCGTTTAGCAGCGACCAATAACGATAATCCGAATCATCACAAGTGCTAATATTGGACTCAATGTAATAGAAGAGCGTAAACATGGTCTCAGAGACCTTAGAATAACAGCGCAAGAGTTGACATCACGTAAATCACAATGATTTCGAAAGAAAAGTACATACGAAGTCTTTCATCAATGTAAAAGTGACTTACCAAGGCGAAGAAGTTTGTGTGGCAATCCTCGAGACTTGCACCGTTTGTTTGGTGATTTTGATGCGTCATGGTAGTCCGGGACACTTCATTTTCATTTCACAACACTCTATAACAGGTCCAATCTCAAAGAAACCACTCAAAATCTTAAAATCATCACCGACATTCAGTGGAGTTTTCACCTTCCAATGGCGACTGGAAAATGGCGGATACGAAACAACAACCCAAGCCGATAGTGCTGCCACAAGCGGTAAAAGATGGAAATAAAATTCATCTAAAAAACGTTCCGATCTACGTAGCAACACTCAGCATTGTGGTTTTATGTTTGCATTTATTTGGCACTAAAAAGAAGATTATTCTAAAAAAATCCAGAAATCATCTAATTTTAAGATTTATTCACTATGTATAGTTTCGTAAAACTATCTTGATAGCCAATTATCACATCTGGCAGTCATGTTATGCGGTCATTCAAAGTCAGGACTAATGTCAATGTCACGAATGACAAAATTATGCATCACTTTCGCTCTTTCGTCAGTTGCGTTTCGTGACGTGCGTGACGAAACTTTCGTCTTTCTTTTTACCTTACTTCATTCGTTTCGTTTCATTCTTATTTCATTCATTTTGTTTGTTGTTTTCATTATTTTCCTTTCCTCCGCCCTTCGCCTGATTCATTCGATCGATTTGATAATTTCGAGATTTCTTGTCTGGTTCAGTAAAAAATAAATATATTGAAGCAACTGCAACCCTTGCAAGCAGGATAGTATTTTTCGAAATGCTGCGAAACGTGCTGTTGTTTTTCCAGCGACCCAATTTACAGGTTATTATAGTCACAGAAAAGACTTAATACATAACTAACGTCTGTAATTCTGTAAATTAATGCCTGTGTTTTACGTATGTAGATCTAAAAATTCTGAATAATTCCAACGTATTACAGGTAACCTCAGTGAGAAATGCCCAAAAAAAGTATCCTAAACTTGACAAAAAAATGCAAGCAACCGCAGAATCACTTGCATCGAGAGGGTATGTTTTGAAAGATTGTCTTATTTTTTTAGCAGCGCCATACGATCGCTTGTTTCTATGCAACATCAATTGTTATTACTGTTTATTCCAGTTTCTTGAGGCCTACAAAACCGTGGGACCCTCCTGCTACCATTGAAGAAACAATCTCTCAAATATGTGCTGAAAATGGATTGAAACCTGATTCAGAATTTGACGGTCTTGATGTGAAGTTTGCTGTACTCAAAAATTGTTATGAGAAAACAGGGTACAGTGTGCCTAACTCACTATTGCACACTATTGAGACAGTTGGTAAGTGTGTTCTTGTATAGAATTCAATACATATGTATAGTAAGGAGCCCAGAAATAGGTAGATTATTTATTGCACACCACATACAATTTTACAAAAATGAGAGATACATAAATTGACAGGCGTCACAGCTAAGTTGGTAATGGCTCTGCCTTCTGTGCTGTGGGTCTTGGGTTCGATCCCCACCAAGAACAAACATTTGTGCGTGGAAAACATAGATGTTTGTTCTATGTCTGGGTGTTACTATGTATTATAAGTATGTATTTACAAAAAAAAAGTATATAAGTATTCTATCAGCATCTAGTTCCCATATCACAAGCTTTGCTTAGTTTGGGACTAGGAGGCGTTGTGTGTAAAGTCCATGAATATTTATTTATTTATAAATGACAGTGGAATTCAATGGGTGGCCTTATTAAAGTGATCTCTTCCAGAAAACCATAGGAATAGATTAGTCAATTATTATTTATCCACTCAGTGTTCCATCATAAAAATTGAATGGCACCCATACTCATGTAAATAAATTACATCACTAGATTAATCTTGTAACTGAAGTCTAGTCTGAAGATGTCCTTATAAAGAAAGAAGATAGAGACAGATAGATACGACAGACAGGCATTTATTTGCACACTAAGTAACACACAGTACACTTACAGAACAAAACCAACAAAAATAAAAATAAAGTAAAAAGTAACAAAAAAATTAACATGGACGCCATCATAAATTAGTTTGTGACCCTGCCAATACACATGTGGCAAATCACTTCTTTAGCAACAGAGTGGTCCATAACTGGAACATGGTACCTGAGGATGTTGTTATCTCTGACTTTGTAAATGCCTTCAAAAACAAGCTCGACAACTGGCTACGAACAAGTAAAACACTGCTTAAAAGATGTGACTAAGGAAAATGGCAATGACTTTAAATACATTTAATAATGATTCAACACTGTGTGACATAGACATATCAGCAGAAGCTGCTCATCTATACATATACCAATAAATAAATTATTTATTTCTATATCTTGTACAGATGATCTCCAAAGTTTCTATATGACGCCTGTGGATACAAATACACCTTTTGATACATTAACAAAAATGGAACTGCCTAAGAATTTGCACGTACAGGAGAACTATGTGCGATTCCATCCTGGTAAGACAAAGACTGAGTATGTCCACTGAGGATGTTCCTTGTGATGCAATGCACTGCACCCATCACTCTCAGACAAAGGTGCTAAGTCTCATGTGCCTGTAATTGCACTAGCGCCCATACTCTTCAAACTGGAACAGAGCAATGCAAGCATCACTGCTTGGTGGCAGAAATAAGTATGGTGGTAGTACTTCCCTGAAAGAGCTCTTTCACAAAGAGCCCTAGTACTACTAATTTTTATGGATATTCAATCATAAATGCTTAATTTTCAGATAAAGACACCTTATTCAATGGAGCAACAGCATTCCCTCAGAGATCCTCTATAGTGTCAGGTCTGAAGACAAGAAAGAAATATGAAGGATTTACAGCCAAAAGATCATGGCCATGAATTGACAGTGATTATTTTGTGTAAAGTTATTTTATAGGTACCTATTGCTAGTACCTAATTCATTTATATAATTATGTAGAACCTAGTAAAAATGTTACAAATGTTACCTATATTTTTCTTACATCCTATGTAGATGTCAATTAGGTTGATGAGTAAGCAGTTTTCCCACCTGATGTTAAGCGGCAACCTCTCAATGCGCTGAGCATGTAACCACAGTGCACTTACCCACTAAAAGCCCCAATACATGTTGGCCGAGCGAACGCCAACGCGAGCGTAAGCAAGCGTAAGCAAATAGCCGAGCGCTACGGCGAGCGACCGCAAGCGATGACAAGTCACTGCAAATCAGTGTCTCCAACTCTCTCTGTCAAAATTACGGTGTTGCTGGTCTAAAAATACGGTAGATGGTAGAAAAATGGTAGAAAATTACGGTAGGCAACTTACTAACTTCTTACCCGCACTATAAAGTTGCAAAACGCTTATATGTCAGCCTGAATTATAGTATCACAAAAGGAACACATTGCTTAATAGGGGTCTTTTGGGTTTTCACGTAACCAGGAAGAGAAGTCCTTGTGTTTTAGCCACTCTGCTCTAAATTTTTGCTTGTACGAGTCTTTTAGTGACCTTACTTTTCTTTGATGGCCCTCCACCACTCGCCTCACTTGAATAACTGGAATCACTATATAACTCTTTATATGGTACCTAAAATAACTAATTTTTATTTTAATAGCAGAAAACCCGCAACAAACTTTTTCAAAATAGTAACATCAAACGCAGAATAGAGCTTGTAGATGGCAGTATGGCTTAATCTAATTACCATGCAGTTACAGTGTATATCCTAAATATTTATGAACTTTGTAATTTGGTCGTATAAACTTTGTCATTTTGTCTATGAACACAAGTTAAATCTTGGGAATCCCTTATTTTATCCCCCATTGCAGTGTTGCCGCAATAAACTAGTAATATTTAACTAAATCAAGTGCTACCATTATAAAAATAAAGACACGGACGAAATTACGGTAGAATGTGACACCGTAATAACATGTCTACGGTAGGTGGTAGATCTAGAAAAATTACGGTAGGTCTACCGTAATTACGGCGTGGTTGGAGACACTGCTGCAAATGTACTGTCCACACGTTGGCGCTTGTAAGCACTAGGCCGAGGGACACCGAGCCAAGGCAAGGCAAACATGCCGTCCACATGTTGGCGTTGGCCTTCACTCGTCGACGTTAGGCCAACATGTATAGTCGACATAAGGCATCGCATTGGGTCCACTCGGACGATGGGTATAACCGTATAATATAACATTGAAACTTGAATGTATAGCCATCCGTAATTTCGGGCACCATATAGTCCCAGTCTTAATAAAGTTTTTGAACGAAATGGGTCGTGCCAGAAATTTGATTGACAGTGACAGTACTGACAGTAATGCAACATATGTTGCATTTGCATAGAATTTAGTGCTTCCACTAATAGAGACATTCCCTTTTTTTAGGAAAATGTCCAATAGTTTTATCTGGAATAAAATTATTTAGTTAAGAACTTAGGAATAGGGACAATCGAACTTAAAGTTATTCCATCGTCCTTAGTAGCAGGCCGAAAGGACCAAATGGGAACATGGGACATTACGTAACTAAATCATAACTTAAAATAACCTTATTATAGAGAACTCAAACCGAAATTCACCGTGATTGAGGTTGTTGTTCCCATAGGGGATTCCTCAGATTGTTAATGAATTAATAAAGGTGTATTCAGTGCCGTGTTGGCCGAGTGGGATTGTACCTCGACTTTCGATCCGAAGGTCGTGGGTTCAAATCCCGGCCGTGCATCAATGCATTTTTCGTTCGGAAAATTTATATGCGCATTAACACGAGCTTTACGGTGAAGGAAAACATCGTGAGGAAACCCGCGGCTTAGTCAGCTCCGCACGTATTGACCTTGTCTTTCCTGTGGATACGGCTGACTAGGCTGAAAGGATGGTATAGGTGCTGGGCAAGCCTACTCCATCTAAAACATTGTCCCAGGCACTACAGTGTCCCGTTAAGTGTAGGCATAGGTTGCCTCCTGACGCTGTATAAATCATCTTCAATAGATGTAAAGGCCTATTATTATTATTATTCAGAGAGTATTCTTTAAAATCTTACTCGTCAAAAACATTGCTAAAACACTTACCTACCATAACTCTTGAAGGCGTTCCCGATCGATCGGTAGGTAGGTAGGTAAGTAGGTATTGACATTTGGCACTTCTTTTTTTCGAATGTTAACCTAGTGCCAAACTAATTTCAATTTTGTGTAGGTTATAAAATGTAGTGAGGCTGCTTTTAGTTTCAAATTGTAAAATCTTAAGCTCTCCGATTCGATTCGGTCAATACAGGGTTTTACCAGACCACTTCCGAAAACGAAAAGGGGGGGTACAGCACACCAAAACCCAACCAAAAAAAAAATCAGATATCCTGAAAAATAATTATAGCCGGAGAAAACAATGTTTAAAGATTTGTATTTATTCCGCCAGTCCGCAATGTACGCATTTACGTAGGTAAGGTCGAGGCGTAGTACTATTATTTATTCTGTGTCGTAAGTGCCTACTAACGTAGATAGGTACCTTACCTACTATGTTTATTTATTTTATACCTAATTGGTAGGTATAATGACCGCGCGACCGCGCGATAAAGACGGGCGTCTCTTGTCTCGCTCGCACGTCGCGTACTCGAATGACCCGCGATGAACTCTCAGCTGTTCATGATGTAGTAGGCGTAATCTGCGTGCTGCGTGTACACTGTACATTGCTGCTTTATTTATTTTATTTGTTTTTTTGCTTTTTTAAATGAGATAATTAGGTAGATATGTCTTATTATGTTGTACTGTGTGTATGTAACTAGAAAAAAAATGTAAAGGAGATAGTCAAGGCTATTTTTTTTTTGCGATTTTTTTCGCTAAATGTTTTCAGTATCATGGTCTGATTGGAACCTCCCAAGTTTTCGGAAGTGGTCTGGTAACACCCGGTATAGTTATATATGTTTTGTAGAGAACCTATGTATTTCATGTTATTTTAAAAGTACGAAGGTTCTTGATATGTTCCATTAAAAATACATAATAAATAAACATTATTTAATAAAGAATAATATTCGACAAAATTTTAGTGATTATGAAGAAACTAGGCAATACCCTAAATTAAAAGTGGAAACACTGAGCGTTTGTTTGACTTGACATTGACTGTCAACAAACTCTACTCCCACCCATTGATCTTGGTTTCTCTTCTCCAATGCACGGTCGGAAAACTCGGAAAAAATACTTTCGATGGTTTTTACGTACGCGGCGGCGCGGCATGCATATAAAAAAATCTGAAGATTAAATAGTAGTTTTTGTTTGATCTCAAGCACCACCTAAAATACTAGAAATGATCTAGATTTAGGTATCTAAAAATGCACGTATTATTGATATTGTGTTTGATTTTTGGGGCCATCTATTCCTGCGTTTCATGGTGAGTGCGATACTTGTTGACACCGCTGTTTCTATTTGTTTGGGTGTTGTCGACTGTTATTTACATTGCTTGTTAATAGGCTGTTGCCGACTGTGCTGGCATGGCTCTTCATGAGAAAGTTACATATCAAGCTGAAGATTGGCCGAATCGCTGTGCCGAAACTTGTCCTCAAAGATGTTACTCTATCGAAGGGCAGATATTTCATAGTAAGTACCTACCGCTGTTTAAACAATGGCTGTTGATAACTAAGCCAAAACAATGCAGGTATCTATATAATGGTTAATAAATAACTGTCTGTGTCTATTTATTTTTAGCACATTGAAGAAATATCATTTCAAAGCAGTTGCTTCAACTCTGAAATAAATAAGTTGGTATCAGTTGTCATTCGAGGTGTGCAAGTCAATAATAATAATGTGGAAGAAAAGAGGAGTGTTGTGGTGGAGACCATCCTCAAGCCGCTGCTGTCCAAGCAGAACTCCTTATCAAGAGAAGGGATGGAAGACATGGCTTCGGGAGTCAAGGACTATGCAATGGATCTTGCAGCACAGAATAAGCTGGATTTTCGGAATAAAAAACTTCCGCATAGCCTTATCATGTTTGCTCAGGTAACTATTTAAAAACTTAGCCATCAAGTTGTTCGAGTAATCGAACGACTTGATGGCTAAGTTACGCAGCGAATTTGCGTTTGTGCATTGTTTGCAATCAATGCACATTTGCTTGTGCTGTACCTAATTTTACCAGTTCGACAATACCATAAACTACCTATTTACTTTATCAGTTTGCATAGATTAACTTTAGTGAACTTTTTTATCTATTTGTGTTATTTTTCCAGTTCATGGGAGTCCATATATTCAATGCTAGCATCACTCTGAACTACAGGTCTTCTGAGCCATTTATTGTATATGCCACTGCTTGTGAAATCCATGCGGACGGGGCTGCAGGTGGCCCGGCTCGAGCCCTGGTCTTCTCCACCAAGGTGGTGGAGGGGATGGCAATGATAGTCGGGGGAGGGGATAGGCTCGGAGAAGTAGAGTGTAGCTTTATTGTTGAGGGGACAGTGAAGGCTGATGGACCATTGAATGTGGAGGTAATTTCTGTGCAATTTTGTACCAAATTGAATCACTTATGGGATTTATACACAGCTATAATGTATTTGTAGACAAGGTTGGGTGATAATGATATTAGTAGTTGGTTCAAGAAGTTCTTCTCAATTATAGCCATTAATTTGAGCCTATGAAGGTCATCTCCAATTAACAAATGCAAGTAACTTGTGCAGGTAAATAATAATTAAACCTCTAGCTACACTGTAGATAAAGTAATAAGGGTTAAAGTTATCCTGCTTCATCTCCATGGGCGTTTTAATGACTGGACGGGTCAGCATGTAAATTGTAACCTTTTTCCCCCTGTGTTATTTTTCAGAAAATCCATGCAACAATAAGCGATACAGTGATAAAATTCCAAGATGAGCTATACCACTTCTTGCAGAAGCACAAGGCACAGAAAAAACATATTAGACCATGTTTGGAGATGGAGGAGCAGTTTGCGTCCATCGTAACTAGGCTCTCGCCTGTAATACCAAAGGTAGGGTCTAGAATCATATTTTCGAAAAATATAAAGCAAAATTATCCATCTTCATAGCAAAATGCTAAATTAATGCAGTCTGTGCAACATAAGCACTTGTGGCCCGTGTGTGATACTTTAAACTTTAATGTTAGAAGAAGATAGGGGGGATTTTACAACGATATCTCTTATTCATGAAAGTCTTGTCTTCAGTGGTATACGTGATAAAAGGCCGCGTGAATCAGAAACTACAGGCTACAACATCAACCTCTTTCAATTTTTTTTTTCAGATTTTTAGCCTAAGAATAGATGCTACAAAAACAAGATGTTCTAGTAAAAGTATGAATACAAACTTTGAAATGTCATTGCAAAGCCTACAAGTAAGTGATATAATGTTATAGTATAGTTATGTATATAACAAAGCCAATAGGGATCAGGAACCCTAGCAGGCAAAATACGACCTTTATCATGTGCACAAAACACTTCCCAAATGTTAGCATGAACTCATTGAATTTTATATTTTTAAACATTGAATTGTCAAGTAAAAATTCTCTACGTATTTTCGACTTGAATAAGACCCCTGTCCCCTCCCTAAATACCAAGAACAACGTTTTGTGTTTATCTAGACATTCTATAGTAACTGGCTTATAGTTTTGATACTAGTACTTCTATTACTATTGAAATACATGAATTTAAAATGAGAATACATCGCGTACTTTGTGTATTTAAAGGTGAACTCAAGATTCAGTGCTGCGTCAGTGCACATCGACGCCAGTGGTCATGAAGTGAGCACTTTGCCGCAAGTGTATGTGGCATTCCAAATGGACCAGCACCAGCTTTCAGCTGGCACCCAGGAGCTGCTGTTCCTAAACAAACTCAAGCTGGATGCTAAGGTAAACAAACTTGTGTTGCTAGGATAAACAAACTTGTGTTGCTAGGATAAACAAACTTGTGTTGCTAGGATAAACAAACTTGTGTTGCTAGGATAAACAAACTTGTGTTGCTAGGATAAACAAACTTGTGTTGCTAAGATAAACAAACTTGTGTTGCTAAGATAAACAAACTTGTGTTGCTAGGATAAACAAACTTGTGTTGCTAAGATAAACAAACTTGTGTTGCTAAGATAAACAAACTTGTGTTGCTAGGATAAACAAACTTGTGTTGCTAAGATAAACAAACTTGTGTTGCTAGGATAAACAAACTTGTGTTGCTAGGATAAACAAACTTGTGTTGCTAAGATAAACAAACTTGTGTTGCTAGGATAAACAAACTTGTGTTGCTAGGATAAACAAACTTGTGTTGCTAGAGTAAACAAATCATGTTGCAGAAGTAAACAAACTCGCGTTTAATGCATAGGTAAGTTGGAGGTGGATGCAACTTTCATTGGATGAAAAAACTGAAGTTCTGGATTTAACATAATCTATTTATTGTTTTTGTTACAGCTAGAGAAAGGGGTGCTTAACTTGTACCTGATAATAAGTACGTTGAGCATGACATACACCCACAGTGAAGTGCTGTCCTGGTACTTGTCCATTATTGACAAACTAAACAAAACACAACTATTGAAAATGAAAAACACTGCAATATGTAAGTAGGATGTCACCCCATTTCTAGCACTCATCATTAGATTATGTTTATGAATATCTGAAAACGGTAAAACTCGCCCTCCCGGCCTTTTTTTGCGTGGGTGTGTTCCCTTCTCGCTATTTGGTTTGCTATTGTAGTTGTAATCCCTAGGGTAAGGTGTGCAATAAAGTATTTTCTATCTATCTATCATTGCCCGTTTAGAGAGTCAACTCCGCCCCCTCATCTCAGAGAGTTAAATTACATTTAAATAATTTTGAGGGTAGTCAGAAATATTACGTGTTTTATGTCTACAGCGCCTACCCCCGCGTGGATTTCCCACGTGTTTTCCTCTTGCGTGGTGCAAGGCTGTGCAGAGTTGCGTGGTGTTTGTGTGAGCGCTGCGCTGACGGGCGGCAGGCACATGGCTGTCGGCTGCGGGGGGGTCAAAGTGAAGCTAGACCAGCTACTGGATACTAGAGGTTAGTCTTACATTTTGCAGGTTTTGATGAACTTTAGTCTTGTGTGGTGGGAAAGCTAGACGGTATGTGTGTAAGCACGGCGCTGACGGGCGGCAGGCAAATGACCGCCTGCATGGTTGATGGTAAAACAAGAGTTTAATTACTAGACTAACTATTTTGGAGTGTGCTCTGATGAGTTCTCCCTCGACATCGTGAGCTCAACTCTCATAGGGCTACTTCACTTGGCTTTTACAGAACACTTAAATGTTAGTTTATCGATGGACATACAACGTTAGACATCACATCCTCAGAGCTGTAAATGCTCTAACATATCACAAATTTTGATTTGAAAGCAATGGCTTTTATCCATAGAAGAAGCATACAAGTCAGACATGGCCCGCCTAGTGGTGGGCGCCCGGCACTGGAGCACAGAACTACTAGTGGATGGAGGATGGTGTGCCTTCGGGCAGGGAGCTGCGGGGGTCAGGATAAAGGAGCCCCCACCGCGGCGGCATCACGCGTGGGGCTCTGCCTTGCTGGCGGTGGCGTTGGTCAAATGGGGCAGCCATGGACCGAGGGACTCTAAGGTATCATACTATAGTCTCCAGCTACAATAGACTAGAGTAGCAAAAAGGTCTCCTAACATTGAACCGTATCTTTGGATGTAATTGAGTATACAATCTTGATAGTTTTGGATAACTACCATTTAGTGTTGGCCTGCAAGTAATAATATCTTTATATTGCAGGTGGAAGCAATGATGGACTGCCTCCGCCTAGAATGGAGCACCGCCATCGCCGAAACAATCATATCCCTCTACAGCTGCGTCCAGGACTACGGACCCTCCCCCCCTTCCGTGCCTTCCCCCCACACCCCTGATTCACCCTGCAACGTGGCTGTCAACGTAGCTTTGTCTCACATCAATCTGTTTCTGATAGTGAGTGAGGATGTGTGCTTGATGGCCAGGATTGATGCTGTGACGGTCGAGAAGACAGTGGTGAAGTCTGGTGCTCTTATATCGGGGTTGAAAGTGGTGGATACCGTGCCTTATAAAGGTAAGTAAGCACTGGGTGATGGTGAATCGATTGCAAGCAAATATTAGTGGATATACCATCATCACGGTCTGATGAAATCCACTGCTGGATAAAGGCCGTCCATAGATTTTTTAGGAAGAAAAGTTTTGAGCGTCTAATGTCATTAGGTCGCTTTCTTTTCAACGATGATACATTTTTTTGCAGGTAACATGCACTGCCAACGATCAGACGAGATCCTAACCTCGTTTTTTCACGTAAAACTGGCACGTATAGAACACGTGCCTTCAAAGGAACGACATTCAGCCCTCCTCGACTTCCAATTCCTTGAAACCGTGGACTTTGAATGGAGCGCCAACTTACACCTAAAGATCCTAACGTTCGTCCGCGCGGTGAAGAGTTTCAGATCTAACCTGAAACAGGATAATGGAAGGACGGTTAGGGGGAAAGGGAGGGCGATAGATTGGAGGGTTTCGTTCAAGAGGGACACGAATCTGTTACTGTTGCTGTCAGCGGAGAATAACATGATCTTTGGGACTGGTGAGTTTTTTAATAAGCTTTGTCTGTTTGATGGCCTCAATCTCAGGAAATTTTGCTTTGTATTTAGATTTATTTATTGCTCACATGTACGTTACAAAATATGGACACCTAGATCTTAGTGGGTAGTTACAAAGTGGGTAGGAACATGTACCGTCTAGAGGAACTGCTATTGCGAGTTCGATTGTCATTTAGCTAGTAAGATTTACTAGTTAACCATGCATTTGAACTAGGCCACTGGCTATGTATTACATATTACAGAGACCAGCCGGTATCTGCGCCTTAAACAACGATATCTACGGACGATAGAAAGAGACTTAAACTACTTCGTCTCTTCATTTTCGTCAAATGAAAGAGACTCTCTAAGAGATGTTGTCTAAAGTCATCATGCTATGTGTATTGTTATGGGCTCAGCATGTAACTATACTCGCTATAGTAGATAGAACCTCTTTTTTGAAGGTTTTGAAATGGTCTGATTGCATTCTCCCCCCCCCCCCCTCCACCAGGTGGATTCGGCGCAACGTGTTCTTTTCTTCCATTCTCCATTATGGTCTGATTGCAGATGACATGACAATATCATACGACCACGAGCTCGGCTTATCCATTCTCTGGAGTAAACTGACCATGGTCCTCAACGGAGCTGAGATCATCACTGTGGAAGGCTACAGCCAGGAGAGGGTGGCTGATGATGCAGAGGTCCGCGTCGAGAGGAAGGCCAATGAGGGCTTCCAGCTCATGTGGAACAGGGTTTGGTAAGACCTTATCATTTTAAACGAGAGCTCATTGATTAAGTAGATTCTTCACAAAGAAAATTACGACTATCAGTTAGCTATCTATTCTTTATTGAATTTCACAAAGACCGCACAGAATAGTGAATTTTTACGTCACAACTGGTAATCTATCAAGCACAATTTCCTTACATTTCTTGATGATTACCTACTCAAGATAATATTTGGTATATCTTCAATGCATATTTATTAGACAAATACAAAAGTGTTACTATCTAGCAAAGATGATCCTAGACGAATACCTTACCGCAATGTTCAAAAGCCTTTTCAAATGTACTAGCTTTCATTGGAGCCAAGAAAACGATGCCTAATTGATATTTCCTAACCCCCTAGGTCTGTAAACGTGGTCGCCATTCGTGTGGTATTTCCGTACAAGCATCGCTTTGCGGACGCTGTACAAGGCGATTTTGTGTCTCTCTTCAAATGGATCAAACTGGTGCACGGCATCAAGAAGAAACCCTTCACCGCTGAGAGTCCACTGCCCAGCGATTTGCATATAAAGGTGCCGAATACAAACTGGGGCCTTATTCTACACTGATAGACTTTTTGTCACGCACGATAGATATATGCCGGAGGAATATTTTTTCTTAACAGATAACCATTTCTATTGTCGGTTATCTACGAGGAAAATAAAATCTTTTGAAATAACCAGTTATGCTGGAGGAAAAAAATTCTTCACAGATAACCAGTTATCTAGTCTTGCTAATCTGCAAGGAAAAAGCGGATACATCTCTCAAAAACTGTCAAAACTCGATAGTTTTTGAGTGATATATCTATCGTCACAAAAAGTCTATCAGTCCAGAATCACCCTTGTTATGAGATTAGGTAATAAACAATGTTCTATTCTAATTCTCCACCGTTTAGCTGAATTTTAGCTTGCTCAAAAACTAGCTTCAAACTTTAATAGTAGTTTGAAAAGTATAGCAAGTTTTTGAGCAAGCTTGTATCGAGTGATTTTGTGTGCATTTGCTAATAATAAACAATTTTTGCAGATTGAAGAGATCATACTAGAGATGAGTGACGATCCGTTCGAAGTTAAATTACGAGACAACTATGAGTTGTTGGAGGACGAATATAAAGAGAGTCAGAGGAGACGGACAATGCTAGATGCAAAGGTAAAGTACAGCAATGTTATCTTTCTAGCAAACCACTGAACTATTAAAAAAAGGTAATGTCAAACAACCTTCTCGCTCGCACATTTCAACATTTTGAAGATTTAATTAAACTCACTGAATGTTATTATGCCAAATCGCAAAGATTCACGAGCTAGAGAATAACAATGCAAAGGTTCAGCTAAAATATAATAATAATATTTTGATCCAAACATGTTTGCTGACCAAAAAATTTGCACCAATGCAACCAATTTTGGTGCACATTTTTGATCGGAAAATTTGTTGAGATCAAAATTATATTCGCGCTTTTAAAATTTCAGAACGGCCTATAAGTTTTGCTAGATGTTTGAAGTATAAAAGTCAGACCAATAAATGCCGCCATTTTGAATTTTACGAACTCTCTCGCCACACAACTTTCTGCTTAGTATTTTAACGATTGCTTTACAAAGGACTGGTTCTACAGTATTCTACTATGTAATGTATGCCACTGTTCTGTTATAAGGTGCAAGAGCTCTGCAAGCCGCACCTATTCCTCCCCGCGGGTAAAGTCGAGGAGCTATACGCAGCGTTGCGCGCTAAAGACGCGCAAATATACGTGCAGCGATGTCGCGCCGCGCCGCCGCCCAGGACGAGACTAGTGGCGTGCTGTCTGTCGGGGTTGACCGTCATAGCGTTGGCCGACCCTTCCATACATGGCACTGTGAACGCTGTGACGAGAATGAGGGAGATTGACTACGATAGGTGAGCAACAAAAGTCTAGGGAGTAACTTGGGGCTTCCTCTCGGTCATAATGGCGGAGGCCGACCTGTCTGCTTCATTGCGTTCCAGGAATTACAGCTAGGTTTAAAGATATTTTTTCACAAAAAAACAAAGTCACTTACATACATTATGTTAAAGGTAAATATTTTATCTCTATTTTTTATACAACTAAATGATGGAACAAGCTGAAAGCCCGGAAAAGTAATTGCCGAGCAAATGAGAGAAAATAATATTTTAGACATTTGAGCAGCGCCCCTAGCGGGAACTACACAACTGATGAGGCTCCATAACAAAATTTAGTTTACGTGAACTTTGTAGTATACGTGCCTAGTGTGCATGCTGATAAGTAACGGTCAGACTGCTTAGCTTAGACGTGAGGTATTTGAAGGTGTGTTGTTGTGCAGCCCGTGGCCGGAGGAAGGCGTGGAGTTGACGACGCTGTGGTGCCGGTGCGTGAGCGTGGGCTGCGGCGCCTGGGTGCTGGCGCTGCGCGACTTCCCGCAGCCCCTGCTGCGCCTCACGCGCCTGCGCCTCTGGGGCACGCTGCTGGCCGCCGAGGAAGCCCCGCCGCAGAGAGGCAAGGACACTCCACCACTAGCACTACTTACAGAAGTTCACTTCCAAAGGGAATGTTGTAGAAGTGTCATTCTACAAAGGAGTTGATATGAATCACGTGAGGCTGGAAAGAGAAGGAAGGTATTGAGTAGTGGGGAGGGTTTTGGGGTAAAAAGTTGCTAAAAACATCACGTGATTAATGGACGATCCCAAAACAGAAAATCAGTTCGCACTAGACAGTAACTCGCCAGTCTAAACCTCGATTAATAAAACCTTCCAGCTGTGAGAACAGTGAGGATCGAGCAGGGCGCCCCCTGGGGCGCGGTGGAGCTGGAGCGCAGCATGATGCCGCTCAAGTGGTACCACGACCTGTGCTGTGAGATGGCAGAGTACAGCTATGCGTTCGGACCTTGCTGGGAACCTGTTATTGCACAGTGTAACCTTGGTAAGCGAGTTTTATAGCAACCGTCAATTTTGGTGATGCATTTTTTAACCCCCTGACGCGAAAACGACGGGGTGTTATAAGTTTGACGTGCCTGTGTCTGTGTGTGTGTCTGAGGCAACGTAGCTCCCGAACGGATGAACCTATTTTGATTTAGTTTTTTTTGTTTGAAAGCTGAATAAGTCGAGAGTGTTCTTAGCTATGACTGACGAAAATCGGTCCAAAATTCGGGGGTTTTTTAAATTTTCAATTTAATTACTTGTTAACACACTGTAATAGACTTGGTGGTAAGCGCTGGTCTCGATGTCAAACCTCTATTGTGTGCAATAAAGAATTTAATCTAAGTAACAGCATGCTAAAATGACGGGAGAACATTAATGAAAAGGTAAAATCTATGCATTGTCTCCCAGCATTCGAGCAAGTGTCCCGGCCGTCTCTCGACCCATCAGCTCCCCTGTCCTGGTGGGACAAGATCCGGCTGATGATGCACGGCCGCGTGACGGCGCGGTGCGCGCGCTTCGCGTGCCTGCTGCACGTCTCCCTCGACCCTTACAGCACCACCGAGGAGATGGAGCTGTCCTGGAGCGAGCTGCTGCTGGACTGGACCAACGGTAACGTATCCTACTAATATTGTAAATGCGAAAGTTTAGATGTTTGGATGTTTGTGTTTCAATCACGTCAAAACCACTGAACCAACTTGGATGAAACTTGGCATATATATATAGTTCGTAACCTGGATTGACACATAGGCTACTTTTTATCCCGAATAATTAACAGGATCTTAAAAGGATTATAATGATTAAAAGGATTAGCAGCGCCAATTGGCAAGAGGATTTCATTGTCATGTCATGTCACGTCAGTTTGACAGGGCGTAGTACTACCTCTTTGGTCTAACAACTAGCGTTTGACATTCCAGTAGGTACGAGTTCGGTGTAATGAGGTGTAATGTCAAGTTTCTCAAAGAAGTATCCGCTCGGTACACGCACAGATAATATAATGTACACGGAAACTGTAGACGCGTACGGAGTCGCGGGTAACTGCTAGTTATGATATAAATCTACTTGACGTTTGGTTCCAATTTCAGTTAATGATGTAAAATTTAACCGCTAGGAAGAGGTGGGAAAAACACGTGGTCACTTCACATCCGATTCTTTCATCTTCAATTTAGAGGAATAATTTATAAGTTAAAAAACTGGAAAAACCGACTTCAATTCGACTACCAGCTTCATCATCGGATGATGATGATGATGATGACAGTTCATTGGGAATGTTCTAGTCACTATAAACACCACTTAAAAGTCACAGGAAAGCAAAATACGCAATTTCGTGGTTGGTGTTGATTATTTAGAGGAACAACTGGTGGGTTTTTGCTTTTCTCCAATTAAATGCGGTTTGAATGTACAAACTGGGTTTATTGACAAATTTAGAAAAATGTAACAATCTGGAAGTACTTATATCCTTTCAGATAAAAAAGGATTTTTTGAAATCGGTTCATAAATGACGGAGTTCTGAGGTAACAAACATTAAAAAAAACACAACCGAATTGTGAACCTCCTCCTTTTTTGAAGTCGGTTAAAAACAACCATCTCATTATTCAGCCAAGGGATATCTCGTCCCGCCTATGTTGGTGATGGAAGCAGTGCCTCTCGCGCGTAATAGCTCAACGCGCGCGGTAGTTGACTAACCAGTGCCTTCATCACGAAGAAATGTGACAATCGCAAACGTATCGTAACGTTAGCGAATTCGAGATACACTGCGCGGTGACGCTACTAGTTTAGTTTTGTTTTAAATGCTGTGTGTGTATACTATGTTAAACCTACTACTACTATTTTCCATGTGACGTTACAAGTAAATTGTTTTTCTTTCTTTCTACAACGTTCGGCAGTCGAGCTGGCGAATACGTTGGGTGCGTGATCACCCCTCATTTGGTCTCTCTCCTGACGTTTGTAGAGTGACATTGTTGTATCCAGGCAAGCTGTGCTTCCTGGGCTCGCTGGAGGTGCTGGTGCGCACGGCCAGCAAGTACGACGACTGCCGCGTGGCGCGCGTGCCGGCGCTGAAGCTGAGCGCCAAGCTCGGCTGGACGTGCGTGGCCGACGCGCGCGACCACCGCGCCGTGGCGCCCTGCGCGCCCACGCGCCTGCCCGAGTACTCCAGTAACCAGGCACGTACACTCCATTGAATGCCGCGTGCCTGCGCTGAACCATCAACTTATCAGCTGCTGGAGACCAGACTCCGACTGCTCCTACCCGCTACTGGTTCCTTCTTCCCCTGCTCATCGATAGTTTGCGCTGCGTTTCGCAAACTATCGTCTTACACTACACTTGCGTCTTACACTACACTTGCGTCTTACACTACACTTGCGTCTTACACTACACTTGCGTCTTACACTACACTTGCGTCTTACACTACACTTGCGTCTTACACTACACGTCCTTAATCGCAGCTCCAGATAATATCTCATCTCAAAACGAAAGATTTGAATGATTTGACAGGTTTGCTGGAAGAAAACTCTTGTTAGGGTTAAGCTCGCCTTTGTACATGTCATCTATTTCTGTCTTTTGTTTATGTCCTGTTTTGTGTGCAATAAAGAATTAAGAAAGATTGTCATCCCATATTTTTTGGTGACAGGCGTCACAGCTCAGTCGGTAATAGCTCTGCCTGCCGTGCTGTGGGTCGTGGGTTCGATCTCCACCGAGAACAAACATTTGTGCGTGGAAAACATAGATGTTTGTTCTATGTCTGGGTGTTACTATGTGTTACAAGTATGTATTTACAAAAAAAAAAGTATATAAGTATTGTATCAGCATCTAGTTCCCATATTACAAGCTTTGCTTAGTTTGGGACTAGAGGCGTCGTGTGAAATGTCCATGAATATTTATTTATTTATTTGTTGCAGGAGCATGATTCATACCGAGCATTCCGCTCCCAAGGTCTGGATATCCACCTGACGCTGGAGACGAAGCCCTTTGACAAGGATGGATATGGACCTGTCATTCTACTTTATGGAAGCACTCTCAGGTAAATAGACAAACCAACCAACTGCCTGGTTTTAATACCATTTTAACAGCATTTGTTGGTCTGTTCAACGGTGTTTTTTTTGTACTCTTTCTTATTACAAGAAGTCGCCACTTCTTTCACACGCTACTATATATTTTCTGCAGGTGGTTCGAAAGCTTAAAGCTGATCTTATCCGGCATAACCCGTCCGACCCGCCGTGGCCGGATATTCGATTACGTGCGCCCGCGCAAGCCGCAGCTGTCGCGTCACTATCGCAACGTCAGTGTTTCTGTGACACTGCATAACTTGCAGGTACGTTTTGTACCACTAGATCTCTGTTGATTATCATCATCACATCAACCTGTAGAGGCCTGAAAAATTGATCTTTTTCCAGTTTTCCATTCACCAATTTACCACGATGTTATGAATGTCGTTACTAGACATACTGACCAGAGTCAAAGTCAAAAATATTTTATTAAATAAAATCACGCAGATTATTTAGAATCTTCTTATGTAACTAGGTGGTTCTAGCGGCAGGTCCATGAGACCAGGGCCTGATCAGGAACAATCAAGTATCTTTTGAAAAGTTGTTGTAGCTCTCGAGTCCTGGGTTGCAGTCGTTGTCAACCGAACCGTAAACTTGTAAAAAAAAAAATATTTTAAATATCAAATTGTTTAGTATTTATGTGTTAGTAAAGAAAAGTAGTTTCAACATCCAGGTGTTCTACTGGTCATCATCATCATTACAACGCGGCATCGAGTTGGAAGGCGGTCGTGTAACGCTCGGCTCCCGTCACCGGCTGTCGTTACACTCGGCCAACGACGGGCTGCGGCGTCGGCCCAGAGCCGCCTGGGGCACCCTCTACATGAACTGCGATCTCAACGACGCACAGATCTGGTTGAAAACATTAGCTAACATCACCCCCTCGACCTCTGGAGGGGATGATAAGGATAAAGATGCTGAGGTCAGTTTATATTAGTTTCTGTAACAAATCTGATAAAAACATTTGGGACACCCCGTATGATAAACTTCGCATTTATGGTCAAATTCGTTTATCCCCCATAACACAACTGCTTGGCACAACTAGTAGTGTCATAGGAGAATATAATTTATACATTTTTAACCCCCGACGTAAAAATGACGGGGTGTTATAAGTTTGACGTGTCTGTCTTTGTCTGAAGCAACGTAGCTCCCCGATTAGCAACATTCAAATTATGATAGTTCAAAGTTCAAACAGTGGATAAGGGTACACTTCACTCAAACAGTGGATAAGTTGATGTGTACCCGACTGTACACTTCACTTCGTTACCATTACCACGGCATCGACTTGTTAGATTTTATCATTGACAGGCGTCACAGCTCAGTCGGTGATAGCTCTGCCTTCCGTGCTGTGGGTCGTGGGTTCGATCCCCACTGAGAACAAACATTTGTGTGTAGCAAACATAGATGTTTGTTCTTTGTCTGGGTGTTACTATGTTTTATAAGTATGTATTTACAAAAAAAAAGTATATAAGTATTCTATCAGCACCTAGTTCCCATATTACAAGCTTTGCTCAGTTTGGGACTAGAGGGCGTCGTGTGAAATGTCCATGAATATTTTATTTATCACTAGAACCCATTAAGAGGGCTATCGCAGTTTGGCCGCGCTCGAATTCCGGTTTCTGAGCCGCCAAACTAAAAAAAAATGCCCACGTACAAATTGAAGCCGCTTTCCGCTCGAGTTTGTACATTAACTAACAAGTCTTGGTACTTGGAAGTTAGGTAAGTAAAGCCATTAAAATTATAAAAATTTTCAATGTACCTAAAGATTTATAATAGTTTAGATGGCTGTTTCTATTTAGGGTGTTTCTATGTATTATAAGTATGTATTTACAAAAAAAAGGTATATAAGTATTCTATCAGCATCTAGTTACCATATTACAAGCTTTGCTTAGTTTGGGACTAGAGGCGTCGTGTGAAATGTCCATAAATATTTATTTATTTATTATCAAGAATCTAATCTCAAATTAGAAAAAATCATAGCCGCCATTTTTAACTTTTTTTGTTTATGGACCGATTGCTTTCAAAATCGATATCTGAGGATCCCCCTTAGCCATTATCAGGAATATTATGTAAAATTAGAAAAAGCATGGCCGCCATTTTTAACTTTTTTGTTTATGGACCGATTGCTTTCAAAATCGATATCTGAGTGTCACCCTCAGCCATTATCAAGATTCTAATGTGAAATTTGAAAAATCATGACCACCATTTTTAACTTTTTGTTTATGGACCGATTGCTTTCAAAATCGATATCTGAGGGTCACCCTCAGCCATTATCAAGATTCTAATGTCAAATTTGAAAAATCATGACCACCATTTTAAACTTTTTGTTTATGGACCGATTGCTTTCAAAATCGATATCTGAGGGTCACCCTTAGCCATTATCAAGAATCTAATGTCAAATTTGAAAAATCATGACCAACATTTTTAACTTTTTTGTTTATGAACCGATTGCTTTCAAAATCGATATCTGAGGGTCACCCTCAGCCATTATCAAGAATCTAACATCAAGTTTGATGAAAAATCATGGCTACCATTTTTAATTTTTTTGTTTACAGACCGATTGCTTTCAAAATCGATATCTGAGGGTCACCCTCAAGAATCTTAAATGAATGCCGTTTGAAGTTAATTTTGACAGCTGTCATCAAAAATGTAGATTTTAGTTGTCTCTGTCATTTAGTGATGAAACGAGTAGTCTAGGATAAGTAGTTTCCAAGATATGACCGTTTGAAGTTGAATTTGACAGCTGACATCAAAAATGTAGATTTTAGTTGTCTCTGTCATTTAGTGATGAAACGAGTAGTCTAGGATAAGTAGTTTCCAAGATATGACCGTTTGAAGTTGAATTTGACAGCTGACATCAAAAATGTAGATTTTAGTTGTCTGTGTCATTTAGTGATGAAACGAGTAGTCTAGGATAAGTAGTTTCCAAGATATGACCGTTTGAAGTTGAATTTGACAGCTGACATCAAAAATGTAGATTTTAGTTGTCTGTGTCATTTAGTGATGAAACGAGTAGTCTAGGATAAGTAGTTTCCAAGATATGACCGTTTGAAGTTGAATTTGACAGCTGACATCAAAAATGTAGATTTTAGTTGTCTCTGTCATTTAGTGATGAAACGAGTAGTCTAGGATAAGTAGTTTCCAAGATATGACCGTTTGAAGTTGAATTTGACAGCTGACATCAAAAATGTAGATTTTAGTTGTCTCTGTCATTTAGTGATGAAACGAGTAGTCTAGGATAAGTAGTTTCCAAGATATGACCGTTTGAAGTTGAATTTGACAGCTGACATCAAAAATGTAGATTTTAGTTGTCTGTGTCATTTAGTGATGAAACGAGTAGTCTAGGATAAGTAGTTTCCAAGATATGACCGTTTGAAGTTGAATTTGACAGCTGACATCAAAAATGTAGATTTTAGTTGTCTCTGTCATTTAGTGATGAAACGAGTAGTCTAGGATAAGTAGTTTCCAAGATATGACCGTTTGAAGTTGAATTTGACAGCTGACATCAAAAATGTAGATTTTAGTTGTCTGTGTCATTTAGTGATGAAACGAGTAGTCTAGGATAAGTAGTTTCCAAGATATGACCGTTTGAAGTTGAATTTGACAGCTGACATCAAAAATGTAGATTTTAGTTGTCTCTGTCATTTAGTGATGAAACGAGTAGTCTAGGATAAGTAGTTTCCAAGATATGACCGTTTGAAGTTGAATTTGACAGCTGACATCAAAAATGTAGATTTTAGTTGTCTCTGTCATTTAGTGATATAATAACAGAAAAGTTAAAAATGGCGGCCATGATTTTTCAAATTTGACATTAGATTCTTGGTAATGGTTGAAAGGGACCTTCAGATATCGATTTTGAAAGCAATCGGTCCATAAACAGGAAAGTTAAAAATGGCGGCTATGATTTTTCATAAATAGGTACAAATAAAAATATATACATTGACATTTTTATACGGCACCCTTTAGACGACTCATAGAACAAACGTCTATGATGCCACACAAAAAATAATTATGTTTGTTTTTGGTGAGGATCGAACCCACGACCCACGGCACGGAAGGGAGAGCTAGTACCGACTGAGCTGTGAGGCCTATCAAAATATCTTTTCATTTTAGCTCATCATCATTAATTTCTATTCTATTCAAGTACACGTTCTTCATTGCACTGCAGATTGTACTGTTTGGCACAGTACGCACAACGGATCTTCATCCCTCTGAAGTTAGGTGTAACAATCGATTTTGTATGTACTACACAAACATCCAAACATCTAAACTTTTGCATCCCATCCCACTTATATTATAAATGGTAAGATAAGATAAGATTTTAATTGTCCCCAATAGGTATGTACAGGTGTTAATGATTGTCATGAATAAAAAAGTTACTAACATCAAAACTAGGTAGTCAGTCACACTCCACGTGTACACGCACGGTTATGCTCGATCTTTTTGGCGCGGAGAAAATCGACACAGGTCCGCCTTCCACGAGCGCTGGCGCGCGTCTGAATTCGAGCGGCCAACGCATCGCATTTTATGCAGTTGTAAATTACGTTTATTCAAATTAATATAATAAATTATGTAAATAAAAAGTATACAATTTTATTGATTATGAACTAACGTTTATTTTGGTATAATTTTTACCTAATAATAATAATGTAGTATGGAGAAATTAACGGCTAATTCTGAACGTTTTTAGAAATTTTATGGTTTTGAATTGATTTTTTTTTGTACATATCCCATACTTATTTCTAAATTCCGGGGCCGCTACGGTCAATGGCAGTATACAGCGTGTAGCTACAATGGCGACATTAAATGAACACACGGGTAGAGCTACTTATAAGTATTCATAAAAAAAATAAAAAAATAATTATAGTCCAAAATAGAAATTTCGAATTTTTCAAACAAACTTAATAATAAAATACGCAACAAAAATTAATCACCCTATGAGTGTCTTTACCTACGTGTTACCGCGCCCGCGCCCGCGCCTGCCTGCCCGGGCGGCTCGGTGGCGGCGGCGGGGCGCGGGGCGGAGCGCGGGGCGGGGAAATCAAGCGACACCAAGGAATTCAAAGAAATCAAATAATTTCACTTCACCTTGTTCACTTTACTATTAATTTTATTGTGACCTATGCACCTAGCGCCTTACACTTATTAAATCTTCAAGTTCTCAATGTAGCCGCCGCGCCGCCGCCACCACGTCGGACACAAAGATGTAACCGGCGGCGCTGAATATTTGCCCTCGCTTTTGATAATACATTTTATTTTATTTTAGCATGAACGTCGTCTTTCACAAAGCCCCATAAAAAAATCGAGGGGCTTGAGGTCAGGTGACATTGGGCCACCTAAGAGCTCCGTGTCGTGTCGTCCTATCCAGTATCCACTGAGCACCAAACATTTAATTTACCCGCTCCCTAGTCGCAAAGGTAGACAGATAAACAAATAATAAATCAAAGCGTCTTTATCGCTGTACCTACGTAGACCTGATTGGGTACTTAGAATAGAAAAGCTAAACTAACAAAACCAAGCGTCTTTTTCGCGAAACATTGAGAATAGGTAGATAATTAGCAAAATTATTAAAATAAAGTGTGTCAAGGACACCGGCCCGCGTATCACTGGCTAGGCGGCAGGACGAGTCGGTCGAGCGAACGGCGCGGGCGGCGCTCTTCAATAGTTAGCTATCCCTTTCATGCACAAGGTCGCAATTTCGGGTGTCCTATTCTAACAATACTTTCTTGCTCTTCATACGCGGTTACACGCGGTTATGACCCGTGAACCCGACAGATGACCTCTGCTCTTACGTACAGGTTGCTCCGAGGCGTTATTTAAGAAAATTGATTTATTTCGATAAATCTTATGTTTAATGAAATAAAAATAATGTCTATATTCTGAAAACGCGAAACCGGATACGCTGGTTAATTTAATGTCGCCATTGTAGCTACACGCTGTATAAGAGATATTTGTTGATATTTTTCATTTCGTTTGCTTTGCAGAGTAGTTCAATCCAGGAGCTTGAAAAAGTGTCTGCGCGAGTTTTATTAAAAACTTGTTTCGGAATTTTGGCTTTATTTAAATATATAAGGAAAAATTGCAAAAAGCGAGGCCGCTACGGTCAATGCGAATAACTATTCTACACCATACAATAAATAGAAATTATCTAAGAGTTTCAGTTTCAGAGATCTAGAACGTCAAAAATGGGCATTTTCACGGTTTGACCGTAATACGCGCCTTAAGGCTTTCGCCACTGGAGGCTGCAGCGCTACATCTGAATGATTCGCCAAAGTAGCCCAGCTTGGCTAGACTGACTTACCCACCTCGGAGGGCTGACAAAAGTAAAAAAAAAAGTAAAGTAAGTAATTCCTTTCCTGGTTTATTTCAGACAGCGTCAATATTCGGCGGCGGCGGCATCGCCACAGCGATGGAGAAGTGCTACTGCCTGTCGGTGCGGCGCGTCTCCTACGGACGCGAGGAGGGGGTGGGGGCGGGAGCGGGGGCGGGGGCGGGGGCCACGCATCGCCTCGCCGTGCACGACCTCAGGGGCGCCTGGACCAAGCTCAATAGAGACCTCGCGTTCGCGCTCATTGACACTTATATCAAGACTCAGGTGAGTTCCACAACCGACTCAAAACACTTTTTTTTTATTAGCTTTTTGCGGCTATGATATCACTGCGGCCTTCTGGCCTATTGTGATCGCCATTTGTGTATGTACCACCCCTATTTGGGGCGTTTATAGTTCACTAAATCCTGCAGCTGATAAGAACTGAAGGATTTTCTTAGGGGTGAGGTTTTTTAGCTCATCTGGGCTTAAAATGTGCTTTCCCAGATGTATGCTGCGTTTTTGCATCAGCAGCCCTCTCAAAACGCTTATCTAAGAGACTATAAATAGAATAAATTGCCGTAAATTTTTTTTTCAGCAACTGAAAAAGAATCTCTCAACCAAAGCTCTGAAGGAAGACGAGCCGCCGACCACATCTCCGAAACACAACCGCGACTCTGACGTCATATCTCCCCCGCCTGCATCCACTCAAGTAACATTCTAAATAGCTTATTGTTTTTTAGAACCATAACCGTCACACTTGTGATGAACTTACATTGTTAGATATGATGAATCGACAAAAGTTATGTGAGACATTTGACTTCGAAACCAATAGTTTAGCATAACACTTTTACTTCAGGGTACGAGCGGCCCAGGCGCCTTAGGCGGCGGCATGCTAGCAGCCCTAGTGGCAGAAGCCGGGGGCGAAGCACCCGTGGTGTTTAGCGACGAGTTGAGCGGGGCGGAGGCCGACGCGCAGCCCATGCACCAGCCCCACATCAAGCATGTGCTGGATGATGATAACTCTCACACCGCCTGCCTTAGTGAGTGTACCGACTTACTCGAAAGGCTCTAGTGGGTAGCGTGCATATAGAATTTAGCGATTTGTGCGTTTTTTTGCGTAGAATACGATCTTATACTGATGCGGACGCAGATACTGTCGCTGACGCTAATACTGATGCTGATTAATCAGAGAACAGAAAGACTATGATTCCCCCACACTACAACCTGACATTTACAGTCGAGCTGGTGAACTCCCAAGTGGTCCTGAAGGGGTGCGAGACGCGCGGGTACGTGGTGCTGTGCGCGGCGCGCGCCGAGGTGCGGCAGCGCGTGCGCAGGGCTCCGCCCGCCACGGCTTGGAGCGGCGCCCTCTCCGCCATGCAGTACTACGCCACCGTCAGCGCGGCCGAGCGGGACCAGCTGCCAGGTACTGACGCTGATACTGACACTGACGCTGATACTGACACGGGCGGTGGTACTGACACGGGCGGTGGTACTGACGCTGATACTGACACTGGTACTGACGCTGATACTGACACGGGCGGTGGTACTGACGCTGATACTGACATGGGCGGTGGTACTGACGCTGATACTGACACGGGCGGTGGTACTGACGCTGATACTGATACTGACGCTGGTACTGACGCTGATACTGACATGGGCGGTGGTACTGACGCTGATACTGACACGGGCGGTGGTACTGACGCTGATACTGACACTGACGCTGGTACTGACGCTGATACTGACAGGGGCGGTGGTACTGACGCTGATACTGACACTGACGCTGGTACTGACGCTGATACTGACACGGGCGGTGGTACTGACGCTGGCTCAACCAGTGCCATACTGATCAGCCAACGCCTGTTACATTCAGAGTAACTGATTATATTACCAAGATTTTTCCAATGAGTTTGTAGAATGGAATGAATGAGTGCATCGTTGTTTCCAGAGAACATCCAATGGGTGCCAGTGGAAGAGATATCGGGCGGAGGCGGCGCTGAGATCAGCACGTTACCCGATGTACCGCGGCTCGTCGGCAGCGGACACTCTGCCGGCGGCGTCATCGGCAGCACTGTGGGACCCTGCCAGGACCCCTCGCTGGCACAGGTACCTCTTCTAATTTAAGAGCTATGCTCTTGTCGGCGTAATGTATGCATTTCCCGCCAGGTTCTTCTTTTCAGGGCAGCTTCCTTGACGTCCTTATGACGACATGACATCTATCTTCGCCTTCACTTGGCTCATGTAGCTAATACGCGGTCTTCCTCTGCCTCTCTTTCCTTCTACCTTCCCTTCAATGATATTTCCGATTAAGCTGTCATGTCGTATAAGGTGTCCAATCATCTTTCCTCTCCTGTTCTCAACAACTTTTATAAGGGTACAGGTACCTAGCAAACACTAATTAATTGACTCATGAATAGGTTAAGTCGTAAGGCTAACGACAATAGTGCATATTTATTTCGACTCGTCGTGCTATAAAGTTTTTTAAAACGTACAGTCAGTTTTGCACGAATTTACGCGCGTGGAACTTCGCTAAATCTATGCCTAGGTACTAATTAAATAGGTTGACGATGAATTTGAAGTTTTAAGCGACCAGTGAAGAGAATTAGCGTTATCAGCTTGTAGCAAGAGTACACTAAACAACGATTGGTTGGACGAATTGACCAAACTCTCAGTCTCGTTTCCCGCATTTTCTATCTCCTTTTCCGCTAAACAAAAGAATAGGACGGAGTATGATGCGTAACGCGACTGTCTGATTTGTTCGTGATTACCTCTCTGATAAAGCCCCACGTTGGGCGCCAAATAATAATCTGGCGACCAACAAGGACTGACGTGTTAGATTCTTCTAGTTAATAAATAAATAAATATTCTTGGACTTTACACACAACATCCTCTAGTCCCAAACTAAGCATAGCTTGTGATATGGGAACTAGATGGCTGATAGAATACTTACATACTTTTTTTTTTGTAAATACATACTTATAATACATAGTAACACCCAGACATAGAACAAACATCTATGTTTTCCACGCACAAATGTTTGTTCTTGGTGGGGATCGAACCCACGACCCACAGCACGGAAGGCAGAGCTATTACCGACTGAGCTGTGACGCCTGTCGGTTTGCTTCTTCTTTTTTTTATGTGTCAAATGTTCTTTCTGCTGTGTTTAATTAGTGTTCGTGCTCACCCCTCAGTTGCAACGTATAGTGTCCCGTTGCGCGTGTGAGTTCCACTACGTGTCGACGGAGGAGGCGGGCGGCAGTGCGTGCGCGACGCAGGGCTGGGGCGACGCACACCCGCCCTACGACTCCTTCGCACTCATGCATCACGACCTCGACGTCTGCACCAACTCACTGCAGGTACTGTGTACCATTCCTCGCATCCTCACTTAACATCACGTGAGGTTTTTACTTCTTAATCATAATTAAAAAATAAATAAACAAATATTCATGGACTTTACACACAACGCCCTCTAGTCCCAAATTAAGCAAAGCTTGTGATATGGGAACTAGTCATGTTTAGTAATCATGTTTCTAAATTTTTTCTATGTTATCTTTAGACAGCACCCCTTGTTTATTAGTTAAGTTTTGTTTTGTATGTTATAGTAGTCCCTAGGTAAGGTGTGCAATAAAGTATTTTCTGTCTATCTATCTAACTAGATGGCTGATAGAATACTTATATACTTTTTTTTTGTAAATACCTACATATAATATTGTAGTAACACCCAGACATAGAACAAACATCTATGTTTTCCACGCACAAATGTTTGTTCTCAGTGGGGATCGAACCCACGACCCACAGCACGGAAGGCAGAGCCGTTACCGACTGAGCTGTCACAATTAGAGAGTTATGGAAAGTTCCTAGTCATAAATCTTTGTCTCATCATCATTTACTGATGCTGAGTGTACCGCCGTGCGCGGGCGCCTTTTGATCCGATTCGATTACAGATTAGAAAAAAAAATATAGGGAACATAGTCATTTTGATCTTGCAAATTGGCTGCTGTACTTTTTTATTCTAAAACATATATCCTGATCATAAATATTAGTAGATCATCTAAAATGTAAATAGTGCGGTATTGTTCCAGTACGCAATGCTTCTCGACGTGATAAACAACGTAGTGCTCCACGTAGAACCAGAGCGACGCAGAACGTTGGAGCGACGCGCGCGCATGCGCTTTCAATTGCAACTGCGGCACGACCAGGACCCGCGCCATTTGATACACAAGCTGCAGACTCAGGTGATACAAACCGTTTGTAAATATAATGTATCGTATCAACTCCCCGTAAAGCCATCTGCGGCACGACGACCCGCGCCATTTGATACACAAGCTGCAAACTCAGGTGATACAAACCGTTTGTAAATATAATGTATCGTATCAACTCCCCGTAAAGCCATCTGCGGCACGACCAGGACCCGCGCCATTTGATACACAAGCTGCAAACTCAGGTGATACAAACCGTTTGTAAATATAATGTATCGTATCAACTCCCCGTAAAGCCATCTGCGGCACGACCAGGACCCGCGCCATTTGATACACAAGCTGCAAACTCAGGTGATACAAACCGTTTGTAAATATAATGTATCGTATCAACTCCCCGTAAAGCCATCTGCGGCACGACCAGGACCCGCGCCATTTGATACACAAGCTGCAAACTCAGGTGATACAAACCGTTTGTAAATATAATGTATCGTATCAACTCCCCGTAAAGCCATCTGCGGCACGACCAGGACCCGCGCCATTTGATACACAAGCTGCAAACTCAGGTGATACAAACCGTTTGTAAATATAATGTATCGTATCAACTCCCCGTAAAGCCATCTGCGGCACGACCAGGACCCGCGCCATTTGATACACAAGCTGCAAACTCAGGTGATACAAACCGTTTGTAAATATAATGTATCGTATCAACTCCCCGTAAAGCCATCTGCGGCACGACCAGGACCCGCGCCATTTGATACACAAGCTGCAAACTCAGGTGATACAAACCGTTTGTAAATATAATGTATCGTATCAACTCCCCGTAAAGCCATCTGCGGCACGACCAGGAGCCACGCCATTTGATACATAAACTGCAGAATCATGTGATACAAACCGTTTGTAAATATAATGTATCGTATCCACTTGAAACCATTCCCTTCTGGCTGCTGACAAATTTTATATCAAATCGAGTGTTCTTATCCAACATAACAATAATGATATATTATGAATTCCAGTATATTAGTCATTTTTGTTATATTTGTTTAACTTCTTGATAGTCAAATGATGATATGGTCATTCAATTATTACTGAAACATGAGGATCTGGTTTTTGAGCAAGAGGTCGGTAATTTCAGCCTCGTAATAACAATCTTCGGTAGTATAGTGGTAAGTATCCCCGCCTGTCACGCGGGAGACCGGGGTTCGATTCCCCGCCGGAGAGATTGTTTTGCATCGCATAGTATTTTTTGCAAACAGATTTGGTTATGAAACAAATAATTAAAATGTGCAGTTATAAATAGATATTCTGTTCTAAAGTTTGATAACGTAAAAGAGAAATCCTCTTTTTCCCTCAGTATTTATTTTCACTAGCGTTCGCCCGTGTGTTCGTGATAAAAATTAGCCTACGTGTTAATCCAAGTTACGAACTATATTATATTCAAATTTTCTGCCAAATCGGTTCTGCCAATATCCTACTAATATTATAAATGCGAAAGTTTAGATGTTTGGATGTTTGTGTTTCAATCACGTCTAAACTACTGAACCAACTTGAATGAAACTTGGCATATATTAGTTCGTAAACTGGATTAACACATAGGCTACTTTTTATCTCGAATAATTAACAGGATCTACAGAATAAAATGAACGAAAAGGATTAGCAGCGCCAATTGGCAAGAGGATTTCATTGTCATGTCATGTCATGTCAGTTTGACAGGGCGTAGTACTACCTCTTTGGTCTAACGACTAGCGTTTGACATTCCAGTAGGTACGAGTTCAGTGTAATGAGGTGTAATGTTAAATTTCTCAAAGTATCCGCTCGGTACACGCACAGATAATAATAATACACAGATAATATAATGTACACGGAAACTGTAGACGCCTACGAAGTCGCGGGTAACTGACCACATTTACCTATAATAGTGCTAGGATGTAAACTGCAACGAAATCTGGTAGAACCTCCTCAGTACAATTCCTAAGGGTACAATAATGATGTATTGCGGTTATTTTGTCAATAAAATTTTGAACTAAAACAAAAAAAGCGATCTCTCCGGCGGGGAATCGAACCCCGGTCTCCCGCGTGACAGGCGGGGATACTTACCACTATACTACCGAAGATTGTACTAATAGCGACGAAATAAGCGACCACTAGCTGACGTCAGAGTCATTCGTTCCATGACGTCATTCGTCGCATGAAGGTCGTTACGATAATTTGGTACATATTCATTCATGCGTATTTATAGGTATGCTGTTTCTTGGTAGGTATTATGTTGTTGTTACCCTTGAAATAAATTGAATAGCGAGTCGGAGCGTATTTTGCTTCAAGACTTTTATCGTGTGTAATATTTACTAGAACTTATTTTACTACTAAGAAGTCTTGAAGTCAAGGCAAGAGCCTTGATTAATAGTAATACAATTCTAATTAAGTAAACTTATATTACACATAAATTCAATATTATGACGGTTTCAGATTATTTATAGAGTTCTTCGTACTTGTCATCAGAAACGCCGTCAATATCTTGTTAAAACGTAAATTGCCTAAGTTCATGAAGTTTTGTTTATTTAATCTGTTTGTTAAGTACTGGGTAAAGGTCCTACCTAAAATCTACATAATTTTTTGTATACGAAATTAGTATAAGATTTTTGTAATAGGTACACACGGCGACAGATCAACCTAGAGTACCTAGACTTAGAAGTTGAACGTTGCGAATCGTGCGAGAAGACCGATATGCCTACACCTAGTGCGCTCTCTTTCCAACGATTCTCTACATTGTATAGCGTAGTTATGGGTATGTTGAGTGTCTAACCTGACGTGTAGCCGTGTGTACCTTGTCTATTCTTCAATGTTCAGGTCCTGGATCGGATCCAGCTCTGGATGAAAGATCTTAGTGCCTAGAGAACTGATCAATAAGATTAGTATTGAACCTTTGTGTTAAAACAATTGTTGGCAGGTCCGAGAATCCCTGGCAAGGCTGCGACGCTTAGAGAAAGAGTACTACCTCAAGAACAGATCCATTACTGACGAGGACCCGGCAGCCATCGCCGAGCTGAAGACTCTTGATGATCAGGTACCAATACACTCCAATATACCAACTATAACAGCCGATCACACGTAAAACAACCTTCTCGCTCGCACATTTGAACATTTTGAAGATATGAACTCTCTGAATGTTATTATGCATAATCTCAAAGCTTCACGAACTAGAGAATAACAATGCAAAGGTTCAGCAAAAATATCATTTTGAACCAAACAAATTTTCCAATCAGTAATGACAGATATTGGTGCACATTTTTGGTCGCAATGTTTGGATCAAGTAAAGAGTGAGGTGTTCAGGTGAACGAGTGCAAAGAGAGCGTGTGGTCCCTCGGCGAGGAGTTGGACGCGATGGTGCGGGGGTGGCGCGAGGTGAGGCGGGGGGCGCGCCGCACCGGCACCGGCCCCGCCCCCCTCCCCGCCCCGCCGCACCGCTACAACGAGATCTGCTTCAAGAGCGCGCGCTGGAGGCTCACTGACGCGGATGGACAGCTGGGCATTGCTGATCTGCTGCTGACCAACTTCCTGTAAGTCAAAGACAAAATTTCTTTATTCAATAAAATCACAAGGATCATTTAGAAGTGTCTTAGATGGGGGGGGTAAACAGGTAACATCAGCAAAAGTTCTGCCTTACCACCTTAAGGGTGCATTTCCTGTAAACCAACTAGCCGTTAATTTTTGAACACCAATAGAAGCAAATTATTTCGGGTGTAAAAGTTATGAAAACAATGGGCCGTCATAAAAATAAATAGGTGTTTAGGTCTCTGGTTGGTCAAAATAAGAAGACAAAAGAAAAATACGAGGTCAGGTAGCTAACTGCTTGCAAGCGAAACAGTTTCAAAAGTGGTAAGGCGGAAATTTTGCCGATAGTACAACGAGATCTGCTTCAAGAGTACACGGTGGATTACTGAGTATGCGGATGGACAGATGTGGGGATTTCTGATCTATTACTGACCAGCATTTTCTGCAAGTGTTTAATTAAGTGGGGGGAGGTGTACCAGCTCTGAAAAACGGTTCTGAGAAATCTCCGGCATGATTTTAGTTTGAAACATTTTCTTCATCTCAAAGTATTGAGATTTGTTGAACTAAAGTCTCCCCTCATCCTCCAAGGTCTGATGATGATTAGCAATACTGAAGAGGATCAAAGGAGATTTACATGGTCGGAGTTTTTAAAGTCTTGTGTTGAGTAATAGTGAACATTATTTTGGACAGATATACGAAAACGTCCCGTTCTGACGACTCGGTGGAACATCAGCTCGAAGTAGGATACGTGCAGGTCACCAATCTCTTACCCAACGAACCATTCCCAGAGGTAAGCTATCTACACATTTGATTGTGATCCGTACTGTGGGTCGTGGGTTCGATCCTCATTGTGAATCATTTATTTATTCAACCTTGGGTATAATGAAGCCTTAACATTCTTTCGCCTTTTAGTCCTTTGTTCTGTAGTCTCATATCTAGTCTGTCTATGTTATCTACTAGAGATGTTGTATAACGCAGGTGTTGGCCCCCGCGGCCCCCATGGGTCGAGCGCCGGTGGCTCGCCGCGCAGCCCTGCGTGTCTTCTGCAGGGACCGGCCCCCGGTGGGGGGCATCGCAGTCAAGGAACATTTCGAAGTGAACATCGTGCCTATACGGATCGGTACGTATATTTAAGACTTCGGGTCATATCCTCATTAATTACTTAAGGGGCCTTCTTTCGATTTTGGCCTATTTAGGTCATTTTTCGAACTCGATTTTTATTACAGTTAACGTTTTACGATTACAAATATAAATGGAAATTAAAGTTTGGTTCAATAAAAATAGAATGCTAGGAGAACATTTTAAAAATTTCGTCGTCAAATTTTAATACGGCCTCTTAAGTCTGAATTAATATTTTAGCATTGATTTGAGTCGAGCTTTGATTCCGAAACGTTGCTTGAGTGTCGATACTCAACAAAGAAATCTGTACTCACATAGACATTTTGTCGTGTTTTCGGAATAAGAACATGATTTGAGTTTCGATTTTTGTCTGAATTAGTTTGAAGCTGTACTAATAAGTAGTTAGATACTACTGCATTCCGATTACGAGGAATTCTACCGCCATGGCATTGAAGCAAAAATAATTCATGATTTATTAATATGTTTGTGCAGTAGATATTTTAATAGCCTAAATGGTTGCGCAAACGGTAAAGGAGGGCATCGTATCGTGTCGCAACTATTTCCAATTTACTGTAACAATAGATCGTCTCACATTCCGTCGTATTTGCACAGTTGTCGTTGAATTTGTCTACAACTCATTAAAATTCATTGAGGCTATGTTTTATTACTGGTTGGTTAAGCGTTCGGGCGTGACTTGAACCCGCTAACAATTTGTCACTGTCCTTAGCGATCGTTCGTCATGTTACTTGCCTCTTGATGTTAAATTAGGTCAGTGACTTTTTTTTAGGCAAACACAGGTGTAGTGTTCTATTCCACCATGATGTCTACTATATATGATGTACTAGTACTATGTATGATGTCTAGTAGTATTGATTCTACTAGTGTCGAACTGTCTTAGATTAATAAATACTAGTACACAAAATAAAATGTACAGAAAAAACGTATGTATTGATAAAGACAATGGGTGTATCGCCAAGATTACATAGTGATTGCAGAGATTTTATTTTTATTCATAGGACATCCAACAATGGTGACACGATAACAACAGAAATGTCATGGCAATGGGCTTAAACTATTGTGTTCCTTCAATTAGAGGATGCCACAGCATGCATTTTAAAAGACTTATCAAACAGGTAGACAGCAAATATTCATAGGATGATATTATAACATCCAAAACAAAATATCAATCGTAAAATAATAGGAAAAAAGAACTTGGAGACAATGTTAATTCTAATTGAGATTCTAATGGAGAGTATAGTGAGGAGAATAATTCAAGTGATTCTAGTGATCTTATGTCATCATAATGGTTAGTTATTTCTATCACAGTTAGGTACAGACGGCGACACCTCGACATAGGCTGTTTGGATTTTAAACTATTAGAATTTGAATTTCGCGAATCGTGCAAAAAGGACGATATGTTTTTGTGCGGGCCTACACCTATTGCGCTCCCTTTCCAACGATTCTCTGCATTGCATAGCGTAGTTATGTTGGATGTCTAACTTGACGTGTAGCCGTGTGTACTAGGAGTGATTGTTTGAGCAATAAATAAGACCTGACATTGTGCAGTGCACACAAGGTTACAAATGATGTGCATCTAAGAATAAATGAGTCATAATACCATGACCTAAGTGATACTTCACCAGAACCTCAAAATATGACATCAGCATTAAATGACGTAAAAAAACCAATATTTTTTTGGATAATATTTCGAATGGAAACTAGTTGAAGTGGTTTGCGACAGTGAGTCAATAGTGACATCACTGTCGCAAGAAGTGTCAATAAACTATATCCAATTATAGTCATTACCTTCCATGATACTAATTGTAAGTAAGATATTAAAAATATCATGAATATCAAGTAAAATTACCATGTGAAAGTATGGATGAAAATATGGATGGATTATTCTGTCCACCAGGTCTAACGAAGAAGTTTTTCAACACGATGCTGAAGTTCTGCTTCCCGGAGCGCGACCCTGACTCCATGGAGGACGCCGAGGAGGACGGCGAAGGCACCCTGCGCAGCGGCGCCTCGGGGCTCGTCCCCACTGGTTCCAAGAAACTCAAGAAGAAGGGCAAGGACTCCAACTCCAACTTCTACGTGAAGAGGGACAAGAAGGATAAGGATGATGTGGAGAAAATGAAGGTACATCAGGTTTCCATAGTACTAGCCCTCCGGCGCGACGGAGCGACGATCTGCGACATGTAGCGCAAACACTGCATGAGAAGAGCCGAAGACCGCACTCAGTGGGAGAGACCTACTTCCAGCAATGGACTGATATAGGTTGATGATGATGTGTACTAGCTTAGACCATTAACCTGGTTATTAATAAACTCGATGCTTGGAATAGTTACATCGCGTTTGTCTTCTGCTTGACAATGCAAAAGACAAAAGACGGTGTAACTATTCCAAGCTTCCGTCGAGTTTACTTCGATAATGATTTATCAAAAGAAACTTCGAATTTTTGTTACACTGCGCGGCCGCCTCGTGTGATGATGCGAGCTTTTGCTAAGGGACAGCGTTACTGCGCAGTGTATACACAAAAGTCACTTCCGAATCATAGTCAATCATTATTCGGTGTAGAAGCCAGGTCTTTCATGTTTTTTAGCTCACTAGATTTTAGTCTGTGCTTTTAAAACTTGTACAAAATACTAAGCTATAAGCAAAGTCAAGAACAAACATTTGTGTATTTACAAAATCATAAAAGTATTCTATCACCATCTAGTTCCCATATCACAAGCTTTGCTTAGTTTGGGACTAGATGGCGCTGTGTGAAGTGTCTATGAATATTTACTTATTTATTTTATTACCTTTCCACCCAATAAAATGTATTTACTCGAATCAGGAACGAGCCGAAAAGAACAAGTTATTCATCTACATCAAGATACCCGAGGTGCCGGTGCGGGTCTCCTACAAAGGCAGCAAGGAGAAGAACTTGGAAGATGTACGGGATCTGCCGCTGGTGCTGCCCACCCTGGAGTACCACAACGTCACGTGGACGTGGCTCGACCTGCTGCTTGCCACCAAGAGTGATACTAGGAGGTGAGCAAGCTCTTCAACTGCCACTCTTAATAGATTGACCATCACGCAAGGAAGAACACATATCATGACAATAAGTAGGTAGGTAGGCTAACCCCCGACGCAAAAACAACGGGGTGTTATAAGTTTGACGTGTCTGTGTGTGCGCGTGTGTGTTTGAGGCAACGTAGCTCTCGAACGGATGAACTGATTTCGATTTTGTTTTTTTTTATTTGCAAGGTGAATTAGTTGGGAGTGTTTTTAGCTATGTTTGATGAAAATCGGTCCAAGATGGCCGCCGTCACAAAATGGCGGATTACATATTTTTTCACAACTCTAAGAAATTATGACTATGACACTATACAAGTGATCGATGCTGTCGCAGGGTGATCCTATCGCAAGCGATTCGGCAAAAACTCCAGCTGCATCGACGGGCCCAAGCGGCGCCTGAACCATTGGAAGAAGATAAGGCGAGGCTGTTGCTCGGAGAACGGACCGTAAGTACACTGCACTAAAGTTGTATTTGCAATCACACTAATTCATAACCCTCGAGGTGGATTCAGGCGCTGCGCTAAATGAACGCTGGTTGAAACTGTTTGGGGGGTTGTTCGGCCCCTTTTCATAAATGCAGGGTAAATCCATTCTTGAAACTTACGGCAACATTTCCTGCTAGATGTCTCAGGTTTCAAGATTGTTGAGGCACCACGCTCATTTTGCTTAAAGGTCAAGGGTCAAGAGGTCAAGGTCAACATTTCCAAAGGTCAAAGGTCAAAAACCTAGGAGTTATGAACTTCTTTGTTCAGGGTCATCAGAGGTCATTGAGATAGGTCCTTTTAGATTTAAGGTCACTAGAGGTAAGTGACCTCATCTCTCATTTTCATTTCTGAAAAAAAATCGTTCCCCTTACATTGACCACAGATTCTCTTTCTTATGTGTAAATAGTAGGTACCTATGTGTAATATGCGTGTTTGATTCTACATTAGGTTTAAATTATAACTTTTCTTATAGGTGGCCGAAAACAAACCACAAAAAAAGACAACACCCAGTGTCTTCAAATTCTCCAAATCATAGTTATAGAACAAATTAGACTGTTACTCGATTATTATTGTCAATCTCTATAGTAAAAACTAACTTAATAATGTGTAATAAAAGCAAAACCAATATATAAAATACAAAAATTACACTACTTACATAATTTTTTTTGCAAAATAGTTAGTATACTATAAAACTATATAAAACTGTTAAGTACTCATTAGTAGTTGCGTAGATATAATATGTTCATAGCCTGACTGTTTCATTTCTTATTTTTAGTTCCAAGTGCAATAGTTTATTTTGTTTTAAGTATTAATTTCATTTAAATAATTTTAATTGTATTTAAGTTTTAAAATGTAATATATGTTTGGTTATAAATTAACCATAATTTAAGATCTGTGGTTTATATGGCGTGCTATACAGCGTGTGATAAAACCTCTGAAGTTTTCCGTAGAGGTCTTGATGCACCGATGATATCTCGTTTACCGTGACATCTACTTAAAATCGGATCTAAAGACCATTCGTAGTAGTAATACCTATATAATTGAAGCCTAATGCTACATGTCCATTGGGTCGGAATCGGACGGAGCGCACAAGTCGGTCTCTAGCGCACATATGCTGGGGCCTTATTCTCACTTCGGCAAAGATTTTACTCTGATAGGGATGACGTCAAAATGACGTTGAAAACTCCTGTCACTTGTGGGTGAAACCAGTTTTCGACCGAGATTTGACGTCATCTCTATTAGAGTAAAATCACAGACAGGCGTCACAGCTCAGTCGGTAATAGCTCTGCCTTCCGTGCTGTGGGTCGTGGGTTCGATTCCCACTGAGAACAAACATTTGTGTGTGGCAAACATAGATGTTGGTTCTATGTCTGGGTGTTACTATGTATTATAAGTATGTATTTACAAAAAAAAGTATTTATGTATTCTATCAGCATCTAGTTCCCATATTACAAGCTTTGCTTGGTTTGGGACTAGAGGGCGTTGTGTGTAAAGTCCATGAATATTTATTTATTTATTCCCAGAATCATCCCCCTGATCTAGAAGATGCTGTATTATAGAATTTAATACAAAGCAACAAATCTTTCGCTCCTTACGCTGCGATTCCGACGCAGTGGACGCGCAGCTTTACTGATAGCACGTCTCCTAATAAGCACACTTATAAGCACAATTCGTGGAACTTAAAAACACCGTTAAAATGTCTAAGTGTACTGTGTTGAGACTGTAAATGAAAGTTATTGTTGTGATCTAAGGAAGAATAAAAAGACAATGTATACATAATGTGTGTGTGAAGACTTTGTATCACGTTTATTTATTTCATTCATTCATCATTCACGTAGATAATTAAATATGTCAATTAAAAATCTGCCAAAATAATTTCAGAAAATTATAGTTTATGAATATGTATGATCATGAGTGTATGAGAAATATTGTGCTTGTAGTCATAACTTTACCTACTAAAGTATCTAATCAATGAAATTATATTTCTCACTAATATTAAATGCCAAAGTTTTGATGTTTGGGTCATTATGACCCAGTATACCGCGGTTGAACAGATTTTCATGGAATTTAGAATCAATGTAGTTTAGAAAACAGCAGAGTGCGGGCAGTATCTAGTACTTTTATACTAATCAGCTTGGCAAGTGGTCCATTCCCACTAGTTACATTGCTAGTTCTATTGATGGTACTAGTGGGAATCTTTTGTCCCAGTAGTTACATTGATTTATCTAGTCCATTTCTTTCAAAGGGTATTACAAAAGTACCAAGAGAGCACAACTAACTTGGAAGTAGAGTAAAAAAATATTGATTCTATTAAAGACTCCGTCATCAGAGTTGGCCGCTAACTTATATGACAGAACGAATGCAACTGAGACTAAAAATTCCCAGTAGTTCCATCAATAGAACTAGCAATGTAACTAGTGGGAATAGACCAAGTAGATAAGCACAAATATTATGCGCTGTGAAGATATTTTATTTTATACGACTTGTATGTCAAAGTTTGTATTTAGTAAACGAAATGTATTATCCCGATAGTTTTGTAGGAGCATTGTGTATTTCATATTTTTATCTATATGCAGTATTTAATTATCTGTGTAATAAAATAAAAGACTTAAATTATTCCTATCTCTATGTTTTTACGTCCCTTTTCCGCATAGAAAATTATATGTTACAAGTTTTAGTTGTAAACTAGGTGTGCTTAAAAAAATGTGTTTTATTTTTTGTTAAAGAACTATTCTTATACACTTGCATAAAATTACTAAGTATAACAGCTGTAAAAAGCATAATCACACGTAAACAAATGTGTCACACAGTCCTTCAAACCTAAGTATATCTGTGTTCAAACTTAAAACACAGGCACGTCACAACACTACTCACGTTCCGAGAAAATAGCGCGAAAAGTGGTGGACGCGATTTTCCAAGATGTTTTATTTCCACGGGGTTACCTCACTGGGCTCGCTTCAGCCGACATCGTAAACTCAGAATCGAATCAGTGCACCGCCGACCTTTGCAAGCGTCGCACGTGTCGCGTCGTCGCACATTCCGAACTCGCAACGCCGAACGAATCATGAGGACGAATTATATAATTTACAAATAGTTTTTTTTATACAGTGCTGTGAGTGTTTTACTATTTACAATGGCGTTGGCTGTTTTTGTGTTTGCGTGCCTGTGCGCCGGAGTTATGGGGTTCAATGTGGACATCCCCTCGAGGGTGGTTTATAAGGGAAATGAAAATTCTATGTTTGGATTTACTGTGCAGGCGCATGTTGATGGAAATAGAAAAATGTAAGTAGTTTTCACATATTGTTCTTTTTCAGCAAAGGACTTACTTTTTGCCGATTTCCAGAAAAAAAAACAAAAGGTGCTCTACTAAGATAGAGCAACGAAGTTCTTTGATATTTTTTTGTAATCTGTTCGAATGATTTCCGCTGTTTTATTGAGTAGTGATCTAATACAGCGATGTTTAGTTGGTTTGTTTAGAGGCGCCGCGGCGCCGACGATGCTAATATTAATTTTAAACGCGAGCCAGTTTTAAGAGTTTTTGGCTAAATTCTGTTTTTCGTGTGGAAAAAACCGTTACATACCTAGCAGATACTTGTCTAATACCTGTCATTAGTAACCTAGATACCCACTACTCTTTGATAATTACCTATTAATCAACTTCCTATTATACTGAAAATGAATCATTATATTTGTGATACACCTGAATTGAATCACTATGAATAAAATTTCGCTCCATTTCCTAATTCTGCGATAACCCACATTCCCTATAAACGTTTTAAAGGTTGACTACATCTACGAACGTAACCTTTACCGATAGATATACCTATCTAATATATTCTGTGCGATACAAACTCTTATATAAGCTGGTTCAAGATCGCGTATCGGTGATGTCATCGCCAAATCAAGGAGTGCGGTTTTTAGCACATGCAATAAAATTGATTCGGCTGTGCTGGTAACACTGAACTGATTGTATGAAGAACCTTGAGACTTTAAGATTATGACTTCTTTTTAAAACAGTCTTTTAGCTTCTGTATATGTACCTACTTATAACCTTGTTTTAAGTACCTAAAGTTATGTATAATTAAATACACTGTAGATATCTCATAATCAGCTTCTCACAAAGAGATAGTTTAAAATCAATTTTTATACCTACCCACAAAATTTAAATAAATAATACCTTTGATTTTATATTACGTTCACAGGCATCTTATATCTAAGTAATTAAAAGTGTAACGTATTGATCTAAGTAGCTACTAGGGCATGCAGTACCGGTACTATTCTCAGTACCGGTAATTTTCGGCCGGTACTGGAGCCGGTACCGGTAATTACCGGTACTTTCGATACTTTCGATACTGACCCGATTTTCACTAAAAAAGGACTAGAACGAAGTAAAAACCTGTAAAAATAGAAAACTCTGGTTATTTCTAATTTTATTATCACACTGGCAGCTTAAATTAGTCCACTGGTGGACACAAAGGTCCCCCATAAATTTAGGCGAAAAAAGATTTTAAGCGTTTTTTATCTCTTTATCTACCGACTTTACACAATCCAAACAAAGTTGTTGGTTCTTTGGCTATGTGGTCATTCAGTGCGTTACCTTTACGTGGTTCCATACTATAACATCTTTACCACAACGAATGTTAGTTCCACTAGCTATACGCTCTGCTACAAATCACAATTACTGCTCCTCCTTAATCGTTTTCCCATTGTTGGGGATCGTGACTCCGTGGATGGAATCTTTGGATAGCTTTTTTCCGTCTGTCATGGTCTACAGCTTGATAGATCGCGACGTTGACGGAGGTCTCCAGCTATTGTCCAGGTCTCTTACTCTCCACTTTGCCTGTTATCAGAAGTTTCTCCATGTTGTCTGCATTTCTGCGCACAATATGACCGTACAAGTATCTGGTAAGGCAAATGGAAGAGAAACACTGGACACGTTCTTTAATATGGAGACGTTGGTTCTTTTGGCCATCCACGGAACCCTCAGGAGGCATATCCGACACCACATCTCAAAAGCATCGATGCGCTTGCGGTCATTGACTTTCATGGTCTGCGTTTCAGAACTGTAGTAGAGAAATATGGAGAAGATCAGTGTGCAAATCACGTAGACCTTTATCTTCTTCTGAATGTTGCTGTCCCTCCATTTCTATTAAGTTGGTTCATCGCTGTCTTGTCCATGACAATACGACGGCATATTTCAAGTTCGTTTTTTCTTTGTTGTTGATGGATGAACCCAGGTATTGGAATTCCTCGACAATTTCATACTCTTCCAGTGCATCCAACAACTGGATGGACTCAAAACGATGTACAATCATTAACTTGGTCCTGTTGTTGTTAATAGCCAGGCTTAGATCGACACTAGCCGACTTTAGACGCTGCAGAAAGGCCACCATTTCGTTTGCCGTGGATGCGAACAAAGTCGTATAATCAGGCCTTTGCATCTAATCTAGATGATTTATACAGCGTCAGGGGCCACTTTTCACATTATGAACGGGACGCTGCAGTGCAGTGGGACATGATTTAGATGGAGTAGGCTTGCCCATCACCTACATCATCCTCTCAGCCTAGTCGGCTTTATCCACAGGAAAGACAAGATCAATATGTTTAGTTACTTGAGGTTTGTTGACCTTTTTATACGAAGTTGAACCTAATTACTAGAATATTTTGACTCAAATCAACATAGCGGTCAACAACTCCAATAATATCACTCGATATAACGTTTTGTATGTTCTTATTGCGTCAAAACATCTTATAGTTCAATAAGTAAGATGAAACTTTAACCAGAGTGTATGTTTTTGAGTAACAAATCGGCAATAAATAACAGAAAAGTTGAGTATCGAAAGTATCGAAAGAACCGAGACTGGCTTCGTGAGTACCGGTACTGGAATTTTTCAAAAGTACCGGTAATTCCCGGTACTTTCGATACCGAGAATTACCGGTTGCATGCCCTAGTAGCTACCTACATAAACTGTTTATTTATGGTTATGAATAAATTATTCTTATTCTTTATATACAAAGAAAGATGGTTCATTGTAGAAGAAATAGTACTCGTAAGTTTATACTCTTCATACTCTTAGTCCGCAGTGGATGTGCTCAGTAAGGCAATGTATCGTCATAGGCAATGATTACCGAGTAAAAAACGGGACATCGGTTTGTTCCACCATATTTTTGCATTACGCTTTTTTTCTGTTCGAATCTAACATCTATATCATCTCTCCTAATACCTAGCTTCGTGGGAGACAGTTATTAACACTTACAGCTCTACAAAATATCAGTTATTCAATTAATCAATCATGGTACCTATTTTTGGTTTTAAGTGTCTCTATTGTAATTTACGCGTGACTTAAACTTGCGCATGTATTAGGCATTTAAGTACTTCAAAAATACGAGTGCATTAGCAGATAATTGTAAGCCGGAACAAATGATTAATGACCACATAAGTCATCTCGCTCATTACTGTTCGACCGGGTATGAACCCTTATTTATTAAAATACTTAATTAACTTTGAATAAGGACTACAAAAGTAACGCTCGAAATAGATAAAGTTACGCCGATTAGCATTGTTCCACACTTTTTGTGGGTCACCTCACGCGGCGTGCCTGCTTTTAGTTTTTTCTATCTCATTGTTGACTTTGAACTTTAGTTTATTATCTCTGACACCCCATCCCCATAGACAACAACGCAAATTTCGATTTGGTGAACCGGAAACAGCGCAGCGACACATGTTGTACACATGCGCCTGCGCAGACCGACGCCCTTTTTAACTTTTTTTTACAAATGAACTTTTACTGCGGCTATTTTAGTAGGGTGCGTTCCCGTTGATTTATTATTACACTCGCTTACATGTAAATAGGGTTATTTAGGTTCAGATGTCATTAGAGCCCTACAAGTGGGCCTTTATGCCACTAATGGTGGTGCTATAGATTGAAGAAGATAAGTGATGATGACCGCAGACGCTGCATCTGCGTCATTTTATTGATTATTTGAATGACGCGCGTTGATATGTTTTTCATCGATGATGTTGATGGATAGAAGTTGAGAGAAAAAGTGATTTATCTTGTACGCCGAACATGTTTAGGTACACATGTTTTTAAAGCTTTCATCTTTTAAAAGTAGCATGTTATCAGGCGATGCGCCGACAAGTGATTGGTATGTGCAGGCCCGATAACCTCTGACCTGTGCTCAACACACTATCGGCAGGATATTTCACCAAACTGGTATTTTTGGAAAACAGCACTTATCAGTGGTGAAAGGCGAATAGTTTGGTAGTAGAGTAGCTATACATAGATCAGAAGCTATACTTAAAAGTAGTACCTAGGTCTCCGGCCTACCTCCGTTTGGCTTGAATACAAATGCTTTTGAACTCTTATGCGTAAGTATAATGTGTACTATTGGAGTAGAAAAGAGGAATATAGATTTATAAAAATTTAATCAAAACTAGGTGTAGGCGGTAACGTCAACAAAAAAGAAGAAGTGAATCTTTAGTGAAGTTTGAGCTACGGTGGAGTGAACGATCTTTAGGGATGGGATGCATTACTAGTGGTGTCCGATTCTCTCCAGTAAGGCTTGCTCGTTGCCTAATGACTATGATCCCCACTAGTAGGGATTTCTCAGTGGGGATTACCGACATTTAGTGTTTACTTGTCTGCTACCCGTACCACCTAATTAGTACAAAAACCGCTGTATGCTGTTTTAATTAGAGAACTACGGATAAGTATACCTAATTAACATATAAATAGGTATAGAAAAATACCCAAAATGTCTGCGTCCTGTTTCCTCCTCGATAAGTATGCTTACCTACTAGGTCTTAGCAAAGGGACCAGTATGCTTATTGTATTTATTAAGATAAGGAAACAACTACATTGTACCTACCTACCCATAACAATTCTGTGCGATGCCGTGCCATCGCTTGTCAGCCTCTTCGATACATTTTTGACGTTTGACCTCTCAACTATGACTCCTTGTTTATTTTCATCAATGATAAGATAAGTTATACCACGCTGGCACACGTTGGGATAGCTCAGGGCTGCGGGAATCGATTATCCGATTCCGGATAGGTTATCGTTACGGTTGCTTCGATTACAGTTATCTAGATGATTGTAAGAAAAAAGCTCTAGTTCTAGGCGTAGCGGATCAGAAACTTTACTGGTCCATTGACTAGTCCGGAAACCCGGAGGCTCTGTCTTCTTGCATAGTCGCATCGCACGGTCCCTCATTGTCCATCCCAAAAGTTTACGGATACTTTTACTACTCTTATTTATTGAAAATGTGTTGTCTTTCTGACTTTTCTGAGCATTGTCAAAATGACAAAAGAAATAATTAATTCAATTGATAACGGCTCTACATTTGGAGTATTTTGGAGCGATTGGTGAGTTGGATAATAGAACTATAGCTGAAAATATTTTGTAAAAACGGCTTCAATTTTCGAATTTTTTAATTAGATCCCTAAAATCTTTTATAACATTCACTTATGCAACTAAATATATTTTATTTTGGTTATAACTCTTCTTCGTTCTTCATGACCACACTGGTAGAAAATCTAGTTAATAGAAAACCAGCTCGAAAGACCTGTGTCAGGAAACTCTTGCCAAGATTTGACACTTGTTCATTCAACTCAATTCACCGTGCAAAGCGCTGGAATTCCCTGCCACCTGCTAGTGTCGTGAGGAATACTAATCATGTAGCTTTTGTCCTGCATGTGCCTTCTTCTGGTTTCGTTTTATCTCATACAAACATCCTTGCCATGACTCCACTCTTACTTTCTCAGCTTAGTCATCTTTCAATACAATAACAGCACCATTTTTTGAACTTTTCGGTGTAGTCGGTCAACTCGTCCCAAACAAACTCGGCCCGCGTGGAACGAGTTGCACTGTTCCATATTTGCGATCACTAATTCGTCCAAAGTTTTTTTTGTATTTAATTTATACCCACATTTATACCATAGGTACCCATTGTCAGCGAAAAAAACCTTTTTCTCGGGTTTTTTTATTCATTATAGGCAAACGTATTTTGTCTACAGAATCAGACTTTTGACTAAGGCTCAGTATTCTATATGTTTACTAGAGAAGTATGGTGAGGTACCTACGTAATTAGTGATGGCTCTGTTAAATGTTTCCGGACCAAATTATTTTTTAAAGACTTACCTGTTCAATAGTTTTCTCGCCATCCGTCTTAACATGAAGCAGATGTTATCGATGAGTTCGGCGATCGGCAGATATGTCGGAGACGCGCGCAGGCGCATCCATGACCTCATTCCGCGGCGCCCGACCTCCGTCTGAGTGTACTTTACAGCTATTGTTGATTTGTGTGAGTAGAGATGATTACCGATATGGAGCGGTATACGAGCATCCTTCACGTCGTCCTTTTACCTTATGTAGAACATCTTACCATACTCATTAAATCTGTTATCTATGTGTGTGGGCAGAAACGTGAGAAGAAATTAAAATAGTTGGGTGTTTTACTTTAGTCCCAATAGTGGGATCAAGAGATATTTCTTGTGGTCCCAATATTACTTTCAAAATACATGTAGTGAATAAAAATAGTGAAATGTAGAGCTAGTAGGTAATTTAACCTAAAAAGTTTTGTATTGAATGTGTCTCAAATTATTGTTCCTGATTAACATACTGTTTAATTGGTGCAAATTGTGAGCAAAATTAACAGTCTGGCTTAATTCATCTCTTCGGTTAATTGCTGAATTATTTCGCAACTGGATGGACCGACTAATTGGTCATTATTATGTTACGACTAAAATGACGATGACCTTGATCCTTGTTTTAGTTTTGCACACGGATTTTAAAACGACATCTTCATTATACATCAGCGGTTGTTTCAAAAATATAACCTCACCTTGTTCTATAAAGTCAAAATGTAGGTATAGCATATTTTTTAAGTACTTAACAAAACATTACGAATTGGATGAGTCTAGCATGCCGTTACTGGAAAATACATAGCGTCAACGAATTTATCTAGGTCATGACCAATAAACAACATTTTTCTGTAGTTTCAAGTATTGATGACTGTTCTCAGAAGGTGGTTCAGTCCCTTTATTGTGGATTGTTCTCCTTGACCTTAAAATGTGTGAGAGTAAGTGCTGTAGGTGTAGTAGTTAAGAATGAGACAGAATTGACATTACTCGGTATAAAACTGTTGTTTAAGCTGTACCTAAGAGGAGTTCTGGGAAGTAAGATCTGTTGGAATGTTAATACGAATTAGAATTTGCTGTTATAAGATGCGACGATGATAGACAATCGGAACCCAGAGAGGAGAGGCTTTGCATAAGAATTGTAGTTAGGTAAATACCTATATACAAATAAAAAAAAAAGACTCCATCAGGCACATGGGTTTTTTCATGTCCCATAAGATTCCATCAATATCTTAATGTATCAATCCATTTAAACATTTAAAGCTATTTTACCAACTTAATGTGATTTTAATGAACACATATCGATTGGAAATCGTAATGAATTTCCATTTAATTTTTAACGAAAAGTCCAAATGTCAGTAGTAAAACCACCTCTCTCTTGTAATAAGTTTTATCAAAACCGATTAATTCTTTAGCAATAGTGCTCTGAATTCGATTTTTACTTTCACTCGATTATGCTCAATAATCGCATTTGCACGAACATAAAGGGCGATTTACTTAATGCCTGTCCTTATCCTTAAATGTAGATCAACTACCTATACCTACCTAACTATAACTTCACATGTTTGCATTGCACCCAAGCCACATACGCCACGTAAGCAAACGTTCACCTACCACATTTTGTGACAAAAATCGCAAATACTGCTGTTACATTTTTCAATATACTTACGAGTCAGCTAAACAAATTCTTAATTCTTTATTGCACACAGCACAGGACATAAACAAAAGACAGAAATAGATGACATGTACAAAGGCGAGCTTAACCCTAAAAAGAGTTTTCTTCCAGCTAACCTTTGGGGCTAGAGAGAGGTGACTATAGAGGCAGGTCCGTGTACATAAAAGGTTATAATATAACGGAAATTCGATACAAAATAAACAACAAAAACAAAAAAAAAAATAACAAAATTATTTTTATCTCATTTTCCGAAACGCTAAAAAAGCAATTCCTCCGTACAGTGTAGCTATCAATAAACAAACCATCTATTGTTCTGAGAATGGTTGTAGCCGGCATCAAGATAACGAAATTCTTCACAAGATTAACTGTATTAAAGAACTTCAGTGTTCCCGCTTGTCTCAAGTTCATGATTCACTCATAACTTAGGTCAATATAATAACCCTTAATAACCTAATATGCCTATATATGCTTTATTTTGTTTCGTATCTTTATTATGAGTGCAATAATAAAATAAGAGATTATAGAAGACCACCGCCACAAGGAAGTATTATGTCATCTCAGAGTTAGTTCAATGATATAGCGATGAGTCAAGGTGAGGCAGGTGAGGTTGGTACCTTAGATTCCTACAGTTGTGTCAGTCAACAAGCGGATTGCTAATATTTGTCAGTAAAACTTGTTTCCAAATGAGCTTTTTTATATTTTTACGGTCTTTTTGACCTTGCGTATGGTGATAAGGAAAAATTTAAATAAGTGCGCTTTGAAGGTTTTTTTTTTAATAAAAATGAATCGCTGTAATGTATGTACTAGCGCATAACTTCCGAACGACTGGATCAAATTCGATAGCTCTTTTTTTTTGTCCGTTATTGTCAGGACAAGGTTTGTATAACAGAAAATTAAAAAAAAAATTATAGAATTTTGTTTTTAAATCTCCTAATATGGGGGTATGAAGTTCGCCGGGTCAGCTAGTATACTTAGAATATAGTTAATCTGAGCTAGTATATAATATTTTTTAAATAAAATCCCGAACATCAATGTTCTATGCCGACCGAACCCAATCAATAAATTAAAGTTGTAAAAGCAACGCCGACACCGGATACAAATGCATCGGAGTGGTGACCACTGTGAGCAGTGACCGTTCACCGTCGGGAGGTGCCACATGTGGCGCCGCGCGCAGGCTTTGTATGCGCGCGCGCATGCCGGAACCGACGCCATGCCCGGAAGTCACGGGATACTGTCACTTAATTGATATTTAAATAGGAGACAGTTACTTGGAACTAAGAATGTCTCAATTAGGCCTTATTGGAAACCTCCTTGGGCCTAATTGAAGTTACAATAGTAGGTAAGTTAGTGGCCAACTCTGGTGACGGAGTTTTTGCCTCCGTCGTGGCTTAACGACTGCTAAAACCAGGACCGACATTTTGACGTGCTTCCATCCAAAAAGTGACCACGCAAAACGCCTTAGCTTAGATAATCGGTGAAAATTGGCTAAGCCAGCTAGGCCATAAGCGTTTCATGACGAGGTCACAATGAAAATCACTGTGTCACACCAACAGGGAATCCAGTATTCAACTCTCGGTACAACTATTTGTTAAAAGTACCTATAACTTTCGAACCCCTTATCCAATCTGCATAGAATTTGGAATTTAGTATCTGCATGAAACCACCACCTTGATTACCACTTGAAATCAGAAGTTAGATGAGTGCATCGTAAAAGAAAAGCTATTAATTAACCGGTACTGAAGCAAATGAAGTGGTAACATGTAGAACAATGAATGAATCACCTGGGGACGTGAGGACATTGCATGTGGCGTCGCAAACCACCTGGTCACGCAACCCTGGGAATTTTACGTGAATCATAAATCAAACTATGAATGATACCACAACACATGACAATTTACTCGTTAGATAATTACATACACTTCACTTTGCACCTGCGTTTTACTCACATAATGAAAAGGCTCTACATTTTTTATACAATTAAACATTATGATGGGACAAGCCCATGTCCAAACTGAAGTAGTAACCATTGCCTATAACGATGCTTTGCCTCACTGAGCACATCCAGTACAGACATGCCCTGTGCCCATAACTAGAGATAAAGATTTTGGAAAATGTAAATATCACTTTAGAAAACGAACGGCGCTCCTCTGTTCCCAACACTTACAATGGACTTACATGAATAGGTAAAAAGCGAAAAGACAACGTTCCACAAGTTTAATATTTGGGTGTCATACCTTCCGAGATGTGATAGATAACGAATGATGGACGGCGAAAATTACAAATTACCTTGATAATTGTTTTAAAGGTTTAAAAATAATTATAGGCGCCGCAAGGCAATACAACCATATGGCGGGATGCGCGTGGGCAGTCATTGAGTAAAACTGCTTCTTAATCTGTGACTTGTGTGGTGGCTACTTCGTGGTCTGTGGTAGTGTGACGTCATGCTCCATTCACTATCAAAAAGGCTTTAACGCTTGTCACACTGTTGTTACTCTATTTGGCTCGAGATTGTGATGCAAACTTGGAGCTGGGAAGTTAAACATTGTTCTGTGTTGACGTTGAGAAATAAGGCGCGATGAATATTTTCAGAGAAATATGTAATCTAGAGCAAAACTCTACCGGCTGTACTATTACGAGTACTTGTTCTTTCAACAAAGCTTTTAGATATAGAATATAATACATTTTGGGGCAGTAGCAGTACCCCGATTGACGCCACACTAATCATAGAAAAATAGACTTACGCACGAATGTATGCTCCAACGTTTTTTATCATCAAATAATGTTTGCTTTCGAGTAGACGGTCAATTTAGTTCAACTTTTAGGGACTTTACCATAAGTAGTAAATCCCAGATACCTAGGCAGTACATGAACCTAAGCTTCTCGAATGCATGAGGTGTTGCATCGGACACCTCACCTATCCTCACGTGCATCAAACGTGACATCCACTGCGGCTGATTCATCTTTACCACGCACCTATTCAACACCACACTTATTAATCCTATAGAACATGATGCAGGTTCGATTGACGCATTTATGCTATCGTAATGACCTACTTATGTATTCTTGGGGACCTCTTCTCTACTATCAAAAGACTGGTGGTTTTATGAGGTCCAATTATTTCCAATCATAAAACGAAAGCAAAATTTGCAAGTTTAATGTCTGTTGCTCACCCAGGAAAATGACCACGGAGTTTGAGACTATACGTAGACGTTCCTAAAGTCCACATGGAATTAATCTTACCAGAATTAAGATGTCACTCCTACAGCCCTTTTATTTACCTCTGGATAAAAGCAGTTTCCTGGCGACCTGATTAGGTACTTCAGTACCTATATTTTTTTATTTTTTATTTTTATTCATAGGACATCCAACAAAGGTGGCACGATAACAACAGAAATGTCATGGCAATGGGCTTAAAACTATTGTGTTCCTTCAATTAGAGGATGCCACAGCATGCATTATATAAGACTTATCAAATAGGTAGATATAGGTATAAGAACTGACCAGCTCGTACGAACCTCTACCTACTAAAGTAACCGAAACTTTTAGAAGTCGTAGGCGAGAGGCGATGCCCACGCACATGACGTAACACCATATGGCAGTTGCCAACCGTGACCGTGCAAACACCGAACCTACGCTGGCTTGTCTTTGATTTTGCAACACTTTTGAATGCTACAGAAGTAAGAGTTAATAGCGGGAGATTTCTGGACTTTTTGTCCAAAAATCCTACTGCCGGCAGTCGCAGACATTGATAATTGAGGATCCTTTTGGGTATTTACTATGCAAGATGTGGTATGTAGAGCCTCGAACTTAAGATGGTTCGCTTCAGTTCGTGGCTGGGCTTGCTTAGCAAATCTTCACCGAACATCTTCTGCGCGGTCACTATTTGATAGATAGATAGATATTCATTTATTCGACACACAATCACAACACAGGTACAGCACAGAACAAGCATAAAGAAAAGAAAACAATGAGTACCTACACAATTACAAGTACCTAGTAGTATTTGGATACTTGACCGTTAGTGGCACTTAATTAGAGCGCTTTCGTGCTTCGGACGTGTCGGTCCCGGCTCTAGCACTCGTTAAGCCACTACAGAGGCCTTGATCACTAACTCATACAATTATAAAGCAACATACGAACAAAGGAGTCCAATCTCACGCTTCTGTCTAGGTGGTCCGGCCGTCTGGCAGTGAAACCCGAGCGTGTGCAACCTGACACCCTGTCGTCATCTATACCCTGACCATCCACTGCTAAACCTTTCATTTGCCGAAGCGGTCTTTAACTGGGGGATAATGGGTTTTATTACCCAGTTGAAGAATGAATACCGATGCATCTAATTTTAGATAATTTTTGCGTCTTCGGGGGAAACTGTTTTAGGTAGTACGTATTTATATACGACACGTCCTTGTTTTGCAAGGCGCTGTGAATTGATGCAAGATGCTTAGTAGGTACCTACGCCTTCATCAGCAGACCCTTTGTCAATACCACTATTGATGGAAAATCTACTTACGTATTCGCTCTGGTTTTCATTATTAACCACAGTCTTACTTATTTTGTCCATACTGGATATTAAGCCTCGTATTCTGCCACTGAAATCTATGATTGAGCCAGTTCAGTGGTCAGTGAGCAGTAAATGCAAATAAGTACGAGCCTCAGAGCTATCCCGGTAGTATAGCGTATTGTAAACAATTCCATGTATCCTATAGTATCGTACCAAAGTGCTTAATCCGTGAACAATACCAACGATAGCAGGTCATCAACCCCTGAGCAAACATCTCGGTATCAGAGCGGGATGCCAATGTCCCTGATACCAGTTTTTATTTTAGGCGAGAAGATATTTTGATTGCTGCATGCACAGTGTTTTAATTAATATTTTTACACGAGATTTTACTACTGAAAACAGGTGGAAAGTCGACTTTAAAAACTTAACCAAAAACATCTTAATTATTTCATTTTAATATTCAACCATGAATGAATGATTACTTACCTTTTTTGAAGGAATGAAACTAGTGGCCGCCTTCAGTCTTTTCTGAAAAATGTAGGTCTTTTCAAGGCAAGAGTGAATAGGTGTCTTCTAGACTGTCTTGCTCCATCGTCGGCCTCATCGTCACTTACCATCAGGTGAGATTGTGGCAAAAGGGTGTTCTATCTGATATAAAAAACCTACTTCTACTACCGACACGTCTGTCTGTACTACCGATGCGTGGGCGGCGCCGACAGCTCACCTCGACACGGATTCACGCTTATTTTGGTCCATTACGTATTTATACCTTGACTCCACAACTAAAGTATACTTACTGGGGCCTTATTCTCACTTCGGCAGATATTTTACTCTAATAGAGATGACGTCATATCTCGGCCAAAAACTCTTTTCACTCACTTTCGATGTCATTTTGACGTCATCCCTATTAGCTATCCCTATTAGAGTAAAATATCTGCCAAAGTGAGAATTAGGCCCTTGGTCATCAAAAAGTCCATATATCTTCCGTGATACAACTGCTTGGTTCAACTAGTGCCATAGGAAAATTCGCACTTGCCTATTATTTTACCTACGACGAACGATTGCTTTGTTTGAATGCGATGTAACTGTGCAAACAGGGCTTTCTTAGGTTACATCTAACTGCTCTTGTTAGTACTTGGTGACAACCGGCCCATTAGCACCTTTCACTGGCTTCCGAGCGCCTTGTCACATGCACTTGGCTCTACCGTTTTTACCAGTGGAACGATCACTGACTTTTACGAATAAAGTAACGTAGTTTCTATGAGTGTGCAAGTTTTGAGGACATACTGCCAAATCGATACTCAAGCATAGTGTTTTTAATAGTTTTTAACCCCCGACGCAAAAACGACGGGGTGTTATAAGGTTGACGTGTCTGTGTGTGTGTGTCTGTCTGAGGCAACGTAGCTCCCGAACGGATGCACCGATTTTGATTTAATTTTTTTTGTTTGAAAGGTGAATTAGTCGGGAGTGTTCTTAGCTATGTTTGACGAAAATCGGTCCAAAATGGCGGATTAGGTACATATTTTTTCATATCTCCCTCAATATGGGTATCAAATGAAAGGGCTTGACTAGTAGAATACTATAAATATTATGATTTTGAAATCAAATATGGCCGCCACCACCACAAAATGGCGAATTACTTTTTTTACAACTCCCTCAATATGAGTATCCAGGTCGGGGGTTTTTTAAATTTTTAATTTAATTACTTGTCTATGAAAATCTCTACTCAAATCTAGGCTTAGTTCATGTTGGAGGCTAAGTTTTTTTGAGCATAAGAGTCTGAGTTTTCAAGACCCACCAATACCGTTACTATTGGTACCCTTGTGTTTGTGAGTAGGCACCGCCAGCAATACGAAACTCTTTGTCTAAATTGGGTACAACTTGTATTCTGTTTTGTTCTGTTCTAATTAATAGGAAGATGTGAAAAAAATCGATCACTTTCTATTTTCTTGGGTTCATTATGAACTTTCTAAATCGTATAATTTCAAAGCTTCTCATCTTGCTACCATAGTACGTGATTTGCTTTTGGGACTAAAGGGCGTTGTGTGAAATATCCATGAATATTTTTTTTTGAAGTTGTAGGGCATTTAAGTGAAGTAAATATACTTAAGATAAGATAATTCTTTATTTGTCCCCAGCAGGTATACTTATTTTTATGTACCTACCAGTGATATTCTGAGTAAAACGTAATATTTAAAGACAATTTATCAGAAACCATCTTTATACTAACTGGAGTTCTAATTAAACCGTTAATTTTAACATGATTTTATCTAATCGCAAAAATTCAATCAGATATTAACCTATCGACCCTCGTTTTAGATCACAATAAAATGGGCGTGTAAAGTACGAGATAATCTAAAATATTCAGTATCGACGATAACCAGATCCGGCGATATCATAATAGAGGGCCGGCACGTGCGCTCGCGCATCCCGCACGCGTTTTCAAAGGGGCAGGTAGGGCTACCACACCTGTCCGACAATTTGCCGTTGTACAAAGTTTTTCACTTTTATACCTAGACCAGATAATAGGTACTTACTAGATAGATACTTTAAATAGAAATACACAGGTGGCATCGTTTGTAAATGATATTTAAACTCTAACGTTTTGTTTCCTTCCATACATTTACTTGCAGCGCCCCTAGCGGAAACTCTCAGGAACTACAAAAATGTATGGAGGAAAATGAAACGAATTAAAGTTTTCTAAAACTATTAAATTAGTAGACCCCCAGCCCCCAGGTCAACTTTTCCTAAAGCTGCTATTTACAGGAGACTACGCGTGCCGGACTTATAATCTCAAACTAAGCTCATTTACTCTCACACATTCATAATCCTTTCAGTTCTAAGCCGGAAGGATATCTCACAGGAAACAAGTCTACGCCGACAGTCGGCAGCCCTACTCGACAAGACAGGTGCCGAGAGATTAATTAAACCAACAAAAATACCGTCCACCGCGAGTGTTGACTTGTTTCCTCAGAAAGCAGGGTCAGAATATAACCGTTAAATTGTTCAGTTCACTACTAACTAAAATAAAAGTCCAGCCAAATCTTGCTTTGTTGGTGAGTTGGAAAATTTAAAACAATGCTTAGAACGAGGTAAAGAACAATGTGAGGTTCAATGTGACACAACGACCAAAGCACAAATGAAATGAATCTACTAGTCAAGTCAATAATTTATAAGTTAAAAAACTGGAAAACCGACTTCAATTCGACTACCAGCTTCATCATCAGATGATGATGATGATGATGACAGTTCATTGGGAATGTTCTAGTCACTATAAACACCACATAAAAATCACAGGAAAGCAAAATACGCAATTTCGTGACAAATTTAGAAAAATGAAAAAATTTAGATGTGCACCACAAACGCCCGTAGCACATCTCCGCGCGTTATTGGAGTAGCAAGTCCGCGAAATTCATTCCGCCGCGATCAAGTGTAGTTGTGTTAGCGGTATCGTGGGAGCGGAACGTTACGTCCAACACGTTTGAAGTCAACGCGGCTCCGCTACTAAATGGCGGCCGGAGCGCGGAGGTGTGACCGGGGCGTCGGAGCAGATCGCCGAATCCGCGCGGGGAAAGAGATAGAATTATAGTCAAATCTATACGTTAGAACAGGCAGTCACGCTAGTGTTCGGCTTCTCATATAATACGGACAAGACATGGCGAATTTATAGCGGGTCCGCTGTTATGATATCGCGGCGGTAGTGTGGTTAGGGCGAAAGGGTCCATCGTTGCTAGCAGTAAAATGGTAGGCGCTACGCCGCAACTTGGCATATTTTTCAGTTATTTCTATTTATAACCCAAACTACTGAACCGATTTTGATGAAAATTAAATGAATGGAACCAATTTGGAAGTATATCCTTTTAGATAAAAAAAGAATTTTTGAAATCGGTTCATAAATGACGGAGTTCTGAGGTAACAAACATTAAAAAAACAAAAAAAAAACATACAACTGAATTGAGAACCTCCTCCTTTTTTGAAGTCGGTTAAAAATAAACATTCTTCTTGAGACATTTCTATCATCAAGTGCATAATCTGCTTTAAAGTTATGGGGCAGACTAAAGCGATGAAATTGTTGCCTCTGGAAATTAGTTTTCCACCGTCGGATATCAATTTGAATTTATTTCCTCGTCCTAAGACGGTCACAGTGTAAAACCTCACCTTCAGCTCGTAATGAAGTCCCCTTCCTGCGCATTCTATTCCTGGAATGATTATGCTTTATGAGCCGAACCGAGCGACTGGATGAGGGAAAGATTGAAATAGATATTGCATCAGTTATATTTGTCATAACAACAAGAGACTGTGGGACTTGATTCGTATGCTGAAGCAGAGATTATGGTAGTCAAAATTTCAGATTTTTGGTGTTAATAAGTAACACGGTCTTAAAGTCCCAGGCACTGCAGCGCCCCGTTCATCGGGGCATGGGTATAAAGTGGCTCCTGACGCTGTATAAATGATCTCTTAGATGCAAAAGCCTAGATTATTATCATATTGACACCAAGAACTGAACAAGATGACTGGTTGTGTAAAGTGATAAATGCTACTGTTTGTACATTTCCGAGATCTTCTACAGCACCTGAGGGCATAGTACGAGTTTACAGTGTATAAAGCTGGTGTAAAACGTCTGACGCATAGCACCCGGGTGTGTGCTGATTAAAAACTTGTACTAGGGCCTCTGAGGCGTGAGAATGCTTAAACACTCTTTGATAATCATTATAATAAGCTGAACGAATAATTTCTGTTAAGCTCACCACCATAGATCACGTCGCAAATGCTTCAAAGGTCTATGGGTGGTCCCGGATACTATAAGGTCTACAATAAACAGAGCCTTGCCATAAATTTCCATACTTAAGAGTCGTAAGCTGAGGCTCAAGTGTTAGCTTAAGGCGATTATTATGAAGTTTTTATGCTACCTGTAACGAATCAGCTTCAAATTAAACAATTAAATTATCACTTAGTCAATTTTAGCCGCAATCATAGGCCGGTTCGACCAACTTCAAATAACGCTATCCGTCGGAAATATTTTAATCTAAAAAATAATGTAATTTGATAGTCACGCCTCTCGCTAAGTGACGCCTGCGCGAATTCGTCGACTCAGGCGAAGGTCCTAATAAAAATGCTCCTACGCCACTTTCTCCTGCATTTGCATCGCATTAGGGCTGCATGCTTAATGATAAAAGTGTCTTTAGGCGTTTTAGTTGGTGATGATGATGCGTCAAACAGCGGTCGTAAAAGCTCTATCGCGTCACGTGCGCCGGCTGGTCACTAAACCTTAGAATAAGGAATATTCTCACCATTTAACATTTATTTTAAATCGACATGACACCCTATTACATTAGTCCTATAAAGCTGAAATTAACAGTAACACATAGAGTAGATTTTCATCTAAATAGGTTGATGGCTGCTTTCACCATCTTCAGCCAGACCATTGACTTCCGAACTGTCAATTGGAAAAATTTCTTTGAACGAATAGATCCTTAAAAACAATCCATCACTATGATTCTGTTTTTATTCTTCTGAACTGTCTGAAGAAAACATTCTTACCTATTTGTCTGGCAGCCCTAAGGCCAAAAGCCTGCGTTTGCGCAAGGTAACAGCGATGCGATACCGTTGCGCCCGCGCATGTCATTGTTTCGTCGATTGTTTCGATACGTGTATGTTTATTGGAGTTCTGTGGGAACGAAACTATTTTATTGATGCAATGTGATTGATTTGATGACTTGATGATTGAGGCGTGTCTCTTCCTACGTGTTTGTGTCTACGTGTCTATGGTGTGGTGAAACATTGCATGATCTATGGTCTTTTCAGGCTTCGGAACAATTGATTTTTTAGGGGTATTACTAAGCATAGTCATCAACATACGATAAGGTTCACAATCTACCTATTGAAACCTTGGTCTGCCTACTTTCCTGTTGCAATATCTGTGGACAGGGTTCATGTGTGACACCTACCTACCTCCTACACTGTAACTAAATTACCATGTAATTAAACTACAAAAACAGAAAAAAAACTATAGTAGTCATCAGAAAGATAGATAGATAGAAAATACTTTATTGCACACCTTAACCTAGGGATTAGGGAACATACAAAACAAAACTTAACTAATAAACAAGGAGTGCTGTCTAAAGATTCGAAAGGAGTGTCATAACCGTCACAAATGGTAGGAATATATTCTTAGATGACCTTAGGTATGTTGATGACCAACAGAACTAGGTCTAGGAAGGTAAGATCTATTCAAAGCCACATGGCGCACCCTCAGCACTTATCAGCTGATTGTCTGAATGAGAAGATTGCTACCGCGATCGCCAACCCGTCACTTTTGCGAATGGTCTCAGGCACGCAAAGTGTAAATAAAGTCTACCTACCATGTGAACTATTTTTGATCTAACTAAATAGTTTGATCATGAAACAAGCTAAGCTTAGTAATTATGAAACAGATTTATAATGTTGTTTTCTAGTCTCGCTGAGAATAATGGACAGCAGTAGCTCAGATAGCTCAATTATTTCATGTGTAATATTTTGTAAATATTGTATAGTCGTAATTTTTGTACTAAAATAAAATAATAAATTCATCGACATTCCACACAACGCCCTCTAGTCCCAAACTAAGCAAAGCTTGTGATAAGGAAACTAGATCTGATGGAATACTTATGGTACTTACTTTTTTTAAATACATACTTATACTTATAATACATAGTAACACCCAGACATAGAATAAACATCTATGTAAAATTATTTTATCGTGTGATTTTTTTACTTTAAACCATTTTAAAATGACAAAATTATCTGAAGTTTTCGACAGTAGTTTTTTGGCACCTTTCATTTCCCTCGCTTCGTTGGACATTTTAATATCCCGATCAAATGACCAGGGTTTTAATATGTGGAAGCCAAATAAGGGAGGGGTCGAAACGATATGTAACCTCAGTCACTGTTTGATTATCTGAAACCACAGCTCGTTAACTTGGACGGCCGGCCGTTGACGTGGGCTAGACTTGCAGAAGGGATCAACACTCTTTGATTCATTCATAGAGAGTGTAAGACCTCTCTCGAAACCAACACTTTCAGCACCTAGTAGGTACTTACATAAGTTTATCCTCGGTCTGCCTCCCATTAATAATGCCCAACCGGGTGGCTTGGTCTGAGATAACCAAGATTATACATTGCAACTCATTTCTATTACCTACTATCCTCTCACTTAACAATGTGATAACAATAAAGTATTGAGTATTGAGGGTAATGGTTTTCCTTGCGATAATATGGAGTATCAGTTAAAAAGTTATTTAACTATTCATTTTGACCGATTACTTAAGTGGGATTTCTTTGTGAGTACCTATATTACACAGAAATCCCACGTTTGTTTGTACTTATGTTTCAAAAACAGCACGAATGTTGCCAGCACGTGACACAAATACCAACAACAGTATGACAACAATGACAGCAGTTTAGCGATGCAAGCATGACATTTATGCGCATTTCGCAAGAATACATGCGCCCGCGCATCCTCGGATCTTCGCTATATAGGGCACCTGTCGTACGTTTTGCATAACGCTACAATAATGCTATGAGTAAGGGCTGTCGACCAGTATTACATAAGTTATTATATCTTTAGAAGATATACGAGTTTACAAATCCCAATGCATGGTAAGTTTCTGTTATTTGTTTAGAAATAACAGCATAGGTGCTCTATATAGAAAATTCATGTGGATTTGGTAGAGCACAGTGTCAATCTTATATAACTCAGTGTACAATGAATTAAGTCTACCAATCATCTTGTCTTATAGCATGCTAACCTCAGTTTTCAATAGTAGAAATATGAGTTCTCTTTGTGTCAACCTGTGTTTGAAGTAGAGTGTAATGTGAAATCCTATCCTACTAATATTATAAATGCGAAAGTTTAAATGTTTAGATGTTTGGATGTTTGTGTTTCAATCACGTCAAAACCACTGAACCAACTTGGATGAAACGTGGCATATATATAGTTCGTAACCTGGATTGACATATAGAGGCTACTTTTTATCCCGAATAATTGACAGGATCTACAGGATAAAATGAACGAAAAAGATTAGCAGCGCCAATTGGCAAGAGGATTTCATTGTCATGTCATGTCACGTCAGTTTGACAGGGCGTAGTACTACCTCTTTGGTCTAACAACTAGCGTTTGACATTCCAGTAGGTACGAGTTCGGTGTAATGAGGTGTAATGTCAAGTGTCTCAAAGAAGTATCCGCTCGGTACACGCACAGATAATATAATATACACGGAAACTGTAGACGCGTACGAAGTCGCGGGCAACTGCTAGTAATGAAATATATCTCTGCTGTAAGCATTGGTTGTCAAGCTCAATGTAAAACACAGGCTGTACCCGAGGCGGTGCGATTGCTATGCAAATTGCGCATGCGCGTACGACTTACGAGTTTGTTTATGTTCCGCGCTATCTCGTCCTGAATTTGTAATGTAGATAAGAGTTTGGTTGTACGGTTACACGGGTTTTGGCAACCCTATAAGGAATTGAAGGTTTTATGAATTGTAAACAAAAGTAGGTAAATGGCTTTTCCGGTCAGCTTCACGCTGTGTCCCTCTCGCACTATTCGCAACGTTCAACTTCTAATCCAAACAGTCTAGATCGATGTGTCGCCGTGTGTACTTTCTTAGGCTCTAATTCTGATGCAAAAAGAACTCAAATCTAGACGTTACTCAGATTCATTGGATCTCGATAACTGTAACTTTATTTATCACATAAAAAGTAACGTTTCAGTAGGTATGTAATAAGAAAGAGTAAACAAGTGTGTGTAACCAGGTTATCGTTATTTTATTGTTCTTGCGTAAGTAATGCAATGCCGAGCTGTTGCGTTGCGGTATCTTAATACAAACATAGCATTATACCTACACCTGATAACCACATCGCTAGCTTAACCTCATTAATGCAGTATAGGTGGTCAATATATTGTTTAATCGTGGTAGAACATGGTAGAGTCGAAGTTTGATTTTTATTCATCAGTTCTTTATTCAATAAAACCACAAGGATCATTTAGAATCGTCTTATATAACTAGGTGATTCTAGGTGCCAATTCCACGCGACCAGAGCCTACAAGAACGGACAAGACACTATGGTTTGGTTCTTAGCGTTTTTACAGAGAAATATACGTAAATGCTGCTTGTTAAATTGAAAAAAATGCTAGTCTGTCTCTGGTAGAACCATCTGTGCACAAAAAGATCTGGCGGAATACAGTGCCGAATATAATTGAAGCATTCGGCACAGTATTTAATTTATCTCGCTCTGTATCAGCTACCGTAAGTAATGGTACGTATCTGTACAGATTACCTCTACTACAGCTGGTGTATTGTTTGAATGTGGGGGTCTGGTTAATGAATTGATTCGTTAAATACCTAGTTTAAGCACGTCACCATCGACCTCACGTATTAATTCAATAATAACCCCTTTTTGACCACATCTACTGCAGAACTGATGACACAGCCTGAGATATTTACAAACACTTATGACAGTCAAATAAAACTGGTTTTCCTGTAAAAATGATGAGTATGCGGCAACTTTGTGATTTTTTTACCGAACCAAATTTAGACAATCGTTTTTATGGTACCTACCAAGATTCACTAATTTGTTCTACCGCATTCCTTGGTCGCAAACTGCATAATTTGACGTAGGTATCACTTACTAGTGGCAGTACCTGTGTACAGAATGGGTTCCGCTGATTCCATTGTGCTAGACAATGGCTGACTGATGAGGTTCAACGGCTCATTACGTCAAACTGATAGACTTTGGACTTGCTAGTATGGTATAATTGAATGTATGATATATTTATGTGATATACACGAGATCTTTCATCAAAAGCCATGGTCGCACTGTCGACTGGCCGCCGCGGCGGCGACTCAGACAACGGCGGCGGCTGTAATACACGTGTTTACGCACCTGGTTGCCAATTTAGTGCCTATATTTTGATCGCCGAGAGACCAAGTCGTCAGGGAGCAGTCGACAGTGCATATAGCTCCGTCGCTATTGATTCAGTGTTGAAACTCAACTAAACAAATTAGGTTCGCTGCCATCTGCGGCTACATAGTGCATGTCGAATCGCATTCAAGGAGTGGCTCGACGCTCGACCAAATTAGTAGCAATACAACGGCATTTCGAGCTAAATTATAGGGTTATATTAGGGCCAATTCAAATGCCACTACTCAAGTGGAAGAGCTACTTTACAATCTTTTACTTAGGCACGGGTTATAAGAAACAACGTAGCGTGCTGGTAGCTCAGGGTTTCATAGAAAAGCAGCGATGCAAAGCAAAGCAAGATAAAAAATGTGCCGTAGCTTGGAATTTTCGGTTTCAATATTTAAAAGTAATGGAAGACTTAGGACCGTCGTGGATAGCTACTCAGCAATCGGTGAAGTGAGACTGTGGATGATGATAATGGCTAAGAGAGCCCCTTTTTAGTAAACAGTGTATGTATAGCAGGACAGGGTGGTGACTCATGGTGTGCGGTTGCCTTCTGCCGAAACACCTGGTGCTTCGGCACCGGTTCCGCTTTTTAGCATTTTTTACAACTTAATGTTTTGAGTCATTCTTATAATCTAACAATTAAAGTTTTTAAATTATTTCACGCCTAAAACACTGTACTGCCATAAATATACCCTAAAATCATAAACAACAAAATTATAGCTTTACACCCTTCTAGATTGTATCTACAACAAAGTTTCCCCTAGAAAGTGCAACAAAGTATCCCCTAGCCAGAAACCAGTCACAGAATGCCATAAAGTATTCTAGAAAATGCTGTTAGAAGTGTTAAATCGTAAACTACTTCCTTCATAGCCTGAAGGGTGCGCCAAGTGCGACCAAGCATAGGTACAGTAGAGTTATGTTGCTTAAGCTTTTTTGGAAATCGGAATCAATGTTGAAATTCTAAAAAATAATTGACTAATAACGCAAAACTGTTAAAAAATCAGACGAGATTGAAACTCTTGGTAGAGATCTAACGACGTTGATTTTGTCCTTGTGAGGACAAAAGCAAAAAACCCAGAGTATTCAATAAAACTAATCTAATAGTTCTTTATCCAAACGATGAAACCAAGATAAATTACCTATCATCCACAGAAATTCACAGAAGAACAATTCTAAGCAAGTTCACGCAACTAAGCCTTCTCTTGAGAAAATCCGATACTATATCAAATGTAATTTTAGGATAATGTAACCACATCTGTTTGGTACTCAGTTCGTATACTATAGGAACCGTAGGTGCATAATAGGCTCATGAGAACATAGAATCTCGAATGTCTAATACAGCAGTGTTCAGGGTTCTGTGACTATCGGATGCACATCGCGACGCGAGTGACGAAGTATTTCTGTCGCCAGATAGGGGACTATTTCTGTCGGCTCACCTATGTGCGAACATAGCTTTTACAGTAACTTTGACTGCTTGAGAGCACACCGTACACCGTAAAATGGACAGGAGCTACCCAGTTTTATTACAAACAGACAAAGCTGTGTTTCAAGATAGAGTCGTAACATCGACTGAACAATTTACAGTAAACCCACTTCGTGATGATTTACTTATCAACGAAGATATAAGAAAACGCATAAATTAAATAGTCGTAGGTAATAAATATCTAGATAGCTACAATAGTAATAAAATTAGTGACCACATCTTTGTCTCTCTCCTTACGAGTATAACAAGAATTATAGGTTCCGTACCCTTCATATGTTTCGATAGTCGAAAACTCAAGGTCAATCTGTTTGTGAAACGTTTGCTATGGTAACAGATTTCAAAATAGATGGATAAAATATTGTATTATTGTTTTCAAAGTTCGTGATTCAACCTCCTCACGTCACAGTTGACTCAGCGTTATAGAAATACGATTTGGCGAGGAACCGACCGGGTTTGAACCCGCACTATTTGCGTGCTGGCGCCGTGCCAGCCGTCTGATTGTTGACCTGCTTCCTTTGGTATGGGTTGTGGTGGCCGTAGCCGTGGTACAAGCTGGTTTTATCATTGAGTTGCACAAGAGTTTTATCTTCTGCTTGTGCAATAGTTTAAATGCTTTTCAATTATGTCAATGAATTAAAATAATGTCCTAGATTTCAAAAACAGGACATGGTTGGACGTATTATTTTTAATAATGCTATCCACGAGAAAGGGAGACTTAGTATGGGCTCTAGTTGGGCTATACCACTGGGGGTTTACTTTCAAATTAGCTGTCACTAACTGCTTCAAATGAAGTAAACACGGGCTCCACCCATGCTTCATCTGAAGCATGTCATCAACACTGCGGGTCATCTTTACCTCATAATTCTGTTTCTTGCATTTGGACTATCGATGTAATTGTCAAATTATCTTGTCTGTGACTAAACTTGACTTCTCTTCTCCAGGATCCTGGTGGGTGCGCCGGAAGATGAGCCAGCGACGCGGTTCTACAACGTGAGCCGACCGGGCGCGGTGTACAGCTGTACTCCAGGGTACCGGGACTACTCGGCCGAGTCCCGCGGTCCAATGCCTTTGCGCAATTGTCAGGAGATGGTCTTCGACAGAAAGCATGGTACGTGTTTCCATACCATGTAATCTAGGGTTTAGTAGGTACTTGTGGAATAGCTGCAACTCCGCGTGGCTTTATCGCACGTGTTACTATATCCTAGAGATAAATTATGACCATACCATACATAGGAACATAATATTACCTATATCAATCACGTTTGTATAGGACCTATACAAACATGCTATAGACGAAGATTTTTGCTCTGCATCAACTAGGAACTGTCACTGGAACTTTCTTATACATTTTCTATTGACAATCATCTAAGTATCCGCCGACTTTCTATGAATATCAATAAATCTATCAATACATATCTAACTAGCTATTATTAAGAAAATAGACTCGCTGTAAGTTAAGATATTTAATAAAACTCTGTCAGGAATAACGAACGTAGGCAGGTCTTTAGAGTTATTTATTTTATTAGTATGAGCTGATCTGATTGTAGACCTCCGCGTACTGTCTGGAGCTAGAGTATTTCCATAAGTGGGCTCTCTATGGACTGCTCCAATAAGGCTCGAGTTGTTTGAGAAACAGCTACCGTCTTAGTGAAATAAATTATGCTAACAAGTTTTATCTGCGAATCAGTAAGACATCTCTTTAGATCTTTTGACACTAGGACAACTAAAGAGGAATTTAGAGCCATCTCACATTGGTACATCTTTTGCAGCAGTTAGCATTCCCCATACATGACAGGCTGCAAGACTTGCAAGCCCGTCACAGCTGCTAACATACTGAATGGTTTCCTCACGGTAGTTTCCATCGTTATGACCGCACATCAGCAGTAAATTATAAATAGTGCTTGCTATTTTAGATTTTATAGCCTTTTGATTTATGTTATCACTTTCACGGATTTCATCAGTGATTTTTCGGTAAGTATCTATTTAATTTATCGATGAGTTCAGTCTCATTCTACCAAGCTACAATTTTTTAAATATGATTTCATGTTTGCGATGTTTGCCATTACAGGCAATTGGGTAATATTTTTAATTGATTTGATGGCAACAGATATATAAATCAAATAAACCCAACAGGCAACCATGTTCCTTGTTGTTGTCCACCATGCAGCACTACGTCAGTAATATAACGGTCACAGTTATTTTGAAAACAGTAGCATAGATACAATATTTCTATTAGCTACTATAAAGTTGACACAAGGCACTAAAGCTGCCACATAAGGAGCAGAATGATACATGGACAATAAATACAATTATTAATATCCAAAGATAAGAGTCCGGTTTGTGCGAAGCGGTTGCACCGGCGACATGGCAGTCAAGTTATGATGAATGGCATCCATTTCCTCGATGAAGATGGAGTGCTTTCTACGGTAGTTTTATGAGGGCGAGGAACTGTCTTTGCGTTTGCTTTCGAATAAACATTAAACTACAATGTAGTTGGTACACCTATGTGACATAGATCGATTGTCAATAGTAATGTTATAGCAAAGAAAGACGGTTTGTTTCGATCGGCAAAAATTGCTTTTCCATTGGAAACCTGAAGCTTTAAAAAACCTTTAATCTTATTAGATAGTACCCAACACAAGGTACCCAGGTACTTATCCTACTCTTACGAAATCTTCGTACGAAATAGTTGAGCCAATTTGCCAATTTCACCACTTTGATTTTCCAAACCACCTCATAGACAATCTAAAAGTCTAAATAGACAAAGCACAAAGTCAGTCTTCCAAAACAAAGCAAGCTTTATATCACTTGCATCTCTTATGTCCATCTGCAGTTCATACAGGGCTATACTCAGGATAGTATTTGGGGGTAAATTAGACACTAATTTAGGGATAATAGAATGTTTCTCAGTACGAAAGGAACCTCAGCTTCTGATATTTGGTTTATGCTCTCGGCGTATTAGCTGTACGTAACGTGGGTACCATGAAAGAGACCAGCACGCAATGCCTAAACAGTTGAGTCGTAGGTGCATATCGAGAGAGGCAACAGTCAGAGAGAAATGAGGTAGAGTCAATATGTGAGCTGATGACGATACTGTTTGATACTCCGATGACCTTGGAACTGCCAAAGTTGTTATTGTTATTCAACTATCCATATCACAAGCTATGCTTAGTTTGGGACTAGAGGGCGTTGTGTGAAATGTCCCTGAATATTTATTTATTTATTTTATTTAACTGTTCTGATTTTACAACTGGACAAGGGCTTTCTTTCACTCCTCGTGAATTCATTTCATTTCACGTTTCATTTTAGATGGGAGTCAAACTCATCTCATTATCAGCGCATTCTCTTCTTTAAATTACTAAGAGTATAGTATTTGAAACATCGTGACCCTAAAACCCAACCCTGTTACGACCCTGGCAGCAGTAGCACATGTGAATAAATCACGTGCGCGTGCGCATGACGTCACGCCGCGCAGGTCGTGCCACTCTCCCGTCTCGTCTGCTGCTGTAGGTATGTCGCAGTCAAAGACGTTCCCACAATGCACTTTATGCATCTTCACTTCATGCTTTAACTGAGTAATTAAACGGGTATGGAGCTGTCTTTGGTTTTTTCGTAATATTCTATTCTTTCCGACTGTATGTCCCACTTCAGCCTGGCAGTCTTTGTTATAAATAAGGTCAAATAAATACGTGTTTTTACTTAATATTATTTTGGACCAAAAATGATAAACTGCAGTCCAATAAGTGTTTAATCCTTTTTTATCCGATCAAAATCGCAAACTTAATTAATTTAAATCGCTATTGTGGCAGTGAAAAACGACAGAAAATAATCTTAAAAGACCCTTGAGATTTGCATGCTTCGGTCAGTTTAGCACCTTTTGTGTGCCCAAGCAATAAAGTACATTCTGATCCAAAAATGTTATTTAAATTACACTCGAAAATAAACAGTAAAGGTTGCCGCCCGAAGGGCAACAATGCTGCTTCATGAATCACAGGGTGTGGATGGTGTGCTGCTTAAATTCCACAAGCATCTTTATGAGAGTGTAAAAGCTATGAGAGTTGCGTTTTTCATTTGTGTTTATTTACCGGTGCTAGTGACCTCGGATGATCTTAATTTAATTTTTGTTTTCAATAGACCAATTAAATCAAAGAGCTTGATTATTTTCATGTGCGTTAATCATCCTCTTCTTTTCGAACGTGCCTTTTTTTGTCATAGTAATAGAGGCAATCAATATTCAGAAATATATGAAACTACGTTTATAACACCTAACGGTCATTATGAGTATATAGGTATGCCCACAGGTATGCCATTCGGACTAATATCGGCCCATTTTCGAGTGAGTAGATTAAATAGGAAGAAAAAATATGCAACACATCGTCACAGCTAGGCGTAGTTTTGAAGTCTCAAATTACTCATACCTTGATACAATACAGGTGGTGGTAGTCTGTAGATGGTAGTCACAGGATGTCTCGATCACAGTGGGTGCATAACGCGAGGTCCTAAACGCAAGGACAATGGACGGACGTACCTACTGGTCGGGAGCAAATTGGCACATGCGTATGCGAAATGTTGATGTCTTTCTTGTGCACTTATGTCTAGAATTCATAAGCAGATACCTTATTTATAAGCTGGTGAATCCCACCCATAACTAGGTTTAGTGCACGTATGTCCGGTGTTTTTACAAAACAAGAAGACTCTGCTGGTAAGGGTTTTACAACCCCTTCTCTAACTATGGACTTGGATCAGAAGTCTATCAGCCACCATATTCAATTTAATTTAAGCTTTTCTGATTTCTTTATCCTTACAACACCTTTGCCAGGCCAAAATCACTTGATCAAGACTGACAAGAAGTAGAGGAAAATTTACTGTATGAACCACATACCAGACATTCTGGCCTCATTCTGATGAACATCCAAAATAAAAAGCCGATCAAGTGATAAAGGTATTCAACTTTCAAAAAGCCATAAAACAGTTGATGTTTTTATGATTACAATCTTTAACGTCTTAATGCAGCTGGGACTGCCATACCGATGGTACTACAAAGCCTACGAAGCTTGGATCGATTGAATGTCACATGCGCGGGCGCAGGTATGATAACCCACGCGCGCCCACGCAGCCTCGCGTTTCGTAACTGATTGCTAATGTGTCAGATACAGGTCAGTAGTGTAATCGGTAGTAATCGCTAAAAGCTCGAAGTTTCTGGAAAGCAACGGCTGTCATAATGACAGAGTAAAATCCTAAAAGATTTTCTACAGCTCGCAGTGTATCAGAAAATGTCCAGGAACATAAAAGTAAGCCGCTAAAGGCAATTCCAAACATTTGGAGCTCAGCTGAAATTAATAACAATGTCACATCTAGCGCCCTCGACCGAAAGTTTTTGACGTAGGTAGTCAAAGAAGTTATCGACCATCAAAAAACGGTTGCTGTTAGTTATGAAACTTCTTGAGGGAAAGTGGAAGGTATGAGCTCATCGAAGAATGAAGAATATCGGCATGTATCTAATTGCATGACATTAGAGACGCTCTGCTCTGACTCATGGAATAGACATCACATTAGTCTGTGGCTACTGGACTACTAAGCTAAATGAACTTACTGCGAAGAACGATTCATTTACTAAGAAAATAGTGACTTGCTGTGTGTAATATAATTCACTTTGACAAAGGAGTTAGGTGCACATTAGTTTGACTAACTGGTTATGTTCGATAAGTTTGTGCAGGTCTTGAAGCAACAAACGGAAGTAGCTACTTTGATAAAATTTGGGAACTTAGTTACGAAAGTTCTCTAAATTCTAATTTGCCGACAAAAGCAATTTTATTAGTGTGATAAGGTCGTCAGGGTCAGCCGGAAATAAATAGTGAAGTGAGAGAATCATATACAGGAATTTATGAGGAACCTTTATAATAAGTGAGCTAAAGTATTTTGTAACAATCTTTTTGTAAGGATAAATAAGAAGAAAATAAAAAAAAACACTGCTGTGGTTTTCTGTCACCGCTATATGCTGATACCTATTTATATTGACCTTAGTTCTCTGTTCTGTGTAACAGACAATAAGAACCTTCAAACCATCTTCAATCAAACATACTGCAAGGAGCTGTAAGCAGAGCCAACGCTAAACGAATAAAAGATTTCATTCAGAAAAAGATGGGGATTTACATGTCTCTCAAATCCCAGCCCTAGTGCCTTATCAGTCTTGCACAAGCACATAACTCAGCCAAGTGTCTACCAGCCGATCTGTGTCAGCGATTTCTGTAAACGTTGCCGCCGACTTTGAAGCTAGTCATACGGTAATTTAACCTTTTGTCTGAGCATGCGCATAAAAACTAAAAAATGTAGCTATTGTGTCTCGAATTTTGGGAGAGGAGTGAGAGGTTAAAATGGCATTGAGATTAGATTTGATGGTCTTATCTAGCTAGTCTAGATTAATACCCAAAAGATTTCGGGCAATGTGTGGCAGCTGTTTCTTGCAAGTTGAGCCACCCTTATCTGTTTACAAAAGAGAGGTTTAAAAATAAAACAAAGTAGTAGTAGACGATGTAAAGTGGCTACTTAAACTTATTTAATGTGCTTACAATGTACACAATGAGCAACTAGCTTCCAGCAGATAAATCTCACGTGAGGGATCCAAATGGAGTAGAAATCGGGTAACCATAACCACAGGAGAGAGTAGTACTTGCTTTGATTTAGCATGATCAATGGAGAGCTCTACGTTTAAGTTTGATGACAATGATGGTTCTAATCAAGTTGGCTAGTTCTTCTATGTCAAAACAAATTAGCTATTTCAGGGTAAAATAGAGTACGTTACAAAACGGACCCTTATGCTTAACATAAATTAATAGGAAATTTTCTCATAAGGCGGTTTGGAACTGTCTACGACGACGCCCTACATACGGCTTCATAGCACCAACCATCACTAATTTTACCACTCTTGTAACCATATAAAGCATGGAGTCAGTACATCGGCGCACGACCCGGGACATGGTGGGACAAATTCGTGCGCAATCGACCCATCTGCGCGCCAAATAGAGAATGCTGCTTGCCCACGCGTATCCACATTTTTAGTTAACATTTGAATGGTGATCCATTGATGGATGGAGTTGGCTGAGGGATTTACAAAGACATGTTTACAGTTAGCGACAAATGTTTGTACAAATATTGCTACGAAAGATTGATCGCGGGATCTTAAAATCTAGAAACACTGGAGCCGCTCGCTATGTAAGGCTTTTGTTTGATAAATCTATTTGATTGACATTTTATTTGAATCTTTGTTTGTTTATTTTTTGATCCGCCGTTGATGGAGACTGACTCAAAAATTATCGATTAGCTAGCTAAATTAGCTATTATGGATAATGGTGAACCAATGTGATTAAAAAATTTGTACCACCTTTTTACAAAAAGTTTGAGTGTAATAACTACATCTCATTAGTAATTAGCTATTGCAATTGAAAGCAAGGTGGCACCTTGTTTTAAAGGTGCACCTACATTAACAGTAAGTTGATAAGTTGTCAAGTAGGGGCCTAGGTTGCAGTCGGTGTGGGTGCGAGGCCGGGCGTGGGTTCGATTCTCTACAGTACAACTTCTCTTCTCTACAACATGCCAAGTTATTACATTATTCCGTTTTATTGGCTTGTAAGCTGTTATTGATTGAATGGGACAGGTTGCTTTGGATACTTTCAGTTGAACTAATAGACGGCAATTTGTGAGGTTTGGAATTGTGTCGTTATGTTCATTCGTTGCTTTAATAAATATCAGAGTTTTTAGTATTGTTGGGATGTCGTTTAAATAATATTAAGAGGCCTCCCATGCTGTTTTCTATCGTTGATTTTCTGGTCTCAAACTCGGGGAAAATAGTTGATAGAAAAAATGTTGGTATAAGAAGCTGGTAAAGGCGTCCTTAGACCTCGTATTTTAAAAGTTACCTCTATCCAGTAGATTATCCTTCTTAGACTTAGACATGGTCGACATGCCACCAGTCCGCACCAAGCGCTTTGCCTCAACATTTATCCCGAGGACCGCCAAGGAGTGGAACTCTTTGCCGGCGTCTGTGTTTCCGTACACTTACAATTTGAATGTTTTCAAGAGGAGAGTGAATAGGTTTCTTCTAGGCAAATGTGCTACATCGTCGACCGCATCGTCACTTACCATCAGGTGAGATTGCGGTCAAACGTTTGTCTATAATGTATAATGTATAAAAAAAAAAACTATGATGATGATTTCTAGCACTACAGAACCTGATAAATTTTAGTGATCCGTAGAACTTAAAATTCAACAGCTCTACCTTTCAATACTTAGCAAATAACTTGCCGAAATTCCTAAAACCAGTTTTTCTCAAACCACTTTTAGCTAACTTTGTAGTCTCTGCCCAAAACAGTACAATTCAGACACCCACGAACGACAATCAAATGTGTACACTATACTTCTGTTTGTCTGTTTGTCCATCGGCAAATTAGCTCACGTGGGCAAGACATTTGTGAACGAGCTACTTCCGGCACATAGAATGCACAACACTTACTACTGAGACTGTCAACAGTGCTTTCACAAAATTTTGGATTTAAAATATTATTTTTAATCGATGATGAGTGATGTAGGATTTTTTGTGAACAGACTTTTTTGTAGAGTAATATTTTTGACTAAAAGTTCTCAAAAAGTAATTTTGACTAAAGATTTACAGAATAAATGAATATGGACTAGGTATTGACTATTCTCTAGTTCCATATTTATGTTTGATGTTTGTTTGAGGTTCAATAACGCTTGTATTTAGGTAGAGTTTAAGACATAGACTAGCCTACCTAGATTTTTCATCTAATATTTTAAAGCTGTGCGCTGAATCGCCAGTTAAACTATAGAATTGAACAGTTTGTATCAACAATTCGTAACTAAATTAACAATTCGTATGCAAGGTACTTCTAGTTCAACAAACCTATTTCTGTCTGTTTTTGGAAACGGACGCTAAACCGGTTCTCGTGAATTTGGCAAAACTAGTTCCTATGTCATTTGAATTCAACTTTATGTGTGCCTTGTATAAAGGTAGGTAGCAGTCGTATCGTAAAAGTCCTCGAGTAAAATACTCCTTATGAGCTCGTAATAATAGGTATAGGTAATGCAAAAACCAAGTTGACAATGGCTTGTCTATGGAATGGACGTACATCAAACACATCAGATCACATCAGATGATCTACTTACTTACATCAGATTATTTAAAAATTTGCGTTATCTTAAGAAAACCATACAAAATAGAACACAGTAAAATATTTATATTAAAAATACAAAAAAGTACTTTGTGTATAATAAAATGTTTATCTATCTATCTATCTATATTACTAAGTATGTATAATAAGTATGTATAATTTTTATTAGGTATATATGTATGTATTTTATGATAGGTATATGTTTAATTCTTTAGTTTTCTTAATAATATTGATTTGTTAGTTAGTAAGTATCGAATTTCCGTTATATGTACCTTTTATGTACACGGACCTGCCTCTATAGTCACCTCTCTCTAGCCTCAAAGGTTTGCTGGAAGAAAACTCTTGTTAGGGTTAAGCTCGCCTTTGTACATGTCATCTTTTTCTGTCTTTTGTTTATGTCCTGTGTTGTGTGCAACAAAGAATTAAGAATTACTATCCACCCACCATCGATATAGAAAATCGATATTGATATAGAATAAAACACCAATGATGTTGCTTTGGCACACACTGTTGCAATTTTGGTAGACTGCAACCACAGATAAAGAAACACTTAATTATACCTGGGACATGAATTAGATTAAGCAGGCTTGCCCAGCACCTAATTCCATCCTCTCAGCCTAGTCGGCCTTATCCATGATATTCTAAATAGAGCAGCTGATATTATTTTAGTCTATAAAAAAACAGACTAATATGTAGTTCCCATATTACAAGCTTTGCTGCTTTGCTTAGTTTGGGACTAGAAGGCGTCGTGTGAAATGTCCATAAATATTTTTTTATTTATTTTATTTATTTAATATTCGACTACCCTTCTCTTTGCCGGCTTCTTACCACTGGCAAATGCAATTGGCGTGTTCTATCTAGTAATCAGAGATAGGTGCATTAGATTTAGTAGCAAGTTCGTAAGTGCTCGTCGATGTAGTGCTCTCGAGTGCTCGGCGATGTAGTGATCTCAATGTGCGCAATCGCAGCATCAGTGCGTTAACGCATCGTTTTGATAAAACGTAAATCAATGTAGATGCATTTGTGTAGAGCTAGCATGGTTTATGATAAAGTCGGATAAAGTAGTGTTTATTACACAACAGGTTTGAGTGGGTTTGCGTTAAAAAGGGGTTTTAAAAGGGGATTCTAAATGATCCTAGAAATTTTGACTTTGACTTTGTTAAAAAAAGTAGTTAAAGATGAGTTTACTACAATGAAGAAGATATTTAAGTTTAATTTTTAAGTAAGAATTGAATACGACCTCTATGGAGTTGTTGTCATCTGCATCACTCACTACCGGTTTCTGAAAGATCTAGGGTAATAAAATGCTTAAAAAGAATCCAACTAGAATTATTGCGGCAGAATTTATTTTGTAGACTTCCGAAATGCATCGAGATGATGGTCACAACACAGCCCTCTGTTGCAATCGTATCGCGGTCGTCTTGCTCTTTCAGGAGCGCCATTTATTTCATTTGATGCACAAACGCAGGTCAACGACCGCGGCACATGTTGTTGAACAAATGCACTTTTGTTTCCTGACGGTTTTACTTCCTGTATCATTTTTTTTAATTTAATTTTTACTGTTTCTGCTTCCATTAAAAAGGGGTTTATTTTATCTTGTCTGCAGGGGTATGCCAATCAAAGTTGAACTGCAAAGTTTTAAATCATGGTCAGTTCATACTAACTCATAGTTATTCTGTGACTAAATAGTGACATTATGACGTCATTTGATGTGTTTTCGCGCATATTTTGCTGTCAAGTGTCTAAAAATAATGATCACGTGGTACAAAATTGTACCACGTGACCTGAAGAAATTACACTAGTTGTCCTGTGAGAACATAGACCTCGCAAGCCTTTATAACCATACAATAACCGACACTTTCCCTTTTACCCTGGCTAAATCGAATTTCAGGTGCTTGAATTTTCCAATAGGCCTATGTAGACTTTTGAACAAATTAACAAGTTTTAGCAATTACTCGCGTTCCCTTGGTCCTAGGAGGTCGAATCTCGTGTCTACGGATTTGTCTCGTAAAGGCGAAGAGGACTGTGTAGTCTTATTGATATTGGTAGAAGTCAATTTTCGGGAAATAAATAAAAAAATAATTTCCCCTTTTTTCCCCTTTCTACTCCCCCTTTTTGGAAATGTTTTTACACCATCTTGTGTAGAATAAAATCTTACGTGTGCTTCTCAAATTTGATTGAAATCCGTCGATAAATAACGCTACAGCAAACTTTCCTCCTTTTCTCCCCTATTTTCCCCCCGATCAAAAATCCCCGACGACAAAAAAAATCTAATAATTCATATAACCTGTGTACCAAGTTTCGTCCAGATCGGTTGAAAAATGCGACCTGTAGAGGAGAACAGACAGACAGACAGACAGACATCCGGACAAACGCATTTTTGGCCAATGTGGAAACTGAGACGCTTCGCTCGCTTCGCTCGCTCGGTCAACTAGGCAGTGAAATATAACTTGACAGCAAAAGATTGGCATACGGGGGATGAGTCTGGATTCAATAGCAAAATGTACTCGGGCAACCTGGTAGTTAGTTATACAGCGTCAGGGGCCACTTTTTACTCATGACCCTAAAAACAAGACGCTGCAGTGTTTGGAACATGGTTGTTAGATGGAGTAGGCTTGACCAGCTCAACCATCCTCTCAGTCTAGTCGGCCTTATTCATAGAAAGACAAGGTCAATACTTGCGGAGCTGACTAAGCCACGGGTTTCCTCACGATGTTTTTTAACGCTTGAGAGCAACTACGCACATTTTTCCGTATAGAAAATCCATGGATGCAGGACCGGGTTTGAACCCACGACTTTAGGCTTGGAAGGCGGGGTTGCTACCACTGCACCTAGTGCTTTCCAAACCTATTGCCGCCGTTTCAAAGGTTCTTAAATAAATATGAAGTGCGTCATTAAATCAATATAAAACTATTAAGTTCCGGTAATGAAGAACCATCAATCTGATCCGAGTGGTCCAGCATGGTCATATTGACCACAGGCTCTGACTCTAGGGTTGGCACTTGCTTTTGAACTTTGATCGTCTGCGATCAAAGTCTGCCGTATCTTGTTACAATTCAAATATATTACGAGAAACGAGGGGAAAGATTATACAATTGGGCTCTTCTTCATCTGCTCTTATAAAAACAAGACAAAAAGTCAAAAGACTACCCGATTTAGACAACGTCAGAGGCCACTTTTTACTCTGGCCCCGATAAACGGGTCGCTGTAGAGCCTAGATTTATTAAATTTATTTATTGCCAGCACACATTATGCTATATGTGCAGTGCAACTATATTGTTGAGCTTATAACGTTTATAATTAGCAGATGCGCACACAGCGAGTTTCTACATAGCGTGGTGGCTAGGCCTCTATTTTATTTTCTTATGTAGTGTTTTGCAGAGTTTAGCGATACAAAATTTGTCTCTACGTTTATGTCTGGCAGCCCTAGCCGTTTGCCACTTGTCGCTGATTGGTCAAAGTGGTTGATAGCAGCCCGCTGATTGCTTGATTGATTCCACCACGTTCCTCTGCATCCTCTGATGGTGCTCCATCGCTCTGCCCTAATTGAATTGTATATTTTGTTTTGGGACAGCCATAACTTTGTGTTGACAATGTGAGAAATCCTCAATTTGTATTTAATTAAGTAAACAAAGAAATTATTTGGGTTGCAACTTCTGAGGTTGATTCTTTTAATAAATCTAGTAGGACGTTGATAAATAGTATTGCATTGTCATAAAAGTTACTTGGGCTGCGAGAATTACCCTCTGTTTAAATAATCTGTAAATCGCAATCGCAGTTTAAGGTGGAACGATCTTCATACAAATTTTTCTACACGGATTTTTCCATGTATGGGCGAAGAGAATAATAATTTTGAATTGAAATAACTGTTGTTGTCTTTTATATTGGTTTTTACTTGCTGTATATCATATTTAGTTGAAAAATACAGTCGATAAATAGCTAAACTAAAATCGAAATTTTAGTTAAAAGTTAACAATGTGTGAGTGAACACAGATAATGTCGTACACTCATCTGACAATGTACGGTTGTGTTGCTGCGACATTGATGAGCGTTTCGACGGAGGGACCATAGTGGAACTTTAGGTTTCTGAGCACCTCAATATTTAGTAGAAGTTCTCAAACAATTGTAAAACTGAACCGGCAATTTGTAAAAGTTACGAATCAAAAGTTATAAGCATTTTAAAGTGGTCCCTCGGTTCCACACATGCAATGCTGGGTTCCAAGGATCTAATCAGTATTCACATCTTCTTTCACTGTCTATATTTAGTAGAAGATTTGTAAAAAAAAACTACTTAATTTCAACCCTTCTTCTTCTTGCAAAGAGACGAAAACACGATAACAAAGTGGTCCCTCAGTTCTACACTGACGAAAATGTTTTTGCGGTTTTACAAAAAAACTAACTGGAATTTTAAGTTTCTGAATCAGTCAATATTTAGTAGAAGTGCTCATACAATTTGTAAAATCAATCAGTAATTTGTAAAACTTACCAATCAAAAGTTATAAGCATTTTAATGTGGACTTTCGGTTGAACACTTTCCAAAACGCAAAAGTAACTTTACAAAAAAACTATAAAACTTAGAGACGTGTAATATAGCTTATCATTTAGTAAAAATTTTTACTAAATATCTACATACAACAATAAACAATAGACAGAGCCATTATCGAAATATAGCAATTTTAGTTTCCGGCATAGAGATGCAGCCGCAGGGTGACCACACGGCTTAAATTTTCGGGACAGGGAACAGCATGACAGCCGCGCGACGCGACGATTCTACTCTCTGCTGATGCGGATGTGACTCAATGAAGTCAGTGTTGGTACTCTAAGTACCTATTCATCCATTGTATTTTCAATAGGTGAGTAAAAAAAATCCGATGATTGTCAAATAAATATAAGATCATACGAAAACGGAACGTCAGCGGAAAATCAATACTATTTATACTTAGGTGCTTACCTATCACACTATTCAAACAACTTCGAGAGGGCTTTCGCTGCCCAATTCAACAATAGAATCTACAAGGTGCTTACCTAAAAAGAACAATCGCTAGGAAAACTTCAATAACCACTATCCCACTACTATTATAAATGTCAAAGTTTAGATGTTTGTTTTTCAATCACGCTGTTACTACTTACTGGTCCGATTTGGATGAAACTTGGAATATATTATAGTTCGTAACCTGGATCAAACACATCGGCTACTTTTTTTTATTTTTTTTTGTGGACGAAGTCGCGGGTAACTGCTAGTAATATTATAAATGCTAAAGTTTAGATGTTTGGATGTTTGTGTTTCAATCACGTCAAAACTACGAACCAACTTGGATGAAACTTGGCATATATATTATAGTTCGTAGCCTGGATTAAGACATAGGCTACTTTTTATCCCGAATAAATTAGCAGAATCTAGGTACGGCATTAAATGAACAAAAAGGATAAGTGGCGTGGCGTCCTCGTGTCAAACACGTCAAGAATGTTTTATTGGCGCCACTTATCCTGTTTGTTCATTTAATGCCGTACCTAGATTCTGCTAATTTATTCGGGATAAAAAGTAGCCTATGTCTTAATCCAGGCTACGAACTATAATATATATGCCAAGTTTCATCCAAGTTGGTTCGTAGTTTTGACGTGATTGAAACACAAACATCCAAACATCTAAACTTTAGCATTTATAATATTACTAGCAGTTACCCGCGACTTTGTCCACAAAAAAAAATAAAAAAAAGTAGCCGATGTGTTTGATCCAGGTTACGAACTATAATATATTCCAAGTTTCATCCAAATCGGACCAGTAAGTAGTAACAGCGTGATTGAAAAACAAACATCTAAACTTTGACATTTATAATAGTAGTGGGATAGTGGTTATTGAAGTTTTCCTAGCGATTGTTCTTTTTAGGTAAGCACCTTGTAGATTCTATTGTTGAATTGGGCAGCGAAAGCCCTCTCGAAGTTGTTTGAATAGTGTGATAGGTAAGCACCTAAGTATAAATAGTATTGATTTTCCGCTGACGTTCCGTTTTCGTATGATCTTATATTTATTTGACAATCATCGGATTTTTTTACTCACCTATTGAAAATACAATGGATGAATAGGTACTTAGAGTACCAACACTGACTTCATTGAGTCACATCCGCATCAGCAGAGAGTAGAATCGTCGCGTCGCGCGGCTGTCATGCTGTTCCCTGTCCCGAAAATTTAAGCCGTGTGGTCACCCTGCGGCTGCATCTCTATGCCGGAAACTAAAATTGCTATATTTCGATAATGGCTCTGTCTATTGTTTATTGTTGTATGTAGATATTTAGTAAAAATTTTTACTAAATGATAAGCTATATTACACGTCTCTAAGTTTTATAGTTTTTTTGTAAAGTTACTTTTGCGTTTTGGAAAGTGTTCAACCGAAAGTCCACATTAAAATGCTTATAACTTTTGATTGGTAAGTTTTACAAATTACTGATTGATTTTACAAATTGTATGAGCACTTCTACTAAATATTGACTGATTCAGAAACTTAAAATTCCAGTTAGTTTTTTTGTAAAACCGCAAAAACATTTTCGTCAGTGTAGAACTGAGGGACCACTTTGTTATCGTGTTTTCGTCTCTTTGCAAGAAGAAGAAGGGTTGAAATTAAGTAGTTTTTTTTTACAAATCTTCTACTAAATATAGACAGTGAAAGAAGATGTGAATACTGATTAGATCCTTGGAACCCAGCATTGCATGTGTGGAACCGAGGGACCACTTTAAAATGCTTATAACTTTTGATTCGTAACTTTTACAAATTGCCGGTTCAGTTTTACAATTGTTTGAGAACTTCTACTAAATATTGAGGTGCTCAGAAACCTAAAATTCCACTATGGTCCTTCCAGTGAAACGCTCATCGACATTGCCAGCTCGCGGACTTGAGCTGTTGCCGATCTTCTCGATCTTGTCTGTCTTCTTCTATCTTCTCCTGTCTTCTCTCTCATAATTTGCTTGTCTCCAAATACATGAAATGTACCTTTGATACCATAAAAATCAAACTATAGGATAGGAAATAGAGTGCTGCCAGTTTATGATTTTTGAATAAATTGTGGGAGAAAATTAAATTACGAATAATCTACCTATACCTAATATTATTAGGTAGAAACCACATTTTGTAGGGGAAAAAATTGTACATAAACATTATTAAAATATGCCTTCAAAATGCAAGCTTCGTAGTTCTTTTCAGAGCAGACCTATATACTCTGAAAACAACTACGGTACAAATAAGATCGAACAAATAATAAAATGTTGCTCTAAAAAAACATTATGTACTTATGAATTATTTTAGAAGTGGATCATAATTTATATTTACTAAAATGATTTTTAGATAAATATTAAAAATATTACGTTGATAAATGTTTTCAGGAATAGCATATTGGCAAGGCATGGCCTCACTGAATTCATTCCGCTGCGCTGCGCATAATTTACGCACAATATGTCAAAATTGTCAAATACGTAGGTAATGTCATTCCGCTCATTCTCGATTTCCATGAATTTTGTGTTTTCATGAGATTGTGAAAAAAGAGTGCCCTTTCTACTTCATTGAATAATAATACGAAGTATTATTTACATAATCAATGTGTAGAAACCATGGAGTCACGAATTTCGAAATTAAATACAAAAATCATCAAAAGGTACATCTACTCTGGTCCCAGGAAAAATTGCAAACGAAGTCATGGACAAATGAAATGATTTCATGAACAAATTAAAAGGTTAGTTTATATATCCCGTTTATTCTAATTGCAGTGCATTGTAGTGTAGACGGATGTGTTGAGTATGGTGCGGATCTGATCGGACCAACAACGCAATGGGCTTCGACCGCACCACCTTGCCCTCCTACCTTGCCAGTAACCATAAGTTTATGTACGCCAAGTACTCATTATTGTTGTAATAGGTAGGTACATTTCACAATAATACCGTAGATTATTGCGATTTAAACTTAGTTAGGTATGGGTACCTATACAACCTCTTTGATTTGTTGCAGTCGAAATGAAGTATGGTGCAAAAAAAACAGACTTTCCGATCCTTAGGTAGTGGGATTAAATCTGGTCGTGCACTTATGGATTTTTCTTTTCGGAAAAATTATGTGCACAATGCCAGTGATCTAAATGTACCCTACCTAAACCTGTGCTTAATTTTGGGTTTATTACAGATACCTATGTAAAAGAAAAGCGACCACACCCTGCCACAACCATGTGAAGAGGTTTTTATACAAAAGCGACGTTCTAACGAGAAATTGCAATGAATCGGAGTCTCGAAAACCATTCGAAAAAAGTGAAGAAAACTGTAACGACCCAGGACTATACCCAGGACTATATTGACAAAAAATTTGACTTTTTAGGAGTTAGTCCTGATGGTATGTATGATGTACTTACCTAGTTACCTACTATTTTATTTTTTAAAATTCTTTACATTCCGCGTGCGAAAGTTTGCAAATAAATAAAAAAATACAACTTCTAGCAGGTTGGTTTAGATAACTTACCTACTTATATTTTTTATCGCAAAATTTACGAAAAATTTAGTAAGACATTTTTATAAAAAAATGTTTTGTTTTGCAGATTTAGGGTAAACTACGGCAATTTCAGCAATGAAGAAATGCTACTTGATCGGGTACCTTTCCCCAAGTCATCGTATTGGAAATAGAGCGCAACGGAGTCAGTATATGTTACTGAAGCTAGTGATATTTTATAAACTGCATATGCACATATTGTCTGAAGTTGTTCTTAGAAGGGTACACAGTAACCGAAAGTGCTCGCCAAAGCAGGATCAACTCCAACCTCCAACGACATGAGAAATAGGCTTGGATAGGCAAACCCCATCGGCGGTGAACAGAAACAGGCTAAAACAATATTCAGACAAAGAACATCAGAAATAATAGAAGCACTATAAACTATAACTATACGGAATCAGAACAATGTTTTTCAAAGTAGATTAACTTATAGCACATGAGCTCATTGAATCATACTCAGCCTCATCGTCAACACCAGTGCGTCAGTGCAGATCTCGTTCTCCCACCCCCCACCAATAATTAGAATCAGGATATTATATAAACAAATTGGTAGTAGGTAGGTACCTATAAATAAGTATTGTGCAACGGTCTGCAGATGGCTCATTTGTTTCATGTGTATTTTGTTAATACTGTACCTATCAGTCGTAATTTTCTAAGTAAAAATCTGTAAATAAAGTCTGAAGTAAATATCTTTATAAATAATAAAAATGAACTTTATACAATATATTGTTTTTATTTTTAGGAAAAACAAACGAACACGTCCTTTCTATTATAGGTAATATTAGTCTCTTACTTGGCTTACAAAATTATTATAAATAAAAATAAATCTAAAAGTAAGGAAAAGAAAAAAGATTCTATGATTCTATGCAGGGAATTGAACTCGGTAGCGTAGATCTCTAAGCGATAGTTCTAGCCCCTGAGCCAAACTTCAGATTCTGAAACTGCTGAAATTTGCGCATAGTTTGAATAAAACAAAGTCCTTGTCTGTGTGCGTGAATAGATTGTTGCGGATGGCTGCGACATGGAATTTCGAATTCTCACAACTTCGAGTGCTTTTTAGACCTAAAAAAACCTGAAATATAGCTGGGTACATAAAAATAATTCACTATAAGCGGTATATATATTAATATGTGATAATACACTTATTTTCATTTATAAAAACGATAAAATACGTTAAACTGGGACAATTTGGACATCTAGTGTCATTGCTATACCTAGCTGACCATGCCGAACCCCGTTAAAGCACTCTCTCATAAGAAATTGAAACGCAAATTGCATAGATTTTATTTTCTTTAGAAGACAAAAATCTAGGCTTGACTTGAGCAAACCTGCAGCATGCGAGTAGCTTATTGAGTAGTGTAAAAAACAAATAAATAAAGAATTTAATATTAAAGGCGAGTTACTCATTTAAATTCAATTCAGCGAGAAGGTGTCTCATTCCATTGTCAATATATGACTGACGAAGAAGCCACTTCAAACCACATTTTCATAATTATGTGATCATGTGCTAGCCTGCACACAACACATCTACTTATCAAACCAACATTCTCGACATAGCCTTCGACTTTTTATTTTCAGAGAGTTGATATCTACATATAACAAAGCGTTAACCATGCTTAGGTCGATTGACCACTAAAAAGTTCTACTATGAGCTCTCCGGTGTATGGCACTATTTTATTTCTATTACCTACCTATGGTTGATGGTGTTTGAAGTAAGCAGAGCTATTAGGGAGAACGCAAACCAAAGACAAAACGTCTTGTCGAACAGTTAGTGATGTGAAACTTCTCAGTAAAACTTTTTTAGTTACGATATGCTTCTTTTTATTTGCTGTTGTGTTACTTGCTTATTTAATGAGAATCATCCTAAGTACTTAATAATATTATTAAGTACACTACATAATTACTTAATATTCTTATTTATTAAAAAAGCACAGTTCATTCTCTAGGTATGTGCGTATAAAGCAATGTTTAATAAGTAGGTACTAAACAATGCTATAATAAATAGGTAAACATAATTATATGCATGCGTCGTGTCAATTGATGTGAATTTCGTTACAACGAAAACAGCACATGACGAGGAAGCATTCATCATATGCTGTTTTCGTTATAACAGAAAATTTATTTTCACGTCACTAAGTACGCGACAAAACAGTTTTGTCGTCAGATGTGCGTTGGCCCTTAGACACGCCAAATATACTTTGCAGTAGATTGTGAATCTATCGCTAACATTACTGTTGCTAAAATATCTAGTTGGGAGTAAATATTCCCAATGTGTTTTTTAAACAGTTTAAAATCCGATTTTCATGTATGGTATGAACCCATCTTGGAACCAGACCGTAGTTTCTTGTCCGTTCTTCTAGGTTCTGGTCGCGTAGATCTGGCACCTAGAATGGCATAGTTATATGACGATTCTAAATGATCCTTGTGACTTTATTGAATAAAAGATTTTTTGATTTGGACTTGTCTTAATTTCTTTCATCTGTGGACACAAAACTCATAACTAGAGATCCGGCAAACATAGTTCTTTTCATTCGAACATTGGGCATTCTGAATCGGGTTTTGTAAATAGTTTTATTTGGAGAATCGAGCCGTACCGCGTTTGTAGCCTCTTGACATCACCATGACTGGTTCTGTGCACACAATCGGCAATCGGCTGAGACAATACGTCAGTTTACGACTGTCGTGAACAATGACGGGTATGGATATTGTCATTCATCAGGATCATTTGCCCTCAATTTCCCTAGAAGTTACGTATGACTCGACTTGACTAAACTTATTTCAAATAATCCACTTGACACTGGCAAAATTGTCTGTAGAAATGACGCACAGAAGCCATATATAAGAGAAGAAGAAGAAGAAGCTGTAACTTATATTTCTAGCTGTGCCTTATAATGATTTTTTATCTACTAATTTGACAGTTTATTTAGAGTTATTACGAGTTATCTCTTACAAATAGAACTGTCGTAATATTATTAGCTAGCTAGATAACTAGATAGAATAGAATAGGTAGCTAGATAGAATAATAGCTAGCTAGCTACTATTAGTACTTTTTGAGAAAACTGTTACCTATAAACTGCTACGTAAGGTTAATTAATTTCCGCAACCAACTTTTACGTAAGCTCTATTAAATCCACTACCGATCGGTTGAATTTGCAAGACATTAAAAGAATACATACTTATATAAGTATTTCATTGCCAAGTTAAAATAATTATGTTTTCCACCAAATTCGTTTACGAAATATTTTGTTATTTTACTAAAATTTTATTTATAATTAAAACAATAGCAGCTGGTCATATTCCACACTAATGATAAACTAATGGTCCAATTAATATTCTCAATATTGTTATTATAAATTATAATAATTTATTATTTCCTCTTTATTTCCAATGGGTTGTAAAATGTGTTTTAATTACAGTTTCCGGCTGTTGTTGTGGCGCATTGAGAACAGTCATTTCTCGATGATAAATCTATGTTTTAAAGTTACCTAACGTTAAAAGTTATGAAAGATTTCTGCTTACATAACATGAGACGCAAAACTTAAAAAATACTAAAGCTTTTTATTTTTAAATTATCCTATATTTTATTAGGTATAATGTAATGTGCCACAGCGTAAGTCGGATACTGTAAACTTGCTATCAGGGGCCAAGCCCTCGGAACAAGCGAGTGATAAATACTGTGTTATGAACTTGCATGATTTTATCTATTTTTGAACCGGAAATGTTCGGAGCTTTTGATCTTTATACAGTGAGTTTCTTATACAGGGTGTAACATAATGTCCTTATAAGTTCGAAAGGGGGGTAATCTACACGTTATGACGAACAACATTTGATCTACGACTTTATATATCACGAAGTTTTCCTAAAAAATAGAATTGCACACGCGTTAAAGTGTCTATGAGTGGGTGCGACGTGATAGAGGGTGCGTGTGCATGTGTACTAACAGGCTGGATACATACGCAAAGTAAATAAACACGTTAGGTAGTAGCAAATTTCCAAGATAAAAAAAAACTAATTTAAGGTGGTTAACACACTGGTTTTATAGCACAGAGAAAAAAACAAAACACAAGCCACGGCTCCGCGTGTAGGTACACGGAAAAAATCAGTCATTTCATTTAGCACTTGCCAAATGAAACGACTGATTTGTTGAGCTTATAAGTCAATATGTTCGAAAACACGCTGCGTCGGTTACCGGTGCAGTGTGTAAGCAGCCTAAAACCACTGAAGCAACACACCATGATGCGACTTTGATTCAAAAATCCCCATTCACATTATGGTGCTATTATCGATGTTCGTACACTCACTACAAATGATTTCCGTAGCCACTGAACCGAATCATTGTGTCTGTAATCATACGACAGTGTAGAAAATATTACTGTTTTTAATAAAGGATTTAGGGGCTTTTGTGGGGGGATGTGTGATTTGTTGAACCAGTCTTTTGAAATGTCTTTTAGTCACGGCATGTTTGTTTGCCTTGAAATTAAAAAAATCATCTTTGTGTGTGGCAAACATGTTTGTTCTATGTCTGGGTGTTACTATGTATTTTATGTATGTAGTTAAAAAAAAGGATAATAGAAGTGTTTTATCAGTGATCTAGTTCCCATATTACAAGCTTTTCTTAGTTTGTAAGAGGGCGTTGTGTGAAATGTCCATGAATATTTATCTATTTAACTGAAATTTTCATGGTTCTCACGCAACAAAAGTAAATGGGTATGGGTATTGTTTATCCATAAAAAAGACGAAGAAGTGCTTATTATTCAATTTTAAATAATACTCCATTTATATTCGACGCTGACAAAAACATGGAACATTATCGTTGAAGCACGGTACCGTTAAATAACTCTGAAGACTTACAACCTTTGCAGAGCCGTCAATCTTACAAGAAACTGTCCAAAAGCATTTACCGTCCAAGATACCCATCATTTTTTTCAACGATAGCTTGTACGGCGTCCAATCATATTAGTTTTACGTCCGTCTTCACCGCAGATCAATAAAGTAAAGGAGAGGGACTGTTCGGGCATACTTACTGTATCGCTGCATGTCGCAGGCGTCACAGCTCAGTCGGTAATAGCTCTGCCTTCCGTGCTGTGGGTCGTGGGTTCGATCCCCACCAAGAACAAACATTTGTGCGTGGAAAACATAGATGTTTGTTCTATGTCTGGGTGTTAGTATGTATTATAAGTATGTATTTACAAAAAAAAGTATATAAGTATCAGCCATCTGGTTCCCATATTACAAGCATTGCTTAGTTTGGGACTAGAGGGTGTTGTGTGAAATGTCCCTGAATATTTATTGATTTTTTATTTATGTTATTTATGTGGCCGATGACCGCGACCTTCTTTCTCTCTATTTGTATTTATTTATCTGATCGTAAACATTTTGTAGTTTCATTGACGGGACGATAACGTATAGTAGTCACAACGGATCTTTGCCCTTCTGAAGTATCTGCGCAGAACCCAATTTGGGTCGAATTGAGGTAAGCAAATTTTTCCGCACAACAGTACATGCGCAATCGTTTGTTGCACCTAAATTCAGAGAGATAAAGATCCGTTGTGCGTACTGGTATTTGTTTTGTGGTAGGTACAATTACGATTCTGCACCTCGAGGCATACAATAGCCTTCACTTTTTGCGAAATTACGTTTTATACATCATTAGAATCGTAAAAATCAGCTCTAAAATTGCCTTTTCTGTAAAATTTTGGTCTGTATCTCTGAGGTACAGAATTGCAGATATTGACTTAGACCCACAGTTTGTTTGAATGCCGTATCACGTTCAGACATCTTTTGCGACCATGGCAACATCGCGGCATGCCTCCTTACGCTATCTCCTTACATTTATTTATCTACAGTTTTTACGATCGCCACTGACGACCATAAAAGTTACGAGATTGACGCCGCTTACGCCTTTATGTCTTAATGCAAAATGGCTAACTATGGGTCGTACGTCAATCAATACATTATGATTATACCGTTTGTTTTCTCGACGTATCATTTCACCGTGTAGAACTGTAATTTTGAATGTGATTGTTCCATCGTATAAGGCATGATGAATAAGCCATTAAGAGTATCGGAAGAGATAAAAATCGGGCTGGACTCTTTTAAGCTTAAAAAACAAACAGAGGGCGGGGGTAACGGGGCTTAAAGATGTATTGTAAGTAGCATTTACATTGTATTTTGAATATCAGAACTTAAGATGTAATGTCTTCATCGTGAAAAGAAATAATGTGACTTTCTCTAAACGGAACATAGCAAAGTAAAGCGTAAATATAAGACATTTTTTAAATAGCTTTTTAAAATGCTTTTGGTAAAAATCTATGGCTTATTACAACATAGAGTTCACCCACCAAGATTCTCAAAGAATGACTCACATAGAGCATATCCTCATTCAAATTCAATTTAAAATTCTTCATTAGACCGATAAATAATGGAGTAACTGGTCGAAATGCATTAGTAAGTGTTGTGGTCATTACTGGGCCATTAAAGTGGTCACTAATGCTTACTAAAAAAATAATATAGTAAAAGAGATCACGCGACATTCGGTAGCGGTAACACGAAAATTAATTTAAATGTTTAAAAAGAACAAGATATTTTTTTATCTGTAACTAAAATATGCTCAGAATGATTTTTTTAAGCTTCTAACTTTATTTAATTCATTAACTACTAAAGGCGTTGCTCGATGTAAAACTTAGAAAATATTTTCGTCCTGAAATATTAAGGTACCTATAAATTCTTTAAAATTTATTTTTGCGCGTGATAAAACCAATTACATCTACAGCAGATTAGCAACTGATTTGGATCAGTTGAGCTATCTATAAATCGTTTGCAACGGTGTGTAGATAGCTCAATTGCTTCATGTGTATTTTGTACATATTATAAAAATTAGTATGTTAATTCATTATCTTAAACGACAGAAGACATTATGACACTATTGGTCATTTTGACGTACTAATAGTACGAACATAATGAATAAAAAACACGTACTTACACCTATTTTGTTGAAAATATTTATAAAACCCATATAAATATGATCAATTTATGTTTTTTCGGTTTTTTTTTCTATTACTTACATAAAAAATAATCAAGTTTTTTCCCAGAGGAAATAGGCAGGGCCATTCTCCAAAATTAAAACTCTCTCTTAAAACCACGTACCCATTAATCTTTTAGATGATAACTGAAATCAACCGAGAAATAATTAAAAGTAATGGGTCTTTCTCTTTGATATTAATTACTCCTGTCAAAATTATGTTTCGCCTGGTTTTTGACATACGACGGGTTTTGTTGTTGAATGTGGCACGCCCAGGTAGCGAGTCCATTGTGACACGGTAATTCGAGTTAAATTACTATACAACATTACAATATATGCGTTAAATAATAATTAAAATACACAGATAAAATATTTAATTTTTTTAATACATTATAGACATGCGTTTGACCGCTTTCTCAGCTGATGGTAAGTGACGATGCGGACTTATTTAGGAATTTACATTTTTTATGATTAAACAAAGGTATGAATAATCTATTGGGATCTCCTTACAGCAGTATTGCGCATATTTTTCGTTTTACCTACTTAGTTGTAACCTGTAAATTATTGTAAAAACAATCATAAAAATGAATACATAAAGATAACCTTTTTTATGTTTTCTGACATCCATAAACAATCTCAGAAGCATTGGAAACAATAGCCTGCAGTCATTTATCAATTCCGCCATTTTCCCGTTACAAAATTGAAACTGTTGATAAATGAACATCGTCCAAAATGAAGCCATTACAGTCCATCTTGCTGCAACATTGAATATGGTACACACATGGCCATATTTCTGGCCATATAGACTATATCAGCCTTATTTGGAGTATAATAATCGTTATTTATATGGCAGACATTTAAGACCATAAAAGTAAAGGCTCCTTTATTTTGAATGATGTATTATTTTGTGGAGAAAACAGTAATTTGTCGTTTTTAGTGCAGATGTGCAGTTTGAGCTGTCAAGTTTCTCTGAAATGAAAACTATACCTCCGGGCGAGGATCTTCATCATTATTATCTTTCGTCAGATTTTATCCAAATATTTATTTTTATTTTGGACTCAAGAGCACAGTTTAAACCATTCTCAAGATTTTGAACGAATTGAGATGTTCAGTGATCGAAGCCTGTACGTACACATATTGTGTCAATGGTGAATTTACTCGTGGCCCGATCTTTTAATACACTGAAAAAATATCATTGTTGATTTTACTAAATTCGTGGTAATGTTTACAAAAGAAAAGGGTTGAAAACGGTCCTACACACTTGCGTTGTTGATTTTACTAAACACATAATGGTAGGCCAATTACAAAACTAATATAGTAAATAAATACGAAATATAAAACTGTATTATCAACATTATTAAATTGTAAAAATGTGCCTCTGGTAGGGACAATTTATTATCCTTATTATACAAAACCTAATTGGTAAATATTACCTAACTAGTTTTGCAAGAGTACAATAAATAAATTGTATAATTATCCTTTTTATACAAAACCTAATTGGTAAATATCACCTAACTAGTTTTGCAAAAGTACAATAAGTAAACGAAACAAATGAGTAGTTTTTACGAAGCAATTTTGTATCATCTATGAAATTAATATAGTAGATTTGACCTAATTCGTTTCGTATTTTTTGCTAAAGGTTTATGTATAGTAATAACCTATCAATACTGTATAATATACGAAACATGTTTTGTTATTTACTGATTACGTTTCATATAGTTTACGAACAGAGTGTAGTGTTTTTTATGATACTAGTTTAGTAATATTTAATAAAGTATTTAGTGAAATTGGCTATATGCGTTCAGTATTTTTTATCAAATTCGTTTTGTATATCATTTCAAAAATGAAGTAAAATATACGATTATAGTCTTGTAATATTTACTGATTCTGTTTCGTTCATCTTAAGGTTTATGTTTAGTATTATTTACTGTTATCTGCTTCGTATATTCTACATACAAAATTTTGTATTATGTACTGAACCTAATATTGTAGTATTTAACTAATATGTTTCGTATAATTTAGGGTTAGTCTTTAGTATTTTTACCTATAGTCTGTTTGGTATATTTGACTAATGTATTTTGTAGAATATACGATACCTACTTCTGTAACATTCAATCAATTTGATTCGTATAATTTACGAGTCATATTTAGTATATTTTGCTATAGTCGGCTTTGTATATTTTATCATACTATTTATTCACTAGTTTTGTAATATTTAATAAATCTGTTTTGTATAATATACCTATGGCATATTGTATTTTTTGCTAAATTACTTTCATGTAAATTACCATTATTAATATTGTACATTCTACGAAATCGGTTTGTTTACTTACTCATTTGCTTTCGTATGTTTTACAGGTATTACTTTGGTATAATCTACTTTACAAATTCTGTAAATTTAACCCTATTAAGTTTGTACATACTGTTGTTTTACTTGGTCACTTTAGTATATTTCACCCATATTGTATTTATGACACGCGCCTGTTTTAGCTGCTTTATAAACCTCTTGGGTAATAGCAATCTTGTTCCGTCAGGTCAATGTTGCCAATTACCTAACAGATTTAAAGTAACTAAAACATGAAAACAGGTGTAGGTATCATAAAAAACAAATATTTGTAAATTATACACAAGTCAGCAAGTAAAAGTTGTAGGTACAAAACATTTTAGAATACTGTAAATCATAACAAGAGAGCACACACAACGTCCAAGTAGAAAATACCAAAGTAAACGTTATATAAACAAACGAAAGAAAATGCATAAATCAATAACCAGTTCGTAATATGTACAAGAAAAAAAATCGGAGCAAAATACACACAGCATATAAACAAAAAGTACAATAATATACCTACTTAATTAAAAATTACATTATATTTACAAATGATTAAATGTTACAATTTAAAGAAATACCTATTTGATCAGGGTAGCGGGAAAGTAATAAATGATACAAATTATGCTTATTAAGATTAGTTTATTTATTAAATCAAATAAAAAAAAATAACAATTTACCAATGATATTAATATGTATTTTTGAAAATTAATCTGTTAAATTATATTTACTTAACTAGTAGGTATGACACGATTAGGAATAAAAAACTGTTAGGCCGTTTGTCCACCAACGCCGGTTCCGGCGCGGCACCGGTAATGCACTACCGACGCATAGGTGCTGCCGTGCCGAAAGGAAGTGCAATACCGGTGTCGTGCCGGAACCGGCGTTGGTGGACAAACGGCGTTACTTTAATTAAATCAAAATCAAATAAATTAACAATTTACCAATGATATTAAGATTAGTTTATTAATTAAATCAAAATCAAATCAAAAAATTAACAATTGATTCTGTCGTTTACGAAACCTCTCCATTAGCGTAGTAGGTACATATAGGTCTACTCGATCTACGGCCGCACTTCAAACATCACTATTTTATATTTAAATGAACTTAACTCTACAGTAAGAATCTCCATTACACATTACATGAGGAAATGTCGTCGGAGCAATAATAAGGTTTTCTGGTTGTATCAACTTCCATTTACCAGATACATTGAAATTAAGATGAAATGCTTGTAAAAGTTCATTAAATCCAACACAGTCAATTTTTTTCGATAAAATATAAATGCTTGTTTCTAAAGTCGATACAAAAATAAATTTAATCATGAAAAAGTGATAGCCGTTTTCATTAGAAAGTGTTAAAATCATACCAGGCGTATATTTAATACCATTGAAATGAATATAATTTAATGAACTTGTCAAATTTCCATCTTTAGGAATGATGTCACAAATTTCTTATATTTAGACTACTACACGAAACCTGAATACTATTCATATCATCGCAGTTATGTGGAGAAACTTCAGAAGGTATATTCGGTGTTGTAACATGAGAGGTAATTATATGACGACGAAATGAGCGAATATGTGAAAATTGTCTGGTACAGTTATGCTGTTTACAGTGATATATCGATTTAGGGCCTAACTGATGGCAACATTTCAAGTGTGAAAAAAGAGCTTTGTAATCGTCTAAACCAGCAGAACACACAAAACAGAAATACATTTTTGTGTTACCTACGAAAGGTCCGAGATGAAACTAGCTACGCTTGAAATCTTCCTATCTGATTTGCAATCGATTTCGTAAAAGTATTTTTGGACAAACGTCCATACGTTAATAGCCTCTATCGGGTATTCTGCGTTGAAAACATGTATTATTTTAAAACATACACCTACAGCTTTGAGTAAAGTATCAATTTTGTACATGATACCTTCAAACTTTACGTAAAATTGAGTCACTTCTTTCATTGATGGCCCTACCGCAATTATCACTGGTTGGCACGTCAGTCCTTTGGCCAGATGTTCGTCTTGACGAAGCGCAGTCTGGGTCAATATTTCGCTTTGATTCTGTAACAAAAGCATAGTTTCCATTAAATAAAACTCACATAATAATGCATAAAGCCACTTGGCAAACCCCGACATAATATCTTAAAAAATTTATTCATCTGGGAACTACGCTCTATGTCAACATTAAGTAGGTACCTACTTAGCCAATAATTTTATTATTAAATCCACTTAAAAAACTCAAATAATGTCTTTAATACGTACCATCACATGTAAAATAAAAGCTTTCTCCGATTCAGCTATGCTGGGTTTATATAAGTTTTTCTTTTTACTATCACTTTTCAGCGCCACTTTAACAGTGGGAGGCATTCTTGTACTTAAAACTTTCAGGAAGACATAGTCCCTGACATCTGTAAAAAAAAATTAATGTTTATTTTTGCTACTTATACAACATCTTCTATATACCTATGTACTAGTAGGTATTATAAAACTGTAAAAAAGCCAAAAACTAAAATGAAATTATAGATAACGAAATATGCAGATCTACTAAATAAACGATACGCGGGTATCAGCTACAGCTGTAGTTTATAAATATTATTTTGAACACGACAGGCCAAGAGCGAGCTGCGGGGCTTTTGATAGAAAATGAGTCTGTCATAATCTGACAAATTGCAATGGTCATTTGGGATTTTAATTTGTCAAAAACTCATGGCATCCACTGTCCACAGCCACAGAAAACTGGAATGTTAGCTTACCTGCAGTTGGATCGTCTTCTAGAATCTTCAGAGTTTCTTCACACGATTTAATTTTTTTGAAGACTGGTAATGATTTCTCCAAAAACGTTGGCCATTTTTTAAACAACTTTAAGTCGCAGTTTTGATGTACAACGTCAAAATCGGATTCAATCTGAAAATAAATATATAGAAATCAAAAACTAAAAACTTCAGGGAGTATCCATCAATATGAAACAACTTTTGTCATGGAACTTATTGTTAAAAAATAAAAACAGTAACAATACTTACGAGCTTGTAGCCTAGGCTGGCCTTCAGTGGAGGCCACTCGTTGCAGATGTCTTGAATAGTTTTTCCCTTAGCTGACAAATCCTGGCGTCGTAGGTTATATGACAGCCGCCATTTCTCAGTTATTTCAACCCATGGTTCTTTGTTAAATTTGAGCCACAGTTTTCTTTCTTCTTCATCCTCGACCGATGAATTAGGTAATGTAGGTGAATTAAGTGTTTCTAAAAATGAATCCAATCGTAATTACTGTTCTTGAATTTGAAGGTACTTAAAATTATTGCACAAACTTGAAGAATATCGGGTTACCTTCAACAATTACTGAAGCTCTGGGTGTACATTTTTTCAATACACGCCTTTGATTATGGTATCTGTCGACCAGTTTGCCTCTGGCCGGTATATAGGACTTTTTGCCATATTTTCGACTGGGAATATAATATGTCTCCTGAAATAGAAGCAAATCAATACATAATTGGTACTAAAATCTATATCTATCTATATACTATTAAAAAACTGTAAAAAAGCTAATAAGTAAAATTAATGATATGGATAAACTAAATACGCAGATCTACTAAATAAAAGATTCTGATTCCGAAAATCTAATTTGCCTGTTTATCTGTTTGTTTGTTCGCGGATCACGCCTTAAGCCCGTCACAGACGTAACTATAATATATATTAATATAAATTATAGCAAGGCATATTACGACATATATTCTATACAAATATTCAAGTGACCGCACACCTAACAATAATATATTTATATATTATAATATATCAGAGTACGGCATATCAATATATATAAAACTCTTTTGAAGCTGACATAGAATCAACGCACAGCTTAAACTATAAGTCCTAGAGGTATGAAATTTCGAGGGTAGTATCCTTAATAGTGTAGGGGTGCACTAAGAAAGGAATTTTGAAAAGTCACACTAGAACGCGAGCAACGCCGCGGGAGACGGCTAGTTAATATATATTATAGTTACGTCTGTGACGGGCTTTAACTACTGCACCAATTTCAACAAAACTTATGCACGCGTACAAAGCCGCGGGCATCAGCTAGTCTGACAATCCTACTAATCCTATCCTACTAATATTATAAATGCGAATGTTTAGATGTTTGGATGTTTAGATGTTTGGATGTTTAGATGTTTGGATGTTTGTGTTTCAATCACGTCAAAACCACTGAACCAACTTGGATGAATCCTACTAATATTATAAATGCGAATGTTTAGATGTTTGGATGTTTAGATGTTTGGATGTTTAGATGTTTGGATGTTTGTGTTTCAATCACGTCAAAACCACTGAACCAACTTGGATGAAACTTGGCATATATATAGTTCGTAACCTGGATTGACATATAGGCTACTTTTTATCCCGAATAATTAACAGGATCTACAGGATAAAATGAACGAAAAGGATTAGCAGCGCCAATTGACAAGAGGATTTCATTGTCATGTCATGTCACGTCAGTTTGACAGGGCGTAGTACTACGAGTTCGGTGTAATGAGGTGTAATGTCAAGTTTCTCAAAGAAGTATCCGCTCGGTACACGCACAGATAATATAATGTACACGGAAACTGTAGACGCGTACGAAGTCGCGGGTAACTGCTAGTTTTTAATAAATGAAGGGTAAGGGCACCGGTGTAATTAGGTACACGCACATGACACTTCAAGATCTTTACGTCACAGAGTGATGGACGCAGTCATTGCCTTACAGGGCACGTCCTCATTGGACTTTCTCTGTGAGGTAATGCATTGTTATAGGCAGAAGTTACCACTTAACATCAGGTGAGCTATCAGCTTTTTCCACTACTTTTACCATAAAAAAAAAATCGAAGCTCATGTTAGGTACCTACCTACCTACACTGGTTTTACCAACTTTACCTACGAATTTTACTACCTATTAGCTCAAAATCTATATGTATAGTTTAGAACTAGGAATAACCTAGAACGAAAACAAGAAAGCATTGGGAACGTCTAAAGGATTTGCCAAACTATAAAAAAATACATTCGAATTGAAAACCTCCTCCTTTTTTGAAGTCGGTTAAAAATACTGTTATTAATTATAAGTCGGATCAGATTATATTTTGTGTAGGTATTAATAGTATAGTATAGTATTATATGATCTGTGGTATATAGGCTGACACTAACCTTTTGATTAGAACAGGTCTGGGCTGAGTTGGCACTTCCACTGGAGACACCTGATTGAGTTTCAAGTCTTTCTATCTCACGTGATGAAATAGATTCTGTATCCAATGAACACGCGCTCTGTAAAATCAATTTTATTAATGTCGTGTTAGGTAGAGGTAGGTAGGTACTAGGGCATGCAGTACCGGTACTATTCTCAGTACCGGTAATTTTCGGCCGGTACTGGAGCCAGTACCGGTAATTACCGGTACTTTCGATACTTTCGATACTGACCCGATTTTCACTAAAAAAGGACTAGAACGAAGTAAAAACCTGTAAAAATAGAAAACTATGGTTCCTACTTACCAATAATTTGTTTTCTTTTCTGAACCGAGATAAGCCGGTCTTAAACTTAATTCATCTTTTAATTTGTTTGTTGGTATGAGTTCAATATCAGAGTCCGATATATTTTCTAAACAGAATACCTATGTCCAGATCTTGCTCTAAAACAGAAAATATACAAAAATTATAAATCATCTAGTTAGGTAGGTGTAGATCTACTAAAAGTACCTATCTAGGGGTATACCTACCTAGGTAGGTAACTTGAGAGGTAGGTACGTATACCTACCTCGTAAATTGAGCCATGTTTATGTAGGTTCTTACTGCGTGTTTCGACTAAAAACATTCACAATAAAACCTTCACAACACAATCCTTACAAACTATTTTTTACAATCAAGAAAATCCTTATACCTAACCATCAGCACAAGATTCAAAATGCCAAACATGCACAAGGTTTGGCGGTGGAAACGCAAATCGATATCTTCACAGAGTTGTGCCTGGTTTATTGTGAATGTTTTTAAGTTGGAAACTTACCTTGAAAAACTCTCTGAGTATCTTGAGTGATACCCCACGAATTCAGTAACTCCATAACAAAATTGCTATCCAGCAAATTGTCGTCTCGTTCATCCATGACGGGACGCCTACGAAACGGATGGAAAATACGTTATGAATCAAGGAAATAGTTACCAACTTAAAATGGAGTCCGCGCGTCCTTGGATTTTACACTCACCTATGAACATTTCAAATCAATGTTCACATCACACTGGTATAGGAAGGTACCTGCCTAGGTGGTCTGGATTACTACTACTGTGTAGGTACCTACTGTGTTCTGAAAACTAGTATTCGCGCGGGTTCAAAACTTGCGTGCGTCCAACTCGAGCATCGAACGGTCTGTGTGAAGCCGGCCGGTCGCGCGCGGGCTGATGCGCTAGCGCCGCGCCCGCCCCCCACGCTAGGGCTGGCAGGTCAGACGGAGACGGATTTTGTCATAAAATCCTGATTTTTATCCGACAGGTATGCAATGCACGTAGGTAGGTACTTGAATGATTTTGGCCGGTATGTACCTATCTATTTAGGGCCATTGAATATAGCACCCACTGGAGGACACGAAATCACAAATTACAAAAACATTGATTAAGTACCTACTACTTATAGTCCGGTCAATTTAGACATTCGAAGGTCCATAAAATCACAAGCTGGAAATTATTAAAATTGTTCAAAACATCGATTTGAAATAAGACCTCTTTGGTTTCAGTATCAATGCTAATTGCTAACAGATTTTCATAGAAATTTAAACTTAATAAAAAAAAACGCGAGCAAAGCTGGGGGCTACTGTAATCGAATCTACTATTAAAACTATATAGCAAAAGTATACCTACCTAACTAGGTACTACCTACCTATTAAAAAAGCATAATACATTTATTAAGTCATGGTAGCCCTACCTCACTTCAGAGCGAAACGCGGAAAAATACTGCCACAGGTTCGATGACCGCACGCAGGCAACGCATGCACAGACACGTTTCGCGTCGCGTTTCCAACCTTATCTACTAGACAAAATGGTATATTATACTAACACAAAAGTTTGATTTTACAAAATTAGTTTTGTAAAAAGTTTGCTATGACTATATATGAGCTCGGAATGTAATCTATGATAAACCTATGAAGAATATAATATGGGGACCATATCAGTAGTGGTGTGTGGTGTGGCAGCACTGCTGAAGTTTGGAATCATACCCTAGCTACAGACCTAGGGGACAGAACGCGGTCGCGCCTTCGAGCGTTTTCCATTGAACTATTGGACATAATTTTATTTACCTATGTTGTTTTACATCTATACTAGCGACTAAATCTATCTAGGCTCGGAGATACTACGCTGAGTGTCCAAATTCAAAATGAGAAAATCCGTAACTGAAGTTAAATAAGTAGGTAGGTAGATTAGGTACCTAACCTAGAGTACCTACCTACCTACCTAGGTTCCTTAAGAAGCCGCACTTGATTTTTTTTACTCTCTTTAGCACCAATTATACCATCCCTTTGTCCGATTTAGGTAGGTAGGTTAGGTACCTACGTAACCTACCTAGGTAGCATCATAACATAACCTAAAAAGTAGGTACCTACCTAAAACATTTAAAAGTAGGTAGGGTCATTCATCAGTCATTACGCCAGATAGCGACCGATTAGCAGGGTACCCCCAACTTTAGGCCATTTTATTAGTAGGTATGAAATATTTACTTGACATAAATTTATTGAAATGGGTTCTCCACGTTCCACATGTAAGTACCTAGATCAAGTATGATCAAGATGTATTAAAAATATAAAAAAATAAAGATCAAAGACTTAATTTTAAATCAATTTTTATTGAGAAACAAGGCGATATGCTAGTTTGCGGCCGTTTTTTTCAGTATACGTCCAGACCCTACCTAGTTTACGACCACAAGGTCTGTAATGGACAATTCACTCTTATTTGATTAAAAATAATGCTTCAATCATGATTTATGGTTAATTGACCGAGCGAGCGAAGCGAGCGAATCGTCTCAGTTTCCACATTGGCCAAAAATGCGTTTGTCCGGATGTCTGTCTGTCTGTCTGTTCTCCTCTACAGGTCGCATTTTTCAACCGATCTGGACGAAACTTGGTACACAGGTTATATGACTTATTAGAATTTTTTTGTCGTCGGGCATTTTTGATTGGAGGGGTACTTCCCCCAAAAAAAGGGCAAAAAGGGGGCTATTTGATATACTGGATATCTCCACCAAATGAGATCCGATTTCGATTATTCTTTTTTTATTTGAAAGGTAGTGACTATAAGTTGGTCTCATAAAAGTTTGGCGAAGATCTGATAAGGATCTTCAGCATGATGAACAGGATAACTCATCAAACAATCGATAGTTTTCAATCAAGTTTGAGAGAAACACAAAGGACCTCATTCTACACAAGATGATGCAAAAAAAATCAAAAAGATCAAAAAATCACAAAACGGAAAATGCAGAGAAGTAGTGGGGATGGGTATTTTCTACTTCTCTTCACTATTGATAGGTTTCTTTCAAAACTCTGAAATAGCTTTTGCTAAGGCAGTAAATAGCTCACTTTTATTATGCTCGCGAGGTCTACAGCTCCCAGAGCCACTAGTAGGTAATTTCTTTATAACTTTAATAATTTTAAAATCGGTCAACAATTGACTCAGACATCGGTAAACATACATAAAAAAAAACTGACATCAAGTGGTCGTAAAACAATACATCAAATTACTACATTCAATAAGCGACCGTTAAATTCCCATTTTAAAACGGTCGCGAACTGACGTCGACCGCGTTCGTAAACTGAAGTTGGGGTAATGTTAGGCAACCAAATTTAAATTTTGTAGGTAGGTAGGTATTGTATTTACTTCTGACCTAGTAGGTACACCGACATTTACATACACTGCCATTTAATGTTGTTTATTACCTACCTACAGTCCCGGCTTCGCACGGGTAGGTAGGTGCCTACGTCTATGTCATTTTTGTACACTTTGATTCTTAGTTATGGCGTGCTATGTAGGTATAGGTAAGTACCTATTACGTATACAGCATGAACTCTTTGTTAATTTCACCAATGTTTTTCTGTAAATTCTACGTTTTAATTTGGTTGGATTTACTAAACCGTCGACGTTAAAATTAACTTAGTAAAATCAACATTTGATATTGTAAATTTTACAAGAAATTGCGGTAACGAAACATGCGCCATCTAACGGTGTTCGCGAGAACCTTGTTACAAAACTTAAAGGTAAGTTTTACTGATGTTCTTAGTTAATTTCTCCAATGTTTTTCTGTAAATTCTACGTTTTAATTTGATTGGATTTAGTAAACCGTCGACGTTAAAATTAACTTAGTAAAATCAACATTTGATATTGTAAATTTTACAAGAAATTGTGGTAACGAAACATGCGCCATCTAACGGTGTTCGCGAGAACCTTGTTACAAAACTTAAAGGTAAGTTTTACTGATGTTCTTAGTTAATTTCACCAATGTTTTTCTGTAAATTCTACGTTTTAATTTGATTGGATTTAGTAAACCGTCGACGTTAAAATTAACTTAGTAAAATCAACATTTGATATTGTAAATTTTACAAGAAATTGTGGTAACGAAACATGCGCCATCTAACGGTGTTCGCGAGAACCTTGTTACAAAACTTAAAGGTAAGTTTTACTGATGTTCTTAGTTAATTTCACCAATGTTTTTCTGTAAATTCTACGTTTTAATTTGATTGGATTTAGTAAACCGTCGACGTTAAAATTAACTTAGTAAAATCAACATTTCATATTGTAAATTTTACAAGAAATTGTGGTAACGAAACATGCGCCATCTAACGGTGTTCGCGAGAACCTTGTTACAAAACTTAAAGGTAAGTTTTACTGATGTTCTTAGTTAATTTCACCAATGTTTTTCTGTAAATTCTACGTTTTAATTTGATTGGATTTAGTAAACCGTCGACGTTAAAATTAACTTAGTAAAATCAACATTTGATATTGTAAATTTTACAAGAAATTGTGGTAACGAAACATGCGCCATCTAACGGTGTTCGCGAGAACCTTGTTACAAAACTTAAAGGTAAGTTTTACTGATGTTCTTAGTTAATTTCACCAATGTTTTTCTGTAAATTCTACGTTTTAATTTGATTGGATTTAGTAAACCGTCGACGTTAAAATTAACTTAGTAAAATCAACATTTGATATTGTAAATTTTACAAGAAATTGTGGTAACGAAACATGCGCCATCTAACGGTGTTCGCGAGAACCTTGTTACAAAACTTAAAGGTAAGTTTTACTGATGTTCTTAGTTAATTTCACCAATGTTTTTCTGTAAATTCTACGTTTTAATTTGATTGGATTTACTAAAACGTCGACGTTAAAATTAACTTAGTAAAATCAACATTTGATATTGTAAATTTTACAAGAAATTGTGGTAACGAAACATGCGCCATCTAACGGTGTTCGCGAGAACCTTGTTACAAAACTTAAAGGTAAGTTTTACTGATGTTCTTAGTTAATTTCACCAATGTTTTTCTGTAAATTCTACGTTTTAATTTGATTGGATTTAGTAAACCGTCGACGTTAAAATTAACTTAGTAAAATCAACATTTGATATTGTAAATTTTACAAGAAATTGTGGTAACGAAACATGCGCCATCTAACGGTGTTCGCGAGAACCTTGTTACAAAACTTAAAGGTAAGTTTTACTGATGTTCTTAGTTAATTTCACCAATGTTTTTCTGTAAATTCTACGTTTTAATTTGATTGGATTTAGTAAACCGTCGACGTTAAAATTAACTTAGTAAAATCAACATTTGATATTGTAAATTTTACAAGAAATTGTGGTAACGAAACATGCGCCATCTAACGGTGTTCGCGAGAACCTTGTTACAAAACTTAAAGGTAAGTATTACTGATGTTCTTAGTTAATTTCACCAATGTTTTTCTGTAAATTCTACGTTTTAATTTGATTGGATTTAGTAAACCGTCGACGTTAAAATTAACTTAGTAAAATCAACATTTGATATTGTAAATTTTACAAGAAATTGTGGTAACGAAACATGCGCCATCTGACGGTGTTTGCGAGAACCTTGTTACAAAACTTAAAGGTAAGTTTCACTGATGTTCTTAGTTAATTTAATCAATGTTTTTCTGTAAATTCTACGTTTAAATACGATTGGATTTACTAAACCATGGGCGTTGAATTGTGTTTAGTGAAATCAACGTATAATATTGTCAATTTTACAAAAATCCTCTGATAGCTAAGCATGTTCTGTCTCGGGATTCTTATTACAGAACTGACTTCAGTATATTCAACATTAAGGTTTCGTAATTTTTGCTAAACATTGACAGGGTAATTTTCAACCTTTACAGGTATTGTATAATTAACAATGGGCGGTTGTAAAACCAACTAAGAATTTGATTGAATTTACTAGCTGAAGCGTCAACCAACTCTTGTTTAGTAAATTCAACAATTACGTTTTTTCAGTGTATCTATGCTTGCTATTTTTAAATTATTTCTTTGTCAACAGGAAACAACATGGATACTCACGGCAAGCAGATCGACCAAAAGTCAAACCAGTGGTTCGGAGCTACCCTCGCCAGCACCGGACGTAATGGCCCCATTGTGGTATGTGACCTTTAGTTCTACTTTTTAAAGGCTGACATTATAGTTTATGATAAAACCTTTGAATTACATAAGTAGCGCATATCTGCGCAATGGAAGTTAGATCATTTTCACGATAGAGATCAAATTGTACAATCGCTATACGATTATAAACATTTAATTTAAAAAAATCTATTTATTTTTGGTGGAATTTTAACCAACAATACTTGAGATCGTAGCATAAAGTGTCAGCCATTAGAATAAATGTGTTTTTATTATTTGATAAAATTCGTATCAATGTTTTGAAATGAAAATCCATCATTTTGTCTTCAAAACAAATGACAACCGATTTGACGAATAAAACTGGCGAAATTGTCTGTCGAAATGACGGACAGATGCCATAAAAGAAGACGAAGTAGACTAGAAAATGACACTGCCCTTATAGAAATGGTCAGACTTTTGTTCGTAAAATGTTATCTCTTTAAATTTTTATTAGTAGCATCACACAGTAAGAAAAAGTTTTAAAAGTCACCATAGATCGAGATATAACGACGTGACGCTGGCAGAAATGTCCAACTACGAACGATTGCCGTAAAAAAAAATAGATCGAGATATATACCTAAAAGTCTTTGTTCTGCTAGCAAAATAGATCACATACTTCGTACCAGTGACCTATTAAGTTTATGAACGTCTTGATGGCCGGGCCCACCCTTCCTGCTACACCTTTAGTAATGTCATTATAATGTCGGCCGCGGGTGGCGAGACGGCTCGGATTGTTTACTGTTGAAAATAAAGTTGATAGGAAAATGGGAAACGTCGATGGCAGAACTAGATGTTTGATCTAGAATCTATGATGAGTGGATTTTGCTTGACATCCTTAATATTTAGGTTAAGTAGTCACAACGGGTCTTTGTCCCTCTAACTAAAGTATCTGCGCAGAACCCATTTTGGGTCGAATTGGAGGTTTGCGATTTTTCCGCGCAACAATAACATCCGCAATCGTTGGACCTAACTTCAGAGGGATAAAGATCCGTTGTGCGTACTAAGTATAAAGGCCATAGAGCAAAAACCGTAGTTAAAATCCATAGCTTTTTTGTGTCCGTACTAAAAAAACTTTTCTAGAATTTTGGGAAACTTTTCTAATTCACCGAGGTATTTTCAAAGTGACATTTCATTAGATGTTTTCCCACTGCCAAATTAGTTTGCCAAACATCAATTTGAGCAGCGACAGTTGACATTTGGGCCGGCAGGGTCACCTCAAGGCCTAAGGGTTGAGCCCATTAGGTCAGGGGGCCGCTTTTACGATGGACAAAGCTTGGATGGAAAATGGGTTTATAGGGGAAGGTTTATTGGGTCACTGAATTTTGCAAAGGTGGTGAAGATAGCCAGACTACGATGTTAATAGTTGTTGATAAAATAAATAACTTATTCAAAAAACGAACCACAGAAATTCAAGTTTTACTGTACATTTGTTTTTTCTGTGCTTAACTATTTAGGGCGGCTTACACCAGAATCGCTAAACGTTTTTAACTTTTAAATAGTATTTAGCGAGTTGTCAAAGTCATATAAATACGTCAGATTTAAATCTATTTTGCTGTTAAACACGTTTAGTGATTCTGGTGCAAGCCACCCTTAGAGTGTAGTGTCACCTGTAGAGTAATGTAATAGGCCTCTTAACATCCAGCACCCAAAAAAGAGTTATGTTTTGTGATCGTTATTTGTATGTTTTATAATTTTATTGGCTCCCGCCGCCATTACTCACGCTGTTACAAATATATTCGCGTCTCAGTTTCGTAACGTTTTTCCCGCTCTTCCATATTTGAAATCTCTCTGCGAACCCGCCACGGCCGTCATCCTTTGTATTATTGCCAACTGTCATTTACAAGGGCTTATGTTGCTGGATTTGTTTTGAAAATGAGCTAGCTTATTGCTTTATATCGTTTAGTCTTGTGTTTTATATTGTAAGTATTGATTTATAAACTAAACTTACGTAGAGCCATAGAGTCGAGACAGATTCTGAATCAACTACGACTAAAAAGTGATTGAAAATATGCCACATTTATCCAGAGGCTGGCTACCTGGCAACACAGCAGTCCTTCTCTAAAGAGGTTCTGAGCGGCAACGTTCAGAACCGCATCACTTTTTGCCATCACCTTTATAAGGAGTTGGAATTTTTATTTCGGAATGCCGAATTAGTGCAAAAAGCGAACTCTCTCAGGACTGTTCTGTTTGCAATTTGTTTAGGTGTTTTGTTCCATTTGCTGTGGACGAGCGAGGCGTGTTCGGAATCCATTATAGTACCAAGGCTTCTCCGATAAATGACTGATAATTTTAATTGCGATTTTATTGAGCTGGTTAATCCGAATGCGAGTGGTTGAAAGAAAAAATATCTTGCTTGTATAAATTAATAGATTGTCAGCACTAGTACCTAATGGTAGATACAGCAGAATCTATCTCGCTACAGTAGATTGCTGATTTCTTATATCTTCAAGGGTTAGTTTACACTGTGATAAGAACAGTAGCGAATTAAGTTAAATCCCGTTATGCGTTGTGCCCGCGCAATCTACATTAAAGTGTAGAGCATTGCTGCACAGTGCAACCAGTAACATAATTTTCTATTGTAGTGTACCTATTAGAACTCACTATCAAATTAAATGAAAATCATCAAAAAGGCGATATTCTTATTAATATGTAAATAAAAGTTTCAAAAATTTGCAAGTTGCATTTCAATACGTTGCTAGCTATAACTATAAAATAATAAACTCTACCTCCATGTCTTGGTTACATATCATTTAATTAAATAGTCTTGTGTGAATGTCTGACTGTAATGGAATGTATTGGCTCATAATTGCATGTAGTATTTATCCATGTTTTGCCATGGTTTATTTTTAGCAAATGGAATTCACTACTAATTGTTTTCTTGGTTCATCGCTAGAATACTTAGTGGTATGGCTAGGTTTTAGCTGGTTTTTAGCTATTCCTTTCATTTAGTTTTTTGAAAATAATATATATATTTACAATTTGAACTTACCTAATATAAAAATACCTCAGCAGCTTAAGTAAAAATTGTATCTTACGATACAAAGTTAGAAATAAAATTATATGACCAATAAGGAAACGCACAAACGTTTACAATCTTGGCGCCGATTACAAAAAGTAATACTAGAAAAACATTTGGTTTTATGTCCTGAACATTGTCAGTGCCTTTATTATAATTGCAAATAGATACGGCGGATAAATCGCAAGATATCCTGATCTGACGGAGGTACCTGCACTTGACGTGCGCCGCTGTATGCGCATACGCATCTCTCTAATCACAAAGAGTAATAAACAGATGGGGTCTTTACAATTCAACTACTGAAATTGACTCTACCTACAATGTCCAAATTATATAAAATGCTGTGTAAAGGTTACCTCTCAACTTTAAAACAATCAAATCAATATTTCTAGCCTTATCTTCCGAAAAAAAATGTCACTATGGTGTAACCTATTATTTTTCTTAATATCTATAATAATTAAGAAATTAAAGACTTTCATTAATATACAAAAATACTACTTTTCTAGTACTATCTCACCATAATAGGAAAACTGACATACTGCTGAGTATGCCTCTTATTTTCAATGTGACAAAAACATTTACAAAACGTCACACATTACAAAGTTATATCTCGATCGTCTCGTCTGGTTTATCCTTATCTTTGACACTCTATGTAAGGATATTGTATCGGAGGTTAAAGATTGATGCCACGATACCTAAGGCACTGCTGTTTATTCCATGGCACCACTTCTTAGGATATTTTCTTCATTGTTGGCTCGGATATGGTGGTGGTGAATATTTATTACCTGATGGTATGCCTAAGAGGAATTTCCTTTTTTTAAACTGCACAGCCTGCGTTACAATTTTCAAAGAAAGTTGCCTAAGAGTCATTGAATTGAATTGAATTGAATCGAATAGAAAATTCTTTAAAAAATCGAATGACAAATGAAAATCGAATCAATAGAATCGCTATTACTTTGTTGTCAGATTCAGTTACATTGTACTTAGTTTATATTTTGCAAAAAAATTATATTATTTAGTTTTACCAAAATGAAAAGAACAGCCTGTGAATTTTCAGCTAAATAGCAAATTGTCCGGTGATTTGTCAGCGTCGTGAAACTTTCGTTTTTGTTGCGCGCGCGCACCCTATATGGTTGCCGCCACTTGACAGCTACACCACAGATTAAATAAACTACACCCGCTTTGGTCCTACCTCCTTTTATGAGCCGTAGCTTTTATTGTCTCCATTTGTGAAGTATTTGTTTTTTAGCGGCAAATTTTCGGCATGCCAAGTTTATTGGGCAACAGTTAACAGAATATGAGACATGTGGCGGGTATTGGCCGGCGGCCATTTTGGGAAAATGGAGAATTATTTAAGGTTTTTGGCGGTAAATTGTAGTCGGATACCAACATAAATGCTACATTAAATTACGACGAAACACACCCTTTTAAATTTTTTTCTAAATGACAGTAGGTAAGTAGTGCTGCCCCCGTATGCCAATCTTTTGCTGTCAAGTTATATTTCACTGCCCAGTGTAATTTCTTCAGGTCACGTGGTACAATTTTGTACCACGTGATCATTCTTTTTAGACACTTGACAGCAAAATATGCGCGAAAACACATCAAATGACGTCATAATGTCACTATTTAGTCACAGAATAACTATGAGTTAGTATGAACTGACCATGATTTAAAACTTTGCAGTTCAACTTTGCAGTTCAACTTTGATTGGCATACCAATGCAGTATTCTTAAGCGTGCGAGTTTTGTTGTTCTTTATTTATTGCGCTTTTCTCAATAATTTAGGTTTGATAAAATACAAAAAATATAAGTAGTAATAGTAACGGTATCGATTCAGACGCGTATTTTTACGAACCATTTGTTGATAGGCACAGATAATATAATACTATGATAGAAGAAGAAGAAGAATTGGTAATCTAATTCAGGTAAAGTGAAAAGTATCGTATTGTGTACTAAGTAGGTTTTACTAGGTTACGACACAAAACAGGCGGTTAAACTGGATCAAGATAAGCTAAATGAAGATAAATGTTTAAAACTAAAAAGTCAAAGTTAACAATCCTGTTGGGACTTCGTGGCAGACATTAATAACACGGTCCTTAATATCCCATTATCGTTAAACTAAAGCAGAGCAATTATCTGGAATCAGTCACGCACGAGCTATAAGACCGTTTGGGGAACAGATGTAGAGAAAGATGTTCAGGTTCTGCAGGTATCGAAATAGAAGTTAGATGATTTGATAGGCCTTGGAACTGTCATTTGAATAAAACTACCCAGATACGCTCATTCTGTATGTATCATCATCGCTGAGATGATTTTAATAAAACTATGGAGGAGGCCTATCTCTAGCGTAGTTTTTTTAATTAAAATAGAGAGTACCTACAATGGGGACTTATCACTAAAAACAATCTCTGCCAGACAATCTTTGGATGAACAGGAATTACGAAAATTATTAGACGGTGGTGTACAAAATAGTAAAAAAAACATAATAAAAAAACTAAGATATTAAAATGACGCTGCAAAAAGACACGGTTGTTAATTCACAACAGCAGGGGTATGCCAATCAAAGTTGAACTGCAAAGTTGAACTGCAAAGTTTTAAATCATGGTCAGTTCATAGTAACTCATAGTTATTCTGTGACTAAATAGTGACATTATGACGTCATTTGATGTGTTTTCGCGCATATTTTGCTGTCAAGTGTCTAAAAAGAATGATCACGTGGTACAATTTTGTACCACGTGACCTGAAGAAATTACACTGGGCAGTGAAATATAACTTGACAGCAAAAGATTGGCATACGGGGGCAGGCTGAAGAAATACACAACTTATAAGCTACGGAACTCCAAATAAAAGTATAAAAAAAGTTGGGTTCCCTTCATTAGAACCTATTCATTATTATTAAACCTTTTTCACGGTTCACTTCGACTTTGAATTAAATAATTGTACAGGGATTTGTTGTGATAGATTCCTAGAAATCAAAAATAAATATTTTGAAATCTATGTAAGATTAGCGGTCGTTTTGTTTAGAACTCTATGCTTTTTGTATGATGCGTAGCGTATTATTGTGGCATATTATAAACTAGCAGTTACCCGCGACTTCGTACGCGTCTACAGTTTCCGTGTACATTATATTATCTGTGCGTGTACGGAGCGGATACTTCTTTGAGAAACTTGACATTTCACCTCATTACACCGAACTCGTACTGAAATGTCAAACGCTAGTCGTTAGACCAAAGAGGTAGTACTACGCCCGGTCAAACTGACGTGACATGACATGACAATGAAATCCTCTTGCCAATTGGCGCTGCTAATTATTTTCGTTCATTTTATCCTGTAGATCCTGTTAATTATTCGAGATAAAAAGTAGCCTATGTGTCAAACCAGGTTACGAACTATATATATGCCAACTTTCATCCAAGTTGGTTCACTAGTTTAGACGTGATTGAAACACAAACATCCAAACATCTAAACTTTCGCATTTATAATATTAGTAGGATAGGATACGATAGACGGGATAGGATAGGATAATAACTATTGTACATACTCGTACATAGAACAAATAAAAACGAAATCAAAATCGGTTCATCCGTTAGGGAGCTACGATGCTACAGACAGACAGACACACAACACACACACAAGTCAAACTTATAACACTTTTTAACCCCCGTCGTTTTTATAAGTGATCTATAAAATAGTCAGAAAGTTTTTTTTTCTGCTGGAATTCATATTCATTTTTGAATTTACATTGGCTTGCTCCATCATATAGTTGTAACAAAGTCAAAAAAGTTAAAGTTCAGTAAAATTACAAGGATCATTTAGAATCTAGGCTAAAGCCGTTTACAAAATCTAGGTTAAAATGCACGACAATTATCGTTTTAAAGCCTGGCCAGCTTTACACTATAATATTTAAAAAAAGAACAATACAAAGACTAATGGAACCTCCTTTCGAAGTAACAGCACTCATATCAAGCATACCATCGATCCGTCTCAGGCTCCATTTGCGGAACACTTTAACCAGATACAGATCTACAGTTATCGCTCTATCATCACATCGAGAGAGGTTGATACCTACCTACCACGTCCAATTACTTTATTCACCACTGCTTTTCAATATAAATTGCACACAACACAGGACATAAACAAAAGACAGAAGTAGATGACATGTACAAATGCGAGCCCTAACAAGAGTTATAATAATCATTGTTATAATCATTTAAAAAAAAATTGTTTTGTAACACAGAAATTACCAGCATTGCATTAAAAAAAAATATACCGAGACTCCATACATTTTTGTTCCAATTCTTTTGGATAATTTCAGAATAATTAATATTTTGTTTCTAAAAATCAATTTTCTCAACAAAAGATTTCAACGCGCACGCCGAATAGCGCTTATTAATTTATTGCATAATTAAACATCAAAATATTTTATACTTACCTACAAGTTTCCAATCACTCACTGCATAATGTAGGCCAACTGCTTGTTCCATGACTAACAATAAAAAAAAAATCATCAACACACAACGCCCTCTAGTCCCAAACTAAGCAAAGCTTGTCTTAGCTTGTGTTTTTTTTAATTAAAAGTAACGATAACATGTTGCTATTTCTGTTTAAAACTTCATCTAAATCGTTGCAGCTGATAGTTTTATTGAGTCGCAAACATCTTAACGTTCATCCTTTCGCATTACTTAGAAATCCAAATGGAGATATTAGGTTTTCGTCAACATCAAAAGCATAGTCTTCAATAGTAAACGCATTAAATTGTTTATGAAATCTATTCGCAAATAGATTTGAGTACGAACGAAGAGATCACTGCGCTTCCTGTCTGTAGCATCGACATTATAAATAGCGCATGAGATGCATTTCCTGTGATCTGTGGTGCAAGGAATAAGGGATAATACTCAAGAAAGGAGAAGGAAGAAAGAAAAGAAGAACGGAAGAAAAGAATAAAGAAAAACTCATTTGATACGAAATATTACAACAAAAAATGCAAAATTCTTAGGTGCGAAATTGCGCCATCTGTCATCTCTACGATTATCCTTATATCAGTCAAAAAGTTTGTCTATGGATGATTGAACCCATTCATAAACACAGATCCAAAAACAAGTTATAACATAGTTTGTCTATGAATGATTGAACCATTTACAAAAATAGATCCAAAAACATGAAATAATTGACATAATCCTGAAATCTTTGTGCAGCCTGCTTCACCTTTAGTAACTTGAACCGGTACCTACACCCATGGGCTAAGACTGGCTCGTGGACGTGGCGAATGGTGTAACTAATAAACACTCCATTGTCCCCCGGGCGGGGCCCATATTCCGTGTTGATGGCGAATTGGCGATAGGAATCACATATGCTTGATTTAGCTGTTGTGAGAGCTGAAGGGTATAGATTTGATATTAAATATCCTGGTTCGAATACGGTATATTTATATCCTTATTAATTTATCTGTGACCGCGTCTGGCTGTTGATTCTGATTCAAAAACTCAGTGACCCAAGTGATTTTAAATAAAATATTAATTCGAGCGATACCTACCGATCTTAAAAGCAACATAACATTATTTTGTTAGCAATATTTGACTGTTTTGATCATAATTAGTTGTAACAAAGACAACGTCCGAGATCAAAGATCACAGGTGTCACCGGTTTTATAAAAGTTGAATTAGGTATACATCGATGCCGTAACTTAAAACCCCTTCTTAAAACTCCTTCTTTTTTTTATCTTCTTCTTCTTCTTTGAAAACACCTTTAAAAGGTATAACAGAATGTTGGCAGCACGATCGTATTTAACTGGTTGCTCACACAGTTTAACTACCAACCGTTGATTGAACGGTAACTCCAAACCAAACATAGAGCTAAACCGCATTAGTCCTACTCCCTTAACGCTTCTAGGGATTTTATTGAGGGTAACGGAGAATTACAGATGACAGCGACTTGTGGAAAAAGTAGTGTCGTTTTATGCAATAAGTACTTATTTAGGCTTGTTACCTTTATAGCCTAGCTGGACTTTTAACATGCAACAACATTAACTAAAAGATTTGTTAAATTGTATCTGAGAAGAAAGAAATTAGATAGTTAGTACTTGACTTGTGACTTGACTAATGTTTGTTGGTGGGTTTGTTCATTCCTACGTGTTTGGTATCTAGGTAGGTATTTATTTAACTTCAACCTTTGGTATGCCTGAATGCAGAACCACGTGAGATATCACATTTTTCTATTGTGTCTGAAATCCAGGCAAACTAGAGGTTAATCTATTTATTTGCTCATTACAATAACTTATGTACAAACGACCTTTAGCACCGCAAGACCCTTAAAATGCTCACCCAATTCCTATAAAACTTTCACAGAACGATAACTCAACTTACTGGCGTAATTCAATGGCGAAAGTGGCAACATTTAAAATCGATTGAGTGCGCGTGCGCAGATAAGGGTCCATTTACACGGGGTATAAAGTGGAATGCGCTGTTCACACGGGCGTGGAGATTTATAGAGTGTTTACAATGCGCCGATCCTCAATCGATGTAAATTCAGACGAGAAAACATTATTGATAGCCATTAAAATCATTTAATTTTATCGACAAGTAGAAACTAACAACAGCTTTAAAATACTTTTTTGTAAAACATCTTGGAAAAATTATATATTGATTTAGGGCGGCTTGCACCAAAATCGCTAAACGCGTTTAACTATTAAATAATAGTATTTATAATATTTATATAGTATTTATAATACTATTAAATAATAGTATAATAAATAGTATTTAGCGAGTGGTCAAGTCATATAAATACGTCAGATTTAAATCTATTTAGTTGTTAAACACGTTTAGTGATTCTGGTGCAAGCCGCCCTTACCTACTAAAATAGAAAAAAATACCATACATTTTTTTTCAATTTCAATTTTCGATACAGTCACGCATTTACAGACTCGCGTTTGTATCACGACCAAAAATTTAGTGTGACCACTCTTAGATCGATGATACCTTCGCTATGCTATGATTGAAGTAGTATACTCGTAACCTTTGTTAATTTTTCCAGCACCCATGAATAAATAAGCACTAAGTATTCTCATTCAAAAACACATCCAAGTCTCATGCAACAAAATTTCCTGCGTCTTTTTCTAAGCCCATTAACAGCTATCACGGTCACAGCTAAATCCGCGTTAGACCCTTATAAGACCTAGACCCGTACGCACTGTAATTGTATCTTTTTCTGCGTCTCTCTAAATAGCCTGGGCGCGTTTGTTTTGCGAACCAACTGGACTGGACCGACCAGCTGGGATGGAGTAGCCCAGATTATAGGAATGAAGAACCGTTGGAAGCCTAGATAAATAGGTCGTGTACCGCCTCACCTACATAGATTATATGTAGATTCAATATAAAAGGTTTACTGTCACTATTTGGATGGGTGACCGCTAGTGGCATTTGCATCTGAGTGTTTCCGAGGGCACGTAAAACTGTTGGTCCCGGTTCTAGCAGTCGGCCTTGACGGAGGCCTTAAGGTGCCTAAAAACTTCGTCATCAGAGGCTCATACAAACAAACGAATATCAACGTTGATTGTTGACAAATAATTTGGATATTACGGTGTTCCTTTGTCGTGTTTTTGAAGATTATGAATATTCTAAGACGATCATTGTGGTTGTAAAAGTTCTTAGACAACTCTTTAGTTTCACTACTCTGAGATTTGGAAAGGTTTGCGGCACCGATACCGTGACCCACAATGATCAAACAAATACTAGTTGTGTACGCGTGTTCATAACAAGTATACCAAACAAGCACAACACATGATGCGAAACGTTTAACGCTATGCCCAAGTCTGTTATGTCCACGATTACAATAGCTAGTGTCCCGGCTAGTTCGGAAACCAACGTCTAATTTCTTACGTCATCCCAATGAAGCAATAATGATTACGTCAGTCAATGATATTTAGATAACATGAACAAGAAAACTAATACTGTCAGTTTGGCACTTTTAAAAACTTGAAAAGTTACCTCAAAACTAAGGCTAAATAACTTTTTTCTAAGGAAATAAGTATTTAGCATTATCAATTCGTGCTTATTAGGTTTATTTACGTCTGTTTATTTTTAATAAACAAACTAAAGCTTATCAGATTATTGAGTTTGTAGTAAGGTTGTTGAGATAGAGTATGACGTAGGAAGGTTCCTCCTGGCTCCTGAAATATACATCACATTCGACTGTCACGGCGCGTGTCGTAAATCAAATAACAATGCGGCTAAATAAAGTTGTTTGACATCTTTCATTGCGGCTGATTTACTGTGAGGGCACTTATTTTTTGGTAGTTTACTAGTTTGACGTGTGCCATCGTTTAGGTGGCTGTGAGTTATGGGGGTCTATAGGTAATGTGGGTTACTGTGTGATCAGGCCCTTAAATAGGTTATGGGTTGGTTTTGGAAATTATATTGTTGTTTTTTGACAATTTTAAATTGCTTTTATATAAATTATTTTAATTTTACGTGGATTCTACGTAAAGTTTCATGTGTTTTTATAATTGTTTTATTTATTTACGGACAAAGGTTTTCCCCTAAGCAAGTATCATTGACATTTCAGCATATTTTTGTTGAATCCCATAATTAGGCCCCGTTTCACAATGCCATTTCCATTCTCCCGGGGCCCAGTGACCGACATACGATATTACGCCTGCAAGGGCTATTCTTGTCCGTAAGTAGGCCGCTGTCAATTGCGGCAGACAGTATGGAAGTCTTCTGATTGTTGCTTTTGATTACGATTCTCGTTTTAGAACATTTTAAAACATAAAATGTTCCTATCTCGCTTTTCACCATGAAGGCTGGATTAGAGTTTAAATTTCGAATTTCATTTGACACCGGCAAAATTGTCTATCAAAAAGACGGACAAAGGCCGTAAATAAGAAAAGAAGAAGAAGAAGCATATTGAGATTTAAGGTCAGTTTTTTTAAACTATCGAGTGCAAAAAAATACCTGAAAATGGGTGTAATAGGGGAAGGTGACGCGAATGATGAGTGGGTTGAAAATATTGACCCAAAGGTCATTGACTCAGACATCACAAATCCTTTTGCGCAAGTTATGGACCCATGACTAAGAAATCAGCATCATTTCTTAAGAACTCTTTGTTGACCAATCTCCACATAATCGAGTAGGTATACAAGTGACTCACGCGCATGACAAACGATCCTATGATTCAGACCTCACCTTCGTTTCCATTTTTAAACCTTTTTTTTTCATAATCGTAAAAAGGTTAGACGGTGAAAGACAGACCTTTTAAAAATCAAGCAAGTTTTGCTTAACTCGATTTTTATAAAAGGGAAAAAAGTAAAATACAGAAGAAATTAATATCTACTTAATTATAATATTGGTACCTATACCTACATAGCTAATTTAGTAGTTTTTATTTTCAATCTTGTTTACATATTATTTATTTAAGTAGAGTTATCGAATCATAAATACAGAATAATAATAATAGCAATGGAACAGTAATAGCTTTTATAACCTTTTTTATAAGAATATAACTTTATATTATGTATATTTTTCAGTTCCTTATGAAAACAGTTCCCACATATTCCACCTAAAATTAGTTTTGTTAATTATAAAATGTAATTCTATAGATATCCGGCAGATGGCTCTGTTTTCGAACAGGATTATCTCACCACCTTCGTTAACCCTGAAGCACATGCGACTGTTTTCTTTCCATTTCAGAGATGAAAGGCTGTTAGGGCTGCCACCACTTTCCCAAGCTTACTAAAACTTTTTACTTAAAAAAAGATGAATGGGCTGTCTGGTCTCAAACTTGTGGAAAATACCCTGAAACTTTGGGCTACCCAAGGACTAGGATCTGTCAGCATAGAGTCAAGCTCCTCACAAATTGAAATCCTGTATCCACCACTGATAAGTGAAACTGAAAAGCTGATAAGTCGAATCAAAAAGATCGTAATTGAGTAGTTAACTTTCTGCCATATTTTACCAGAAAATCTAAGTTATTTCAATTTATTTACACATATTAAATCTGATCAGTAGGCCACGTTTTTTTTTCTACAAACCATGGCAAAACCACTTCGGTGCCTTCCATGGTGTATTTATTTTATTTCGAACTTTTCTACACTGAGCAAAGTTGGCAACCCTGTAACAAGGATTACCTAACTTTGGCGCGTGTTATAACCTCGGTTAAAATTAACTGACGAACGAGTTTCAAGTTCATTTACACCATATTTACTACTTACAGTTTATTTTCGTAAATTACCTACACGTTCGTTTCTTTGAAAGGATAGTGGAATTGTTGAAAAGTGGATTTTATTTATTTGTCTAACTAATCCCTGTTTCTGATGACTCCGATCTAAACATTCGTATATATTGTCCTATTTACCTAAAACCAGTGGTATCTTTCTTATTCCTTCAGCGTGTCAATTAGGGTTGTTTTCATTTTCCCAGGGGTGATAAGTGTCTAGTAGAACGAGGTCATAGACTGACTTCAAATCAATCCTTGACTATAATACCTATATTTACATCGCAAGAATCATATTTCTGATTTAAATTAGTTAAAAAGGACGTAACAACCATTTTAGGAATCAAGTCATGGCCATCCTAATCTGTACCATTCTGGTATCATTATTCCCCATTTTATCAATTAGACGCCTAACATTATTTTTCACGTCTGTTACCTTATAATCGTAAAGCCAATTCACCATTTTTAAAATATTCCTGTTTTGTCTATAGGCCTGCGCCCCACGCTACGTGTCCTTCGTGTCTGCAAAACTGAACCTTCGAGATCCAGTAGGCACCTGCTTTGTCGCCAAGTCTTCCAGCCTGCAGGACGTCACCGAATTCTCTCCTTGTAGAACATGTAAGTTTGTACTAAAAATATTAGGGAAATACACATCGGATAGGCCATTCTTCATTTTCTTATGTAGGTTACATTACCTAGTACAAAATGGTTCTTTTCATAAGAATAAAGAAATACAAACATAATTAATACGTCTATACACTTTTTTACGCTACAAAATCAGCGTTATAACCAGTGTTACAACTCCAAATAAAACTTTACAATGCGAAAAATCCGTCCAAGGAAAAATCTCATGAAAACCCATTTTGGCAGCTTTTAACATGAAACCACAATGGCGGATAACAATGGCGTCTGTAAAAGCGCGCGAAACCGACACATCCGGCGGTAATGGCGCGCGCGGGACAATTGGCGTGACGACCGCCACTAAACTTTTATTTACGATTTTGTAAAGCGATATTTTTTAAAAAGTAGGTAGTGTTCAGACTTGCTATCGATTCTGTTGTCGCATTTTTCTAAACTAACCTAATTTGACAGCACTAAAAATGTTGCCGTCCCTTTCTCATAAACTGAAACGACAAAGACAGCTATAATTTTAGCGCTGTCAAATTAGGTTAGTTTAGAAAAATGCAACAACAAAATCGATAGCATTGTCTAGGATTAGGTAGGTACATTTGAATCAAAGTATGTGGTCACAACGTATCTTTGTCCCTCTAAAATTATCTGCACAAAACCGATTTCTGGGTCGAATTGGAGGTAAGGGAATTTTTCCGCACAAATACATGCGCAATCGTGTTTGCACCTAACTTCAGAGGGATAAAAATCTGTTGTGCGTAATGTACCATCAGAAATTGATCATCAAAATAAGAAGACAAAAGAAATAGGCGAGGTCAGGTAGCTAACTGCTTGCAAGCGAAACATTTTCAAAAGTGGTAAGGCGGAAATTTTGCCGATAGTACCTTACCTAATAAAATAAGAAGGAAACAGACCCCTAGTTTAATTGAGTGATATTAAGTATTAGAAAATTAATGCTAAATATATTTTTAATTATATGTATTTATGATAATCCAGTATTTCGTACTGAGGATGAGGGTGAGTTTAGAGGGATGTAAAACACAGTAGACATTAAAAAATGCACTTTTTTTTAATAGGCCACCATTTGTAAATAACATAGGCACGTGGATGTGTATTTGTGGTTATTTTTAAATCCAATTATAGTTAGTTCCTACCTACTTACTAATTGTAATTAACTTTTTCTTTTTTATTTTCCAGCAAGCTACGGCCAACGGAAAACTGGTGTTTGCCAGGCGGGTTTTTCAGCTACTATGTCCAAGGTATTTTTTACAGTAGTTTTTACAGATAATTTAAGTTTTTTAAAATATGGTTTGCAGCACAAAAAATATTGAATTATTTGTAACTAGCTTCCATTCGTGAATTCATCCTCGTCTCATTCGTCAGGTTTCGTGATAAAAAGTAACTATTTGTATTCCAAGTTTCATCTAAATCGGACCAGCAGTTGCTGCGTCATTGGAATATAACATCTTAACTATGACATTTATAATATTAGTACGATAATCGTAAATACTTACATAATATTATTAAATGGGTTATTTTTTTGCTGTAAATACTTGTTGTAAATGCTGACTATTGATAACAGATTTTGCAAAATGAAGAAGCTGCCCCCGTATGCCAATCTTTTGCTGTCAAGTTATATTTCACTGCCCAGTATAATTTCTTCAGGTCACGTGGTACAATTTTGTACCACGTGATCATTCTTTTTAGACACTTGACAGCAAAATATGCGCGAAAACACATCAAATGACGTCATAATGTCACTATTTAGTCACAGAATAACTATGAGTTAGTATGAACTGACCATGGTTTAAAACTTTGCAGTTTAACTTTGATTGGCATACCCCTGCTGAAGGTCATCTGCAAATAAATCCCAAACATTATTCTCAAAATGGCCGTAATTATAGCCTACTTTTACACCATTATTATTATTAAAAAACAACAATTTCGGTGTTTATTAATTCACATTTCCACTTAAAATGAAGGTGGCCCGCCATTATCGTTATGAAACCAAAAAATTACTTCAAGAGTCAGTAATACTCAATTACACACAGTAATTTCGTCAATTGAAATCGACACAAAAAGAAGGTATTTATCATTTCTGTCACGCCAATTATAATTCGATACGAATAATTTTAAGAGAAAATCGTACTTAATCGTTTTAAAAATAATTTTGGTGACATGGAACGGTACCAGGTTGTTAATAATAATATGCCACGGACATTTTTTTTTTGCACGTTTACAATTTGCACTGTGATTGTGTCTTGATTGTTATTAATTTGTGCTAATTGAGGCGGTAAAAGTTTTTTGACTTGTTTCGTGGAGATAAAACTCAGACAGAATAGGTATTTTATACCTATTAGGTACCCTACATGCGTTGTTGATTGGCAAAGTGCCAGGCATGGTCGGAACTTTCGACTCTACCAAGCCGCCAAGTCGATTCCGAATAAGGAAAAAACTATCGGTAGATCTAGAAATCGACTAAGCATGGGTATTGAAGTGTCAGTTGTATGATCTAAAAAGGTTACTTACCTAAATATTATTTTTGTAAAAAATGGTTGCGAAAGCTCTATTATAGACCCGAGATTTTACAAACGTGGGAAAATAATAATAGTTGCCCCACGCCCGTAAGAATTATCTTCGCGATCGCATCGGGCGCGTGATACGAATGCGCCCGCGCAGTCTGCTTATGAATTATTAAAAAGTTTTATTGTTCCGCGCGCAAAAAACAAAACAAAATGGCGCACGGTATTCCTATTTTGAAAATAGTAACTGATTTTATTGCTGTTTTATTTGTGACTTTATTTGGAAGACAATAATTTCATCTGCTTTTGAGTGTTATTATTTCTGTAAATAATCACTGCTACGAATGGACGGATATAAATCCGTAGATTTGAATTAAATAAAACTTTTTTACTGGACTCTGTTGTACATACATACAGTAAAATTATGCAATAATCGTTAAAATATCCATTAAAAAACCTAGACTACAAAATTCAACAGAATCAAATAACAATAACTGTTCTATAACAAATGGGTATTTTACGACTCACCCCTAACACTTTTTTTTTAGCCTATTAATAAAATGCATAAGATAGATAAAACCCAGCAAAATGTGGGTAAGATGAATCTCGTTCCACGAATAGAGAACATAATACTATTGTGTGAATCGTAGAGATGTAAAATCTGGTACGTGCCTAGATTCTTAATTTTGGCTTTACCTACCTAGTTTTACCTAAAATCGCCTCTCACCTAAGTTAAGTGTCATGTAGTTTTTTTTTGCTTCTCATTGTTTCAATATTGTATCTAATAAAGCAGGTATTCCATGTAATGTGACAGTATGCAAACCCATTACCGCTAATAAAATATGCACTGGTGACACACACTTTCAAATACAAATACCCACAGAGAACTCTAACTAGTGTCAGTTTTATGTAGTAACCATTTATTGCAACAATTTTAACGACTAGCCAATTTGCAGTTTGATTTAATTTATATTGAAGTGTCTAAAGCTGCGCAGCACAAATAATTTGTACGTTTTCTATAAGCACGTCTAGGCGCGAACTGCAATTCATTACGAATTCATTGGCACAAGTCGATTCAGAAGCAATTCAACTCTCAATAAGGCTTCGTAGGGCAGTGTAGGTGCAACTTTCTATAACTTGACAATTTATTATTGTTATTTATATATTTCAGTTTGTTTTAGTTTAGTTTAGTTATTAGTTAAATACTACCTACGCACTTTCATTTTATTGTAAATTTTTATGTGTGTTCAGTATCAAATAAATTAATTTATATATCTATCTATCTATCTAGGTAGAAAGATTATTTGTTTGTTTTGTAAAGTTTTCTTTACAGCGCGTATTTTTTTTTAAAAAGGAAGTTTTGTAAAGCTTTTTGCGTAGCTGAGAATTTTTTTGATGGCAGCTCCAGGTATTTATATTCTCTTTGGTAGCCCCTTTTGATTTAAGAGTATAATACCTTCATAGTATGTGACCTCAAATTCCGATAGTTCCAAAGAGGTTCCAAACATGGTTTCAGTACGCATGCGCACCGGCAGTCATTTGCAGACAATGGCGCCGAAGTCCATCGAAGCCCGCGCATTTGTCGGGGAAATTACAATTTCGTATTCATATTGAAACAACTTGTTTTGATGTTATTGTGCTGTATTATGTTGTGGATTTAATCTGTGTGGTGTGTTTTTGCGAGCTTATTCAAAGGTATACTTACTCACTATTATTTTATAAGATAACAATCACAGATTATAGAAAAGTACAGATGTACTGTATAGCCATTTTTGTGTCACAGTAAGAAATGCACCATAATGGAGTACTTTGTGTCATTCAGTCTCTGGCCATTGACACCTCCAATGCCAAACATATTTTTATACAATTCTGCCGGCGTGTGTGGTTCCCACTTGCAAAAATTGGCCTGGGTCTAAAAACAAAGTAGATGGGATAACATACATCACATTTGGGTCTCTATTTGATAAGGAATCGTCTTGGAATCATCAATTTAAAGAAAAATTACCATCAATTCAATAATGTTGCAAACAACACCAACATTTTTTTCCCAACAAAATTTATATTAATCTTTATGACTACACATCATTAGGCATAGGTATTTCAATAGGTATTTTTAATCATAGAGCGCTAAATTTGTTATTTTGAAAAAATATTTGTGTAATTTTAGGATTCTTGATGACATACTCAGACGAGAACAATGGACAAAAATCATTCAAAAAACACGTCCTGAGTCTTTCCTTAATTCTATTAAAATTTATAAATATCTATTTCAGTACCTCCTACTTAGGTACCTAAGCAGCATTTACAAAAAAAATTACCCCAAAAAATTGGGAAATAGTTTTGTAGGTGCAACAATGGGCTGCGCGAACATCATGCGCACGGGAACATTTTTATAGCATTTTGGTGACAAAATCCTTCATACAAATTATGTCAAATGCGGCTTCTAGTGTTTTCTATATTCTAAGATAACAATGGACCAAAAAAATAAATTGTATTAATCGATCAGATAACTAAGAAAAAGCTTACTCTACCACTCTACCAACCGTTTTTATTTTAGGTGCGTCTGAAATGCGTTTTGTGTTACAAATAGTCGTAATTTTGCATTCGTAAGCAAACTTTTTCATACAAAGATAATTTTGCAATCTGCCAATGCCGCTGTGAACTAAAGGCTTTATTTCTGGTTTATTTCATTCGTTTCACCTGTCTCCATTGCAACACCGTGTATGCTAATTTCATGGGATTTTAAACGCTTCCAGTGCTTATGCGAATTTAATTGAATATTCAATTATTCCACGCCATTAAAGGCTGACTTTCTTTGGCTTTATGCCTTCATGCATCGGCGTTCTTAAGAATTGTGGAAGACTAACGACTTAGGTGTAAAATGTAAGGCTTGTTAATAGTTTTGAATAGTTTTCAATGGTGGTTGAGAAACTTAGCCATAACATCGCACAAAGACCCCTTCCGGAATAAATGGGGAGCTTTAAGCAGCTATAAAGTAAGTTCGTATGAGCTGGTGATCAATCTATGATTTTCTTCAGCATAAGTCACGTTTTTGTCATGACCCATGTAAAAACAAAGTTGCCACCAACATTCTGCCCCCACGTGATGTGAAAATGGGGCGTGCGCGGCGCGCATGCGCGCTGCTTGTCGAGCTTTATAAGGCGCATGTCGATGCGCGCGCGCTTATTTATTCATTGCCCAGCATTTGCCTGCCAGGGTCGTAGTTAGGGCTAGGGGGTTATTCGGTCTGACTATTACAGACGGAAGGCTTGTTTGTTTGCAATTTGTCAATTGAACGAGATGGACTTTCACACAATACACATGCACCGTACTGCGAGCAAGTAGACAAGGATAGCAGCTTACCTTTTATTTCTTTGCTCTTTATTTGGTCAAGCTTGTATATTTAACTGCCACGAAAAGATGGCATCTTAAAACGCAGATAATTTCCTCGTCATTATAATTACAGGCCTGACTTTTCCACCGCATGCTGTCGCAATGCTTAGTCTGTAAGCATTTATTCTTATTTTAGAGCCGCCTTTTATGGCTAAACGTATTTCAAACGGCTACTTTTTCAAGAATTTGTTTGTAAAGTAGGAAAACTCAACTAGGTAAGTGATACTAGTTTTTCTCTCAATCTATTTGCGATTTAAATTTAAACAAACTAGTCAAGAGTGTGCTAAAAGTGTTAAGCCGTTTTTTTGTAACTTCTACATTTCTCAAAGGTATTGTAGAGTTACACTTTTACCGCGAACGAAGCGCAATGGATGAATGGATATCAATTTTCAATGATACTTTTTAAAATCTTAGCAATAATTATACAAGTCTTTTAAAAATGTAGTAGAGGATGACTTAGCAACTAGTTTTAACTAATCTAAGTCTAGTTCTATGCCGAAATATGAAAGAAATCAACTGTTTGATCAACTGAAATATTTTGACGCGTACAATTTACGCTACAGGTTTACAATAATATTTCTATCACAATACAATCTGTGACACATCATGCAATCTGATGCAGACATCAGACTTCCAAGTCCCAACACATGTTGATGTTTTGAACCGAGTAGTTTTTGTGATAAGATGTAACTGGAGCCATTTGGTCTTATCTACCATGTTCACACGACTTGGCTTGTCGTCGGTTCTTTTACTGTCATGCTTTTATTGTCCAAGACACGGTATCATTTTGTTAAATATAATTTATGCAAGAAAAAGAAAACAGTAAACTAAACGGCCAAAAAAAACAGAGACCTCCTTTTTTCAAGGTGTTTAAAAATAACACACAAACATAATTTAAAACAGTGTTAGGTATGACCGTAGTCGTTATAACACTGTTAATTTTAGGAGCCTGTTATTGTTATGGTCTACCGTAAATATAAAACGAATTAAAATGTAAGATTAAACAGTACGACCTTAGTTTCTCACCACATAAACAACACGTATAATCGGACCATAAAAGGACTAAAATGTCCCCCAAGCTCTGTTTATCAGTCACAATTAGAAACCTTTCTCTTGCATTACCATAAGTGCCCTCGTAAATATGTGAGATCGCTCGTAAAGATCCATTTATAAATAAACAACTCAGTGACATACTCGTATCGTTTGAATGGTTTTATGGTGGGCCACATAAGTCACATTCATCTAAGTACTTACCATTTTTTACACGTGGTGGTATGAAAATAATCGTCCCGCTTTCTTAGTTCAGCAACATTATTTGCAAAATCTGTTTCAATAGAAACAAAAATAAAAACAAATGCTACTTAATTAACCCGATGTTTCATCATCATCATCCTCAGTCCGGTATAGGCATTCCTAAGTTTGTAGCATTCACTACGATCCTGACCTAGTCTCTCCCATTTACGATGTTTTAAACCTATAAAATAAAAGAGGTTTTTTGATTTCAGGACGGTGAGAGGCTTTTCATGGGAGCACCAGGCAGTTTCTACTGGCAAGGTAAGTGCATAGACATATTATCTAAAAATTATATCATTTGTGGAAAAAAGCATCAACATAATCGTCCCCATTTGGTGGATGGAACTATGTGTGGTGAAAATGGGGATCATGGAATCGTGTGCACTCACAGGTTTTTGTCCTTTTCATTTCCGAATACAAATACCCTGTCTCTAAAATAAATGATCTCTTCGCTTATCAAAGTAGATAACCGAAATGTGGAGTTGATGAGAGCTGTTAGTTTAGCTATCGTCATCTCCATACTTCAGTTGTCCAACAAGCATGTCTCTAGCAACCTAAACAGCGATTTGTCTGCGGAAGAGTGGACTCTACTTCAGTCTCTTTCTGTCAAACAGAAGAAAGGGACGAACTATGATTTGTCTTCTCTTCAGTAGACAGAACGTCGTCTAGGACGCTCATGCTGAGCGTGGAGGGTAGATTACAAGATGTTACAAGACTGTTTGAGATGGTAGCCTAGGTACCAACTAGTCATCTCGTAAGATTCGTAAGTATGATACTGACAATTTTGCTCCCGATCCACAGGACGAACACTATCCATAGACTCAAACGAAAAGTTCTTCTACTTTATGCCGAAAATACCAGAGGAAGGTAAACTGATCCGCCGATTGACGATCCTAACTTTTACCCGCAATAACATAGTAAAAGGCTTCCAGCGCCTAATCCTTGATAAACCATTAAATGCAGTAATTTAAGTGCTATTTTTAACCATGATCAAGTATAAATGAAATTATACCGGAATCTACTAAATCACAGCTTCAAATTAAATCTGATAATTCTAACCTTTGCTTTATTAATGAACTAATTGTTGTTTTTTTCTATTTACTTACGGACCATTAACTTTTCAAGGTCAAACAATTTGCTCCAAATTATAATTGAATTAAAAATATATTTGATCATGGCGGGAATACATTTGAATTACCACTGCAATTTCGTCTATTCGATCTCACTGATGTTTTGTCAATGATTTCAATAGAGAAATGATTCATAGCATTCCTGCTAGTCATGGTTTACGATGGCGACCACCATGAATATCAACATACCTTCGTATATTCCGACACCACTTCTTGTTCGATACACCCATTAGATGCCCCATAGAAATGTAGTAGTAGATATTGGAATAGTACTTTCGTGCACGAAAACCCTTAGATTCTCATTGTCATAGAGTTCATAGATCATACCCATATCTGTGCTAACGTGTATGTGGATGATCTCACTTCATAAATATTGATGGAATTGATCACCTCCCACATTTTGTACATTATTGATCTTATTTTCTTCACCGGTGTCGACCCCTGTATCCCATTGCTATTCATTGTAAATAGGAATGTCGAAATCTCCTCAATTATAATTATTTGGATTGGTTGATCAGGTTTATAATGCTTTGTATTGTGACACAGGACTGTGTCACGCTTAAAAACTAATTGAACATTCAATTTTAAGATAATCATCTGGCTTATCGATTAATGGTCGAGGATTTGGTGATATTGATCTCAATCTTACGCTTCTTGAAGTCTGATTTAATTCAACATTATTAAGATTAATTCAAAAACACTTTGCTATAAACGGCATACTTACAGATGGAGTTAGAATAAATCTTTAGTCTACATAAGTCACTGATGCACCTACGTCATCAGCATCATTATTATTTTGCCTTTTATTTATGTATTTCAGATGCTTTTCATCTAAATGTTCGTCACCGCTTTAATCAGGAGCATTGTTTTCATTTGTACGTTTTAAATTTCGCTTTTCTTAATTATGAAAATGATATTTTATATTATGTTGATAGGTACATAGATTAGCAATATATAGTGTTTGACTTCACCAAACACAATCTCGTAAAGATCAAACAGTACCTAAAACAAACTCCAAATGAAAACATCTCCATTGAATCTTCATTCCTTTCCACCATATTCAAACTCTATGATCTGTAGGTCAGCTGATGTCTCAGACCCTGACCGGCAAACCTGCATTGGTCTCCACGCCAGAGGCCAGTGCTAAGTACGATGACTCTTACATGGGATACTCCATCACGGTCGGTGACTTCGCTGGCGAAGGCATCCAGAGCGTTGCTGTTGGAGTACCAAGAGGATCCGATTTAAAAGGATTGGTAAGCCACTTAGAAAAAGAATTTAGCTTTTAGTCAAATTCTGTTCTTTCTTTTATCTGAACCATTACCAGTTCATCCATTATCTTGGTTTTAAAATGTTTTTACTTTTTTATAGGTGGTCCTTTACACCTGGGAGCTCCAAATTGTCAAGAACATCAGTGGCTCGCAGATTGGTGCTTACTTTGGCTACAGTCTCGCTGCCGGAGATATCGATGGCGATGGAGCTGAAGACGTTATTGTTGGAGCACCAATGTTCACCAAGCCGAAGAGCGACGGATACGAACACGGAAGAGTCTATATTATCTACCAAGGAAAGGAAAGAGTAAGTTTCACGAGGTTTATAGATCGTTAAAAATAAGTTTTATTGAAATAAATATCTAATCCTTCATCATATTTCAGAACTTCATGAAAACTCACTCTCGTACTGGGGAAGTATCTCAGGGAAGATTTGGACTGGCCATAACATCGCTTGGAGATATCAACTACGATGGATTTGGAGGTAAAATCACTTTTAATACATTGGGAACACAGTCACCTATATTATTTTATTTATTCGAAATATAAATATCTACTGGTTTGGTTTTCAATTTCAGACATAGCAATAGGCGCGCCATACGGTGGAGAAAACGGTCGTGGCGTGGTGTACATCTACCACGGCAGCGAGCTCGGTATCCTCGAGAAGTACTCCCAAGCTATCACAGCTGAGGAGATCTCTCCTAGCTTGATAACCTTTGGCTTTTCTCTATCTGGAGGTGTTGATTTAGATGACAACAAGTATACTGACTTAGTGGTCGGCTCTTACAAGTCTGACAGCATAGTATTTTTAAAGTAAGTTTCAACAGTACTTACTGGTTTATATTTCTTTCTTTATCAACTGTTGTTTGATGTTCAGTAGTATACCTAATAGTGTTTTTTGATCTTCAGTAATCTTTAAATAACTTTATCCTTACCTGTTATATTGGCAACAACGTAATATATGCCGTCTACATCTACTACGATAAGACTATCTTTCTACTCTTCATTTATTGTAGGTACCTTCCTTTAATTGTTCTATATCTATGTATACTTTCAGGTCCCGCCCTGTTGTAAAAGTGACCGCAGACGTAAAGTTCATGGGTGAGAGTAAGCTCATCTCGCTGGATGACCGTAGTTGCACTCTCGCTAACGGAACGAAGGTCGCCTGCGCACATCTCAAGTTCTGTCTCTCCTATGACGGCATTAATGTGGACGAGCAGATTAGTGAGTACTGTTTTAGAAAACATTTTTATTTCATTTCTTCTTTTATCTTCTGTTTGTACAACTAATGATGCATCAGTTTTATTGAGCTCATTATTCACATCAGTTTGTTTTTCATTTTGTTTTTCTATTTCTTGTATATGGTCAGTATTTTCACAGATTTTGCTAGTAATACTTTTGTAACAAATGTATCTTCCATTGCTACTATTGATAGCCTTATTTACATAAACAGCGTAGTGATAATCGTTATTGACAATAATGTTTGTCCCAATTTGTGTGATATCTTGAGATACATAATGTATTGTTTGTTTCCAAGCGGAGGGATATATCTGCTACTTCGGTGAGTTGGTGATGTGTCGACATTTCACCAAAGTTTGTACATAATCATACGTGTCCACTCAGTAGCGTTTTGATGTTAGACAACACTCGTTTTATGTGTTAGCTGTCGTATGTGTATAGCAGCACCATTATTTCGTTTTATGTTAAAATAACTCATATTCATTTGTTCAAAGGAATTGTTATGGTCCTAACATGGTCTAAGCTATAAGCGACCGTGAAAGAACCCTTTCTTGGTTTTATTGATGTTCTAGTTATAAAAGTCACTTGCGTGTATAAACTTCTCAATCTTCTCGAATATTCTTTTTTAAAGTCAGGAATCTGAAACCCTTACTAAATCAGCCCTATATTAATTACTACTATCTGATTCAAAGTCAAAGTCATAATTTCTTAATTCAATAAACTCACAAGGATCATTGAGAATCGTCTTATTTAGCTATGTGATTCTAGGTGCCACTTCCACGTGACTATAGTTCTAAGACAGATACAATCAAGTAGAACTATTCTAACCGGATGCCTTAAACTTGGATTGTCATAATCATTCAGATACATCATACTATGAAAGTTCTTTAGAGGCATACTAACATGTATCCTAATATAGATTTCGAAGTGACACTGGAGCTGGACTCTCGCCAGAAGACCACAAAGCGTCTGTTCTTGGCTGAGAGCCGTGAGACCATCTACACCACCCACATCATGCTGACTAGGAGACAGGAGGAGTGCAAGGATGTCACCGTCTTCTTGGATGTAAGACTTCTTCTGATTTATTTTAATTTTCTGCTTATTTCTGGTTTCTCAAATCAATAGTATTTTTCAATGGTCATACTGTCCTAACATCAGATTAACTTGGCTTCTAACAGGAGGAAATCCGCGACAAGCTCACCCCGATCGAAGTAAAGATGACGTACAACCTGACCACGCAGCCATCTGGAGACGTGGTGCCTCCTGTCCTGGACCAGACCACCAGCATCAGCCACGCAGACTCCCTCAACATACAGAAGAACTGTGGCCCCGATAACATCTGTGTACCGGATCTGAGGATGGCTGCAACCACGTAAGTTTGCACAATTTGCGCCTATTTTTATCAGACCAAAGAAATCTAAGAGTTCAGAACTTCAAGTAGTCTGCTCAATAGTCTGTCTGCTCGATATTTTCCATCTCCAATTGAAATATTTTTTTACGAGGGAGGTCTATATTCAGCAGTAAACTTCTTCAGGCTTTCATCGTGATGATGAAATCATCACTTTCAGCCAATTATTCTACCGTCAGCACCAGTAAATATAGCCATATTTATCTCTTCACAGACCAACAGTAAACTACGTGCTAGGTTCCGGCGAAAACGTACACATCGACGTGAAAGTCATCAATTCTGGTGAAGATGCTTTCGAAGCAGCTTACTACCTCCGCATACCGGCTGGAGTCACCTACGCTAAGATGGAGAGACTCGACAAAGATGCTGAAACGCCTATCTATTGCTCCATTTCAAACAGGGATGGATCGGGGAATAGTTCCCTGAAGTGTGATCTGGGAAATCCTATGGCTGGTGGGCAGAAGGTGAGAATTGTGTTTCTGTGCAGGTTATCAATGAATGAATGACGTGTTCCATGTGGTATCGCTCTTCGCTCATTACTCTGAAACCCCAAGATCACATACACCTGGAATTGATACTTACCCTTCAAATGGAACATAGTAATGCGAGCATCACTACTTGGCGGTAGAAATAGGTTCGATGGTAGAACTTCTCCAGGTGAACTCTCTACAAAAAGCTCCATTTTGGGGGACACAAACTTTTAACCTCAAAATAAACAGGAGCTTAGCAGTGCCCCAATCGTTTGCTCTAGTGGATCTTCTTTATCGTTTATAAATTCGAGGGTCACTTAGTCTGATTATAGGCGCTAAGTAACTAACCCTTCTGTTTTCGCAGGTAAACTTCCGAGTGGTTTTAGAAGTAGATTCTCGAGTGACAACCCTTAACTTTGATATGGAAGCCAATTCTACCAACCCTGAGCAGGGAACTGACTATGACAACACCATGACCATGACCATTGGCGTTGTGGTTAAAGCACATCTGTCTATTATTGGGTATGTATTTATTAAATCTGGTTCCAAGTATTGACTTGTAGTCTTTGTTTCTTTTCGCTGAAAAGTTGAAATCCACGGATTCCTAATGTCTCTAGCTTGTGCAAGATATTGAAATGGTGTCGAATGTTTGGTTAAATCTAAAAAAAAATCGTTAGACATTTGATACCAGAATCGAGACCTCTCACATTATAATCAGTAAACTCACGTAGCACAGCCTCCATCTAAACACCCACTTCCAGACTTCCCTCTGAACTCCACTTCCCCTCATTCGATTTCATTTTGTTTACAGTACTTCGGACCCTCCCGAGCTGCACTACAACGCGTCGGTGTACGAGACGCAGAACATCAAGGATGATACCAAACTCGGTCCGCAGGTCATCCACAAGTACAACATCAAGAACGAAGGGCCCTTCACCGTGGACGAGGCTGAGATCTACTTCATGTGGCCTTATCAGACCCTTGAAGGTACATGCTCATTACTTTTAACTTTGATAGACCGTAGTAAATACTGTTACTTTTCGAAACCGGTTGTTACTAAATAGATTATGTTATAGTGACTGAACGAGCAGACTGCTATTTGTCTTAAACTTTGTAGAACCTCAGGTTAATTCTTTATCTACGGGACGTGCTTTTAGCCATTGCTTTAGAAGGTACTGCCTTTATGGGACGTGATATGTATTTTTTTAGACAAAGAGCCGTCTGTTTGTTTAGCCACTTTTCCATTCATTGTGTCCATCACTCTATGAAGATGGTCCGTCAAATTGGAACATAGCAATGCTTGCATTGCTTGATTGCATCACTACTTACTTGGCGGAATTCTTCTTTCTTCTTCAAATGAACTCCTTCACAAAGAACTCTACTCTTGATGAGAAATGTTCGTCACCTATTTGACTTTAAGTACTTGATTTAGTTCAGCCCTTGATACCAGTAGTAAAGATCCATTAGTCCAGGCTTAGAGTAAAGATCCTAAAAAAAAATTAAAAAAATTACATAATTATAGAAAAATGTTACTACCATACGAGTATTGATGAGTTCCTAAACGATAAATTGTGATTAACTGTAAGTACCTACATTATAATTTAATTTTGCATGTTTTTGTTGACTTTAATTTTATATAAATGTAGAGACTTTATCACCTAATTTCTATCCAATGTGAGTTCATTTTGACGAACTATTAGCGTACCTATCATCTCGATTTGCACACCAGTTGATACCGGTAAGACATGTTGTTTCAATAATGTTTACCTACCATCTTAATTTACACGTGTTAAGCAAATAAAGTATTTTTATCTTTATCCACATTATCACTTTCCAGGCGACAATCTGATGTATATGCTGGTTCAGCCCCAATGGCTCGGCGACGTGAAATGCGACGTAGCACGTCACGTGAATCCAGACAACCTGTTCGTCCAGAACCCGTATGCTTTCCTCCTAAGCAAGGAGAAGGAAGCGTTAATGAGCAGCGATCTATATACAGCATCTCAGATGGCTGGCGGCGGCGGGTACTATGGACAAAGTGAGTATTTTTAACCCCGACCGAAAAATGGAAGGGTGTTATAAAACTGACGGTTTTGTGTGTCTGACTGTTTGTTTGTCTGTGCCCTCGTAGCTCCGAAAGTAAGTTTTTTTTTAAAGATGATGTATCTGGGATGGTTCTTAGCTATGTTTGGTGAATATTAGTGGAACCGTTATGAGGATATTCATCAGCTCTGAAAACCAGTTTTGAGTAATCTCAGGTATAATGACAATCAATGACAAGTAGACAATCATCTAACTTTGAGGTTAATATTGATATCCTGAATTTCCTTCGTTTTCATTCAAGATAGCTAATAGCATATCTTCTTTTTAGCTTTCTGGGAAGAGGAATACACGAACAGCAACGGCGAAGTGACATCACAAAGTGGAGGCAACCGTTACTCAGGAAACAAATACGGTGCTAACCAAGGATCCATCAGCAGCCAGGCCAGTTCCAGCCAAGGGTTTAGAGGTCAATATGGTGGTCAGAGTTCTGCTCAATACGGAGGTTCAACTTCTGGTCAAAGTTCTGGTCAATATGGAAGTCAAAGTTCTGGTCAATACGGAGGTCAGAGCTCTGGCATAACTAGCCAAGGTTCTGGACAGTACGGACAAAACGGAGGATATGGAACCCAGTCGTACAACAGAACCTGGACCAGCACGGGCCAAGGTCTAACAGCAGAAGAACAGGAGCAAATCAGGAAAAACATTCAAAACGTTGCTGGGGTTCAAAACCAGGGAGGTTTTAGCCAAGGAGGTCTTGTTCAGGGAGGAGAAATAGTGAGGGTCAAGAACAGGACAATAGTATATGATCAGAACCACAACATCATATCTCAGACAGAAACTAGTACTGAGTATGGATCTTTGGGACACGAGGGCGAAGAAGGCAGCTCATTCAATATGTAAGTACCTAAGCAGACTACCTTATCTATGATAGACTACTCTGGCCTATACTCACTAACCTAAAATTGTACACTTTCAGGCATGCCAGCAGTCAAGGACAACGTGGATCAGGCCAAGTTTACACTGGTTCAGGCTACGTTCAAGGATCGCAAAGCTCTCAAAACTCCCAAGGATCTCAAAGTGGTTACACCCAGGGATCCCAAGGTGGTAACATTCAGGGATCCCAAAGTGGATATTCAGGCTCTCAAACTGGGTATTCCGGGTCAGGGTACAACGCCAATAGGCAAGCCCAGGGTGGTACTCAAGGCCAAGGCTTCGTGCATGGAAACTGGGCTACAACAGAAACCGTCAACGCTGATGTCATGAAGGCTGGATCCTCGACCTTCCGAGGAGCTGGCACCGTGACCGTGGTCGGTGATGAGGAAGAGGACAAGCTCGAAGGTTTTGGATCGTATGCAGCTAACAATCCCAATGGAGAGTTCAGATATGGAATAGCTGATGTGACCGGCAGTGGGTCCAATTCTGGTCAAGCTGGAGTTAGACAAACTGGATCAGCTACCTACCAATCTGGTGGAAACGGGTATTCTGGAAGCGGAAGTCACCAGTCTGGTGGGGGAAGTTACCAGTCTGGTGGGGGAAGTATCCAGACTGGTGGAGGTAGTTACCAGTCTGGTGGTGGAAGCGTTCAAACTGGAGGGTCAGGATATCAGAGAAGTGGTGGATCTTATAGCAGTTCTTCTGGCACCAATGGAGGATACTCATACTCTTCGAGATCTGGTAACTTTTACTTTATGTTACAGCTTGTACTTTCAGTTGACTGTTTTTTTATACAAATAAATAATGGAATAATCTGATAGCCCACCTGATGTTAAGTGGTAAGATGCATTGCCTCACTGAGCACGTTTACTGAGGACGTGCCCTGTGGTGCATTGCACTGCGTCCATCACTCTGATGTGCGTGTAATAGCACCAGCACCCTTCTAGCCAGAACACAGCAATGCGAGCATCACTGTGCACACCACGAGATAAGTACGGTGCTTGTACTTCCCCGGACGAGCTCGCACACAAAAAGCTCTATCACTATAAAAGTAGAGCCTATTGCTATCTTCAGCTAGTCTTAACAATATGTTTTAAGTGTTAAATCTGTTTTCTTTGAAGGAGGCTCCTCATACAACTCTCAGACTGGTGGAAGCTTCAGTTCTACAAGCGAGAGTCGCGAGAACACAAGGCGGAGAAGACAAACTGACAGTCAGGTAGGACTTACAGATAGTAGTATTAGAAAGAAGACAGAAGAGGTTTACAGAGAAGCAATGGGATAGTTGGGTAACCCTAGAATTCTGATCATAGTTTATTGGCCGTTCTTCTAGGCGCTGGTTACGTGGTACTGGCACCTAGAATCACCTAGTTATATAAGATGGTTCTAAATGATCCTTGTGATTTTATTGGATAAATGATTTTTTGACTTTGACGTCCCCATTCCCTCGGTTGTACAAGGTATTTGGTACTTTCCCAGGTGGATCAGCAGCTGAAAGAGATTCTAGAGCGATGCCAGGAGAAGTACAAGTGCGAGGTGATGCGGTGCGCGACGGGCCGGATGGTGAAGGGACAGGAAGTCTGGTTTGCTCTGCGCTCGAGGGTCAACGCTACTGTACTAAGCCTGGTTTGTTCACCTGTATATTTTTTTGGTGCAAACATCATAGTTAGTTATCCTGTTGAGAAACGAATGCGCAAACTGAACAAAATAAGGGACCTTATGCTCTGTTCGGCAGAGATTTTACTCTAATAGGGATGACGTCATATCTCGACCGAAAACTCGTTTCAACAGTGAGTGAAACGAGGCCCCAGGAAATGTAAATTCAAAGGTTGCAGTGGCTAATAAAATAAAGAGAACTTCTCATCATGCTGTGTTAATAAAGACGTACTAAGTACTAGTTATAGCTTTGGTATTTTATCCCTTAGAACGGTTTTCCTAAATTATTTGAAAGAATCCTCCCTCATTCCTAATTGTTTTTTTTTATTAACCTATCTCGTTCCACTGCTGGTCGAAGATGTCTCCCAAATATTCCAATACTCGTTCCTCCTAACATCGTTAAGATCGTTTCGCAAACGAATTGTTTTATACCTTTCAATTTCAACTTGTTTTTTGTCAATTTTGCATTGCACCTTTCAGATCTCGAAAGACCAGCCGGTGATCCTCAGCACGCTGGCCGCGACGCGCGTCTCCAGGTTACCCATGATAGAGCGGCCCAGCGACCCCTCGTGGCACACCGCGGAGGCTAAGACCACGGTGACGCAGCAGCTGGAAGCGCTGGAGAGCGGCTCCATCCCGCTGTGGGTCATCGTGCTGGCCGCCATCATCGGAGCATTGCTGCTGCTGCTGTTGATCTTCGCTCTCTACAAGGTGAGGGCGGTCGAAAAAACTCATCCTGTATAGTTCGTAACCTGGATTAACACAGGCTACTTTTATCCCGAACTAGCAGTTACCCGCGACTTCGTACGCGTCTACAGTTTCCGTGTACATTATATTATCTGTGCATGTACCGAGCGGATACTTCTTTGAGAAACTTGACATTACACCTCATTACACCGAACTCGTACCTTCTGGAATGTCAAACGCTAGTTGTTAGACCAAAGAGGTAGTACTACGTCCTGTCAAACTGACGTGACATGACATGACAATGAAATCCTCTTGCCAATTGGCGCTGCTAATCCTTTTCGTTCATTTTATCTTGTAGATCCTGTTAATTATTCGAGATAAAAAGTAGCCTATATGTCAATCCAGGTTACGGACTGTATATATGCCAAGTTTCATCCAAGTTGGTTCAGTGGTTTTGACGTGATTGAAACACAAACATCCAAACATCTAAACATCCAAACATCTAAACTTTCGCATTTATAATATTAGTAGGATAGGATAGGATAGGATAGGATAGTAGGATAGTTAACAAGACCTGCAGAATAAAATGAATGAACGGGATTAGCCGCTCCGATAAAACTTTGACACGAGAACGACGTCACGTCAGCTGCTTCAGAGGGTCTAGTACGAGTGCTGGTCTCTATAAAACGTCTGAGTACGGGCTCGGTGTAATGTTAAGCATCTCAAAGAATTCGCTCAGAAAACGGTACACGGGTATGAAGTGGCGGGTAACAATTAGTGTGTCATAATTGAATGTCGCCATTGCAGCGGCATCCTGTATCCTGTATGAGGAGAACAACTGCTGTGATGATATTTACTTCTTCATTTAGTTGAATTTCATTCCAAAACTTGGTTTCCAGTGCGGATTCTTCAAGCGCAACCGTCCCTCCGACCACGCCGAGCGCCAGCCGCTGAACGGTCGCGACGAACATCTCTGATATCCGACCACCGAGATCGGGGTCACCAGTGACACCGGGGGTACCACAGACCCCGGGGGCACGTCTGACCCCGGGGGTACGAGCGACCCCTCGCGCTCGTCCAGCGACTCCTCGACTGATGCAGCCAGTGACGTCACTAGCAGAGACTCCACCAGCTTAGACCGGTACTGACGAAAACATCAAGTGCTTGTTTATACATTTTAAATAACTTTGTTCCAGTTTTGGCATTATGACATTTAGGACCAAAAAACTACAAAAAAAAATTTGGTTGTTACCGACAACTCCGAAGATTTTTTTTATATGTATGAGGGAACAAGCCGCTGGTCCACTGCTTATAACGATGCATTGTCTCACTGAGCACGTCCACTGAAGACGTGCCCTGCGACTGCATTGCGCCTATTATTCAAAGAATTTAACACTTTGACGAAAACAGATTAAAACTATATAAACTTATTTGTTTTGTGACGTCATAATGCCTTAGATAGAACAAAGGAGGTAGGTACATATTTCTTGGTTACATGCTAAGAATTGGTGACCCCTAAAACGCCGATTGTGACCATTAAAAACAATGTGGTGAAAGTGTTGTGTTAGTGACAAGTTGCGTTGGTTCAAGTGGAATGTGTAAATTAAAGTAAAAGTTAAAAAAATGCCATTAATATGTGAAATAAAAATTCTTTTTGAGAGGTTGCTAAATTGCTAGAGTTCCGTAAACTGTAAATACGCATGCGCACAACGGATCTTTGTCCCTCTGAAGTTAGGTGCAACCAACGATTGCGCATGTACTGGTGTGCGGAAAAATTCACAGATAAAAAAAAAATTATGGACATTTCACACGACGCCCTCTAGTCCCAAACTAAGCAAAGCTTGTAATATGGGAACTAGATGCTGATAGAATACTTATACATACGTACTGTATACCTTTTTTTTTGTAAATACATACTTATAATACATAGTAACACCCAGACATAGAACAAACATCTATGTTTAAAAAAATAATGTTATTTTATGTAAAAAAATGCACAGATACTTTAGACTTTAGAGGGACACAGATCCGCTGTAACTAGTATAAGTATGCGTTATTTAATTTAAAATAGAAACAAATGAATTGCCTTTATGTAATTTCATATTGGAAATAAAAATTGTATCATATTTACCTCATGATCATAACGAATATAAAACATCTTAAATATTTTATATTAAAAATAATTTCAAGTTGTAAAATCAAATTGCACTTAGTAACATATCCCATGACCGCAGTAATCAAACATGCAAAAATAAAGATAATAGACTACTTTGAGTCATCTCTTACTAATAAGTACTGACTCAGAAACATCACGTTAACTTAAATGTTACCACAGGTATTGCTTAAGTTAACGTAAGGTTTCTAAATGCGGCTGTAATATACAATAAATATGTATCAATCAATTAAAAAATGTGGTCATGGGTTGGTTGGTATAATGCAAAGTTATTTTATAATTGTAAAAATATTTAGTAATAACATTGTAACTATTTGTAACATAACGCCTAGTCACGTTACATAATTTACATTATATTCTGGTGCGCCATTTTAAGAAATTTAATAGATATGGATAATATGGATATTTTAAGTCCTGCGTTTAGATATATGACATGCAAACAGTCGCCGCGTTACGTAAATTTAACGTCTTCAAATCATATTGCGCGTCAATACCAGCTCGACTGCTGAACATTGTAGCGTCACCGCGCAGTGTATCTCGGATACGATACGTTTACGATTGTAACATTTATTCGTGATCAAAGCAGATGTTTTGGATACAATCATTTACCCGAAAAGTGTATAATTACTATGTAAGACTTCATGATATTTTAATTTTAAGAATAACAAAAGCTATAAGATTTCATTAAGGCTAATGATGATTTAACTTGTAAATATGCATAAAAAGTCATGGCTAATGATAATTAATTACTTATTAATAAACTGATAATAATTATCATTAGTCGTAATTATAATATATGAGAGAGAAAATACCATTGGTCCCATTTTAAAAATTAATTAAAAAATGTTTTTCTAAACGCAGGATTTAAAAACGAAAGGTTAAATCTCGAAGTGTGATACTGTAAAAAGTGTGTCTTGATGTATGCGAGTTGATGAGAAATGTGATCTAAGTTAATTTATTAATAAGGTATGTTTTGCTAAAACAATGTTATGCGTATTTTTGGAGCGACAATCATTTTACTAATAAGCTTAATTTATGAAAAAGTAGGAGGCATCATAGTATCTCATTTTAATTAAAAACTTCGGGGTGACCGATAAGCTATACACTTTTCTAAAGCAGCTTAAAATAATAGTCTCTGATAATTATTATAAAACTTTTAGCATGTAAGTGAACTAAATATCAAAAAAGGTGCCTTAATTCAAAAATTAATATTAAATCAATGTATGCTTCTATAGTAATTTTGGATAGTATAATGTGCCTTCTGAAACTGCCAGTTACTAAATATGTAAATAATAAAACTATTTAATTATATATTTGACACATTTTTTCACAAAATTCTTTTATTAAATGGTTAGTTATTATTTTTTGTGGTTGTTATTTATTTAAGTAATTCTTTCATTCAAGTTCATACTAATGTTTAACATAAGCTAAACGTTTTGGAAATCTCGCGTAGGTACTTAATATTATTCTAAGCTAACAATTATAAAAAATCGTAAAACTAAGTAGGTAAATATTTTTATAAAAATGTCAAACAAAAGCTTTTGTGAAAAAATGTATTTAACATTATAATAAGTAGTACATGTAGTTATTTTATAATTATTTATTTACATTAAGAATTAGCGCTTTTACATAATAATATAAGATAATTTTACTAAAATAATTTTAGATGCCATAAATTTTAGTTACATTTTGGTTGTTTTCTCGGTAATAATTTTTGCATTTACCAAAAAGAACTCTTAATAAATTTTTGTTTTTAATTTCACTGTTTTTATAATTAAATCCTTAGTCATACTCATAGCATAATTCTACTGTGTAGATAGTCCTTAAACACAAAAAGTCAAGCAAGAAAGATTCCATATCTATTTCTGCTGGATTTTAATTCAGTATGACCATCGATTAATGAATACACGAAGATTGCTACACCCTATATATTAGAGCGTGACTCGCAAAACCGGCTAGTTCCCGGTCCTATTTGGGGATGACGCTACAGTCGACGACGACTTAAGCTTCAAGTAGCCGTTAGAACCAAAGAAACGCCATTAATTTATTTTTGAAATTCATCAAAAATTATGTCCTTATTTTAGAATCTGTAATGGTGTTCATTTATTTAGTTATCACGATTTTATTTCATACTGATTATCTAACATATTTTTCGCCACGCCACCTAGGCGTGATCACCTAGGTGGTCATCAAATTGAAAGATAGTGTACAAATTAATGACATAACTTTACTAATAGGTGGCGTCTATATAACCACAGAAAACAGTTCCCCTACGTTTCGTTAAACGTACAAAACGATTGACGCATTTCTTTTCTAAGAAAATTCATCTTTTCCACGCATCAAGTAAGCTAAAACGGAACGGTACTGTCATTTTTTGATACAAAGTGTCATTGGCCTGCGTGTTGTGTTGTATTCTCTTTGACGATTTTATTTACATGTACAATTATTTCATTTTCTTGTTTTGTAGTTGATTGGTTGTGTTGTGGTTGTGATGAAAATAGTGCTTCCCGTTATGGACTATAATACTGTTCAATTTTTTAACTCGTTGGTATCGAATTTTAACTGATTATAGATTTGATGCAAAAGTATTTGTGTGGTTTCTTTCGATAGTCTGAACCTTCTTATATATTTTTTTTATCACTCCTACGGTGCTCAGACGTGGTCGCTGACTACTTTGCCAAAGAGTGATGGAGCGAAGTATTTTAGGTGTGAAAAGAATAGATCGAATTCGGAACAGAATACTTCGCTCCAAAACTGGAATCGCCGATGTACGTCGTAAAGTAGCGGAAAGGTGGGCTCAAGGAGTCACAGGCTGGATACCCCCAGGGGGTAGAAGACGTCGCGGCCGCCCGAGGAAGCGCTGGCATGACGACCTGGACTTTCGAGCAGAAATGTGCTATACTCGGCAATAGGTACTGAGGGGTAATCACGAACAAATCTGACAGTCGCCGCGTTACGTAAACCTAACGTATTCGAGTGATATTGCGCGTCAACATCAGCCCGACTGCCGAACGTTGTAGCGTCACCGCGCAGTGTATCTCGGATACGCTAGCGTTACGATACGTTCACGATTGTCAAATTTATTCGTGATCAAGGCACTGCTAATGAGTAGACAAGCCGTTTTACCACCAAGTTTAATGATAAGTCGCAACGCAACTACGTCCTTGAAATTTTTAGAATCCTACTACCTAATATTATTAATGCGAAAGTTTAGATGTTTGGATGTTTATGTTTCAATCACGTCAAAACCACTGAACCAACTTGGATGAAACTTGGCATATATGTAGTTCGTAACCTGGATTGACATATAGGCTACTTTTTATCCCGAATAATTAACAGGATCTAAAGGATAAAATGAACGAAAAGGAAAAATTGAAATTGAAGGGACTCCCTTTTCCGCATTTAGGCTCAAAGTTGGCCCATTATGCGTGGGAACGAAAAGGATTAGCAGCGCCAATTGGCAAGAGGATTTCATTGTCATGTCATGTCACGTCAGTTTGACAGGACGTAGTACTACCTCTTTGGTCTAACAACTAGCGTTTGACATTCCAGTAGGTACACGGAAACTGTACACGCGCACGAAGTCGCGGGTAACTGCTAGTCAATCATATACCTACTTTAGAATATTTATATTGATAAATATACCTATAGGTACCTACCTACCTTCTTCAGACATACCTATTCCATTATTTATAAGTAGGTAGGTAGTAAAACTAGAACAGGATAGCCTAGGAACAAAAGACCTAGGCAACACCCGCAGAAAACTTATTTGTTCGTACCTAAATGGTTCGTAATGTATGGTAATGTTTCAGTACATAACTAAACAAGTACCTATTGGGTGTGATATTTTAATAATATATAATTAAAAGTCTACCTACCTTTTATGTTTTATTTTATCAAGCTAAAAACATTTAAGATTTCATATAATATCATTGTATTTTTTTGTTACCGCACTTGGCGGTAAGGCGTCAGGTTTAAAATCGAAACATCTATTATTTTACTAGCTTGATACGACCAGAGCGCTGTTGCCGCTCTGCATCCAGACTCTATCTCGCTCGTTCGACATTGCATAGCACAAGCTGTCAACGTCGCGCGCGTTGTAACCGAATTTTGGTATACGCTTTGCAAAATTTAGAAATAGCGCCATCTGACGTTTATTTCCGTACTGCTTATAGTGTCAGCGCGCCAGAGGTTCAAGAAAATAAACACCGTTTTGATTTATTACCGATTCGATACACCCAGCGACATCTCACGCCTTTGAAGGTAATCCATTTTCGGGTTACGATATTTTCTAAACGTCTGCTGGTCTATTTTTTTATTTGTCTATGGTATGACCTAAGTAAATCCTGTGGAAATTAGTTCTCTCGCTTTGGCTTGGCGCCCGCTGTGTCATAGAGCGCACACAAAGCCTGGGGACCGAGGGTTTGTTCATCCTGATAGACAGGATTCATCCAGGACTGGATAATTTAGTTAACATCTGTGAAAATTCGCTTTGAATCTTGAATTTCTTCCGCATTTATTAGATTTTGTAATATCCAGACAAAAGAGTAATTTTCACCATACCGCATTGCTTACAAAGATTATTATTATTCGGACTAGAGATCTCATATAGAGGGTGTTACAAAATGTCCCTATAAGCCCGAAAGGGGGAAAGTCTACATCATGGCGAACAACGTTTGTTCTAAAATGAAAATGAAATAAATTTATTTTGGCACAAAAATTTAGACATAGGTACACAAAGAAAAATAAAATAAGACAACAAAGAATAGTTACAAGCAAGATACAAAGATATTATTATAATATGTATTATATAAATTTCTACGACTTTAAATGTAAATAAACTAAAAAAAACTAAAACTGTCTTCCAACTTACCCAATACATATCTGCTCAGCATTCCGATCTTGTGTATCAATCTCAAGAATGAGCCTAATATCTATTCTGCGTCCCAAGTGACCAATTAGACGCTCTCCGCTGGATTGCACGACCATTGCAGACAGTACCTTGGCAATTATACGATGTACCATCTTGTACTATTGTATCTTGTTCGCCTTAAATTGGCTAAGGAGATAAATTGGCGATCGCTCGCCTGTAGATTAAATTAACTATCCTAGATGTACCGTTGGCAAACGCATACACTTACTTACTGTACCTACTTACTTACCTACTTACTTACTGTACTGTAATCTAGCAATCTACAACTGTAGTTTCCATATTACATGCTTTGCTTAGTTTGGAACTAGAAGTCGTTGTAAGAAATGTCCATGAACATATATTTTTTTCTTTTACAATGCATACTGTTATAAAAGATAATAAAGGAGTATTTTTAGATGTTGGTTTATTTAAAACTTTGTAAGTAGTTGCTCGAAAGACTGAGTAATATTGTAAGTACTAGTCTTGCTAACGCTACTTCGTAAATCTCAGGGTCCACCGCTCGACGTCTGTCTGATCGAACGCGAACGGAAATGAAATACAGATTTCCAGTAAGATGGACCGACTGTTCACTCGGAATTGGATGGTCTATCTATATTCAACCTCTGGCACAGCTAGTGACTACTGAGACGTTAAAGATGCGGGTTCGACGCCGTGACAAGACACAATGTTGTGGCTTTTGTAGATTTTTGCTTAGAAAAAAAACTTAAATTCTCAGATAGATTTCGAAACCCCTTGATGCGTCAGATTGGTTGTGGTCATCTTGTCGCCACAAAAACCTAACGTATTTGAATTATATTGCACGTCAAGGTCAGCTCGTGTGCCAAGCGATGTGCATCACCACGCAATGTATTTTGGATAGGTACGCTAGCGTTACGATACGTTTGCGACTGTCACATTTATTTGTGATCGGCCTATACAGGGTGTAACATAATGTCCCTATAAGTCCAAAAGGGGGGTATTCTACACGTCATAACGAACAGCATAAAAAAAATTGAAATTTCAACCTTGTTTTATTCAGCTTTTGCATTATGCCAATCTATTTTCGTGTTTGGTCTGAATAAGCCCCTTTTGGGCTTATAGGGACAATAATATGTAACACGTACAGGCAATTTTATGGCAAGTGCGCGGCCGACTAACTGTCATTTCCTTCTTCGCTCTTATTGGTTTTTTGGATTTTACTGGTATTTGTTGGTATTTTAGATACCTACCTACGTAATTCAACCTCTCCTATTACGAGTATTATGCTATTTATCTTTCAGGAACCTCAGTGAGAAGCAGAACGCAATTATGCGCGACCGTAAGGCCACATCGTTGCGTTGCGGTCGCCGCGCATCCCTTACAAACAGGGTTAATTAATCCTCCTGCAGGGGTATGCCAATCAAAGTTGAACTGCAAAGTTGAACTGCAAAGTTTTAAATCATGGTCAGTTCATACTAACTCATAGTTATTCTGTGACTAAATAGTGACATTATGATGTCATTTGATGTGTTTTTGCGCATATTTTGCTGTCAAGTGTCTAAAAAGAATGATCACGTGGTACAAAATTGCACCACGTGACCTGAAGAAATTACACCGGGCAGTGAAATATAACTTGACAGCAAAAGATTGGCATACGGGGGCTGGGCGCAATTACCCTCTAACCTTGTTTAGATTTGACAAGGGTGAATGACACTGTTGCACCCTTACTTATTGAAGTCATGGAAGAACCACATTCTTGAAAAACTAAGACGTTAAAACGACTGTAAAAGTAAGTTGCCATAAAAACTGTGATTAAAAATATACAAGATTTAATAGTTTTATTCCAGAAAAATACAGGTCATTATACGACAAAATATCTTTTAATAAAAAGATTAGCTTCAAAAATGTTCTAAATTAGGTTGACTGAAAGAGATCGCTTGTAGTGATAAAATCACCCATTGTACCTTTTAGTTTAATTGTTATTTCTCTTGTACTTATTATTATTATTTCCTTATTATTTTAAATCAATCTATTTAACACTCTACGCCGTAGACGTACTCGTAGGCCTTATAAGTTACGTAGACACTTCGTAGAGGCTCAAGGTCTACAAGGCCAATATAAGTAGAACTTTTTTCTTTTAATTAAAACGAAAGATTCGTTTATTTTATCATAATTGGTAGATCTTTAAACCAGTTTTCAACAATCATTCGTGTCACCGTTTCGCACGAACAATAAAGCGAACGAACGAAGCGAAGTGGCGAACTTTACTGCCACAACAATAATCCCCAAATCGTAAAACTCATCGAAAACTTGGCACTTATATCTCGGTGACGCAGGTACCGGGTACCAACAGCAAAACAATGGCTCGACAGACTTCATAAAGTTGTCACAGCAGGCGCCATCGAAGACACGAAGGGACTATAAATCATTTTGGTTTTGGAATATCGCATGAAACTAAATTTTTCTTTCTCCTGCCTACGAATACGAATGGAAAACAAAAACATGTTAGTCGATAGTTAGTTGAACTTCAGTCTTGCTTTGACGGTAAATTACAGTTATTTTGGTTTTTTAAACCATGCACCTATATAATTTTATATAATGATTTATTTTAGTTTCTAGAACAGAGCACTTTACTATGACCGCTGTTATGTATCTATGTAAATACAACCATGCTTCTTATGAATGTGTATAGATTATCACATTATTTATTTACTAAAGTTATTTATGCTAACCTTTGCATGTCACTGGCTCATTTCATTACATTATCAGCTACATTTGTTGCTTCTAGGTTCAGTTTGTTATAAGTTGAATCCAAAAGGTCTTTTTCTTTAGCAGCAGCATCAGAAGCTTTATCCTTCAGTTCAGTATCTTTATCTTTCACCTCACTCAAACCATTTTTGATAGTTTGCATTCCCTTACTCACTAATTTTTGTTTATATTGTCGTTGGCAGTCTGCACATTATCGGAAACCTTGTCATAAATATCGTTATCTACACCAGCTGCATCTTCTGCATTGTCTTTCAAGTCACCGTGACCATCACCTAGACGGATATCGATGATTCCTTCGCCGTGTTGCACTGGCGTGTTGTTTTCCGACTCTTTGCGCAACTCATTCAATTGTTTTCGTAGATTTTCAACAGCTTCTGTAAATGCGTCTCCTTCTAGCTTTCTCGTGCCGTCTGCGTTGAATAGTTTATCCATTGTGTCTTTGATGATCTTCGCTTCTTCACTTGGTGGCTCTGTGCTGGTTTCGACAGGTTTATTTCCATCGCCTAGGATGAAATGTTTAGCTTTGGCCAAGCGTTGCTTCAGGCGGCAGTACATGTTCCAAAGAAGTCCGCTATCATTGGGAATATCTTCAACTACCCATAGCTGTTCATGGAGTGCGTGCATTTTCTCGTGAGTAGAATGGATCATACCACCGATTAATCCTCTTTCTTCTTCTTTTTGGTTTGTTTCAGGTTTGCTTAGTCCCACTAGTCCTTTGCTATAAGACCAAGCATTCTTCACGTCTTGCCCAAGACCAGTTGTTGTATTCTTGATTCGTCCGTAAACTCCTTCTATCAGGCCTCCATTACTTTCTACCACCAGCAATAAAGCTATCACATATATTTTCACTAAGTTTAAATTCATTTTCGATACAAGCTGTTTGCTTTGATTGTGAATACACACTAGTTTCAAATAATAATGACATGCTTATTTAAATATAGCTTTATCGATTCCTGGCCTCATTAGCCACTGCGTCATGCATGTTAGTTTCGACTGATAGGATTTGAACTTTGTCTGGGTAAATAGTAAAATAATATTGATTGGAATTTCTGCGTAATGCTAACGACTGCGTTTGAATTAATTAAGTAGGTACTTGAAAGCAAGTCTTTTGTAAAATAATCAATATTTTCAAAGAATTTAACATGATTGTATTGACATGTCTATAAAAAAAATCAAATCAAAATAAAAAAAAGTCAAAAAATAAAATAAAAATGAATTTTTATTACGCGCCACTGATCTCGATTTTTGGCTTTCAGTCCTCACCATTCTGGATCAATGACATCAGTGTTTGCGCTACATTTTCAGCTCATATCCTCATGTCAGGGAAGTGGTCAAATTAAACACGAGACTACAAAGTCTGGCATGGCAGACTGCCAGAGCATCGGAGCTTGGACTTCGGACACGTATTACCACTAACTTAAGTAAACTTTAGCACCAAGGCCTCTACTAGATTTAGTTTACTTATTAGGGGATGCAAATTGAAAACTATCCTAATTAATTTTAGTAGTGTTCCTGATTTGGTACCTACGGTTGGTAAGTAGGTAGTTAATTAGCTTTCCTTTCCATCGTCGACTATTCTACTAAAACAAAAGAACATCTTGTTATTTTAAAGGGTAAAATAAATAAAAAATAAATAAATAATAAATGCAGTCCTCTGTGAGCTTGCGTATGTGAAAAAGTGGCGACTGATAAACAATACTTGGGGGATATTTCTTGGGGGGATATTTTCTACTTACTTGGGGGGCTGTGACAGGCGTCACAGCTCAGTCGGTAATAGCTCTGCCTTCCGTGCTGTGGGTGGTGGGTTCGATCCCCACTAAGAACAAAGATTTGTGTGTGGCAAACATAGATGTTTGTTCTATGTCTGGGTGTTACTATGTATTATAAGTATGTATTTACAAAAAAAAAGTAAGTATATAAGTATTCTATCAGCATCTGGTTCCCATATTACAAGCTTTGCTTAGTTTGGGACTAGAGGGCGTCGTGTGAAATGTCCACGAATATTTATATTTATTTATTTATTTCGATGTCGTTTTTAAATAGGGATTGGTTAGAAGCTTTGATGAAAATTACACAGATATTTTAAACCACATTTATACGCCTACAATTCGTTTTTCTACGCGGTCTATACCGTTTATGGTTGGTACAAGTATAACTATTCTATAACTCGTTATAAAATAATTTTATCTGCTGCAAAATTAGTTAGTTTGGTGTTGCTAGAACATTAATTATTAAAACTGCACTAGAACTACCCACAATTTTCATTCCACGCAAAAACGCGTTCGCACATCGTTACGATATCGCAACATACTCCAAAATTCAATTTCATTCGCTATTACCACTGCGATACCCAAATCTTGCACCCTAAAATCACCCTTATTACTATGCGGGCAGAGTGTAATATTAATATTTGAAAAGTAAATCAGAAATAAGTTAGCAAAACCATTTACCGAATTTCGGGCGATATCATAGAGAGGTATTATTAAGAGCTCGTTTGGGATTCCCCTTGTGTTGTGTTCATGGTTGGGAATTGTTTCCATTAAACATAGATATAGATGCCAGAAACCATAAGCATCTGGCATAAGTGCAATGAAATAGGTGCTGTTAATAGCACCTATTTCATTTCACTTCCCGAAATGCTCAAGCATTAAAATAAAAAAAAAAATATTTATATTAATTTTTAGATATTACACTTTTTTTTATTCCACTAAACGATGGAACAAGCCGATGGCCACCTGATGTTAAGTGGTAACCACTGCCTATAACGATGCATTGTCTCACTGAGCACGTCTACTGCAGAGATACCCTGTGATGCATTGTACTGCGCCCATCACTCTGAAACACAAAGGCGTTAAGTCTCATGTGCCTGTGATGCATCGGCAACCATACCCTTCAAACCGGAACACAGCAATGCGAGCATCACTGCTTGGCGCACGAAATAGGTACGGTGGTAATACTTCCCCGGACGAGCTCCGAGAAAACCGTATGCGTATGGAAACACTCCGACATCGACACCCCATCATCGAATATTCCAGTCTCGCGCCCCGTATTGTCAATATTCCGCTGGCTACCACCAGCTCACACCAAATTATGATAGCCGTATTAAGAGAGTTATTAAATAAAGAGGTCCGATTCGAAGGCTTTGCAGGAAGCATACTAATCAGTCGAGGCGAGACAATTTGCGGAAATGGTTTGCGGGGAAATGTATTGCTTTGCTTTGTTAGAATATTGTATGTAGGTGCTCTTCTAGTCTAGCTGGGTTTTAATTAAAAAGCGTGGTTTATCGCTTTAGATCAATGATTCGGTGCCACAAACAAGAAAGGGGGTTCTCAAACCGCTAACGACACGATACGTACACGATATCGTCGAAGAGCTATATAGCTTTTTAATCGTGTCGGGGCCGAACCCGATATTTTAACTTCGGGTTTTTACTCAAGGAATGCTGATATTGATTCTGTTCACCATTCAAACACACAGATCTCATAGTCTGAGTTTTGTTGTACGAAACGAATACCGAAAGGCGACTTGCGAGATATATTTTACGTAATCGAAAGCCCGATAACCGCCTCTAACGGGAGTTTTGCGAACAGTTTCTCTTCAAACAAAAATTCCGAGTTTCATAATTCTTTTTGAAAATCAACAAAATAAAACAGACTACAGGCTCTGTAGACCTATGAGCTCGGTATCCTAGAGATATATGGGAAACTTAGCTAGCTAAGTTCTCCACGCGTCTTGTCTTGCAACATGTAATTAAGGAACAGTCTAAGTTTGAGGCAATCCCTCATAACCATGCGGAAACTAAGTTCGCTCGCTCCTCCGCTCTATTCCCATGGATAGTAAGATAATTAGGTAGTTAATAGATAGTTTCTATCTTAGTGCCCACGTTGATAGATTTCTGAAAAGCTTGCGGCACTTTCCGCTGAGGGAATCTTTACAACAAGTAATACATTGTATAGTCACAACGGATCTATGTTTCTTCTTCTTATTTATTTTATTTTTACATGGAAAACAAACAGCTTATAAAATAGGAGTAGAGGGAAGTATAGAACGACAGAGCCTAAAGTAGTTTTCACTAATAGTAGTTCATGTTTGGGTCGAATTGGCGCGCCAATTATTCCCCACAACAGTAACATGCGCAATCGTTGCACCTAACTTCAGAGGGATAAAGATCCGTTGTGCGTACTGTATCTACGCGCGACAGATAAAAAAGTTATGTTGGTAAGTAGGTAAGTAGTGCTTATTATTGAGGAAAATGTCTAAGGATTTAAACACCAAAGTTTGGTTCTCAATATTGTAAAAAAAAATTATTCTGATCCTACCCTCTTTATCTTTATTCCACTTTTTCAAGATCCCATGGCACACTCCTACCTTGCTCTATAATCTAAGTAGGTGCTTAAAGTAGTTGCAATTTTCTCCGATATAAAAAGTTTAAAATGAAGGGGTTGCCAATAATAGTGGGAAAATGTACAAAACCGTCAAGTTCGATCGAAAGATAAAGCAGTGGGTTCCGCAATGAAACCTTGATTTCACGTCTAAAATAATTACAAAATATGCGCTTCCTAAATATCAGGTGGGCCATCGGCTTGTTCCAACTTTTGGTTGTATAAAAAAAATATGCGCAGACTTTTTTTTTTTTTATACATTATAGACAAACGTTTGACCGCAATCTCACCTGATGGTAAGTGACGATGCGGTCGACGATGTAGCACATTTGCCTAGAAGAAACCTATTCACTCTCCTCTTGAAAATATTCAAATTGTAAGTGTTCGGAACTACATACTAACTGATTACTTAAAAAAACCACGCTTTTTATATTCTTCGTTGAAGAAGAAGGTGAAGATTAAATTAAAATATGCTTAGGTATATATATATCAATAGGTAAATTATTATACTTAAACACTATCGATAACACCCCTTTCCGGTTAATTATTTGTTAACGTTTGAATTGCATTTTTTGACGTTTTCATTAAGTAATTTCCGAACTCTAATAGGAAAAAGCTGTACTTAAGTGCAACACGGCGCTGACCGCCGGCAATTTTCCATGTTTAAGGGGCCTTCTTTTCATTTTGGCCTATTTAGCTCATTTTTCGAACTCGATTTTTATTACAGTTAACGTTTTACGATTACAAATATAAATGGAAATTAAAGTTTGGTTCAATAAAAATAGAATGCTGGGAGAACATTTTAAATTAGGCAATACACAACTGAGAAATAAATTAATTTGTAACGCATGTCTTCGTAAAATTATCAAAAATGTGAACTTTTCGTCTTGATTTTATCATATAAAAAACTAGTTTAAAGATAATTTAAAAATGCAATTAAAATATTTATTTTGTTAAAAATAGAATGCTGGGAAAAAATTGCTACCCGTTCATACAATATGTTAGAGAAATTATTTTTTGAAAACACCGCCTTTTACGTAATTTTACTCTTCAAACAAACTGTGATTTCTACGAAAGTAAGAAGTTTAAAGTTAAAATACGCATACTATATAAAAGAACAGGTTTTTTTCTTGCAAATAAAAATAAAATTATAGTCTTGTACCTTGTACTTATTTTTATAGGATTTTTCTAAAATCACCTATATATCATGCAGCGCAACGCTGCGGGTGGCATTCCGCGCTGAGCGGCCGTGGAGGGAGGACGTATCGCTTTTCGTCGTGCGCACTATACATATACATATATCGACAAATAGCAGTATCGGCACCAAATTATAGTGTGACCGCGTGATTTGATCCTTCGTGCGGCCGTAGGTACTTGGTAGATGTTTTCTAACTATATTATTTAGGTTTCATAAAATGTCGGTATCTTCTCGATATTTGAACTTATGTAAATAATAAAAAACACTTTTTCAATCAAGTACCTACCTACCTACTTAGTATATAGGCCGATTTATAAATTACTCAAATGGACTTACTACTTTCTGCTACTTGCCTACTTAGCATCTACTTACTGCTGACTGACTTGACTCCTTGTGAAATTCCCCCCCCCCCTCTCTACCCCTCTCCAATTTCTCATAGAGGTACCACACACCCTATGACGTATTTTTGGAAAAAGTAGAATAAGATCGATTTTATGGATCGATTGATTAGTGACAAAGCGAGGAAGGCTCTCACAAAATTTATCTCCCTCCTCCATTTTCATGTCTAAGATGGCGGACATTGATTTTTTTGAGGAAAAAGATATGGGTGTCGTTTTCGCGATATTTTGGGATGCTGATTACGGAAATGGTATCCATTTTGAAATCCAAGATAGCGGACTTTGGTTTTTTTTGAGTAAAGTGATATGGGTGTCGTTTTCGGGATATTTTGGGGTGCTGATTGCGGAAATGGTATCCATTTTGAAATCCAAGATGGCGGACATTGGTTTTTTTGAGTAAAGTGATATGGGTGTCGTTTTCGGGATATTTTGGGATGCTGATTACGGAAATGATATCCATTTTGAAATCCAAGATGGCGGACATTGGTTTTTTTGAGAAAATAGATATGGGTGTCGTTTTCGGGATATTTTGGGATGCTGATTACGGAAATGGTATCCATTTTGAAATCCAAGATGGCGAACATTGTTTTTTTTTGAGAAATTAGATATGGGTGTCGTTTTCGGGATATTTTGGGGTGCTGATTACGGAAATGCTATCCATTTTGAAATCCAAGATGGTGGACATTGGATTTTTTGAGAAAATAGATATGGGTGTCGTTTTCGGGATATTTTGGGCTGCTGATTACGGAAATGATATCCATTTTGAAATCCAAGATGGCGGACATTGGTTTTTTTGAGAAAATAGATATGGGTGTCGTTTTCGGGATATTTTGGGATGCTGATTACGGAAATGGTATCCATTTTGAAATACAAGATGGCGGACATTGGTTTTTTTGAGAAAATAGATATGGGTGTCGTTTTCGGGATATTTTGGGATGCTGATTACGGAAATGGTATCCATTTTGAAATACAAGATGGCGGACATTGGTTTTTTTGAGAAAATAGATATGGGTGTCGTTTTCGGGATATTTTTGGGATGCTGATTACGGAAATGATATCCATTTTGGAATCCAAGATGGCGGACATTGGTTTTTTTGAGAAAATAGATATGGGTGTCGTTTTCGGGATATTTTGGGATGCTGATTACGGAAATGGTATCCATTTTGAAATCCAAGATCGGACTTTGGTTTTTTTGAGTAAAGTGATATGGGTGTCGTTTTCGTGATATTTTGGGGTGCTGATTACGGAAATGGTATCCATTTTGAAATCCAAGATGGCGGACTTTGGTTTTTTTGAGAAAATAGATATGGGTGTCGTTTTATATTATATTATATATACCATTTCCGTAATCAGCATCCCAAAATATCCCGAAAACGACACCCATATCACTTTACTCAAAAAAACCAATGTCCGCCATCTTGGATTTCAAAATGGATATCATTTCCGTAATCAGCATCCCAAAATATCCCGAAAACGACACCCATATCTATTTTCTCAAAAAAACCAATGTCCACCATCTTTGATTTCCAAATGGATACCATTTCCGTAATCAGCATCCCAAAATATCCCGAAAACGACACCCATATCTATATTCTCAAAAAAACCAATGTCCGCCATCTTGGATATTAAAATGGATAGCATTTCCGTAATCAGCACCCCAAAATATCCTGAAAACGACACCCATATCACTTTATTAAAAAAATCGATGTCCGCCATCTTGGATTTCAAAATGGATACCATTTCCGTAATCAGCATCCCAAAATATCCCGAAAACGACACCAATATTTATTTTCTCAAAAAAACCAATGTCCGCCATCTTGTATTTCAAAATGGATACCATTTCCGTAATCAGCATCCCGAAAACGACACCCATATCTATTTTCTCAAAAAAACCAATGTCCGCCATCTTGGATTTTAAAATGGATAGCATTTCCGTAATTAGCACCCCAAAATATCCTGAAAACGACACCCATATCACTTTATTAAAAAAATCGATGTCCGCCATCTTGGATTTCAAAATGGATATCATTTCCGTAATCAGCACCCTAAAATATCCCGAAAACGACACCCATATCACTTTACTCAAAAAAACCAATGTCCGCCATCTTGGATTTCAAAATGGATACCATTTCCGTAATCAGCATCCCAAAATATCCCGAAAACGACACCCATATCACTTTACTCAAAAAAACCAATGTCCGCCATCTTGGATTTCAAAATGGATACCATTTCCGTAATCAGCACCCCAAAATATCACGAAAACGACACCCATATCACTTTACTCAAAAAAATCAATGTCCGCCATTTTGGGATTTCAAAATGGATAGCATTTCCCTAATCAGCACCACAAAATATCCTGAAAACGACTCTTCTATCACTGTACTCAAAAAATCAACGTTCGCCATTTAGACTTCAAAGTAGATGCCATTTCCGCAATCAGCACCCCAAAATATTTCGAAATCGACACCTGTATCATTTTACTCTAAAAAGTAAAGTGTGCTGTCCTGGATTCGAAAACGTAGTAGGGGAGATAAATTCTGTCAGAGTCAAAATGTTCCTTTATTTTGGCAAAATTCATGTTTCGATTCGAATGGCTCGAAATAATGGAGGTCGAATTCTGCTACAATATCTCTGAGAGGAGAAGAGGGGGCATTAAACTGGAATTATAAATACTGTTAGGTCAATAAAAAAATTATAATTATAGAGGGGTTGCTATATTTATTTTATTTTCTACATAATAGAGGGGTTGCAATATTTATTTTATTTTTTACAATCTTTTTATTACAATTCGTACAGCAGTTCTACCCACGTCACGTGGAGATAGGTACCTACCACATACCAACTTAGTAATTAGACTACAAATCAATCGTACTCATCCAGTGAACGAACATGTCGAAAGATCAAATTCGTTTGTCCTTTGCGCGTCGCAAACGCGTAGCGCAGCGCGTCGCGTATTCATAAATGCCTAAACTTGACGTCGTCAAATTTTAATACGGCCCCTTAACGAGTTCCGCTTGTTGGCTGTTCTTTATTTTTGAACCACCACTTTTTATAATGAACCAAACACAGGTGCAATCAGTTTCACTTTACACAGGTAAGATTAGGACTGAATACATGAAAAATACTGCATTATTATCGCATAATAATGATGGTAAACATATATTTTACTGAGCTAAACGTTTAGGTAAAACCAACACGACCGATCATCATCCATTTGATAAGACTGGGTGCGATATATTAAAAAAAATCTATCTATTTCTGTCTCTTGTTTATGTCCTGTTTTGTGTGCAATAAAGAATTAAGAAAAAAGTAGGTACGTGTACAGCAGGTACGATCAGTGCCCTCGATAAAGGTAGCTAGCTCTAACCAGAGGAAGAGGCTATGTGTGAAGAGTACCACAATAATAAGACCGAGATAGGTATATATTGCGTATATTCTCTCCAAGTTTAAAGTTTCTTACAGCTAAGTGAAGCACTGCCGTGCGTTTTTGTCAGCGCGATCTACGTTTGGTACATTTTTAGCAGCGCCATCTAGTTCTGATTTTTGCAACACTGACAACACTCACTTCTTATTGGCTATTAATTATCGGCTTATGGTTATTGGTTTAACATACCGCCCACTAAGAACAAATTGACAAAATTTGTTCTTTAATATACCGCCCACCATGAGCTTTGGTGTAGATTAAGTTTAGACGTTAAGTTGAATTCGGTAAGTTAAGTTAGTTCTACTAAGTTAAGTTTAGTTGCTAGTTAAGTTCAAGTTGACCTAAGTTAAGTTACATGCACATAATAAAATTTTAAGTTGATATTTTGCTAGTTTTTCTTGTTACAATCTAACATTCTCAGATACCTAACCTAAGTTATAATCTAAGCTAGCTATGCCGTGTTAGGCAGAATACATAGTTTTGAGGTGGGTCTTTTCATGACACTTGATTTGGTACGAAGAGATACAACCCGAGTGATATTGTCTGGACCGGGATGTTTGGTGATCACTCGGCCAAGCAACCAACGATAAGGAGGCAATTCTTCCTTTGATACGAGTACCGAATCTTCTACTGCTTTAAGTTTGAAAAGACCATCATCGCTTCGATATGTGATGTCTATCCGTTTTCCTACCCTCCACCTTTGTTTATCGTCGACGTCCGGATTCAAAAGTTTGTTTTGATAAGTTTGTTTGAAGGGACCCCTAATTTTCATTGCTTTTCCGCTCCCACTTTTCTTTACGTCTGCTATTCTTTCCGTGCTTTTTTCTTTCTGACATTGCTTGATACACATTTCCAACGCTGCTTTCTGCTTTTGTGTAGTCAGAAACCCTTGATTTTTGTTTTTCTTTCGCTTCTTCCACGTCATATGGCGACTACAATGTTCTACTACTCTGATTAGCCTATCCCTGTTTGTTGACTGTTCCCATAATTTGTGTGTGTTTCTTACAAGGTGAACCTTTATCTCTTCTATGTTAGTTTTTTCGTTCTTCTTGCTGTCATAGTTTACTTCTTTCTTCTGCAGTACTTCTAGACCATTGAACCACAAGATATCGTTGACGTGTTCCAAAGAGTCTAGTTCTCGTGAGGCACAATCTGCTGGATTTTGCTTTGATCGGATGTGTAGCCACTGGTGTGAATCTAATGCTGTTAAAATTTCAGAAACTCGGTTAGCTACGAAAGTCCGCTGGTGATTGTTTCGCAATGAGGAGGGAACTGGTAATTCGCTACGGTAAGTTAACCATTCCTCTAAATTCTTGCTTGGCACTTTCTCGTTCCACTCTAGTTCTGATGTCCAAGGCTTCTGAATGCTTATGTTTTTGACTATGACAGTAGATGCAATCCATCCTAATGGATCGGACCGTTGTGATGTATCTGAGATAAATACTTTTTTTGTTACAGATTCTTCTAACTGCGGAAGTGACACCGTGTCTTGATGAGCATCACTTCTTCGGTTCCAGGTAAGTCCCCATTGTTTCACTGCTTCATTAGTTTTTAGTTTTACTCCATCTTCCTTATCCATTCTTTTTCCTGTTTCCTTGATTTCCGCTTGAAGTTCTTCGCTGTTGCTTGATTCCATTCGTCGTTTATCTCGCTTTGTTTTTAGAATTTGATGATTTACCATTTCCATGTTTAGTTTTGTTGTAGATTCTAGAGTCTCGTCGTCTGTTGGTACTTCGTTCCTGTTATTGTTAACCCTTGCAGCCACTGAACTTACTTTTGTGTTGTTTACTTCTTTTTCAGGTACGCTCTCCGTGTGATTCAGATGCAAGTAATCTTCAAGAACGCCTACATCTTTCGCTTTTAATTCTGTTGCTTTGTTTAGTTTCTTCTCTGCTAATTTTTCTTTTGCTTTCAGATCTTCAAGTTTACATGGCAGCTCTTCATTGTTTCTCCCATCTTCATCTCCTCCGGTGGTTTCAGCACAGAACTTCTCGCGACCTGTCTCCTCTTCGGTAAGTATTGGCTTTATAGTTTTTGCTTTTGTTTCTGCTTTTAGATTCCAGAACTCCTTAAGTTGAATGTCCTCTTCAACACACACTTGATGCATGGCTATCAAATTCGTTGCTTGCTTGTTTGAATTTGATCCTGCCACTCCAGATAAAATCCACCCTAGTGATGTGTGTTGTGCTAATAAGGACCCCTGCTTCTGAATTCCTGCCCGCATTACTTGACCAACGACCTCAGCTCCCAACAGAAGATCGATCCTGCTTGGCGTGTTGTATCCTGGATCAGCTAGTGGTAAATTGCAAACCCATTCTGCTGCAATTACCTGTTTGCTGGGACGTAAGGTCGTGATAGATTTCAAGACGTACGCGTCTAGTGACAGCTTGATATTCTGGAAGTCTTCGTGCATTGATGAAATGTTAAGTTTAACCCTAGATTTGGCTAAAATGTTATGTCTTCCTCCTACTCCTGAGATAACTCCCCTTACCGGGGTCTTTGTTAGACCCAGGTGTTGAGCCGTTGCTTCTGTGATAAAGGATGCCTGGGATCCTTGATCAAGCACCGCTCTTATGATCTGAGTATCTCCGTTCTTAGTTTCAGCTTTGATGAGAGCAGTAGCCAACAAGACTTGATTTTGTGGCGCCACTCCTCCTGATGCGAAGCATGCTACGGGTGCTTCTTCCCCTGAACTACTATCTGCTGACGAATTACTGCTTGCTATTGCTACTGGTTTTGGGTTGGTGTCACCCGTTAAGTGTAGATATGTATGATGCCGACGTCGGCAGACGCGACATGAAACTCGGCACCGGCATTGATTGGCAGAGTGACCATCGCCTAGGCAATTAAAGCACAAACGTTGTTTTTCGACAAATACCCTACGTGCTGATACCTCTTCGTTTTCAAATGCCTTACAATGTACGAGCTTATGCTGTTCTTTACAAAATTTACATGTTACAGATACATTGGCTTCTTCAGCAACGTGAAAAGATCTTGGTGCAACCCTTGACTTGTTGGAGCTGGATCCCGTGTCTACGAACTCTAACGCCCGGAATCGCTTAGTTAAGAACTCGTGAAATGCTTCAAAGTTAAGTAGTTCGTTTCCAGTAATGTTCGCGCTTTCAAGCTCCCACTGCTTTCTGGACTCGGGGTCCAACTTCAATGAAGTCATGTAGATAATGATCAAATCCCAAGTGGATACATCTACCCCAAGATTACTTAAAGCACCGATACATTCTGTGGTGTTGTCCAATATTTCCTTCAAAAAGGATGCAGATTCTGAGTTGCTACTACGTTGACTGAATAACCGCTTTAAGATTGTGTTACAAAGATATCGCTTATTGTTATAGCGCTCGATAAGAGTATTCCAACATTTGTCGTAATTCGCTGATGATATGATAAAATTCCTTACTAACTGCTCTGCTTCTCCCCCCAGTAACCCTTTGAGATATTGCATTTTGATAGCGTTGTCCATATCAGTGTCATGAACCAATGATTTAAAAAGATCATGGAAGGTGGTCCACTCAGTATAATTCCCAGTGAACTTTGGTATCACAATTTTTGGTAATTTGGCAATATGTGCATTTTTATCCCCGGATTTATCTACTAACTTAGACTTCACTGTTTCACTCATCGCAACTTCCTCAACGTGTAAATCCTGCATTAAACGACATTTGTATTCTATGTATAGTTCTTCCGTAGTGTCAAACAAATCTTTTGTTACATACGTGGTAGCTTTTAATTTTTCAGGATTTACCGTCTTGTATAGTTCGGCGTGAGTATCCACAAATGTTTGCCATAGCTGCTCTAATGACTCAAGTTTTAATTTACTCAACTGTTTAGATCTTCTTTCTTTTGGGGTTTTCTTATAATTGCTAAACCCTTTCGAAACCCTCGAACTCAGATTTTCTTGAGTAAATAAAAGTTGTTCCATCGTCGCAGTTTAATAGAATGCAATTTTTTAAAAATTTTACAATTTACAAGTCCAAATATTTTTTAATTTTTTAAAAATTTTACAAGTCCAAATATTTTTTAGCTGAAATTTTCTAAGTGTTTGAACAAAAATCGAAAATCGGGCATAGGTTCCCCGTCTGACCAGATTTCTTAAAACTATTCTAAGTTAATGCTACTAGTTCAAATAAGAATGATTTTAGGTTAGAAATTACAAGTGATTTTACTACTAATTACTAAGTTAAATAAATAGTCCAATTTTTATATCACCAAATATCCTCGCTGTTTGTTGGAGTCCTCTTGACGCCTGGATGCTGCTTGGATGACGCCTGGATGCTGCTTGGATGACGCCTGGATGCTGCTTGGATGACGCCTGGATGCTGCTCGGATGCAGCCTGGCTGACGCTTGCTTGCAGCCTGGCTGATGCTTGGTTGCTGCTGGTCGGCTACACCCCGCTCCCTCCTGAGCGTGGGTGCTTGATAAATGCGCTCAAGCTTATGCTTGAAGCTGAGCGCGCCCTTGCCGCCAGAATTCCTCTTCCGACTGGTTCCCTAGTCCCTACCAGTATCGCCCAGGTGGGGTGGGCATCGCGGTAAAAATGATTCACTACCTGCCGTGATACGTTCCGTACGTACCCGACTCGAAGGACCAAAATGTACAGCAGGTACGATCAGTGCCCTCGATAAAGGTAGCTAGCTCTAACCAGAGGAAGAGGCTATGTGTGAAGAGTACCACAATAATAAGACCGAGATAGGTATATATTGCGTATATTCTCTCCAAGTTTAAAGTTTCTTACAGCTAAGTGAAGCACTGCCGTGCGTTTTTGTCAGCGCGATCTACGTTTGGTACATTTTTAGCAGCGCCATCTAGTTCTGATTTTTGCAACACTGACAACACTCACTTCTTATTGGCTATTAATTATCGGCTTATGGTTATTGGTTTAACAGTACGTATGTAATACAAAAAAAATATATTCTTACTCCAATCTAGTTCCCATAAGGTACAAGCTTTGCTTAGTTTGGAACTAGAGAGCGTCGTGTGAGTTATCCATGAATATTTACCTCATAACCTTACCAACGCTATGAGGTGGTAGGTACGTTCACTCGGGCGGGACGTACAAAGTAATCACAACGTGAATCACTCTAAAACATAAACAACGTAAACTTACTCGCTAGATGTCAATTGTTATACAATTACCCCCAACTACAACCCAGTACACCTACAAGTTACCTAACTTTAAGTATAAGTTCTGCTTCTATTGTCCACCAACTCAATATAACCAGCCGTTAGTTAAACCATTCTAGACGGCATCGATGACCTAGTGAAAGTTAGTAAGAGCTTTATAGAGCTCAGTAAATGAATAATCAAGTAAATTGAATTCGCTCTACATCAAACGGCTGGAAAAGTTCGCAAATGCTCGAAATTGAAACAAAGTGTTTACAGAGCAAACCAATATCTAGCTCAATACGGTATTTGTAGTACTTTTTTTTGCTCTACCATGCAGTTGAGCTCGTCCTAGGTGAATGTGCATCTTCCAACGCGTATAGTAAGTACTCTATAACCCTACCCTATAAAATAAAAATTCTTTGTTTGCTTACTAAATATTAAAATTGTAAAAATAAACAGACAGAAGAGTTGGAAATTAAAAGATATGAGTCGGGAATGTACTTCTTATTGACATGAATATCAGATCTTGTTAGTCAAGTGAAAAGACTAGGTAAGTATACATCACAGTAAACCTACTTCGTCGACTACGTGAGGGCTTGTAGGCAAAGGTATAAAAAAATTACTACATTGTTGTTTGTTCCTCATCGCATGCTGTGACGCCCTATAAGTATGGGAGCACTATTATTATGACCCTCGACTAGCTCACTTGATACTAAAGTGCAAACTCGTGTTGGGAGTCCTATTTTAAATAAAATAAAAAAAAAAATACACACACAAAACTTTCAGGAGATTTCTGGAATAAGCCCACGCGACCTAACGCGAACGGGCAAGAAACTACTGCCTGGTTCATCCTAGCGTTTTTTTCTGTGATCCTATTTACAAAGGATGTCAACATAGATCCTCAAATATTTGTATTTTCCCGACCTTTATTCACACAATAGTCAGGTCACATTTAAATCCAAGACAAGTCACCCTATTTACGCTTTTACAAGATTGTGTAGTGATCCCGATATTTACAGAGGCCACGTTCCCCGGATAAAAATGTTATTATGAAAGCCCGGAGCTTTATGAATAACTGTTCTTAGGGCTTTATGGTGTGCACAAAGCCCCAATATTAATAACTGTATGTACAAATAATACATAATGTAATAAGGAAGGGTAGAGATCAAACTACACTGTTACATTTTTAACCGACTTCAAAAAAGGAGGAGGTTCTCAATTCGGTTGTATGTTTTTTTTTTTTTATTTTTTTTTTTTTTTATTTTTTTTATTTTTTTTTAATGTTTGTTACCTCAGAACTCCGTCATTTATGAACCGATTTAAAAAATTCTTTTTTTATCTAAAAGGATATACTTCCAGATTGGTCCCATTTAATTTTCATCAAAATCGGTTCAGTAGTTTGGGTGATAAATAGAAATAACTGAAAAAAATATGCCAAGTTGCGGCGTAGCGCCTACCATTTTACTGCTAGCAACGATGCAATATGTCAAGTTGCGGCGTAGCGCCTACCATTGTACTGCTAGCAACGATGGACCCTTTGTGGTGCACACCTAAATTTTTACATTTTTCTAAATTGGTCTATAAACCCAGTTTGTACATTCAAACCGCATTTAATTGGAGAAAAGCAAAAACCCACCAGTTGTTCCTCTAAAGAATCAACACCAACCACGTGCACGAATTGCGTATTTTGCTTTCCTGTGACTTTTATGTGGTGTTTATAGTGACTAGAACATTCCCAATGAACTATCATCATCATCATCATCATCATCATCATCATCATCATCTGATGATGAAGCTGGTAGTCGAATTGAAGTCGGTTTTTCCAGTTTTTTAACTTATAAATTATGTACAGAATCTAACTTTATTGTGAATCAATATCTTCTTATATACTAGGGCATACGTGGTATCGTGTCATTACTAGATCATTTACCGAGCACGTTGACTAAACTCAGCATTCGTGTTGTATCTAACTACGCGCTTATCGCCATATCTCACATATAGGTATCTTTAACTAACCATTTTTGTAAGATCGATAACGTCTTTTCCAAAAGATGTTCAATAAGCTAGAATGTTTTAAGTCGCTTGAATTAGCATCTATACCTAGGTTTTTAAAAAGTTTTCTATGCTATTTTATTAAACAAAGAATTTAATTTAGCCGTCCGTGTTTTATCCCGGTTAGTTTCAATGTTTCAAAGATACGTGTTTGATGTGTTATAAAATACATGTTTCTTGAAATATGACTTACATAGATATCCAATCTTTGATAAATCCTATCCTAAATATAAACGACGCAACAACATCTAAAGAAAAATAACGCCCAAATAGCGAGTAGCTGTGATTTGCTCCACGATATAAAGTCAAGATAGCCTCTTCATAAGGCAAATAAGATTCCATCTTTACGAGTGGCTAGAACATCGCGATATAAAGAGCAATAAAATAAATTGGACACACGCCGGCCAGCGTATATACCCGCTATGGGCTTGGAAAAACGGTGAACGTGAATTAACGTCGCAAGCTTTCATTCACTAGATGCTTCATCATCAGATGATAATGGTGATGGCAGTTCATTGGGAATGTTCTAGTGACCGTAAACACCACTAAAAAGTCACAGAAAAGCAAGATAGGTACGCAGTTTCGTGCACGTGGATGGCATATTTTTTTCCAGTTATTTCTATTTATAAGCCAAACTACTGAACCGATTTGGATGAAAATTGAATGGGACCAACCTGGACCATCCTTTCAGATAGAAAATTAATTTTTCAAATCGGATCATATATAACAGAGTTCTGAGGTAACAAACATTTAAAAAACATACAACCGAATTGAGAACCACCTTAAAAATAGAGTTTGCCATTATAATACGGACTATAATTAGCGGTGACTTTTTTTTAGGAAATTGATCTAGCTTTGGCGCAATATTATTTCGTAGCTTCAAACATGCCGAACTTTATTCTTGTTGTCTGAAACAAAAACGTTCAGAGTAGGTATTTTAACACTAAAGTTTTTCATAGAAGCACAATAAAACTTTTTTAAAATGAAATACTTACAGTAAAAGTATCGATACTTATTGTTTTCCTGAAAATTTTATTCACAGGCCTAAACTAACCTATATCCTAGTACTTCTACAATAAATACACCAACAGTTTTTGCCAAACCAGCCACAAATTTTGAGTTTATTCTCACCTCATTTGTTCACAAACGCAAAATATAATTTGCACGTACAGAGCCCTGTGCAAATTTCCATGCCAAAAGGGCTAGTTAGGTACCAAAGGCATGTTTTTATTTTTTTATTTGAGTAATTGTCGCACGTGTGGGGAGCAATCGAATTCACAGCGGGAGGCTTTTGATAAATATTCGCATTTCTACGTTTGGTAGGTACAGTGTTTGTCCATTGTTGGTTTTTTTAAGTATCCATAAAATGCTTTATCGCTTGTTATCGTGTGGTCTATCAAATGACTGTTTTTAAAAAGCTTTTCTACATTAGAAAAAACTTATGTTTATCTAAAGATGACCTCAACCTTTATGAGTATGTAAATTCAAGCACATTATGACATCACATCCATTTATGATGATTAGATTTTGCTAAAGTTTTTTTTACCTCTACGCCGACGCCTCTACGTATGCTACGGCGTAGCGCCTACGGTAGTACAAGAACACTTTAATAATTTCACAAGTTCATTATGTAAAAATACATCATCATTACAACTACTCTACCTTCCTTTCAAGAAGCTTTGTATAGGACAAAAACCAACCGCAATTTCAAGATATTCTGTAAAAGTTGAAGGTTCAATGGAACCGCGCTCGGAAGTACCACGCGTCTCCAACTGGCTTGATTTACGACGTGGTCTCTCTTATCCGCATTTGGCTCAGGACGCTGAAGAGCCTAGAGCTAAGAGCCGATAGGATATGGAATTTTTCTCGTTTAGAGGAACGATTTGAGAGCGCGTGCTCACTTCGGCTATTGAAGTCTGTAAAGTTCTTTCATATCTTATGTACCTACAGTTGAGTACTAGATTTTGGATGTAGGTACCTACTTATGATCGTAATAAACCACTTATACCTAATATACAATCTAATTAACCAGTCTCGTAAATATTTACGTCTAAATTTTAAGTCTAAATTTTAGACTAAATTATGCTGAAAGGAATTAACCTATCCTACTAATATTATAAATATCAAAGTTTAGCTGTTTGTGTTTCAATGACTTTGCTACTGCTGGTCCGATTTGGATGAAACTTGGATTAATAACAGTTCGTAACCTGGATTACATGGGCTACTTTATATCCCGAAAAATTGACAGGACGAATAAGACACGGGGCAAAGTTAGTTAAATAAATGATATAAAATAAAGTCTAGTGTAAGCTTTTCTGCTCTTTAAAAAAAATAAAGTTTTCTAACAATATAAATATTTCTTTTCACTTGAATGGTATGAATCTAATCTCTTCATTGAAAGTAATTCTACTAAGTGCCAACCTCATCCGAAGTCGTTGCAAATCAATACGATAATCCTTTTTCAATAAACCAAAGTACGCGACCTACCTATCTGTACCTATCCTAAGCACACGAAAAGTTGAAGAGCCTTCGAAACAGTGAAAGCCTTTAGCCAACCAATATTTCTGATTAATGCGACCCTCTTCGAAGTGAGAAAAATCTCAGCCAACAGCCCTACGTAATAACCTCTGAAAAGAATCGTAGTAACTCAAGATAAGGTTCATTTTACCGCGCGCTGCTGGGAGATTCTAGGGTCACCACTCAAAAGTTTTTCGTAATGAAAAATGTAAGTTGGTGTCGAGTTTGGGGTAGGTACTTATCAAGTATTGCATGCGGAATGACAAATGACCTGCCGATGCCGTAAGCCATTTGATCCTTTGAAAACTTTTTAAAAGTTTTATGGTAACTTTGACGAACAAGTGGCGACTTCAAGCATCAAGTTTTTGAGATGAGAAACGAGATTTAGTGTGACCATAACGATGGCATCTTCATTGACAAGCGTCACAGCTCAGTCGGTAATGGCTCTGCCTTCCGTGCTGTGGGTCGTAGGTTCGATCCCCACTGAGAACAAGCATTTGTGTGTGGCAAACACAGATGTTAGTTCTATGTCTGGGTGTTACTATGTATTATATGTATGTACCTAGTTATGTACCAAAAATGTTGATAAGTAATCTGCAATTTAGTTCCCATATCACAAGCTTTGCTTAGTTTGGGACTAGGAGACGTGTGAAATGTCCATAAATATTTATTACGGTTTCAAGCCTTAAAAATAGGGTATTGTAACAGCTGAGCCTTTGGCATGGCATATTTGTAAATGATATATCAGACAGACCCATTTTTCATTCAAAATAGCAACAAAAACTTACAAAAATTATGTTTTACAATATTATTTCGATAATTTTACAAGATTCAAATTGTCTACTCTTTCTTTATTAAAAACACGTAATAAGGGAATGATGTGGGCAAATATGTAGGTACTTATACAGGTAGGTATAGGTACTTATTAAGATTAATCACGCCTTGTCTTGTAAGGCGAAGATATTAAATCAGATGACTGGTGAGTCTCGTTGTTGTATCCGATACCATTAGCCAAGACAACGGAACCCTAAATTAATGATTCCGTAGCTACTCATGATATTTTGATAAAGTAGGTACCTATGTAATTACAACTTATGTATTCAATATTTTTATTAGATACCTGTCTTTCGTCAGTGGTCGCATTAACTTGCTTCGTCCTTCGGCCGCGCTTCGTTCGTCCTGTTAATTTTTCGGGATAAAAAGTAGCCTAAATGTTAATCCAGGTTACGAACTACAAGATACATTTATTTGCCGAAATAAGTGTTACAATTTGGTCTTATGCTAAAGTCGGACTACATAATTATATTCCAAGTTTCATCCAAATCAGACTAGCAGTTGCAGCAGGATTGAAACATCTAGACATTTATAATATTAGTAGAATATAATTTTTTTAGCTCTTTCTAACCGACTTCAAAAATGGAGGAGGTTCTCAATTCGGTTGTATTTTTTTTTGAGAACTTGTTTGTGAGTAATAAAAATAAATATCAATGTATAAAAATATTAAATTTTATTCTGATATGTTTGCTTACTACAATCGTTAGTACATACATTATGTATTATGTGCTACAATAACAATTTAATAAGTAGGTACATTAGATAGATTGAACACAATTCAACAACTAAGTTAAAATGCATTAATTCTAATCTTACTTTATAACAATTAAAAATAATTTTGTTTACATTATTTCAATAAAATAACATTTAATCAGAGAGCATTAGTTTGATGTAAAATAATTAAGCATGTAGATGCACATAATTATTATTGTAAAATATACTAGAACTATAAACTAGGCATTAATTTATTTAAATCATACACTAAACCCACAAAGTTTACGGCGCCAATTCTGTTGTTTCATTTAAACTATCCTAATTTGACAGCATTAAAAATATTGCCGTCCCTTTCTCATAAGCAACAAACACGAGTATAACTTTAGCGCTGTAAAATGAGTTTACGAATATGCAAAAACAGAATCGGCACCACTATTAACCTTTAAAAATAGGTTTAAATTTCATATCAATAGTGAACTTAGTTCTTGAATACAGCCCTTAGGTATTTGGCAAATTCTGGTCACGGTTAGTCATAATACTTAGATAAATCTACATTAGAGCTTTGGTAGACTTGTCGGCTCTGCCTTTGCCTACCCCTAAGAGGTGAGGGGGTAATTTACGCGTACGTGTCAATTATTACTACAAGTGGCGATCACAATAGGCCAGTAGGCCGCAGTGATATCATAGCCGCAAAAAGCTAATAAAAATAAAAAAAAACAATTATTTCACTTGATTTTCGAAATTAAACATTTGTCTCCGAGTGATGGGCGCAGTGCAATGCATCTCAGGGCGTCCTCAGTGGACGTGCTCAGTGAGACAATGCATCGTTATAGGCAGTGGTTACTTAACATCAGGTGGATCGTCGGCTTGTTTAATCATTTAGTTATATAAAAATGAGTACAGTCAGCATAAGTATTCAAAATTTCAAAATTATTTTTGGTTCTAATAATAATATTTCAACATAAGTTTAAAAAAAAATCATAAAAGATTATTGAATCTTTGTCTCATCATTTACTAATAATATTGTCTGTACCTCGTACTGATAAGACAAAATTACCCTTTTACTAAATAAATGCAAAAGTTGATGATTGAGGAATGCGACCACCTCTCAAGATTGGTATACAATAAAATAAAAATTTAATAATAATCACAATAAGTAAATAAGAAGTAATTGATCAATACAATGTCAAATAAATTACATGCCAAAATTTCGAAATTAATTCATTAATTCATAATAATATTACACAGTTAATGAGAGATATTATGTGGTTTTGTTAAATAATTCTGATACACTATAATAACATTTTTCCTCCTGTGAGGAGCAGTCTAAAGCTCGTCTTTCCTCCGTCGTCTGAGCGCCAGGTCGTCATGCTGGAACCAGGTGGAGTAGACCCTAAGAGGATCGGGAGACGAGTGCCGGTGGAAGGAGACTGGACGGTCACGAGCTAGAACCTCTCGCGCGTAGTCTTGAGGACGGGCCTGGAATAATTATTTTATTAATATTTATTTTACTTTAATTAACATGGTTAGACCAATATATTTAAAAAAAAGAAACAAACTCCGTCATAACTTCGTTAAAAGATTCACATTATTGTTGATTCTGTTGTTGGATTTTTCTAAACTAACCTAATTTGACAGCGCTAAAATTATAGCTGTCTTTGTCGTTTCAGTTTATGAGAAAGGGACGGCAACATTTTTAGTGCTGTCAAATTAGGTTAGTTTAGAAAAATGCAACAATTGAATCGACAGTACTGTAGAATAAGAATGACCAATTGTACCAAATTAACATGCCAATGAAATGGAGCTTTCAAGATTGAGGTAAACTTGAATAAATATATCATTGTAAAATCAACCCTACCTACTGATATTAGCGTCTAAAGTGGTCCATTGTTTTGTCCAACTCGGAGCAGTTTTTATGAACACTTTTCTTTTCTATTAGGTACTTACCTGATGGAATAGCGGTGAGTGTGTGAGTGTGCGGCTGTGTGCGTGCAGCGCGCACGCGCCGAGCGTCATGTCGTCGGGCGCGGTGAGCGCCGCGCACGCGCATCTGGATAACAGTTCAGCGGCGCCCGTACTGAACACTGTGCCACCACCACCCGTTATGTAATCGTACCCTGAATTAATGAATGAAAACTCTTCATTGTACAATAACAAGGGGAAAAGAAAATAACAATTCTAAGGGCGGCTTGCACTAGAATCGCTAAACGCGTTTAACTCTTAAATAGTATTTAGCGAGTTGTCAAGTCATACAAATACGTCAGATTTAAATCGGTTTAGCTGTTAAGCATGTTTAGTGATTCTGGTGCAAGCCGCACTAAATGTACAACGGACGATCTGAATGAAGGAAATAATTCATATTTATTTATAGCTTCTTTTTTAGACTTTGTTCGTCTGAGATTGCGATTTGCTAACATCAATTTTTCTCTGTAAATAATGTTGATTTTTCGTCATGCATGATTATGTCTTTCATAAATTCCAAGTTTTATCAAAATCAGTCCACTCATCGCGTCGTCGCCACGTCAACGTGACTGAATAACCAACATTGCATTTAGGTACTATCGGCAAAATTTCTGCCTTACCACTTTTGAAACTGTTTCGCTTGCAAGCAGTTAGCTACCTGACCCCGCCTTTTTCTTTTGTCTTCTTATTTTGACCAACCAGAGATCTAAACATCTATTTATTTTTATGACGGCCCATTGTTTTCATAACTTTTACACCAGAAATAATTTGCTTCTATTGGTATTCAAAAATTAACGGCTAGTCAGTTCACAGAAAATGCACCCTTATTGTGGTAAGGCAGAACTTTTGCTGATGGTACAATACCTTTTAGTGAGATTAATAATAAGTGTGATCGCAAACATACATACTATTTTATATTATTAGTGGGTTAAAAAAATTATTAAAACTCAGTCTTTTCAAACCTTTAGCAGCAGTTTCCTTCTTTCCGTATCCGTATCCGTACCGCTCACCTAGCACCGTAAAGTTACTTCCACCGCGGTAGCAGCTCAGGATCTCAGAAAGGCGCTGAACTCTGCACAGAAAATAAAATTTTTATTTTCTGTGCGTCCTTAAGTAGATTATTTACGTTTTAGTAGCTCAGATCCAGCACTAGAATATATTACTTCGGTCTAGGCGATGCAGTGTATAACCCGCGCGGAATTCCGCAAAGATTCTTCCGCCAGTACTATACCTACTACATAAATCCAGCACTAGAATATCTCTTCTGTCTAAACGATGCAAAAGCGTATAATTACCCGCACGGAATTCCGCCAAGATTCTTCCGCCAGTATTATACCTGCTACATAAATCCAACACTAGAATATGTCTTCTGTCTGGGCGATGCAAAAGTGTATAATTATCCACGCGGAATTCCACCAAGATTCTTCTGCCAATACTATACCACATACAAAGTCTATGTGATCTATCAGTTTTTTACAAGAGAAGGATATAACTTACCCTAGTATAGTATCATCATCAGCTAAGAATATCCAGTTGACTTGAGGCAAGCTCCTCGCCCGTTGGACGGCGTGTTTGAGGATGGCCATTGTTTTGGCACAGTGGCCACTCTTGGAGTTCGGAATGCCGGTACTGATTGCCGGGAGTGATGGATCTGGGTACAGGAATAGAATGAAAAATGAAAAATGAAAAAATCTTTATTTCCAGCAAAACATACATAGGTACATACAGTAGGTAGGCAAGGGTAGGAAGGGTACATAGGTACAAACCCAGCATGTAGGTACAGTGAGAAACAACAGACAGATAAATTACCTAAACATCAGGGGTAGGTACCTACTAATGAGCGCTGAACAATTCGGACATACGATCAAGGAGCTGTCATATTTTGTAGTTATAAAAGGATGGAAATGATTTAACTGATCCGATTTGTGCAGCGATCACAAGCATAGCAGCATAGCAAGAAGTTATCGATCTCTGTACACTCTCTGTAAAAAGTACCCTGAGAAACCTTGAAGATATTTTCTAATATCACGTTAATCATTCAGGCACAATAATCTCATAATATCATGTTAGCCATCGTCAAAGTTTTATTTTAGCTGCTTCTGTTTATGTTCAGTTCAGGTCGTCATCAGACGTTGTAGAATGGCCTCCAGTTCGTTGAATCTGAATCGATCTCTTCAGAACTGAGGTTTAAGGTTTCATGTGATTTATTCGGGTTGATAAAGAAGATGCAAACTAAGGAACCCCATAGTTCTTTAGTTTCTAAAAAAAGGCAAGGATATTTCCTCTACTTTTTTGGTGGTAATCGATACTCTGAAAGTCCTGCCATATTGTGTCTACTAACCATTGACATCGCTGTAAAACTGCAGATGCGTGACATGCTTTCCCCAGGTCTTCTTGAGGACCCTGGCACGGCTGGCATGGAAGCCGCTCCACGTCTTCACGGCGAAGTATACCGTCTCCTCCGGTATGGCACTGCCCTGCCGAGACCGACACACTTACACCCTCGTTCTTAACTTTGCTATGTACAGGTCAGCCATTTTTAGAAGAACACTCTCGTCTTAAATAGGGCTCTCCGCTGTATCCCGGGAGACGGATTAGAAAATTTATAATACCTCATTGAGATCCACGCTCCGGTTAATTTATGGTTGCAAAAAAATTTGATGTCACTACAATGCGTAATTCTTAAAATTGTGGTGCGCGAACCTGGTTAGAAAATTTGCCCTAGTATGAGCAGTGGTCTAGTCTTTGAAATCTCCATACACAAACTGATTGAGCTCTAAAGAGTTCTTTCAGAATACTCACACATGTATCAAACTGCTTAGGATAAGTTGCACAGTTGTCTCCAGAAACGATGCAGAAGCTCAGATCTGGTGTGAGCAGTGGTCCAGGATCTTTGGAATTTCCGTATATGAGCTGAGCGAGCTCATACCCTGGGTCTATGGAGAAGTCAGCTTCTAGCTTACGCTGGCCGCTTTCTATTTGATTTAGGAGCCTGTTTGGAAAGAAGATTTTGATGAAGCTAGTTATAAACCTTCCTAAAAAACGTAATTCTGCTACTTTTCATATCATAATGAAATGAAATCGTGGACCTTTGATTAAGTCTAACTATGGGGTTACTCAAAGAAATATCTACATGACACTGCTTCCATTTTAAAAACGAACTAACTTGGTGATAAGTTCCATCCTCATAGCGAATCCGCTCGCAAAGTTGGGGTACACGAAGCCCCCGTCTTCTTCCAACTCTTCGTAGATGCTGAAGTGGTGAATGATGGTCGGTTCCTCGTCGCTCAGCGGGTAGCCTATCCACATCGTGTCCTAAAGGAAGTAAATGATGATCACACAACCTGGTGAACGAGATTATGGGCTGTCTGAAGGTCCTTTGTAAACGAACTGTACGTACTCAAAGCATGGAACTGGGTTAGACTCATATAGTTATGAGGACATGGTAGTGCCAACAGTAGAATAAACTCAGATTCATATGGCACTCCTAGAGTAGGTTATTTTGGCTCACCTCTTGCTTATCAGCAACTTCAAGCGCCTCAAACAGCTTGTTGCACCGAACCGCTGTATGCGCTTCCACGAACAGCGCCCATCGCACATCGCTGCCACTGTACCGTGCTGTCAGCGGACCCAGCAAAGGGATGACTGCCCATGCGCCCGGGGCGGGGAAGTCCTCGTGTGTCAGGTGAAGGTTTGGGAGACGCTGAGAGGAAATTAGGGCTAAATTTTGACTTTTTAATAATGAACGTAAAATAATGGTTTGAAGCTAAGCTAGCACAACATGCTGCAGCTTATTTTCATCTGAAGCCCAGTCTATTATTGTCAAGGATGTCACAATTTATCTTACATCTATCACTAAACATTCGTTCACAGATCACAGTATAAGCACGCTTATCTAGAACAGTCTACAGATGGACTTTGAATTTCACCAAGATTTGATGAAAGACTTCCATTGTTGTGACTAACCTTCTCTAGGTGCATAACTTGAGATTCAATGTCTTGTTTAAGTCGAGACGCAACGCTCGCATGGTACAGCTCTGGTTGACTTATTATAGTGAACACTACGTTTCTAGAGTCTGCAACAAAATTTTATAAAAGACAATGGTAGAAACTGTTCTCTACACACAATATTTCTCATGGAGTTCTACTAAGCCATCAGATGTACACTCAGATATGATAAGCTCTCTGCTCTTTCCAGTTGACACACTATAAAAAAACTACTTATAGCAAATAATAGCGCTTTTCTAACTAATAACTGAATATGCAATAGGTATCCAATAAGGCGGTATCGACGCAGATTACCTACCCTAAATTATTTGCTGATCCAAAACCGACACGGCCATCAATCAGTGTTATATCCCCCGACATATGCGCCGTAATAAAGTCAGCATGTGACTGGCATGCGAGTCATGATGGCTTCTGTCAAATTATGACTAATAGTTATGTTTACCAGGATATAGGTTTATCGGAGAAAGGTGCTTTACTTGCCTGTGTGCTTTTAGGGGTTATTTCGAGGAAATCTTAAAAAGTCGTTCTTTGTAAAGTTCATTGATAGTGTAAGTAAGATGGACAAAATATGTATAATATGTTCTCTTAAGAGTCTGTGGGTTGGTAACTTACAATGCTAAAAATATGTTGCTGTGTTGTGTTAAATTAATAAATGCTGACTTTTGAATGTAAAGCTTGTAGCGAACACCTCTGAAAAATGCAGAATTTGAAGGTTGTACCCAAATTACGGACTTACGGTACCTACAGAAGTCTTATGTTGCAAGATTCACTCAAACTTCGTGTTTATTTATACCTCATGCCTTTAGGTAAAGAGAGGATATTTTTGAAGATATTGTCGTACCTACTCAAAAGAGTTCAATGTTTGAACACATACTCCAACTCATCAAAAACATTTATTTATTTATTTTAAAACACACAAATAAGTGATGCTAGGAGGACTCAAAGCTATATCAAAGAAATTCATATGATTTTTTTTATGAATACGTATTCTTCTTGTTGCGTGTCAATGGGTATTTACAACCTCAATTTTAGACCAAATTCGAATAGAACCACTTTTATTCCACCGTCTGTGGTGTTCATGAAGTGCTCTACAACTGGCACAAGAGACAAAGACGAAGTCCCTTTAAATGCGTATTGGCTGTGACTTTTATGACTGCGCCGGACTTTGCTAAAGACATTGTCCACACGCAATTACATCAATCAAGCTGCGTGTGATAACATCGCCATAGACGACATGTTCAGGGTTTGTATGACTGCGATGACGTAATAATTGCTTTGTTATCTTGATTGTGCTGTGATTTATGTGTATTTGACATGCTAATGAGTATCACCTAGGCTGGACTATACGAAATAAGGTCGGCCACATACAGTTGGAATTCCGTTTCAGAATTTCGATTCGGAATTCCGAAAAGGAATTCCAAACGCAGTAGTTTTATACAAATCTATGGACCCGAGAAAACTTCGAACGGAAAAATACTGTATGTATGTATACAGTATTTTTCCGTTCGTAGTTTTCTCCGATCCGGGATTCCGCATGGAAACTGTGCCTTCAAAACTGAGCCTTGTCATTCCGAACGGAAATAAACGTATGTGTGTGAAATATGTATGGAATTCTATTTTGGAATTCCGACTGTATGTGGCCGACTTAACGAGCGACCGATTTTGTTAATTCGCTGATACGAAATTAATCAAAATAGGGGCTCATAATATATGAAGTTTCACTGCGTCTCAATTCCTTAAATTTTGTTTCCGTATCACTGTGCGAGTATCTATCACTGTTTTGCCAATTTTACAAAATGTAGTCCAATGATTTTTTGATAGAATATCTATCTTATCAACTCTGAAACTCCATGCATAATGCAGAGCCAGATCACCCGAGGTGACACATTAAAATCTCATTCGGGCACTTTACGGCCCCGGGCGTGCGAGACACATGGCCCCATAAGCATCCCTAGAGCGATAATGGCAGTTAGAAAGTCCATGTTTGTGCGAATATTCGATAACTTGATGTACTATCAGCAAAAGTTCTACCTTATCACTTTAAGGGTGCATTTTCTGTAAGCCGACTAGCCGTTAATTTTTGAATACCAATAGAAGCAAATTATTTCGGGTGTAAAAGTTATGAAAACAATGGGCCGTCATAAAAATAAATAGATGTTTAGGTCTCTGGTTGGTCAAAATAAGAAGTCAATAGATAAAGGCGGGGGTCAGGTAGCTAACTGCTTGCAAGCGAAACAGTTTCAAAAGTGGTAAGGCGGAAATTTTGCTGATGGTACCTATTTGCGGTGGAAAAGATGGTAATGCACGATTGGGGGTGAATACTCGCGTTTTTGTAATGGGGTAAATGGTATGTGATGCTAAATGGAATCGTTTTACGTTTTCGTAATGGGGTGTTTTTATCAAGGCCTAATTTTATAGACACGGGGATAGTAAACTCTTTATTGTAACAAAGACTTTACAATATGAACGGGCCCTATCGACAGTATGGGGCAATTAGGCGCTTATCTAGAACACTTTTTATTCTACACCGCAATACAAGATCATTTACAAAACATACTCGTAACATAATGTTTAGACGATTAATCACCTAGGTAGGTACACAAAAAAGTATAGCGAACAATTATTATGCGGTCTTTTAGCTGTGAGACATCTCTTCCAGGAGATATCTACAGTACCAAGAAATTGCAGTTACGAAACCTTTTTATATACAGGGTAAATAAACTTGTTTCGTTATATTCTTCCCTGTACATAGGTTTTAGTTATCCAACTTTGTTGACTAACTAGTTAGGCAGTTGTTAGTTTTACAGTCAGGAATAACTTTCCTCGTAGTCCAATTGTGTTAGTAATCTTAAACTGTAAGACTTTTAAATTTTTATCCATTAATCTACATGTGAGAGCAAAAATACCGAAATCAAATCCATAACCTATAAGAGTTTTTTTTTATACAGCTAAATGATGGAACAAATTGATGGCCCACCTGATATTAAGCGGTTATCTCTGCCTATAACAATGCATTGCCTCACTGAGCACGTCCACGGAGGACATGCCCTGTGATGCATTGCACTGCACCCATCACTGAGAATTAACGGTGTTAGGTCTGCATGTGTGTAGTTTCCTTGTAAGTAACAGTCTTTCATTTTCCAACTTTAACAAAAATATTTCCAAGAGTTTCTCTATGAAAGAAATGATATTAAATAAGTTCTAGCTCCGTTCACTGGCAATGTTTTCTGTTTAGAAATAGCGTTGCAACTTCAACGTTTCAGAAGTTGGTTTCAGGCATCTTTTCAGGTTCCCACATTTTCGTAATTAACTAAGTAAATTAATTAGTTTCTGGAGCGCTTGAAGAGTAATTTTAGGGTTGGCTTTTACAAATATTGAAGAAGTTACCACAAAGAGAATATAGACTTGGAAAAAAGAAATCTTGTCAACGACCAGTAAAATGATGATAAAATTCCTCCTGTTTATTTGTTTTATTAGTATTTATCGTACCTTGTTTCAAAAGTGGTTTTTGTTGTCCACTTGATAAGATAATATTGAACAAATGTGATCTAAGCACATCCTGTTACCCGATAATGCATGGTGCTATGTATGATGTACAATGCTGTCGATTCTGTTGTTGCATTTTTCTAAACTAATCTAATTTGACAGCGCTAAAATTATAGCTGTCTTTATCGTTTCAGTTTATGAGAAAGGGACAGCAACACTTTTAGTGCTGTCAAATTAGGTTAGTTTCGAAAAAAGCAACAACAGAATCGACTGTAATTTAAACGTTTAATCGATGGTCTTGTCAAGCCGGCTTTCTCGGTAACTGTTGTGACGCAGTTTCTGAATACTGTAATTTAATTTACTGTTTTAAACTTATGATAGTAAGCTTACAGTATACCCAAAGCATACTATCTTGATTTAAAACTTAAATATATTGCTAAAAACTTACAAATATGTTGATACGTTGGACCTCGTGTTTAAACATGTTGAGGTACCATGTTACTCGTTATTAATATTTTTGTGAAGTGAAAACTGACTTATAACCGGTTTCTGAAAGCTCGATCAAAACTAATCGGGTGTCAAGTCACTTGCTATTTCAGCTTTTACTTCAAATTAGATAGAGATAGCAAGTGACTTGACAGCCGATTAGTTTTGAGAGAATCATTGAAATAGGCGCACACCTGTGGTCTGCAGGCACGGTGGACACTACTTGAAGCTATATTGCGTATCTACCTTTCAACAGTTCAGTAATCTAGCAGACACGTGTCCACATTCAGCATACCGACAGCGAGGAGTATCGTTGTACAACTCAGCACCGCATCAGGTATGCATGCGGACGCAAAAAGCATCCGAGTTCATGTATTATTCGGAGCCTTTCAAATGGACTGGTTTCTATCGGAGTCCTGTATACCTCAGGGTTGCTAGGTGTTGATAGGACGGAATCGGGGGCTTGATCTTTACGGCCCAGATTCACATTCGTAATTGTGATTATATTAGCTGCGGTTATGGTAATACGCACGCTAATTTTAGTACTCACTACTATCAATATCAAGTACGACGAATAAAGTTGAAATATTGAATTAAATAATTTATGTTTTTTTAAGAAAAATATTGCCTTTACAAAAGTTTTTTTGTGTTTATCGAACGAATCGAACGAACGAATCGAATCATGCTTTTTCGTATTGGGTACCGAAATCAGTAATAAGCACATATAAGTAACTTGGAGTATGAATGTTACACGTACAACATACTTTTGCCTGTTTGCAGGAACTCTATTATTATGCAAACATTCAATTTGCGAAGGTCAGTAACTTTAGAAACCAATTTGGCTAAATGCGAGAACGAATAGAAATTTTGTTATTACAGTAAATAGATTTCAATTTCTCAATAGAAATAGAATATTGTTTTTATTTTTTTGCCGTCCATATTATTATGTAAACTGTAAGTTTGAAAACTAATAAATGTTGATTTTTTTTGTTATTTTCAACAGTTGGATATTTCTGCCAGCGTCACTTTATTACTAAGCCTCTAAGCTCTAGACAGACAGGTTGGATAGATAGCAGTCGATATATCCCCACTATGAACATGAACCAGTAGGCTGATGTCGATACCATGCATCAGCGTTGGGTGGTCGCATGCCTCACTGGTGATAAACGATATGTTTGGGCTGAGCCACTGGTGCAGTGTAGTAGGTGCTGGTAGAGGACTGAGCTAGTAATTGACCGAGCGAGCGAAGCGAGCGAAGCGTCTCAGTTTCGAGATTGGCCAAAAAATGCTTTTGTCCATCTGTCTGTCTGTTTGTCAGTTCTCGCCTACAGGTCGCATTTCTCAACTGATTTTGATGAAAATTGGCACACAAGTTCCTTGATTTATTTAAGTTTTTTTGCCCAAAAGTACGAGTATATTTCACTGTGAACAAAGATTTACAGTTTCTCAGATTCGTATGAGTGTATTATGTATTGTATCCCATAGTTTTTAAAACCCTGGGAATCCTGAGACTGTACCTGTGAGTATCATTTACAGTTTTCTTAAATTAATTATTTGTTGATAGCAAATCATCCTCAGATTACCAATGTGAAATATTTTTAGGTATAATTTTACTCTATTTTACAAACATAATAATCAACTTATTTCGGCATACAATTAAATAATTTGTGAATGAGTTAGTAAAGATATTCTTAGTTCTATTTGCAATAGGCAGTAGGTACAAATAGGAAAAACTAATATTCAATTTACATAAACTAGAACAGATTTGGAACGAAAGTGTCTAACTCGATGGGAACTCGAGACCTCCCAGAGGACCTGGGAATGCGCAACGTGAGCTGGAATTATTGATAGGCCTCTCTCCTGTAGCGAAATATAGGCTTTGTGTGCAATGGGAAAAGTACGTGACTATTTTGAATATATTGTGAAAATAATTTAGTGTATGGAAAATAGGCACAGCTGTTTTTGTCAAACAACTTGTTAAAATGAGTCCTGGAGCCCGCAGTTTCGTTGATATGCGAAAAACGAAACGAATATCGAGATGCGATTTGCGAGGTATTTTGTATGAAAACATTGAAAACCCGATAAGCACCTTTAGAAAAAGTAAAAAAAAAAAGTTAAGTAAAAGTAGTAGTTAGTAAGTAAGTAGGGGTAAAAGTGGCGAAGTTCTATTCGAACTTCGTCTAGTGTTTGTTGTCACCATTGACACGTAAGAAGAAGCGCCTCTAAAAGGAAATTCGTAAACCATTTTTTCCGTACAAAAACTAAGAGTACCTATCTTGCTTCTCATTTTTCCAAAATCAACAAAAATATTTTGTTCCGAAGCAAAAATTGCTAAGTTTACAAAGAGAATTGCAGAAACCCGTGGTCACAAAGTATTTTATAGCGTGCGCTCAAGTTCAGTTTTTTTTTAATAATACCCAAGTAGTTTTGAAATGTTTGTGCGAACGGGTTACTCCTATGCTTATACAAAACGTGTGTTAGATGATAAATAAAATTGAAATAATTTTTAACTACGGGCATGACACCTTCACACAGAAACAACAAAATTCTTTCTTCCTAAGAGCGATATTTACTTCTTAGGATCTTTATATATAAGCATTTCTGTATCTTGATAACACAATAACTCTTTGCAATATTTCGTCTATCTTCTAGAAGATAAGAAGACGTAAGCTTCGTCTTCCATCCGCTCCAAGGAATCAAATCTCCAACAAAGTTATGTTCTCGAACACATCTTATCCGATTTGAGTTTCAAGTATGGGCGGGATTCAGGCAGTATTGGTATTGCCAACTCGAACTTATTTTCGATAGATCTGACCACATTTTTATTTTATTTTTTTATTTTTATTCATAGGACATCCAACAAAGGTGACACGATAACAACAGAAATGTCATGGCAATAGGCTTAAAACTATTGTGTTTTTTCAATTAGAGGATGCCACAGCATGCATTATATAAGACTTATCAAACAGGTAGACAACAAATATTCATAGAATGCGCTATTTTAGCGCTAGATATTATGTTTACGTCTCTTTATAAAACCATATAAAAATCAAACCTAGGTACTGACAGTCGCAGAGCCTGAGCTGTATATATCCTGGATAACTGAAAAATAGTCTTTCTGGTTTAAAAATGCACTACGAAAAAGACAATCATGCTTTCGTGTGAGAGAATAGAGTCGCGCACGAGCGACTTAGTTGCCCAGAATCTTTACGTCTGTCAATTCTATCGGTTGCGCTATTTTATACAAGCCCTTGTAGACTTTTAGTTGCGGAGTCAAAAGTTGCTCGTACGCAGCCAGTGAAATGTAAATTCATGTAAAATTCTTTAAGTAAATTGTGCTAAGACTGCAAATGAATAAACAACTTTTAAATCTGCGATAAAACTTGGAATCGACTTTTACCGTCGAATCCAATCAGTTGTATTCTGAGATGGCAACACAGAATACAGATTTGATCTCTGCATGCAAACATTTCTGAGCCATTTTCCTGTTGTATTTACTTTTGACAATGTCCGCGGTGCATTGTATCGAGACAATGGGATTTCGTACAGATGTTTGGATATTGGTATTGGTTTTGATTGTGATTTGCATATACAATGTAGTACTGAGAAGGGGGATACATGTTATTGTGAGAAGAAAGTAAATACAAAAATCTAAAATAGGTGTGCATGCTTTGATTTTTTTTGAACTTTTGATGTCACCACCAAATATGTCGAGGTCACCAATGAATTAGTAATAACATCACGAGTGACTTCACCTGCACAATATGGCGGCAGCCAAGTTAAATACGATAATTTGATTGCAACAATAGAATTCTAAATTAGCCGGTAATTTCCGCTGACAATGTCTGTCCAGTTAGCACCAAATTAGCTTTATTATTTTAAGCCAGCTTCTGCCTGCGACTTCGTTCGTGTACCGTTTTATCCTGTTGGTTTTCCGGAATAAAAAGTAGCCTATGTGTTAATCCAGGCTACCAGGTTTTTGCGTGAAAGAGTAAAAAGACATGGAGTTTTCAATGTGCACGAATGTCCGGTCCCATTGTTTCTGCTCCGACAACTTACATAAAAAACTCGCAGGTAAACTTAATAAGTCAGAACTTGAGGCGGATGTCCTTTGGAATTATGAAGTTACAAAATGGCCGGTGGGAAGATGGCCACTTTGCTGGCTGTGCTAACTTTGCGGCTTGCAAATGCAATTTTGAGGACGCTATATTGCTACTTCAGAAAGCTTTAGACAAATTATATTGCGTTCTTGCGATGAAATTAAAATTGTGCATTAATTAATTTTACACACAACTGCTTTAAGATCTTTATCAGTGACCGATTAAGAAGAAGAAAATTAATTTATTATTATGCCTACCCGAACAAGCATGGTCACATCTACCAGACTCTGTATGCACCTAAGCATATAAATCAACAATAACTCTACTCAAAGTCAAAGACAAAGTAAAACATTTTTTTTTTCAATAAAATCACACGGATTATTTAGAATCGTCTTATAAATAAATATTCATGGACTTTACACACAACGCCCTCTAGCACCAACCTAAGCCGAGCTTGTGATATGGGAACTAGATGGCTGATAATAATATGTTTTATACTTTTTTTTGTAAATACATACATATTTATAATTACATACTACCACCCAGACATAGAACAAATATCTATGTTTTCCACGCACAAATGTTTGTTCTTGGTGGGGATCGAACCCGCAACCCACAGCACAGAAGGCAGAGCTATTACCGACTGAGCTGTGACGTTTGTCACTAGGTCTAGGTGCCAGTTCCACGCGACCAGAGTCTAGAAGAACGGGCAAGAAACTACGGCCTGGTTCCTAGAGTTTTTTTGTATGATCCTTTTTAAAAAGATATATAGAATCTCGTACAAAAATGTGACGACGACTCAACGTATATTTGTTTTTTTCGGCGACTGTACATCCAAGTTGACTAAGTACAGTTGACTAAGTACACAGTACTACTATGTTATTCTGTGTCACAGGTAAGTTATGCGATGCGCGCACGTTGGAAGCTTAAGTCCCCCAACTTGTCCCTTTTCTAGTCTTAAGTAGGAGTGAATTAACTTTAAACTTTTAGATAACAAAGTGAGGCTCTTCTATTCTTAGTAGCTTTTTATAGAAGTTTTAGTATTATGTGTGGACAGGCCTCACAGCTCAGTCGGTAATAATATTCATGGACTTTACACACAACAACGCCCTCTTACAAAAATCTTTACAAATACATTACACAAGAACATTGTATTTGTAAAGGTTTTTAACCAACTTTCGAAATTGAGGAAGTCTAAATTCCGTCCGTATCTTTACATTATCCGTTAATAAATAAAATGGCAATACAGTCTTATTTCCAACCGAACGAATCAACCAGTTTTCTTAAGCGTTCAAAAGCTTAAATATTGAACGCTTATCCGAGTGTACATTTTACGTGAGAAGTCATACGGATAAATTGTGTAAGATTCGTAATAAATTCCGTATCAAAGTGGATTCTGTCGTGCGGACGGATCCAATCGAGCGAGGCTTCGATTAACTATACCTCGGGCGAGGAGACTAATCCTACAGAAGTGGATCTTTGATTCAGATTTAGATTTATTTATTACTAGCAGTTACCCGCGACTTCGTGCGCGTCTACAGTTTCCGTGTACATTATATTATCTGTGCATGTAACGAGCGGATACTTCTTTGAGAAACTTGACATTACACCTCATTACACCGAACTCGTACCTACTGGAATGTCAAACGCTAGTTGTTAGACGCTAGTTGTTAGAGGTAGTACTACGCCCTGTCAAACTGACGTGACATGACATGACAATGAAATCCACTTGCCAATTGGCGCTGCTAATCCTTTTCGTTCGTTTTATCCTGTAGATCCTGTTAATTATTCGGGATAAAAGTAGCCTATATGTCAATCCAGGTAACGAACTATATATATGCCAAGTTTCATCCAAGTTGGTTCAGTGGTTTTGACGTGATTGAAACACAAACATCTAAACATCCAAACATCTAAACTTTCGCATTTATAATTATTAGTAGTAAGGATAGGATAAATAAATAACCTAGATCTTAGTAGGTAGTTACTTAGTAGAGAATAAGTACCATGTACCGCGTAGGGGCGCTGCAATTTAGATTTCGATTGAATAATTCATGATTCATTCATGCCTATCTAACTACTTAGAGCTCAACTTTGCCAGTTTTCGGAGGTGTTCTTTAAACAACCTGTAGAAATGAAGTATTATGAAGAAGTAAAGATTATACAAGGAAGGATATTATCAGTAAATGTTCTTTGAAAAAGGATTTAAAAATACTTACCAAAACACACTATGCAGTGTACGAAGGCGAGAAGTAGCACCAATTGTGAAACTGAAACAAAAAACACCAAATTCAATTCGAAAGTTTCTAAAAATTGTTTCTGTTCATTTTGCCACCGATTCAAAATAAGCTGTTTTACGTAATGTAAAAATAATACAAAGGTTTTGAAATCACTTTTAAATAGTTTTTACCTCTCGCGATCATAATGACGGAAAAGTTGGGAGAGCCACGCGTGCGCCACCCCTGCCGTTTGGTTATGTACTGACGGATGCTACGAGCTTCTACGCCGTAGAGCTCCGTAGTACGCGGCTACGATTCGCTTGCTACGAGCTCTACGCGATGAAAATGCGCGAAATTTGTGCTTCTAATCTAAAGAAATCTAAAAGCACGAGTAGGTAGGTATCTTACAGATTTTTATTATTATAAATTAATTATTTATTTAATTATTATTCGTTTCATTCAGTAAAATAGGTAAGCAAGCAGCTTAGATTATTAAAATGAGGCAAGCAGCCACTTTAAAGTTTTTAGAATAATGTTTGTAGATTAAAATAATTGCAGTTTTCAATATACGTAATAAGTACAGTCAATAACAAAGCCAATTTGAAACCGCAAGTATAAAATCAATCGCACTGATTGGACCATCGGTAAAGTACTTTTGTGCAGTCAGCGGCAAAAGTGGAGTGAAAACAAGAGCTACCGCACGAGAGACTTAGGGTAAGTTGCCCGGAATTTTTTTGTCTCTGTCGATTTCTGTCTCATCACTTTCATAAACATCCGTAGACTTGATATGAGAGACAAATTCGTTGCGGAGACAAATTGTTCGAGCGCGCTGACACTAAAACTAACACTAACACTAAAAAAACTGACACTAATTTCTTATATATTGCTAAAGACGTTTCTCCCTACCAAGTTTTCCATATTAGCACTACCTTTTCTCCACACTACACAAAGGTTGGTTGGAAGAAAATGCTAAATAGCATTAAGCCCGCGTCTGTACTGTCTTGAAATGTGCAATAAAGAATTTTCTAATCTAATCTAATCTAAAACTTTACCATGAGAACGTAATCACTAGTTTCTCATCACTGTATAGTTTTGTATGCAGCATCCAACGCGACTGAGGATTTGCAAAACTATAGCATTACGGGTCGAGACAAAAAAGTCTACGATAAGTTCATAAAAAAAACTGTCAATCTGTTTTTTCGCTAACTGTACCTACCTTCCATTGAATAACAGTTCTTTTTAACAAGCATTCAATTGGCTCAATACTATTCGAGAGACCGGATTGGTTATTTTGTAAATGTTTTTTTTTTTCCTCGTATTTCGATGTTTCGATAGAACAATTAAATTTATGGCATAAGTATACATTGAGTAACAAATTATGGATTAAAGTGCTCATGGAAACTGAAGCTATAACCCTCTAAATATAGAGCTTATTTTTCAATTCATGAAACGTGTAAGCATTATTATACTAGTTGTCCTGTGAGAACATAGACCTCGCAAGCCTTTATAACCATGCAATAACCGACACTTTCCCTTTTCCCCTGGCTAAATCGATTTTCAGGTGCTTGAATTTAGACTTTTGAGCAAAATTAGTTTTAGCGATTACTCGCGTTCCCTTGGTCCTAGCCTAGGAGGTCGAATCTGGTGTCTACAGATTTGTCTCGTAAAGGCGAAGAGGACTGTGTAGTCTAATAATAATTGACATTGGTAGAAGTCAATTTTCGGGAAAAAATAATTTTCCCTTTTTTCCCCTTTCCACTCCCTCTTTTTGGAAATATTTTTACACCATCTTGTGTAGAATGAAGTCTTTCGTGTGCTTCTCAAATTTGATTGAAATCCGTCGATAAATAACGCTACAGCAAACTTTCCCTCTTTTCTCCCCTATTTTCTCCCCAATCTAAAATCCCCGACGACAAAAAAAATGTAATAATCCATATAACCTGTGTACCAAGTTTCGTCCAGATCGGTTGAAAAATGCGACCTGTAGAGGAGAACAGACATCCGGACAAACGCATTTTTGGCCAATGTGGAAACTGAGACGCTTCGCTCGCTTCGCTCGCTCGGTCAAAAAAAACTCTAAATTTTTATCCTGAAATGCAAAAGAAGAGACCAAGCAAAATATCTAAAATTCTAGATATTCTAGACGGTACAGAATAAGAATTTAGACAGGGGTTTAAAAATATCTAGATTCCGTAGAAACCCACCTTGCTTTTAAATATTTCAAACATTTTGTGAAATGAGCGATAAAATGCCGCTTCAGAAATCTCTCCACGATACGACATCGAGTTTATAAGAATTTTCATCGAAGAGTAGAGAGGTATGGTATAAACTATCACATCCAAAACTGTATTTAAACATTAGTATGAACACCAAATTAGATACAAAAACTTGAGAGGTGTCAAGGGACACCCGGATGGAACGAAGTTCTATAAGAGAGAGAGAGACAGACAGAGAAACATGCGACGCCGCACAGCTAGCAAAAAGTGTCGTGACAACTTTTCGTAAGAATTTTTTCCGTCTAGCCCCCATTCACAACGCGCGATAAGGAACTTCGTTCCAAAATCGAAGAAAAGATTCGATTATCACTATGACTAATGTTTACATAATGAACTGTTAGGGTACCTATGTACTTCTGGTTTTATAATACCCACGACACAAAGAATTCTAGTGGGTAGCAGCCCAGGTGCATTTTCAGGGAGGACATGATCAGGTGGTATAAGTAAAGAAACCTAAAAAACATCCCTTTAATAAGTCCTTTTTCCAAAATTAGACCACCAGACGATCGGAGTTGAGACATCTATTCATGGTTGACGTACCACTTACCCGCACTTAGCGGTTCTTTTTTAACTTTTATAATACGGACAGACAAAGAGTGGAACTCCTTGCCGGCGTCTGTGTTTCCCAATTCATATAATTTTGATGTTTTCAAAAGAGTTTTCAAAAAATTTAAAAACTCCCGAATCTTGGATCGATTTTCATCAAACATAGCTAAGAACACTCCCGACTAATTCACCTTTCAAACAAAAAAAAACAAAATCAAAATCGGTTCATCCGTTCAGGAGCTACGTTGCCTCAGCCAGACAGACACACACAAACACGAGTGAATCTTCTAGGTAAGGGCCTTATCACACTGGCGATTTGCGAGCGAGTTCAAAGCGAGGCGATTGCGCGGCGAGCACGCGGCGACTACGCCGCGGGCGCGCAGCGAGCTCGCCGCGTTAATAACAAACGCCGCCGACGCCATTTTGTACACTCGCAACAACAGACCGCGCCGCCCACCCCACTTCAGTCGTATCAAAGACTTAATTTTCATTTTCTTACTGACTGTGCAAAACGCGTATCGCACGCCGCGAGCTCGCTGCGCGCCCGCGGCGTAGTCGCCGCGTGCTCGCCGCGCAATCGCCTCGCTTTGAACTCGCTCGCAAATCGCCAGTGTGATAAGGCCCTAAGCGTGCTACACCGTCGACCGCATCGTTAATATACATCGAGTTTTTCGCAGCCTGTGTAGATTGCCTTTAGTGCTTTCAAGATTGTTGTTGTCTATAGTTTGCTACATGTTGCTAGATTTTTTACCCTCAAGAGGATATTTCATGATGCACGTCCGCACATAAATTGCTGGGCAGAGACGAAATAATTTAAGAGTTGGGTCATAACTGAACCCGTGTCGGACATAACCGGACCCAAGTTTTAAGTTTCCTTAAACGTCTGTGGTTTAATATCTTATTTGGTTGTGGCCGCAAGATAGGTATCTCTAGAAATATAATCTCCCACCATAAATTTCTATGGTTTCATTTAGCAGAACGTCCTACGCAGTCATCATGTAAAATAAAGTAAAAGTATGTTTATTTCTTAATGAACATGTAGGTAGCAAGAAAGGTACAGACAGCAGATATACAAACAAAATATGATTTATGCTTGAAAATAAGGAAATTCTTACGTACTGTTCGTGTAAGTAGGTAGGTACCTAACTGCCATCTACTACTAAAAATAGATACACAGTTGTGTTAGGTATTACCTGTGTCTGCTAAGTTAGTAGGAGTTTACGGATCATAGCGTAACGTCTGGTTTAGCTATCAACGAAATGTACACTAAGTTATGTCATTAGCGGTCTTAAAGTTAATCGTGCTGAACGTTGCTTAACCTGGTGGATCTGAAATTTATAAGATATGCTTCAGAAGCGCTAGACTATGTCGGTATACCTACCTTGTGGGAATCGAATAGTTGATCCCTACGAAAGAATAAATAATGGTACTACGTACTAAGTTATGATACGCAAATGGGTTCGCAATCCGAATTTTAGTTAGCACCCAGGTCAGCACCATAGATTTATTAACCACCTATTTCATTTATAACTTTTGTAAAAACCTCATTTCAATTCAATGATATAACTGCATATAATAACTAATAACATTTTACGACTGCATTTACATGGATTTTAAAACTCAATTTGTTCACCGACTTTATGTTGCTGACTGTACTATTCAATTAAACATACGATTAAACATTCAATTTCGATTCCCGCGATGTTTTTTTGCAAAGCTAATAAAGGGGGTGACACCCCAGTGGGAGGGAGGGGTAGAGGTTAGTTCTATAACTTTGAAAGTTAATGGCTTACGTGCATATTGCATTGCCTCCATTTCGTGATTGGCTTTTAAAGTCCTTTGGATAGCGCTTTATAGTGCATTGTGAGAGTGCCTTTATTTGTTTTTAAACTTTTTAAGATTGCAGTCGCTCTGGGGATTGAGCTTAACGTTTATTAGTGTGTAATTATAATGCTGTTAAAAAATAAAAAGCGGAATTGTTCGTTCGCATGAGACAGTGGCGAACTCTGGTCACGGAGTTCTGAGGCCTCTCTGTGCGACTACTAGAGCCGGGACGAAGCACGGAAACGCTCAGATGTAAATGCCGCTAGCGATCACCCATCCAAATAATGACCGCGCGGAACATCGCTTGACTTAGATAAATCTGTGAAGATTGACTAAGCAAGCCTAGCCACGAGTGCTTCAGCGGAATAGAAATGATGGTGACATTTTTATATTCTCGAAGAACAGATAATATTACCTTAGCATTGCCGATAAATAATAATTTTTAGTAGTAATTTAGTTTTTGTTTTTTCTGTTCTTGTGTTATATTTTTGTTTAAATATCATATTATATTCTCCTTATAAATACATTAACTCTGTTCACCGCTACTCTGTATTATGTAACGGTGGAAACTTTGCTGGTTTATGTGTTTTTTTAAGTTATTGTTTATAAGTTTATAGTAGGTACTGTTTGTTTCCCAAATAAAATAAAATAAAAAAATAACATAAAAATAAATAAAAAATAAGAATATTCTAGTAATGATTCTACCTACTCATTAAAAAAAAACAACCATACCTACCTACTAAAATACCTAATTGTGATCTGTGTGTTAGTAGATAGGACTGCTGGATGCCATAAAGTATAAAGGTACATTACATATATCTACCTAACCTATTATTTTAGGGTGTGGGTAGGTACTTAGGTGTTTTTATGATTACAAGACTAGGTACAGTACCTACATAAGTACCTTTCTTTCTGTGTTCTGTATCAGTTTATTTATTATAGGTTTTATGAGGTTAGTACCTATGACTTTGTACAAATAATACACCACATACATAAACATAAAACTTCAAGGAATGAAACTTTTGAACTTTTTTACATTTGAGGTTACGTACCTTACTTGTAATTAGGTAGGTAATGTTACAAGTAAAATTTACTCACCATTTTCCATGGTCGAAAAAATGAACTAAATAAACGCAAATGAACTCACTCAAACTAAAAATATTGTTGCGGAAAACACGAATTGAAGTAAAAACATTAGCGACCTCGTAGCGAAGCGGCTTAAAATAAACAATAAACAAGAATCAAATCAGCTGTTCGTTTCGTTTTGTAAACAAACTACATTGACTGACATTGACAAACTTCAACTTCTTGGTTTATATGGTTGACACTGACATTTATTTGAAACTTTGACATTGACATACAAAACTATAGTTGCACAATAGTATTGCTTGCAACAAATTACTTGACGTATTGACTCGACTTGACTAAACATATTTCAAATATTTCACTTGACACAGGCAAAATTGTCTGTCGAAATGACGGACAGAGGCCATAATTATGTATAAACACTGACATTGGCAAACTCGTGGCAGCCCTAGCCACCGAACAGCCAGAATTAAAAGAAGAAGAAGGTCGATATAATATAGACCGCCTCGCCTGCGTAGCGTAGCGACTAGCGAGGCGGTATGGTCTTAAGACATTAGCCTGGCCGTGACGGCCGAAAAAAAAAAGTAGCGTGTAGCGAGTTTCTTGCTCCCTCTACGGCCGCCTGCCTAGCCTACATAACTTTATTGAATAAAATATAGTCTGATAAAGTTGTTTTGCCGTTCATATAATTTGTCACACAGGCCAAAGTTCAATAACTTGTAAATCTGTTTTTCTATATGAATACACAGTCAGTGAATACTTTGTGCCTGTAGGTGTAAGTAGTCCAAAGTAGTCAGTGTTTTAAATTGTATTAGGTGACCATAGAAATGATCGCACCAAATCAGCCTGTGTCTGATGATCAGCTGAAGGAGTACTATCCAGACTTGCCGACAGGCCCTTTGGATAGGTACAGGAAGAATGCTTCGTTCGACTGGCGACGAATGAAACTTGTTTATGAAAACTTGAACACCATAAAAGTGAAAGTAAGTTTTGTTCTTTTTTTCTAAAAATATAGTATCTAGGCTTATCTCTATCTACCTGCTCATATATTCCTATGGGAGGGAAGGTAGGTAGGTACCTACTGTACCTAGGTACTCGGTACCTACCAGTTTTTTTTAAAAGAAGATTGTTACATTTGTTACTACTAGGTACCTACCTGTGGGCCTATGATAAAGTCATATGTTTCAGCATGAAATCTGGACATTCATGGAGAAGCACCCTCTGTTTCAACACACAGAGGTCACCCGTCCACTGGATGAGGAGAGACATATCACAACAAAGCGCATGTACGCTATGTTCAATGAAAATTTCATACCTATGGAAAAGGTATTCATATTACTATTTATAACTTTTGGATTGTGTGTTGTATCTACTTTAGATGATTTATACAGCATCAAGGGTCACTTTTTACCCATGCCCTGATGGACAGAACACTGCAGTGTCTGTGACAGTATTCACTATTGATTGGAAAAGTTGGAAAAATTATTAGATAGTTAAATATGCCTTGTTATTTAGAAGGTGTGAACTTTGAACAGGAATAAAAAAAATATCTGCTGATAAAACTTATCACTTAGAAGAATATGAATATAAATAATAAAAGCGGCTTAATTTATCAAGATAATAGGCACTGGCTTCATCATCGATATCTCTATAAGCCACACTTAGGCACAAGTCTGTTTTGTTCTATTGATAATACATACCTACTAGGTTTAAAAATGAAAATTATAGGGTTACAACTTTATCACCAGGCATGGTAGACATCCTCTAAAATCTTTTGTTATCTAGGTACCTTGCGGATGTCTAAGGGTAGTCAGAGCCACGTCCAAACATTACGATTAGGATTATTATTTTTTGTGGCCAATAAATAACTGTCTATGTCTATGTCTATTAGATTTGGCACATTTTGTAGTCGATCACAAAAATCTATTAGGCCATGACAGGATTCGAACCCCAACCTCAGGATTGATCACTCCCACTAGACCATCAGTGGTTATTATTAGGCTAAGTTGTATTACCTACATTGCTGGTATACACTTAGAAATCAGAATACCTACAATGAAATCAAAATTTGTAAACACAGGTGAAATGGTGACATAAATTTTATGACCTCAAGTATCATGCACCTTTCATTTGTAGTAACATATATATTGTTCCTGACAGATTGTCTTTGTATTCAAATGTGTTAAGTTCAAGAAAGAGTCAAATAGCCATTTTAGAAATCTGTACAATCACTGTTTCAACTCAAAATATACAAAATTATTCATCATTTTCAAAGTCATTGCCTTTGTAACTATAGGTACAACGATTCTTGATCAAAATCACAGGTTTGACACTGGAATTCTTGTTATGACGGTTTTTTTTTTTTATAAATTTATAAGCAAGCGTTTGACCGCAATCTCACCTGATGTTAAGTGAAGATGCGGTCGACGATGTAGCACGCTTACCTAGAAGATACCTATTCACTCGTCTCTTGAAAACATTCAATCTATATGAAGGTGGAAACACAGACGCTGGCAAAGAGTTCCAATCCTTGGCTGTCCGCATTATAAAAGTAGAAGCGAAACGCTTAGTGCGGATAGGTGGTATGTCAACCATGAACGGGTGTCTCATCTCCGTTCGTCTGGTGGTCCGATGGTAGACGGTTACTTTAGACACAAATTAAAATAATGTTTAGTCTGTTCTGCAGAAATCAAAACCGCACTATTTACATGTCGGTGGATAGCAGTAGCCTAGAAGGTAAATAGAGTTAATCACTGCTTATAACGATGCATTGTCTCACTGAACACATCCACTGAGGATGTGCCCTGTGATGCATTGCACTGCGCCCATCACTCTGAGACATAAAGATGTTAAGTCTCATGTATATTGTGGGTAGTTCGTATTTATATTTCAATTTATATAAATATAGTAAAATTTAATACTGTATTAGTCGTAATTTTCTGTGTGAATATAATTTAAATTTTAAAATTTTCCCAAATTCCAGATAGCAGATGACCCGAAGATCTTCCAAGCGGAGAATGAAGCTATGTTCATGTTTGACAGTTCACTAGCTGTCAAAGTGTCATTGACCTTCCGAATGTTCAGCAATGTGATACAGGGCAGCGGACGGAACCATCATTACCATCTGGTTGAGGATGCTGCTAAAGCTAGGATAGGTAAAATTTTTATATCAGATTACATCAAAAATATGATGAAAAAATTCTAAAAAATTTGGATTTTTTTAGCAATGTTTTAGAAATCAAATAATTACATATAGTATTCTGAACAATGGTTCGATTGATCAAAGGTTCTGGAATGGCGAGCACGAACCGGAAGGCGTAGGATGGCCCCCACCTGTTGGACTGATGACATTGTTAAGATCACGAGAAACCGATGGAAAGAGAATGCTCAGAATCATTCCTTCTGAAAATCTATGGAGGAGCCTATGTCCAGCAGTGGACTCTACAGGCTGATTATGATGATGATGATTTTAAAATTCTAGATTTTAAATCATCCGTGTGATTTTATTGAATAAAAGATTTTTAACTTCGACTTTAATGATGATGAGAGATGAAGATTATTGTTTGTAGGAGAATTAAGATTTTTAATATACTTACAAACTTTTTTACGCGCCCAACTTAACCTGTACTGTGCTATGATTAAAATTTCTTCATATCGGAGCTCAACTTACGAAATGATTTTTTGTATTTTTCTTAGTATTTATGTATTTTTTTTGTTAGTGAAGGGGCCGTTGTTTCACTCGGAACACAAAATGCATGAGTTTTACTTGCGGATAATTTGTATATTATTTTGTTCACAGGTGGGTGCTTCGCCCTAACCGAGGTGGCTCATGGGTCTAATGCAAAGGGGATGAGAACTATTGCTACCTATGTGCCGGAGAAAAAACAGTTTGTGATGCACACACCTGACTTCGAAGCTGCCAAGTTTTGGGTTGGATCTTTAGGTGAGAATATTTTGGCAGCGGCGAGGTTCTTGCACCCTGTCATGTATTCTAAATAATCCTTACGATTTTCCAGACTGAGTATTGTAATATTTGAATGCACATAGATTTTTATAACATTTCAAAAGGCGAGCGGGATTCTAACCCGCGACCTTTGTGATTTTCCTTAGTGTGGAGCAACTCAATACAAAAATTAGCGTTGAAAGATGTTTGCATGTGCCAAATGTACAGTACGGTCGGCGGATCTTGGCAATCGTAAGTTAGCCGTTTGTGATTCGCACAATTTTGTTTGAAAAAGCTTCATTGCGCATTCATCTGTAATGAATTTTCAACGTATCTTTTCTCTAGACTAATCTAGACATGTCTAGACATAATTATCTAGGGCACTGGCCAGGCATGTATGATTGAGCACAGGTCAACCAAGATAAACAACGGCCGACGACGCCCATTTAGGTAGCTCGTACTGCTAGTGACATTTTCAGTTTAGCCTTTCGATACTACGAGGAGTTAGTTAGTCTCTAAACAATGTCGGAACTTTCTCACAAAAAGCTTTGCATATGATCTAGATTCTAGATGATTTCTACAGCGTCAAGAGTCACTTTTTACACATAGATACCCCTCTGTACTCACTGGGACATTTTTTTAGATGGAGTAGGCTTTTAGCACCTATACCATTCTCTCAGCCTAGTCGCCCTTATCTACGGAGAAGATAAGGTCAATACCTCTTTCCGAGTATAAAAATTCATTGGTACACGACCAGATTTGAACCCACGACACGAGGATCGGAAGGCGAGGTTGCTACCACCAGACCACCAATACTCTTAAAGAGTTCTACTACTACACTACTTTCACAAAGGTATCTTGCTAACAGTGTTACAATTTCAGGTAAATGTGCGACCCATGCAATAGTGTACGCCATGCTGATCTCTAAAGGGAAGAACCACGGGCTACATACGTTCGTGGTGCCGATCCGAGATCCTAAAACATTGAAGCCGTTCCCTGGCATTCTGGTGGGAGATTTGGGGGAGAAAATTGGTCTTAATGGGGTTGATAATGGGTAAGAACATTACTGGATTACATTCTTATAAAAACGATAAGGACGCTCTTCTTATCGTCTTTTTATCGGCCCAGGATGCGCACGCGAGATATATTGTAGACTCGTTTTGTCAAAATTTGTGAACTCTGTCGATCAAAATGCACCATTTGTGAATTTTTATGAAGATTCTAAATGTTTCTTGCGATTTTTAACAGACTTCAGAGGAGGTTTTCAGTCCAGTCAAAACTACCGTCATTTATAAACAGATATAAATTTTTGTTGTTCGAAACGATATTCCTTCAATTATTCGAAATTACATCAAAATTTGTTTGAGTGACATTATGTATCAACGATATAATTGTTTGTAGCGAGATGCTGTACTAAAGTTTTCACTAATATTCATCCATCTTTGTATTTCACACACACTATTTGACAACACTGACTGTGACTGTCACTGAGCTCAGTCGGTAATAGCTCTGCCTTCCGTGCTGTGGGTCGTGGGTTCGATCCCCACTGAGAACAAACATTTGTGTGTGGCAAACATAGATGTTTGTTCTATGTCTGGGTGTTACTATGTATTATAAGTATGTATTTACAAAAAAAAGTATATAAGTATTGTATCAGCATCTAGTTCCCATATTACAAGCTTTGCTTAGTTTGGGACTAGAGGCCGTTGTGTGAAATGTCCATGAATATTTATTTATTTATTCAGATTCGTAATGTTCAATAACTACCACCTGCCTAAGGAGTGTGCATTGGACAAGTTGGGGGGAGTGGACGACAATGGTGATTATCAGTCGCCATTCAGAGACCCTAGCAAGAGATTTGGTGCTTCTTTGGGCATCTTGTCAGGTGAGAATATTTTTTTTATGCATATACTTATAACTATCCGCAAAAATAAACATTTCAAAGCATACTCATACTTAAACTTGGTAACCTGTATCTTTTAGTCTTTATTATATTTAATTTTAATTTAATTTTTTTTTTAATTTTTTTTGTTTATTTATGATGAATATAGGTATATTAGTTTGTTTGTGCACACTTTGTACACCGCCGTCTTTCTGTTTCTGTTTATCCTCTCCATCCAAAGGTTGTCTGGAAGAGATCGCTTTTAGCGATAAGGCCGCCCATTGTACATTAGCTTTAATTGTTTTCTCTTATGTTCTGTTTCTTCTTTGTGTACAATAAAGTGTTTATCTATCTATCTATCTATCTATTTTTGCATGTCCTTCTATAGTCTATAAAAATTATCAGCAACTTTTTTGCACGTTTGTAAAGCACGCTGTGTTCACTGTATTTAGAAACTGCGCCGTGAATGATTATTTTTACACCATAATTTTATTTAAGACTAGCAGTTACCCGCGATTTCGTACGCGAGTAGGTACCGTTTCCGTGTAATTATAAAATCTGCGTATATTATCTGTGCGCGTACCGAGCGGATACTTCTTTGAGAAACTTGACATTACACCGAACCCGTACTCGAATGTCAAACGTTAGTCGTTAGACCAAAGAGGTAGTACTACGTCCTGTCAAACTGACGTGACATGACATGACAGCATCTTCTTGCTAAATTGGCGCTGCTAATCCCGTTCGTTCATTTTATCCTGTAGATCCTGTTAATTATTCGGGATAAAAAGTAGCCTATGTGTTAATCCAGGTTACGAACTATATATATGCCAAGTTTCGTCCAAGTTGGTTCAGTAGTTTTGACGTGATTGAAACACAAACATCCAAACATCTAAACTTTCGCATTTATAATATTAGTAGGATTTATGTGCATGTTTCAATTTGTGAACCAATTAATAAAAAAAAACTAAAGAAGAACAAGCCAATGGCCCACCTGATGTTACCTTTGATGTTTATGTTATTATTTTGGCATAGTTCATGAAAATCATTGTAAAATGCACCTTATGTTACAGGTGGTAGGGTCCACATAATGTCGATCTCAACGCACTACATGCTGAAAGCCATAGTGATCGCGATAAGGTATTCTGCAGTTAGGAAACAGTTTGGGCCTGAAAATAGTACCGAGGAAACACCAGTGTTGGAGTACCAACAGCAGGTAAGCATTATGGACGGAGACTCTCATGGACGGTTTGCAGCAAACGTCTCACATAGCTGAAATGTTTGCCAGTAAATTTAAGGCTAAGCCACAGCCTCTGGGGAGTGTGCCCTCTGCTAAGTCCATCCTAAGTGAACACACAGAAGTGACTGTAAAAGAGTTGAGGTCGGCGGTAAAGAGCATGAAGCGCGGGAAGTCGCCTGGCCATGATGGGCTTAGCATAGAGCACATTCTCTGGGCTACTGACAATGTATTTGAACACCTATGTATATTTTATAACCTGTGCCTAAAATATAGCTATCTTCCAAACGACCTCATGAGAACAATAGTTGTGCCTATCGTTAAAAATAAGACGGGGGATTTAAGCTCTTCCTCCAATTATCGCCCTATATCGCTTGGTACAGTGATAGGTAAAATTTTGGAGCGACTTATTTATCCCGACTTATTGGAGAACATTAAAATTGATGATGCTCAATTTGGTTTTTGTGCCGGTCTCTCAACGGATTCCGCAATAATGAGTCTTAAAAGTACTATTCACTATTACACTTCACAGGATACGTCGGTCTATGCCTGTTTTCTAGACTTAAGTCGTGCTTTTGACTTAGTGAACTATAACATTCTTTGGGCCAAATTGTCGGATGCGCAAGTGCCAAATCATGTGGTGAATCTGCTGAGATACTGGTACGAAAATCAAATTAATAACGTAAGATGGGGCGACACGACTTCTAGTGACTACAGACTAGAGTGCGGTGTTCGCCAAGGGGGTTTGACCTCTCCTGACCTGTTTAACCTATATGTCAATGAGTTGATCGGGGAGCTGAGGAGAGCCAGGATCGGCTGTCAGCTAGGTAGTGTCTGTGTGAATAACTTAAGTTATGCTGACGACATGGTCATCCTCAGCCCCTCAATTAAGGGCCTAAGAAAGTTACTTTTAATCTGTGAGCAATATGCTGTTGCGCACGGGCTAAAGTATAATGTAGCTAAAACGGAAATGATGGTATTCAGGTCGGGACGAGGTCCGGAGAGAGTCCATGGGGTATCTATGAACGGTGAGACCATCAAAACGGTCACTCAGTTCAAGTATCTTGGGCATTTGCTGACTGAGTCGTTAAAAGACGACAATGATATTGAGAGAGAGAGACGGGCACTCGCGGTCAGGGCAAACATGCTTGCACGCCGCTTTTCAAGCTGCAGTGCGGACGTTAAAAACACCTTATTTAAGGCATACTGTCTAGGGATGTATACTAGTCAACTTTGGACTAGTTATACTAGAAAATCTTTCATCACCATAAGGGTTCAGTACAACAATGCGTACCGAGCCCTTATGAGGCTGCCTAGGTATTGCAGTGCGTCGAACATGTTTGCTCAGGCTGGGGTGCCAGACTTTTTTGGGATTATTAGGACTCGCATTGCGTCTTTTTGGAGTCGAATAAGTCGCTCCAAAAACTGTATCCTGAAGGCTGTTTTTGACCACCTACATAATCCAATTTATAAACATTGGATTTCAGTCCACCTTAATGAGAACAAGAAGTGAAAGTGAAAGTTTTATCTATTATTGTGTTTTAATATTATTATTATTTTTTTACTTTTTATGTGATATGGGTGTATTTGTGCTTTTTGTATGAAGGTTACCTGCAATAAACAAATTTTATTTATTTATTTTTATTTTTATTATAGAGCCTTAACTATAAAAACAGCTTTGTTTTTTAAAATGCAAGTAAAAAGTCTCGACCAAGTTATCTTAAAAAGAAGCCGTTGTGGTCAAACGGTGAAGAAAAACACCACGAAGCATCCCCTGGTGTAATTGGTTCTGCACACATTGATTAGAGGTTATAAATATAAATAAATAAAAAGCCGTTTATTTCTTTATTCTAACATAGTATGCACATAAAATAAGTTTTTTTCTTCTTCTTCTTTTTTTGGAAGCAGCTGGAGGAGGCCTTCACCCAAGGAGGTTTCCTTATTTAGACTTTTTGAAGATGATGGAAAAGAAGAAGATTAGAGGTTATAATAAAATCGAATTGTTCCAGCAAATAAGACTGATACCCTACTTGGCAGCGACGTACGCCATGAAGATTTTCTCTGTATGGATGTCGGAGGTGCACATAAATATGACTATACAAAACTTTATGGGTGAGTTTTTGAACCCTCGACCGAAAAACGGAGGGGTGTTATACGATTGTTTGTCTGTCTGTGCCCTCGTAGCTCTGAAATAGGGCTCTGATTTGAATGCGTTTTTTTTTGTAAGAAAGGTGATTTATCTGGGATGGTTTTTAGCCATGTTTTCATGAAAATTCGTTTTAAGGAGTCTCAGGTATAATTTCAGTTTGAAACATTTAGTTAAATCTCAAAGTATTGTGATTTGATGAACTGGTCGGTACTACGCGGCCTGATGATGACCAGCAATCATCTAAGGAGATTTTCATGGTCTTTGAATTAATGTAAATTGGTATATGAAATAAAGGAAGCATTTCATTTATTATAGGATTTCTATTTCTAAAAACATGGTCAGCCATGTCCTTGAATGCGCAAGAGTCGAATTTTATATCTCTCTTGCTGCGCAAAGCACCCTTACACGTCCCCCTCCAAAGTAAATAAATAAATATTCAGGGACATTTCACACAACACCCTCTAGTCCCAAACTAAGCAATACTTGTAATATGGGAACCAGATGGCTGATAGAATACTTATATACTTTTTTTTTTGTAAATAGAAATACTTATAATACATAGTAACACCCAAGTGTTTGAACAACTGAAGAGTCGAGGTGCTTGAGCGCAGTAGTCGTAGGATGTAGAACCGCATTGATCTGGTTTCCAGGTGGTGATGGTGAGGCGGCGGCGCGGGGGATCGAGCTGCACGCTCTCTCGTCTGCAGTGAAGCCGCTGTTCGGCTGGAGCGCGCGGGACGCCATCCAGAACTGCAGGGAGGCCTGCGGGGGACACGGATACTTGAAAGGTAGCATCAGATAAGTCAGTTCCTCTTTGGAAATATAAATATAGTAGATTGTTTGCCAGGGCGTAGGCTACAACCTTCAAAGAAAGGGACCTTTTTGCAACATTGCATTCATACATTTTTAGTGTCCCGACCCAGTATTGGAAAATCGGAACACTTAATTTATAAAAACGTGTTTTAATTATAGCTTGTGTTTTTTGTGTTGTTGTTGTTGTAAATAAATATTTTGTATTAAAAATAAAAAATTATTTAGAAGAAAATTAGTTCCCAGTTTCATCTTTTTTTTTGGAAGCAGCCTGTAGCCAGTTCCATATTGTAAATGTAATGAGCCTTATTTTATTTTCAAAACTTTAATCGCACTTTCGGCCCGTATTTTAAGCTTCAAGGCCGATGAGCATGAATGATGAAAATAGTTTTCTAATTACCTACTGCTTGTTAGTTTTCGCGCGGTGCATTATCCTATCCTACTAATAAATATTATAAATGCGAAACTCTGCGAAAGTTTAGATGTTTGTGTTTCAATCACGTCTAAACTACTGAACCAACTTGGATGAAACTTGGCATATATTTAGTTCGTAACCTGGATTGACACATAGGCTGCTTTTTCATCTCGAATAATTAACAGGATCTACAGGATAAAATGAACGAAAAGGATTAGCAGCGCCAATTGGCAAGAGGATTTCGTTGTCATGTCATGTCACGTCAGTTTGACAGGGCGTAGTACTACCTCTTTGGTCTAATAACTAGCGTTTGACATTCCAGTAGGTACGAGTTCGGTGTAATGTCAAGTTTCTCAAAGTATCCGCTCGGTACACGCACAGATAATATAATGTACACGGAAACTGTAGACGCGTACGAAGTCGCAGGTAACTACTAGTAAACTATATTTTGTTGTCGTCAGCTGCGGCACTAGGAGACCTCCGTAATGATAACGACGCGAACTGCACGTACGAAGGCGAGAACAGCCTCCTGCTGCAGCAGACCAGTAACTGGCTCCTCAACGTGTGGACGCGGAGGCACCGCCTCGCGGACAGCGACGCTCCGCTCGGCTCCCTCGCCTTTCTGAAGGGAGCTGATGAGGTTCTGGCTCAGAAGTGCCCTTGGCACTCCGCTGAGGACTTGTTGGAACCTAAAAGTTAGTTTCATAGTTTTGCCTTGTTCAACATTTGCTTATTTGTTAAAAAATGGCAACTATTAAATAAATAAATATTCATGGACTTTACACACAACACAATCTAGTCCCAAACTAAGCAAAGCTTGTGATATGGGAATTAGATGGCTGATAGAATACTTATTTACTTTTTTTTTTGTAAATACACTTATAATACATAGTAACACCCAGACATAGGACAAACATTCATGTTTTCCACGCACAAATGCTTGTTCTCAGTGGGGATCGAACCCACGACCCACAGCACGGAAGGCAGAGCCATTACCGACTGAGCTGTCAAAAACAAATATAGAAATATTTTTCACCAAAAACAGGATATTTATCATGATTTTTGTAATTTCTATTGTTGTGAAATTTTTTTGGTGAAATTGTTTATTAATTGTGTATCCACAGATCTGATCCACATCTACAAGTGGCTGACAGCCTCCGTGCTTAAAATGACGAGTGAGAAGGTATCCCGACTTCGCGCGGAGGGCAAGGATGGCTTCGCGGCCAAAAACGACTCGCAGTCATACAACGCCGTCACTCTCTCTATTGTCTATGGCGAGGTGAGCATTTCAAACTCATACTCACGATCTATTTATTTATTTATTTTTATATTATTTATATTATTTTTAGTATCTGTTTATGCGGTTTAGTTTGTGAAATGTAGTCTTTGTTTTTTGCACCGTCACTATCGTACATTTAAAATCCAGTCCATCCAAAGGTTGCCTGGAAGAGATCGCTCATAGCGATAAGGCCGCCCATTGTACTTCGTTAACTATGTCTAATATCTAATTTCCGGTGCAGTACAATAAAGAGTTTCGAAAATAATTTCTACCAAAACCAAAGATTATAGGATTTATCAGAAGCAGAAATAGAATGTTGCAAGCAGCAATCTGTTTCCTATATTACAAGCGTTGCTTAGTTTGGGACTAGAGGGCGTTGTGTGAAATGTCTATTTTATTTTATTGAGTAACAAAATCCACAGCTTTTAAAAATAATGGCGAAAAAACTTATATTTAAAACAGATAGCCAAAAACGGATTCACATTCTAAGTACAATAACAATAACAAAAGTCGACGATAGTCACGGGATTCCAAAGATGATCTATGAATATTTATTAATAGTTTATTAAATTACTCTGTATTTCAGAACTATGTGCTAAACCATTTCTACAAGAGCGCTGTGGAGTTTGAAGATGTAGCTTGCAGACAGGTTCTGCTGAAGCTGGTCTCGCTGTATGGAGCTTTTCTGCTGGAAAAGCATTTGGCGACGCTGTACATCGTAAGTACAATGATAAAATTTTTTTTCTTAATTGTAATTAGTAACTTAGACTTAGTAACCTTTAACTAGATTTCTGAATGGGCCCATTTTTGGACCTTTCTTGCCTAGTTATTTTTACCTTGCGTGTCCTTGTTTCATATTACCTAAATTTTCTTTATGTCATTGCATGACTCCTTAAGATTATAAGTATATCCGTGGAGTGGGGCACTGGTGACCCGTAATACAGGTTTCCAAACCTATCTCGGGCACCAGTCTCTCGCAAAACAGGTTACTTACCTTCTTATTAATATTTTTACCATCTTCATTGTACCTACCTACTCATGTAATAAGTTAAGGGACCTTTTGTGTAGAGAAAATGAATGAGTTATTTATTTATTTACTAGCAGTTACCCGCGACTTCGTACGCGTCTACAGTTTCCGTGTACATTGTATTATCTGTGCGTGTACCGAGCGGATACTTCTTTGAGAAACTTGACATTACACCTCATTACACCGAACTCGTACCTACTGGAATGTCAAACGCTAGTTGTTAGACTAAAGAGGAAGTACTACGCCCTGTCAAACTGACGTGACATGACATGACAATGAAATCCTCTTGCCAATTGGCGCTGCTAATCCTTTTCGTTCATTTTATCCTGTAGATCCTGTTAATTATTCGAGATAAAAAGTAGCCTATATGTCAATCCAGGTTACGAACTATATATATGCCAAGTTTCATCCAAGTTGGTTCAGTGGTTTTGACGTGATTGAAACACAAACATCCAAACATCTAAACATCCAAACATCTAAACTTTCGCATTTATAATATTAGTAGGAAGTAGGATAGGATAGTAGGATAGTAGGATTTATTATAAAAAGTTTAATCCTCGCACGTGGTAGCAATATTGTTATTTTCAATGAGTGACCAACAACATTCCTCCAACAACATTGGTCAGTGGGTGTAATTTAGTGGTGTGTCCAGGGTGGTTACTTCTCCGGCTCCCAAGGCGTGGTGGTGCGCGACGGCATCCTGTCTCTGTGCGCGCAGCTGGCGGGCGACGCGGTGCCGCTGGTGGACAGCCTGGCGCCGCCTGACTTCTGCATCAACTCCGTGCTGGGGAAGGCTGATGGACAAGTAAAATAATACTTTACCTTTAGACAAGTTTAATTTAACAATAGTTTAACTTTAGACACGTTTAACTTTAGGCTTTATACACCAAAACTCGTACTAGACCCTCTGAAGTAACTGACGTGACGACGGCGTCGTCCTCGTGTCAATTGGCGCTGCTAATCCTTTTCGTTCATTTTATCCTGTAGGTCCTGTTAATTATTCGGGATAAAAAGTAGCCAATTTAATTTTTGCGTTTATTTGTGCCTATTTATTTTCCAGGCATACAAGCACATCCAAACAAGTGTGATGACCTACCCGGGGTCGTTGACCCGGCCGGAGTGGTGGCGAGACGTGGTCTTCTGGGATTCCTATATACCGTCCAAGCTGTAAACCGCTTTGTATGAGTCAAATCAAAATCGATAAGTGTAGCAATTTATTATAGTTATATGTAACGTATAATTACCTTTTATTAGACAAGTTTGAACACTAAAGCCTGACCAACATAATATTGATCCTAAAATGGGATGTAAAGAATTGCATACCTGCCAGAACTTAGTTAGTCAAACTAAATAAATTCTGTTACAAGGTTTGAGGGAACAAAATAAGCTTTAAATGTTATATTTTTTGAATGTTTTTCTACGATGTAGTAAGTATAGGTGAAGTGATATTTTTTATGCTATGATTTATACCTTATGGTGTTTTAAAATGTGATGACAGTCGTTTTTATTTTTCTGCTAAAATGTTTATCGAACAAATTATACTTTACCAATGGTATTTTTTTTAACCAATGGCATTTTACATAATTTATGTTAATAAATGATTTTATATAAATTGTATTTTATTATGACCACAGATAAGCGGGTTTTTTATGCAACTTAATGATTAAACACGCCCACCTGATATTAAGTGGTAACTACTGCCTATAAACTGAGGAAGTGCCCTCCTGTGATGCATTACACTGCGCACATCACTTTGAGACAAAAGTGGTGTTTTAGTAGTTATTTAGTTAATTATGGGCCTACTTCAGGTTAAAAAGTGGTATCGATCTATGAATTTTTAATCTAACAAATAAAGGGCATAACTAATGGGGTTCCGCATATTCAATTAACTGCAAATTAGATCTGTCTATCAAGCTGTCTACAGAACCCTGTTCGATTATGTGGGTAATGTCAGTAAAGCAACAGAATGTTCTTACACAGCAAAATGTTGGCAACACTCGCGCTTTTTCTGAGCTTTTTCAAGTGAGTATGAATGTATTATTAGGAAATCTATTACCTACTGGCCTAGTCAAAAACATGGTAATAAAATTAACTGTCAAGAATGGAATTAAACTTATTACTGAACTGTACATCGGCCGTTGTAAAAATCCGCCATTTACTAAATAATCCAAAGGTAGGTCTAAGTAGTCACAATGGATCTTTGTCCCGTTGAAGTATCTACGCAGAAGTCACGTTTGGGTATTTGAAGGTAAGTTAATTTTTCCACACAACAGTAGGTAGGTACATGCGCAATCGTTTGTTGCACCTAACATCAGAGGGATAAAGATTCGTTGTGCGTACTGTAGGCGCTGTATTGCACAACATAATTATCTTCCATACCTGGGTACCTACCTACTACAAAATGTAGCCAAGAATCACTTATATGTAAGTAATATTTGGACGTATCTTCGACTAGGTAGACATTCTCATCGATGCCATGTCCCAAATCCAAGTGTTTTACAGCGTCCAAGCAGACATATCCCCAATACTGCAATCGCTGCACGAGCGAAGAGACCTCGAGTTCGTTCTCATTGACGTCCTGAATGCTGTGACGCGGCGTCACACCGATGCCGTCACGTGTGCAGCCATTGTCTGCGATCCTGTGTACTTGAATGTGTTCGAAGGGGTCCTGTTTAGGCGGACGTTCAATCTACCATTTGTTATGGTGAGTAGTTGATACCTAGTTGGGTTATGATTGTATCGATAACAGAATGTTTGTCTAGAAACTATACAGCGTGTAGCTACAATGGCGACATTAAATTAACCAGCGTATCCGGTTTCGCGTTTTCAGAATATAGACATATTTTTTATTTCATTAAACATAAGATTTATCGAAATAAATCAATTTTCTTAAATAACGCCTCGGAGCAACCTGTACGTAAGAGCAGAGGTCATCTGTCGGGTTCACGGGTCATAACCGCGTATGAAAAGCAAGAAAGTATTGTTAGAATAAGATAAGACACCCGAAATTGCGACGTTGTGCTTGTGCATGAAAGGGATAGCTAACTCCGCTCGCCTCGCCCTTTGATTGAGGAGCGCCGCCCGCGCCGCCCGCGCCGCCGCCCGCTCGACCGACTCGTCCTGCCTAGCCAGTGATACGCGGGCCGGTGTCCTTGACACACTTTATTTTAATAATTTTGCTAATTATCTACCTATTCTGAATGTTTCGCGAAAAAGACGCTTGGTTTTGTTAGTTTAGCTTTTCTATTCTAAGTACCCAATCAGGTCTACGTAGGTACAGCGATAAAGACGCTTTGATTTATTATTTGTTTATCTGTCTACCTTTGCGACTAGGGAGCGGCTAAATGAAATGTTTGGTGCTCAGTGGATACTGGATAGGACGACACGACACGGACCTCTTAGGTGACCCAATGTCACCTGACCTCAAGCCCCTCGATTTTTTTATGGGGCTTTGTGAAAGACGACGTTTATGCAAAAATTCAAAAGGCCAGGGCGAATATTCAGCGCCGGTTAGGTACATCTTTGTGTCCGACGTGGTGGCGGCAACGCGCCGCGGCTACATTGAGAACTTGAAGATTTAATAAGTGTAAGGCGCGAGGTGCATAGGTCACAACAATAAAATTAATAGTAAAGTGAACAAGGTAAAGTGAAATTATTTGATTTCCTTGGTGTCGCTTGATTTCCCCGCCCCGCGCTCCACCGCGCCCCGCCGCAGCCACCGAGCCGCCCGGGCAGGCAGGCGCGGGCGCGGGCGCGGCGCGGTTTGCACACTCACAGGATGATTAATTTTTGTTGCGTATTTTATTATTAAGTTTGTTTGAAAAATTCGAAATTTCTATTATGGACTTTAATTATTTTTTTATTTTTTTTATGAATACTTATAAGTAGCTCTACCCGTGTGTTCATTTAATGTCGCCATTGTAGCTACACGCTGTATACCGTGTACTTACGTAACTAATTACTTGTCAGGTAATGTTCTGTGCACAAAGCCTTTTGAATGTACCTAAATGAGCTAACAGATAAAGCAAGTGCCCTAGGATACTGCCTTGAGCGAACCCCGAATTTCTTTTTTTAAATATTCCGTTTTAAATCCAGATCGTAGTAGAAGAAAGCGAAGACCTACTCTCGCCTAACTTCAGTACCCTGGAGTCACTGCGAGAAGTGAGGAGAGCCGGATGCAACGTGTATATCATACTTTTAGCCAATGGCCTCCAAGCGTCTCGACTGCTGAGATTTGGAGATAAGTAAGATATTGTGTGTGGTAGTGGTAGGTACTACATACCTAGTCCTTTAGTCGAAAACTTTGCCATCGGCTGGAGCCATGTTTGCCACTTGTGGTAGCTAGTTTGTGGCCATTCCTTCCTGACCGCATCAAATGACGTTCTCACCACGTAGGTGACTTTCTCCCTCATTCCGTTATATGCACCACGTAAGACTTGGCAGTCTCTTAAGTATTCTACTTTGATTTTATCAGACACAGGATCCTAGATACGCGGGCCAGGTTCATCTTCCACCACGACTTTAGACTGTTCCACAGCGAACTGCACTACCTTTGGAAGAGGATAGTCAACGTGGTCTTCCTCAAGTATCATAACAAAGAAGATGGCAAGGATAAGGCTTGGTTTGATCTGTCTACTGTGCCATTTCCGAATCCTATCAAGGTAGGTACAACTATACTATAAAATGAGAATATTATTAGCGAATAGGTAGGTACTTAACTACCTGCATAAACTCTGGTGAAATGCAGCCATCTCTTCTGGATGAGTGAGTGATCAAGAAGATAGAGAATTTGCTCATAAGATTCACCACTGCCTATTCTACCAATGGAAAAGGGATTTGTAAAATTTCAGGGAGTCCTAGTCACGAGAAGAGTGGACATCTGGCGAAACGGCAAGTTCCATTACAACCGTCCTCTCTTCAAAGATAAAACCAGCAACCTCAATGGAGAGACGCTGAATGTAGTCTACTTAGATCATGTGCCTTCAGTGGTAGCTATGAAGAACAATGCTACAAGTAAGATTGGAGGAGTTGAGATTGAGGTAAAAATACCTAAAATACGTGAACAATAAGTGGAACACAATACCGCCCAACTTTTACGCCTTGTCTTAGATGACAGATGAAGCAGAAAGTCCTAAGTCCTGATCCTGAGTGAATTTTTACAGATTCTCAACACGCTATCCGAGAAAATGAACTTCAAACCAAAGCTTTACCAGTCTCCGAACGCAGACCTCCAAAAATGGGGCAGTAAGCAACCAAATGGCTCCTTCTCAGGTCTTCTCGGCGAGATGGTGAATGGTCACGCTGATGTGGCTTTGGGAAACCTTCAATACAACCCTTACCATCTAGCGCTGACTGATCTGAGCATTCCTTACACGTCTCAATGCTGGACCTTCGTCACTCCGGAGGCTTTGACTGATAACTCGTGGAAGACGCTCATCTTGCCTTTCAAGTAAGAATTGCCTTCTTCAGGTCTTGGAACTCCTAGGCTCTTACAAGTCAAGTACCTAGGTACCTATATTAATGTGTGTAGACAGAGCAGAATTTAAACTACCTACCTACACACTACGTAGGTCCAGGTAGGCCCAGGCTAAGACCTGAACTCCTGAATTTCACAGTTTCGTTACAAAGCTAATCCTTTGATTTTCTTGCAGACTCTACATGTGGGTAGCAGTTCTTCTGGTGCTGTTGATAACAGGCACCATCTTTTACGGCCTGGCTAGATATTACACAACGTTTCAGGATTACAAGAAAGATCACGACTCTGCAAAAATCAAGCAACTGAAAGAGAAATACGTAGATTTAGAAGGTAAACAAAACTACCTACCGCTGATGTAGTTAAATATCTAAATAGCAGACATTATTCTTTGAACCCGCTTCTGTCGGTAAGGTCATGGATCAACAGACACACAATAACTAAAGGCATGCAAACTTAACCGAGTCAACAAAGCGCACGGACATACCTACTCGAAATACATACCTACCTAACGTATCTTGGTGACGTAAAACTAACACTTATTTAAAGGTCCATGAGGTAGAATTTACATTGATTGTTTATCTTCGCAGAAACGGAACCCGTTGGTCTTTACATATTTGGCGAAATAATAAACAGCATTCTCTACACGTATGGAATGCTACTCGTCGTGTCTTTGCCAAAGCTCCCGACAGGCTGGTCTATTAGACTCCTAACGGGATGGTATTGGTTGTACTGCATACTTCTTGTAGTTTCCTACAGAGCTAGCATGACCGCTATACTAGCCAACCCTGCTCCAAGAGTCACCATCGACACATTGAAGGAGCTGGTTGATAGCAAGGTTACCTGCGGCGGATGGGGGTCCGAAACAAAAACTTTTTTCGTCGATTCGTTAGACGAAATTGGACAAAAAATCGGTGAGCGATTCGAGACTATAAACGATCCGATTGAAGCTGCGAATAGAGTCGCGCAAGGAACCTACGCTTATTACGATAACAAGGACTTTCTCAAATACTTAAGTGTGGTCAGAAAGAACTATTCTGTTATAGGATCAACCAGCAACTCCACAAATACTAGTTCAGTTGTAAATAGTGATTCAGAGAGGAATTTGCACATCATGTCTGACTGTGTTGTACACATACCAATCTCGATCGGGTTCCATAAGAACTCCCCTTTGAAGCCTTTAGCTGATATTTACATGAGACGTGTAGTAGAGGTAGGCCTAGTGGAGAAGTGGCTGAATGATGCAATGTATCAGATCAGATCATTGGAAACAAACGAAGATGAGATCAAAGCATTGATGAATTTGAAGAAACTTTATGGAGCCTTCATAGCTCTAGCCATCGGCTACTTGTTTAGCTTTTTAAGTCTTATCGGGGAGCTGTTTTACTGGAAACTTATTGTAAAAAGGGACCCTAATTTTGATAGATTTGCTTTGGATCTGTACTACGCAAAGAAGAATAAAAAGCAATAGTGGGTAATTGAAACTAATGTATTAAAATATAATTACAATCATGATTGTGACCTGTGTGTGTAAACACTGAAACAAATAGACACTTTGTTCAGTTTGTTTTAGTATTTTGCTTCACTTTATAGAACTCGAATAGAAAAAATGTAGAAGACACAAGTAGTCAAATGCTTAATTATTAAAAATGTCACAGACATATCAATCTTTAAATTACAATAATTATAAGCTACAATTTTCTACTAAATTATGCAGTCCATTATTAAGAATTGGTAGGTTTTATCATTGTACCATGACAGCAATCATTTATGTGCACCTTGTTTTGGTTCTGAGCTGAAAGCGGGAGGCTGGGCACCTTCAGGGGCATTTTCCAATATCCATGGATGTTGCAGTACGTTGGTCAATGGCAGCCTTTGCTCCGGGTTAATCACCAACAGCTTTCCCATCAAATCTTTTGCCTTCTCAGATATAAAATCAGGATATTTAATTATCACATACCTAATCTTCCTATAGGTCTGGTGGGAGTCCTTTGCGTCAAACGGTGGTAGGCCTACAAGCAGCTCGTAGCACAGCACTCCAAGACTCCAGATATCAACCGCGTAGCTATGAGGCTTGCCTTCAATCATCTCCGGTGACAAGTAATCTAATGTTCCACATAGGGTCATTCTCCTAGATGAGGGAGAGTGAACAGACCATCCAAAATCAGCTATTTTCAATTCCATATTATGGCCGATGAGTAAATTTTCTGGCTTGATGTCTCGATGAATCACCTTTTTTGAATGGCAATATATTAGAGCTTTTGTCAAGTCTCTAACGTATATTGCAGCGGTTTTCTCGTCAAAGCGTTCGCGTTCCTTCAGGAGCTTGTAAAGCGCCCCTTGCTTGGCATACTCGAGAATTAGATAAATGCGCTTCTCATCGTGAAAGTACCCATACATACGCAGAATATTGGGGTGGCGAAGCCGACACTGGATCTCCACTTCACGCCGCACCTGGTGTTCGATTTCCGAATCTAGAATCTGGCTTTTGAAAAGAACTTTCAAGGCAACTACGTAGTGAGACTCTTTTTCGCGAGCTAGATAAACATTTCCGAATTTACCTTTGCCGAGGGGTCGTCCTAGGTCAAAATCTGAGAGCGACCATGACTTTTTCACATCTTTCTTGAGTTCACTTGTGGTTGAAGACACTGTCTCCTTGTTCTCGTTAGTGTTCGTTTTTGTGGCTAGCGGGCGGCTTGGTACCGCAGGCACTTTGAAACCCTCCATGGGCATTTTTTGCACGTTCGTGGGGCCAGCTTTAGTTGAGCAACCACATCCAGACGGACCAGCTACAGAGACACGGTTTTCTTTACAGCCACATTTTTGTACATTCATTTTAGTACCAGACGTTTATGCTAATATACTCTCAAGAGTTTGCATTTATTTTATTTATTTGCAGAAATAAAATAATCCTAAGAAATTCAAAGTTGTATTTCAACGGCAAAACAAGGAACCACAGACAAGGAACGAATGAATAAAAAAGGCCACGAATGAATGAACTAAGCAATATTTAATTTGTTGCCAGTAAAATAAAGAATTTGAATTTGAAGGCTTAGTGTTTTATTTGTTGAAATCCATTAGGTGTCCTATATATTTATGCATTGATTCAGTATAATCCTACTCTATAAGGGCGTGCAAAATATTTAATTTACAATATAATTTAAGAATAAGATAAGAATTACAGGATAAGCATTAAGGGTAAGATAAGAATTTTAGAATAAAAATTATAATTTGATTGGAAAGACGTATCATTCAATTAATTTTTCGCTAATAGTCAGGTGTATGTACGAGGCTTGTAACATTTCAGCTCCAAAAAATATGTCAATGTCGAGAGTAATGAGTGAATGAAAACCACAGATATAGACGTATGAAACAGTTCAGCTCAGCTGTATGGTGTCAGTGTCAGTGTCACTGTCAGTTAGTCAGATCAGATCAGCTGTTTCTGTTCCCTTTTCTTCCACATTCATCTAATTTCACAAAATAAAAGATTTTGCGTTAAAATCAATCAAACTGGTTCTTAAAATTCTTTAGAAGACAACCAGTTCAACAACTTTACATTACATTGTAACGGCTGCTTTCTCGGTTCAGGTAAATACATAAGGGAGTAAGTTGACCATGTTGACAAAACGTTTATTACGTAGGTACTTAATATTTCATATGAATACAATCTTTCATTTTATTTAGTAATATAGTTTTCACAGTTAAAAACCCATAACAAAATTATTTTGTTACTTTTTTATAATTTAATGAATGAATTTTAATTTGAGGTTAGGTTCACACTAAAATAGGTACTTTCAGAACAAATGCACCTACTTTCAGATTGACCAGCATTAGCGATGTCTGATGATGCGGAACAACAGTTGGAAGAGATCGAAGTATTGAAGTCAATTTATGATGGTGATGACAATTTCAAACAAATAAATAACAAGACCTACCAATACAAGGTATTTTTTGATCCTGAAGTGAATTAGAAATCTTATAAATAAATAACATTTGTAAGAAATGAAAAGCTCTAAGTCAGTTAGTCCAGCTGCCTTACCACGAAGCCACGAAGTAATGAAAATTGAAAACATTTTACAATATTACTAACTTGTCACTGCTGTCGATTCTGTTGTTGCATTTTTCTAAATAACCTAATTAGACAGCACAAAAAATGTTGCCATCCCTCTCTCATAAACTGAAACGACAAAGGCAGCTATAATTTTAGCGATATCAAATTAGGTTAGTTTAGAAAAATGTAACAACAGAATCGACACTACTATCTCCTATTTCAGTTTTTATAGAATTTGATATTGCTAAAATAGTAAAAGTTATTAAAAAAAATAATTACAAGACATAATGATGGTGCCTACCACCAGTAAAGTTCTGTTACATATTTTATTTTGATACCAGATACAAGATTTGTAAAGATCTGTCAACCTAAATATATTTATTGACCTAACTATTATTTTCTTTTCAGTATACTGATGGAGATAAGTCTTTCATACTGGAGATAGGGTGGGGACCAACATATCCTACAGACAAACCTGACTTCAATGTAGACATATTTTACAATCAAAACTTGTAAGTATAGAGATTTTTTCATATCCAAACCAATATATGGAATTGGTTTGGATATGAAGTAGCTGTTAAGGCTATTAATATTCAATCTATCTCATAAAAACCGTGATTATAATAATTTCAGATTACCCTCGGTCAAAGAAAGCATCCTATCTGCAGTGAACACGGAAGCTGATCAGTGGCTCGGCTGTGCAATGACATACACACTCTTCGAATGCCTAAAGGAAAAGGTTACGGAGATACTAACGGAGCAGACACAGGAGGCTATTATTGCCAGGGTTGAGAAAGTAGCTATAGTCCCGGATCCAGACGAGGTATGTCATATTCTATTTAGAAAAAAAAATATTTTGTGTATATTTAATGCAGTGTCGCCCTATCTAGCTTGAGTGGTGAATTACCAGTCTATCCAATAATACATTAGACTTATTTGGCAAAGTTTTCCATGCCTAATTATTAAAAATTCATTGCCTAAAATTTTTTCCTTCATGATTTTTATAAAAAAAATTTAATAGAAGTTTTCATAATTGCACAACTCAACTCAAGACTTTAGGATCACTAAGTGAGTCCTTGTATTTATGTTTCGTATGATAAAGTATCATCATTACTTTTCAGGCTGACAAAAAACCAGAAATAAAAAAAGAACAGTTAACAAAAGCGCAAAAAAGACGAGCGTGGGACAAAGCGGAGATGGGCAAAGCTGGTGAAAAACCACGAGGCTGGGATTGGGTGGATATCGTCAAGCATTTATCACAAGTACCCCATCAGCCACCCGTGACTGCCTCCTCATGATAATTGCTGAATATTCTATTAGGTTTTGAACTTGGGGTTACGATGGTATCATGATAAAGCTTACTTAGGCACTTCAAAAAGGGACTAGTTAGTGCTGGCGAATAGATTCAAAGTTTTTATGACGAAAAAGTGCAACAAGCAAATGTCTCACTTGATGGTGAGTTACCTCTGATCTACAATTGCATTAACTCACAGAGCACGTCCAACAAAGACGTGGTAATTTGTAATATTGACGAAGATCTTCGCCATCGGAAATAGTTCTAATAAAAAGCACAAAAAAGTTATTCTCGCATCGTCACATCAGGTACGATTGCGGTCAAAAGTTTGTTTATGGTGTATAAAAAAAAAGCTGAACACAACAATGTTGCTATTTTTTTCTGAAGGCGCTGTTGCGTATATAAATAATGAGCGTGTGATGAAAGCTTACTAAAAATGCGTCAAACGAGATCTCGAAACTCCAAAACTACCGGCTTCACGTAGGATAGGACCTTAGGGCCTATTTCACCATGTCTGAGTAACGCTATCCGTCAAATAAAAATATTTCTATCGTTGTTTTTAAGAAGTCTTTGAAGTCTAAAGTAGAAACGGAAATATTTATAAATGGCGGAAAGCGTAATCATGAAATGATATAATATTATTGAAATAATCATAATTTATAAAATGAAATTGTATTGCTAGAAAGACTGTCGAAACGATCTAATTTTATATTAAAACTGCCAATTGACCCGTACATAATTAGATTTGGTAAATAATATATTTATTTGTTCAAGTATTCTTTTTGTATTCTTAATTCTTTAATTTGTAAGTCGTATTAATTTAGCTTACGAATTCAGGTAACCTCTTTTTCACATCACAATAGGCCAGAAGGCCGCAGTGATATCATAGCCGCAAAAAGCTAATAACCTCTTTTTGGCTTCCTTTCAATAACTGACTGAAGTAACAAATGGTCATTCTGACAGATCCACCATCTCCACACAATTTTCACACGTTTTCTATTTATATTTACTTAAAAAAACAATGATTTACACAAAGCAAGAATGGTACACTCCCGCTGAAGTGGCTGTTCATAATAAAGCTACCGACTGCTGGGTCTCTTTAAACGGTAAGGTGTATAACCTGACGCCCTGGTTGGAAGAACAGTTCAGGTGGGTGATGAAGCGAAGCCTTTTTCTCTCAGCATCAGGTCACAGTTCTAGGGGTTCTATAGGGATCTCCAGGCCTTACTAACTTGGGGTGACTAACTTTTTGATGTTTCGCGTTGACCCAAACGGTGAAGGAAAACATCGTGAGGATAGTACCCAGATAGTTTATTTTAACAACGGCGGCTTATGGTTGTACGTGCCTCTGTCCCCTTTAGATGTCTAGGATCTTGAACGCCAAGCTAAGAGGAGATTTCTATTATGCATGGGCTTCTAAGCCTATTTTTTCATCACTATCAACCCTAATATGAAATCGCCTAGAGTCTGCAATTGTGTCAAGACCTGTAACTGCGAGGTGAAGACCTGGTACTGCGGAGATGATTGCGTGGAGCTGTGCCCCTGCTTCAAGCGAGGGTTCTTTTACTGTGATGGAAAAAGAGTAAGTGTCTGCCTATCTTACTTGGGGTAACATGCTATCATGTTGCATAGGTACGATAAATGTCGTGTGCTGTTTTTATTTTTGTTCTAATAGTGAAGTGAAAATTGTAATATTGGTAAAACCAGTATAAACGTGAGCTGCCATTTCTTAGTTTCAATGATTTTGTAGTTCAGGTAAGACGGTGCCGGTATGGATCTCGCTAACGATGCGTTTGCAAAGTTTATCTTAGATCTTTTTGGGGATGTCGCGAGATTTCAGTTCAGGGCGAACTACTAGTATTTTCATGAACAGCTAGCAATGACAATCGTGGCGTACGCCGGCAAAGACGTGAGCCACTGGTTCAAAGGCGAGGACTGGATCACCCACACGCACCCTAACATCGGCTCCAAGACCCCCTTCCTCCCCCACGGCCCTGGGCCTATGCAGCCGGTGGTTCCAAGCACCAAGTGGAGGCCGCTCAGCAAGGTCTGGTGGCAGAACGAGGAACTGGTGGAGGGCAAGGCTACTGAGAAGACACGGCCGATTAGGATCACTAATACTGTGACAGGTTCGTTTAATTTTCATTATATGTGTTGGTGTTGCTTGTAGAAGATGTTAAAAGGAGCGAAGCGAGCCACACGCTGGACAATATATGTTCACTGCATTTTACATACAGAGCTAAGCAAGCCGTTAGACAGTGGAATTTGCTTTTTGATAGACTCTGAACCAAATGTTGATTTAGGCTGCGTTTTGCAATGTACCTAGGTCTAGCAGGCATAGGAGATAAGTCAGAAGAACCACCTTCGAATACGATGTTATGACTTCCCCAGGCTCAACAGTGACTCTAGAGGTGTGCTCTGAAGAGACCCTCTACCAGATAATGATGAGGTACCTCCCCCATAACTCTCACTGCATGTCATACGCGTGGCGGTACCTGGGGAAGCCCCTCTGTTTCAACCGAACTTTGGAGCAGAACGGCATTCCGGATGAGAGGGACCGGTTCAGCGATGTCGCACTGCCTGACAACCTGCACATACCCGCTATACTCATCTATTACAATGATGATTTGACCGAAGGTAAGTTTTCAAGTTTTGATTTCTTGATTTGAATTTTGCTCTCGAAAATTGCATAGGTATTCGTTATTTTGGAGTGCGAAATTCAGACTTTTCAATGCTTAATACGTTTATTGCATTTTTCGTTTCATTTTCGACAGTCAAATAGTAACGGATGATTTTAAATGATCCTTGTGATGATTTTAATGCACTCAAATTAAGATTGATATTCGTGTAAAAATGATATGAAGCTCCAACTAGTTTCTAAGTTGGTAGGTTGGTGCTTGTTTTCTCTGAATTTTCTTTTCAACAGCCCTTTTTTAATTTTTTACAGAATTAACTGACAATGGACAAAAATATGGATCTCAGATTTTTTAATATTTCTCTTTTCGATTTGTATCCGATTTTACTTTTAATATTGCATACTTACCTATTTTTATAACCTTATATTATAACATTGTACAATATTATCTAGTTTTATTATTTATTTACCCAATATCACTTTAAAAATAAGACTAATATTTACCTACCTGTTACCTGAAGTACCTAGGTATTATTTAAAACTACCTACTTATTTTATTCGTTCCTTCCAGACCCCCCAAGAGATGACTGCTACTGTCATGATCTCGACTGCATCCTCAATCGCCCAGAAAAGTGTTACGCCAACAATCCTTATTCGTTTTAAAAAAATATTTAGATAGGCTACCAAAAAACCAAAAAGTATCGTCTGTGGGATTTGAACCTGCGTCCTTTTTTCTCGTAGCATTCATTTGTTCTCGTACCATGTGCGTAGCAACCCAAAAGTTTGGTTCGTAAAGCATAAGTTCCAAGTTCAAATCCCGTCGAAACATTATTTTTGCTCATAAACTTTATTTTAGATTATTATTAAGTGTTATTATCGTTATAATTGCTTAGTTTTTACTGTAATTTATTTATAGAATTGATTTATTAAAGCTTAATTTACAATTTAAGTCCTTTTTCAGTTACGCATGACGGTTCTTATGTATAATGCAATGTGCTAAAGGTCTAGTTTTTGCGCGACCCGTGCCACTATAAATATTGAATTACTATTGAACCTTATTGACCTTTATTTATAAATCGTAGCACGCGTCTATGGTCCATAAATAGTCATAATCATTATGTATGCCTCTCTACGCTATACAGGATGAGCCACTTAATGAAATTCGTCAAGTTTTTATAGATGTGCTATATAATGTAAATTCTAAAGGTACTAGGTACCTAATAGTAGTTACAACGGATCATAATCCCGCTGAAGTATCTGCGCAGAACCTATTTTGGAACGAATTGGAGGTAAGCTAATTTGACAGCACTTTGAGAAGGTTTTGATAATGTTCGACAGGCGTCACAACTCAGTCGTTAATAGCTCTGCCTTCCGTGCTGTGGGTCGTGGGTTCGATCCCCACCAAGAACAAACATTTGTGCGTGGAAAACATAGATGTTTGTTCTATGTCTGGGTGTTACTATGTAATTATAAGTATGTATTTACAAAAAAAAAATATATAAGTATTCTATCAGCCATCTAGTTCCCATATCACAAGCTTTGCTTAGTTTGGGACTAGAGGGCGTTGTGTGTAAAGTCCATGAATATTTATTTATTATTAATGTTTGATAACATCTCTATACACACTTGAACCTGGTTATACTATAATCGCATTATTCAACTCACAAAGTGCAAGTAATGTCCCGTCCCCACACCACGCCATAAGCTCTATCATGCTCGACGGAGCACACTTCCTGTGTTACGTGTCTAAACCTACTTACTATTCTTCCTATTCCTTGAACTGGCTTTTTATAAGAAAACTTTGATTAGGACACATGCCGCTTTATTTTCTTGACGTGCCTAGTAGAATTTTCTAAGGTATTTAGTGCTAAGTGTATAAAGGGAAGGGGCACTGACAGTTCTGCTATCCTGGTACAAATAAAAAAATTGCCTTCTCTACGTATCTCTACCTCTTGTTGGTTAGGTACATAAAAATGGTTGGTTCGATTGTATTCCTCTAAAATGTTAAGAACAGGTAAGGCCGTGGCCTCATTACGCTCACAGTGAGTCGCTCACTGTGAGCGTAATGAGGCCATGGCCTAACAATTACCTAGATATTCATGTAGGTAGGTTCTTATTGAAAAATAAACTGATGTTACAATTTTCGCTATTCAGCGGGGTTAACCACCATGCACGTTTATTAAAAACTCTCCAAGTTTCTACCCCACGCGAAACCTTCTACAAATACCAGCTATTTGCCTACGTGACCACCACGCATGCGCGGAGACGATAATACCACTTGTAGCCCTAAATTACACCATGCAACCCCATGCCGAGCTCATGAAAATAAACCGTCGCCATTTTTGTCCATAGAGCAAAGAGTGATTGACGGAGCGCGCGCGAGACGGTTGGAGCCGAAATTTAAAAATCGAACTCGCGTTGTTTATTTTTTTTGTTTTGTGTTGTGCCAGCATCCAAAACTTTTTTGAACTTTAACCTATAATTATGTGACTTATGAGATTTATTGAGAGTGAGGACATCCTAAGAGGTAAGTGATATCTTGCTCGATGCATAATTAATATAATTAACAAATCAGAAACATTGAAACTTTTAGGTAATCCTACACCATTTCCATATTAGGTATTCAAACTGTAGAGGGGACGGACCTCTCATAGATCACCCTCAAAAAGTTCCAACACCTCTACTTATCTATATAACATTCCTATTGATTTTAGCAACCCCTGGCATTTTCACCCCAAGAGCTTTTAACAAAACAAACATTTCACTTTGCAAATCAGGTAATTTTAGATCACAATGAAACACAATTTTCAACTTTTACCTATTAGGATAACGGGATAAATACTTTTACCTACCTATTTCGAAATTCCAAATAATTATAACTGAAATTTTTTGATGCTTAAATAGTTAAATAGGAAGTTTATTCACAAAGAAAATTATGACTAATAAAGTATTTACAATATGTACAAAATACACACGAAGCAGTTGAGCCATCTACACACCGTTGCAAACGATTTATAGATAGCTCAACTGATCCAAATCAGTACCAATCGGAAGCGTGCCCAAGACACTGGCTGCATTGCCGCGCTGAATAGCAATGCTAAATAATTAATGGTAATGTTAAATAGGTGAGTACTTACACCTACCTAAACAAGTTAGGAATATGAAGATTCTAGTTTTTTATAGAACTAGGTAGGTATATGATGAAACAAGCTGATAGCTCACCTGATAAAGATGCATTGCCTCACTGAGCACGTCCACTGAGGACAAACCCAACTGAATCGAACAACTACCTACCATTTGATGCATTTGCACAGAGCCCATCACTTTAAGACTATGGCAATAGGCCTTAGATGGGACCCACATTACTTCCATGTTAGTAGTTAAGTAGGTAAGTACATAATGCCATAGTGTAATGGTGGTGCTCATATTCCCATTGAACTTGAAAAAAAAGGCTTAAAAAGACCCATTGTTACCGCAATCGCAACAATAGATAGAGAAGTCGACGGTCTATTGTCTACGATTGTCTATGGGTCACCAATGTTGCGCCCGGTGACCAACGATTTTTGATTATCATTCCGTGATAAGCTACTTTTGACTGTTGAATTCTTTCCAGATAAATAGGAGAGCCATGGCTACTCTACCAATTTATGTTTCACTGAGCAGGTAAGAAGTTTTGCTAATCAGTACATTTTGGTAACCTAGGTGACTTAGGGCGGCTTGCACCAGAATCACTAAACGTGTTTAACAGCTAAATGGATTTAAATCTGACGTATTTATATAACTTGACAACTCGCTAAATACTATTTATTAGTTAAACGCGTTTAGCGATTCTGGCGCAAGCCGCCTTTAGTGCCTGTTTCACCATTTCTGAGTGAGTTAGAATCCTTTTAGAAATGAAAGTGACGGAGACTTTTAAGAAGCTAAAAAAAATCCACCGCCACACCAGTGTTGGCCACAGTTGTTTACCTACTTACTACCCCTACAAAGTACAAGGAAGCCCTGAAGTTCTATTTCAAGCCAACCAACCATTTTACTAGATTTTACAGCTTTTTTACGTCATTGACAAAACTACACAATCTTTTAATTATGTTAGAACAGAGAAGTCCTAAGGGACTCCTCGTAGAACGAGTACTCGGGGTAGTCAGTTAAAAATTACACTCGTTTCCCGTAATTATTAGTTTTATGACCATTTTAAAAGTAAACGATGGCTTTTTAAAGTTTTTAATGGGTTTCTAACATGCCCGAAAATAACATTTTACTATTTTTAGGGTGTCGATCAATTTAGTTTTTTCTTGTCCTAAGTATTAGCTGACAAAATCCTGTTTACTGGCAGGAGGAAGTTAACTGACTCAAGTTACAAGAAGACCTATTGCAGTCTTCTGTGCCTGGTTGTATGTCTCTACTCGTCTCTCATAGATCTATGATTTCCACTTTTCGTTTTCTCTTTCGTAGTCTTTGTTAGGTAGTTATACCTGTTGGTTAATAAATACCGCTCAATTTTATTCTAAAACGATTTTTCCGCCGAAATATAATCTGTACAAACAAACCTTATACAGACATAACTTTGTGTGCGAGTGTGTGTGTGTGTGTGTGTGTGTCGTGTAAAATACTAGCAGTTACCCGCGACTTCGTACGCGTCTACAGTTTCCGTGTACATTATATTATCTGTGCGTGTACCGAGCGGATACTTCTTTGAGACACTTGACATTACACCTCATTACACCGAACTCGTACCTACTCCAATGTCAAACGCTAGTCGTTAGACCAAAGAGGTAGTACTACGCCCTGTCAAACTAACATGACATGACGATGAAATCCTCTTGCCAATTGGCGCTGTTAATCCTTTTCATTCATTTTATCCGTGTGTAAAAGCAGCGACTCTTGCACCTATCCAAGCTATATTGTCCAAAGCCGTAACGGTGCTGGCTGACATGCCGACGCGTGGAGCTTTCGTCCGGGCGCGCTTCCCGTCTCCCGATTAGGAAGTAACGCGACGTGCCTGCCCCCAGGGCTGCCAAGCCCTGGCCTGACAGCTTTGGGACTACCAGCCTTGAAGAGTTTCTGCAACCCTGGTACAGTCCGCGGGGAGTGCTTGTTCGTCTCTGAAACTTGAATAAAACAAATGCAAACTAGTGTCACTCGTACCTAAAAGAACTGGAAACATAACAGTTCTTCCTGGCTTGGTCTGTCTCATTGTCAGATGGGTTTTCAGTTCAGTCGCGCCTACAAAACAGAAAGCCCTTATGACCTCTATCACATTTACAGATCATAATTACGTAATTTTTTGATCTGAGGCTTTCAGACGTCAATTTTGTACACGAATGTTGTATTTCCTTCCTTTTACTTGTCTTAGGGCGGCTTGCACCAGAATCGCTAAACGCGTTTAAGTCTTAAATAGTATTTAGCGAGTTGTCAAGTCATACAAATACGTCAGATTTAAATCGATTTAGCTGTTAAACACGTTTAGTGATTCTGGTGCAAGACGACCTTAGTGCCGTAGTTTTTTACCCGTTCTTCTAGGATCTGGGATCTGGTCGCTTTTTTTTCTTGTTTTTTCATGCTTTGATAAGTCTACTCCTTAGTCCCTTAAGTCTAGTTTTTATTTCGAAACACAGCATTGGCATTATAATTTCGTCCGCACCGTTTCCCACATACTGATCAAACACATACATACTGCGACACGTGTCTTCGCCCGCGATGGCGTGATGAATTCCAAATGTCGCAGACGTAATAGGAAATGGAATTTACTGTATAATAATTCAGCAAAAGGCTATTTGTGATTCTATTGATCGGATTTATTCACACCTTTGTGAATTTAAATTGAAATTGTTGGGAATCATTGCAGTATACAAGTTTAAGAACTTAGGTTAATAAGGTACTCAAGATGTACCTATGAAATGATTGAAAGAGGTAAATTCAATTTTGGCTTAACTGTCCCATCTCCACTGGTTATAATCCAGTAGAAGTTCATATATCGCTAAGATCACAAAATACTATCTCACAGATCATATTTTGGTCTCGCCATAGAAATAGAATCCACATCTTCAACAGGCTGCAGCAGCCAACCAAGGAGGTCTGCAAAAAGCTGACAAACCTTTTTATATTCTCCATTCATTGAAGCAAGCGCCTCAATTAGCCAAATGACAGAAACCAGCAACGGGCGTGTTGCACTGTTTACATCAGGGTTGATTTGTGTGAGTGTGTTAGATAGAGACAAATCCAATCTGAAAATCAAGAGCAATCTGTATTTTTAACCACTTCCAAAAAAGGAGGAGGTTTTCAAGTCGTACTTATGTTTTTTTGTATATACCTAGCTAGATATTTTACTCGATAATATCTCCGCAGGTTTGATACCGAGGTTCACTATTGTTAAAATTTAAAATCCTTGAAATCGGATTTCTAAAATTGCGGGCATACAAGAAATTATAAATGACTATCTAAATGAAATAGTATAAATATAAATAAATATAAATATTCATGGACATTTCACACGACGCCCTCTAGTCCCAAACTAAGCAAAGCTTGTAATATGGGAACTAGATGCTGATAGAATACTTATATACTTTTTTTTTTGTAAATACATACTTATAATACATAGTAACACCCAGACATAGAACAAACATCTATGTTTGCTACACACAAATGTTTGTTCTCAGTGGGGATCGAACCCACGACCCACAGCACGGAAGGCAGAGGTAATACCGACTGAGCTGTGCCGCCTGTCAAATAGTAGTGGGATAGTAGTGGGATTTGTTTGCATAAAAATGTAGTTCTACAATTCAGTAAAAATGCAGTTGTGTAGTGTAGTTATGCGTCATGATAACATAACGCATCATCGCATGGAGTTACCCTCTTGGAAAAACATGCATCGAACTTAGCTCGTTCAGTGTTTGTCAGTGCAAAAAGTTCCGGGTCATCTATAAAAACTTGAAAATTTTCAAGCTTAATTTATTTAGGGCGTCTTGCACCAGAATCACTAAACGTGTTTAGTGCCGCCCTTAAAGTGTGATAAATTGTCTATCAATTTCACTGAGCTAGCATTCATGGTTTCCAAGATATTTAAGTTTTCATAGATGGCCCGGAACTTTTGATAATTTTATAAGGTCTTACAACTTTGGTTCCTAAGTTATCCGTTACTAATAGTACTGGAAAGAAAGAAAATGGCAAAGAAAGCATTACAGTGGCACAGTAGAGCATGCTAACCATAATAAATTAACAAAAATTTCTAGTTAGAATCCCGAGCGTGTAATAACCTGTAATAACCCGATATCTAGACTGATAGATGGGGTTATTTCACGGTCCACTAGATAGTAGGTACATCGTACTTAGTACTATGGTGTGTGTTATCTAGATTATGATAATGGCTGATTTGTTGCAGATTATCAAATAGTATCGGATATAATGGTTAAAATGGTAATAGTCTCCGTAGGCGACTTAAGTGGAGTAGACAGGTGTTTGGTTTTCGCAGTGAACAAAAACTTTTGGATGTTCTGTGAAAAAGTGTAGAGTTTGGGTGTATCCGACTCGTAGTTACAACACTTCCTGTGTGGCGTAGTCTGGGTCTGTTAATGTGAACACTAGGTTTTTTATTTTGTTTTATTCTCTTCATTTGTTTCTGATTTTTAAAACGCTATTTGCACTCGTTCGTTCGTAAGGGTTAGTGGCGAACTGGTGAGTTCTGTCGCCATAAGGCCTCTGTCGTGGCTTAACGACTGCTAGAGCCGAGGCCGACAGTTTCTCGTGCCCTCCCAAGCACGGAAGCGCTCAGACGTTAATGCCACTAGCGGTCACCCATCCAAATACTGACTGCGTAGAACGTCGCTTAACATACATAATCAGTGAAGTTAATAAGCTATGCCACGAGTGCTGTTTGCACTTAGTACAAGTTAGTACCTATGCTTTCTTAATGTAAAATGTGTAAAATCAAGGAGTTAGTTTCATAGTTTGGAATATCCTTGGACATCGGATCGTCACCAGTTTCCGATCATTCATCAATATCAGTCTGTAGAAGTCCACTGCTGGACATAGAAAATATTTTATTGCACATAACATAACAACAGTACAAAGGCGAACTTATTGCTATATAGCATTAACTTCCAGATAAATACGCGTATTGTGGACATAGGCGCATTTACTCGTTTAATTCTATTACTGAAAAATCTCCATGAAAATCACGTTGCTTGGTGTAATGTTAAGAAGTGTGGGAAGAAAATTGCGTGTCTGAATTAGATTACAGTTTCATCTCGCACAATAAATCTAAGCGAGCAGAGACAGGTGATGACTGCAGTGAATGCAAGATTTATAATTCTGATGGTATAAGACCATGACTAATGTGTTTAGCATCATCTCGTCACCCATCAGCGAGGTATGGTTTGACTGACCGGCACATTCATTATCAGCTGATTTGGATCAAAAATATTTCTATGTATTTTATACTAGCAGTTACTCGCGACTTCGTACGCGAGTACCGTTTCCGTATACATTATATTGTGCGTGTACCGAGCGGATACTTCTTTGAGAAACTTGACATTACACCGAACCCGTACTCGAATGTCAAACGTGAGTCGTTAGACCAAAGAGTTAGACCATTAAGTTAGACCATACTACGTCCTGTCAAAGTTGACGTGACATGACATGACATCATCCTCTTGCTAATAATTGGCGCTGCTAATCCCGTTTTTTTATTTTATCCTATAGATCCTGTTTATTATTCGGGATAAAAAGTAGCCTAAATGTCAATCCAGGTTACGAACTACATGTATGCCAAGTTTCATCCAAGTTGATTCAGTAGTTTCGATGTGATTGAAACACAAACATCCAAACATCTAAACTTTCGCATTTATAATATTAGTAGGATAGGATAGGATGGTTTTTTTCCTAACCTATACTGTCCCACTGCTGGGCAAAGGTCTCCCCCATTTCCTTCCAGGACTTCAGCTGGCTTGCAAGGTCACACTAATGTGTTTCGATAGCGTCAATATCGTGTCTCCAGCGTCTTCTAGGTCTGCCTCAGCGTCGTCTGCCGTCTTCAGGCACCCACTGCGTGGTAATCCTACATGTAAATGATATTTTTATCCAGCATCTTAGCATCAATAACCTATTATCGAGTTATTGCAATAAGACAGCATAATCCGGTTAGACCTGAGCTTACCTTCGACTGAAGCATTCTGCAAACATGGTGATGATGAGAAAAACTGGTTCAACATATTCCTGACCCTTTTTACCACGGAGGACCTCATTTGAACCAGCTTTCAGAATGAGAAAAAGTAATCGAACAATTTGATGGCCCATCCGATGCTAAGCGGTTACCTCTGTCCTTACCTCAGAGAGCATTGTCCATCCAGGACGTATCCTGTGAGCGTTCAACACTTTGAGACGTTGCATGAGTTTTTATAGATTTCGGTGTGGTATGCATCAAAGTCAAAAATATTTTATTGAATAATTCGTTAGTATTGTCTTATATGTATAGGTAACTAGGTGATGCTATAGGTGCCAGTTCCACGTGACCAGAGTCTAGAAGAACGGACAAGAACCTACGGCCTGGTTCCTAGCGTTTTTTGTATGATCCTTTTGACAATGAAATATACTATGCATCAGTGGGCAGTGTCCCTGTACTTGTCATTCAAGGCTGAGTCCAGACCGCCCTACGTCCGGTCCGCACTGTCATTAGCGTTCCGGTGGTTCTACCTTTTGTCTTCAACCTGTAAGGCTACCTCAACATCTGTTAGCTGGTTACTGGTTAGCACTGTCGGTTGAAATACCTTCATAATGAAACTTTTCTAACTTTGAAATACTTAGGGCGTCTTGCACCAGAATCACTAAACGTATTTAACAGCTAAATCGATTTAAATCTGACGTATTTGTATGACTTGACAACTCGCTAAATACTATTTAAGAGTTAAACGCTTTGAACGCTTTTTTTTTGAGCGTTTTGAGTGTTTAACTTTTAAATAGTATTTAGCGAGTTGTCAAGTCATACAAATACGTCAGATTTAAATCGATTTAGCTGTTAAATACGTTTAGTGATTCTGGTGCAAGACGTCCTTAGGGCCTATTTCACTATCCTTGAGTAACACTACACGTCAAATAAAAATATTTCAATCTTTGTTTTTGACAAGTCTAAAGTTGAGACGGAGATATTTATAACTGATGGTTAGCGTATTCATGAGATGGTGAAATAGGCATATAGATTTCTAAGAATAAGTTAAAAATACAAAAATTCATTACGGACCAATAAATAAATTCGAGGTAAAACGTAAGATAGAGCCTAAACCGGGTAGAAGGTGAAAAGTACCTACACTGAAAAGATTAATGGATAAGTATAGAAAAAAGTACGATTAAGTACCTAATCTACCTAGGTGTACGACCTAGAACAATATTTGCGGATCGTAGCGAAAGAAAACCAGCGTTCCTCTTCTCATGCACCGCAGAATTTATCAAAATACTTATTAGATTGTAGCACGTTGTTTTTTTTTATATCAAACTAGCTTCCACCCGCGTCCCGTTTGATCCTGTTGATTTTTCGGGACAAAAGCCAATGTCTCGAACTATTTATATTCCAAGTTTCAACAGAATCGGCCCAGTAGTTGCAGCGTCCTTGGGACAAATATCAAAACATCTAAATTTTGACATTAATATTTAGTAGGACCAAAGTTGTAAGATTTAGGTATCTCCTATGGTTCAAAATTATGCAATGAACCTGCTACAAAGTTATTGAACTAAATATATAGGTTGTGAGTGCCCTGACCTTGCAGTCAACGCACTGACACTGCCGTCTTTGTTTGCAAAATGCGCCCACGCACATAATATAAAATTAATTTAATGCGGGCTAAGTATTTTACCCGGAATTTTGGGTATTTTCACGCACAAAGGTATCGGAAATGGATGTGGCATCTTTTTATTGTTGAAGAACTGTGTTCGATCATCATCAGCTTCCTACCCTTATACCTAATACTACCCTCTCCATGACTTTGTTTTCCATTCTCCTCTTTTACCTATCATCCGTCATTTATGTCCTTACAAAACTTTTTCAAGGTAAATTATAATGGCAGTTACCAAAAGTTACAAAGAACCGCACTTCGATTTACCGTAAATTGATGCAGAAATACAATTTAAAATGTATTTATTCTTTGAAATCGTTTAAATTAACGCAAAACCGTGTTATTAACCACGTCACCTAAATGGTAATTTACCTATGTCATTTTTTGTTAAAAGTTAAATCGCATGTTAAATTTGGTCTCGTTTTGTCGACAACGCGTGTTTTGTCATAAAGTTACTCATTTGTAAAATATAGGTTAAATTCTTGTGCCACATTGTATTGCTAATTGGCGAGTTACGGTAATTATTTGATTGTAAGAAATAAGATCACCGACTAGATCAATTACGTGAAGAAATCAAATTCTTAGTAAGATGTTTTCTGCTCAGATATTTTTGAAGTTATTTATGTGTTTTTTATTCAAGCAAGCGTAGCAAGCTGGAGACATGGTTCATACATTTCTTTAAAAAATGGCGAAAGATACCTACTTAAAAAAAATTTAATAGTAGAAAACAATAACATGAACAGTCATGAAGTTTTATACAATGACTTATTTATCTTTTTTTTCGTGAATTTTTCCGTGTTACATGTTATTTCTTGTTAGTTATTGTATTACCGGTTATTTGCATTAAAAGGTTATGTGTTACCGCATCCATAACTTTTGCGCGTAACTCTAGAATTTCGATCGTCCCAAAAGTCCAAAAGCTGCGCCTACGCATCGTCTGATAATAACGCATTAGGATCACACCTTATACAGCATCTTGGACTGGGCCTGCGAATAACAAATCCAACTGTTAATTTCATACAATACTTTTTTTTTTTACTTAATTTATAAAAAGTGACTGAGTTTATAAATCTATGGATGACATATTTTCTTAGAACACTTGATTATTACTACGAGTATTTCCTATAGTTTCCTCCTATTAGTCTTGAAATACCCTTTATATATTTATTGAATGCTTTTTTGCATAAAAAAAAATTATACAAAGGGAGGACTTAATCCTGAAGCATTATCTGCCAGCCAACCCAATAATAGGCACTCTCTGTTATGTGTTATGGGCTATGGTTTATAAGGTGTCTTGTCTACATAGTAGATAAACAGGCAATGACATATTACTGGGAGTTATTCCCACGGTTTCTACGCGTGCGATAGATTTCTCCCTCTCGCAGAGATTCTAATTGATTTCTACGATACGTGTACAGCTTTGTCACGGTGTAACAATGTTATTTACTTTCAGATTAGGTACATTCGTTGTGTTCACAGCTATGTTATAAGAAGGGCGTTATTTATATTTGTGGTCTGAGGAATTTTAGAGGTTTTTTTTTGGGATTATCATTTGCTCAAAATCTCTGATTTCCAAAAGTCTGTTAAAGATCAAACAACCGTAATTATACTATCATATATTAAAAGACACAATGAATAAGTTTCCATTTAATTCTAATATTAATTAATCTCATGTAATTACCATACAAAGGTAACGAAGCTCTTCCTTCGGTTTAAGATAACTAATTATAACTCGTTAAGTAAACAAACATAATATCCTCATTAAAAATGTATTAATTAATTTATCATGGGAATAAAACTATTAACCGATATAATATTTGCCTTTTTGTAAGTTAAGAGACTTTTAGCTACTTAACTTCTAATATAAAGGGTATTTTCTCGAAAATAACATTTAGATTAGAATTTTTTAATTGACGTAATAATTAACAACGTTAACTAACAGTAACGTTAAGTTAATTAACGTAAGGTAATTAAATTAATTAATTTAATTAACGTTAAGAGTGTACCACTATCAAAAGGGGGTAATTTTTAAATTACTTCGGAACCTTATTTGAAAACTTTGGGGAGGGGGTTGGTAACTTAATCATCATTGCGTTTTTCAATCGATAGATAAATAAATCAATGTCACAACTTTTTATAAAGAACCAACATTGTGCACACGAAAAAAAAATGCCGATATGTATTACAAATTGCTTACAATGGTATCGATTCTGTTGTTGCGTTTTTCTAAACTAACCTAATTTGACAGCGCTAAAATTATAGCTGTCTTTGTCGTTTCAGTTTATGAGAAAAGGACGGCAACATTTTTAGTGCTGTCAAATTAAGTTAGTTTAGAAAAATACAACAATAAAATCGACAGCAATCTACTTACTTGGCAAAAGTATAAGAAATCTTGGAGGCTGCCAATAAATGTTTCTAGTACGTTTTGGAAAATATTTAGTGAAGATACGCTCGGTTCCCATGATGATAATCCATAGCAATTCGGAATCTTTAGGTCTTTGTCTACCGGACGAGCTTACCAACGGCAGAGCTGCGAAAGCTAAAGGGGGTCATAGAGTCATAGAGGCGAACGGCAAAACTAAATCATTTTATAACCTTCACTAAGGAACACGCAGTTTTATTTTTAGATTTTTTTACTACCTTCTTAAGGTCAGCTAAAATGCACTATTTTGCATCTATAATGCGGCTAGGACAGTGTCTTCGGATAATATAGACTGCATAGACTCTATGAGGTAATCTAACTATTACAGGTATCGGCATACCACAGTTATATGTCATTTTTTCATAAAAAATATCAATGTCTTATTAACCTTGAACTTGGTACCTTTTGTCATGCGTAAACGGTGTCCAGCAAGCCTAGTTTTACAAGCTCTATGTCCCAAGCACAACCAGGCAATTAAAGATGACCGCTTACAATCTAAGAATGTCGGCTCCCACGGAAGAATGCACTGGCATACCTACCTGCCTCTGTTTCACGGTCTGCCAATCACGACGGTCACTTTGTCGCACCAATATGTGGAATTAACGTCTTTGTCTCTATGCTGGGAACTTTTCCGAGCTCTTTGGCGCAAAAGTATTTTGATGAGAAAGAACCTAAATATAAATATTCATGGACATTTCACACGACGCCCTCTAGTCCCAAACTAAGCAAAGCTTGTAATATGCGAACTAGATGTTGATAAATATATACGGTGTTACTTAGAATCCCCTCTCATAAGTTGAGAGACGTATCGTAATAAATAATCAGGAAAATTCTCACCCGTAAGCCCGTCTCAATGTTGAGCAACTACTAAGGTGCTAAAACTAAACAAAGAAGAAAAGTTAAACTCGAGAGTGATTCAGTTGAGGGGTGGCTAAGTAATGATCAACGATTTTTTCCTTAGTAAGCCTGCTAATTTTGAAAAAGAATGCCTCTATCTAAGATCTCTTTTCTTTAGTGACCATAAAGATGCTGCTCAGACTCCATTTTTCGTTCGTATGAAAGCAATTTTCAAAGAATCTATAAGTATTTATTTGTTCACGATTGGATTTGAACCCACATAAATGGCACATGTGACAGGCGTCACAGCTCAGTCGGTAACAGTCTGCCTTCCGTGCTGTGGGTCGTGGGTTCGATACCCACCAAGAACAAACATTTGTGTGTGGCAAACAAAACAGATGTTTGTTCTATGTCTGGGTGTTACTGTGTATTATATGCATGTATTTACAAAAAAAAGTATATAAGTATTCTATCAGCATCTAGTTCCCATATTACAAGCTTTGCTTAGTTTGGGACTAGAGGGCGTCGTGTGAAATGTCCATCAACATTTATTTATTTATTTATAAATACTTATTATCAGAAGGATCGTTTCAGTCCAGTGACTGTTAAAAAAAGGGTTTCATGTTGATATTAATTGGTTTTCAGTGTTTAATATGTAAATCAAGTCGGTAAACGCAGAAGTTGCGGGCAGCCCCCGTATGCCAATCTTTTGCTGTCAAGTTATATTTCACTGCCCAGTGTAATTTCTTCAGGTCACGTGGTACAACTTTGTACCACGTGATCATTCTTTTTAGACACTTGACAGCAAAATATGCGCGAAAACACATCAAATGACGTCATAATGTCACTATTTAGTCACAGAATAACTATGAGTTAGTATGAACTGACCATGATTTAAAACTTTGCAGTTCAACTTTGATTGGCATACCCCTGCAGGTCGGCTAATGAATGAGACATTCAATTGGTTCATCTCGCAGTACCATAGGTTCTCACGATGCACGTTACCTACCCTATAAGGCCGCAATAAAGTCAAGGCCGATCATGACAGGTGTACATACCACTCAGTTTTTACCCCGGCTGGTGAAGACGACAATAATTGTTATTATAGTGAAATGAAATAGCAGTCATATTTTGAAGACTTTATGAATATAGGTTGTAAAAATCAAAACAATAACTATATACAAATACTGATAAGAAAATAGCATTTTTAACAAAAAAAAAATTTATTAAAATGAGCTCTGAATTCTAAATGCTAGAGATAGAAAACAGAGTTCAAATCACCGACTGCAGGCAGGGTGCCCAAAAGGCTGGCAACGTTACCTCTTTGTATGGCAATACTAATTCTCTGTCCAAGGTAAGCGCCAGCCCTTTGGTCATTTGTCAAATGGTTGTAAAATGCTCTCTTTTTGAAATCTTCAGACCAGTTTTGTTCGATCACCATATATACAAAAATGCTAAAAAGTGCACTCTTAGTTTCAGCTTTCAACAGATTGTTCTCATCTCTTTCATAACTCCTAGTATCAGCCTCTAAATTGCGCTATTTCCAATGGCTATTGAAATAACCTTAAAATAGCTATTAATTTACATTAAGATACCCGTTTACGTGAGTCTCCATGTTGGTACTTGGCACATGTAGAGTGGACTGTTTTCTGAAAGTAGACCACAAGTGGGCCATTTTTTCATGAAACAGCAGTATGATAGATAGATAAATAGATAAATTTAATTATTTGATATGACATGTCTGATGCAGCGGTTTGCATAGAATCGTCTCTCCTTGAATTAAATTCTACGGAATATTCGTAAATACGCTCCCGACATTCGCATGCGTTCTGTGTTTCATGCATAAAGTTCCATTTCGTTTTGTTTAAGTAAATAATAGTGACCAATAGTGACAAGGAGAATCTTCAGTCAGCAGTGTTTAAGTTGATAGGCAATTCTAAGTAACACCAACAATTTTTTCGGCTCGTTTTTAAGTTTTTCAATACTTTTTTGTGGATGATGGACGCTACATTTTTAGTTAGGTACCTATTGTTCTATGGAATAAAGGTGTAAAATACGAGTAACTTTGCAACCACTCATTGTTTCCACCACTGCCAGGAAATTCATTAAACAATATCGCGCACGCGCAGTTTATCAGCGCGTTGCGGGTTCGATTCCTGTTTGCATTCCAACACTGTCGTAAACGCAAACAATGCTAACTTGATGCATTTACCTATGTAAACCTACGTTCAAACGAGGACTTCAGTGTGATAAATACTTTAAGGCTGCAAGATCAATATTGAAAAAAAAAAAGAAAATTAATATGAATGTGCATAAGTATTGTGTGACTACTTTAATAGTCTTGTAATGTCAATAGATCTTTTTATAAGATTTTTAACACCAAATTATTTTTCATTATGATTTTTTGGAATAGTTATTTTCTTAGTTAGGTATCGACTTCGATAAAATAGAGCTGATAAATAAGGTCGTCTGTACTTAAATAAAAATGATTTTGAATAGAATTTTATCGATATAGAATCATTTTAGAATCTTATTTACTTATCGATAAATATTTTAACGGATTTGTTATGTATTTATTAGTCTTTTCTACTTATCAATAAAAAAGGACTAGGTCAGTAAGTCTAAAAAATAATTTAAAAGATCCCATCGCATTTTTGTAAATTCTTAGATACTTGCTAGCCTTTATTGTGCTTTTGTATAAAATACTTTGATCGAAGCTCTAGCAATATCCGCATTCTACTTGTGCATTTTGAATGAAAGTCGACGCAAATGGAATTAACGCTGTAGGTAGACCTACCACAGTACTTACACAAGGTTAAACCCATTAATTTGTGCTAGTCTTTAGTTACTATCAAAGGTTAAATGTCCTAACGACCACCGGTCTAATCGTCAAGTATTTAGTAATTAATGACCCTTTTTTAAAAAGTTTGCTCATAAATAGCAAAATTAAGAAAAAAATATAATAAAAATATAAAAGCACGTTATTATAGTTGGACTACACTGAGGTACCTACTACTTACATAAAACATTACCTACCTCACACCTGACATCTGTTTAAAATCCATAAAATAATATTATAGGTACTTAGATAATAAATCTTATTACAACTTCATCTGAACTCCAGCCTTGAACTTCCAAACTATTTATAAATATATTTTGAACGTAACAATAATATTTAACTTAATATCACGAAAATGGATGACCATGACATCATAAATGTTCACTTGACAACTTTATACCGTCTTAGATTCAATGAAATATCACCTTTATCTACTAAAACTCAAGGTCGAAAGAAAATGTATTTGAAAGTTTGTAAAGCTCAACATCCTGTGGCTAGGTGGCTACGGATGTGGTGTGAGCTATAAAACCATAAATTGAAGTCGATAGCCTCAAAAATGTGGGCATCACAACATATTTCACGCCATTTTATTCATAACACCGAGACATCGGCTCACACGAAACTCGATTTGATCACTTTATCGATAAACATTCTTTAGATTATTTTACAAGTTTAAAAATAGGACTTTAGACTACATTTCGGCTTCATTATCAGATGGTGATGATGACAGTTTATTGGAAATTTTCTAGTGACCGTAAAAACCACGTAAAATAGGCAATTTTCGAATCTGAAACCTCTGAACTAATCTGAAAGTAATATCCATTCAAACACAAAATGCTATTACGCACAGCCATGAAAACTTTCGTAGCAGACCCACGTAACGTCTACAGTATATCAAAAAACACTAATTTATTAGTTAACTATCTTCAGACCTTTAAGCTTGGCAATTTTTCCTTGGCAAAGCGCAATTAATGTTTTATATCATTACATTGCACACGCGATTTTAAATGCCCAAACAGTTAGCATTGTTACTAGTTAACACGTAATTACCAGATATACTTGACACGACTAACTGTAAAACATAACCCCATACATTGTTAAAGGGCTCCCACCTGTAGTTACTCACTATACGTACTCGTATAATTAGTTGAAACAAACCTAACCTATTGTTTGTGTCGCAGAACGCTTGCGACCGCCGCTCAACCGCCACGCGTCGATCCATCGCACCGCTCTGCACAGAGTGCATTTTGCATTGATACCACGCGGCTCTAATAACTGATTCGAAATTTAAATTCAGTGAGAAAACTTTTATTCTTTTATTAAAAAAAATATCTAGACTAGTTTTTGTTTATTGATTCGAAGTTTAAAAAGTTTCAATTTTATTTTGTTTTTTAAAAGTGAAGTGCTTGCCAAAGCTTAATAGTTTTGTCATTCTTTGAGTTGAGAACACCGATATGACCCCTGTCGGACTTCTGTTTAAAGTGAACAGGTAAGTACTTAGCATGGAGTCGTTAAATACATGCCCATACTGAAGGCGTTTTAAATATTGAAATGGGATGTGTTAACATGCGCCTACTTTTGTATTCTAGAGGAGTCAGACGTACTTATGTTGTGTTTTAGTTGCTTTGGGAACAATGCATACTCAAATGTGGACTTGTAGGTCTAAGAATGAAGTAGCTGCATATATTAAAATGAAAAAGGCATTGCTTACTAATCTAGCATTTAATATTTTTACATTTATTCTGATTAGAATCTTATTGGTCTAAATCAGAACTAATAAAATTGTTATATGAAGTAGTGAAAGACGAGTAGAGAAATCTAGAGCTTCTCACATTTCTAGGTCTTACGGTTCAGAGTAACTTAAGAAAGGGGAGAGTGGGCATGATAGGGCTTCTTCCGGTGTTAAAGCCACAAGAAGCCGAGAACCGTCTAAGGTGTTCCACTTTGTCTTCAGCAGTTTCCGTTTTAGGGTCTTGTTTAAAAAAAAACTACCCACCATGTAGATAGATAAGGATTGATCATTTTGAATTTGGAATCATTTTTCCATTAGTAAAAATAAAAATCTTGTCTATGTTTTTCAGTAATACCAGTAATACCAGTAACGAATGAAAAAAAATGAAAAAATCTAAAATGACGATTCATATAAAAATAGTTTTTTAAATTCTTTAAATAATCTGCATTTAAAAACAGAAAGCACAAATCAATCGATTCTAACGATCGATTACAAACTATTACTCAACTCTAGAATAATTTTATCGAATCAAGCAAATGCCGGTCGAGGTATTCCACCATACATGATGAAACGAGGAGATCCACCATGTACGGAGACAGGTTATAAAGGAAGATCTAATTGGCTGGCATTTGTGTAACGGTTCATACCGTGCAGTGATACTGTGAATGTTGCAAATATATGCTGGAGTTTTGCATGGCTGGTACCAACATGTCAGTTTTACTACTCGGGGGGTGATTCTAGACCGATAGACTTTTTTATCACGATAGATATATCCCCCAAAAACTGTCAAAAACTATGGAGTTTTGACAGTTCTTGGGATATATATCTATCGTGATAAAATGTCTATCGGTCTAGAATCGCCCCCCTGCTAACGCGGTGTTTTTCTTCACCGTTTAATATACACCTACTCAAAGTACGAAAGTGATATACTCAAAGGGGATTTTGAGACTAACCCGATATCACGTACTTATCCTACGTGCGGAATAGATCTTGGAATAGATTGTCTCATCATAAGAGTAATTTACAGTAGTAAGTTATATTTACCGTTTCCCATCTGTCCCGTCATTTACGTTTATTTTGCTCTTGGTTTTTTTTTTAGAAAAACCTGTTTTATTACTCGACCATCACACTGTCAGGACCTTAGTTAAGAATTAAGTACTTATTACCTTTTCCCTGTAAAGATAAAAATAGAACGCCGAGTGCAATGTCACTTTTATCTCCGGTTCGACAAGACGGTGTCAACAACTCTACCTACCTTATTATAGTTAAGTACAGTAAGATTCAGTAGGTAGTAGATTACTTTTTTAGATTATCAATTTTTTTTTACTTTTGCCTGTAATCATAATGTTTTATCTAAGTAGGTACTTAAATAGAAACATAAAAAAACAATAATTTTGGGATAGATTTTTTAGTAGTAGTTATAGTGATAGTAGTCGAAAAAGGGAAAGTTTCTAGTTTTTCAGTCATAAAACATTTTTAAAACTTTGTTTCAACGTTTACTGATAATGCAGACTGTACATGGTAAGTATAAGTTATTTTTCTCATTTCCTCCTTCTTATAAATGTGAATAAGCAATACGCTAAATACCTACTGGGTACAGTAGTCTCAGCGGATTTTAGTCCCTCGGAAGTATCTGCGCAGAACACATTTTTGGGTCGTATTGGAGGTAAGCGATTTTTCCGCACCGGTACATGCACAATAGTTTGTTGCACCTAACTTCAGACGGATAAAGATCTGTTGTGCGTACTGTACCTACAGATTTAATTTCAGTGCCATTTCGTTTTATTTAATTATCACATATAATGTCAAGTTAATGTTAATGTTGTGTTTACTCAATTGCTCGCATAATTAGTTTTACATACCTACCTATGTTTACTGTTTGTTACATCATGTTATGTACTAATAAATCGCACACTTAGAAAATAACAAATGAAAAAACTAATGTAGGTAGGTAAAGGTAAGTATCTAATATTTTTTTTCGAGATATTACGGAAAACTGGTTTTAGAACAACTATTAGATAAAAAAAAGCAACATTTTTTGCAATTCTTCCGATGGTAAAAACGTATTTATGTGAGAAAGTTGTAGAGAACTACCCAATTTTTATTCTTTTTCTATAAAGATGAATATATTATCTTTCATTTTGTGCAACAATATCTCTGTAGTTTTTATTTCTTGTTCATTAAAATCACACCTAAAAACATTGATATTTGTAAATGTCTCCTTATTGAGCATAAATTATGTCATTACCATTATAATTAGTGTGAATGAGTGTCATTGAGTGGCATCACTGTTGTAGTGTTTGTATCTATTCAGTAGATATATTACCCTGTCTCATATGCACAAGTGGTTAGGTACTGTCAATGTCAAGTGCTTGTGACCTGTCAGTGTCATCCGCGTGTTTGGGCGGGATGACACGAGGGAAGACGAGGCAGTGAGTGACATGGCGGGAGAGGTACCAGGAAGGAATACCAGTTGGAGACGCTTGAGTAAAAGCATAGTGAGCCAGTGAAAATAGGAGGTATTACAGTGGCGACGAGGATAAAAGTCAGTAGAAACCATATTTTTTTCAAGAGAACAAAAAGGAGTTCAGTTGCAGCTTCTTGCTTTATATCTAAACTATGGTTTTGACCTTGGATGGCGTGCGAGCCGCGTTTGATGCGGCGCAGTAGGCAATCGTGCAGTAGTCTGCCGTAGTTCTATCACCAAGAAACATAATCAAGTAAGCAATCTGTAACTAAATGTGTGTAATGTTTCATTTGATCGGTGCTTTAGAACTTGCCCCGAGTCCGTGTTTGAGGTTTGTGAAGCGACACCTGGCGGAAGTGTCCAGCTACGGATGATTGCTATTAAAAAAAATAAAAAAAAAAAGAAAAAACTGGCTTTCTACAGTTTGTTTGTACTAATAAAACATGGCACATCGACATTCACAGAGCTATCGATCGCAAAATTGATTTTGTTGGTGATTGCGTTTCCACTACGTTCACAATCTGCTAGCGGTCGTGTTTTATTTTGAGAAGTTTCAGAATATCGTTGAATAGATGAAAGCTTACCCACTCGCGTAGCTTTACCATTAAAATAAATGTGAGATGATAAGTGTTTGGATGGAGTGACTGTGCTGGTTACATAGGTATTGTATCAATGCTTTACCATAAATATATTATCAACTATACCTAAGTGTCTCATAAAAGTCATTGCCATGTATGATGTTTAATTTTGATTCTCTATTTCACCACCACATACAAATATTACTTTGGGTTAATCGGTGTTGGTCAACTTGTAAACCATGTAACAAGTTTTCATATATTATTTCTATACATGTATTCCAGCAGATAGATTTACTTTGACTTTGACAAATTATTGGAATTATAAATATCAAGTTATTTCTATGGAAATTAGAGATGGAATTACCATAGTTATTAAATTATTGTGTATGCTGTTGCTGTTAGCAATGAAGCTTTAGCAAATATGAATAAACGGGTTAAAGGTCAAGGTTTACCATTAAATTGGTTAAGGCTTACTATTAAATTGGTTGCGCAGAGGTCAAGGCTTACTATTAAATTGGTTGCACAGAGGTACCTAAAGGCTTACCATTAAATTGGTTGCACAGAGTTCCGGGCTTACCATTAAATTGGTTGCACAGAGGTATCTCAAGGCTTACCATTAAATTGGTTGCACAGGATCCAGGCTTACTATTAAATTGGTTGCACGGAGATCCAGGCTTACCATTAAATTGGTTTTTGATGATTGACCTAACGTTTACCATTAAATTGGTTGAAAGTGATATGACTTCCCGGTACATTGCTCGCTATGCTAACAGACATACACATGAAGCTAAAAAAGAATCTTGTAAACAGGGACACAGAATCTAAAAAAAAAAAAAAAACTGCATTGTGCTTAATTACAGGAAGGATCTTTTGAGTTCCATTTCACTCAGTGTTTTTTCTTTCAGGGCCCTGACTAAATACATGATGGCGAGTCAATTACCACCACCAGATAAATTTGATTTGGAGGGAGACAGTGTGTCTGTTGGATTGAGATGGAAAAAATGGAAAAGGTCTTTAGAAATTTATTTTGAAGCAGCTGATATAAAATCATCAAAACAAAAACGAGCAATATTGTTGCTCCTGGGAGGAACCGGAGTTCAAGAGATATTTTATAGTTTGCCGGGAGCCAATGATGATGTTACAGAAGGAGTCGACATTTTTGAGTCAACAATAAAACGACTGGATGAGCACTTTATTCCGCAGTATAATAAAACATACGAAAGACATATATTCCGTCTCATCACGCAAGGCGAGACTGAAAGTTTTGAAAATTTTATGACAAAACTAAGAGACCAAGCGTTGAAATGTATGTTTGACAGGCCAGATGAGCACATATTGGATCAAATAATAGAAGGATGTGCTTCATCTGAATTGAGAAAAAAAATCTTGACCATGGGTAATGAAGCAACACTAACCAAAGTCGTGTCTCTAGCAAATACCTTGCAAATTGTTAACTATCAGATAGGAAACTATGAGAAGAGTAAAACAACTGGAGTGAATGCTGTTAGCACATATAATAAACAATCCCCAAGATGGGAAAAGACAGAACAAAAAGGGGCTAACGATGATAAACGATGTGGAAGATGCGGCAGTTTTAAACATAATGCCACAGATACAAGCTGCCCTGCAAGAGTTAAAAGATGTAGAGAGTGTGGAAAAATTGGACACTTTCAGAGACGTTGTAAAAAACAACAATTTAAACCAAAGATAAGAGATAACCAAGACAAATACAGAAACTACAAAAAACAACGTAATGATAATCCTAGAGTAAACGCTGTGGAAGATGACGAAGTGCACTATGTTTTCAATGTAACATCAGACGCAAATATCGAATGTGACATAGGAGGAGTTAAACTAGAAATGTTAATTGACTCCGGCTGCAAGTTGAATTTAATCTCTGATCAAGCTTGGGAGTATTTGAAAAAAGAAAAGGCTGTATGCTTTAACCAAGTAAAGGAACCAAAGAAAACCTTAATGGCATATGGTAGCAAAACACCTTTGGATGTAAATGGTTCGTTCGAAACTGACATCAAAATAAATGGAGAGTCTAATCGCAGCACCATTTATGTCGTTAAGGGTGGAACTAGAAACTTGCTTGGCAAGGAAACTGCGATAGATTTAGGGGTACTAAAGCTTGGAATTGGTGTGAACCAGGTACATCAAGGAAAAAAGGAACCTTTTCCAAAATTCAAAGATGTCCTAGTAGAAATTCCAGTTGATGCTGCAGTCAAACCGGTCATGCAACCTCACAGAAGGATTCCAATACCGATAGAAGTTGAAATAAATAACAAAATAAAAGAACTTTTGGACGCTGATATTATAGAGGAGGTGCATGGACCGTCTGCATGGGTTTCCCCTATTGTACCTATTCTCAAAGATAATGGAGAGGTCCGACTATGTGTAGATATGAGGCGCGCCAACGCTGCAATACTCAGGGAGAATCACCCATTGCCATGTATGGAACATTTGTTACCCAAGATAAGAAAAGCAAAATATTTCTCGAAGCTTGATATTAAAAACGCTTTCCATCAAATAGAGTTACATCCGGAATCTAGACATCTAACAACATTTATAACATCGAAGGGTCTCTACAGATATAAAAGGCTTATGTTTGGTGTAACGTGCGCGCCGGAACTATTCCAGAAAATCCTTGAAAAAATGTTGATCCGTTGTGAGGGTGCGATAAATTTTATCGATGATATTTTGATTTGTGGCAGCAGCGAGAAGGAACATGATACGCGATTGTCAAAAGTACTGGAAGTGCTAAAGGAAAACAATGTATTGTTGAACGAAGGTAAATGTATTTACAAGGTCAAGAAGGTTAGCTTTTTGGGACATGAACTAACGCCAGAAGGTGTAAAGCCTTTGCCGAAATATATAAATAGCATTTCGGAATTCAGAATACCAAAAACTATTGAAGAATTGCAAAGTTTTCTAGGACTCGTCAACTATATTAATAAATGGGTCCCTAACTTGGCCACGGTCACCGAGCCTTTAAAAGAATTACTGCGAGAAAAGTTACCGAAAAGGGCGAGTCTTGAAGATTACTGGACTAACAGACAAAGTGAAGCTTTTGCAGAATTAAAAGGGGCTCTGATGAAGATAAAAACGCTGGGATACTACGACGTGCAAGACAAAACACAGGTAATAGCAGATGCGAGCCCTGTGGGATTAGGTGCAGTTCTGGTACAAATCGATCAAAATGGACCGAGGATAATTGGATTTGGGAATCGAACTCTTACAAACTGTGAAAGGAGGTATAGTCAAACCGAAAAAGAGGCTCTAGCTCTCGTTTGGGCAATCGAGCATTTCAATACATTCTTGTTTGGAAAAGAGTTTGATTTGATAACTGATCATAAGCCATTGGAGTTCTTATTCAGCCCAAGATCCAAACCCTGCGCACGCGTTGAAAGATGGGTATTGAGGTTGCAGGCCTATCGGTATAATATTAAATACAAGCCAGGAAAGAGCAACATTGCCGACCCATTATCGCGATTATGCAAGATTTCTGCTCAACAAATAACCAGAGACCACGTCTATCAAATAGTGCAACTAGCAAAACCACATAGTATTTCTATGCGCGACATAATAAAGGATTCAGAAGGGGACACTGAAATCATGGCAGTTAGAAAAGGCATTTATGATAACCAGTGGAATGAATCGATAAAGAACTACAAATTGTTCAAAGACGAATTATGTTTTCACGAAAACATTCTGTTACGAGGAAACAAAATTGTAGTCCCACAGAATCTTAGAAAAGTCGTTTTAGATGCAGCTCATGAAGGGCACCCTGGAATAGTAGCTATGAAGGGCCGACTACGCTGCAAAGTTTGGTGGCCAGGAATTGACAGAGACGCAGAAAAACTGGTCAAATGTTGTAAGGGTTGTACCCTAGTGGGCCTACCAAACTCACCCGCACCAATGAAACGGCGAGAGCTTCCAACGGAACCTTGGGTAGACCTTGCAATGGACCTACTAGGACCGTTACCGAATGGTGAATATTTGCTGGTTGTCGTCGATTACTACAGTCGTTATAAAGAAATTAAAATTACAAAAACGATTACAAGTTCTCAAATTATAAAGATTTTAAAAGAAATGTTTAGTCGCTTGGGTTATCCAGTATCGATGACAGCGGATAACGGCCGACAATTTGTGAGTGAAGAGTTCAGAGCGTTTTGCCGAGAGTGTAACATTATGCTTCATAGCACAGTCCCCTACTGGCCACAGATGAATGGAGAAGTCGAGCGTCAAAACAGAGACATCGTTAAACGTCTGAAAATAAGTAAAATAGAAAAAAAAGATATAAAAGAAGCATTATATGAATACTTGATGATGTACAATTCCACGCCTCATTCTGTGACAGGGAAAACGCCTTCGGAACTATTTTTCAAAAGGCAAAATAGAGACAAGATTCCTATGCTCAAAGATATAAATCTCCGAGAAGATGATTCGGAAGTAAGAGATCGAGATAAAGAGCAAAAGGAAAAGGGGAAGGAATACGGGGACCGGAAGAGAAGGGCTGCAGATTCAGATATAACAGAAGGGGATAAGGTTTATGTGAAAGAGATGGAGAAAACCAATAAGCTTTCCCCAAGTTTTAACCCTACTCCACATGTCGTTGAAAATGCTTTCGGTGGAGATGTATCTGTGAGAAATGAGGAAACTGGACAGAAAATAAGAAGAAATATAATTCACTTAAAAAAAGTAGAGGGTCAATGGAAGTCGGTAACTCCCGAAAAGATACAAGAAGACGACGAGCCGTCAGTAGCCAACTCCAACAAATGTTAAGAGCGATAAGTTATTATCACTACATTAAATTGTACCTATGATTCTGTGTGTCCTATAAGTATAGAATTTCTGAATAAAAAATATTTTAAATAAGAAAGGGGTTGTAGTGTTTGTATCTATTCAGTAGATATATTACCCTGTCTCATATGCACAAGTGGTTAGGTACTGTCAATGTCAAGTGCTTGTGACCTGTCAGTGTCATCCGCGTGTTTGGGCGGGATGACACGAGGGAAGACGAGGCAGTGAGTGACATGGCGGGAGAGGTACCAGGAAGGAATACCAGTTGGAGACGCTTGAGTAAAAGCATAGTGAGCCAGTGAAAATAGGAGGTATTACAACTGTTTATTCGTATTCATCAATATTCATTAATGAAACAATGCTTTGTAACAAACAGTTCAGGCCTACAATCACTGAAGCGCCGCTGTGTTTTTTCTAGACAACGACAAATTCCATAAAGTTGTCAGAAAAGTAGAAATCGGTCCAAGTTGGTGTCAATAACAATAATCACATTTTTTTGCCAGAGCTTTTTACAATTCTGGAATATGTTTTTTGACAAGATGATACTGTTATGTAGGTGAAGATTACCACATTATATCATTGTGATCATAAACTTATGAGAAGCCCTTGGAGTTGACAAATATAATTCAAAGATTTACAGTTTTTTTGTGGCTTTCTAAAAAAACAAAGCATAAAAGTAACCCTTCGAGTCGTGATTAAAGGGTCTAACTGACTCACTCCTATGAAATAAAATATGCGAACGCATTTTTAAGCATGTAGAAGTCTACAAAACACTAGGTTTGGTGGACAATGGCCTTATAAACATAATAACACCAAATCGCAAGGTGTTATGTCCGCATTGTTGCCTTATTTACACAAAGCATATACTTCTTCCGATTATAGTTCTATGAATGATTGTTTATTGCATATTACAGAACTGTTATATTTGCATCACTAACGTAACTGAAGGTAACATACACATTATTACATAAAAAAATATAATATGATCTCTGTATGCCCATAAACTTACGAACATAGATAAATAGATAGATAGAAAATACTTTATTGCACACCTTAACCTAGAGACTACTATAACATACAAAACAAAACTTAACTAATTGTACAATGGGCATAACATAAGGATACAATTAAATTAAAAATTAAAATAAAAAAAAAAACCTTGAATTGCGACCACGAACTGGAAAGCAAGGTGTAGGACAGCCACCAGATGAACCAACGATTGTTATGATCACGGGAAGTCGATAGATGAAAGCTGAAAATCACTCTTTATGCAATACAAGAGGCCTATATCCAAGAGTAGACTTCTACAGGCTGATAATGATGATTATGATCGCTAGTGGTGTTGAGTAGCGAAAATGAGCTTTGCACAGATGCTACAGAGGGGTAAAGATCCTTTGTGACTGCTAATACCTACTTAGATAGGTAAGTGCCTTTGTAGATAGTTAACGTGATTCTCGCAATGCTGTGTAACATTATCTTTGCATATAGTTGACACACTTGACTTCAACGCTAGTTGTACAATTATTTAACTGTACAAGGTGTAAAAACACCATTTGCGAACTTCGAAATCTTTAAACACGACCGCTGGCTTTGAATATTCGGCTTATTCCGGACAGATAACCAAGACTAGATAACTGGTTACCTCAAAAGATTTTTTTTCCTACGAGATAACTGGTTATCTCAGAGGAATATTTTTCCTCGTAGATAACCACGGTTATCTGTACATGATTTTTACATTTAATTTTTAAAACTTTGAGTCAGGTGTTTCAATTTGTATGAGTTTCAACCGACCCGTGGAGGACCCGCGCATGTTTTACGTGTGTTATTGTCCATGTAATTTAAAACCAGTGTTTTTTAAAACATAATTCTATTTAGTAACATTGACATAATTTAGATTATTAGATTTATTAAATTTACTTTTTGTGCCTGTGTGTAATTTAATTAATTATTGTGATTGGTGTTAACCGTAGTAATTAATAAATAACAAATAAATAATGGTCGGAAAATCAGTTTTTGTAACAATCATTTTGCACTCTGTACCTAGTCTCACCTCACACGTTGCCATTGCAAAATAACATTCAATAAAACGAAATAATATGGTCTTAAAGTGTATTTTAAATACCCATCTAAGTGTAAATTGACTTTACTCAATAGTGACGTTGTTACCTTTTGTATGGATTATTATAATTTTCATTTAACTAATATAAATTCCTGGATAAGTGATAATACTTATTTCTTTCATACATTTTTGTAGTTCCTGTAAATTACCTTTACCTGAAGGAAACGAAATGAAAATAAAGTTTTCTAAAACTTTCAAGTTTTGCAGGGGTATGCCAATCAAAGTTGAACTGCAAAGTTTTAAATCATGGTCAGTTCATACTAACTCATAGTTATTCTGTGACTAAATAGTGACATTATGACGTCATTTGATGTGTTTTCGCGCATAATTTGCTGTCAAGTGTCTAAAAAGAATGATGACCCGTGCGTGACCGATTCGTGACCCGAAGAAATTCCACTGGGCCGTGAAATATAACTTGACAGCAAAAGATTGGCATACGGGGGTTGTACTAGACCCTCAGTTCACAAATTACACGACACATCACACGTTATATAAACACGAAAGTTTGTATGAATGTTTGTTACTCCTTCATACAAAGACTACTGGTCCGATTAGGCTGAAACTTAGAATATATAGTTCGTAGCCTGGATTAACACATAGGCTACTTTTTATCCTGGAAAATTAACAGTATCAAACGGGACGCGGCTGAAGTCGTGGGCGGAAGCTAGTTAAAAATATGTATGTCTATATATATATATAGTTATGTCTGGGTGTTACTATGTATTATAAGTATGTATTTACGAAAAAAAAAGTATATAAGTATTCTATCAGCATCTAGTTTCCATATCACAAGCTTTGCTTAGTTTAGGACTAGAGGGCGTTGTGTGAAATTTTCATAATAAAAAAAAAATATGTACCTACCTAGAGCATAGAGTTTTCTTTTTTTATGTGTAATCGAAGCGCACATTTTGCTATGAAAATAGATAAAATTATCATAATCCTTGATTATTATTTTGATCTTTGTACAGTGGTAACCGTTTGGTACCTAGTCAGTACAGTAAGACTACGTACTTTGTTTGTATCGTTTGGTAATGTAATCTAGTAATATAGGTGCCAGTAAACAAACAAAACAGGCTGCAGCAGCCATGTAATCGACACCTATGGGAAACCGCAGTTGTATCGTTGTCTAGCGATGTACCTATTGCACCGGAGAAGTGAGCGCGTAGTCTGAGTTTTGCTCTCGTTTGAATAGAAAAATCGAAGGTAAATAGTTCTTGACAGGCGTCACAGCTCAGTCGGTAATAGCTCTGCCTTTCGTGCTGTGGGTCGTGGGTTCGATCCCCACCAAGAACAAACATTTGTGCGTGGAAAACATAGATGTTTGTTCTATGTATGTGTTTATGTGTTTTGTATTCTATCAGCATCTAGTTCCCATATTACAAGCTTTGCTTAGTTTGGGACTAGAGAGCGTCGTGTGAAATGTCCATGAATATTTTTTTTATTTATTTATTTATTTATGTCTGGGTGTTACTATATATTATAAGTATGTATTTACAAAAAAAAAGTATATAAGTATTCTATCAGCCATCTGGTTCCCATATTACAAGCTTTGCTTAGTTTGGGACTAGAGGGTGTTGTGTGAAATGTCCATGAATATTTATTTATTTATTATTTCCCCGCAAGGGGCGCTTATCAACTTCACACCTGATACAAAAAGTCATTAATTTTTGATTCGAGATTTAAAACAAACAAAACAGTCTCAAAAATAAACTAATATTAATAAAATTTCGGCTCGAAATAAGTACAGTACAGTACACACAACCACACAACGCATCTTTATCCCTCTGAAGTTAGTTGCATCAACGATTGCGCATGTACCTAGTGTACCTACTGTTGTGCGGAAAAATTAGCTTACCTTCGACCCAAAAATTAGTTCTGTACAGATAATTCAGAGGGACAAAGATCCGTTGTGACTATTTATTTATTTTAAAATTTCACACAAATAGGTAGTGCTAGGAGGACTTAATGCTAAGAGCATTGTCTGCCAGTCTTCCTGGGCGTGCAAAGAGATGGTGTGGCGTGTTTTTAAAGGTACTAAAACTTAAAAATTTAAATTAATACATGACTATACATAAAAAAAGAGAAAAAGAACACAAAAGATATATAAACATCTATCTATTCTGTGATTAAAGTGTTTTATGATCTCTCACCCTTTTAACCCTTTAGCGGCGAGGTAGACTGTTTTAGACACATGGGGCCATAGACATCCTGTCTACCAGTGATCAAATGAAAAATGACCTGTGAAAACTACACTATTAGATAGGTAAGTGCTTATTAAGCCACCTAAAATGCCTGAGTAACGAGTAATATTTATCATATCATACAGACATGTCTGGCTGAACGGTATGCCAATCTTTTGCTGTCAAGTTATATTTCACTGCCCAGTGTAATTTCTTCAGGTCACGTGGTACAATTTTGTACCACGGTATCATTCTTTTTAGACACTTGACAGCAAAATATGCGCGAAAACACATCAAATGACGTCATAATGTCACTATTTAGTCACGGAATAACTATGAGTTAGTATGAACTGACCATGATTTAAAACTTTGCAGTTCAACTTTGATTGGCATACCCCTGCTGTATATGCATCTTATGTATTATTACAGACAATAAATCATTAGGATCTAATGTGCTGGTCTATTAGTCCGATTAATTCCTATGTAAGTGTGTATTTACGATGTTATTTAACACTCTGAATGTTGCTTACGTGCGTATTGCAATTACAGAGTGCGTCTACCTAGACGGCAATGATCGTGGCGACCAGCCCCAGATAAATAAAAACATAATTATAAGTTTCAAAACCTAGAAATATCAACTTCAATTTGACTACCGGCTTCATCATTAGATGATGATGATGGAAGTTCATTGGAAATATTCTAGTGAGCATAAACACCACTAAAAAGTCACAGGAAAGCAAAATACGCAATTTCGTGCACGTGAATGGCATATTTTTTCCAGTTATTTCTATTTATAAGCTAAACTACTGATCTGATTTTGATGAAAATTTAATGGGACTATCCTGGAAGTACATCCTTTCAGATAAAAGAAATGTTTTTGAAATCGGTTCATAAATGACGGAGTTCTGAGGTAACACACATTAAAAAAAATACAACCGAATTGAGAACCTCCTCTAAGTAGGTACCTACCTAACTAATTCTCATAAAATAGCAATTTTATTCCCAAACAGCAAAATCAATTTAAATGGCACGCAAATCTCAATTCCCTACTCTTTAGCATAGGACATTGTCTTGGAAAGTGGAGATTAATAAGCATTGAGGAAACGTGCGCGCACGCATCCCGCAAGCGCTTGTCGCAACATAACATATTGTCGTACAGCTGATTTATAGGCATTCGAAATTTCGTTCACGTGATATCGATTAATTATAATTCTTCAATATCGATATTACGTATACTAGTTTTTCGAAACAGTTTTCGATAAAATGCATCGTAATTTGCATGTGCTATGCAAATTTATTAAAAAAACCATGTTATGATCCTATTTCTGGTAATAAATGAAGCCATCGATCGCAGTGATCAATAAATCCACGTCGATACACGTCACGGTCTGGCAGACCACAGATTATACCGCTTATTAACCACCCGTTCTTGGATGGAACAACCAGATCACACACAAAAAACATCAATAACCCAAGCAATAAATATTTCGTTATTAAATGGAAGTGAAACTCGAAATCTACACTGTCTAAATTGTCTTATTAATTAGCAGGCTTGTATTATCTGTTACCCGCGACTTCGTACGAGTGTACCGTTTTTTGAGCGGATTCCGTGAGAAGCTTGACATAACACCGAGTCCGTACTCACGTGTCACGCCGGCTTAAAACACAACTCGTACTAGACCCTCTGAAGCAACTGATGTGACGTCATCGAAGAGAAAACAAATGCGTTGTGTTAGTTAATAATTTTATTATCGAGGTATAGAACGCTGCCTGTAAAATGTGACGCCGAAAAAAAAGCTCAAAGACATTTCTAATTTGAATTTTTTGGTATCACGAGTGTATTTATGGAGTTGCATTTCTATACGCTAGTATTATTAATAACCTGATACCCATATTTCATGCGCGTGCGCATACTAAGCAAACTGCACATAATTTCTTCGCATTATCAACTAATTACAAACGTCAATGCAAAAAATCGCCATCTTCCACAATCTATCTTATAATCTTCCGATAGCAAACGAATTAGAACTTTGATTCAATGTGATAAAATGCCTTTTCGATTGTTTACTGTTGTTTATCGAATTATGTATCATGTGATATCTAGCTAGGAAGCGGCAGTTATAATTAATGATTTAAACTAATTATAATGGAGCGTAAAAAAAGGATGTTCATGTTAATTGTATGTTTGTCGTGATGTTTCACCATCTGGTCTGGGTGGTTTCACCACTCTTGGGTGGCTAAGGGATCTCGACGATTTGATTTATTTAAGAATTATTTAGGTCTATTTGACCGAACACGGTATCGAAAGGGTTAAAACCAATGTTATTTGTTTCAGTGAGGGACTTTTCACCTGTCCTGTGAATACTTCTCCTGTGGACTATGCAAAGGTAAGCCAAAATAATAAATCTTTTTATAAAAAAAGTGGTCTTTTTTTTGTAAAAGGACCACTGCCGTTTGGATGTTTTCAAGAGAAGAGTGAATATGTTTCTTATAAGCAAATATGCTACATCATCGACGTCACTTACCATCAGGTGAGATTGCAGTCAAACGTTTGACTGTAAATTCATAACAAAATTAAAAAAAAACTAAAGATTTAGCCTTACCACGCAACTTACTATTATTTCATTCTGTGGCTGCAACCGTAAAAAGGTGAAATTAAATCGAATAGGTTATTTTCTAAACAATTATATGATAGCTATAAGTTTTCAGCCAGCAGGGTTCCAAACGAAAGAATTGATTTTCCAAATCTTCTGAAAACTTATTAATCAAGGTCCACTTTTCAGTCTTACATCCTTTTTAGGTACCTACCTGTAATTAGTAGGAACTATGTCAACACAAGGCGATTCTTTAATCGATTACAACGCCACCAATCTACAAAATAGGTCACCAAAATCGATAGTCCGATTTCACGAACGAAAGATTTCAACGCGCGCGTTCTATGCAGCGCTACGCGTGTGGTCAACACGGTTCGACCACCCACCGCTAGATGGCGCTATTGACAACACAGTAAAAGCTTCTGGTTTTCAAAACTTTATTATGTCGTAAAAGTTGTCTTCGCATGGGTAATTTTAAATAGCCATATGGGATACATTTGGATAAACAGTTGTAGAATCTACTATTTTTTAAGGTAGTTATACAAGCTTCAGCATTTACAAAATTAAGTTATAGGTACCGTGTGACGTAACCACACCATAAAAGTAATTTCTTTCAATAAGTTTAATAAAATCTAAGGATTAAATTATAACAGAGAATTATCAAATTTAACACAGCCTCGCCAATTTAACTGTTAAATAATAACAAACCATATCGGATTAGCACGCAAGCGCATTTCTAACCTACAATTTTTCGTACCAAATTGAACTTTCGCACATCGAAATAAGGTTCATAAATTTTATTGGTAATTCGCAAGGTACCTTTAATATTCGTGTCATTTACCTCTCGAGACGGCCTTGCAATGCTAACCGGTCACGCGACATTGTATCCATCTCTTTCTAGCACGTTGTATTTTTGTATTGCCATGTTCTGTTCGGTCTCTCTCTTGGAAAGGTGTTGCAAGTTGAAGCTTTGTTTTGAACCGGACACTAGACACTATTGATAAGTGTCACCAGGGGGCGCTACGTGATATTACTTATTTTCAACCTTCGAGTATACCTAGCTTTTATTCAGTTAGCAAGGTACCTACTGGATCTTTCTTGGATACTCTGCCGTACGAATTACTTATGTGAAAACTCAAAAACCCATTACTAAACCATAGATAGAATATATGAAAATATATTATTTTGCCATAAAACCTAGAATTAACTGAAATCCGACATAAGTTGACATAACCTAATTCATTCGCAGACAAGTTTTTTTTTCTAGAAATTCTAAGACAAATCCCACCCGTTGTTTTATTGTCTCATTACATATTATCTCAGTTGTTTATTATTATTCGAGTTTATTCGAATACCTAGCGATGCGCGCGCGCAGGCCGTGAGAACAGACGAGCGCGGAACTCGCTTTGTCGTAGAGGTGTAATATAACAGTCAAATTTTCATATGCGTGTTATTGAATATAACGGTCTGGTGATACTATGTTATCATACCTGTTATAAAATAACAGTCAAATAACAGGCAAGGCTACGGATTTCTATAGGTAGGTAGTGATTAATGAATTCCCGGGTTGTGCAATCCTGGTCGTGCTTTCCACGGTTGTGTTTTCCCAGGCTGTGCATTCCATGGTTGTACAATAACCGGACTCAATTATTTTCCTTTCACTCTCGCCTTATACAAACCAACGTATAGCCAAGCCAACGCCACGCCACCGGAGGCATGGCGCAGAGGTGTGAGCGAACGGCGATCACGATGAAGAAATGAAACTGTCACATGTCCTGTCAGTGTCTGTTCTGTTGTCGAAGCTGAAACTGGCTGTTATCATGTTATAACATGATAACAGCCAGTAACAGGGATAACACTATAACGGCCAAAGTTATAGTGTTAAACTGTTTTACTGTTATTTGCGGAACGGCACAGATTCAATGCCGTTAATAGTTACTGGCTGTTATCATGTTATTTAATAACATGTTCTCCAACCAGACTTGAGCTCATAAAAAATGAACGATCTATGAAACATGATGGTCAAAATTTCAAAATTTGCGTTTAATTCAAAATGAAAATCGCTGATATTTTTTATAGAAGACAACTTTTGCATCGACCGCCTGCCTGCACCCGTTTTTCGCGAGACTGTTATTTGGCTGTTATAAAATAACATAGCAGCGGCGACGCGTATAGCTGTTATAACGCTTTAGGCCAAATAACGCTGTTCCGTATACCTGTTATGGTTATATTAGTTACACCTCTACTTTGTCGTGATCTACGATGAGATGCTATATCGAACGCTTGTGTTTAATTTAGATCGTGGTAACACTTGTAACTGTACTATCCAATTTATACGTAAAAAGTCGGCTATTAGTATTTTTTTGAATAATTTAAATAGTTCTACTAAGGCCGTTTTCGTTACTTATAATAAACTGATAAGAAAGGCCCACGACGTGTACTTACTCACCAAGGGATTGCATGTAAGAAATCTGCACAAATACTCACGACCTTTGTCCACAAGGTCTGATTTAAATAATCCCTCAGATCTTTCGAACCTCAAAATCTTTTAGAATTTTTAAGAGTTTTTGCGGTTCATGAACCCATTACACTTATGCTACTCATCCGTCCATTCGGTACTCATCTAATCTACAGTTGGCCGACAAAGGTGGCGCCGCACCTGATCCCCGTTTCCGTGTACATTATATTATCTGTGCGTGTACCGAGCGGATACTTCTTTGAGAAACTTGACATTACACCTCATTACACCGAACTCGTACTGAAATGTCAAACGCAACCACAAACATTATATTTAGTTGGTAGACTTTGCAGTAAGTTTTTTGCCGTTAGTAGATAATAACTGTGCAATTTGCGCATGACCACAAAGATTTCAGGATTTGTTTTGTGTGCACCCTGTATACGTTAGGCCTGCTTATTCCATATCAAACACAACAAAATTAAAATAATAAAAAACAGGTCGCGCGTTGAAATCTTTAGTATAGAAAATCAGTTAATACCGTCAAATATTTCTCATTCAAATAACGCTTTATCTAATGTATTGAGAATCTTATCTAACACACAATAAGATCAGTTCAAGGGACGTCGTTTGAATACCTGAAATTACCCCTTTTCATGCGAGTATTATAATCATTTTCTATAGTAGAGTCAAGAAGAACACAGTGGAGTCAGAATAGCTAACTCAAATAGAATGTCAGTTATTTGCACCAAGAAAGATGCATATCTTACTCTTCTCAGATGCAGAGGCATTTAAAGCTTCTTCTTCTTCTACTGAATTGAATCCAAGCTGATTTTACGATCATCATCATCATAGGCAGCTTGTGTTAACCCACTGCTGGGCATAAGCCTCCTCCCTCAAACGCCACTCGTGTCTATTCTGGGCCTTTTGCAACCAGCTCTACGAGACTAGATTTTACGATGAAAAGGGTAAAATAAATGGTTTACTCCCACGAATGCGATGCTCATTTTAAAGAATGGGGTGGTTTAAATAATTATAATACGTGTTATGGGGTTATGTAAGAAATGTAACTCATACCTATCAACATTAATTTTGATAAGCATCAAATAAGCACTGCATATTTTTATTACAATACAATGTGGTACAATAACTATTACGTGAGACTTCGCAATTTATCTAGATTATTTCTATTAAATTGCACCAATGAAGCAGAAGACCTACTACTTTATCTATCCTGTGACATAGTTCAGTGACCGGTCGGTATCTTTACATAATAGAGATTAATCTCTAATTTGAATGTACTCTGATAGGGTCCATAAGGGCCCATGAGGGATAGCATCTGTCCTGTCATTTGAGTAGTAAGGATAATGAATTGATTTCTTGTGAAAGAAGTTTCATTGTTGAGTTTGATGTGGTCGTAAATCTGGTGAAATATTTTTTTTTATTTTTATGTATGTTAGATTTAATAATTATTTTGCCGTTATTAGTTCTGTTTTGGCCATCACGTTTGAGCTCTATAGGATAGAAGTACCAAAGCACTGGATTTTCCAACTCTTATTAGCCCTAATAATTACAAAAGAAGATTTTAGTTTGTAGGTAACAAATAAAAAAAATAGTTATGCAAGGTAGCACGAATGTACGTGCAATATTGTTTTATCTAAGTTTCAATAGATCTATTTTTAATACCAATGATGAAATTACCCTCACAAAAGATCAAGTTGTCATCAATTTATTAAGTTAACTGAACAACACGCTCATTACGCATCGTCAAACCAAAAAGGGGTTGATAAGGGTTAAAAAAGAACTTTTTGGGGGTTAATAGAATTCATAAAGGGGTAAACCAAAAATAGTCATCGGGTTACCTATTCTACTAGTTCTTTTGTGGGCGATCGAGTTCCTTTTGTGATGTTTATCTACTATTTTGATTTTAATTTTAATATCCGTGTGATCATATGACCTTTCTTCGAATGATTCTCGGTAGTAAGGACTTTATGGTGTTTGGGAGTTGTGTATATTCATGAAGGTGAATTTGAGATACCCTTGAATTAATTCAATTTTTTAGGATTGGAATAATATTTGGTGAATTTTATTAAATATTTTATACAACGTCATTTAATTGATTATTTTATTAACCCCCGTCGAAAAAACGACGGTGTGTTATAAGTTTCACATGTCTGTGTGTGTGTGTCTGTCTGAGGCAACGTAGTTTCCGAACGGATGAACCGATTTTGATTTTGTTTTTTTTGTTTGAAAGGTGAATGAGTCGGGAGTGATCTTAGCTATGTTTGATGAAAATCGGTTCAAGATTCGGGGGTTTTTTAAATATTTAATTTAATTACTTGTCATAGTCTTTGCCTTGTAGGCACTCTAATTTATCATTCTCTGTTCGTACACTAAGACTGTCTTGTAGATTATCATGGGTACCTATCAGTAACAACAGATCTGAGGCACCAGCCCACAGCCAAAATAATATTTTTTGATTTCACACACTATACAAAACCAAAACTTGCTTATAATATTCCAGTTTATTTAAAGACCCAATATCGTAGGTAGTAAATTTTTTCAAAAGCACACCAGTTGCCTGTTATTTCCACATGTCCCAAGCTCTCGGGACATTATCCTCGGATCATAAAACAATGATCAGAGCCAGGACAATAGGTTGTAAAGTAAATTCGTCACATGTGCTTACCAGACGATGTTCACGTCTTCATGAGATGTAAAAGTTACGGCAAAAAAGATTTGTAATGCTATGAAATGGGGAATGTTGATTAAAATACGCACTGGCAATAATGTTAAATGAATAATAATATTATGTAAGGTAGTTAAAGGTTTATGAGTTTTTTCAGCGAAATTTTATAGCATTTTTCTCAACATAATGTTTTGTGTAACTAGTTAGAGACACGCGGTGAACAGCCTAAAATTTTCCATGCCTAATAATCTATCACATTGGGTGGCTCAAAATTTCAGCCCTTTTATAGGGTTTTTTAGAGTATGATCTTTTGAGTGTTTATTTATTTTAGATATGGAGATATTTGCTCACCTACAAGTATATTCTATCTTCAATTCTTCATTGTAGAACAGATGAAGAGTATTTTTATTCTGCGTTACAGAAGCACGCACTGTCCGGACTTAGTTTAAAATATCTGATGTAAATCTTGCTTTTACTTAGTAAATAAATGTAATATCATCATCATAAACCTATATCAGTCCACTGCTGGACGTAGGTCTCTCCCGCGACGAGCCACTCCGGTCTTCGGCTCTTCTCATTCATTTCGCAGATCGTCGTCCTACCTTCCCGGAGGGCGTCCTACACTACGCTTGCCCAATTATAATAATGTAAACGTTTGGAATAAGGCCCTGAAGTTTCTTGACCTCTACTCCCCCATCTCATTCCAAGCTCCCATCCACATTATCATATTAAACAGAGGTTAGCAGGAGTCTTGTATTTTGATGTAAAGTAGGAGGCACAAAGGATGGGACGCGGAGGAATGCGTGATAGATGTGATGAATTGAGCTGGGTCAACATTATTTGGAAATTAGAATAATCATTTTTTAAATAGGAGCAACATCATCACATCAGCCTGTAGAAGACTATTGTGGAACATAGGCGTCTCCAGAAAAAACCTTATACACCGACTTTTTTGCGGTCTAAATAATATCGTCAGTCCATCAGGTGGAAGGCCGTAATAATTAAGTACACAAAAACCTCTTTTAAAATGAACGTGCACTAAATACTTCGTTATATTTCGTAATAGCTTGTAACTCAAGTTCACAGAAGCAACAATAAACTTATCTAAGCACATAACATTAACGGTCATTTAACTTATCTGGGACTTTCTCACGTGAGGAATTTTATTTGTCATGAGCAAGCGCAGGTTAAGGAGCACGTACACTATAGCAGTGCAATATTGTCACACTCCTAGTGTGACTCTTGTAACATATGTTACAATAGTCACACTAGGAGTGCAGTGGTTAACTTTGGAGAGACATAGGACGGCTGTGACTACTGTAGATCACAGTTTTTGCGTCTAATTTAGGACGACTGTGGTTTTTTCACTGTTTTTCGAATAATACTGACAAACTTCAAATAAAATACCTATACCTAAAATGGGAGTGGTGAGTATGTATCTTCCAGCCTAAATGGAAGTTCATATTATTTTTGTGGTTTTATACTGTGCCATTAGTTGCACCACTGAGAAATAGGTATCCAGCAAGCGCTTATTAGACGTAACTTTATACATAGTCGTGGTGATGTCGCTATAGTGGACAATGCACTTTACAGTTGAAGGGTGAAAGCAACTGGACTGTACTATTGTATGAGAAGATAGATGGGTAATTAAGATGCTGTTTTGAGAATTGGTAGGTTAGCTGCCTAATGTTTGGGAATCATAAATGATACAGATACGGCGGTGTAACTTCAATTATACCCACTTTGAAAGGTTTATGAACATTTTTATTGTGATTTTGTGTTATGCAAAGCATCTACGTTTTGATATTTATGATGTAACTAAGGTGCAGGTTTGTTCGTTCGTATGAGTTAGCGGTCAAGTCTTTCTTTAGGCCCCCTTAAGGCCTCCGTCGTGGGCTAACGACTGCTAGAGCCGGGACCGATAGTCCAACGTGCCCTCCAAAGCACGGAACCACTCAGATGTATAAGCCACTAACGGTCGCCCATCGAAATATTGTCCGCGCAGAGGGGCGATTCCAATCTCAAAGTTGAACTGCAAAGTTTTAAATCATGGTCAGTTCATACTAACACATAGTTATTCTGTGACTAAATAGTGACATTATGATGTCATTTGATTGGTTTTCGCGCATATTTTGCTGTCACGTGTCTAAAAAGAACGATCACGTGGTACAAAATTGTACCACGTGACCTGAAGAAATTACACTGGGCAGTGAAATATAACTTGACAGCAAAAGATTGGAATACGGGGTTAGAACGTCGAGAAAGTTGACAGCAAACTACGCCACAGGTGCAGGTTTGATTCATGTAGCCGAATAATTTTGGCATTCTGCAAAACATGTTGTAATGCTATTGTTCGCTCTCAGTTAGTTCATAGAATTGTATCTGCAAGTGCACTATGCAATTAGTTTGTTATTGTACCACAGTATATACAATATTTATTTAAATAGATTGAGATAGAGTATAGCTGAACTATTTCTCAGTGGACCTGCATACCGCTGTCGGCTTAGCGCGGATGGACGGACGTGTAGATAGCGACTGTAACATAGGCCACATACTTTTTGGATGAAGAGTAAGGACGGGGTTTTTCTCACTTTTTTTCTGAATTAAAAATTTTGATTAAAGTTGAAAGTGTTTATTTTTTTTATTTACACTGTTATGTATTACATAAAAATTACGATATATTTCTCTAATTTTGCAGTGGGTTTTGTTCTTGTACGAAAATAATGCTTTGATAATTTTAATGTAAGTATAACAACATAGGTTCAGTAAGAACTTTTAAAACTGTGTTATTTTATATTAAACTTCAACATGAAAATAATACTCTTTCCCCCCAAAAAAATAATCAATAGCCGGCTTTAGTAAAATGTAGAGCATCCTACTTCCTATCCTATCCTATCCTACTAATATTATAAATGCGAAATTTTAGATGTTTGGATGTTTGTGTTTCAATCACGTCGAAACTACTGAACCAACTTGGATGAAACTTGGCATATATATAGTACGTAACCTGGATTGACACATAGGCTACTTTTTATCCCGAATAATTAACAGGATCTACAGGATAAAATAAAAAAACGGGATTAGCAGCGCCAATTATTGGCAAGAGGATGATGTCATGTCATGTCACGTCAGTTTGACAGGACGTAGTACTACCTCTTTGGTCTAACGACTAACGTTTGACATTCGAGTACGGGTTCGGTGTAATGTCAAGTTTCTTAAAGAAGTATCCGCTCGGTACACGCACAGATAATATAATGTGTGTACATTATATTATCGGAAACGGTACTCGCGTACGAAGTCGCGGGTAACTGCTAGTAATAAATAAGTGTTCCGTTTTACCAAAACTGGATCGGAACACTAAAAATAGTTCAGCCTGAGAATACCCCTAATCACTAGTTCCAATCACACATACAAATGCGTCACCTCTGACACTCACCATATTTAACCTGCGCAGGCGCAGCGCAATGAAGTCCCATCGTGATGGATTATGATTGCTTCAGTAAATGGATGGTCACCGTGTTCTGATTTTTGACTGTATTGTTTAGTTTTGATTTATATTGGTTGATTGTATGGTGGATTTCCGAGTACTTATTGATAGCTTGTATTGAGCTCATACATAAAGGTCTATAAGTTAATGCTTTCTTCTTCTTCTTCTTCATGCTTTGAGAAAGAGAGTAGACCGGTACATGACAGCCAATGACATTTACAAATACTTCAGTTCGACCCGTGATCATGGCGTATGCAACTGTGCCGAAATATCGGAAATCAATAGAACTCTTCTTCTAAGCTCTGGTCGCGTGGAACTAGCGGCTAGAATCACCTAGTTATATAAGACGAGTCTAAATGATCCTTGTAATTATATTGAATAAAGAATTTATGACTATGACTTAGAAATTATGGTAAATATCCCATTTTTAGTGAAAGTTACAGTCTAACTAACCCGCATCCCGCATTACTGTGTCTGTTGAATTTTATAAATTGTAAATCGTTGTCTGCGTTGCATTATTCACGTGAATTTTGAAGAGGTCAGTTGCTATTTGACTTTATTCATAGATTCGGTTGTTACAATGCTTTATTGTTCATGGCATAAGTATTCTATAGTACCTAAGTATTCTATCAGCAATCTAGTTCCCATAGTACAAGCTTTGCTTAGTTTAGGTCTAGAGAGCGTTGTGGTGAAATGTCCATGAATATTTATTTACTCGTTTGCATTTTTCGAAAAAAAAAAGAACAATTACATTTTTTTATAATAATTGTCATTATCATTAATCAGCCATTATTGATAATGGATACACTTTGAAGCTACAATTTGTTCTCCAAGCATCCTAATGAGCAAAACCACTAGAAAAGAAACAAAATGTAGTCAAAGTACGAGATTTAAAGTGAGCCGGCAGCTGCGCGCGCGCATCTGCGCAAGGTGCCACCGCACGGGGCTCCAGTGACTTGAGGTTTGTGTAGGGTTGCCAGGTTTAATAGGAACCTGGTCACCCTAGTAGAAAGCTAGCGATCCCTATTTCGATTGATGTTGTATTAAACTAATTTATCAGCAGCAAAATTATAGCTGTCTTTGTCGTTTTAGAGTTGTTATCAGGTGATAGCAATTTTTAAAATGAAACAACAGTATTGCTACAAATATTTGCGAAAGTAGCTAGGTTTAGATATTTGTTAATTAGTGAACATTTTTAGGATACATTTCATTTAAGTAGGTACCTACGGCTCTGGTGGAAGACCAGCGCTGGTTGCCAGTCTATCAACCTATGCTGAATCAGAGTACGTTTTACGACACCCAAGTCCCCCTATTTAGTGTAAATTTTGGTATAGTTTATCTATTGTCGTAAATAAATGCCTTTTGCTATAAATAATAATAAATAAATATTCAGGGACATTTCACACAACGCTCTCTAGTCCCAAACTAAGCAAAGCTTGTAATAGGAACTAGATGGCTGATAGAGTACCTACTTACATACTTTTTTTGTAAATACATACTTATAATACATAGTATCACCCAGACATAGAACAAACATCTATGTTTTCCACGCACAAATGTTTGTTCTTGGTGGGAATCGAACGCACGACCCACAGCACGAAAGGCAGAGCTATTACCGACTGAGCTGTGACGCCTGTCGAAGTACCCTAACTACCTACATAAGATTCTGTAAAACTTTTGTTCTGAATCAGGGTTAATAGGCAGTCAGCCTCCGTATTCCAATCTTTTGCTGTCAAGTTATATTTCACTGCTCAGTGTAATTTCTTCAGGTCACGTGGTACAAAATTGTACCACGTGATCATTCTTTTTAGACATTTGACAGCAAAATATGCGCGAAAACAAATTAAATGATACCATAATGTCACTATTTAGTCACAGAATAACTATGAGTTAGTATGAATTGACCATGATTTAAAACTTTGCAGTTCAACTGAGATTGGAATACCCCTGCAGGCCTATTACATGTATCAGTAGGACTACGTATCTATATTCAGTCGTTACATAGTTTTCTCATTAAAATGCCATGATATTCACCAATACATCATCAAACACAGTGAAGTGAAGCAACTCGACAGAATATGGCAACCCTTAAAATAAGAAATGGCAGGTGGCATCGCACGTGTGGAAAGTTCTGCTATGCGCTTATATTTGTCTTAAATTCACTGCATCATTATTCAGGATATAAGCACTTGTACCTATCATGATATAGCTCAAAGATGGAGTATGTGTTATTACAACAAAATTAACAACACTTTATTAAAAGTTTAGTATAAACTAGCTTCCGTCCGTGACATTAGATCCTGTTGATTTTTCGGGACTAAAAGTAGCCTATGTGTTAAGCCAGGCTACGAACTATATGTATTCCAAGTTTCATTTAAATCGGACCAGTAGTTTTTGCGTGAAAGAGTAACAAACATCCATGTAGGATGATATATTTTTTCGTTAGTTTTTCTTCTCTTCACACATTGTATTCACAAATATCAACATTTACTTAGATCGTTCTTATTTATAATCTGTATCGAATCAAATCGATCACGGCTTTCCCATATCGAATCGAGGAGTATTCGATTTGGGATGGGTATTTATTTACCCTTTCTTGTTTTATCTAGGTACCTAATATCAACATGCATAGAATGACTTTGACGAGTTAATCTATTGGTGCATTGTCTAGGTAGTCTAGTAATGATATTGTAAATGTAACTAATGCACAAAAAATCTTCATCCCTCTGAAGTTAGGTGCAATAACGATAACGCATTATTGTTGTGCGGAAAAATTCGCTTCAAAATTTCTCCAATTCGATTCAAAAATGGGTTCTGCGCAGATAGTTCAAAGGGACAAAGATCCGTTGTTACTACTATATAACACTGTGTTATACCTACCTACCCATATCACACCCACTTATATAACCTACTCAACTTTTCTGTCTCTGGCATATCGGCAAAGACCATCGTAGTCAAATTGGCCATAACATCAAAACCGCGGCTGGTAGATAGGTATACCTATTTGGTACGGAAACAGTTCTTAAAGATCGTTCAATGACCTATCCATCCAGTCAAGTCTAGGTCGCAACAAGGTCGTATCGAAACAGGTATCTGACTTGTTGTGACTTGTATCGAATTAGGGGCCTAGGAACTCTCCTAGGCCCCTAATTCGATACTCAATGAGACTCCTCATTGAGTCTTTTGGGGACAAATAAAATTTTATCTAATCTCATTGCCCTAATATGGGTTGTTTTTGCTATCGATGAAAGATAAGCATCTAAGTGTAAACTGGTTGGAGACGTGGTGAAAAATGAGCGTTATTCGGACTTGAACAGTCGATTTTTGAACTTCTTCTTTGAAATTGTTAGGGTATGTTAAGGGTACGAATTTAGGTAAAGGGTTATTCAGCAGTGAACCACAAAAGTATTAGTAGAAAAACTACACTTTTCTCTACCAATAAGTGTTGCATCGTAGAGACGAGACAGTTCTGGAGTTTTGTCAAAATATCATCAGAACTTGGAGTCTGGACTTCCGGTCATCAAATCTCAATACTTTGAGATGATCTAAATGTTTTCAGAGTTGATGAATATCCTTATAACTTGGAAACACACCATCAAACATGGTTTACGAGTCCAGATAAATCACCTTTCTCGCAAAAAATAACGAATTCAAATAGGATTTCTACTTTCAGGACTACGATTCCACAGACAGACAGACACACAACGCCGTCAATCTTATAACACCCCTCCTGTTTTTCAGCATAAATGTATCAAATGAGTTTAGATCTTGCCATCATACCTGCTTTAGGTAGGTTAAATACACGTTACACAAGTCTCACAGCTTTTTGCACATGACCGATGGACGAGTTCACTTTGTCACGTCATCACCAAAATATCCTGACCTTTCTCGTTCACAAACTCATTCTTCATTTCAACTACAGAGAGTCATTCAAAACCTAATCACAGGTCTTTATATAATGGACGGTGGAGGCTTTGAGCCAGTGGTGTAAGAGCTTTGATTGAGTCAGGGTTTGGTGTGATGGTGGGTCACGAGGGTTTGGTGCGTTGGGGCAAGGCGAATGGACGGCCTTGCCACGTCGAGACATCTAAGGTGTCTCGTTTGGTAAGGTTGAGATGTTTTTTTTTATTGCAGTGACTTGATAATCTAGACTTTTGATGCTTTACTGCCTAACCTTCTTAGAAATGTGAAATAACCTACAGTACGTGCAACGGATCTTTATCCCTCTGAAGTTAGGTGCGTGTTGTGCGGAAAAATCGCTTACCTCCAATTTGATCCAAAAAAGGTTCTGCGCAGATATTTCAGAGGGACAAAGATCCGTTGTGGCTACTATACCTAGTTCTTTTCAACTGCACGGGTATTGAAAATTACTAATAGTATATTAAGTAGTAAGTTACCTTACTAACATACCAAGTATTACCAAGGCACACAACACCTAAATTAGAAATATTTATTTTTGTAGATCATGCAAGCAGTTCGACATCAAGAACCAATCCCCTCTCACAGCTCAGACACCAATGATCTAGGCACTGATAAGATAACACAAAACCTACCACGCTCATCGAAGGTAAAAAACATCAATTCACTCAGGTAGGTACCATTTGTATCAACAATGGATAACTACTGTTTCGTAAACACGGAACGAAATGAAACCCAAGGGTTAGTTTGTTTAGTAAGGCACCCTAAAATTGCGTGAGTTCCGTAGAAAACAATGGCGTAAGGTGCATTACAACATCTATTGAATTTCGAGCTGTAACTAATTTTTGACAGAGGTGTTGCGGATGCGCAGAACAATAAGATAATTCTCATGCGAAAGTAGGATGATTGTAAACAATTCTATGACAAGCGTATGAAAGTAGATAAATATAGCTTACACTATACGTGTTTGTACCGCTTTTCTTAATTCTTAATTCTTTATTGCACACAACACAGGACATAAACAAAAGACAGAAATAGATGACATGTACAAAGGCGAGCTTAACCCTAACAAGAGTTTTCTTCCAGCAAACCTTTGAGGCTAGAGAGAGGTGACTATAGAGGCAGGTCCGTGTACATAAAAGGTACATATAACGGAAATTCGATACTTACTAACAAATCAATATTATTAAGAAAACTAAAGAATTAAACATATACCTATCATAAAATACATACATATATACCTAATAACAATTATACATACTTATTATGTGTACTTTCTACTAAATAAAATAATACATACATACAATACATATACTTAGATATAAGTTCACAGAGATAGATAGTGCTCTTTTACTTTGCTCTTAAATATATTAAGCGATGTCGTGTTAAGCTTTATGTCGTGAGCGGTTGCTCATACAGGGTGTTCAAAAACATCTTACTCTCGACAGCATAAAATTGATACAAATTGACCAATTAATATTTTCATTACGTGCCGATGATGAAAATGTTCATGACTATTTATATTTTTAGTTAACTTATACTTTTCTGTTGAGTATAGGTACAATACAATGTTAGGTAAAGAAGTCCTAGTAATACCCTCATACTAAGACTTCAGAGACCCAAGATGGAAACATATATAATAGAACTTTCAAGATTTTTTAGAATAAAAATATTTTACCTCGTTGAAGGATTTTTAGCTGTGCATAACAGCTATGACACACCCTGTAGATCTACGAGTATGTCTACTGATGGTCGAAGGTTTTAGAAAAAGAATAGATAATTTAGTTTCGCTGTTGGAAGTAAAAGTAGAGATGGTCACAATAATCATTTATTATTTCGTTATTTTTGAAAATAAATCTTTGGATGCAAAACAAATCAATTTAGCGAATATAAAAACAGCTGAACAGTATTTAGTGGCGTGTACCGAAATAAATGTATTTTCTTTCTTTTTTTTCTACCCAATACTGGTTTCTCGCAAAGCTTAAAAAACATCAAAGCTTTTTTTTCCACAACTTAATTTATTAGTAAGTGTGTTGCCACTTGCCAGTTGCTTCCTATCTACTAATTGCACCTTATTTATCGACACCTTTATTCCCGTAAACATTTTAGGACCCCCCATTAGTTTCGGCAGATATGGACAAACAAACAAACTTATTTTACTTACCTACTTCAGTAGAAATATCTCAATCGAACCGCCCGACACCCGCTGATCAGCTTCAAATACAACAAATAGATGCGACCAATTACTACCAAAACTTTCATACAATGCATTTTCAACCATATCCCATATAACATAATGTCCAAATCTAAAATTAATATCATTTGGTACAAATCGGAGAATATACATCGGAAATTCAGCGTTATTCTAATGGGATGTAGTTCAAAATGAATTGCACGAAAATGAAGAAACAAGGTGTCAAACAGATACAGGTTAATAGAACCACCAACGTAGAACATCAACAAATATAGAAATGCAGTAAGTTGAAGAATTCTGTACCTTATTGGTGTTAAACATAAGGGTTTACTAAAATGGGCGGCGGCATCGGGAAGCTACAAAATCTTAAAATCAATTGAACGCTGACAGCACATAAAATATCAAAGATTGCCGGGAAGGATGATAAAACTTTGGTAGCTAATGTTTTTTCTGGTTCTCAGGAGTGACCACACGCGTGAATTTCAATGCCGTTGTTGCGAATAATTTACACCTTGTTTGGTGTTGTTTCGTTGAAAATCTTTTTTAAACTTTATCATAGATTTGCGGCTAATGCTTATAGCACCTGCACCCTGAGCACCCTGGATCCCCCCAAAAAAAATGCAAACCTCACCATACTATATGTCTATTTCCACTAACTAAAGCATATTTTCAAAATATTAAAAAGTGCATTCATATGTCAGAAATAAAAATATAACCGACAGCCATGTCAGTCAATTACGGTCTTATTTCACGGAATATAAAATTGAAACGCATTTGTCCACCTAAAACTTTATAGTTACTAATAAAACAGATTATTTACGATGGTAAATGTGCTACGTCTGTATGTTTGCACATTCTCTCGAATGACACTGTAGACTAGTGACTCATAAAGGTACCGACTTTAAAATTTACAGTCTATTATTGGGCTTTTACTCTACAAAGGATCGTGAACTTGGAATAAATTGTGGTTTTGTATCTTTCAACTCTTTTATGTTATTCTTTTGCTACTTAACTTTAGTAAAAATGTATTTTATCCTAGATTAATAATTTTTTATAGCATCCAGAATAATCCATTAGAAAATTCTTTATTGCACATATAAAAACAGTACAACAGTACAAAAACAGTACAAGTACAAAGTGGCGGGCTTAATGCTATATAGCATTCCTTCGTCTTCGTCTTTCCCCGTACCTAGGCTACCATATTTAGGCGAAGTAGCCATATCTATGAGACCTTTGATAAGACCAGACCTAAACATGTTTCCCTACCAGTAAATTATCCTTTAACCTGGATATTTGAGAGTATGTGTAGGTACTTATAATCTGCTTAGGATTACAGCTGTCTTACAACTTTCAGCCTATTCTTTACAGTTTGCAAGCACTTGCGCATGCGTTTCTTGAGAGAAAAATCGATGCTACGACCCAGATCATAAAGATAGAAGGGACACTAAAATAATAGTTCTATTCAAACTCTCTAGTTTTGAATTAGTTTTTCCATTTGAACAGTCACACAACTTGTCTAGACTTGTTATTCTTCACCATTGATGATTGGAAACCTGTTCCCTAGGAGTGGCGACCAGCTGATCGGTACCAGTCGTAACGGACAAACGGATATACTGTCCGAACAGGTTGTCGCGACCTTTGGAACATGTGTTATGTTATGGGGCTATAGAAATTTCCCCTTTTTCTGATAACTGATACGAGCATAGTCTTCTCATATCCCATTGGGTTCTTGATTGTGGTTTACTACCACGGTGCAGCGATGTAGTTACAGAATTTTCAGATGCATTGCGGACTAAGAAGACATTTGTAGGAAGGCCTTTCATCTGGACTAAAGACAGATCGCTAGAAACCAGTAGATGAAGAATGAATAGTATTGTTCGTTCTGGATACCTGGGAGGTCTATTTTCAATGGATTTCTACAGGCTAATATGGCTTACGGACTAGAACGATGAGTCAATGAAGAAAGTTGATGAGCATATCTGTTTTTAAACCGTATTTTCTTATAATAACACGTTTTTGTGAAATGAAATGGTTTATTTGCTAGAAATATGGTGGCCTGTGACTCATTTCGTAACGGCCGAATCTGCCCCCGTATGCCAATCTTTTGCTGTTAAGTTATATTTCACTGCCCAGTGTAATTTCTTCAGGTCACGTGGTACAATTTTGTACCACGTGATCATTCTTTTTAGACACTTGACAGCAAAATATGCGCTAAAACACATCAAATGACGTCATAATGTCACTATTTAGTCACAGAATAACTATGAGTTAGTATGAACTGACCATGATTTCAAACTTTGCAGTTCAACTTTGATTGGCATACCCCTGAACTATGTAGCTAGTAACTACATAATGATAATAATATGTATATTTGTTTATTAATTTACCTATTTTAGAGTGACTGCAAAATAACTTCTTGCATATCAATGGTCAACACCACTAGACGAAGATCTAGTATGCCATCGTCTGTAGCATTTATAAGGAAAATAACTAGTAGCAGTAATAATAATTCTTGTCATCTCGTGTCGATAGTTCTTCGATAGTGAACCAAACATTACCAACAACTTTGTCAATTATTCTGTCTTGTCGGACGGGCGTGTGACCATTTCGTGTTTACACTTGGCTTATTTGTCTCCATAGAAACGTCGTTATTATGTCGTAAATATCTTAGATAGTTTTAATGATTCTATTTTATGAGTTGTTTGTCGAAGTTCAAAAGGATCTTTATCGGATGTAATCTAGAAGGTTTAAAGCTGACAAACAAAAAGCCTTTTATACTTTGTTCTATTAACTTCAATAAAAAGACTTTATTCACAAAGAAAATTATGACTAATACAGTATTTACAATATTTATAATATGTACAAAATAAGCATGAAGCAGTTGAGCTATCTACACCGTTGCAAACGATTTATAGATAGCTATTTATACAAATATATATAGATATTTATAAAAAGTAATTAAATTAAAAAATTAAAAATCTCGAATCTTGGACCGTTTTTTATCAAACATAGCTAAGAACACTCCCGACTAATTCAACTTTCAAACAAAAAAAACAAAATCAAAATCGGTTCATCCGTTCAGGAGCTACGTTGTCTCAGACACACACACTACACACACACCCCGTCGTTTTCGCGTCGGGGGTTAAAAATGAAATCATGGTAAGCTGAGATTCGTTGTCGATGGTAATTGTCACAGTGATTACTGTTTACAGCGGCTTTCATTGCCATTATTGTCTTTTTGCTAGACATTGTGCTATGTTTCTCACGACTTAATTTCAGGCTCCATCTTTCTTTACAATAAAACTATCGTTAGAATTAATCGATCATTTTGCTGTTCTAATTTTGTCATTTAATCGATTAGATTTTTTAACTTTTTTCAATGAAAATCTCTATTATTTTCAAATCGATGAGACGAGTATTATTGAAGTAGACGAGCAATCGTGTGATCAAGATTATTTGTGTCTGCTGCCACACATAGATCATTTTATTTCGTTGAATACACTTTACTATTTAGAATATCGAACAAATAGACCAGTTTACTCGTCAAATTCCAATAAATTAACCGTCAAATTACAAAAGAACGAAAGGCCGCGACGGTTACCGAGGAATGTGTATGACGAATGTTTGGAAAAAATGCGGCTTTACGTCGACGGCGCGCGACCTCGGGCCTGAACTTTGTTATTTATAAAGTTTTATTGGGGGCTTTGAATTTGAATTAATCTAGAACCATCACATAGACAGGAGCGAAGTATAGGACGCTACAATAATATGGATCGACGACATTGTAAAGACAGCGGGAAGTCAATAAATAAATAAATAAATATTCATGGACTTTACACACAACGCCCTCTAGTCCCAAACTAAGCCAAGCTTGTGATATGGGAACTAGATGGCTGATAGAATACTTACGTACTTTTTTTGTAAATACATACTTACAATACATAGTAACACCCAGACATAGAACAGACATCTATGTTTTCCACGCACAAATGTTTGTTCTCAGTGGGGATCGAACCCACGACCCACAGCACGGAAGGCAGAGCCATTAGTAGGATTTCGTTACTGTGCCCCTAAAAAATACAGGCCCAACTCTTAGTCATTACCTAGATACCTCGAATAATCCTCGCCTCGGCTTGACCTCGAAATCGTGCTTTGGTAGGTTTTAGTTGTCAAAATTACTACCAAAGCACGATTTTGAGGTCGAGTCGAGGCGAGGATTATTCGAGGTAAGAAGGGCTACAGACTCTTCAGTCTATTTATGTTTTTTTTTCTGTCATCTGTCAAACACTGAAACGGACATGAGTCATAGTTTCCCGCCACAGTTGTTGCTTCCATGTGACACGCAACATTGACGAAGGTCAGATGTCCCGACATGGACCACCCTCTACACAAACACCTTAATTGGGGGAGAGATTAGTCGGGAGATATTGATATTTTATTTTGATTGTGTCGACAATGGTTTTTTACTTTGTTGGTTTGGTTAGGAACGATAAAGTATAAGGTAGGTAAATTTTTTTTATACATTAGGTATAGACAAACGTTTGACCGCAATCTCCCCTGAAGTATTTTTTTTACATAATATAATGCAGACACTTAAAAGTTCAGCTATTTAAAAATCAAAATATATACTATTTTCATAAATTCTATGCAAAAGACATAAACGCGCACGCCTCATTTATGATTTTTTTTTTAATATAATTTGATAAAGTCTTGTTTTTCCCGATGACAGCATCTCCAGAAAACGCTCACCACATTATTTTTTCATCGCAACACCATTCAGGATAGTATTGGTTCCAGGATTTAGATTTAAGGGGGTTTGACCTGTGTTTTCCCTGACAAATTCTGCTCCACTCTTGGGTAGACCTAGAGCTTTTTGGGGTTCGAACCCCTAACCCTTACCATGATCAGCCAGTGGTTCGAGGTCGCGTCTGCTTTTCCTGATCAGTACAATCTTCCCCCTACTTTACAACTTTGCAAAAAAAGACTATCGATTTGCCTTGTTTTGAAAAATAGGTAAAAGCCTGTATCTTGAATTTCCGTGGATCAGACAAAAAGCTGCTGGCGTTAAGACCTAAAGGTACCAAAGAAAAAACCAGTGGTACAGCGTATTGTGAGCCAACAAAGCCATCGTACATTCAGTTACTGTTACTAACAGTTATGACAAACAACTAGTTAATTGTTAGCCATCGTCATGGGAGCTATTGGGCGTTTGCACATGACCCGATTCTGGTGATTTCATGATACCGATATGTCAGTTGGTCGGACGACAATATCGGTGTCGGCTCCAAGAACACGTTGCGTCTATTTATCATCATGCTATGAACCCGTCCGACTAGGCTGAGGCTATAGGTGATGGGTAAGTCTACTCCATCTAAACCATGTCCCAGGCATTGCAGCGTCTCATTTATAGGGGTATGAGCTCCTGACGCTGTATAAATCATCTAGATTTAATACCAAGGCCTGTTTATTATATGAAGCTGTCTTATGCTTCTCCTTCGCCATTCGAATCTTTGTTCTTTATCGGTTGTCAGATTTGCGGGTTATATGGCCTGCCTATTGCCGTTTCAACTTGCTAATTCTGAAGAACTATATCGATGACCATGCAGAGAATCGTTGCAAAAGTGTGCAATAGGCGTAGGATCGCCTCCCACACAAAATATACTATCGTCCCTCTCGCACGATTCGCAACGAGTAACTTCTAATAGTACAAAGTCTAAACAGTCTAGGTCGACGTGTCTTCGTGTGTACTAGTAAAATATATGAGATAAGCTTTTCGCCGATATCGTATAGGAGACGTGTCGTGTCGGTGTAAAAATAGCCATCGTTGGAACTATGCAGCTTCAATTACTTACAGCATTGAAGCACAAAGTGTAAAAAGAAAATTGCTGTGTCTAGTAACTTTTGATTAGCGTCAGCTGATATGGTGCGGGTTTAATTCCCGCGACGGGAGTTGACAGTAATGCTTGCATGATTCGTAGATATTAAAATTTCTTCTCCATATTGTCGTATGGAATAGAACTATGGGTTATGAATTTCGCACTAGTAGTATGTACTTACCTAGTCCTGACTTTTTCAAAATTTGAAATCGCTGCCGAGTCACAAACGACGAGACAAAAAAACAAAAGATCGCGTACTTTATAGGCGAAGTTAACCCTAATAAAAAGACCAACTAATCTTCAGTAGATATCTATTCGAGGAGAGCAAAATCAGGTTGACCAATCAGGACGTTGGACTTTGTACAGTAGTTAATGAAGGTACCTGGAAGAATTCGCTTATAGCTATAATACCACCCATTGCGAATAAAAACTCTGACTAATATGCAGTTTCCTTGTGGTGCGCAATAAAGAGTTTTCTATCTATCTATCTACAGAAATATGTTCCTGGAAGTTATTTGGATAATCTACCTATAGGCAAGACAATAAAGCACATCTTTGCAGACGTGATGCAGCAGCATTTGTATCACGTTTAAACCTAACCCTCTATAGCCTTTTTGAACAAAATGCTCCAACAGCTGACACAGTGAAATGACAGTTGACATTGACAATTGACGATGCGGATTGCATTGTCCACATCTGCTCGAGCAGCTGGTGAGAGCAGAACCTTACCTATTTTTTGTAGATCGATGTAGGTATAATGTTGGAATGCAATTCAGACTATGAGCAATCTGTGACCAAGCAGCTTTGTCAAAAGCTTCTATTTTCCGATAATTATGACATGTTTTGGTACCATGATACTGGGTGTCTAACTAAACTACCTAAGGGTTTATTTAAAATCACGTTTCAACATCTCATACAAACTAATCACGGTTAAAAACTTTGAGATCAGAAAAAACGTGGTACCTGAACCTACATTACGTAATCATGGCGCCATAACATGTCAACTCGGCTAGTGATGTGCATTACCTCGATTATGTTCCGGCTGTCATTGTCAATGTCAACCAAATTACCTATCCATTGAAGCCGCATTTAGATCTATGGTTTAAAACAGGGCGTAACTTTATTTAAAATCTTATAATGCTTTCTCTAGAATGTTTTTTTTATTACTAACAACAGTCACTGTCGAAAAAAACTAGCGAACTTAAAAACTCATAATTTATTGTAGCGTGCGTAGATTTGATTTGATTTAATAGGCAAACAGCACATTTAATACACATTGGAAAAAATCACTTCAAAATACAAGTAAACCATAGAATGTTTGCCAATTAAATGCACAGCATTCGCAATAACTATACAGACATCAATAAACACAGATAATAAAAATAAAGAAACGGCGAAAAAAGAACAAAAATAGGAATGAAGACTACTTTAGAAAAAAAATAAAAGGTACTTGAAAAGAATCAAAATTTCAACTACTACCATCTAGGAGGTAGGTACCTATCTAGTTATCAGACTGGAGGGTCATGAACAATTTGACAGTGAGTCGCCAAATGGATCCAAATCAAATATTTTTGCTTTGATTTTTTGGTTTATTCGTGATTTTTTTTCTTTTTACCTATGATTTATTTGCATAGAGTCCAAACTGTAAGTAGCCCTGTCATCTAATCGATTAGACGTTTTCCAAATAACTTGACCACTTACACCATGAAAATGACCTACCGGTTTGAGCCGATACAAGCCCGCGTACCATGACATTGTGTAAATGCGGCCTAATGTCCCAAACCACACTGTCAACGAACGTAATTAGTCTGTTTAAATGTATAAAGGGCTCTACAAATAAAAGGGTAATAAGTAGGTGGTTCTAAAAGTACTTAACTTTATTTGGTATGTCACTAACAAATCATGGCCTGTACATGTTGATAGAAAGATTTTTGTCTTTTTATAGGTAGGTACAGGGTGTATTTAAGCGGTAAGGTAACGTAGGGAAATTGCTGCAGTTTTTTTTTAATTTTACTAGTAAAAAACGCCGTTGTCAAAAAAGTACCTAGGTATTTCGGGAGTTGGCTTGTAACCGAGTACGAATACACAAGTTCATTTTTTAGCAACTCAACAATTATGCTGAGCTGCCACCTTTTTGGCAACATATTATTATAGTTTTAGGTACTTTTGTTTTATGTTTGTTTACGATGTGTTGTCAAATAAAGCTTTTTCTTTCTTTCTTTCTTTCTTTCTTTCATTGCGATTTGGTATTTTATTATTCCTCAAAATATAAAACAAGGGTACTACTAGCATCCCTAAATGTTAAAAAAATAAAACACAGCAATGCCTTATTTAAACATGATGAGAAAACTATCTATTTCGTTAAGAAAACCCTTTAACACGTAGGTACTTAAGTATATATTATTTCACAATGTATGAGATGACAACGTGAATCAATCAATACTTCATCCTTGCATCAGCATTACACAACTTTTAAAAACGTGAAAGTTAAAATCCAGTAGCTCATCCATCCATAAACACACATTTGGCTTATCACAAATTAAAGTTTTAAACTTATGAGCTGTCAGCCGTAAGCACCAACAACTGACAGCCCTAATAAATGTGTCATTGCCTTTATTTTGTTTTGTTTCACGTCGATGTCGCATCACTAGTCACTATTCCATGATTTAATAGTTCCATGCCCTTTCTTTGTTTCGAATTTCAAATTTTGAATATAGAACCACAGATAAGTAGAACGATATACTAACAGATTTCTTTTTAAATAAAGAACTTTGCTATGTAGTCACAAAGGAGTTTGTAAATGAATATTTTTCTAAAGGAACTGCCCTCAGATTTTGTATATTTATCAAACTATTGAAATACATAAGTAGCTCAGTTTGTTAGCGACATACCTACCTATCAGTATTGAATTTATAAACTTGAAACAGATGAAATATGAAACTACTGCATGCCAAAAGAGTTATAAATGGCGTTACTAATAGAAAATGTCCATCATGAACAAGGTTTACGATCGATTATCGTCAAATAGATGTTCAAAATTGCATACCGAAGTCCAAATTAGACTATTGCTGGATAATTATATGCCCAGTGGAGAATTTATAGCCTCATAGGTACCGTATATGGCTTGCGTGTCTGTCTGTCTGTGTGGGAGTGTCGGTTGAAGGAAACTGCTGAGCAGGATCCGGGTCATAACACAACACAACATTCAGTGATGTGTCTTCATTTCGCTGATTTGACATTTTTGAAAATAGAGTCAGTAATAGAATGGCATAGGATATCTCAATGGTAACAAGTAATTAAATTAAAAAATTTAAAAACCAATTAATTTTCATCAAACATAGCTAAGAACACTCCCAACTTATTCACCTTTAAAAAAAAACAAAATCAAAATCGGTTCATCCAGAGCTACGTTGCCTTAGACACACACACACACACACACAAACACGTCAAACTTATAACACCCGTCGTTTTTGCGTCGGGGGTTAAAAAAAAGTCGACGGATGTTTTTTTATGAGATAGAATGTCACCTATCTCACCACAATCTCATCTCATTCGCCACAATCTCACCTAATGGTAAGTGATGATGAGGCCGACGATGGAGCAGGACAGTCTAGACGACACCTATTCACTCTTACCTTGAAAAGACCCAGATTGTATTTTTCAGGAACAACAGAAGACGAGATTACTATGGGGTGGTCTATATCCAGCAGTAGATTTCTACAGGCTGATTATAATGCTGAAGACTGTCCTAAAACTTAAAAAAAGTGTATTAAAAGGCCCCGTGGGCTTAAAAGCTTAGGTAGTTATGAAGGTACCTTAAGCTTGGTCTTTTACAGTGATAGTTTAGCAAGTTCACATACAAAATTATTGTTTTGTAATGAATGAGTTCTGAATTCAAAAATCATAATTAAACCCTCATTCACCTGTCACGTACTAAGCGATGCGCGTGCGCACGTCCAGACAATCAAAAATAAAATGGCGCCGATAGCCTATATTGTGATTGTTATTAAATGCTTCTCAGTAAACGTGTGTTGGGCACACGCCTATTCCAATTGTGTAATATGTAGTACTTGGGGTTTATTAATGTCTTTGAAATATCAATGACGAGTGCTTCATACTAGACTTGCGACCACTTTATTTAAAACTAGCTTCCACCCGCGACTTCTTCCGCATCCCGTTTGATGCTGTTAATTTTCCGGGTCACTTTAAAACATAGTCACCCTTTTCGCATAAATCGCAAAAAATGGTTAAGGGTATAACCAATAAATATCACCATCAAGGTATTCAGAATCAAAAAGAATTTACGTTCACAATGTCAGTCAAAAAATAGTGAATGATGAATGGAAACCATTCACTCCTAAAGTTCCGTTTCGTTCTTCCTAATGTTCATGAAACGATATTAAACACTAAATTAAGAAATTCAAATCACACCATCAAAGGGAAGATATAAAATAGCTGACCTAAAAAGCTATTAGTGCTTTGAAGTCATTGTTTGTTTTTAAGTAGGCACAATAGTTTGGGCAGATGGTATGTGCCCTACTTAAGATTATGGGCCCAGTGATCTTGTGAAATCAAACAATGTAGTAGAAAGAAGTTAATGTAATCAAAAATTGTGAAGTTTACTGAAAGCTTTTACAGTAACTTAGTTTATGTTTGTTTTTAATTAAGTTACGTACTTGAATGAGATTCAATAATGTCTTTGGTTGGAAATGTAGGGCGCGACTATTAAATGCTCAGTACCCCTAGGTACTGAGCATTTAATAGTCTCAGTACCTATACTGAGGTAATGTAAATGTAGGTACTATTATAAGCATCCTAGATAATTTGTATCCACCAGGTAGGCTTTGGTGGTATTAAATTAGACGTGTAGGTATATCACAAGCTATACCTACATACCACAGATTAAATAACAATACTGAGCCTGGATTCGATCAACTCCGAATAACGCTATACGTGACATAAAATATTATCCGTCACTACTTGAAAATTGTCAAAAACAAGGACGGAAATAAAGAATAGCTACGAAAATACGTGAAAGTACACAACGTCGAAATCTACGAAAGTGCATCCTCCTTTACAATTTCTTAAAAACGCCATAAAACTCCAGCACTTTACCACCAGACCATTCCCTCAAAACAACACAGAACTTTTCTGTTAAGTATTTATTCGTCTGGTTTTTATAATGTTTCAAAACGCACGGTGGTCAGACCATATGGACCAATGCTGAATGTATTTTTAGACCCAATCCGTGATACACATGGTGTTTTGAAGATGGACCAGCTTTTATGTTCAAACGACGTAAGTGTGCGTGCAATTCCATTTTCTTCTTCTTCTTGTTTTCTTATTTATGGCCTCAGTCCGTCATTTCGACATCATGACAATATAATGACCGCTTGATAAGATTATGCTCATTGTCACAAGTTTAGTAGGTTACGAGTGTGCGCTTTTTCACCATAATAAATCGTGGGAAAACACATTCGTTAACTATCATTTTTCACGATAAAATATTAGTCCTTTCATTACATAAACATCGTAGTACAAATCCCGAAGGGTTGGGCTCACGTGTGCTAAACAATAAAGTAGTTCTAACTTCTAATTGCGGTTCTTTTGTTTTTGGTAATTTTCAGTTTTAAATTAATGAGTTTTTATACCTTAGGGTGCTTTGGTAATTATCAAGATCTATTAGTTCTGGGAACATTGAATATAAACAATTGATTCTACACGCGAGAGCAATGATTCCGGGTCACTTAAAGAATGTTAAAAATCTCGGAAACTAAAAATGATAGGTTAATGCAATAAATTGTATTTAATAGACAATGTAATACTCCTTAAATGAAGGTATTAAAACTTCTTAGTTATTGTAAAGTTATATCTTAAAAAAATCAAATTTGAAAAAGGGCCACTTTCGAAGATGGAACTACGAAATTACAGCATTTGGTTTTGCTTTTGTTTGTAATCTGTCATTTATGTGGGTATATAAACCATGTTGATAGTGCTCTATATTCATTATTCAAGCTGAAATTATGTCGCTTACGCCTGAAGAATGCACCAGAATACTTACAATGCTGGAAACTGGCCGGAGTCAGCGCGATACAGCCAGGACTGTCGGTGTGTCGCTGTCAACAGTACAAAGAGTTCTCCGACGTTACGAAGAAACTGGTTCTAACCTACGCAGACCAGGAACGGGCAGAACCAGGTGTACCACAGCACGAGAAGACCGATACTTGGTGAACACCATGCTTCGAAATCGCTTTCTCACAGGAACTGAACTCACAAATCAGTTTCGACGCCTCGGAGGAAGTAACCCAAGTGCATGGACAGTAAGACGTCGGCTTGCTGAATCTAACTTAAAACCCCTTAGACCTGCAAACGGCCCTAAACTGGAGCGTGGGCATCGTATTTCAAGACTAAGATATGCCCAGAGCCACGTAAATTGGAGTATTGAAGATTGGTCAAAAGTTATGTTCTCCGACGAATCAAAATTTATGCTCTACAAGCACGATGGAAGACACAGAGTGTATCGAAGACCAGGGGAAAGATTCAAGCAAGCATGCATCGAAGAAAAAGTAGCCTACGGTGGTGGGTCTGTACTTGTGTGGGCCGGAATTTCTTCTGAAAGTCGCACAGAGCTGGTGATCATAGAAAACGGCTCTTTAACTAGCGTAAGATATGTGGAAGAAATCCTCAATGATCATGTTGGTCCATTTATGGTCAATTTAGGTGAGGATGCTATATTTATGCATGACAATGCCCGACCTCATACAGGTAGGATTGTGAATGACTACCTTCAAGAGATGAACATTACTCGTATGGAGTGGCCAGCGCGCAGCCCGGATATCAACCCGATCGAGCATGCTTGGGACGAGCTAGGCAGATGCGTAAAACAACGAAACCCTCCCCCAATCACGCTTCGTGAGCTCAAAATTGCTCTCACAGAGGAATGGGAGAATATTCCCCAAAATCGTATAAGGAACTTGGTGTACAGCATGCCAAACCGCGTAAACGCAGTAATGGAAGCACGAGGAGGCAATACGAAGTATTAAAATTCAAGTCAAATCGTAATAAAGTTCAAAAATTTCATGTTTCCTATTTTTGTTTTAAGGAGAGATCAGCAGTTTTTTTCTTTATGTAATTTTGTGTTAATAAAATGTATGGTGACTCATATTTTTTTACTTTCATTTAAGGAGTATTACATTGTCTATTAAATACAATTTATTGCATTAACCTATCATTTTTAGTTTCCGAGATTTTTAACATTCTTTAAGTGACCCGGAATCATTGCTCTCGAGTGTACTTAAATTGACAAGCATTTTTATGTAATTGGGATTCATTAGCAAATGGTTATTTACTTTCGTTTGTTTTGGATCTACAGACCGTATTAGCTCTTGGTAAGTCCTGAGTTCAAAATTATGAAGACATCAGATGGACTTATTGGCTGCAAATAAAAGGCCGAATTATTTTGTTGCCATCTCTTTCCGTGACATGCAATAACAGAATATTTTATAGGCCGCTATAAAATACACATTTTTTAATACATTATTTTACACATTGTTTGAGGTAAGTATGTATTATAACTACAAAAACTATATTTAAAAAGAAACAAAGCCACATTATTTTACCACCTTTGTCAGTAGCAGGGTGTACTGTAATTAGCTTATTATTAAACCGCCACTAAGGTATTTTACGCTTCTGAATATAATTTACGACATACAAGAATAGTGGTGTCAAAATCCGGGGATTTTCAACTCTGACACAATGGAATAAGAGTGAAAATATGCTACGAAGATTCCGCAGTATGACACAAAGAGTGACATGTACTAATTTTGTAGACGTATTACGAGGTTTTTAATAAAACACCCCTCCGCGAACTAAAATAGGGTGACTATGATTGGTAATGTTTATTGGGACTTTGAAACCGTGCGTCGTCGTCGTCGTGTCAGAGTTTAAACAACAGAACAGTGTGGTTTAAACTACCTATGACGGGCTTGCAAGACTAAAACAGGAACAGACAAACAAATATTCCATTATATTTTTGAAAAAAAGAAATTGATGTTATTTTGTTTCAATTTGATATTTAAAAAATATAATAAATACTTATTTTTTAACATAAAAATTAAGGAAGGTAAGTAATTAATATATTGACAGTAATTATTATAATGAAAAAAAAAAATTGTTTAGAATACAGGTAAGTATAAGTACGTAAACGGTAATACTTGCACGTTCATTGCCTTCCGGTGTAGTGTGGACAGTAAGTTATCGACTTCATAGTAAATCGATTGTCGTCACTTCCCTAAAGTTATAAGTACCCAAAACGAATTTAAATGATGTTCTTACGTTCAAATATCATATTACTGACAAAAAAGCCTTTGAATGAACTTAGAAAGAAAATAATGAGAGGGATTATCAACCAACCAAAAAAACTGGATTGAACGTGGTTTTTTTTCAAATTACGGTAGTTTCGACGGCCGAAGAGGACTTTTATATTTTTCTAATGGTCTGATAGATTTCTTCTTATTGCTTTCAGATTTATAAATTAAATATAGGCATGGTTTGTTTTCGGATGGATTTAGCTAGGATGCTGTTGTAATCGTCTGAAGATTGCTGACAGCGTTACCGGTCAAAGTAAATACACATTTTTGGATATAATTGTAGTTTTTTTGTATTTATAAAAATACATTTAGTAATTTGCTTTAAACTGATGTTACAGTTATGTAACATGGCTTTGTTCGGCTCTAAATAGCTTTAACTCTTAAACCCACTGAATACCACTAGGATCTAAGGGTCTATCATAAACTATCAACAAAAAAGTCATTAATGCTCTTCTTTGTGTAAGGGGCACAAACAGCCCTTCTGAGTGGGCCCTTGTCTTTGTCCGTGCCCTATTCTTACTCTGGCTAGTTTCAATGATTCTTCAGCTGAGGGTGGATTGACGGATAGCAGAAAGACTTAAAAAGGGGAGTATTTAAAATTCATTGCTCGTTGTGGGAATGTCAACAACGCAGCCAGACTATCTGTAGAATTCTGAGTTTTGTTGTAAATTCGGGAGTTTAAAATAGTTCAGATAATTGCTGAGTAATGATAACAACGATGTTATATTACACTAGCTTCTGCCCACGACATCGTCTATGTCACGTTTTATCCGTTTCATCCAAATCAGATAAGTAGTTTTTGCGTGAATGAGTAACAAACATATATCCATACATACAAACTTTCGCGTTTATAATATTAGTTAGTATGGATAAGGATTTCTTTATAATAATGGATCAAGCATCTAAAACTTTCATAAAGGCCAAAAAAAACAAGTCTAAAATAATACGGGGTCATAATTTATTTGCTGTCCTAAAGCTCACTTAAAAAGGTAACCCTTTTGTAACCGATGCGATGTTTGAACAAAACGTGAATTAAATTGGCAAAGTCAACCGATATAAATCTTAAGTCCCTGAATACAATTTATTAATCCGCTACAGTTTTGCTCAAGGCTCATAACTTCACAATGCCAAGGAGAGACCAATTTACAATGGACTCGTCTTCAAGACTTGAAGAACAGGTTTTTTTGCGTCGTTTCCTCACTTCCCTGTCCTCGAGAAGGGCTGCGGGTGTCAGCTGCGAGCGCACGTGTCTCAGGAAGCGACACGCGATGCGCAGGCGCATCCATTGTCTTCTAATCGTTTTTAGGGCCGCACTCTGAAAGTTTTCTAATGTTGTATTTAAAAAGCACTTCATGGGGCTTCGGTGCAGCTATACTTCTTGATGAATTTCTAAAAGAATATGGGTACCTAATTATTACTTATAAACATTTGCTCAAACTTAAAAAAAAAAAAAAAAAAAAAAATTTTCAAAAGGTTTAACATTATTTGAAGATATTTTAATACATAATTTATATATTGTTGACAAAATTAAAATAGGTACCTAACCTACCTATTGCAATACCAGTTTAACCAATTCAACTTTTAACATGATCAATATTTGAATTGGACTGTGTTCCCCCCCTCGCACTTTAATATCTTGAATGAGAAAGTATGTATTTGCAACAAGAATGAAAGGAAGTAGGGGTACCTTACCTATAAATAAAGGGTCCCACCCCCACCCTCAATGTGTCACGTGCAGTTATTTTCTGCGTTTATGGGGTGTCGCTAATTCGAATGTGCGCTATGGGCTTGGTTTATGGTGAAAAAGAAGCTTTAAATATATTTTTTTGTTGTGTTCAAAAATAATGTCGATAACTTCGCTAGGAAATACTTAATACCATACGTAGGTATAGGTATGTATTAAGTTTATCAGTTGATGCTTTTTGAGATCATTCTTAGACAGATAAGTACGTAGGTTAGGTACCTATTTAATTTATTGCAAGTACTCTATTTACTACTAAAATATTTCAAAATAAAAGTCGGATTGCATAAATATTGTAGAAGAGCCGCTTAAACTTTTTGCAAGCAACGCTTCAATAGGTAGCCGCCGGAGGTCGTCGATACGATAAACAAAAGAAAATCAGACCCAAGACCCAAAGCAATAGGTGGCCGATCCCTGCAGCCACACAGATGACATGCGGGAGGCTTGCACACACACATAGCCATCGAACCCCATCAGTACAGGCAGCGATCCCCTCCACGCCAATCAAGTCGCAACTTGCACAGGCTAGGCTGAAATTTTGTTGCCCTCCGCTGTCATTCCTCCGCGGACCGTAGCAACAAGCGCACGTACCGTTCGCGACGAGATACCGGTTTCAGTGATTCGTGTTGTGCTTATGGACAGTCAAGATGGTGCGAAGCTTATCGCAGTGGACGAAGACCCTCAGCTTCCCGTCGAGGTTATCCCCGAACCGGACGTCGAAGGAGAGCGTCGGGAATGGTCCAAGCTCCCCTGGCGTGTCCCCGACCCCCAGCGCTTCTTCACTCCCCCAAGGGTCTGAGAAAACCATAACCCCCATACCTATCACAGAGATCAGCCAAATCGTAAGTGTTTAATTAGTTTATATAGAAGGGACGTTTGGGTATGGGTACGCAGCTGCACCGCAATGCGTTTCGCATGCTAAGTAGTTCATTATTTACAAAATGTGACGGTAACTGTTCGCGGTAGAATGTTTCTGAGTTAGCTGAGCGCATGGCTAAACTTTTCTCACCATTCATGTGTGCGGTTTTTGCGGTAACGTTTCTGAGCTACATTTTCGGTAGTGTAATGTCCTTGAAACTCTTCGTATTTGGTCACCCTACATAACAATGCAAGTGCTAAAATATCTAGATTATCTCAATTCAGTTTTTATGACACTATTTTGTAACCTATGTTTATGTTATGGAACTTCATGGTCATGATAATTGCAACAGTGGATTTTTACGTTTTTCGTATTATAGGACGATTCACTTCACCTGACAAAACCGTATTGTTTACAAATAAATAATAAGCACTGACTCGTAACATTCCTTTTGTAGATTTACAGTTAGACCCGCTTTCCTGTAAGGGTAATCAAACGTGTGTATAATTTCAAATACTTTTACTGCCGTCTTGCCATTATTGGCGACTCATTTAGTTCAACGATACTGCTGAAAGGAAATGAATCAGAAACGTGTTTGGTTTCCGACAGATGGTATTGATTTAGTGCTGTCGTTTGACGGTTTTGTTGTGGTTGCGTGTGGGAGCGTACGAGTAGAGGCACCGATGGGTCAGACAGTCGGCGATCGAGCCGTGTTCCATGGGTCCGGTAAAGACGGAGTAAGCACCGTTATGTCCCCCTTGCACTCACCTTGGCAAGGCCGCGAGATGTGAGTTTTTGCAAGGCATGTAAGCATTATGACTTTCACCTCTTGAGACTACCTTTCTAAAGCTGAAGTTTTCGTCCCATTAAGTTTCACGGCATTTACTTTTATTGGGTTGTAACTTGATTCTAGACTTTTGAGAACTTTAAGTAGCGTCTCGCCACAAACTATTTCTTAATCTGTAAGTTTAACCCACTTGTTTTGTTGCATACTTGTCTCGAAATAAACTGTTGTTATATTGAAAAAGATATTATACCTAGTGGCGGTTTAAAAAACCCATTAATCTGTATAAAAACAGCTATCTTGCAGTTTATAATTTTGAGCTGTTATGGAGAATAACAGTAAATATCGTAAACTATCAATCAAAGATCACCATAATATTTATTTCCCACAATAAATCGGAATTTACTATTCGTTGCAAAATATTTTAAATGGTCCATTGTTACAGTCAAAGTATCGTTGATCTTTACGATATATCGTAAAACTTTTAACATCACTAATAACTTTGTACTACAATAATATATCTTACCTTCTAGATTTTATGTCAACGATATTTTTTGTATTTTGGATAATTAGGTTTATGAAAAAGTTAACTTATCAATTACTAGCTTCCTATGTTATAAAAAATAGCCTATGGGTTAATCCTATAATTCCAACATTCGTCCGAATCGGGCCAGCACTTAAAGCGTGATTGAAACACAAACATCTAAAGACAATATTAATAAATTATTAGTTGGATTTTTTTCTGATTAGGGCGTATCTATCGCGTGTATTTGATTGAGTTTTTTTGTATTTGATTTGATATTCCGTCTTTTGCCTTCAATCTCACCTAATGGAAAGTGACGATGAAGCCGACGATGGAGCAAGACGGTCTAGAAGACACCTATTCGTTCTTGCCTTGAAGAAATCCAGATTGTAGTAATTCGGTAGGTAGGTTAGGTACTACAAGAAAGAACAAAATACAGTGTAATTACAAGCGTCATCTAAAAAGTCTAACTGTGACGGATCAATTTGCAGATTTCAGTGACCACCAGATTCACCAGCTATCCAATCATTAACTGTTACAGTCTCGCGTTTCGCACATGTCCCATGACCTCATCGGGTTGTAAAAAAAGCATAAAATCAAAGTAATCGTAAAAGAAAGCCATCAAAAGACGGCCATATTAGATTTATGAGAAGCAACTCTTTAAAATAAAGTAATTTGACGCTTTGTAAATTATTTTTATTGCAAGCTCATTTATTTCTTCATTGTAATGGAGATATTACATTTTACTGGGCTGCACAGATAATTTTCGTTCCATTTTAAAAATAAAAAGAAGTTAAACGACTTTTTGAGTAAGATTATATTGTGATTGCTAAGTTTATGTCATGGATTGTCACATAATGCCACTGTTATTCAGTTTGTTGAGTGAAACGTGGTTGACAAACATGCTTTTCGCTTACAATGTATTGTACCGTTTGGTCAGAGACTGCATGCTTTTACGCATTCTTGGTCATTATTACCTTATGCACGCAGTTTCACGGTGCACCCACACATTTTCCTTTTGCATTTCAATCTTTGGTATCGCGTCGCAGAGATCTTATCTGTCAAATGCCTGCAGCGTGTCTCTGTCAATTTATGAATTTTACAACTGTTTTTGTGAAATGTGTATTTTTATGCTTGTTTTTTATTTATACGTTTTATAGATTTTTTGTCACGGCATTCAGTTTTACAAAACAATTTACGTCTTATTTGCTTTCGTTTGTTTTACGCGTCAGTTACGCTAAATCTAATTATCATGGTGACCCTTGTGATAAATGTGCTTTATTTAGTTGGTTTGAAAATCTGTTGATGGGTTTTCCACAAGTCACGCATACGCTAATGGATGTCCCAGCTTTCACTATCTGATACAGACATGATCCCATTCTGTTATTTCAATTTCGATTTTTACAATAAGAATTCTTTTTGTTTTGTCTTCTTCATATATCATAGACGTTACCCACTTTTCAAAAATTAAGGCATATTGTGATGAAGCATTACAACCTCTTTTGTGACATGCGAGTAAACGACTGGTGAACATTATTTCGTAATCGAGCTAAGGAATTATCCTTAGCTCAACTCTAATTAGGTACGTTGGTATATTTATTACATATTTTATTGTGTCGGCAATGGCGGAACGCACATCTGCGTGTCAAATTCCTCATAGCCATGTGCAGCCGAATGGGAAGCGAACCGTGCCCACACTGGCCACATGCACGGAAAAAAAGTTACATTTGAAAATGGAAGTCTGTTACTGAGTGAATGTTATTGAATGTTGATCACAGATATTTAAATTTTGTTCGATTTGACGCTCGGAATGCATTACATTTGAATTCAAATAATAAAAGTAAAAAGGTTGGTATGTCTGTTGAATCGAAAAACAAATACGAATCACCAGAATTTATTACGAAAATGGGCATTACCTAACTTTGCAACTGCATTCTTACCTTATCAATCAATGTGAAGTATATCCTTTTCATTCTCATGTCAAAATTGACATTGTGGGTCTTAATATTAGGCTTATTAATACGGTAGTACCTAAAGGAAGAGGGTGGTTTTTATAACGTCAGCTGTTGAAACCCTACACTCGGGGTGCAGGGACAAAAGCGCTAATACATAATGGAGATTTCAGGGACTGACATTCTATCTTAGTTCTGGTATAAAATAGGTTGGTACAATTTTTTATTATCCATCTTTGGCATAATTATATTTGGATGCGTAGTTACCTATAGAAGATTAGGTAGGTAAAGTAACTACCTACAATGTCCAGTGCAAGTCGGCCAACATTTTTTCTGGATTCTATATCTCGTTGTAAATCTCACATCCTTTCACATATTTTATCTTTAAAATTTAAAGACCGGAAACGTCACTTTATCGGTACTTTTTGCGCGTCCACTTTTTTGGGTCGTATCCATCTTGTATCTTCGCCGTATTACATAACGAACGGATACGCATATTCATGACAATGTTATATACTTGACGCAAAATGACTGCTGATAATATTATTACGTTATGAAAGTGCCTACCTACAATAACATACCTACCTAACAGTTATTTACCATATTAGTACATAGTGAATATTTTTTATTACAATACAACAAACAACTCTGATGTGTCAAATAAAGCCACCCAGTAAAATTAAAAAGAAAGGCCATTCGATTTTCAAACTAACCAACTGTTCGAAACTCAAAAATTCCGCACCTGCACCGGCAGATGTGCATTGAAGGAAAGGTAACATTTTGTGTGTTCGGAATTTTTCGGGAGATTCGAGACGCACGCGCACATATCGAACAGCTGACGCTTACATGCCAAAAAACTTTTACCTGCAGGCGTGCAGTAAAATTATAGAAAACGGTGCGATCAGCTGATTCAACAGCTGGTAATTTTTTTGGCTACATTTTTGTGTTCAGTTCAGACAAGGTTCGAAAAACATTTTGGTTTATTTGTAAAGAAAAATTCGCATTTCAATAAAGGTTTTCTGTTATTTCAATAATACTTGAGCTGATAATAAACCTTATCAAATAGGTACCCATTTTTATAAAAACGATAAGTTCGAAGATAAAACTCTTCTATTCATGACCTCTTTAAAGACATTCCAGTCTTTAAACACTTTGATCTATTCATAATTTGAATGCACTGACATACAAACAATTTTAATAGACCTAGCAATATTCAAAGACTCAAGTTTATTTATAAAAAGGCCAAACAAAGGGCCGAACGTCTGTTTTGTATCTGCTCTTCTGTTTATTGGTAGTGTCTAGAGCCCTTTACAGTGCCTTTTCAATGGTACTGTAAATAGAATTAATTTATCTACTAAAACCTCTTTGTTTGGTCTTATTGATTATGGATCTAAAACAGACCTAGGTTCTATAGTGTATCTAAGCATTAAAGTCCATGAAGGTTTTATTATAGAAACTTGGAACGGTAACTAGTAGCTTCGAATATAAACTCTTCGAAGTTGACGTATGTTATCAAAATACAAGATGCTTTATTTAGCTATATTATCTGTGGTACTGTGATGGTCGACTAGGCCATAAAAAAAGAAGGAGGGACTATATTGAGAAAAAAAAGAAATGCGGCGACCATAAAAATTATCCCTAAAAAAAGCTTATTTAGAGCTTATAGTAATAGTTGTAATAATAGAGAATAACAAAGACAAATTGCACCCTTTTAAACATAAACTTTGATTTAAGATGCAAACGTTTACGTCTCTTCCATCTATCTCATACGTATTAATCATTTAAAAAAAATATAACAATCGAAAAGGGTTCATCAATTCAAAGATTTGTCTGACATGACAACCCAACAATTTCCAACGATTACCTACATGAATTTAATTGATAATAATAATATACTAAATCTAGGCATAATTGGTCTTGTACAGATGTATGTAACTGCAGCTATAGGTAACATAATGCTTAAGCCAATCAATTATTATAAGACGAATGAGAACCTACATAATTAGTTATTGATAAATCTCTGAGATCTGTTAGCTATTGTGCTTTATGGAATGCTACTTAGCTGTCAATGTTAATTGAGAGATGATCAGTTAATAACAAGTTTAGGGAACTTCACAATGAGAATGTCTTATTCAGAATCAGATAGTTGTACAGTACGCACAACGGAGCTTTATCCCTCTGAAGTTAGGTGCAACAACGATTGCGCATTACATTTCTATTTTTGCTGAAAATGAAAATAAAGCAAAATAAGGTAAAGTAATAGCAAAGTTAAATAAAAATATGGTAAGTATTTGACGTACAGTTTTCAAAATCATAGTAATTAATAATATAACCATTACAATACCTTTTTAATTCCAATTTAAAGCATAATTCGGAGGATATCATAAACACATTATGGTTAAAAATGTTGACATTGTGAGCCATATATTTAATTTTATCTGTAATCTAGATGTCCTCAACACGGAAGTCCCGAATTACATACAATACTGTTAATTACTTATCAGATGGTAGTGCCCCTATACTAAAAATATATACTTAGTACCGATGAATGTAGGTTGCATGTGAATGTGGATATATAGTAGCTAACTAGCTACACTAAAGTTGTTTTGTTTAATAATTATGTAAAATGTATTTACTCAATAATACCTTGACTTTCCTGAAGGTATAGTGGGTAAAGTCAAGGTATGAAGTGCCTCTCAGCCTAGTCTGCCCAATAGCACACTAAGCTGAGAGGATGGTTTAGGTGCTGGGCAAGCCTATTCCATCTAAATCACGTTCCAGGAGATGCATGCAGCGTTCTGCTTATTAGGCCATGAGTAAAAAGTTGCCCCAGATATCTATATTGCACGTAATTATACAGCGTGTAGCTACAATGGCGACATTAAATGAACACACGGGTAGAGCTACTTATAAGTAATCATAAAAAAAATAAAAAAATAATTATAGTCCAAAATAGAAATTTCGAATTTTTCAAACAAACTTAATAATAAAATACGCAACAAAAATTAATCACCCTATGAGTGTCTTTACCTACGTGTTACCGCGCCCGCGCCCGCGCCTGCCTGCCCGGGCGGCTCGGTGGCGGCGGCGGCGGGGCGCGGGGCGGAGCGCGGGGCGGGGAAATCAAGCGACACCAAGGAATTCAAAGAAATCAAATAATTTCACTTCACCTTGTTCACTTTACTATTAATTTTATTGTGACCTATGCACCTAGCGCCTTACACTTATTAAATCTTCAAGTTCTCAATGTAGCCGCCGCGCCGCCGCCACCACGTCAGACACAAAGATGTAACCGGCGGCGCTGAATATTTGCCCTCGCTTTTGATAATACATTTTATTTTATTTTAGCATGAACGTCGTCTTTCACAAAGCCCCATAAAAAAATCGAGGGGCTTGAGGTCAGGTGACATTGGGCCACCTAAGAGCTCCGTGTCGTGTCGTCCTATCCAGTATCCACTGAGCACCAAACATTTAATTTACCCGCTCCCTAGTCGCAAAGGTAGACAGATAAACAAATAATAAATCAAAGCGTCTTTATCGCTGTACCTACGTAGACCTGATTGGGTACTTACTTAGAATAGAAAAGCTAAACTAACAAAACCAAGCGTCTTTTTCGCGAAACATTGAGAATAGGTAGATAATTAGCAAAATTATTAAAATAAAGTGTGTCAAGGACACCGGCCCGCGTATCACTGGCTAGGCGGCAGGACGAGTCGGTCGAGCGGGCGGCGCGGGCGGCGCTCTTCAATAGTTAGCTATCCCTTTCATGCAACGGCGCAATTTCGGGTGTCCTATTCTAACAATACTTTCTTGCTCTTCATACGCGGTTACACGCGGTTATGACCCGTGAACCCGACAGATGACCTCTGCTCTTACGTACAGGTTGCTCCGAGGCGTTATTTAAGAAAATTGATTTATTTCGATAAATCTTATGTTTAATGAAATAAAAAATATGTCTATATTCTGAAAACGCGAAACCGGATACGCTGGTTAATTTAATGTCGCCATTGTAGCTACACGCTGTATACTACAGCTTAAATAGGTACTTCAATGCGACAGTCTGCACTGCATGTGTTCAATTCACCTCATATCAAACAGAACCTTATAAAAGTCCTCGACCTAAAATAGAATCTAGACCTAAGGCTCACAATGCGAACAACACCACAGGCTATAGCTGGTTTAAAATAAAATAAAGTTGGTATTGCTGGTGGTATAGGTAGATAGATACATCTTTATTTGTCTCCCAACCAGCTAGATATACAGATAGGTAAAGAGTAGGTAGAGGATCGCATGTCAGGAATACTTAGCAAGCTTTATGAATAAGCTGGTGAAATGTGGGCAGGGCGTTGAGACGATTCAACTAAATGGGATTACTTTTATATTGCTATTAAAATTAATGTTCGGAATGTTTGTATTTATCATAATTTTTTACTAGTAGAGATATATCTATGTGAATTCAAACACATTACTTTATCTAAGTGGATACGAGGCTCGTAGGTCTTAGCTACTGACTTAACAGTCTCATCTACCATCAAACTATCGAATCCAAACTATTTCAAACTAAACTACATCATATCAACGGAATAAATCCCATTAATCCAGCCAAGCCCTTAATTAGTAAAATCGTCGCTCAATTGACCGGATGCGGCGCCATATTTAAACTCAGGATCGCGATCCGAATAATCCAACCGCAGTTGATTTCCGGTGACCTTAGCTATTATTATGAATCCAAAAGAACCTTTAAGTTCAAGGATTAAGGATGGTAATCCTTTGAAAATGTATAGAACGCTGGTAGTTAGGTAAAGTGTGGGAGAATTTTCTCGAGCGTAAATAGGTTGCTTACCATTTCAAATTTAACTTCATATAATATAAAAAAAACGCATATGGCATGAATAGTATAATAAAACATTTTACCTAATACCAGGCGTGAAGTAGGCAGGTATAATTTGTCTGGAATAGAAAGAAATAGACAAAATTGACATTACTCATTCAACTATCGAACTTGTTTGTGGGAAATTCGCTAGTCGACACATTAGGTAGGTTTAGTCATCGTGTTGTCATGCGCATACGCAAAATGCCTTCTAAATAGGTAGGTACACTATACTGTCTTTATACTGTACTCGAACTTTATGTATTGCCAACCAACCTCTTCTTTCTAAAGACGTCTAACCACTGATTCTTTTTTAACCGTTGGAGATATTACTACCACATATAATTTTTTATTCATTTTAAGTATTATTTTTATTTTAAAGATATCAGATATTGCATAAATTGCATGGAAGGATGGATGACCACACCAAATTTTTTCAACATGACTAAGGACACTTTCATCACAAAATCCACAATGAATTTATAAATGCAAATATTGCCAGCCTTAGCCAATTTTAGATCGTTGCTATCAACAGATTATGTTCGAGGTCATGCGAATAGATAGGTATTTAGGTATTAATCAAGGTCATCACATGAATGATAACAATAAACTAAAACGCTGATGAACCGAATTCGTAACGGCAGTTTAATAACGAAAGCGCTACTTATTCTGCTTACGAATTATGTGTGATTTTAATCAAGATAATATCATATAAGTCCAGTAAAAAGAACTGTTCGCTTTACCTTTAATTTTCGAGTAGAATTGGTATTAAGTACTGGTTTTTTTTTTCAATAAAGCTTTAGCACAGTATAAGCCCCTTCAAATCCACGTAAGAATCTTGTTGGTAGTGGAGTTAGTGTATCCAGAAATAAGATTGAGATCATCTTTGTTCAAATATTGACCGTCAATTAGCCTCCTCTCGATAGGACCGTGTCTAAAACAACCGGTGCCGCTGTTCCAAAACTAGTCTCAATTCGACAGGTAATTACATCCGCCATTTTAGTTTTTTCAGATGTCTGCCTGCAATTGAACTACTTAGTAGTTACTTATCAACGCAATCAGTAATCACACGTTGCATTTCTTATTAATTTCGCTCTTAAAATACCTAACATACTTTTAGTAAAACACTAGTTACATATTAAGTTATACGATATAAATTCGAAAATATGAAATGGGAATGTTACACGGTACTTACGCCTCAAGCATTTCCATACAGCTTATCAATTTGTATCCAAAATACTTGAAATTGTTGCCCCAAGCCATTTGGCGATCACCCGAATTTTTCGCATAATTACAACTGGCAACTCCGAATAATCGCTCCGATTTACCTAAACCTTTTTTGTTGTTTCATCGTTCCCACGGACAGTGCACGCGAAGGCGACTACATTTTGTCTGTTTAAAAAAAAAACACATCCGTGCCTCGGGCGTAAAGGAGGCAAGATAAAAAACTCCTTTCATTTGATTCACGTTTGATTACCAGTTGCTGATGCAGCGATAGTCCATCATTACTGTGAATTAACCGTAGTTTTGGTGCGTAAGCGCTTTTTGACGTGTGTAAGTGGCGTGATTTAACATTGTTTATGGTGCATCTTCTAACTAGAGCTCTATGGTGCAACTAAATTATCTTGTGCCAGTTGTTCCATTTTCAAAACCGTTGCGTCACATTTTAGTTACCGTCTGATTTTTTTCTCGTTTTAAAGTAGTGACATATATATTACTTATATAGTCACTATTGCGGTGAGAGACATCATTTTGGTGTGCGATTACTAACAGTTTGTAAGCGAAGCGGTATATTTTGCAAGCCTACATTTCGAGACCGGTTTTGTGACGATCCGCAACTCTCAGCCTGTGATCTTTAGTGCTTTACTGTGAGCTGCCATGGATTATTAGGTAGGTATAATTCCCAAGGCATTGTAGGTTCATGTATTTGGCAAACTAGTTACACATTCTTTACGCTACTGTTTTGACGCAACCTACGAGAAGATATATTTTTTGTTAAATTCATAACGAACGTTTTTAGGTGATAGTTTTGACAGTAACGGTCACTTTGCCTCTTCTTAATTCAAATTGGCTATTAAAATGGCGTTACTACTAAGAAACTCGTTGATTAGCTGCCATATTTAGAAGTACGGACTTCGACAGGTGTCGCGTCAAAGAGCGTGGGTGATACGGGTGTGGTAACCCCACATAAACAATGTTTTAATTTTATATTGCCACTCGATTCATTGGTAGTGTGTGGTGTGGACTAGTAAGTTTTTTTGAAACATGAGTTATGTGGAATTTCTTTATGATTTGTTAGAGGTGAGTTTTTATTTTTTTACGACTTTAAATTTCTTTTTTGGCTAATTTTTTGACATTATCAATGAGCATCTGTCAAAAAATGATTCATTAGTTTAGTATGTATCGAATCTCCGTTATAATAATCTTACATTACACGGACCTACCTCTAATAGTCACCTCTCTCTAGCCTCAAAGGTTTGCTGGAAGAAAACTCTTGTTAGGGTTAAGCTCGCCTTTGTATATGTCATGTATTTCTGTTTTTTGTTTATGTCCTGTTTTGTGTGCAATAAAGAATTAAGAAAAATCTATACATGTCGAGCTTGTTTTTTTTTTTTGCAAGTCTTGATCAGGCATCGTTTGTTTTTTAATCTATATGTCTATCATTTATGTTTGGATCATCATTGAGAAGTAGCAAATAAACGGTCAGTTATTGCAAAAAGGTTTTCTATTTCAATATCCATTATTTTCTCAACGTAATGACCGGTCCAGAGCCGGACTAGATTGGCCAAGCTCCCTAAAAGGGATCAGATAACATTCTTCAACTGGCTTCTCGGTAACATGTCCGAACTTGACGGTATTAACCTGAGCTTTCATGCGAGTAGCATACTAATGAGCTGAGAATACTTTTAATATCATAGGAAGTCATTCTTAACTTTTTTATTATGGCAACTTTAGTTTCGAACAAACAAGCATCTACTTGTATTTTATTCATTTCATTAACATTTTGCAAAGATAGTAAATTGTACAGAAATAGAGTTCAAGCTTAGTTTCTTCGAACCAGATATGTTTAAGAAAAATCTCTTTTTCACAGATATTTTTGAAAAAAATAAACACAATAGCACCTATTTTACTTAACTATATCTCAGAGCCCCAATAAAATTTCACCTACGGGCCGTATCCATGTTAAGAATATTTTACTAACAGTGAAATGCTGTTAATAGCTTAGTCTTACTTAGGTATTTAAAGGTTTTAAATGGCAACATTGCTGTAGCTCACCAGAAGATTAATGTCACAAACGTTACAATTTCTACCGTATCTCAGATAAAGTGTGGGAAAGTATGAGATAACGCGCTAACAAGACGCCATTTGTCAGCGATAACTTAAAGACATATTACTTACATCCTACTTAACTCATTTAAGCTAATGCGTGTGCGCAGATGACTTTACTACGTTTGCATAAAGTTAATTAAAAAAAAACTAAAATAAAATGATCATGGACTTTTTTCTTTCCTATTTGGTTCGTTCGTTCTTATGTGTGAGTGTGGTCAACTCTGGTGACGGAGTTTTTAGACCGCCTTATAGTAGGGGAGCCCACGATGCTAAATGGGGATTTACTCGAGCGTCGTAGAGACCTATTGGGATGCAAAGCTTAAATGATAAGAAGAAAAAAATGTTATATGATATATACCTTTACATCGGTGGGGGAAGCGGCTATAGATTTTTAAATATGTAAAAAAAAACTGTTGCATGGACATCCTCGAGCGCGTCAGATATTGATATCATCAATGTCCTACGTATTTTTAATAATGTACGTATGTTAATCTGATCGTTTGCATGATGGGGGTGGTTGTATTTAAGGGTTGAAAATGAAAAAAAAAAAAAATTAATCGAGCGCGTCAGATTTTCTAAGGGAGTGTTAAGTGCACCAAAAAAAAGCTCTCATTCACTAATCTGACGATTTCGATGGGACGCAAACTCGCGGCCATTTTCATAATGTGCAAAAAAAATTCGCCATTTTGAAATACTCAAGCGCGTCAGATTAAGATATATATGGTCTTTTTCTTTATGTTCTAAACGTACTGTCTCATAATCTGACGATTATCTAGAGGGATTTGCCTGATCTGACAAAAAAAAATTAGAAAAACGGTTCACCTTAAAGGCCATCCCTGCAACTTCCCGCTAATTCCATTCCTGGGTGCTTAAAATTGAACTTATGACATTTCTGAGCTCAAAATATAATTTATGTGATACTAGCAGTTACCCGCGACTTCGTATGCGTCTACAGTTTCCGTGTACATTATATTATCTGTGCGTGTACCGAGCGGATACTTCTTTGAGAAACTTGACATTACACTGAACCCGTACTCGAATGTCAAACGTTAGTCGTTAGACCAAAGAGGTAGTACTACGTCCTGTCAAACTGACGTGACATGACATGACATCATCCTCTTGCCAATAATTGGCGCTGCTAATCCCGTTTTTTCATTTTATCCTGTGGATCCTGTTAATTATTCGGGATAAAAAGTAGCCTATGTGTCAATCCAGGTTACGTACTATATATATGCCAAGTTTCATCCAAGTTGGTTTAGTAGTTTTGACGTGATTAAAACACAAACATCCAAACATCTAAACATCCAAACATCTAAACTTTCGCATTTATAATATTAGTAGGATTTTGAGCTCGCTGAGTTCAAAGAAATAATATTTCTATGCATTTGAGCTCTCCCAGCTCGAAAGTCTGATAGAAGTTTCATAGAACACTATTTTTGGAATTTTCAAACCGCAATAAGTAACTTTTGAATGGATCAAGCAATTTTCACGCGGTTGGCGTAATTTGACGCAGTTTTATCATCCTCATAAGTAATTTTGCAATTTTAATTGATCGAGCCACAAATTTCGGAGTAATCCCGAAAAAACACTTTTTCGGGTTTCTTTAGTTCACGATATCTCTCGAACGAATCAACCGCTTTTGACCAGCTTGGTGGCGATCGACGTAGTTTTTCAAGCTCGAGAGTAATAGATAGAGAAAGAGTGAGAGAGGAATAGAAACGCGGAGAAGGAAATATAGGCATCACGCAGCTGCACGCATTTAACTTTATCGACGAATTTTTGTTATTTCGGCTTGCGGAAATCGTCAGATTTTATATTTTTCATTATTCTTGAATTATTTCCTTCAAAATAAAAAAAAATTTAGCTACGCTCGAGAATGTCGAGATGACGTTTTTTTTTTACAACTTTGTTGCCCTCCCCTTTTTTTACGTCACTCTCAAATTGTCAGATTAGTGGAATATACACTTTTTAGGATGTAATTAACTCACCCTACCTTAATCTGACGCGCTCGAGAATTTCTGACGGTCAATTTTTTTTTACTAATCTGATCCTGTATCCTTCACGGGCGGCCTTATATATGAGCCTCATGTTTTGTGGAGGTACTTAACCGGGTACAAGGTATCCCCCTGTATATTAATCTGCCGCGCTTTAGTAAATCCCGAAATCCCCGCTTCGGCTCCCCTACTATTAAGGCCTCCGAAGCACGAAAGCGCTCAGATGTCACTAGCGGTGACAAATAGTGACCGCGCAGAATGTCGCTTAACTTAGCTAATCAGTGATGATAATATCGGATTTCTATTTGGTCAAAAATATGTAATACTAGCAGTTACCCGCGACTTCGTACGCGTCTAGTTTCCGTGTACATTATATTATCTGTGCGTGTACCGAGCGGATACTTCTTTGAGAAACTTGACATTACACCTCATTACACCGAACTCGTTCCTACTCGAATGTCAAACGCTAGTCGTTAGACCAAAGAGGTAGTACTACGCCCTGTCAAACTGACGTGACATGACATGACAATGAAATCCTCTTGCCAATTGGCGCTGCTAATCCTTTTCGTTCATTTTATCCTGTAGATCCTGTTAATTATTCGGGATAAAAAGTAGCCTATATGTTAATCCAGGTTACGAACTATATATATGCCAAGTTTCATCCAAGTTGGTTCGGTAGTTTTGACGTGATTGAAACACAAACATCCAAACATCCAAACATCTAAACATCTAAACATCCAAACATCTAAACTTTCGCATTTATAATATTAGTAGGATTAGTAGGATAGTAGGTATGGGGTATCATAGGCGACTGCCTGTCTGTACATCTGCCTGTCAGTTTGTGTCCTACCTATACCTACCTACATATTACATATTATAATATCTCTGTATCTTGCCTGTACCTATTCTTTGTTTTCTTATTTTATTTTTCTTTGTGTACCTATGTCTTATTTTTTTGTGCCAAAATATTTTTTTTCATTTTCATTTTTTTTTACATAATCTAAAAGGTAGTAACAATAATATAAAAACCCATATTTCTAGCTAGGCTAACAATAAGAATGTATAACTTCTACATTGGTGCTTTTAAACCAAGGTTACAATCGGGAGATGCGCGTGCGCAACTGATAATGCGAGCCGCAGTCACGTACGAGTATGATATGCGATCGTATTTGCATTTATTATTAAACATACATATTGGCTGTTTATCTGTTTATTATATTGTTATCGAGCTATGATGCCCTGACAGACACACAGACAAAAACGCCTAAAACCGTTTAACGCTTTTTTGCATTGTTTGAGAGCTTGAGTAGCAAACGCAAATACGAAGCTTCCTTATTTTCATTTAAACTTTGACTCAAACATAGATTTTCATGACTGTATAAATAAATCTATGCTCTATGGATGAGTACTTCAGCAGTAGGTAAATATACATACGGACTTTACCCTGTTATTAATAAACTCGACGTAAGCTTGGAATAGTTACATGTTACATCGTATTTTGTCTTTTGCATAGACAAGCAGATTCAAATTCAATCGAAAGAGACAAAACCCGGTGTTACTATTGTTATGAGATCCTATCCTACTTCTTACTAATATTATAAATGCGAAAGTTTAGATGTTTAGATGTTTGGATGTTTGTGTTTCAATCACGTCTAAACTACTGAACCAACTTGGATGAAACTTGGCATATATATATAGTTCGTAACCTGGATTGACATATAGGCTACTTTTTATCCCGAATAATTAACAGGATCTACAGGATAAAATGAACGAAAAGGATTAGCAGCGCCAATTGGCATGAGGATTTCATTGTCATGTCATGTCACGTCAGTTTGACAGGGCGTAGTACTACCTCTTTGGTCTAACGACTAGCGTTTGACATTCCAGTAGGCACGAGTTCGGTGTAATGAGGTGTAATGTCAAGTGTCTCAAAGAAGTTTAGTATCCGCTCGGTACACGCACAGATAATATAATGTACACGGAAACTGTAGACGCGTACGAAGTCGCGGGTAACTGCTATGTATTAATAACAGGGTCAGTGTTCTAAGTAAAATTATATAAAATCTAAAACTTATTCTTGTTTATACAACATACTGAATTACCAGAATACACCTGACCCGAATAGTGCCTGCGCAGCATACTAATGATATTGGCATGTGAATTATAATGCAAACAGACAAACAGACGATGAATCACGAATTTTACCCATAACTTGACCGGCTCATTGATAAGATGCGGTATGCGGTTTTTTAGGAAGTACTTACCTACAACAAGCCAATGATCATGAAGCTTTTTCTATGTTTTTTTTTCGATAAGTACATTTCTTGAGTTAAGATGAAATGTTTATTAGTCTGGTAGTGTTTTTAGCAAGCCTTAAGTAAAGTAATAAAACTGCAATAATAGTTTCTTTGAATTGACCAGACTAAACATAAATCCCGCCCAAATAGCACCTATTCTAAGCATCCGCACTGACGTGAACTTAAAACACCTTGCAGTGGAGCAGAACAATAAACTTGTTTAATTACAGATCTATAAGTAGATTTTACGTAAATAGACAGCTTTATATCCATTTCCAAAATTTTACTATTCACCTCTCTTTCTTTCATTTGGAAACAGAAGGAGAGGGATATAGAAAATGGCGCCGATGACGTTATTATAGTCGCCCGTAACGAGCTTTAAGTGTACGCGTTAAAAGACTTAATGCTTTACTTACGCATTGGATAACTCATTTTATGTTTTTTATTTGTTGTCAGGGCATTTACGAGGAGCCCTGTATTTTACGATTAATTAAAAGAATAATAAATGAAGGTAAAAGGACAGTGTTACTGGTCATAAGGAGGGAACAATCAGTAGCTGTTTTGACTTTTATTTTGTTACAAGCGATTTATGTAACGTATTTTTTTCACATGCGAATGTTTATGCATAACAAATATTTAAGAGTGAGCCCTGAGTATGTAGCACATTAATTGCTCATAAACCGGAGATACGTTCTGTTAACTTTATAAGACTACAGTTATGTGGGTGCTATTAATATTGCAAAAGTGCCTACGTATCTATAAAAATCTCAAAACACCGCTATTTTATGATTAAACATTCACAAAAAACAAAACGTTTTTGTTAGCATAACTTTTTACAGACTTTTAGGTAAGTCTTTCATCTTTTTATCTAACACTAGGTTAGGTACCTGCTTGTTTATTACCTTGGTCTGTTTTAAATAGGAAAGATAAAAATAGTCAATAGTCCGCTTAACAGATGGGTCATCAGCTTTTTCTATCATTTAGTTGTGTGAAAAAAAAATCAGGTGCCTACTATGTTTTTGACAACAGCGAAATATCACAAAACACGATTTGTCACGTTACGCTATTATTCTTTCTCGGTGTTGCCATTTAAAACAAATTGATAAATAAAGCCGCAGTTCGCATCCGGCAATCGATCAATCGAAGCTCGGCCACTCACTCGATAGTACTAAGGTAACCATTTCAAAATAAGTTGAAATGCGCTATTATTTCAAAAACTTGTTAATAAAATTATCAGACAAGCTTGGATCCCATTCGCACTGAAGTTCCATAACTTTCTGACAAAATAGCGATGGGTCAAGTTGGAATTTATCGAAGTCAAGTACCTAACTCAAATTAAAAAGTCTATTGACTCAAAGTCGTCACAAAACGCTTGTAGGTAAACGACTGATTGGTATTTATTGGCTAATGTTATTTATAACTTTTATTATGTATACTTTTATTGTTTTTACTTTATTTATACTTTTATTATTTATAACTGTGTAAAAGTCAGGACAAATTTTAAGTAAGTAGAGTAGGTAGGTCCAGACGGAAAGCTAATAAGCTATTCGTGTCCGAACAAAATCTAGACGGGTAGTTACCCTACACGGGAGTCGGTACTCCCATTATTCAATTGACTCAATCGGTTAGTGCCCTATGCCCTGTGATTCTGGGGTCACACTTGCAAAGTGGATTAAAGGGCTCAGTAAGTAGAGAGTCGCATTTTTATTAGTCAACTTTTAACATAGTAAGTGTTCTGTAAATGTCTAGACCACTTTTTAAATGAAGTTTAATTATTGCGTATTTTATTCAATTAGGTGCCTTGCCTAGGCCTGAAATGTGAATATAAGTTATGAAAAAGCTTTTTTATCTTTATCTGTACCTTTACTCCCAAATTGAGCAAATCTTCAATTATGTGAACTAGATTACTAGCTTGAATGAGCTTTTAAAGTTATCTTCGTTTCGCGTATATCGTTTCTTCAGAATATAATATATGTTGCAATTATAAAATTAAAATTACAGAATATACAAAATTACAATTTATAACTTGACAAGACAACAAAGAAGACGTTACGAAACGCTGCGCCCGCGCACTTGACAGTTGACACGCTGACCTCTCTCGGTTTCCGGTGCATTTGAATTGATTTATTAGCTCTAAGTGGAAGTGCTTCGGTATTGTTTGATGATAAACTGCAGTGAGATAGCAACGGGCAGAGACGTCAGTGTTGTGAAACACCAACTAAATTGTAACAACTAAATTACCATGTGAAAGCAGTCAATATATTGAGGTATTATAATCTACTCAATTTTATAGACTATAAAAATAATGTAGGAAAATGAACTAGGTACTTGTACAAAAACAATAATTTATAAGTTAAAAAACTGGAAAAACCGACTTCAATTCGACTACCAGCTTCATCATCAGATGATGATGATGATGATGACAGTTCATTGGGAATGTTCTAGTTACTATAAACACCACATAAAAGCCACAGGAAAGCAAAATACGCAATTTCGTGCACGTGGTTGGTTTGATTCTTTAGAGGAACTACTGGTGGGTTTTTGCTTTTCTCCAATTAAATGCGATTTGAATGTACAAACTGGGTTTATTGACAAATTTAGACAAATGTAAAATTTCGGTGTGCACCACAAAGGTCATTGTTGCTAGCAGTAAAATGGTAGGCGCTACGCCGCAACTTGTCAGTTGTCATATTGCATCGTTGCTAGCAGTAAAATAGTAGGCGCTGCGCCGCGCCGGGCATATTTTTTTCAGTTATTTCTTTTTATAACCCAAACTACTCAACCGATTTTGATGAAAATAAAATGGGACCAATCTGGAAGTATATCCTTTCAGATAAAAAAAGAATTTTTGAAATCGGTTCATAAATGACGGAGTTCTGAGGTAACAAACATTAAAAAAAATAAAAAAAAAAATAAAAAAAATAATAAAAAAAAACATACAACCGAATTGAGAACCTCCTCCTTTTTTGAAGTCGGTTAAAAAGTAGTAGGTACTTACAATTTAGCATTTTGATTTTCCTTTTTTTTCGTAAAATTGCACCTATTTTTTGTTTTTGTGCAAAAGGAACTTGTAAATGTTGCCGAATGTTACCTTTTAAAAGTTGCCATAATTACGCACTAAACACAGTAGGTACAGTCGTAAGTAAGTAGAAACGCCATGTAACATGATTGCATCTAACTATCCAAGATGGCAACATTCGTAATACCAACGTTCTTATGAAGTAATGCTTTGCTACACTGATACCGTGATACCAGTTCCAGCAGAGTAATAAAATCCCGATGTTCCCACACGATACTGATCTCCTCATAATATTCTCATCAATGAAATGAACTAACTCTACTTCCTAGCTAGTAAACCTGCGCCTTTCAACTTTATTACCATTATTCTAGCATAATTAGGTTACATTAAACCTTACCCATCTACCCTCAAGTTTAATCATGATGAGCAAAACATTCAAATTCCGAATCTGTTCCAAATTTAAAACTTAAAGGTTTTATAACAGCAAGCAGATTGTCAAAACGTGTCAAACTGACGTTTTCAGCGCACGCGTACCACGCATACCTAGGATATTTTCTAAACAGTCTCAAACAAACACGCTTTATTCATGTCTATTCTTGCCAGTTTTCCTAAGAATTGATCTATCAAAAGCACGGTAATCTGATTCGAGTCATCATTATGAAAAACAAACGAAGTGTTGAATGAAAACAGTCCAACTGGACGAGAACATTATGTAGAGATTAAATCAGACGTAACTTTACACTCTGATGACAGAGAATCTAATTGATATCAGATTTCATAGATACACTTTCGAGAAGATCTGTTCTGCTAAGGAAATGCATTTTTTGTCTTTTTCTGCTTAGAAAGTTCCACCATAAAAAACATCAAGCAATAAGGAATTTCTGAATTCAAACATCGAAATAGCGCCCTAATCGAGAAATCGATTTCAAACATCGCCGATTGACGCTTCGTAAACAAAAACAAAAGATGCATTAGCACGATGATTAATTGACGTGCATTGAAGATTTGAAATTCGAACGGCAAATAAAACCCCCACACACAATACTGTAGCCATAGCCACCACCCATGATGGCTTTATGTTATGGCGTGAAGCGCAAAGTGTGGCCAACCTATTCCGTTAATTTTGTAAAAGAAAGTAACAATAAAATTACACACTGCTATTGTTATTTAATAGAATGAATGGATAACAAGGTCTTCCTACTATTAGCTTAGCACGCTATGTCCGATTTAGATGTTCATTACGATTTGATGAATTTGCGTTGTTTTGTAGGTAGATGGTTAGTTGGTTCAGTCTTTTTAGTTCTAGTTGTAGGTATTTCGAAATATTTATATTAAAAATTGACAAAAGATATGGAAAAAAAAATGCTGTCATTGCAAAAACAGAAGCTAAAGCTAGTTAAATAGACATTAAAACGACTCAAGAAGCCAAGCCAGCTAAGTACATTAGAGTGAGACAAGACAATAGCCCAAAACAGCAGTTACACAATAATGTTAATTACACGGTAAGGTTCGCCAGCTGCGGGCATCGAACCCGCTTCCGCTGGACGCCTTCGATAACGATCACGACACGCATTCATACAAGGCTCGTATACGATAACACTATTTCGGATGTTAATATGTAAGAATATGGTTGAATAGTTTCTATTCAAAGCACAACCAAAGGTACTTAAGCAACCTAATTATAATAAAAAGAAAAGATACACAATAAAGAAAAAAACTTAGAAATTAAAGAGATAATCAAAATTGAGATCGCAATCAACCTAAATAGTGTACCTAATGTAATAATTGATGATGACAAGCACAATAGATAGCTAGAAGAACTTACTGATAAATCTTGGCTAACTAAGTATTCAAGTGTTCGCAGATGAGTCGGTCGGTAGGTAAGGAACACATTCAACGATCTACAACAAGTTACAAAGTACCAACTTGTAAGCTATCCCCGATATATTTCTGGTGTCTTGTTTACATTCCCACGTCAGCGCGTGTCGATAGTTTAGCAGATACAGAACCGAAGCTTTCGTTCGATAAGCTAAACGCCTCGCTAATCCCAACTTTATCACCAACAAAATAAGAGTCTGACTAACATTTCTGGGGTGTTTGGTATTTGTCAAGCGCAGTCAGTTGTCAATCAATCCGGTGTTACTAGCTGGGAACAGGAGTGTAGAAGTGTCAAAGAAAGAACCACTCGAAATTAACCATAATAAGTGAAAATAGAAACAGATCTATGTTCTGGGAAAACCATTGCAGATGAGCAACATGCAGATGGACTTTGATATCACGTTAGTTTTCTTTATAGTTTCGTGACAGTTTTAAAGTTGTGAGCTCTGCAGACTCCTACATAAAGTTCAAACTTATTAGAGGCAGAAGGTAGATACATACACAACAAAACATGGTCATAAGACCAACCACGACAAAATCATTAAACGAATAAGGAATAAAAACGTTATATAATTACAAGGTAACTCCGTACGCCCACAGGAGCTTGCATAATGGCCGCAATAAATACTAGGTATTTATTCTGTTTAGCGCCTACACGTGACCTTTTGTTGGGCCTTGTGGATGCAGTGATTTGTAGAAAGTTTTCACAAGCATCTTTTAACATTGGTTAGTATTAGTACCATTCCATGTCTTTCAATCTTCAGGGCCTAACGCCATCAATGTATACATCGACTCGGCTAGTCGAGGAAGTGTTAGCTACATGAAATCACAGCATTTAGAGTTTTCTTCATTTAAGATTCTATTATACCCAAAAACCCTGACTCCTGGCGGGTTGTTGTTGTACCATTGTGTTGAAAGAATTAGCCAGACTAGACCCTGCGTTACCGGATCTAGCTGTTGCCAGAGTGCACCACGTGGAGAATTCTTTCTCCAACCCAAACAACGATATAATTCATAGCCTATTACATTTTTTCTCACTAATCCTGGTTGCAAAATGTCCCCAATACCAGCAAGCCATTACAAAACAAGCACGCTGTGGACTGTGGAAGTCAATTTGTTACCGGACACGCCTGTCCAATCAATTGAATAAACAATGCTAAAATTAAGAGCTTTCGTGGAAATGTGACTTCTATCACCAAATTAACGCAATATTCGTAAAACTAATAGGCAGAACACATAAATTGTTACGCTAATCAGGCGGAGAAGGATTATCGTCCAAACTAATTATGCATGAAAAGAGGCTTGTTAAGGAAGCCATAGAAGTGCTTAGGCTTTTAGATTTTGCTGGGATTTGGAAAGATTTAATATTAAGTTCGTGTCAAAGATTACATAATGTAAATCTGCTACATAACTAGCCTGGGTGTAATTCAAGGAGGCAGTTTTAAAAACTGATACAGGTCTTCAGATCTACATCGCCTACTTACTATTAGTTTTACAAAAGCTAGCATCTTGTGCAATCCCAAGTAGAGGTAGGTATTTACCAAATCACTTCTCATTAATTTGTTGCTACTTAATGTTGTACGTAGGTGTATCGAGAGGTCTAAGACCAATTATGGTTTCTTGTTATCTTTAATTGAATTTAGGAACCTTGTCTGGTACCATTAGCATGTTGTGTCAACATTTTGATTAATAACATTGCCGTGTTCAAAGTTTTTAGGCTACCAATAAACCAATTGTATGACAAAATTACGAGCTCAAGTACCTACCTAACCTTCAAGTACCAAGATTAGTTGTTTGATGTATAAAATCGAGCGCAAAGCGGCTTCAATGTGTGCGTAGGCACTTTGTCGTAGTGTGCTGGATCAGAATCCTAGATTCGAGCACCTCGAAATTATAATAGCAACCTTAAGGACAGGCAAAAAACCAGGATTCTCTAGACCGTGATCAAGGGAATCTGTGATCAATTATTACTTAACAAGCTGTAGATATCTTTGTCGAGATACAGCCACAGCAGCCAGCGGTGTAATATCCCCATTTTGCGTTTATCCTTTTGCTCCAGCAAGTGTTTGTGGTGAAATGTCGTAAACGACGCTTCACTACTGTAACCTGTTACGTTTTGATCTTGCTATGTTTACGATACGAGTTCTATAATTGACCGATGCGGGAGAGCTCAACACATCGCGGTCCATCTTTTTAGAATACGACACAAATAACGTTCTAAATTTGTAAATTTATACACCACCAACTTTGAGAGGCTATGTTAGCTTAGCAGTTGGACGCAACTCTCATCTTTACATCTTAGTAATAGAGACTAGTTTAACTTTTATAATATTTTGTGGATGGCACTTCGTTTGACTTGAATAGAATATGGATGCTAAGGTACGTTGCAGCAGCCATGCCGATGACCACATGCATCAGTGTTTGTAAATAGAACACTGCGTACCTACTATGGAATCGATGCGATATTTCACACTTTGTAAAGTTCGAGAAGCTACTGAGATGAAACTCCGCATCCATCGCATCGCTGCTTAGCTTCATTTCAACCCGTCAGTATTATGAATGAGACTTTCGATGCATAACGAACCATCAATGTCGTTTGTCGTGGATAACGAGCATCGAGATTAAAAGATCACAGAGCTATCTAGTGACATCTAGCGAAAGCGCCGATGGTTTGTTTACAAACATTGAATTTAGGATGCAACTAACCGGTCTTCAACTTTTCACAATAGTGCATGTCAACACACGTTTTAAACTTGAATAATTTCGTTGACTTTAAAGAAAAATTAGCTTAGCTGTGTGAAAGCCACACGTTCAAAGGTATCTAAACGAGCGTGTTTGCGCATTCCATTACCCAGCTGGTTTAGGAAGTGAAAAATCACGCTTATCTCCACCAACACAAGGAAACGGTGGTCCACAGCCAGCCATCTGTTCGTTGCACCCATAAAGATAACGAATATGTACAAACGGGAACGCATTCATTTCGTATCAGTCCCTGGTGGAGTGGAGTACACTACTGCTGCCGTATAAGTTACGCGCGAAAAATACGTCGGCCATTTTGCATATTTCTGGACGATGTGTTCCATATTCGAGAGTACGGTGCGTACAGCTCTCGCTTTGATATTCTCTTTTATGCGGTTTATTTTTAATCGCGTTGTCCTATTTAATCCGTTATGCCAGTGTGGCTAGCGCCCCAATCAGTCTCGGCAGCAAGCTTTGCTTCTGACGTTGTGTATTCTGTTTTAGTATTTTCTGAACGTTCAAAATGATTAAATTAATTATTGCTAAGATTAAAAAAGTTGTAAGTTACTTCGTTAATATTTTAAATATTTTAGAAGTTCAGTGTTTGAATTTTGGTGTCTTTGTTCTAGATATACCCTGATCCCGACTCGGAGAAGGCGATTATGGGATCGGTGGTGTACTGCATCCATCACAAGGAAGGATGCCAGTGGTCGGACGAACTACGTAAATTGAAGGTAGGTCTGAGAATATCAAATATTTGTTGCAGATAAGCAAAGTAAAGTAGGCAAATAGAATCGATCTATCATTTTGTAGGTATACCTACCCGCACGTCACAGCTGACACATTTCTTTATCTGTATCTGCCTCCACTGGCTGTGGAGTAGGTTTAATTTATGACACGTGTGAAGCGACATTTCTAGCGTTGTTCCCATTTTGTTTGTTTAACATGTGGATCTTAATGCTACTAATGGTTGTGTATGGGACAGGCACTAAATTAACTAATTCATCAGTTAGTTTATTTTCTCAAATTTAGAGCGTCGTATTTACGACGCAAATTATTTTTAAACTTATTTTATCATCTTTGTTTTCTTCGTTTGCAGTAGTTTCTCTAGGCATGTTTACGTCTGGCTTAGTTGGTAGCGCATGGGTGTTGTGAGTTCCAATATCAGTTTGAGGCATAACTTTTTATTGATCTAGCAACTCAGCCCCACTGAACAGACCATCCACGTAGTTCTCTTCACCTTCAGTTATCACTTTGCCCCATTTATCATCAGTGGATAATTCCTCATCGTTCCCCAGGCCCATCTCAACACATGCAAGCACGACGCGGTGCTGTGCGCTGCACAATGCGGTGCCATGATCCCGCGTGTGCTGATGCAGGATCACCTTCGGTACACTTGCCCTCGCCGGCGAGCTAACTGCGAGCATTGCCATAAGGAGTTCTCTGGCAGTGCACTTGAGGTTAGTCGAGCCCAACCACAGAATGTAAACATTTAAAGGAAAAAATGCTACGGCTCATTAACTTTCGGACTTTATGGCTATATAATAATGTGTACCATCCTTAATCCATAAGTCATAACTAAAGCAGGGTGGCCTCATGAGTTTTCACTATAGTTTTACTTTACTGATACCTAGATATGATTTCTTTTGTCGTCTAACGAGTTGGTGTCTATATTCCAGGAGCATCAAGGCAACTGTGGACACGAGCCGATCTACTGCGAGAACAAATGCGGGGCGAAGGTGCAGCGGCGTCACACGCAACAGCATATCCAGCAGCACTGCAGCAAACGGCTGGTTCCTTGCAGACATTGCGGCCAGAGGTATACTCAGGTAAGGAACCTTCGAAAACCTTACATTCGAACATCTTGCATACTGATATGGGCCGGAGAATCACAGAAATATTACAATACTTACTCGACTCGACTTTTAAGGTAGCCAGATGTCTGAGAGTCAGTGATACCTATGTCAACACCAAAGCATTTTTCTCAAGACAACTTTGACACCACCAGTTTATCTGAAGTAATCTTGTGGTAACCCTAATGACGCTGTATGACCTATCCTAAGGTTTTTATCCTAAGGTGATCAACTGCACCTCGTTTCCAGGACACAGTATCAGCGCACGGCGCGACATGCTCCCGCGCCCCCATCCCGTGCCCGCAGCGCTGTTCCGCCGCTCCACTACCGAGAGATGAGCTGGATGCACACCTGAGAGACCATTGTGCTGCTGCCGGCGTGCCCTGTGCCTTCAGAGACGCGGGCTGCAGGTTCAAGGTAAGATACTGCTCCATAGTAATCTGTAGCTGTTAGCGGTGTCCCAGTCTTATATAGCTAATCACACTCCAAGTAGGTAATTTTCCTGTCTTTGTTTTTAAGTCTTTGCAAGATTTTCTTTTAGCCACTACAGTTTTTCGCATCTATTTCATAGGTACACTTATAAAATAGCCAGCCTAAACGCTACAATGGATATTAAAACAATCAAGCTCTGTCTTAGCTCTGATCTAAGCAAGCCCAGAAGCCTCTATCATCAATTAACCAGAACTTCCTTCCAGGGCACAAGACAAGCGGTAGAACGCCACACAGAAGAGAACTGCCAACAACACCTCGCCCTAGTCTCAGCCCTCGCCACCCGCCAAGCCCGACAACTAGAAACCCTACGAGCTACCGTCTCAAGACTGTCCAACACCACAAATTGCTCTGGAGCCCTGGTTTGGAAGATATCAGACTGGGCGGCGAAGATGGCAGAGGCAAAATGCAAGGACGGCGTTGAACTGGTATCCTCAGCGTTCTACACCAGCCAGTATGGATATAAGTTACAGGTTAGTCTTGTTTGCTTTATCTTCTGTCATTGCTCTTAAGTCCAAATTATTCATAGATACCATCTCTTTCTGATGCATGTTCCGTGATTCCAATAGTGTAGAATTTATTCAAATTATTATTTTCACGAATAACTTCAGTCTTTGTTACCGATATAAAACGTGAAGTATCTAAGACTAATGTTTCACATGGGTGCTTTATACATATTTCCTTCTTGTATTATTTCTTCTTTTCGGGAAATTTATGATTAGCTCCACAGGACTTTCAAATCTTTTCTGAACCATTACCATCATGTTTTACACTGTTTTTCCAGGGTCTAGAATTTTTCTTTCTGTTTATGTTGACAAAGCAACAGTTGTGTGAAACTCACGCACTATTGTTTGTAAACAAAGCCCCACGTTTATTTGTTGATGACTAACGTCGTAGCTGACCGAATTAGCCGCGTTACTCCCGCCCATAGATAGCAACCTGTAGGGCATCGCACGAGCGTAGCGTTACTCACAGATTGTCTTCGTTTTATTTTGTCATATCAAAATGATATATTGGATGGCTGACTTTGAAATATTATTGTTGGATATCATTCTGGGCTCTGGTTTCGAACAAGGGAATCTTAGGTCAGGATTATGTAAGACTTTCTAACGTGAGTTTTCTGGGGCCATCTAAAATAGATATATGATGTTACAAAAAATAGGTATGTTTTGAGCGTTTCATTGTAGGTAGGCAAATATTACAAAAAAAAATTACATGACGTTACGTGGGTAAACAGTAGATCATCCACGTACGAATAGATGCATCTAGCAAAAGATCAGATTTTTTTTACATGACGTTTTAATATTCTAAGATTCACTTTTATTCACTTTTCTTAACAACTGCAACTCTTAAAGTACACCACTTACGTGTTATTTCCTTTCAGGCTTCACTATTTCTCAACGGCAACGGAGCAGGAGAAGCCAGTCACATGTCAGTCTACATCAAGATCCTGCCCGGCGAATACGACGCGCTCCTCCGCTGGCCTTTCGCTCACACCGTCTCTTTCACACTCTTCGACCAAAGCTCCTCGCCAGACAGAGCATGCAATATAGTCGAGAGCTTCGTTCCCGACCCCACGTGGAAAAACTTCCAAAGGCCATCGAAGGAGCCCGATGCGCTAGGATTTGGTTTCCCGAGGTTTGTGTCACATGAGATGCTGAAAAAGAGGAATTTTGTCAAAGATGACGTTATGTTCTTAAGAGTTAAGGTGGATCCCAGCAAGATTGTCGCTGTGTAACTTAATACTTACTTTAAATATTCGTTTTTAAGAACCTTACTTGGCTAGGTAAGTTTTTTTACGATTACTTTGGTCCAATCGTGTTTACTTGGGTCAAGAAAAAACAAATCGGTCATGTAAAGTTCTCAAATAAGGAAAAAGCTGGTAAACAGCGCACAAATTATAAAAGTCATAGATTATTGTAAATATTATCGCTAAGTTACCCCTAAGCTGTACATTTTAGTTAAGATGCGAGTGGCATTGATATCCTTTCACTTAAGATCTCTTGTATTTCATTGCCGGCGAGAGTAACAGAAAACATGCTTTCAAAGTTACCTACTTAATTCTAACTTAACACGTGCCATTTTAAGTTAAAACATATGATCAAAGCCTTAGATAACTTATTTATGAACCAAAATCTACCATTACTTTACCTTAGAAACCCATTATTACTAACAAAACTAACTTACTAAACATGAAACCTCCTTGGTTACTGCACCGATCAGCGCCTCACAGCGGCTTCTTAGGGTACTAAAACAGACTTACAAAGCTAATGTGCGAACTTAATATCCCTCAAAATGTTTTTAACCACCGTTTTTTTGCCATCATGACTTGTCATATCCCACCCAGTAGTTTCATAATAATTGTCATCATCATCGTCAGTCTATTAAGTCTACTAAGTATTGGACACAGACCATTGATACAGACTTTTGGGCCGAACTTAGTTTTAAGTTCTCATTCCTCATCATTTCATCCAGCGACTTGCCGCAACTTTTATAATAGATATCATCGATTTGTTGTTTATCTTTTAAAGTATATGGTATAGATTTGATTTTGAAATTAAAAGTAGGTAAAATTACACACATTTTTATAGGGTTCTGCAAAGATTGTGTGTATATCTGGTCACTTCACAAGCGTTTTTATTTGCCTTTACTTATGAAAACGAAGGCTCCATGAAAAACGCTATGAAAAGTTCTAAAATTATAAACTTATTTCTGTATCTTTGCGAGACATGTTTGTGTTATATCGGCAGATCTTTGTACATAATTTATCTATTTACTAAATAATTATAGATCATGTTGAAAACATTAGCTGTAGTACATCCTCTTGATTTAGCTTGTAATTATTTTTCTCAGAGTATTTCCACTGCTATTTTGAAACGAGCTTTGTCTTGTCATACGTACCATATATTATAAATCCTACTAAGTAATGTTATAAATGTGAAGATGTTTGGATATTTGTTTTAATCGCGCTGCAACGCCGATTTGGATGAAACTTGAAATATATATAGTTCGTAACCTGGATTAACACAGGTTACTTATCCGAAAATCAACAGGATTAGTAAACGGTCAAACGGAAGTCGCGAACGGAAGCTAGTTAATAAATATGTGGGGGAATATTGTCTACTACTTTATTGTCTTAAACAATTAGTTACGGCCGGTTTCTATATTCAACTAACGGTAGTCCGTAGGTAATCCAATAAAAAAGCTGGTGGGTACGAACGTCATCACGTCTTGTTCATACTCGCATACTATAGCTAGCTTGTAGGTACTCTGAGATATCTCATTCTTTGTAAGCTGGAGACAAACCAAAGTTTGATAACTTTGCAGTTAACATGTACATTTACCTTCAGCAAAGTTTATCAGAACAGCTAAAGCTGTATGTATTATACAATTATATGTAAGACATACTTATAATTTGTTTATTATAATTCTATGCCGTGAGAAATCATAGCTGGCTGAGGACTGTCTTAATTTCTGAGCACGGGTTGATTTTGCAAAGCTACACATAGCACATATTGTAAAACAACGCTTAACATCAGGCTATTGGCTGATCCATCATTAAATTGTACAAAAACTTGTTATAGGCAACAGTAACCGTTCCACATCAGGTGGGCAATGCGACAGTGCCAGGCGTCAGTATTTATTTCGATCATATGTTTTACCCAACTGTCGAAAGGTTAAGTATTCTATTTATGTAGATATATTTTTTTAATTTGAATTTTATTAGGGAACTCTTAAAACATGCTTTTCTATTGATAACTCATATTGTAAATTGACATTCCAATAAGCATTATTATAATAAGTCTGGATCTGAATCACAATAAATAATTGTCATCGGTTATACTTAATAATAAAAGTGTGTGTACTTAACATATTATATTTAAAATATCAAAAATGCAATCAGCTCTTAATTTTAGTTGTAGTATGATTGTAGACTACCTAGAAATAATCTAGTTCTATGTTCTAATACCTAGTACCTTACTTAGCAACTTTAAGACTAACATTTACTGCCACACTTAGAATTAATTGATAGGGCTGTTATTTTAGACATGTCTTTAACCCTGACATTCTAAAAGTCTTTAGAGCTGTCTGGTAGAACAGCCTTGTAGTTTTTGAAGAATCATTTAATAAATCTGATTATTTTGTATGTTATAAACCGTAAGATTATGAACCGTTATGCTGTAGATTTAAGACATGATTTAGATTAAGATGGAAATATATTTCTTTTACAATGAAAACATTTTTTATTGGTGTTTGTACCCTGATTTTAGAGCAATATTAACATCGAAGAACATAAAGGTATAAATTGAGGCTTAAAATAGATCTAAATCTATACTGAAATACCAGCCTAGCTGAAATAAGCAATAGTGACCACTAGCCTATCTAAGTAGCGACCATTTTCAATGTTACTCAACTTTGTTGATTTGTTTACAAGTTATTAGAAGTTCAGCTTATTATTAGATTAATATCACATTAGGTAAATAAACAATTCACATTTTTTGTTAAATACCTAATTAGCACTTGTGACTGTAGTAACAGCGCTTTCTGATCCAAAAGTCGTGGGTTCATTTCCGGCTTTACAACATTTTAATATTGTACACAATATCAACAGTAATCTTAAAACTAATACCATCTTAAAAATATCAATGTAAGATACTGAACCACCATGTTTTTCTGGCTATGACCTTAAAATATCAGCCTTTAGATCACTGAGCCGCATCCTATCACCATTTCAGTCATTCACACCATGAAATTGAATTCGAAGTGGGGGAATAAGGTCCGGCTATCCCAAATTGGGGGGGGGTGCATTTCTCCCTTTTTTTCTAACCTCATCACATCCAGTACCACTCCTCAATGGAGAAGGACCGATGATGAATACAAAGTATCACAAGTTCTGCGAGGAGTTCCCCGATTGGTTGAATGTGGAATTGTTGAGGTTCACTGGTTGTGTTGATTTTTTTGCTTTCTGGAATAATAAGAGAGAAATATTTACTGATGGTAGGTTTTTCAGGTAACTGATATTACTAGGGGTACTAGAAAAATGTATATACCTAGTATGTGTACTCTACGTTAGTAGTAATATGTACTTATAATATAGGAAGACTGAAATCCCTCCACACTCTTTTGCATCAATTATAAAGTTCTTGTGAACATAATTAGAGATGTTAAGAGAGAGGCTAAGGGTATGCCAGTCTACTAGACATGTGTGCAAGTTATTTTTTATAATTTTTACCTACCATCTGTATCTTGAGCAAGTTGTCCATCGCAGCAGGCAGTAATGGCTTCACCGAGTTGATTTCCATCATTGTGAGATGATCCAGTCTACCATACCCTCTGCCAGTCTTCATCAGGGCATCCATGGACGTCCGTAACTTAGACATCCTGATGTCCCAGATATCTTTGATTATTGTCTTTATTTCTGCTGAATTTGGGACATCTTCTGAAGCTGCTCCGAGGATAAGCTTGGCTTCTACCATGTAGTGCTCATTCGGCATCTTTGTGAAGAACCTGAATTTAGTTAGACAATTAATTTAATACCTATACAGAGGAAATGATCAGGGCGACGTCGAGGGCTACTTTTTAACCATGCCTGTAAGAACGACACCATTCCCGGGACATGGTTTTGAGAAGTAAGCACTTAAGCACATACTTAGACCGTTTCTCTTCCTCCTTGATGGTCTCCAAAGCCTCAAGGTCCATCCAGTCAGGCGGCACGATCCTACACTTCTGTTTCTGCTTCAGCATCATCGCCAGCCACAGAGGAACGTTCAGAGGCAGACCGGCGCGAAACGGCCCAAACTCGCCGCAAATCAGATAGATCTTGTCGTAGGTAAAGTTAGGGATTATACTGATGATGCGGTTCTCGCCTATGAACTCTATCTCGCATGGATCCATTGAAGTTTTAGCGCGTTTTACGATGATTTTCAAAATAGAAAACGAGCAAATTGAAGCGAACAGCGAGTCTGCGAAGCGAATTTCGAATCAAAACAAACAAAAAAAGTAGTACCGACCACCGACCTACGTAAGTAAATTTGATTTTGTTTGACTTTGACATCAGATCGGTTTGACATTGACATAAACATTTTGCAAAGTGCATTTTGTTACAATGTGCTACAAAAAACGGGGAAAGAAGCGCCATCTACCTGGCCATTAAAATAACGAATGAAAACCTACTGTAAAAATAATTCTAAGCACAATTCACAGATGGTGTACAAAACACGAACGTGGTTTAGATCATTATCTCTAGATGGCAGCACAAAAATTACAGAAAATAACATTCTAACTTAGGACGAAAAGTATGAAAAGTGAAAGCTTGCAATTCTACTTATCGCTAAAACCACCTAAAACGTACGTAGACCTACATAGCAACAACGAGGGTTTCCCTGTTAGCCGATATCTATCACAGATCAAAACTAGCCTAATGCCCCCCTGCCTTCGGAATTAAGCTAGGCATAGACAAAAATCGAGGTATAAAAACTTAAAAAAAGCTCTCTGTAACTTGAAAGAAAGCTCAACTCGTCAAACCGAAGCACTACGCCCGTCTAGATCGATGCAAATCGTTTTGGCAAAGTGCAAACTCCTAATTACGGGCCGTAAATTAGGGTGGCCAGTTGACAATGTCTCAGACGTCTGATATTTATGGAGCTCTCGGCGGGGGCCGTACTTTGCCCCCCTTGGCCCCCTACGTGCTTGTCATAGAGCAAGTTTCGTTATTTAGTGCTTGCTGCTCAAAGATTAGTAAAGCTAAATAATTTTTTTGATCCTTTTGGATGTAGGTTATCTGTTTTGCTATGTTCACCTAATTATCTCACCATCATCATCATAATTATTAGTCTGTAGAAACCCATTACTGAACATAGGCCTAAAAGGCGTGTACGAATCGTAGGTAGGTAGGTATTCCACAGCCTACAGGCATTTACAAAAAGAGAAGACGCTTGAGCATCGATATTTTTCAGTGCTTGCTTATAATTTAAGCGCCTGTGTAAAATGAATAGCAGCAAATTAAGAAAGCTTTATCGAGGTGGGTAGGTGTAGGTGGGTAAAAAAACTTAGTTTGAATTGTAGAATTCTCATTAAAACATGCACAGAAGAACGATTTCACGAAAGATAAACCCTAGGCAATAAAAGAAGTGAGAGATTTATAAAAGCAACCTGTCTCGAACGCGACAAATAAATAACGGATCTGTCTGCACGAGCGAGAAACACATTGTCTCCTCTCAGACATCTTTGTACTTAAATCTGCATACAAATTCGTGAGATCGCGCGCAAATTCACCCAGTCATTTAAAACCCATTCTGTTTTCTAGCGAAAATACCTTTTTTTGGCCATAAATATGTCGTGGTGTGACACGCAGAGCAGCGCCATCTGTGAGTTATTCCTGAAAATTAGTTTACGACACCCGCCGATAGATGGCAGGAGTAGTCGTAAAGATGCTACATTTTGCGAACAATAAAGTTTAGAAACTTTATGGCTTTGCGTATTTGTGATGAAAAACTTTTTGAAACTCAACCAGTAAACAAAATAAAGTTTGGCTAACCTTGGTGAAACTCAAGGTAACTTACATAACAAACAGTGTTTTGTAAGTTACAAGAAAGTCAGTTACTTACTTATTTAGAGTGCTTTAAACATGAAGGCTAGGTAGGTTTGATCAACTAAAATGCCTTACTTTTGAGTTTAACCGGTCTATTTGAAAGGTACTTATCTACGAAAGTAGGTATAATTATTAGTAGGTAAACAAATGAACGTAATCAATGTGCACTGTTAACGGGTACGTGACGTGACAGCGTCCGTCGGCTCGCCTGCAAGAGTCCCGACACATTATGGACATGGACTGCAGTCATGGGTGCCTGCCTAGCCTACCACTGCCAGTGGCTTTGGGAGTCATATTGTGGATGCAATGCATTTAATTAGCCGTCAGTACATAAACTAATAATCTAATGTTTTCTGGGTTTTCACATTAGTAGGTAAATTCACATCTAAATGTTTTAGGTTTTTATTAACCTCCATTATATTATCGTGACAAACAAATACCTAGGTACCTACTTATGTTGGTAACCACCTATCAAGTAATAGGAGGTACAAAATGGACATAACCCTAACACACTCAAGAAAAATAAAAAAAAAGATACAATCGAATTGAGAACCTTCTCTTTTTTTGAAGTCGGTTAAAAAGAGGCCTTTACCGTAAAATAACTATAAGCACTGCTTATTTGTATAGAGTTTTTTTTTCGACTTCATTGATAAATAAATAAATAAATATTCAGGGACATTTCACACAACACCCTCTAGTCACAAACTAAGCAATGCTTATAATATGGAAACCAGATGGCTGATAGAATACTTATATACTTTTTTTTTGTAAATACATACTTATAATACATAGTAACACCCAGACATAGAACAAACATCTATGTTTTCCACGCACAAATGTTTGTTCTTGGTGGGGATCGAGCCCACGACCCACAGCACGGAAAGCAGAGCTATTACCGACTGAGCTGTGACGCCTGTCAAAATGCCAAAACGCCTGATAAACTTGAGTTTTGTTGAAACTTGAGCCAAATAATTGTTTTCATACTTGAGCTTTGTTTCAGAATACCAGTATCCACCTCTGTAGCCACCTCCCCACATCGTAAACACAGCGAAATCGCAGCAATCGGTGCGAATGAGGCCGTGGTGCCGTAAACCACACTCAGCCCTGATCTAACTGACGAGCCTTCAGCCGGTTCGCAACTGATTTGAAATTGCAATCCAATTGTGGGAATACAACGAATTAGAAGGCTTATTAAGAAAATTATAACTAATACAGAAAATTATGACTAATACAGTATTTACAATATTTACAATATGTACAAAATACACATGAAGCAGTTGAGCTATCTACACACCGTTGCAAACGATTTATAGATAGCTCAACTGATCCAAATCAGTACCAATCGGAAGCGTGCCCAAGACACTGGCTGCATTGCCGCGCTGAATAGCAATGCTGATTCGCTGGCCCAGATAATCATCAGCCCTCGGGTCACTAGAAGGCTTGATTTTTTAAGTTTGATATTTTTTTACCGACGCAAAAACGACGGGGTGTTATAAGTTTGACGTACTGTGTGTGTGTGTGTCTGTCTGAGGCAACATAGCTCCAAAACGGATGAACTGATTTTGATTTTGTTTTTTTTGTTTGAAAGGTGAATTAGTCGGGAGTGTTCTTAGCTATGTTTTATGAAAATCGGTCCAAGATTCGGGGGTTTTTTTAATTTAATTACTTGTTAGCAAATTGAACTTAATTGAACACATTCGGCCTAGTTTCAATAAGGCATGTGACTTCACATACATAGGCATTTATTATTCCTTTTTTTTCGTTCGTTCAAACAAACGAGTATTTTTTTTAACTTCAGTCTACCACTGTTGGTTAGTTGAATTATTATAATGACCGCGACCTTTGGCGCAGAAGTTTGGTCTCCTATCTCATGCTGCAACTTTCGCAAACTTTGCCCAGCTTTTTGCGATTATTATAATGTTTACAGCTCATTAAGAAGTTAAATATTTTCGTTTTGGAGACCGAGTTTTTTCTTGTCTGTTTATAAATTGGAAATATTCAAAATGTTCTATGAAACGACTGTAAAAACAACACAAGTAGGTGGCTAAAGGAAAAAGCTTTCATTGTTTTGGCGACACAGCACGTGTAGATAGCTCAATCTTTTCAGGACCCACGTTAAGTAAAAAAAAATTGTTTTCTTGGGCTTATAGGCATACTTTTGAAAAGTAGTTATAATTACAAGGTATCAGCTGTTTATTAATAGGTTCACCAAAATCTCAAGTTAAAAAGGTAGATAAACTATTCATTGTACACAAAGAAGAAACAAGATACAAGAAAAAAACAATTAAAGGTATTAAGTGCATTGAGTAGCCTTATCGCTAAGAGCGATCTCTTTCAGACAACCTTAAACCAAGATTGTAATTCTCACATAAGCAAAACTTGCAATAACTTATCAGTTTGCCTGAAATCTTAAGTAGAGTCGCATTAAGTACCGCCTACAGGGTGCAATTAAATTCGCTGATTGTAACTTAAAACTGCAACTTAGCGGTCGCTGATCTATGACTTAATGGGGAAAAGCATTACCTACTGATAACGAAAAATAGTAGATTAAGTAGACTAGACTATAAATCGTTAGCAACGGTTTGTAGATACCTTAACTGTTTTTATAAATGTTTTTTCGTCAATACTGTATGAGGCGGATTTTTTTTGTGAATAAAACATTGTTTTCTTTGCGCGACTTAAAAACAGTAGACTAAGTAAACAATCGTAAACAAAGACAAAAATAAATAAAAAATAAATATTCATGGACATTTCACACGACGCCCTCTAATCCCAACAAGGCAACAAGACATTCCTTTTTTTTATACGTTATAGGCAAACGTTTGACCGAAATCTGTGATAAGTACGTGATATAAAACTTTTTTCTTTCTTCTTTCAATCTCACCTGATGTTAAGTGACGACGTGGAGCGGTTTTATGCTCATTTTGTCTACACCCACCACGTGAAACAATTCTAATTCTCTTTCTAGCTCGATGGTATTATTTTGGTGTAAATAATAAATATGATTTTAATTATTTCACTATTTCGTGAGTACGTTATCCGTCAATTATAAATAAGTATCTCCGTCTCTATTTTAGACTGGTCAAAGACAAAGATGGGTATATTTTTTGACGAATAGCGTAATCAAATGAACGCTCTAGTTCCAAGTTCATTAAGGGCGGCTTGCACCAGAATCGCTAAACGCGTTTAACTCTTAAATAGTATTTAGCGAGTTGTCAAGTCATACAAATACGTCAGATTTAAATACGTTTAGTGATTCTGGTGTAAGACGCCCTTAGTCTAAATGCACCTTAAGAAAACAAAGTGTAAATCAGACTAATATATCTACAAGACAATGGAAAATTACGATAGATTCGGTACGTTTTAATAACTCCCTAAATCTGGAACAGAAGAGTCAAACTCCCTGATATAAGGTTATGGGTGTCAAAAATTAATCGTTCATCGATTCGAAGGCGCATTTGGATAAAAAACAGGTTTGTGTTTTATTAACTTATTTAATACTAGAGATAGAAAACAGAGTTCAAATCACCGACTGCAGACAGGGTGCCCAAAATTCAGAGTTCATTTTAATATATTTTTTTTTGTTATAATTGCTATTTTCTTAAGTATTTTTATATAGTTATTGTTTTGAACATAAAAATTTAATACTTATTGAAGTGCATTAGCACAAAATTACACAAATTCTATACAAAAGAAGGACTTAATGCAACAGCATTATCTGTTACAGATAATGCTGTAGTTATTATTGTGTAGTTGTTATTACAGTTTTTTTTATTAAAAAAGGAGGTTGGCGTGCGATATTACAAAATGAAAACTAATTAAAAACTTAAAATTAAGGGTTATATTAAAACATTTATAAATATATATAAATTAAATATATAATGTGGTATGATAAATTGTGTAAATGGTGTTTACTGACACGTTCGTATTATCTAGCTATTCAACTAAATAAAGGGCAGCGGATGATCGAGAGAATTGCAAGGATATGGGGGAGACCTTTGTCCAGCAGTGGGACTGTATAGGTTAAATTAAAAATAAAGATGCGCTAACTAACCTGGCTGCTAAATCTGTTGCCAACATTCATTGTTATGCAAGTGATAATGATGTCGATTCTCTTGTTCCATTTTTCTAAACTAAACTAATTTGACAGCATTAAAAATATCGCCGTCCCTTTCTCATAAACTGAAACTACAAAGACAGCTATAATTCTAGCGCTGTCAAATTAGGTTAGTTTAGAAAAATGCAACAACAGAATCGAAACATGTCCAGCTGAGGCTGTCGTAGCAGGACATAATCTATCACAACAGGCTGGCAATACCAGGGCCAGTGGCCATCCTAGGAAACAGCGGATGGCAACACTTCATTTCCGAATTCAACATGGCTGCGCGCGAGTGCTAATAAAATTCCTCTAAGTTTATGAATATTGGTAAAAGCCTGAATAAATAGTATAAGTTGCATTCATCTTCGTCATCATTGAAGAGCAACCCCCTACAAGCCTTAACAAAGGCAGGTGGATTAGACAAATGCCAAGCGCGTAAGCCAGCTTCACGTGTAAAGATGATCATCGATTCAAAGTCCTGAATCACAGAGCAACTTTCATTTGATCTGCTCCGTTTGATTTTAACGGTGATATTTTATTGCGCGTGTTTACCCGACTGCGACTAATTGGACAAAGTTTTGTGTGATGAAGTATCCTCAATGATACTAAATTTTATGAATGAAAGTTCTATTTTATGAGTTACAAATATTTTGGATCTAGAATAAAGGTAGATTTGCCGCCAATTGTGCGAAAACTACAAAATTATCTGAGATCTTTTAATTACCTTTTGCTTAGAACAACTAACAATAGCAATGGGTTGTAGCTGTAAAAATATAGTGCTACGTTAACTCTACGCCGTAGCACAGTGCTACGCACCGTAGATCTGACTCTACGGCTAAGAGCTGCTACGAAATCGAACTACGGTAACCGTAGCGATTGAGTTTGTTTTCATTTTAAATTATTTTGATTTATTTTATTTATTTACAAACCTTATATTTAAGTATATACAAAATAAAAAATGATAAGATAGATAAAAACTTTATTGCACACACACAGAAAAAAAGAAATTACAGAAAGAGAGAAACATAAAAATAGAGAGTACAATGGGCGGTCTTATCACTAAAAGCGATCTCTTCCAGACAACCAACAGATAAATTGTAATTAAATACAATTACTAGACCAAAACATGAATCAGCTAAGTACTCATGTCTCTTTTGATCAAATCTTAAACTTTGTCACAAGGTATAAGTATTTTTTATATTTAAGTATAATTCAATATAATTATAGTCAATATAATTCAATAGACGTATAATAAGACGTGGTTTTATTAAAAAAAAACGTTTATTCTTCACCTACTGTTCAGTATTCCCCCCAAAGGCAACCTTCGATATATCAGAAAAAGTTTCGCAACAAAAACAAAAACATTTTAATATCTCCACAATAACATGAGATTATTATTTATAATAGCAATAACAGTGCTATGTAATGACGGACCCTGCTTCGTCACCATCCACGCCAGACCCCTGTACCACTGGGTACCATACGTGGAGCTATATAAAAATAGAACTGACAAGATGAAAAACGAAAAACAGATCAGTGGAACTTGCTCTCTTGAGTGGTAACACTGTGGTGGTAAAACCACCTTAAATCGGATCAATCCTTATAAATCCAGCCTTATTCCTACAATATGTTCTCTACAAAACTAAAATTAAAAATATGGAAAAAGTAAATACGTAAATCCACTAAATAAACGATTCTAATTAAAAAAATCGAGTTTGTCTGTTTATCTGTTTTTTTTGTTCGAGGATCACGCCATAACTGCTCAATTTCAATGAAACTTATACAGCTTAAAAGCTCTTTTTCCGGATCAAAACAAAGGCTATTAAAAAGTAACTTATTTAAAAAAAAACTGTAAAAGCGTACGAAGTTGCGGGTAGCAGGCGTATAGTAGCAAGTTAAGTATACTATTTATTCAATTCAATTAAATAACACGGTGTTAAAACCAATTACATTAATTAATACTAATAGTAAAAAAAATAGATTACAAAATATGTCAAAATTATAGATTATATACCTACATTAGATTAGATAGATAGATAGATAAACACCTTATTGTACACAAAGAAGAAACAGGACATAAGAGAAAACAATTAAAGCTAATGTACAATGGGCGGCCTTATCGTTAACAGCGATCTCTTCCAGACAACCTTTGGATGGAGAGGATAAACAGAAACAGAAAGACGGCGGTGTACAAAGTGTGCACAAACAAACTAATATACCTATATTCATTATGTTAATTATATATTATACTTACCATTACCTACGCTATATTATATATACCTACACATATATAATATATACCTAATATATATACCTACACATATCTATGATATATACATATAATTAGAATTACACTCGAGAGCAATGATTCCGGGTCACTTAAAGAATGTTAAAAATCTCGGAAACTAAAAATGATAGGTTAATGCAATAAATTGTATTTAATAGACAATGTAATACTCCTTAAATGAAAGTAAAAAAATATGAGTCACCATACATTTTATTAACACAAAATTACATAAAGAAAAAAACTGCTGATCTCTCCTTAAAACAAAAATAGGAAACATGAAATTTTTGAACTTTATTACGATTTGACTTGAATTTTAATACTTCGTATTGCCTCCTCGTGCTTCCATTACTGCGTTTACGCGGTTTGGCATGCTGTACACCAAGTTCCTTATACGATTTTGGGGAATATTCTCCCATTCCTCTGTGAGAGCAATTTTGAGCTCACGAAGCGTGATTGGGGGAGGGTTTCGTTGTTTTACGCATCTGCCTAGCTCGTCCCAAGCATGCTCGATCGGGTTGATATCCGGGCTGCGCGCTGGCCACTCCATACGAGTAATGTTCATCTCTTGAAGGTAGTCATTCACAATCCTACCTGTATGAGGTCGGGCATTGTCATGCATAAATATAGCATCCTCACCTAAATTGACCATAAATGGACCAACATGATCATTGAGGATTTCTTCCACATATCTTACGCTAGTTAAAGAGCCGTTTTCTATGATCACCAGCTCTGTGCGACTTTCAGAAGAAATTCCGGCCCACACAAGTACAGACCCACCACCGTAGGCTACTTTTTCTTCGATGCATGCTTGCTTGAATCTTTCCCCTGGTCTTCGATACACTCTGTGTCTTCCATCGTGCTTGTAGAGCATAAATTTTGATTCGTCGGAGAACATAACTTTTGACCAATCTTCAATACTCCAATTTACGTGGCTCTGGGCATATCTTAGTCTTGAAATACGATGCCCACGCTCCAGTTTAGGGCCGTTTGCAGGTCTAAGGGGTTTTAAGTTAGATTCAGCAAGCCGACGTCTTACTGTCCATGCACTTGGGTTACTTCCTCCGAGGCGTCGAAACTGATTTGTGAGTTCAGTTCCTGTGAGAAAGCGATTTCGAAGCATGGTGTTCACCAAGTATCGGTCTTCTCGTGCTGTGGTACACCTGGTTCTGCCCGTTCCTGGTCTGCGTAGGTTAGAACCAGTTTCTTCGTAACGTCGGAGAACTCTTTGTACTGTTGACAGCGACACACCGACAGTCCTGGCTGTATCGCGCTGACTCCGGCCGGTTTCCAGCATTGTAAGTATTCTGGTGCATTCTTCAGGCGTAAGCGACATAATTTCAGCTTGAATAATGAATATAGAGCACTATCAACATGGTTTATATACCCACATAAATGACAGATTACAAACAAAAGCAAAACCAAATGCTGTAATTTCGTAGTTCCATCTTCGAAAGTGGCCCTTTTTCAAATTTGATTTTTTTAAGATATAACTTTACAATAACTAAGAAGTTTTAATACCTTCATTTAAGGAGTATTACATTGTCTATTAAATACAATTTATTGCATTAACCTATCATTTTTAGTTTCCGAGATTTTTAACATTCTTTAAGTGACCCGGAATCATTGCTCTCGCGTGTATTAAAATAAATTTTAAATTATTTTATACAGCAACACGTTCACAAAATTGCAGACACTCACATAGTGTAAAAAGTTAGAAATAATAAGAAGAATTTGGTTAGTTCTGTGGTGTCGTACTCCCCGGTTCGTCGGTTCTAAGTGAGTTGGGCGTGCAGCTCCGATGGTGTCGATTTATCGGCGAGTTAGGTTCGGTTCGCAGGTCACGTCGCGGGACGGGTGTCCGTCACGACCCTGATACGATGATTTGGACGTGTGACGTGCACATCCCACAGATTGGATTATTCACGCGATATTACTTCCTATATTTTATAGCGAGTGTATTGGGTATTGGATGGGAAAGGGAATATTCGGGAATCTTAGGGAAGATTTTTGATAAAAATTCCGAATTTTTTTTTCGTATTTCATTATATTGGTATGTTTTTTTCAAAGGTTGGTTGATAGTAATCTGTTTCCATAGATGAAACGATAATTATTCGTTATAAAAAGTATAGAGCCACATTTCGCTCTAAAATTGGAAATGGTATCTAGCTAGAGAGTGACACAGATCAAAATGGGTTGTAGATAATTCAATTCAATTCAATTTATTCAGAAACAATTTGATTAATCGTATTTGAAATTTCTATATAATTAACACATAAAAACAATATAAATTCAATTTTTCAGTTGATTAGATAGTTCGATAGTTGATTAGATCAAGCGAAACTAAGTTTTTCTTTATCGTTTATGCAAGAAAAAAACTGTGTGGGTATCGCGTTTGTAGCTGCTAAATGTTGCCAAAAATGTCCACTATTTTTAATTATTTAGGTATCTGATATATCTCTAAAAAGGTTGATTTCCAAACGAACTGAAGGAATCAGATACAATCAGGAACATGAGTTTATTTTGTTCATAATTAGTCTAAAAAATAGAAGAAAACCAAAGTTTTTCTTTTATCAAGAGGTACAAAGCATTCCATCCAACTGATCCAACTGATCCAACTAAGACAGGTAATGAAGTTGCTAAATAGCGGCGTCGTCGGAATGTAACAAAACGTCCCTAATTACCGTTCGTCCTCTGAGGCTTTGTATGCTAAATCTTGGCTTCAAGTGATTTAGTTGCGGACAGACATAAATATCTTTGGATAGCTTTAAATGTTTTTAAACAAAGAGTAGTAAACCAGGATCCAAGAGATATATAAAAACTTTGCGCAAAGACATATGCAGCTACTTAGTTATTTTTTTTGTTTTGTTTTTAATATTTCAAACTAAGTTTTCATAAAATATTTGAGTATTTTGTAGAAATTATCATAAAAAATTTACCGAATTGCGACAGTTTTTTGTTAGTGTTTAGATTTGGTGTTCACAATCATCAAAAACAATAGGTATTACCAAACACATGCGATCCTGCAACCCAAAACACTATCAATCATAATACAAAAATATTTTAACATAAAAACCCGCACCTTACATCCTTCAAGCAGAAGTAGAAGGGGAGAAAAGGGGGGGGGGGGTGCTCGCAAAACTATAAATTCCCTTTAATTACCCCGGGGCAGCGTCACATCATGGATCCAGACAGTTTTATGACGATTTACGATCACATTTCGACGCGGGGACCGTCCCGCTTAGGGATCCCAACCGCCCAACTCACATTAACCTTTCCACCCCCGCCGCACTCTAAGAAACTGTGCTCGGAAAGGGGGAGAGTTGGCGAAAAGCGGGGTCTAGCTCCGCTGGGCGGTATTCGTCACCTTTTACACTGGCAGGGCTTTAAAGGCCTCCAGTTCTTTATGGTAATGAAATCTGAGCAGGGTGACGTGCCGAGGTGATGCCTCGGAGAGTTTTTGTTGTGCCCCCCTTATTTATTGTTCGTTCGGGGAAGAACTTTGTGGAAAGTTCCGAATGGAATGTGTTCTGTGCGGTGTTGATGATATCGCCGAACCGATTGTTTTTGTTCATTTTCTTTTATTTGATTTGATGGGCGAAAGTTTCCCAGGCTCTTCTATAAAAGAAAACAGATTGCAGTTTTTCTTTCCCCGTGACTTGAAACCTTTTTTGAGAAAACTGTCGCAAGTGCGAGCACGCGTTATCGTACAGCAATACCACGCGTGTCGAATAAACCACTTAAAAGAACAAATAAAAATCATTGCGGTTCAACACGAAATCCACTCGCAATCATAACCGTTTAACTGCCAATTTTATTTGTCGATACAGTGCGATTCCAACGAGAGTTTATAAGCTATAAACGCACAGACAGACGTTTCGGTGTTACATAAAATCAAATCAACAGTTATCCCGCGCCTACATCACAATCAGGTTTAATCGCATATGTGACAAGTTAGCTGTTTGCCTACCGTGGCCAGGGTAACTAGCCCCCTGATTTCCCCTGGCAGCTCCCCGCCCGGGCTTGACTCCGAGGGCACCGAGGCGGGGAGGAGGATCAGGCAGGGCTGGCGGGCTGGCAACACGCGCCGCGCTAGCTCGCTGCCGATATCGCCTTGACTGACGGACGAGTATGCATTCAAATGGGTTACTTTACTTACCCGCTTCTCCCCCTCGGAATAAACATCTCGGAGTTTCGGATCCGCCGCCAATTTGGTACAGAATTTGTTGTGGAATGTCGAATGCTTTTTGAGGGCTGAATTGCATTTAATTTGCACTAAACAACGTTTTGTTTTGATGGTATTGGCCTCCAAGTGGATGTTAAGCGATTTTTGGAATTGAATTGTTAATTTTCAGCTGGAAGTCCTTTAGAGAGAGTGAACTACTGCATACTAATGTGGGTGTTTGTTCAATTTCAGCGTAATGGCGAGATTATTTTGTTTCAAACGTTTTCACAAATAAAAATAAGAAGCAGCTCTACAAAGCACCCGGGGAGCCGTTTCGACGAACACGTAAACAAAACCATTGGCAAGAGTACTACCTATAGAAAGCAGTTTGCTTAATTCTGTAGCATTTTTACGCTAAGCTTTTTAAGTTATCATTAAAATTAAAGCAATTCTAAAATCAGTTAAGTACGTAGTATTAAAGTTATCGGTAACTTTCACCTGCCTATTTATGAAATAAGTATTCCCATCTACCACCCTGCTATGACACCCTAAGTGGGGACAGATGGGACAAAAAGTCCAATCTTTCACCCTTTTTGCAGCAAGGTTACAGATGAAACTATTAATTTAAAACGTCCAATCAGACTTTTATTCCTAACTATCCTCTAATTTAAGAAATTACCTATGTTAACTTGAATTTAATTTCAGGTGAAAATGGCGCTGTTTAAATGTCTCTATTTTATATGAATAGGACGCTGAAATATTGCAACATAATCAAGCTCACAATTCAACCTAAATAGGTACATAAGTTTAGTTATTAGGTAGCTACTTTTATTTGTTTAAACTGACACATAGGGCGGCTTGCACCAGAATCGCTAAACGCGTTTAACTCTTAAATAGTATTTAGCGAGTTGTCAAGTCATACAAATACGTCAGATTTAAATCGATTTAGCTGTTAAACACATTTAGTGATTCTGGTGCAAGACGCACTTACCTACTTTTTCCAGAACTCTACAAAAGCGTGTTCAGCTGTGACGCTAATGTTCCTAATGCATATTATTTGATGGCTATTTGGGGCTAATGGCGTCTTGCTGTGTTATGGGGGTAGGCAGGGGGTGTAATTCGATTTTAAGGAATTTCCATGTGGTTATGGTGCACGTTAGCCGGTAGCGTTAGTGGTGATTTAATAAAACTACACAGAAAATAAACAGAAGTGATATTGGTTGACAATAGGGGTGCGTTTCAAGTGTGCAAGGGTGCTTAAAAGCTCGGTACTATTCACAAACATTTTTACTTAGATTTATATAGTTTTTTGGCTATAATTCACGCAAGAAATGTAAAGTGAATAATGAAAATAAATTATACTTAACTAAAATTATTAAACTTACTAATCTAACCTCTATTTCTTTTGTAGTAATAAGTGTATTCATACAAATAAGTTTTTTTTTCGTACTAATAAATTTGTTCGTACGTTTTTTGACTGAATTTGAGTAGGTTTAATAAATTCAATGGTCTCAATCTAACTATTATATCATAGGCTTACTTACTCTAACAAAAGATCATTGATTTTAACAGTTAATTTACATGTTTAAGTTGCGGTAGCTAAACTTATTGTTTATTTATTTAGTAAACTTTCTGAAATATGTATTTATAATATGTTGATATATCTTTTGTGTTCTTTTTCTTTTCTTTTATGTATAGTTATGTAATTTTTTTTTTTTATCAGTTTTAGTACCTTTAAAAACACGCCACACCATCTTTTTGCACGCCCAGGAAGACTGGCAGACAATGCTCTTAGCATTAAGTCCTCCTAGCATGTGTGAAATTTTAAAATAAATAAATAAATATGACAGAAAACCGGAAACGTGCTATAAAACTTGACGATCCTCAAAATAGCGTTTATTTTATACAAAATCGTTTCTACGTTAAAATTAACGGAATTAAGTGCACGCGCCGAGTATTCACAGGTTTGTTTCCAAGCTCTCCCAAAAATATAAAAATGATTTAAGTATTATTTAGATAATCATGCATAGATCTACTTCAATTTTAGTTTATCAAGGAACTTATAAAAATACGTACAATATAAGGTTAAAAAAACATAATAATGTAAAAATACTTTTGCACAAAAATTACGCACAATTTCATGCAAATGTAAACCGTGAGCGATGAAAGGTTTAATTGCAATATACTTACTAATAATACTAAGTAAATTAACTTTCAAATAAAAAAATATATTTAAAGAAATAACTATGGTTAGCTCAGTTAAATGGCATGTTTTTTTATAAGGTTTAATTTCCATCAGGTATTTCGGTCCATATACAAAGACCCCTTTTTTTCTTCAAAATATTTCTTATAGTCTTAGTTTATTGAAAGTCATGCTACTCGTATATAAAACAGATAAAATAACCTAGGTTAGGTTAGGAATGCACCATATTTGCCGTGTAGGGCAATTAGACATATAAATAAATTCGGGTTATGCCCGACAGATGGCGCTCGCATCTCGCGATATTCATACGTTCGTCTAATTAGGACAATGTTTTGTTTAAAGAAATTAAAAGCTGTTGTACTGTATGTGAATATACTGTTATGACCCCCTAACAAATTACTATTTCATTTCAAATTTTAAGGATCTCTGTGGTCCTAGAGGGACTAATAGGAGGTGCGAGAAGAGGGGGTTCGATATCCAGATTAAGACAATTTGCAAAGTTCAAGATCTTGTTATTACCTGAATATATCTGGTATCAAAACTAATTTAAAGAAATCATAAAAAAATTGTCAGATTCTTATCAAGATTGTAAACCTTCGATACTTTAACAGTTACTAGGTATGTAGTCAAATTGCCTGTATCATAAATCTGAACAGCGTCCTATCTACTGTTGCAGACAGTTGGACATCTCCACTCTGGAAGAGCCTCGTGCGGAGGACGATGAGTGAAGGAATTCTATTCCTTCACTGATCGGCCTCTGTTTTCGACCTACTCGAAGTTTTTAAATTCCTTTTTATAATTTTATTTTATTTTGTGTTATGTGTTGTAATATGGATTAAGTTGTCCGAAATAAAAATTAATTTAATTTAATTTAATAAATGTTATTAAGCAATCAATTGATTGCTCTACTTTATGGACCAATCAAACAAGGTGGTCCCTTCCTTAAAAGGGAACATCTTTATTTGACACCGTTCATCAGTGATCCCTGAAGGACGATTGAATTGCACATGGGAACAGGGAAATACGATTTACAAAGGAGGGTACCTACTACTGACAATAAAACCGTACAATTAACCAAATAAACATCCAGAGGCGTCCATTTTCTAAATAATCAACGAGAGACAAACAAATGCGTAAATCGAAAAAAGCAATAACAATTTGGGCGTCGTAACTAAAATCCTACACATTAGTCCCCTAATTTCCAATTAGCAAGCAGGTAGCGTAAAAAGACGCCATTACAGACACTTCTCGTTTCCCGCCGAATGGATCCACCCGCCATCTTGTTTCGTTCGGAAACGCGCGCGTGCGAATTATTGTCCACTCTGTGCATATGTTATGTTGTTTATTGAATTAATTTCTGTGCTGGCTATCCTCTTTGCTTGGATCTTTATTTGGGTATTTCGAGTGTCTGTTGGTTAGTGCGCTATTTATTAGTTGATCGTTCTTTTTGGACATATTTTCGCAGCTTTGTCTGCGCGCTAATAATGGATGTTTTCCATGACTATTTATCTGGATAAAGTAAAAATCCTGAAACAAAGAGAATTTGTTTAGCAGTGAATATCTAGAGATAATGACAACACATTAGATAAATAATTGAATTGAAGGTAGACATAAATAATTATTACTTATTAAAATTTACAATAGATGGCGCTAGTGGTACGGTACAAAGGTTCTCGTGGTTTGATCATAAAATGTTATAAAGCTTAGCTTCTTTTCATCGCTCTTGTTATATTTAAACTTTTATAAAATTGAGTTCTGTTGCAAAACAATAACTTTGGGTTAACGATGACGATAATACTTTGACAAAATTGCAATCACAAAAACGGTTGGGACATCACATTTACAGTAATTAGAAAAGTTTGATACGTTTTGCGAAGGAAAATTAGTATTTTGTGGCGTGACTCGTTTTGTACAACGATAAAAGCCATTTAACGTGAAACAAGCCAGCTCCGGCCCGCTGCCACCGCGGCACCGCCTCCACGGATAAGTCCTGGTTTATAATTACATCTAGACAGACATCGGCTAATCTAAGACTGAACGCGTCTCAATTGTGCTGATGCATAACCAGATATTTCAAAATGGTCGTTCGAGGGCGTTCAGTTTTTAACCCCGACGCAAAAACGACGGGGTGTTATAAGTTTGACGTGTCTGTGAGTGAGTGTGTGTCTGTCTGAAGCAACGTAGCTCCTGAATGGATGAAACGATTTTGATTTTGTGTTTTTGTTTGAAAGGTGAATTAGTCGGAAGTGCTCTTAGCTATGTTTGATGAAAATCGGTCCAAGATTTGGGGGTTTTATTAAGTTTTTAATTTAATTACTTGCAGACTTTTATGTTCTAAAAAAACATCGGTGATTTATCTACCATTTCTCTATTAAGTAATCAAACTAAACACTACATTTTAATATTATATTACGAATGGAGTTTCTTTAACTCACTAATGTGTTAGGAAAGGCTAAGTTTAAAAAAGTTTAAACTTTTCAGAACAATCATTGCTTAATCAAATTCGGTATAACCCGTCCCTCTAACCGTGAAAAGTTAGTGGAGAATCCGAAGCGACAATAGAGTCCGTGAGGGCAGGTCCAAATGGTTTATTCTTATATGCGGACTACATGCCGACGGATTTTAAACCTGAAAAAAAAACACTGAAACTACATTTAAACTTTTTTTTTATTATGTCAACGTTGTTTAAAATGAGCAAGTAAATGTTGATAATTAATACATTTTCAACGAATTTGTAGATAGGATAGAGGCTGCTTCAGTGCTCTACTCAAAGATTTCGTAACGTAACTCTGTAATTATTATTATATTATTAATTATAAATTTTATTGCACACACAATAGAAAGAAATTACTTACAGAAAAACACATAGGTAAAAGATATAGAGAGTAAAATGGGTGGCCTTATTGCTAAAAGCAATCCCTTCCATACCACCATTAAAAAATGATAGATATATAGATTAACACTTTATTGTACACAAAGAAGAAACAGGACACAAGAGAAACAATTAAAGATAATGTACAATGACGTAGAGTAACTTAAAAAAAAAACGGTCCATTAGTGTTTTGTTACTAGTGCACTGGAATTTTGTTTCGGCTAGTTTTCGTCTAGTTTAGTAGTGACGTTAAATAAATCCGGTTGCTTGTAGTCCAGCCTTACCGCCGGCCGCTGGTTAATTGCGTAAACCCTCGTCTAAGCCTAGTTTTAGTGACAATTTATTTTGGTCATAACCGCCTATGTACAGGATGTATTACGTTTGAATGGCCTCGTTTGGGGACGGTGGGCCGGTGGCCATCTCGCCTATCTGCCAGATAAAGTAGGCATAATGCCGCCTGTTTAAACTTCCGGTAGTAATAAGTGTGCCACATGTGCTGGTAAATTTTCATAGGAAGTATGAAACATACAGATATGAGTTCATACTATGAAGATTAGTAGCGAACTTGAAATAAATTATAATAGAAGTGGCCTACTTACGATGGAACTACGAGTATGTGCGTTTATTTCTTCTTCTTCTTATTTATGGTTTCTATCCATCATTTCGACAGACAATTTTGCCAGTGTGAAGTGTATGTTTGAAATAGTATTTAGTCAAGTCGAGTATTCCCTTCGGGGTGACAACGACAACTTTCTAAAATGACAACTTCCGAAAACGACAACATTCGTCAAGTCGGCTGTCGCTTGTCTTGAAGGCAAAATGGTATTGGTTAAAATTCCATCAAAATAAATGCGTTATGTTCTTGCAAAAATTACAGAACTACAATCGCACTTAAATTTCAATCAACACTATCAAAAACTGTGACGGTTTCTTAAAAATTTTATTTATAAAAGTCCTTCAGTATATAACTACAGTAAATAATACACACCCTTTACAGAACAAAGCAAATAAAATCAAATTTATATGACAAACTATTGTTTAAAATTCAAATGTAACGTGTGAAATCTTGCCCCAGCTTAATTGTATTGACCGAATGTACCCCCACCCCCTCGCCCCCCTAGGGTCGTAGAAGGGTCACTTCGTGTGAGGAAATACAATAATATTGTGATGAAGAGCCTGGTACCCTCCTAATGGCTTTAATAAAGGTACGAATTTACGTTTGTTTGTATTTATGATTTTATTTCGATATGTTTAATTAAAACTAGGATTGGCTTGTGTGATACTGTTCGCAGCTAAATGTAAAATACTGTACTTCATAGTTTAAAGTAAATAAATAAATATTCATAAATAAATATTCATGGACTTTACACACAACGCCCTCTAGTCCCAAACTAAGCAAAGCTTGTGATATGGGAACTAGTTGGCTGATAGAATACTTATATACTTTTTTTTTGTAAATACATACTTATAATATATAGTAACACCCAGACATAGAACAAACATCTATGTTTTCCACGCACAAATGTTTGTTCTCGGTGGGGATCAAACCCACGACCCACAGCACGGAAGGCAGAGCCATTACCGACTGAGCTGTGACGCCTGTCAAAGTATGTGTGTTATTTGAAAACGATGAATATTAAAGAAGAGAAGAGTGACAAATTCATAGTTATAGCTTCGTTCGTTCGTATTAAGTGGCCATCTCTGATGACGGAGTCTTTAGGACGCTTCAAGGCCCCCGTCGTGGCTTAACGACTGCTAAAGCCGGGACCGACAGTTAAACGTGACATAAAATGCATATAAATGCATTTTAGAATTAAAATTGTTTTAATTTATGATCTGACACGTCTGGTTTGGTGTAGAAATCAAACTGTTTTGTAAAATCTATCTTGGTACATTTATTATTGGAACCAAGCTATTTTGTGTTTGACCTAATACTTACCTACACTATAAAGTCATTATTATTTATCTAGATTTTAATTTTAATAGGTTATTAAATCCTGTGTACCTTACTAAGAGAACATTTAAGAGAGCATGCATTTAACTTATACCTACTTATAAAAGAAAAGGTAAAAACATGTCTCTGACACATTTATACCAACATTTAATTAAAATTTTAGTAGATTTGAGGTCTGTGGTCGACATCTCTGTAACATAGTGTTATTTTTGTTCTAATGCTCCAAAATGTCAATTTCGGGCTCGGTTTATGTTAATTTACATTGTTTTACCTTTTTGTTCCGGGAAATTGTAATGGCTTATTTTATTGTCAAAGGTTATCGGACGTACACACAATTTGTATTAGCCGAATTTTAAACAAAAACAATTGACAATTGTCATGAAACCTTCATGCACCCACCTGTTTCGTTCTAAAATTGAATATGAGTCAATTAAAAAAGTTTTTACTGTTGCTATGATGACTTATTTTTTTTTAAAGTACATTATTTTGTTAATTACTTGCAATATCTGCAGTTATTATATTTTAAAATGTAGATCATGAAGTAGAGAAATTTCAATGAAGCAATATTCTAAACAATGCACATAGGTGATGTCGTCAGTGGAGGTGCTCAGTGGGGCAATGCATCGTTATAAGGTAGTGGTTACCACTTAACATCAGGTAGGCCAACGGCTTGTTCCATCATTTAGTAGTATATTTTTTTGTACTTATTAGTTTTAATAAAATATACACTATATACACAGGCTGAAGTGGCAGTGGGCGGCCATGTTTGCCGTAGAACCAACAATCGTTGGAGCAAACTAATACTTGAGTGGAGACCACGTGTAGGCAAGCGTAGTGTAGGACGCCCTCCGGCGAGATGGGGCGACGATCAGTGAAATGTAGCTGGCAGACACTGGATGAGAAGAGCCGAAGACCGAGCTCAATGGCGCGTCTTGGTAGAGACCTACGTCCAGCAGTGGACGAGTATAGGTTGATGATGATGATGATGACACCATATACAACAATGTTCTCCAGACTCTGTTTGTTTCAATAAATAGATTGCAGTGCAATCGTCCGAAGCGGAATAAACTTAAAGTTTGGGCAGTACGTGTACACAGCAGTACATCGATAACTGTAACAGGTGCGCGGTAGTGTCGGGGTGAGTTACTGTTATATTTACACGCTGCATCGATGCAGGTGAGTTACTGCAAGATCGTGCACTATGCCACATCTTGTTTGGTTTAGGCAGCTCCCTTTATTTTGTAACTAGTAGTTACCCGCGACTTCGTACGCGACTACCGTTTCCGACATTATATTTATTATCTGTGCGTGTACCGCGCGGATACCCAACCTACTTTGAGAAAATTGACATTACACCGAATCCGTACTCGAATGTCAAACGTTAGTCGTTGGACCAAAGAGGTAGTACTACGTTCTGTCAAACTGACGTGACATGACATGACACCATCTTCTTGCCAATTGGCGCTGCTAATCCCGTTTTTTCATTTTATCCTGTAGATCCTGTTAATTATTCGGGATAAAAAGTAGCCTATGTGTCAATCCAGGTTACGAACTACATACATGCCAAGTTTTATCCAAGTTGGTTCAGTAGTTTAGACGTGATTGAAACACAAACATCTAAACATCTAAACTTTCGCATTTATAATATTAGTAGAATTATATGTTCGAGGAGAGAAAGGCTTCATAGGAAAGTCTGTAAAATATCAGTTTAGTCCTGCATTTAATTACCCTGTTATAAAATTCTCATTTTGAGTTTTTAGGTATCAAAAAAGCTACTAAAGACTACTAATTATTCTAGACATAAAATATATACGTCTGTTTCATAATTGAAAATAGATAAAGTAACTTTTTTGACGATTAAGTTAACCAACAAAGAAACATCTTATTTCATAGACATATTCATGATATAAATAAATTAAAAGGTAAAAAAACCTCATGGAATCTTATAAGCAGTAACTAAACTAAATAAACTAGTATAACGTCTTGTGCAAATACATACTGCTTATTCTATTTACGCCATTTTTACTTAATACCAAACCTTATTTTCCCTATGTGGTACCTACAGCAAAAAGGCAATATCACGACATACAATAGAAAATCTGCTTGTTTGCAGAGGACTGCTGGACGGGATGTCTATAACGTCTGAAATGTTCCAAACTGTCCCTATATCCATAGTTCTGAGGGGTAATCACGATCAAATCTGACAGTCGCCGCGTTACGTAAACCTAACATATTCGAATCATATTGCGCGTTAAGTCCAGCTCGACTGCCGAACGTTGTAGCGTCACCGCGCAGTGTATCTTGGATACGATGGCGTTACGATACGTTTTCGATTGTCACATTTATTCGTGATTAAGGCACTGGTCTAAGTTAATTCGGCAAATATACAATGTTAAGGAATATTTTTCTAACTTGAAAATGAGAGAAATGTACGCCAAATTCTGGTGGTTCTAACCTCTTTTTACTTTGCATATTCGGGTATGTGAAAATGAATAAGTACTTACTTATGTGATTTTTTAAAACTCTGTAACATAGGTGACGTTTCGAGTAAATAAAAAAAAACTGTTTATTTTTAAAAAAGCCCCTAAACCGTGGTTTTCGTATCGATTTTACGTGGGTACTGAATTTTCTTTACAGTTTTCGTTTACACCATAGTATGTACACTTAAAAATTAACATAACGGTGAGCTTATCTCAATTAAAAAAAATGCCTATGATCCTTTTTTTGTCTTATTTGCTCATGTTAGTCATAGTTTTAGCTGAAAACAGCAGAATCGATTTAAACTGTATCTTGTGATGATTTGAAGTAACTCTATTTTCATATTGTACCTAAAAGTATTATGAAAATAAAGCTGAAAATAAATTAATAACCTCAATGGTCAGATTTCAACCTTCATAAACCTAACGTCTACCTTCGTAAACAGTAATTATAAGCAAGAAAAAAAGTATCACTGCCTTTACAGTCAGCGGTTGTTGTAATGACACATGCTAGCGCTAAAGCAACGCTTAACGCGCGAAACGCAGAGGAGGTATTTGTTTAGGACACGCTAAATGGCCTCCGTTTAGCGGCTGGTCAGGTAAGAGGTTGTGGGCCTATTCATAGGCGGAAGCGGGTAAATAAAAGTCAAATTTAGATTTTTTTGATACATTATAGACAAACGTTTGACCGCAATCTCACCTGATGGTAAGTGACGATGCAGCACATTTGCTTAGAAGAAATCTATTCTCGCTCCTTTTATTCAATAAAAAGGCGATGCTTATAGCGGCCACATTACGCTGAAAGAAAACTGGTCATGCCTGCGTTTGGTCCAATTTATTTGAAGTGTGTAACAGCCATTAACGTGAACGCTAAAGATAACGATTTGTCGACAAAATCGTGATTTTGTTAGGATGGCAGGAAATAAGTTAAGTGTTTGGTCAATACAGATTCATATTTCTGTAAAACTATTAAAAAAAACAATTCTTTTCCAAAACGCGTCATTCTTACGTCCAAAAGCACTACCTTACAGGGTGATACAGGTGCGAGATGAAATGGCCGCCGTGTATACAGGGTGTTCATTACGATATTGCGCCCGAATATTTCCAGCGGTTTTTATTAGCTGTCATAACGTTTTGCTTTTTGATGAGAATTGAAAACGCGTGATGGGAGGGCCGCCATTGTCGTCATTGTTTAAAGCTATTTGTTTCGTTTGACGGCGCCTTTTCAACGATTTGGAATTTGATTACTGGGAGTGTTGATTTTGGACCGTTTGGTTAATTCTGCTGTTGGATGTTTTTGTAACACTTAACGTGTTATGCCTGTTGAACTCAACGAGGTGTATAACACTCTCCAACTTTTTGCTGATGGCATTTGAGTGTCATTTTTTGTAACACGAATGCCAAAAGACGATTGGTTACGCTGTGACAATCTGACTTTCTCGTAAAGTAAATATATTATACCTTAGATAACTATATTAATGACAAAACTGCATGGCCCGAGGTCGCTCCAACCATCGACAGCTAACTACTCGACTTGCAATGTCAGTGCTATTCTCGTGTTCTATGTATATTTCTTTGTAAAAGCGATCATACAAAAAACGCTAAGAACCAGGCCGTAATTTCTTGCCCGTTCTTCTAGGCTCTGGTCGCGTGGAACTGGCACCTAGAATCACCTAGTTATATAAGACGATTCTAAATGATCTTTGTGATTTTATTCAATAAAGAAATTTTGACTTCGACTTTGACGCTTATGCGATCTTTGTCTCAAAGAAAATATCTTTACCTTCTACTGAAGGAAGATACAAAACCATTGCTTGTTTTGTTCAAAATAACGTTGATGATGAAAACACAACAAGGTACTAAACCCCCATTAAAACTTCTAAACGGAAAAATAAATACAAAACAAGCACTTCCTCCGTGAATTTCCAAAGACCCCGAACTTTGCGAACGCATCTCGTATTTTATGACTTCTATATTCAAAAGTTTCCGTTATCTGTGCAATGTAACTTCTCCGCCAATCGCAATCGGCGAACGTCAATGTCTGCGGTGAAGAAATTAAAAGTTTGTCAGTTCGCTTCGGGCGATCGACGCCGGCGGTCGCAGCGCTAGTTTGATTACTGCAATGACACAGAATATTCTATCTTGTCTCCTGATCTGCTGAATTTTAAATGATTCTATTCTTCTCAAGCGTAATTAATTTTAATTATAATAATTATGTAGCTAACCGAATCAGCTGACAGTACTTTCTTGAATGTTTTTTCTAACCTAATATTGATCAAAGTCTAATATCAATAAACGTTTTTTGTACCTTGTGATATCCAGTTTAACACATGTTATACAAAGCTTTTAGCTATCATTTATGCTATCAATCAATCAGAACCCTCAAATAATAGGTATTTATTTATCAGAACATTCCATCAAGTTACTTAAAAACCATGAAGTTGCGTAATAAATCGTAAATTAACGAGCCCCGTGTTGGGCGCCAGTGTTCTTAATATTCATACGCCAAAGTTTGAAAGAACTGAGAGAGCTCATCAAATCGTAACCTCTCATCTAGATACTTGCAGGGTATTAGAATGAAATAGGTTCTATTATAACCCATGGTATTAGAGAAGTTTTGTCATGGAATAATTTCTCGATTTTGATATTGTATTTTTGTAAAAAACGCTTAATTTGACAGCAACGCTAAAATTATAATTTCGTGCCTGTGCTGGTATCGAAAAGTGGAAAAATTATTGGTTGTGGTGCAACCAGTGGCTAGTTGACTGAAACACGAGAAGTTCGGGTTAAACTCCTGCACTAAGACAGGTGTCATGATTGTAAAAAATATGTAGAAATACAATGACACCAAATAACCTAATAATGAGAAAAACAATATTTATGGACATATCACACGACGCCCAAACTAAGCAAAGCTTGTAACTAGATACTGATAGAATACTTATCTAAATTTTTTTGTAAATACATACTTTTAATACATAATAACACCCAAACAGAACAAACATCTATGTTTGGCACACACAAATGTTTGTTCTCAGTGAGGATCGAACCCACAACACGGAAGGCAGAGCTAATACCGGCTGAGCTGTGACGCCTGCTGTTTACCAGATGATAGTAATTTAAAACATTTTGTCATTGAACTTTGAAGTGGCACTAGCTTCTAGCCACTTGAGACAGTCTAGATAACTTGAGCTTTCCATGAATCTATACAGATCATATTTGTAACAGTCTGGAGCTCAATATTAAAATATTATTATTTTCATAAATAAATATTGACAAACTAAATTCCACCATAGATAAAAATACACTATTCTTTAGAAAATAAAGAAGAAGAGTTTTATACATTGAGTAGATAGCACGTATAATAGCAAACGTATAAAATAAATTCAATCTTCATAAATGTTCTATTATTGAATGAATGAATGAAAAACTCTTTATTGTATACCTTACAAACAAATAAAAAGTAAACAAAACAAGAAACAGTTTAAAAAAAAAACCAGCTGATTTTCACAAGCTTTTAGACACTCCAACAATCCCATTCAAGCACAAGCAATCTTCATAACCTCACAAAAGTGCATTTGACTTTAATTTCGGTCTAATTGTATTTTGTTCATTTCATTTGCGCCGCGCGCGGAGCCCTTGAGAAATCACATAGCAGACGATATGAGCACTTAATGGAGTATTCTGTTCCCCTTCTTCGCTAATTGAACCAAGATTATTGCGGTGAATGTGTGAATTTTCAATTTATTTCTGCTTTTGGATGGAAATAGCTAAAATAAGGATATAGCTTGATTAAAATCATAAAAAAAACAAGACAATCTTTGCTCCTTGAGTCAAAAAGTACCCGATTCTGGAAATCTATGGGAGGCTTTAAGCAATGTTGACATAAAAAATACCTACTGAAAGGATAAGCAGGTAGAACTTTTTACTAATTTCTTGTTGAGCTTATCTCTAGAATATCTACGGATGGAAATGATAAAACGAAGAATGATGACAATATTGTTTCATAGATAACCCTAGACTGAAAAGATTGGTCAAATAGTCCCATAGAGTACGAAAATGAACAGAAAAACCATGTTCAAATGTAACGCAACTTCAGCTGTAGTTTTCTATAAATGACTTCAAAAAAAGAACAGTCGATCAAGCCGACCGTAACCGTTCCCGAAGCTCTCTGATTGGTCGAGAGAGCTCCGTAGAGTGCCATAGATTCGAATAACTGCCGTAGACAGAGGGTGCATTCTGCACAAAGGTACAGAAATATGTGTCCGGTGCTAAACATTAACGATTATGGCCAAGTCACGTCTAATTGCGAATGTGGACGTGGCTCTGCGAGATGCAGCCAGTTGCGTTAAGATTTTGGCAAACTCATTTCGGTACAAGTCACGTTCTGGAAATGTATTTTGTGCTTTCGATTTGTATTCAGTTTGTTACTTGAATGGGTTTAAATTAAATAATTTAAAGATAAAACACTGGGTTGCCAAAATAAATAGGTTTTTGAAAACATGCGTAGAGTTTATCTTCTTCAAAAGATTTTAAACGGGGTTATAACGCAGGATTATTTGCTTTGGTTTATGAGTAATTTTTCGATGATGAAGTAAAATAATTGTTATTTAGCAATATGTATCGTTTGATTCAGAATACTTAATAACATAATGGAAGATTCCAAACCAGACGAAAATAAACTCACATTTTTTCTACTCAGACTCACCACAATAATATTCAAAATCATAGCCTAACATTTTCTGCTTGTTCACTACTGCATAAAGCGGTCCAAGCTAATTGTAAGCGCACGTTATCGCGAGACAAACGCGCTGGCTGCGCAACGCATAACCATTACCGCTTTTTGGTTTCGCGAAATTAGCGCCTTTTTGCATACTCTCGTCCCGGTGATAGGAACAGCTATTGCCTTTTCTTTTGCGCTGTGTTTAGTCGATACGTAATTGGTAATGGTACGATTTGAATAAGTTTAAATTATAAAAAAAATCGAGGAATTTTTTTTTCGAGAAAACTCATACAAATTCATCACTTCTTTTTTTAAGAAAAAATTAGTGATGATTATGCATCCCTACTCTGATCTGATTTTGAAATACACAAAGAGTTAAAATAATATTGGTCCTTGATCCATTGAATATTTAAAATTAAATGACTTGACGTTATTTTAAGACCACCCTTTTGATCAACCCTTTTTAAGATTCAGCATTCTTTAATTAAAAGTTTTAATAATTAGGTACTACAACGTCCCGTTTATAGGGCTATGGGTGAAAAGTGACCCTAACGCCATATAAACAATATTGATTACATGCAAAAAACAGATTATTGATAACCACACTACCGTAGCAAATCTCGTAGCAAAACTGCGTAGCACTTCGTAGAGCTGCTACGACGATCAAGCAACTGTAATAAGCCAGCCAGTCGGTTTGACGTTGTGTTTGAAACAAATCACAGTTTTCATGTTGGCAGTTGTCATTCTAATATTATCATGATTTTAATAAAATAAATTGCGAAAAAAATTAATAAAAAAAATAATGAACCAAAAAAGGTTGAAAGACAGTTTAAAAAAAATCATGCTTCTTGATTACGATAAAAATTGAGACAAAATGCGGTTAAGAAAAAAGCTAGATTAAATTATGATTATTTATTTCAAATTAAATTAGTTGCACGTTTTCATTACATTATTCCGTACAAATACATTTTATTTGCCATCACCTGCTAGAATCCTAAGTCCGTATATATAAGACGGGCGATCGGTCTGTCTGTTTAATTAACATTCCGACAAGACGCGGGAATTAAACCGATATCACTTCGGCACTTATTGACAGAAGCCTCGCAGTCAGGTGCTGCAGCCGACAGGTGAAGACAGAACACCTTTCTTATAGTAGACCGTCCATTTTTTATGAAAAAAAAGACTGTTTGCTCGTTTGCCCCTTGTGCTCTACCACCTCCACAAGGGATGACATTATGGATACCACAGACGAGGGAGAAAAAGGCGAAGTTATACTTGAACTTTGTCTAGTGTTGGTTGTCATCTTTGACACGCAAGAAGAAGGTACCGATTTTCATACTAATGTATTTTTCCAATTATGGGCGAAAAGAATACAATTTTGCAAATAAATAACTGTTGTTGGCTTTTATCTTTGGTCTTTTGGTCTTTTTTTGCGGTACTTATATCATATTTAGTTGAAGAAAAAAAAAACGGTTTTTAATATTTTTATTTAATAAGATAATATATAAATAATAGTATATTTGCTTAATTAAATTTTAGATTGATATAAAATTGAGTTCAACTGTTAAACATGCATTTACAAAATTAGATATATGTATTAAAATTGGCCTAGATGGCGAGTATTATAATATCTATAGTACTTATTTACCACTTTTGTAAGTTAGTGCGTTGCTGCAGCACATTACTGCGAGTAAAGTTGCTTGCCAGACGAGCATTCGACAGGCTCCACTCCAAATCGACATCATTTTGAACCCTTAGAGTACTTCTATATACTCGTAATAATACAGGTGTCAGTCTAAAAACCGTATGTAGTAGTACCAATTAATAAATACGGTATAGATTTTTTTTTCAATATTACGACAAAAAACCTTTGGGCTCTGTTTTTGTCTTTAGATTTAGTACTTACTTTAATTTAGCTTATTTACCATAATGACTGTATGTGCCAAAATAAAAATAAATAAATAATAAGTCAAACGCGTGTCGCGTGTATAAACAGTATTTCAGTCACATAATTAATTAAATATTATTTTTTTATTTCTGAGAAACAAGTAGATGGTCCCCCTGATTGTAAGTGGTTGCCTTTGCCTCACAGAAAAAGTCTATTTGAAAATCCAATATTTTTCAACTTGAAAAAATATTGAAAAAAATATGCAGGATTTTTAAAAGTAGGTACGACACCATAGTGAGTCCCACTAAGAAAAGCTATGAAAACAAAATTGCTCATAGGATACTTATACAGAGTAAATGAATTAGAAGAAGAAGAAGATACTCATGTAGGTATTTAATTTTTTTTAATACATGAAACAAACAACCACAATTATTTTTCGAAGAGTAGAATAAACGATACCAACTCTTTCTACAGATACACCCTGACCCAAAATAAAAATTAGATATTCAATAGAATATTCATAATTTCATCCAGATTCAATGGTTTGATATATTCAGATTGACATTTGACCACAGATGTTACTATAGTTGGTAGGAGAATGTCGTGTTCGAGCTGTTAAACTGTCAAGTTGACACTGTTACTGTCAGTTGGTTGGTTTACGGAATGCATGACACCTTAACTAATGTAGATGTTATAACAGAATAACCTTAACTTACCTAAGTATACCTATTATAAAAAGACTATTATAACAAGTTTATATTATTTTGTTTAGTTTAACTTATGAATACTTGTTTAAAATTTATATTTGTTACGCCTGTTTAATTTGAAGTCATACGATTAAATAAATAAATAAAAAAACTTGTTACATTTTCAAACCTGCTCTTTTGTATATTTTTCATGTTGAAAATGGTTCATAAAATACTTATAGTATAAGTAGACAGAGAAATATAATTTTTATATTCTAAAAACCCAAAATAAGTAAGGTAAAGTATTGCTACTGAAATAGATAAGAAGGGTTAATGTAGGTAACAATAGTTTCCGCTAAAAATATGTATATTTGTTTAAAACAAAGGCAATGGCACGTACCGTCCGAAATATTAAAGTAGGTTTTCCGGTGAACCTCATTACATATTATCCTACCAAAAATAAGTATTAACTTGTCACTTCAAATCAACAGTTAAAGTAAAATAGGCTTTATTATTTCGGTTTTAAATTCAATATGAACTGACAGTTATTAGGTGCTCTACCAAAGTCCGTACCTACCTACCGTACAATCACGATTAAACTACTGTCTTACTAAATTTTTAAATTCCTTTTTTAAGAGTCCGTTAACAATATTATAAAGAAAACTATTATGATAGCGTTTGACATATGTCACAGTATGACAAACTTCAAAACCTCATTCCTGTCACAAGCAATTTGATCAGTGGATTTCAAAGAAAAACTATCTGACGTTCCCATATCACAAGCTTTGCTTAGTTTGGGACTAGAGGGCGTTGTGTGTAAAGTCCATGAATATTTCGTTGTGTGAAATGTGAAAATGAATTCTTTCGAAGTTTTATTTAGATTTTTGTTAAAAATGTGACGTAATCTTTCTGTCAAACGTAAAGCCTAGCTTATGAATGCTTCTAGTGGTAATTTGATACATGTAACTATTATTTACACTAGGACGGAAGGCTATAATTATTAACGACGGGCGCGCGTGTTTAAAACTACCCGCGCGCACATCAAAGTCAGATAGCGCCGGTTGCTATGAGAAGGCTTGTTTATAGAGGATGTCAGGAGGGGAGTGTGTTCATACTATGCTGGGTTTTAGATGAAAAACTTTTTTTTATACAAAAATAGGAATATGTTAGTACAGAACAGTCTTCGGTGGATGTTCACTGTGAGAATGCGGTGCTTTGTGGTACAGCAGGGGTATGCCAATCAAAGTTGAACTGCAAAGTTGAACTGCAAAGTTTTAAATCATGGTCAGTTCATACTAACTCATAGTTATTCTGTGACTAAATAGTGACATTATGACGTCATTTGATGTGTTTTCGCGCATATTTTGCTGTCAAGTGTCTAAAAAGAATGATCACGTGGTACAAAATTTTACCACGTGACCTGAAGAAATTACACTGGGCAGTGAAATATAACTTGACAGCAAAAGATTGGCATACGGGGGCTGATCACTCCTATTGGACGTTTCCTATGTATTGTGGCACTGCGTCAGATGTAGGAATAATATGTCAGATGTAGGTTATGTGCCTGAAGTTACTCTAATATCGAGATAAATTCTATAAAGAGCTCTACTTCTACTGAAAGGTCATTAGATACACTAATAGAATGACTAAGGCACGATAAAAAATTTATGCAACGTTTACATAAATTAAAAAGAATGCTACTTCAAAAATATGTACACAAATAACATACTTTTATTTTTCTTCTCGTAATTAAATTTTTTTTTATGCATTCATTCTTTTTTAACCCCCGACGCAAAAACGACGGGGTGTTATAAGTTTTACGTGTCTATGTGCGTGTGTGTGTGTGTGGCAACGTAGCTCCAGAACGGATGAACCGATTTTGATTTTGTTTTTTTTGTTTGAAAGGTGAATTAGTCGGGAGTGTTCTTAGCTATGTTTGATGAAAATCGGTCCAAGATTCGGGGGTTTTTAAATTTAATTACTTGATAACGTTTGACCGCAATCTCGACGTTATGTGATGATACGGTCGACGATGTAGCACATTTGCCTAGAAGAACCTATTCACTCTCCTCTTGAAAACATCCACGTGTTTGGAGACACAGACGCCGGAAAAGATAAAAATATAAATATAAAAGAAAATGCTTATTAAAAAGTGTGACTGCTCTGTACAAGTCCCAAGCCTATATATCCGCCGATAAGGCCTTTTGTATCTCAAAATAAATAAAATAGCTTAAATATGTCCGGTCCAGGCACCAATACCCGATAGAGGGCGCTGCAGATACGCGTTATGGTAAATTAGAGTACGGGTTATAATATTATCATATGTACTTCTGTATATTAGATTATGATAAGTTTGCTTTTAATATTTGATATAACCTTTTTGGCTACGGTTAAGGTAGTGAGATAAACACTGATTTGTTGTTTATATTTGTTTAATTAATACTGGTTCAAAGTACCAATTAAAATAATTAAATAAAAATACTGATGAAAGGTAGATCGTATAAAGTTTGTTATTAACATAAAAATTATTAAATTACAGTCTATATTTTGTATATGATAAAAAACAAATATTTTTTCGAATGAACCTATACGTAGCTAGGCTAGCTATATTTTTAGTTACCACCTGGATTCCAAAAAAATAAATACGGTACGAAATACCTCCTCATAAATCCATAGAATATTTTCTCAAAGCAACGAAACACCAATATCATAAAATTCAAAAGCTGAAACAAAGCCACAGGAGAAATCTCCAACGAAACAAGAAAACTTCAATCAAAGTTGGTTCACCTTAGCTGTATATCAGAACAGTTTAAGGACAGTCTGATACTGGTTCGATTCCCGGGTCTATGCCATAAACATGAGCGCACACTATTAAAACTTGGACGCGTTTTGTGAGGCAAAATATTATTCGGACTACCTTTCTTGTATCCTCTTGTAGGGTTGCCAAATTCTAAATTTTTATTTTATTTTATCTATTATCTATTTAACAAGTTTTATACGGTTATGAGTTTATATTTCGTAGCTTGGATAGCTTCATTGAATAGTTAAATTAGGTATTTTTAACGCAATTATTTTTTTAGTTTATTCATATTGGTGCTGATTCGGTTAGTGAATTTTTTATATAAACTTAAAGACAGTGCTAAAATTGTACCCGTCTTTGTTGTTTATGAGAAAAGGACGATATTGCCATCCTATTCAGTGTTGTTAAATTAGGCTAAGTAGTTTAGAAAAATTAAACAACAAAATTGGCACAATTGTTGATTTTTTTGGCCAAATTTTTAGCTTTATTACCTTAAGATCTTATTGAGATAATTGATTGATTTTTCTACTCAATTTATTTTATTGCACGAATCTAACACATCTATTCTGCAATTATAGGTGTACTACATTATTGTTAAATATTTAGTAGTTGTTATTACTGTGTTTGTATCCTATATTATGAGTAAAACTGATTAATACGGAGTATTTTTTTTATTATAAAAAGCAATGAAAATGGTAGATATATCTCGATAGCCCTGGTACAGCGTCCAGCGCGGTTGTCTCATAAACATAGCGGCGTATCAGCGTGTAATCTGCCGGATTTGTCGATCAGCCCGCTATCCACTGGCCAGATTTGTACGCCCAGATTTGTACCGGGCTTTACCGCCGATACGAGCCATACGTTTTGCTTTTCTTGTCCGTGTTTACGAGAGGCAGGTGGAAAGCGTTCCTCTTTCGTTGCTTTATGATGTGTGCTGGTGAAATGGATGGAAAGATAGCTCGGGATCGGCTCTAGTTTATGGTGGATGGAATAGGGTTTATGGCATATGTCGCACAAAATATGTTTTTGTATGAAAAGTAACCAAAAGACTACCTAGTTAGAAAAAGTTCTAAAAATATTGCAAACTATCTAGTTAGAAAATTCGAGCTTAGAACCAAGTTTTAAATATACAATTGCAGCTTAGCTATTACGCTACAGTAAGGCCCTTTATAATTTTAAATTAAATTTAGGATTATGCCTCATTTCAGATATATTAAAACCATCATGGCCTAACCACTTGAAATAATCAAATCCATTAAAAATCATTTCGTCTCCCCGAAACCCGAGCCTGTCCCCCGCCAGATGTCTCTGTAACCATCAAGGCTTGGAGCGCAACACTTCAATACGATACCAATTAGACCCGCAATAACAATAAAAAAACTTTAATAAACAATGAAACGAGAGACGCCTGTAAATTCGCCAAAAACAGCCACCGAGACGATTACTCCCCCTTAACTGGATATAATTACGGTCATTTGGTGTCATCTTCCCCTTAACGAGATCATCAACATGGCGGTGAAATGGAACTTGGAATACAACTGTGCGTTAGTTTTTAATTCTAGAGTTTTCTGGGTTTATAGGTTAATCTTTGGAGGGTGGAAGTTTGGGGATTATAATCTGTGGGTGGCGAAATTATCAAGTAAAATGAAACCCATCAAAAAGTTAGCCACTGAAACAAAATAGACATAAAAACTCACATTAAAAAAAAACTAGAAACTAGAGTTGCGTAAAAGTAAAAATAGCTTTGTCATTTTTATTTTAGACTAATCTCCTCCAGTTTTAGTGGTTCTTAAGTAATAAAGCTACAAACAATAAATAATATTTTAAATTAATGTTAATGCCGCTGGTTTGCCCAAATGTTGGGTAGACGGTATAACTCAACAGAATGACACCGCGCGGTTAATGTGCGAATCTACGAGTAGGTACAGTCGGCGACAATAATATGTAACACCAATCAAAATTTTCAAAATAGACACGGTTCTCCAGTTGAGAGATTCACAAACACATTTCATAAAATTGTCTAGTTACATTCGTGTTTTATCATACTGGCGATTTGCGAGCGGGTTTAAAGTAACGCAGCTTACTGCATCGGCGACTGAGAAAACGTTACGCACCCGAGGCCATATTAGATAGATAGCGCTAAATTATTTATTTAACCACCACAAATTAACAATCAAGGAAAAACAGATAAAAATGAACTTAAAACTAAAATTTATAAAACTCTACTATTAGAAATGTCAAAGTTTAGATGTTTGGATGTATGTGTTTCAATCACGCTGTCACTACTGACTCGATTTGGATGAAACTTGGAATTTATTATAGCGATAAAGCCGTCCATTATATTACCTACTTTTTCTTTTATTTTTAAGTTTGTAAAACCAGTGTTTAGTATATAAGTACTTAATCAATACAAAATTATCTATCTACATGCATTTTTATGAAATCTGGTATCGTAACATAATCTTTGAAAATTATGACTTGTATGCATCTAACTGTCGCTGACTGTACCTCCTACCTGCAGAATATTTATTATGATTACCCCCTAAAGCCGTGATAGATAAGCTGTTTAGCTATTTAGGTAAAGTGCTGCTACATGAGTGACTGGGTATTTTTGTTATTTTATTTTTTGCAGGCTAACTCTTGTCAGCGATTCCGATCGATCGGTATTGAATTTGTGGCGTTTCTCTTGAATGCAAACTTAGTGCCTACTTATTTAAATATTGTGCAGTATGAATGAACTAAGTAATTGCCATTGGTATTGGATTGTCACATCCAGTAAAGATTTGTACTCTTGACGCTGTTTTGACACATAAATGACAGTAGTTGATTGTGTTTGATATTGCGTGTAAATCTTCAAGAGTACGAAAATCCATCGATATTGGATTGTGATCTACATTGTATTGGAATTTTTATTGGATTCAAGAGTAAGGCCTAGACTCTAGGCCTTACTCTTGAATACATTAAAAATACTACTCTAAGCCCTAGAGTACCATCAAACAGTCTTAAAGCTCGCACATTTTGCATAATTATATTCAGTGATTTTAAATCTTCCAGTTTATATAAGTCTCTTGTTATTAACCCCTGACGCTAAAACGATGGGGTGTTATAAGTTTGACGTGTCTGTGTATGTGTGTGTGTATCTGTCTGAGGCAACGTAGCTCCCGAACGGATGAACCGATTTTGATTTTATTTTTTTGTTTGAAAGGTGAATAAGTCGGGAGTGTACTTTGCTTTGCTATGCTTGATGAAAATCGGTCCAAGATTCGGGGGTTCTTTGAATTTTTAATTCAATTACTTGTTTTGGAACCAAAGTGTGTTCCTCTGGTGTCATGAGACTGCCAATTTGTGAGATACAAAAAATAATCCCCAAAATAATGCTAGAGGATGTACAAACTGCCGCTATTTATTGCACAATACCAACTTACATAAGCGAAAAGTAACAATAAAAATAACGAATGTCCCACTATATCTGGACAAGATTAATAACAATGAATTATGTGGAGATAAATTTATAACGCTTGGTTTGGCGGAGGATAGCACATCTAGAGGGCGCTCAAGTGTCATAGATGCTTTTCGAGGGTACTTGAAAACTTTCAAGTTTTCTAGGTATTTTTATTTTATTTTTATTAGAAAACTAACCGTAATTATAATAATCAAGTTGAGCTCATTTGGATCAGTTGAGCTATCTACAAATTTGCTTGGTTCTCGTCGTCATTAAGCCACGACGGAGGCCAAAGCGGCCAACAAACTCCGTCACTAGAGTTGGCCACATACGAGCGAACTCAAAGGAATTTGGCAGTAATGAGGTCTACATATAAAATGTTTTATACAGGTGTCAAATAAAATTATACACAATTTTTAGCCAACATTAGAAATTATCAAAATCGAATCATTGATCCCACCGCCACAAATCAAACAACATCTTCGGTACTTTGGACCCCAACTTGAGTTATTTGCTCAAGTTATCGGGCTACCGTTTATCACAGAAATGTCACATTTAATAATAATTAATGATAATTGCCTTCTAGCTTAGAACAAAGGCGATTGGCCGATTCGAGTAAGTTATTTCAGTTTAACTTGGAACACTTGGAATTTGAGTACAGAACTGTATCTTGCGAGGCTTCTGAGGTCAGCACATGAGCTCTGTGGAGTAGAGTTGGTGTCACAATATTTACTGCAATAAGAAAATACATAAATTAATTAAGATTTATTTCATGGAATTAAATCAAAACTTCACAGCAGTGTCGAATAATTGACTTATTTCAGAAATCCCTTGTGAGTTCCTTCTGCAAAGGAGATTTCTGGACTTTAGTATACAAGCCTTTAAGAAAACTTTTGTCGTAGCAGGCTGGACGTAGCTATGCGTAGCACCCGCTACGGTGCTACGCATAGCTACGGCGTGTCACGTAGACTTCCCCCTGATTCTCTAAATCCGATAGTACCTATGAGTTTATTGACACTATCGATGTAAGCGACTGCGTAAGTGGTTACCATAACTTTTGGAACGGTATAAATCGATTTCAATTAAGTTTTTACAACTTCAATCACTAAGTAATTGCAAAAGTGACTTCATAAACTTGAAAATCAATGGAAACAGTTCATTGCCACACTGCATGACTGAATAAAAAATGTGCATGAGTTTGACAAATATATCTAGTAAATCAATGGTTTTACAGACAAGATGAATGAGTAGAGCCGTTATATAAAACATTCACTCACTCATCTCCATTCGTTCCTGTTCTGTCCGCGTATTCTTAATCACTTAGCATTGGTAAACGTTCTCGCGACAAGGTAAACAATATGAGTGCAAACTTGAACTATAACTCACGACGCCACTTAAGTATCTGTGCTAAGACTCTGCGAACTGCTGCATTGTTTGACTATACTGACACACGGCTTTATTGTACAACTTAACCTATTACGGGATTTTGGCTGTGTGTATAGGCCAGTGTGGTACTATGTTTGTGCATGGCAAACTTTACTTAGTTCAAGACTGGGCAAAGATTTCACACAGCTATCTTGGACTCGCATTTCGCTACAATTTTGACAGCCATTGCAGCATATAGGTGCATACAGCATGCAACATGCAGCATATAAGTATAGCATTTTTTTTTAAATCTACAATTTATGTAAGCAAAACATTAACTGAAAAATCATGAAAAAATCCCACGTGGTTCTAAAAAGACAAAAAACCAGCTCAGTAAAGTAAGATTTTTTTTTGGAAATACTGGAAATACAACACTTACAAAATTAAATATAAAAACCGGTCGTACCTTCTTACCGTATCTATGTAGTTTAAACAATTTAATCGTCATCAACAATCAGTCCACTAACTGGACCAGGTATTCGTATAAAAATTTTGCACTGTGGAAAATCACAATCAAAATGATTTTTATAATCCGAGCATGTCGCGGGTTTGAATCCCACTCGACTCATAACTTTTGGGATGTTATAAAAATCAATAGAGATTCGTCGTTTTCGATCTTTGTAACTCAATTCTTAATTTTTTTTTTAATTAACCTGTCTCGGCCCACTGCTGGGCAAAGGTCTCCCCCAGAGACTTCCAATACTCCCTATCCTGAGCCTCCTCCCACCATCTCCCTTCGAAGGCGTCCAGATCGTCCCGCCAACGCTTTCTTGGCCGACCCCGAAGTCGCCGACCGTCAGGGAGCCAAGGTGTGCAGATGGTCGCCCACCTATCGGGATTAATTTATATAAATCAAAAATACTTAATCTTTCACAAGTAATCTAAAATGCGGTCATCAATAAACGTTTAATCCTAAGCTACTTCCACAATGTTCCTCCACCAGCTGTTAATTTAGTCTGAGTAAAGGTGTGTTCGGAGTTGGAATGGAATTTGTTCAAACTCGAGTTAATGGGATGTAAGGGCCCTGTGATAAACATCTAAGAATGAGGCTTGATAGAGGAGGTATCTTCAGGCATTGAATTACAAATGACAGCTAAATCCAACGACAAAGTCAAAGTCAAAATTTCTTTATTCAATAAAATCACAAGGATCATTTAGAATCGTCTTATATAACTAGGTGATTCTAGGTGCCAGTTCCACGCGACCAGAGCCTTGAAGAACGGGCAAAAAACTACGGCCTGGTTCCTAGCGTTTTTTTGTATGATCCCTTTTACAGATAAATATACATAGAACACAAGAATAGCACTGACATTGCAAGTCGAGTAGTTAGCTGTCGATGGGTGGAGCGACATCGGGCCATGCAGTTTTGTCATTAATATAGTTATCTAAGGTATAATATGCTTTCTTCACAATACAATATATCATGTTTCTCAAAAATATTATATTTAGCATCAGAAATGAACTTTCTATCTGTTATGTATAGAAGAAATGCTCAGTTTTCTGGTTTTAATATCGAGATGGATCTTGAAAGCCCCTAAAACGGCCGAATTAATTATATATTGGACTCGATTCTGTTGCATTTTTTCTAGACGAATTTAATTTCACAGCATTAAAAATTGCCATCTCACTCTCATAAATTGAAACAACAAGGACGGCTATAACTTTAGCGTTGTCAGATTAGGTTTAAAGTAATGTGGCAAGAATCGGAAGCATTCTGTGTTCATCTTGATGATTGTAACCCGGTATATAGGGTTATCAGAGATCTAAGCCAGGATAGTGACAAAGCAGATCCGCTGAGAAATCTACTGCCACCTCCAAACCTTCCAAGATCCTGGTCCCAATCGTCAGTTGTACTGTATCTGCGATCTCTTTGTCAGGCTCTCATATCGAGCCGGATTAACTGGGACTATTCGATACCAGATAAAATAAGGCATCTCTTAACATAGATCGACTGGATCGGTGAAGAGAATTGGGTCAACGGTTTTTTGTTAAAATTAAAAAGAAATAAGATCAGGAGAGTAAGGCGTGGTAATCCTCTCATGTTTTTTTAAAACTGAAGGTATTCTGTGAAGTCATCATAATCATAGGCAGAACTGAACCATTCAAAGTCATAATTATTTTTACTAGGTGATTCTAGGTGCCAGTTCCACGCGACCAGAGCCTAGAAGAACGGGCAAGAAACTAAGCGTTTTTTTGTATGATCCTTTTTGCAAAGAAATATATTATAATACTTATACTTATTTAAATGATGATTATTTATATTGCATCACTTTTAGGTATTGAAATGACCAAAAATATGATACCTTGAATAGAAGTCAGAGACTGGTAGAATATCTACTGATGAAAATGTAGTCATAAAACCAAGCTTTTTCACTTTGATATACTTTGCTCAGTTTTTTCATAAAGGCGTTTCTAGAACAACTAATTTCTAAATCCACGTTTAATCGGCATTTTGGGCCGTTTTAATATGAGTTTGCAGATGTTATTTAGATGATATCAGCTCTTTGTATTGAGGTGTACAAATGAGTTCTCCTAAAGTTCCGAGGAGTATCTCAAGGCATTGTTCGTGGGCTTCACCTGTTTAAATTCAAATTCAAACGTTGTTTACATTTGAATTTTGTTTTGTTCGCTTGATTAGTCTGGATTATGAGATTTTGTGAATGGTTTAATGGTGTTTGGGGAAGTTTAGTAAATTCATTTCTTTTTTGATCAAATACGTAATGAAACTTACTAAATTAAAAGCAAAAGAAAATTAGATTTAGACGCAGACGAGCTCTTTTCACAATAAAACTATTTCTGAAGTATAATTTCACTTTTTTATTTTCAAATATAAGTATGTTTTGTTTTTAAAATCTATTCATTTAACTCGCAATACGTGAACTAAATCCCCCCAAAGCCCATGCACTCCAATAAACAGATCAGCTCGCAATCCAATTTCCGGAGAAAGATCTCGCACGCAAATCTTCCGCACAAAGACAATAATTCGATATTAAGCCGCACTCTCACCTGACTAACGGGTGTAAGGCTGAGGGCACACTGCACATATTTTATATTTTTATCCTGGAACTTCTGGGACTGCGGACAGATAGATAGGAAATGCTTTATTGCATACCTTAACCTAGGGATTACAATATCATAAAAACCCCTTTCTTTCTAATAATTAATTGATACAATGGACGGACACTCATATTCATAACTTTTTTCGTGATATGACTTTCATCCCTCCTCATTACGTGTCCATACCATGCTAATCTAGCACTCTTCACCTTTTCAACAACAGGCGCCACTTTCAAACTTCCCCTGATATACTCATTCCTTATGTCCATCATTTAGTTCAATTAAAAAAATCATTTCGCAGATTGTCGGTTACGTTAACTAAACGTGTTCTTCATTCAAATGATTTCGTTTATTCCAACGATGGCTGTTTTTATTATTTGTACTTCTTCTTCTTCTTACGTGTCAATGGTGACAACAAACACTAGACGAAATTCGAATAGAACTTCGCCACTTTTACCACTTTATTATTTGTACTATCATTTGCTGATGATTACACGTCTAAGCGACATCCCAGTGTGCACTCCGCCTATCCCACTCACCTGACTAACTGCCTCTAACCGGCTGTAACCGCCGCGCGCCCCTCCGATCCGGTTTAATCCGGTCGGAACCGGTGCAATCCGGTGCACAAACTTTGTTCTGTCACGCTTGCTTTGCGGTTAACGCGTTTTGCCACTTCCCCAGTAGTTGTGTAAATGGTAATGGATTTTCGGTTAAATTATTGTATTAATTTGCTGTTGAATCGGATTTTGAATCTTGTTGACTAATAGTTATGTTAAATTTTTGAAAAAAATCCAGGAAACTTTGGAACGTTGACCTTGGTGTGTTCGAAAAAGGACAGTAGGACATCGTTAACTACCGGGATAAGTGGATGGTTACGTGGAAAGTCAAATTCCAGTCGAGGACGAAGGCTAGAACTAGATAGTGTTGCATATGTAACAGAAATAATCATAGGTAAACTACTTAGCTGCCACCTGAGCCCTAACCGTAGCACCTAACTACCTATTACATTTTTTTTTAATTGTACTTTCCCACTGCTGGGCAAAGGTCTCCTCCATATCCTTCCAATTCTCTCAATCATCCGCTGCTTCCCACCAGGCTCCGTGAAATGCGTCCAGGTCGTCACGTCAACGTCCTCTCGGCCTGCCTCGGCTACGTCGCCCATCTGCAAGCACCCATTGTGTGACGACTATTGCCCACCTGTCCTCATGCATTTGGCTGATATGCCTCCCCAAATCCCATTTTACCTTGGCAGACTTTTCGCCGACGTCAGTAATGCGAGTCTTCACATTACAAATAATCAAAATGCAGAAGTTAGAACGATAAAAAGTAGTGTTAATGCACTTTTACTCATACTTTCAACACCATCCCCCACCCCTTTCAAAGTCCCCAAACAAAAACAAACGCAGTCAGCGCCACCCGTGTTCCGTATATCACTCTAGTACAATAGTTACAAGCGTCGTAAATCGGCATCTCAATTTGCTGTGTATTGGCAAGACGGAGACCTTACCACCAGGCCTTATTGATAGGCTGTTGTCGCCTTGAGATATAGCTCGGCAATTTGTGCACAACGGAATTACTGTTAATCAATTAATTGTGAACGGTTGGGAGAAAAATTGGCGTTTTAAAATGGAGATTAATCGGTTCGTTTGTTGAGAACATAAACAAATTAGTTGTGAAATCACCTTTCATTTATCTGCTGTCTTAAATTCATCTTATGCTCAATGAAGCCAGTTTAAAAAGTTTCAGTCTTTAGAGCTAACTGATTGCATGACTAACATCTATTAAAAACTCATAATTCACTGGATTTAACAGAAAAGGTTTGAAAAAAGTTGATAAAAATACAGCAGTACATAATATTCTGATTTCTGAAGTTTCTGAATCCTTTTCTAGTGTTGATTTTCAATAACGTGTCTTTTTGACACATATGTCAAAATAATGGTTAACTACTCAAAGTAAACATAAAAATTTCTAAACATTATATTAAATTTGCCTACTTTGCAACACAGAGGCAATGTTGCTAGTAAAATTAACTTAATTAGGATTCAATAGCGTACTTATCAGGCATCTGTTAGCTAACAGGCTCCACCCCACTTTGCATGCTATAATAATTAAACTGGTTTTAAAATAAATAAGGTTTACTTAAAAAAAAAGACATTTATCTTTGAAAAAAGTTTGTAATAGTATGATGAATTTTGGAGTTATGACCGAAATAGGGTTTGTCAATAAACGTAAAATACTAGGTACCTACTTGTCTCCTAGCTTGGACATTCCCAAGACGTGTGACAGAGAATAGCTGTCCAAAATAAGCCATCCAAACAATTCCCTTGGCATTTTTCAAATATTTCATACTTCATTAGACTACAAGCCCATCACCACAAACCGCTGCTAGAACTAGGTACAGCCTCCGTATTCCAATCTTTTGCTGTCAAGTTATATTTCACTGCCCAGTGCCCAGTGTAATTTCTTCAGGTCACGTGGTCACGTGATCATTCTTTTTAGACACTTGACAGCAAAATATGCGCGAAAACAAATTAAATGACATTATAATGTCACTATTTAGTCACAGAATAACTATGAGTTTGTATGAACTGACCATGATTTAAAACTTTGCAGTTCAACTGAGATTGGAATACCCCTGCAGGACGCACAACAGATCTTTATCCCTCTGAAGTTAGGTGCAACAAACGATTACACATGTACTGTTGTGTGGAAAAATTATCTTACCTCCAATTCGACCAAATTCGGTTCAGCGCAGATACTTCATAGGGACAAAGACCCGTTGTGACTAATATACCTACCTACTACCTTCCAACTTCTTCCAAATCTTCAGTGCAAATGTCACGTGATCAATTCGCATCCATTAAATCAAGTGGCCTTGTCCAGGTGGAATCCAGTTTGATTTAATATAATGGCTGCGGTATTAGGCGATCATGGCCCATCAATTGTTCGGTTAATTTGCAGTAAATACCAGTAATCCACACGTCTGGCTGTGGATTCACATGATGTTGTCGCTATGATTGGATGGGGTTAGCTTCGCACTCAGAGTTGTATGTTAAAAGATAAAAGCGTATCTATTGACATCTCTGATTGGTGGGAAAGTTATGTTTAGTTTACGTTTGTGAGAGTGGCAGCTATGGTGATGGAATCCAGCTGAAACAATAGTGCCGTGCCGACTGTGCAAAGTTTTGCTCTCGAAAATCCAGGTTTATATTTTTAGAATCATTTATCTCATTCCAAAAATTGTAGTGAGGAAAGTAGTTCTTGATCTACCCACTAGAGGCGCTTATTCAGAAATGATTTTTAAAAAACGAAACTATTGATTAAAATAACTAAACTCAGACATGTCCCGTACACAATTTTTAATTTATTAACTATTGAAAAAAAAAAAAATCCCGAATCTTGGATCGATTTTCATCAAACATAGCTAAGAACACTCCCGACTAATTCACCTTTCAAACAAAAAAAAACAAAATCAAAATCGGTTCATCCGTTCAGGAGCTACGTTGCCTTCAGACAGACACACACACACGGACACGTCAAACTTATAACACCCCGTCGTTTTTGCGTCGGGGGTTAAAAATAGGAACAATTATTATCAACTGGAGAGTAAAGAGGTTGGTCGTGGGTTCAATACCTATTCAGTTGGTAGTCGTCGGGGTATGAAATTTTTTGCTGAAAACAACTGAGTTTTGAAAACGCAGCCTACATTTCTCGATTGGCATCTACGAGAAGAAAGGTGAAGTGCCCTAGCAACTTGAATGTTGGGAAAAATCTTGAAGAAAATGTCTTTTCTAAAACTACGTAAATGAAATTCTGAAAATTGGTTGTAGATATTTTACATTTATAAAAAAATCGCAAGCTTACTGGCATAAATACCATTTATGTGACATTGTAGGTACTGAAACAATGCAACAATATCTATTAGCTCCAAACTAATCCACAAGTCCGAGGCATTGTCCACCGCAGCATATCTCACGTTAGAATGGCCCACTAAAGAAAGGCTAAGGCTGCTTTCACACTACCAGCGACACGATACCTACACAATACCGACGGAGAACTAATCTCATACATTTAAAGCCTTATTATATCACACTGGCGATTCGCTACATTAGATATTTTTTTAGTAAACTAAAAATTTTGGGCTCAAGGAGTCACAGACTGGATACCCCCAGGAGGTAGAAGACGTCGCGGCCGCCCGAGGAAGCGCTGGCATGACGACCTGGACTCCTTCGAGCGGAAATGGGCGGAACTTGCCAAAGATCGCGGGAAGTGGAAGACGAGGGGGGAGACCTTTGCCCAGCAGTGGGACAGTATTGGTTAATTTAAAAAAAAAAAGGCTGTTTTCGTAACTAAATGATGGTTCCTTTGAATTGTAGTGTAATGAGGATATAAATATTAATAGTCATATAAACGACTAGGTACTACAGTATTTACAATACTTATAATAATAAGTATACAAAATACACATGAAACAGTTGAGCTATCTACAAACCGTTGTAAACGATTTATAGAATGCTCAACTGCCCCCGTATGCCAATCTTTTGCTGTCAAGTTATATTTCACTGCCCAGTGTAATTTCTTCAGGTCACGTGGTACAATTTTGTACCACGTGATCATTCTTTTTAGACACTTGACAGCAAAATATGCGCGAAAACACATCAAATGACGCCATAATGTCACTATTTAGTCACAGAATAACTATGAGTTAGTATGAACTGATCATGATATAAAACTTTGCAGTTCAATTTTGATTCGCATATCCCTGCAGTACCAATCATAGTCATAGTTTTTGACTCAAATCTCAAAACATGTTAAAACAAAAAAGTAGATTCAGAGTATGAAACACCAACCACAAGCATGATACCTGCGGCTGTATAAAGTCAAAGACTAAGCCTGCATCGGATGCAGTATGTACCTAGGTATGCAGTCTAGAAGCTAGGTGACAAAACAAACTTGGAACCAGCTCACAGCGTCTTAACCAGGCTTACAGCTTCTGATAACTTGCACTTGCTTAGTTCTTCGTTTTCGGTGTTTGATTCTACGCGTGATGAACGATAGGGAATGAAACTCTATAGATGAGATATAGTACTTCATATCTATGTCCAGCAGTGGACTTCTACAGGTTGATATGATAATGATGACGGTGATCTAATAAACATTTGTTAGTTCATCATTAACCACACATTCATCATTCATCATTCATTCATCATCATTCTGTTTATGCCAAAAATAAGGTATCTCTAACGATTGTGATTTTTTTTTTGGTTTAGGTACTTACTTAACTTTTAGGTATTTACTCCTTTGTGTAAGTTTTGGAGTCTGTTCACACGCCTTAATTGTAAAATGTTACGGTGGAAACTTCACTGGTTTTAGTGTTACCTTAAGCTAATTATTTTTAATTAATATAGTACTGTTTGTTTCCCTAATAAATAAATAAAAAAATAGATTTTCCAGGATATCTGCCGTCCAGTTCATTGGATTGAGGTAAGAGCCGTGATGCTTCATTATTCGGTTCGTGGTCGCCATACAATCAAATCATACCTACTAGCATAACTTCTAATATTTCGAGAGGTTTCTAAAAAAATGAGATATGCGATGTCTGCCATGTTTATGAATTTTAATATACTATGTCCTAAAATAAAAAAGCCACAGCCCGACCGACAACTTTTAACATTTCTGTAATATTTGTTCTATTTTTTTTTATTTGTAAGAAATGGAAACTGTTGTCGGAATAAATACATTTAAATTACTTAGTATGGATTACGTATGCACAACATTTTGGATTATACTTCTGCCCTCGCACCCCTAAATTAATGTCCACAAGTCAGGGTGACCATTCTTCATTACCACAAAGGAGCTGCCCTTTTGTCTTCCGTCCATTCATTTGCGATTGTTCAGTACACTCTGAGACCGTTGCGAGCTTATTCTAGTACAGCTTCGTCTCGTGTTTAAATTGCTTTTCACTTGTAAAGGATGATAGGATTGCGACATTTATACTTTTTTAACCGACTTAAAAAAAGGAGGAGGTTCTCAATTCGGTTGTATGTTTTTTTTATTTTTTTTTATTTATTAGTGTCCACTTAATTTTTGACAGACTAATGCATTGTCATAGGTTTATTTGCGGATATTTTTTTCGTAGAACCTGTTTATTGCTTGTGCAAAAGACATCAACGCGTATAGCTACGAAAGTCTTATTGAAATTATTGGTTATGACCTCATTAGAATTTGTTAAATTATAAATAAAATAAAAAAAAAAATGTTATGTTATCTATGTACTAAATAATGTGTAAGTAATGTGACGAATAAGCCTGACCATTATTTTCCATCATTTCACATTCTATGTTTATTTTAATGATATTAAGTACCTCATTACTACTTTATTTGTCTTTTTTTATACATCATTGACAAACGTTTGACCGCAATCTCAACTGATGGTAAGTAGCTATCAAAGCTGTTTAAGTAAGTACAGAGATGCGATTTATTTGAAATACTTCTATTTAAAATGCAAATACAAAATGCAAAATACCTATTTTGTATTTTGCATTTAAATGCCTTTTAGTAAAAAACATTTTGTATTTTATTTGAAATACATTTCGAGATGTATTTTGCATTTTTAATATTTATTTCAAAATGCAAAATACTTTGTGATTAAGTTTAGTCAACATCACCAGTCAAACAAAATGAAATGAACGAATGACGCTTGTATTGCTGAATTTGACCGATAGAGGCGCCTGCTAGCCATGCGCGCCCTTTTTTCTTCTTTGGTCAGAGTACGCGCCTTATGTCTGACTAGTCACTAGTGTCAATGTCAAAAGAAAATGACGAACATTATCTATGGCTATGAAACGCAACGCCGCTGACGCCGACGATTTGAGTTCACGGATTTATATTTTACTAGCAGTTACCCGCGACTTCGTACGCGTTTACAGTTTCCGTGTACATTATATTATCTGTGCGTGTACCGAGCGGATACTTCTTTGAGAAACTTGACATTACACCTCATTACACCTAACTCGTAGTACTACGCCCTGTCAAACTGACGTGACATGACATGACAATGAAATCCTTTTGTCAATTGGCGCTGCTAATCCTTTTCGTTCATTTTATTCTGTAGATCCTGTTAATTATTCGGGATAAAAAGTAGCCTATATGTCAATCCAGGTTACGAACTATATATATGCCAACTTTCATCCAAGTTGGTTCAGTAGTTTAGACGTGATTGAAACACAAACATCCAAACATCTAAACATTCGCATTTATAATATTAGTAGGAAAGGATAGGATAGGATAGGATTGTTTGCTGGTGCTGGTGAAGTGGTTACTGATAAGGTGCCATGTTATTAGACGTTTTTGTTCGGCTCGGCATTGTGTCTTTATTTCTCATGATAAATACCTAAAATAAATAAAAATATCTGAAATTTGGTAAAAAGGTATTTTATTTTGAAAAAGTATTTTGAAAATACCTATTTTGCATTTAGCATTTGAAATACAAAACGCAAAACTATTTGGTATTTTGCATTTGAAATAATAAATCTGAAAAGTATTTTGCATTTTGTATTTAAATGCTTTTTTAAAACCATTTTGTACATCTCTGAGTAAGTAGCTATTTTCTATTATATTTCACTAGATTTATTCAAACCTCTATTACACATTCTTATGTTAGCCAAAAATAAACGATCTTACACATCACGTATTCCTTACAAAGCTTAGAAACTAGTCCCTTCAGAATAAGGCTCCTGTCGCAAGATGTGATCCCTGTCAACAAATCCACAATACTCCTGACTCGTAGTCACCCTGTCCCGTACAATGCAGTGATTAATGGTCACCTTTCTTGCAGTTCACTATTGGGAATTGTGTGATACAAATCTGGCTACTGAGAGGACGGTGAGTAGATATGATGGAGGTTGGTAGTGTGAATGACAAACCAAACCTTGAGTAGGTAGGAATGGTACAGATTGGGTACAGGGTAGATATTTTATTTAGGTATTGAAAAATAGCTATTTAAATCAAACTCGTATTTCTGAAAACCAAAAAAATCTATTAACGGTTTTTGCGTGAGTTTTAGTTGTTCGCAATCCTCATCCCAGCATTAATCTCATAATGTAGATACGGCTGCGTAGATATATGGCTCTTTTCAAGGCAATAGTGAATAGGTGTCTTCTAGACTGTCCTATTCCATCAACTGTCTCATCGTCACTTACAATCAGGTGAGATTGTGGCCAAAGGACAGTCTTATAAAAAAAAATGAATAGCTGTCACACTGAAAACAACAGTATTGAAATCGAGGTTTTAGTTTCTAGGATACGAGGCCACATGCAAACAAATAGATCTCAATTGTTTTGAAAAACAAAACAAATTCTAACAATCAAAACGTCTAAAAATAATTTGCAAAGTTTTGTAAATAACCAAAGGTACAATATCCCTGACAGCCGACTTGGACTTACCCCGACATATCAGCAACACGTCAGCAAGTCAAGTCAGGATTAGGTGACGTCATCCCGTGTCACGAGACGTCACCCGTGTCCAGCTGTCGTGATCTTTGTTGGTTTTATCATGATTTTATCGTGCTTGTCTGGTAGATTTCGACTCCATTTGTTTTTTTTACAACTAAGTGATGGAACAAGCCGATGGCCCACCTGATGTTAAGCAGTTACCTCTGCCTATAACAATGCATTACCTCACTGAGCATGTCAACTGAAGACATACCTTGTGTTAAGTTTCATGTGCCTGTAATAGCACCGGCACTCATACCCTTCAAACTGGAACACAGCAATGCGAGCATCACTGTTTGGTAGCGGAAATAAGTATGGTGGTAGTACTAACCCTTGAGCTTTTTCACAAAAAGTCCTACTACTTAACTATTTTGCATTTTTGTTTTAACACATTCTATTTAGTAAAAGCACTTAAAAAACAACTCGTGTTAACACGAGCCGCGTAAGAGTGAGAGGTAATTAAGGCCCTCATAAACATGTCCCGGTAATGCGGTCCCAGGTGGCGCCACTGGCACACATACTGGTCGGTTTATAAACAGGTGTGCATAAGTGAAGAAACACTGCAATTCATTCTGTTTAGTTACTAAGTAACCTTATGTTGTCTACTGTGACACCCTAACGCGAGAAGTCAGTGCGAAAGTTTGTAATAATGTATGGATGTTTGTTCATTCCTCTTTCACGCAAAAACTACTGGTCCGATTTGGATGAAACTTGGAACACATATAGTTCGTAGCCTAGATTAACACATACGCTACTTTTTATCCCGGAAAATTAACAGGATCAAACGGGACGTGGACGAAATCGCAGGCGGAAGCTAGTTATGAATAAAAATGGTTTAGCATTTTTATTCAGAATTGTTACGAGAAAAAACATCAGTCATTTTCATTGACCTAGAGTTTTTTCTAACCAAATAAACAAAAGCTTGACCTGTCGCCTGTAAGTAGCAAAAACAGACGGATTGACACAAAGAGCCACTGAGTGGACCATTGATTAATAGTGTCGGCCTGATGGGACTAATTACGTCAGGGCAATGGGACCACAATCACTCAGCGTGTTGTGTTGTGTGGCCCAAAGTTTTTGGGACGGACGGGTGTAAATCCTAGATAAGTAGGTAAGTAAATTACTAAGCGAATGCTGCAGGCGTATTTGGCCATACATAAAAGAAGAAGAATGGTATAGATCGGACACGCCATGACAGCGTACCAAAAAGTAGGTACACAGAATGTAAATGACTTTAATAGCATTTTTTGGAACTAATATCACAAGCCTATAAGGAAAGATAAAAAAGTACTAAGAAAAAGGAAAAAACAAGTATTAAACGAAACTACCCCCGTATGCCAATCTTTTGCTGTCAAGTTATATTTCACTGCCCAGTGTAATTTCTTCAGGTCACGTGGTAAAATTTTGTACCACGTGATCATTCTTTTTAGACACTTGACAGCAAAATATGCAAATCAAATGACGTCATAATGTCACTATTTAGTCACAGAATAACTATGAGTTAGTATGAACTGACCATGATTTATAACTTTGCAGTTCAACTTTGATTGGCATACCCCTGCAGGAAATCGAGCAAAAAAAGCATACTTAAAATAGTTATAAGAAACTTAGATAAAAAACGTTACTTGTCAGTAGTATTTTGTCATCCACTGCCATCTAGCACGATTTCAATGAATGAAAACCGTGTGTAAGGTTCGTAAAAGCTGACCGTGCACATAAACATCGTGTGAGTAACACCAGGTGCGTGGTTTGCACGTCGTGCTATGACGCCGTGCGATTTATGTGAGCTCAGCGCGTCGTCGCGCGATACGGTACCTAATGTGTTAAAAATTCACGTGTAAGTTCTAGCTGGAGTGACGTTTTTCGTGTTCACACAGTATTCTAACAAGAGTTTTTGGAACTACCCTCTGCTTTTAGATGTAATGAGTTTTTTACTAAAGACAAACAAAGGTAAGTACCTATGTACTGAACAGCTGATTTTTAACCAACTTCAAAAAAGGAGGAGGTTCTCAATTCGGTTAAATGTTTTTTTAATGTTTGTTAGGTACCTCAGAACTCCGTCATTTATGAATCGATTGCATGTCTACTGAGCACGTGCTTTGGTTGGAATGACAAAATGTCGCCGATACAATGCGACTACGTAGAATTTTAGCTAGGTACCAATAGTAATATAATAAACTGTTTATTATGAGTGGAAAATGTAAACAAATTTTTATAAGAAAGGTCTATAAATACATAAATATTTTTGATAAAAAAAACCGCATTTCATTGTTCTTATAAATAGGGTTAGGTGTATTTAGTCTTGATTGTAAAACGTCAGTGGTAATCGCGATAATTTATAGCCCCTAGAGAAATCTGCAACACTACGTTACTGTAATTAATTAATGAACATTGTCGAACCAATAACGACCATTTACATACTGGCTACGTCTATTCCGAGGTAATGCAAGCTCTGAGAGTAGAATGTAACCCTGTCTACATCAAAATCAACAAAATTCTGAGCGTAGGCAGTTCGAAGAATTGACTCAGAAACAACACATGAAATAATTTCGAGACTCTGTTCAATAAGTTCTAAATTATTAACCCCCGACGCAAAAACGACGGGGTGTTATAAGTTTGACGTGTCTGTGTGTGTGTGTGTATCTGTCTGAGACAACGTAGCTCTTGAATGGATGAACCGATTTTGATTTTGTTTTTTTTGTCGATTTAGTCGGGAGTGTTTTAGCTATGTTTGATGGAAATCAGTCCAAGATCCGGGGGTTTTATTAAATTTTTAATTCAATTACTTGTTTTTGTAATTATTGATGACAATGATATTTTTTTAAATATACTTACCTATCTTAATGAGTGTACTAAGCTACTATGCCAATAAATATATTTCAAATTTCAAAATTTCGACTATTAAATAATTTATTCTGCTGCCACTGTTATTGTATTACCTACTTCGTTGTTATATTTTATTTTTAAGTTTGTAAAACTAGTTTTGAGCAAGTATTTAATAAGGAGTTATGTATGCTATCTGTTTTTGAGTGTAGCCTACCTACTTCCTTATATTATAAAATGTTAGAGATGTCATAATATCTTGATTACCATACGTAATCATAACATTAATTAGGTCAACTTTTTTAAAGTTTTCAAAACCAAGAAACTCTACTCTCACCATCTTTTTCAGATTCTATCAGGGGCGTATTTGCTGACTGGTGCCTCAGTAACCCTGTTACAGAATATCTACAATACACCGAATATCTATTGTTTTAATTTATGAACAAACTTGGGTAGTTGAAGCATGCACATGCAGCCCAAGTTTCGATACTAGGGGACCATAAATTGATAAGCTGTGGGTGATTTAGTCGAGTCTGATGACTGTTTGGGGTTTTTGATTTATTAAACTACCCACAATCTAGTTTGTCTTTTAAATTTTTGCCAAATCAGGCGAAGGCATAATGATTGCAATAAACAGACACGGAAAACCCGAGTATAGATACTAAGTGAAGATAGTCAAAATTCTTGAAGATATCCTTAGATTGGTAGTTAGTGACACAAAACGTTATTTACTTTGTTCAACTATTTGCATAAGATTTATAATATGTAAACACAGTGAAGCAAATAAAGTTTTTATTATTAAAATGAAAACTAAGATTTTAGCACCTATCCCAATAGTAATCGAACTGAAAGTTTTCTGTACCTACAAATAAAAATAAGTATGCGAACCAGATCGGGCGTTCTAATTTTAATTAATTAAATAAATTAAAGTGTTAATTTTAATCAATTATGTAAACTTGTTATGGTTAATTTTTGTAATTGTATTTAACAGCACACAATAGTTACACATAAAAAAAAACACTTAAATTACAGGTTGTATTGTAAAATGTGATCCAAATAAAGGCATGCACAGCACAGCATTCGCAACAGTATTATCTGATTTCTAAAAAGATGCGTCTAAGCTTCGAGAACCTAACAGATAGAGATAGATAGAGATAGATAGATAGATAGAGATTTATTTATTTGACACACAATCACAACACAAGTACAGCACAGAACAAGCATAAAAAAGAAAGAAAACAATAATCACCTACACAATTACTACTAGGTAGGTAGGTAGGCTGGGCAGGTGTGAGTGCTGACCAGCGCGTTGATGTGAGTCAAAAAGGTCCTGCCTCAGCTTAATGCAGCTCTGCAGAGTGTTCTTAAACCGGCCACAAGACAATCAAACCGTCCAAGATTGGCAAGAGTAACGTATGGTGACACTGCCAGTGAGCACAGGGTCTAATACGGCTGTGTTCGCACTGCAGCCCGTCAGACAATATTGATGGGATCTTCCACATAAATAGAATACGCTGGAAGTGATTTTGAAACCTATTTGTGGACATTAGAAAATGCAGCTATATTCCAAAACGGACCACTGCTGTTGAGGTAGAATTTTAAATGGTGACCATGAAAATCTTCTAAGATCCTCCTCATCATGGCTGGTACAGCAGGTACGATCGGTGCCCTCGATAAAGCTCTAACCAGAGGAAGAGGCTATTGAAGAGTACCACAATAATACAGCTGAGATAGGTATATTGCGTATATTCTCTCGAAGTTTAAAGTTTCTTACAGCTAAGTGAAGCACTGCCGTGCGTTTTTGTAAGCGCGATCTACGTTTGGTACATTTTTATCAGCGCCATCTAGTTCTGATTTTTGCAACACTGACAACACTCACTTCTTATTGTCTATTAATTATTGGCTTATGGTTATTGGTTTAACAGCTGGTCATCATCAAATCTTGGAGTATGGACTTCATCAAATCTTAATTTGAGATGAACTAATGTTTCAAACTGCAATTATGTCTGAGATTCCTCTAAACTGGTTTTCATAGGTGATGAATATTCTCATAACTTGGAAACGGTTCGAACAATTTTCACTAGACTTGGCTAAAAACCATTCTAGATAAAGAAGCTTTCTTACATAAAAACTACGTTCAAATCAAAACCCTACTTTCAGAGCTACGAGGGCACAGACAAACAGACTAACACACAACGCCGTCAATCTTGTAATACCCCTTCAGTTATTTAGTCAGGAGTTAAAAGGGGCTTTTTCCCTCATTTAAAACTACCTAGAAAATTTTGCGGAAGCCTGTGTTCAGTAGTGTCATAAAGCTGGTACCTAATGTTTCAAAATGTCCCGAAACTGATCACTAATGCTTGATTACTCAGACGATTTAAAAAGACCCTTGTGTTTTTACTGAATAAAATGACTATTGACTTTGTGACCATGTCCCAGTTTTTTGACTTTGTGACTATGCTCCAATCCAGTGACATCCAGCAACTCTACATCCGCATCAGGTGGGTTGATCTTAGCTAGTTGACGGGTCCACTAACTACCTGGATTAATGTGTGGGAGGCGCGAGCACGCCTGATCGAGAGCCTCTTCAATTGGTCGGGTAATACCTGACCGACTCACTATTGAAGGTAGTTGAGGATATTATGAAGCTACTAAGCCAGATACCATAGAAAAAATATGATTGCGATAGGACTGGTAGTCCTTAATCACACTATTAATAGCTGCTGCATTGCCGCTGCTAAAGAATATTTCAAAGGTAAGAACGATTACTCCATCACCGTCATCTCGCTGTTATTAAAATGGTACAGTCAGTACTTGTACTTGTAGGGCGGACCATTTTCCGCAATTAGGACGCAAGCGGGCCCTTTTTGCGTGATGGGAGGCGGCTGTTGTTCCAGCCACCCGATGTCCTCCAGGAAGGCCAGTCAGTATTAGAAGTAGATAATTTTTGATAATTTTTATTTATTTGTTAATTTTTTTATGATGATAATTTTTATTGAATATTGTATAATGCTCTCTAAAAATATTTTTTCAACATAATACCTACAACTTTTTATTTAAATTTAGTTATCGTTACAAAAATAAAATAAAAAATTACTAGTTTCAAAACCTTTTTAAAACTTTTTCTCACGATCATTTACTAATGATGCTGACCGTACCTCATACATAAATACAAAGTGATCAAGAGGTGCAACAGACAAACGATCAACGTAAGTGCCACAGTGCAATAAATTTGCTAAAACGGTTGCGTTGTACTCCGGCTCAGTATATTCAGTGCCACAGGTGCGCTTAATGCGCCTGCGCAACTTGATTTACTGCAACTTGCGACACTGTGGAAATATGGTCAACTGGGTATCGGGCCACAGCACGAATAAAATGTGACAATACGTATCGTAGTAATCGTACGATACGTACGATACGTATCGAAATACACTGCGCGGTGACGCTACAACGTTCGTAAGTCGAGCTGGCGTTGACGCGCAATATGACTCGAATACGTTAGGTTTATGTAACGCGGCGACATTGGTATTAAACTGCTAATAAATCTGATATGTTTTTGTGATTTTTCAGGTATTCTGAAATTATGACTGCGGCTCGGCAACAAATAAGAACAGATCTCTCAAATATTTAATCCACCGTGAGAATCGAACTCGCCACAGTTCTATCAGCCTGTTGAATGCCTGCTACGCTAGGAAGATCTTCTTTCACACTACAAAAATACAAAAGTTTTTGCAAAACGTCACTGTAGTGTTTGTGTTAGACAACTAATACAATCCACGGTCTCGGCGCACCTGCGAGCCACCTGCAGCTGACGTCACTTGTTTACTAGCTGCTATATAAACCGGGGCGATAAGAGCGGCGGGGGAGTCTTACGCAAGCCACGGGCGAGGTTGGACGTGTCGCTTGTACACACCGCTTGTTGTCGAGCCTGTGACGATCTAGGTACTAGGTGCTGCCTAAAGTACTACTTACTGGCCAGCGAGTAGGTAGGCACTACATGTGGCGACGAGGTAAAAAGGTAAGGTTATAAATAACTAAAAAAAAAAAAAAAGTTTATAAAATAGAGATATACCGATATGTTTAACGTAAACAAGATATTGGTGTGTCAAAATAAAATGGCATTCGGTACTTAGCACGAAAATAAAAACTATTCAGTTTCATGCCGGTAGGCGGGCAAACCAGTTTTATTACCTAGTCTAGGTATTGTTGTTTACCGCTTGGCAGCACAGGCGCAGCTGGCCGAGAACGCGAGCGTAAGCTTGCATTACGCACCATTTTATTTAGATACCTACTTAGTTATCACCATCGACAACCGAGAACATGTAGGGAGGTAGTCTTGTTTTTCTTATTTTCAGTTTGTTTAGTTTAGTTATTGGTTACATACTACCTACCCACTTTCATTTTATTGTAGATTTTTTATGTGTGTTTAGTGTCGGATAAATGGATTTATCTATCTATCTATCTATGACGACAATTAATTACAAATGTAATTCAAACGTAATTTATTCAGAACTAGGTACATATAGGTTAAATTACAAGATAAAACGATGAGACAGCAAAAGTTATAAACTGTGTAGCTATCTCAATGAACAAAATAAAATGTCAGTGAATAGAATTACGTTATTTACAGGGTAAAAGAAGGACATGGTAGTTAAAAGTAATAATAAAAGTGGTACTTATCTACCAAATTGGTAGAGTGCCTATTTGACTACCTACCTTACCTACTAGGTACTTACTCCGTTATCTTTTTTACGTAGTCAGTAAATTAAATATGACTGTAAGTAACTTATGTAGAAAAAGTTAAGTTAAGGTACCCACTAAACTGGGAACATTTGGTAAAGAATACCTCCATTAAATTGGGAACAGGTACCCACTAAACTGGGAACATTTGGTAAAGAATACCTCCATTAAATTGGGAACAGGTACCCACTAAACTGGGAACATTTGGTAAAGAATACCTCCATTAAATTGGAAACAGGTACCCACTAAACTGGGAACATTTGGTAAAGAATACCTCCATTAAATTGGGAACGTAACTTATGCTACCCACTAAACTGGGAAGATTGGTTGGTACAAAATGATACCTTCATTTAATTGAGAATTTGGCGTCGCGTGTAGGTACCCACTTAACTGGGAAGATTGGTTGGTACAAAATGATACCTTCATTTAATTGAGAATTTGGCGTCGCGTGTAGGTACCCACTTAACTGGGAACATTTTGGTACTAATTAGCACCTCCATTTAATTGGAAATTTGCATAAAAAGCTCCGCAAATTGGAAAATGGCTAAACCACCCCCATTTAATTGGAAACGGTTCACTGTGAAATAGGAAATCCCTTTCTATTTACAGGTCACCCCAAAATACTTAAATCGTAGACCATGTTATGTCATGTTATGTTATGGGACTCCCGTTTCCGGATTTAGACTCAAAGATGGTCCATTATGCGTGGGGGATGTTCTGGCTAGGAGTGTAGTCAGCCTAACTCCTCCCAAAAGTACAGTAGCTTCCTGAGGGCTTCGCAGGCTTGGAAGAGTGACCTGGGGTTGCTTAGGATTTCTGTTCGTTGTATTGCTACGCCCTCGCATTCCAGGATTACGTGAGCAGCTGATTCTTCTTCGGTAAGACAGCCTCTGCAGAGTGGGCTGTCAGTGGCTACGATGTTGTAAAAGTGTTTGCTCCAGGGACAGAGTCCTGTCAGGGTCCCCACAATGATTTTGAGATTCAGTCTCTGCAGGCTTAGTAGACGGCGTGTTAGTTTCGGTGTGATGGCTGGAATTGCAGCTCTTGACTGTCTGCAGTCAGTCGTACGTGCTCAGCATGGGTTGTTGCGGATGTAGCGGTTGGCGTAGGAAAGTGTTACCTCTGATTTCCTGGTCACATATCCTCTCTAGGGTTTTGAAGAGGAACGATGGTAGAATAATAGGTTGGAAGGATTTCGCCATTGTGTAGTCGCTCTTACCAAGTTAGTAAGAATATAACCTTCACTCCCCTCCACTTCTGGGGTATGTAGCGATGGGCGATGCATCCTCTGAAGATGTTTACTAGGCGTTCGGCTAGTAATTCGCCACTCCACCTTAAAAGGCCCGGAAAGATTCCGTCTAGCCCTGGCGATTTGAAAAGAAGGAAGCTGTTGATGGCCCAAATTACCTTCTCTTTGTTGATCAGGTTTTGAGCGGTGGTCCAATCTTGACTACTGGTTGCTCGTTCGCTGTGTGCTTCCCATTCGAACGAGTCTGATATTAGACATCCCGGGAAGTGCGTTTCAAGTTCGCTGGTTTCATCGTCCGTCTTGGTGTACGTGTTACCAAGTATCCGATGGTACGCGCAAGTTCACTGGATAGTATGCCTTTTGTTTTGGCTGCCTGACTGGTGCTATCAATGTTTGTCTCCAGCATATCCTGTTGCCTGAGGCGTATTCGTTTTGAAGGTAGATTTGGTGGATTGGTATTTCTCCGAGTCCCTTGGTTGTTGAGTGTTCATTGATCTGTTGGAGAATTCCGTACTTTGCAACGTAGTCTTTGCAGTTCCGGGTTCTACTCCGGGTTCCAGGGACTAGTTTAGCGAACTTCGTTATATCAGTCTTGCGCGGGAGGCGCCTCGGACTCGGCAAAGGTAAGGTCACATTTAGATTAAAACGAATCTATCTATGATCCGAACACGATTTGTAGCATTGTAGCAAGTATCAAAGCGATGTAGAGTCTCGATGTAGTCTCAATGTAGAGTCGATATAGAGTCTCAATGTAGAGTCGATATAGAGTCTCAATGTAGAGTCGATGTAGAGTCTCAATGTAGAGTCGATGTAGAGTCTCAATGTAGAGTCGATGTAGAGTCTCAATGTAGAGTCGATATAGAGTCTCAATGTAGAGTCGATATAGAGTCTCAATGTAGAGTCGATGTAGAGTCTCAATGTAGAGTCGATGTAGAGTCTCAATGTAGAGTCGATGTAGAGTCTCAATGTAGAGTCGATGTAGAGTCTCAATGTAGAGTCGATGTAGAGTCAATGCAGAGTATCATGTAAAGTCTCGTTTAGTCTCTTGTAGAGTTTCAACGTAGAGTCAATGTAGAATTTCAATGTAGTCTTCATCGTTTTCTTCGTCATGGGAGTTGGATTGGAGTCGCAATGAGTACGACTTTAGTATGATGAAGCTTTGATCTATTATTGATGTGTTGATATAAAGAAAAAGTCTGTCCAACAGGGTTTCAAAAAAAAAAAAAAAAAGAAACAGTGAGCTTTGGACTATTATTGATGTGTTGATGTTAGAATCGCTTTTAGACAAGGCTACAAAGAACGTGCGTGAAGCCCTATTTAGACTTATATGTGCTGGTTCCTGATAGTTGATTTCTCAACTGCTTTGACATTCAAACCAGATGTTTCGGTTTGGGTTTAGATTTAGTTGCTAGTTGAAGGTTGAAGCTGTTTACTTCGAATGTACTCGATTGGTGAATATTTGCTGAACGGAAGCTGGTCAAATGATACTTGAGATGAGGATTGATTGAACGGTGTTGGTTGATCCAATTTAGCTTTGACTAGAGCTTGACCAAATGTGTACAACAGTTGCTATCACTTTAGTTTCATTGGTCGAGCTGTACTTAATACGGTAAACAGCAGTAGCGCAATAAAATAAATTTAATAAGATAGAGATGTAGTGTTTGTGTTAGACAACTAATACAATCCACGGTCTCGGCGCACCTGCGAGCCACCTGCAGCTGACGTCACTTGTTTACTAGCTGCTATATAAACCGGGGCGATAAGAGCGGCGGGGGAGTCTTACGCAAGCCACGGGCGAGGTTGGACGTGTCGCTTGTACACACCGCTTGTTGTCGAGCCTGTGACGATCTAGGTACTAGGTGCTGCCTAAAGTACTACTTACTGGCCAGCGAGTAGGTAGGCACTACAGTCACTAAATGACAGTTTATCGATAGACAACGAACGGCTTATCGATCAAAACGAGTGGCGTGCGCTTTTGTCAGCACTATTGTGCCACCATTTTAGATTGAACTGTCAACTTTGGGAAAGTTGACGAGCATATTGAAAATATAAACTGGATAGTTCACAGGGTGGGTTATTGTGGAGGTAGATTTTGCATATTTCATTCCATTTCTTCGAGAATTTGTGCCTTCAAATGCTATGAGTTTTTTTGTCTTCCTAAGCTCATGGAAATGAGTAAAAAAAAATTATATTGCTTTCTAACGGAGTGGAAATAAACCAGTTAGATAATTAAAACCATACTTAAACCTTACTTTTTTATTATTAAATAGACCTAAGTGAATTAAATGTACCTAATTGGCTCAGCAACGCACGACAAGTATGTGGTAAGTATTCAACTACAGACTATACCAAAAAGATAAAGCTGTTGCTTAGCTGCCTTCAAATAAAGCTGCGTCCACACTAACTGGCTTCACAACGCGGCTATCAAAAAATCGTAATTGATTTTTTCACGGACGATGCGTCAAGCGACAACGTAAATGGCTTACGTCGACCGTATTGAATTAGTGCGTGGACGACGACGAAATCGCGAGAACAAGAAACGTATGGAGACGCTGGTCTTTCTAAATTCTATGTTAAATGTATAACGATATAAATAAATAAACATTCATGGAAATTTCAAACAACGCCCTTAGTCCCAAACGAGCAAGGCTCGTAATATGGCTGGGTATTAAAGTTTGGGTAGGCATAAGTATTTAATAGCTATTTACCTATTAGTTTCAAATAAATATTCACGGCCATTTCACACGAAGCCTCTAGTCCCGAACTAAGTAAAGCTTGTAATATGGTAACTAGATGCTGATAGAATACTTATATACTTTTTTTTTTGTAAATACATACTTATAATACATAGCAACACCCAGACATAGAACAAACATCTATGTATGGCACACACAAATGTTTGTTCTTAATGGGGATCGAACCCACGACCCACAGCACGGCAGGCAGAGCTATTACCGACTGAGCTGTGACGCGTGTCGAAGGAGTTTATTAGTTGATTTAGTAGTTTATGAGTTTATTATGTTAATTTCAAAGGAAGAAACGTTTAGTTTTGTTCAGTGATAGTAGTAATTTGCAAAACATTTTTATTTTACGTAAATAAAAAACCACAAATATGAGCATTACAACTAAAATCATGTTATTATGATCACTTTTTTTGTTAATATTTTTATTGTTTAGTCTATTATCTTAGTTTTTAATGTGTACCTCTGATCTCATTATTATTCCTTTACTTTTAATTTTAATTTGTAAATACTTTGTCCAAATTTTATTCACAAAGAAATAAATAAATACTTTGTCCTACTTTTTACCTAGTCATAAATAGAATAACGCATTGGAACGCTCGCTCTGTAATGTTATTTTATTATAAGAATAAAGAATTTGAATTTGACATTCACACTTTTCGGCTCCACAGCGCTCCTGTTCTGTGCCAAAATTCACTCATAAAATTAATTAAAAAACACTTCACGCGGGTGATTCCGCACAAATTGATGGAGAGCGGGACCTGTGACGTCACTAATGGAGCCGCACTGTTGCTTTTTAATTTTTTTTTCGATAACCATGTTAGTGGTATTTTTGAGGGTAGTCGTAATTTTTTGATGGAAACCAAAGCAATTACTGCAATTAGATTTTAGAGAAAATATCAATAGTTTTTTTTAATGAATTTAAGAACCATTATTGCTATAAATCTTAGGTGTATTAAAAAACTGCGTTTTATTAAATAAGTAAGTGGTACAAGTACTTCAAAATTAATTTTATTGATATCAAATAAAATTAATTTTCAATTGAAGTTACTTAGTACCTACCTACTTGAAGTTACTTAAACAATCGAGATATGAAAATAAATAATATTGAAAAATCATGAACTACCCACAGCTGATAAACCATTAATGTACTTACCTACCCCAATGAACTTTGACGTAAATGGTCGTTCTCACTAACCAACAACCGTGTCTCCTACGCCAATATTTCGGTCACTTTACCGTCGAACTCGGCTACTACGTGTAGTTACTCTATTATAGGTAGCATAGCTACCTAATTGAACTTGCTGAAGTTGAGAGCGATATTTCGATGACGTAAATTACCTACGTGCGGACCATGGTTGCTTACGTTCACTTGAAGACCCTCTGAACTATGTAGCAACCGACCACGTGACGTACACCTTATTTTCATCACTGTTAATTTATTTCTTCCATCGAAGCACCAGTTACACTTTACCACGTATTTCACCTTTCTAACTTCTTAACACACTGGACAATATCATCATAGTTGTTGGTTTCCATTTCATGAGCGTACTTCAGGAAGGCTCAACTCAGACTCCCACTCTTCTCCTTCACAAATGACAACACGCCTTGAAACGGAAATCCATCCCACAAATTTTTTTAGTTTATTACGTTTAAAATTTTGCACACCGCCGTTCTATATTTTTCATCATTCCTCTCCAGCCAAAGGTTGTCTGGAAGAGATCGCTTTTAGCGATAAGGCCGCCCATTGTACTCTCTATTTTTATGTTTCTCTCTTTCTGTAATTTCTTTTTTTCTGTGTGTGCAATAAAGTTTTTATCTATCTATGTAAATATCAATCTAAAAATGATAAATGACTTCAAACATTTATTTATTTTTGGTGTCCGGTAGAAACGAACAAGAAGTCAAACTAGACCTTAATATTTAATAGTTTAACAATATTTTACAACACTAGTTTATCTCAATGTACAAGATAACATGGCAGCTTCAATTACAGCTTTCCCTTCACTCCTGCCGCGCTCCACTCCACTCCACTCCACTCATAAATTGACAAACTGTCCAACTCCGAACGAATAAGTTCCTGCTTCCGGTCAGTGCGCGGGATAGTGGAAACACACGGGCGATGATAACAGGCGTTAACGCGACGCTGCTGGCAGAAATGTCCGACTACGGACGATTGCCATAAAAAAAGATAACAGGCGTTTTAGTTTGGTTCGTTACGTATTTTTCTAGAGATTTTGCCAGCTTTAGAGTGTAGGGCAACATAATTATGAAGCACGTATATATAACGATGTTGGACGTTTTGATACCGCCCCCGTATTCCAATCTTTTGCTGTCAAGTTATATTTCACTGCCCAGTGTAATTTCTTCAGGTCAGACACTTGACAGCAAAATATGCGCGAAAACACATCAAATGACGTCATAATGTCACTAATTAGTCACAGAATAACTATGAGTTAGTATGAACTGACCATGATTTAAAACAAATTTGCAGTTCAACTGAGATTGGAATACCCCTGCAGATCACATTGTTATAAAGAACTGCGTTTTGCGACACATTAAACCTATTTCTTTTTATGAAAAAACTGATAAAAGTTGTTTGCAATAGAACTGCATTATTACTTACTTTACAGAGGTTCATTAAAGACGTGTTCTGTATGGAAATTACCGCTCACTCTCAAATTGATCACTCGGAAAGTTTGACACAATAAGCGCATCTGAAAAACCACTAAATATGTTTTATCTTCAGACTTATGAAGAATACTGCAGTTGGCGTTTGATTTAGATCAAGCGATTCCAATGTCATACCTCACTTTCTTCTTTTTATTATTTCTTCGCTGCGTCACCGGACCATGTACTCGCCCGTATGTTTCCACTTGGGTCCACAACACCGTGATTTAGCTTCTAACTTGCGCCGTGTCCGAGGACCTACGGGCCCACTGTTTGCCTAATGAACTATGAATTTCTATTTGTTTACCGTCTAGGTAATTAAGTAGGTGTGTTTGTGTAGTGTAGATGGAGCCTTATGTCTTAAGTTTAGGAACTACCAGAGAAGCTATGTATGCGATGTACGTCACTCAAAATTCAGTCTTTGATTCTAGTCTTTCCAAGTAGGTCGGTCGTTAGATAAGTAAGTGCTTATAATAGGTAGTCGCAACGTATCTTAAAAAGTATATAAGTATTCTATCAGCATCTAGTTACCATATTACAAGCTTTGCTTAGTTTGGAACTAGAGGGCGTCGTGTGAAATGTCCATGAATATTTATTTATTTTATTTATTTATCTTTGTCCGTCTGAAGTATCTGCGCAGAACCCATTTTTGATCGAATTGGAGGTAAGCGAATCTTTCTGCACAACAGTATGCGCAATAGTTTGTTGCACCTAACATCACAGGAATAAAGATCCGTTGTGCGTACTGTACCTGCCTACCAAATTATTATCTATCTATCTAGATAAGTACCTACGTTTGGTTTTATGTTAGACAAAATAAAAAAATAATTATTTTATGAATTCACGTTTATTAAGCAAACAAACAAACATTGCATGGCAAACAATTTTAATAAACTAGCTGGATCTAATTTACATCTAAACTAAGCAAATAATTTATTAGGATCACTATTTATAATTATAGAACTTTTTACAACAATACATTCTTAACTTAATAAACATTAAAACATGCTAGCTATAATGTTTATAATTAAAAATTTTACAATTATTACATTTTTATCGTTTTACTTAGCCTAAAAAAATAGTTTTTATCAAATCTTATCTTTGATCTAAAGTCAATTTTACTAACACAAAAAACAAAAAATTAGTACACATTGTAGCTACCCGCATCCTACCTACCTACACGATCACACTATCACCTACAAACGCTCGATTATTCCAAAAATCAGCCAAGTCCTTGAACCTATCACAGCATTGCCTCTTCCTCCGTGGACTTCTCTTCACCGCTGGACTCTTCAAGATCGACGTGAACTTCCTCACCAAGGTCGTGACAGATTCCCTCGTCCGCTCATCATCAGCAACGTCATTTAAACTAGCTAGACTGGCCATGGTTACACTCAGCTGCTGAAACGCTTCGTCTATGTAGTTGTCGACATCATCACCGTCACTTTTTTCCTTCTCTGTCTTGTTCGTGTCATCGAAAGAAAGGTCCGCTGTGGATATACTGCAGTTGACTACAGCTGGTAGTGCGTTCCTCTGTCTAACTGTGCTGGTGGCCGAACAAAGTTTATCAACAGATTTGAAGATGTCATCTATTTTGTCACATATGTCTTCCACTGACACAGCTGATATAATCTGACCGTTGATGTAATAGAAGTCTTTTTCGGATACGTCTTTCACTGCTTCCTTCTCCAAGTCTTGCAAAAAGTCTTTGTAGTCCAAGATACCAGAAGTTTTTGATAGTCGCCTTCCAACCCTTCGTTTCACTTTCTTAAAAAGAAACGACGAGTCAAAGGTCGTTTTGCGGAGGTCCAGTGAGCTGAACATTGGTAGCAGTTTCGATGGGGTGTAGTCCTCTTCAGTCTCTAGGTCGATTGGTATCCATTCTTCTTCTAGCTTCATCCACTCTTCGTTGATGGAGAGGATCGCGTCGGAATCGATCAGATTTTTGGACATTTTGAGCACGTGCTCACGTTGTCAAGCGTTAGATGTGACTGAGGTTCAAGACGACTTCGTGTGGTTATAAACGGCGCCTGCGCATTATTGTCGCTAATGAGACTGTTGTCTTCTTCTCACACATTATCTAACTAATGAGTTAAAAGGAGCAAGTAATGAGTTCGAGTAAAACATTTAGAAAATAGATTGTTTTGTTTACTAAGCTTGCAATTAGTAAATTAACTGTAAGAAATCAAAATATTGATCAAGTATTTTGTACGTAAAAAATATAAATATTTTTGTTTTTAAGTGATTAGTAAAGTGATGCGTTACGAAAAGTATATGGTATTAGTAAAATAACCGTTAGTCAAACACAAATAAGTAAGTATGTTCTGCTATGAAAAACTTTGTTTTAAGTTTTAGCTCATGAAAATATTTTTTGTTTTTTACGAGAATTAATTATTTTTACTTCATTAAATTATTTTGCAATGAGATTCCAATTAAAGTAATTATAATGTGAATAAATGCGAATGCTCACACATTATTATAATAAACATGGCGCCTCTTGTGTTCAACGACTCAGTCGGGTAATTATTGTTTTGATATGAGCTTTAGGATTTATGATACACACTCACATAATTATGCAAGTGTGTGTTTTATGACGGGATATGATACAGTCATGCTGTGCCTTGTTTGGGTAGATTTAAAACAATATAAGCGTTTGTTAATCAATATTAAGTTCGTATGAACATTATTTTGGTCGTGGAAAATTTGAGTCAATATTTACCTAGTTTGTGAAGCCTTTTATAGTACCAAATTCGTAGGATTTTACTAAACTTTAAATCTGTATTTAATTAATCGATGTAGCTACCTACTAACATTGAATTGATCAAAGACATTTTGAAGTTTGCACGAAGTCAGCAGAAGGGAAAAAATGTTGAATAGGTAAGTGGTTTCAGAATTTGGAATTACTATAAACTATTATTACAAAGTGAAATAAAAAACGTTACGCAAGGCACACGTTACAGTGAAAGTTCTATTAGTTAAACCGAAATCTGCACCACGACCAAACCAGTTCAAACGTTAAAATTGACCTTGAAGTTAGGCGGCCAGTTTAAGGCAGTGGTCGCAAGTGTTATTTTCAAAAATCCTACAAAGTCAATTAAAACATATAATTTAAGCAGCGCAAATCTAGGCACCTTAATCTTATTATTTATCGCCGGGTTAAATCGTCCAAGGCAATTAAATGCATCCAACGCCGGTCGTGTATCACGCCGTAAGCTGGGGGACAGAATCATAATAACAAAAAACAATAAAAATAACGAATTACCCCGTGAACTGGCCTCGTATCGGGACGGAGGATTTGCACAGGGGACGCGGTGGAGACTGCTCATTATGATAAAAATATGTAGATCTTCCATCCACAGGCGTCACAGCTCAGTCGGTAATAGCTCTGCCTTCCGTGCTGTGGGTCGTGGGTTCGATCCCCACCAAGAACAAACATTTTGTGCGTGCAAAACGTAGATGTTTGTTCTATGTCTGGGTGTTAGTATGTATTATAAATATGTATTTACAACAAAAAAAAAACGTATATAAGTATTCTATCAGACATCTGGTTCCCATATTACAAGCATTGCTTAGTTTGGGTATAGAGGGTGTTGTGTGAAATGTCCCTGAATATTTATTTATTTATTTATTATCCATCGGTAGGGGATTTGATTTTACCCATGTACTCAATACTCAATATATTTATTGCTTTCACATGGTATTATAGTTGTTACATTGTAGATAGGTATCACACATGAACCCTGTTCAGGGGTATTGCAACAGGAAAGTAGGCAGACCGAGGTTTTATTCACGTCAATTTTTCAATTCAGGCAATTTCTTGTGTTAATTGAGTATATTCGCACATTTTGTCATTCATATAATCATTTAATTCATAAGGAAAGATTTTAGTAATTTTTTTAAATAGGGTGTCAGATTGGGCTTCTTTCAATGTCAATGATTTGTTTGTTATGAATATACTTACCTAGTGCTTTTATTTATATAAAACAAGGTAGTGTTTACAGATCGTGTCAGAAAAATTGTTGTGTACATTGCTTCGTTCTCTCTTCTATTGCTCCTTAAAATAAATGTGTTTTTTCGACGGCGGTCGACGATGTAGCACGCTTACCTAGAAGATACCTAAAATACCTGTTCTATGAAATAAAAAAACGGAAAAAAATTTAATCTGCCATTTTGAGGCGACGGTCATCTTGAACCGATTTTCATCAAACATAGCTAAGAACACTCCCGACTAATTCACATTTCAAACAAAAAAAAAACAAAATCAAAATCGGTTCATTCGTTCGGGAGCTACGACGCCTCAGACACACATACACACAGCCAGACACGTCAAATTTATAACACCCCATCGTTTTTGCTGGTGTTAAAAATATTTGTAGAAGTAAGAGCGACTCCACAGTGTAACCGCACATTGTTCCAAATCCACATTCTGTTTGTGCTCATTCTTAATATGGGCCAAAACTGTTGGAAGAACAACAGTTTTTGTTGTATATTTTATGTGCTGTGACGCCATAACTCAGCTGCGACAAGACGCCCTGAGCTCGTGATATACAGTATAATGTACAAGTGATATATGTACTATATACACGAGTACTTCTAGCATTATTTATGACGGGGCAGTTATTTTTATTTATATTCCTGTTTTATTGGTTTATTCCTTCACGGGTTGTTGGGTTGCGTTGAGTGGATATTGTATGCTTATTATGGACGTTTTCCGTTGGAGACAGTTTATCATGGACTCTGAAAAGTTTCTTTGGATATGTTTCAACCTGAACTCTTACTCGCGTAGTAGAAGCAGGCAGCGAACTGTTTGGATGGGTGACCGCTGGTAGCTCTTTACTATTAAATATTTAAGTATAGTTCGTTTGTTGTAGTTTGTTTCAGAATACAATCCTTGGTGGAGGCTTTCAGGTAGATCAATAAAATCTCACGGACTACATTGCATTTTGAAGTCAAAAGTACTTTTATCTGAGAATCTACCTACTAGTTCTTACTTACTGTAACTGCATTGGTATGCCAATCAAAGTTGAACTGCAAAGTTGAACTGCGAAGTTTTAAATCATGGTCAGTTCATACTAACTCATAGTTATTCTGTGACTAAATAGTGACATTATGACGTCATTTGATTTGTTTTCGCGCATATTTTGCTGTCAAGTGTCTAAAAAGAATGATCACGTGGTACAAAATTGTATCACGTGACCTGAAGAAATTACACTGAGCAGTGAAATATAACTTGACAGCAAAAGATTGGCATACGGGGGCTGACCGTTTTAAAAGTTTGCCAAGATCAGCTAGTTTCTTACCTTCTGTAAATGTTTTTGACCTAATAAAAACTATTTTAGGATACATATCCAAGAAGTCCAACTAATCCAACTACGTCTAAATATTGAATTTAAAAAAGTCCACATTTTATTTAATCCAATATCTTTTTATCAAAAAATCACAAGGATCATTTAGAATCGTCGTATACTAGGTGTTTCTAGGTGCCAGTTCCACGTGACCAGAGCCTAGAAGAACGGGCAAGAAACTACGGCCTGGTACCTAGCGTCTTTTTGTATGATCGATAGATTGGTTACCACTTTAGCTAGTAACGTGATCCGATTGCAGTCCCTGTTGCCTGTTGCAGAAACTTACTAGACCAGCCAAGGCCCACCCAAGGCTGTAGTGCCTTAGATGATGATGGTGATGGTTATGTAACACGTTACACGGTGCCCTAATATTGTAACTACCTCTAGGTAAATAAATGAAAATTATTATAACAATAATTATTAAATTACTACATAATTACATTTCTGGTAATGATAAAATTGCTGCCGTCAAAAATATAGTTTTAAATCGCGCATAATGTGATTTCCTCGATTTATAGTCGCAGCCTATATTTGTGTATTATCGTAAATTAATTAGGGGCATATAATGAGCCTCCATTACGTGCAGCATCAACACTTTATACAGGAGGTTTGTTTTTTGAGCACTAAGAAGTGGGATGTTATTAAAACTTGAGTTACATTATTCATATTCCCTTATGAAAAACACCAAAACGCAACTTTGAAATATAATTTTTTTTTACTTGTCAATAGTGAGTTTGTCATACATTACAGTTTTATACTGTAGCCTTCCAAAGCGGTCGATGATCAAACAGTAATGTATAACTAAATGTATTCGCACTTTCGTCTGAGCACATTTGTTCTGTTCCCTTTTCAGAAAACCAATGCAAACTCCATTGTATAAAATGTATTAAAACGCTTGTACTACGTACCTCAGAGATGTAAACATTGACTATGTAGGTAAGGTCTTAGCCGGATGTCAAAATTGTCCTATGTAAAGGACTCGATAAACTGTGGGTCAAAGTCAAAATTTCTTTATTTCTTGGACGACCTTGATGTATTTAACAGTGACTGGCCTAATTTGGCGAGGGACCGTGACGAGTGGAGGGAAGAGGGGGAGGCCACTGCCCTGCAGAGGGACAGAAAAGGCTAATAAAAAATATAAAAAAAATTTGACAGATCGATAGTAAACCCTGTATACCAGTATCAAAAGCTCCGTTTGTGCATGATCGCATTGGTTGCTATTATTTCGAGTCGTTAAATCAAAACAGTGACATTCGCGCTCATTAAGCGATGCCCAATCGGCATCCCTGTGGTGGTGTGAAGCTTTCAAACGAGCAGTTTTGTTCAGGAGCCTTCAGACGGTGAGTCAAGTAGTTTGACGTGATACTACAAATATGTAAACAGAAACATGCAGTCGTTGTTTACATTTGTTTTACTTAATAATTTAAAATCCACTCTGGTGGCAGACGAGGGGAGAGACCATTGCCCAGCCCCCGTATGCCAATCTTTTGCTGTCAAGTTATATTTCACTGCCCAGTGTAATTTCTTCAGGTCTTCAGGTCATTCTTTTTAGACACTTGACAGCAAAATATGCGCGAAAACACATCAAATGACGTCATAATGTCACTATTTAGTCACAGAATAACTATGAGTTAGTATGAACTGACCATGATTTAAAACTTTGCAGTTCAACTTTGATTGGCATACCCCTGCAGCAGTGGGACAGTATGGCTTAAATAAAAAAAAAATTAAAATCCCCCGATAATTAGGTACAGTTTAGTTGTAGTAGTAGGTACCTTGTAAATGAGTTCTTCCGGGGAATTACCACCGTAACACTGTACTTATTTCTGCCGCCAAGCAATGATGCTCGCAAAAAACGAATTTGGGGCTTCTGCCCATCGACTTCCATCTTAACATTGTCATCGGTCCATCGGACGGGGGACCATCCAACACCGCTTTTCGATTCAACAACCGTAATATTCTGGTTTCTGTACATAATGTAAGCTTTGCTTAGTTTGGGACTAGAGGGCGTGGTATGAAATGTCCATGAATATATTTTTTTTATACTTTAATAATTCAATTATTTTTTAATTGAACAGCAATTTAGTTTTTCCGGTAGAAGTAAATTGTTTTATACCAGTAGAAATAACTAGCGTACCTATTTAATTTGGCTGTGTTTTAAATTTTTAACCATTGCACCGTTCAATTTAAGCAACCTGTCTCGATAATTTATGAAATAACCCATCATTTTGCTATGAATTTAATCAGTTCCCTACCCCGTTGTTAAGTTTGATTTATGCCGCACTAGTTTTTGCCGGTGGTTTTACTCACTTAAAAGTATTTTCATATATTTGAAATCATGTACCCTGTTCTGAATAAACTATTAAACTATTTACTCAGTCTTCAAAACCGAGGAAAGTAATAAAATAAATATTTTTTATCTATAAATCTAATCGTAGTATATCAGATGCTAGAAACCCTATAACACCTATCTTCTGTTTCATCCTTAGTTAAGCTATAAGGCCTTTACAGCATCTTGATGTCCAACTTTTCTCGACACACTCTCTCTAAGTCCTTTTAAATCAGTGCACCTAACACGTACCTGGGTCAGAACTTCTAGAGAATCTGTTCAGGATTGCGCGCGAAAAAAAAAGAGGTCATAATTTTGACTGAGCATCTTTCCTGTTCAATTAAACGTCTTCTTCACGCGTTTTTACCTGTGTACATCACGCGTGAAGACTGTAAAAGGGTGCTAACAAACAAACCAACCTTTCATATTATTAGTAGAAGTGCTAGTTTTTGACCTGACATCCTAGTTTTATGGTCCTGCCGCATTTTGGCGATAATTTGTTTTGATAATCATACTAATATTATAAATGCGAAAGTTTAGATGTTTAGATGTTTGGATGTTTGGATGTTTGGATGTTTGTGTTTCAATCACGTCAAAACCACTGAACCAACTTGGATGAAAGTTGGCATATATATAGTTCGTAACCTGGATTGACATATAGGCTACTTTTTATCCCGAATAATTAACAGGATCTACAGGATAAAATGAACGAAAAGGATTAGCAGCGCCAATTGACAAGAGGATTTCATTGTCATGTCATGTCACGTCAGTTTGACAGGGCGTAGTACTACCTCTTTGGTCTAACGACTAGCGTTTGACATTTCAGTACGAGTTCGGTGTAATGAGGTGTAATGTCAAGTTTCACAAAGTATCCGCTCGGTGCACGCACAGATAATATAATGTACACGGAAACTGTAGACGCGTACGAAGTCGCGGGTAACTGCTAGTGGTGAAATAAATTAAAGTTTGCCTGAAATTCAGCTTTGTCCTTGGGTCCGATTGTAAACTGAATTTATTGCTATAGTTGTGTTGTGAAATATAGAAAAGTTTTCGTGAGAGATTAACTTGAAATTGGGACTCATCATTACCTCATTTTTTCATGACCACTTTTTTTTTTTTTTTTTTTTTTTTTTACAATACAATGGTCATTCAACACAGCAATACACAAAAAATGAAGCAAGATTTATAAGACCCAAAACGGAAATAGTAAATAATTTGATATCATTTTGTAGTTAACTGCTCCACCTTCCGGTTCGTAGTCACCAATCAATAACCTTTTTTTTTTTATATAATATAGAATGTCCTTTGGCCACAATCTCACCTGATGGTAAGTGACGATGTGGCCGACGATGGAGCAGGACAGTCTAGAAGACACCTATTCACTCTTGCCTTGAAAAGACCCAGATTATATTTTTCAGGAAAGACAGAAGACGGCAACGCGTTCCATTCCTTGGCAGTTTGCACCCTTTTGCACCCCATAGCATTTATGTAACATAATTGAGTGCAATTACGTAGCTGACGGTACAGCATTAGCATTAATATGATCGTAAAGCCGTCATCGCCGACCGTCCGCGTGATTCGGCTGCATCGTGCGATTAGAACGAATTTATATCGCGACTGTACTTTGTGCAATTGCAGTTTTGTGCGCGATTATCCCGTGATTGCTAGGGTATTGTGGATGATGTAATGCGATAGGAGTTCAAAGAATTTTATTATTCTAAGTTAATATGAAAGCTGAAACACGCTTTTATATGAATCCCATTTAATGATTATTTTAAATTATTAGATTTTAGTCACTGATAATAGTGAGTTTGGAAAAATGTGGTTAAAAAGCCACTAAGTAAATGTGATGGGCTATTTGAAATGAGTTTATTAAATAAAATCTTGAAGTAGGTAGTTAGGTAGGTACTTAAGTACGAGTAAGTAAGTACATAGGTTCAAAATTGCAAAAAAAAGTTCTAACCCGACTTTATACTTTAAATTGAAAATATTTTTTTGTAAATAAAAGGTGTGCTACGTGCACCACTATTTCTGACACAAAAATATTACAAATAAATATAGTGCCCGGGAAGTCTATAATCGAGTTGCGTCGCGTTGCAATCGCGTTTCTGTCGCGTCAGTAAGAGCCACGTATCGGATCTTTCTCTCTGAAGAACCTATTTTTGGGTCAAATTGCAAGTATTTTTCAGCACAACAGTGCATTCGCAATCGTTGTTGCACTCAACTTCAAAGGGATAAAGATCCATTGTGGTGCTGTAATAATATGAAATGAATAGGTATCATCATGATACAGACAATATGCAGCACCTAACCAGAAATACCATAAATCCCTGCAAATAACGGACTAATAGGGACCACGGCCCATTGCCATTGTAAAATACGACTGGAAAATTAGAATCTCCAGTCATTATTTATCAGAATTTCTGGCTGGTGACTATTTATCAGGCACTCAATAATATCGCACATACGATAATGACCACTAAATATGATTTAGTGATAATAATCAGAGGAAGGATGCGCGCGCGTGTCGAATTATAGTGATTAACGCACACTAATGTGGATTTTGAATATTTTTGTTAAATATCAGTGTTTTATTTAAAAAATTCATTTGTTGTTTATATTCGGACGTAATTTCTACGTAAAATAATTGTTTATTTTATTACCTAGTAATTTTACAAAAAGATACAGGCACCTGTATTTTTTTCTCTTGTAGCACACTTATTTAGGTATAGGCGTATACCTACTTACTGGCAGATATGTATTATTTTTTCGCAACTAGAAAAATAAGTGATTTAGATTCATGATTATGTAGCAGACATCGGGGTGGAAGAGGTACAACTCTATACTGTTATTAGCACCAAAACAATACAAGAAAGGGGTAATTTGATATTATCTGTGGTAAAAGTAATCCATTCCCGGCTAACTATAGTCCTATCTATTATCCCACCCAGTTTTAAAAAGGTTATAAAATTCTAATCCAATTTAGTAAAACTCATTCAAAATCAATTTCAAGTCACAAAGCTCCAACTAATGAATACTAGAGTAGAACCATCTCGAATGCAAGCACTAAATCCGCACAGGGTGTCCGAACATACGGGGTGTCGCACAATATACAGGGTGTACGCACGCCGCACGAAGTAATAGGTGCAGCCCAGATATTGCCAATGCACGGGTGTACAGATTTAAGATGGCGGACGTCGACTTGCCTTGTTTTAATTGGTCAGTTGGTTTTGGAAATGTATTGAGATGATAATACTAACACATCATTACTGCCAATTTATGGTTTATATCTACCGCTAGATGTCGCTTTGCTACGAAGTGCCACTAAACTCAGTCTTGGATTTTTTCTTAAAGGCTTGTAGCAGCGCTTTTTTACATCAAAATAGCCCCACAGGATACTTACCAAAATAAAGTAAGAAGTATGGATTGAGTTTTATAAAATAAGCACATCATAATTTTAATACAATTTAACGCCAAATACATAAAAAAAGTAAGTAATAAGTAAGTAAGTAAAACATTTATTTGCAACACACAAGAAATTTAAAATAAACAAATACACTAGTGTTACGCAAGGCTGTTCCACGTAAACTGCCATCAAAGCGCTGACGAGGTTCCTTCGGTACCTGGCTTCGGTGAATGCATCGTCAGCGCAACGTGTTGCTAATGCCTTGTAATGTTTTACCTAGATTTAAGTTTTTCATATTCGTTCAGACTTCGAACGAGTGTCGAAGCCTAAGATAATTAAATTGTAATTTTTTTTTAAATTAAACCTTGGAACAAATTAAATATTTTTTTTAAAAGCTACCTCGGCCAGCGGCCTACGTAATTGGCGCAGGCGGTAGGATACTTAAAATCTATAAAATTAGTAAAAAGAACCTACTAGTGCCGTTGTGCGGAGGTGAATCAAGAAATCGATTCGTGCTGAGTTCCAGACATCGCGACCTGGAGAAAATGCTGTAAGTCCTTGAAATTCTCAAGTCCTTGCTTATTCCTAACTATACTTAGTCCTATCCTTATTATACCTTATAGTAATTTTTTTTTGTGTTTTTAAAATTAATTTTTCAACATTTTCCATCCGAGAGAATCGCGAAGTGCTAGGTTAAGTAGAATTAGATTAGAAAGTAGACTCAGTGTAATCGACGAACATAGAGCTCTAGAGGAGAATATGGCTCAACCCAATAACCCACAGGGTAATGTTCCGCCAGCTAACCCTCAACAGTCTCACCACCAGGGTAACCCGGGTAATCCGATTGACACGATCTATAAGTCCCTAAGACTTGTTCCCGATTTTGATGGAAACCCGCATGTTTTAACAAGATTTATAAATCTTTGTGACCAGTTAGTTTTAACTCATTTTTCAACAGAGCCGGGTCACGAACTAATTAATTTAGCTCTTGTCAATGGGATATTAAATAAGGTGTCGGGTTCCGCGGCTAGATTAATAAACTCGAATGGTATTCCAGAAAACTGGTTAGGTATTAGAAATGCCTTGATTAATAATTTCGCAGACCATCGCGACGAGACCGCGCTTTACAGTGATTTATCGCTTGAGACCCAAGGGTCAAGTACCCCGCAGGAGTTTTATGAACGGTGCCAAAATTTATTCAGCACTATAATGACGTACGTTTCACTTCATGAGACCCTGAATACTACCGTACAGGCAAAACGCGATTTATACCAGAAGTTGACCCTTCAGGCCTTTTTACGAGGTCTTAAGGACCCACTTGGATCCAGGGTACGCTGTATGCGACCTGAGTCGATGGAGAAAGCCCTAGAATTTGTTCAGGAAGAGCTCAATACGCTTTACATGCAGGAACGCAGTAGTGGTTCATCTAGTAGAAAGGATTGGCAGCCACCTATCTCAAACGCGGCTAAGTTCAATCTCCCTCTTAACAATTATGTCCCCAGACTGACTAACGGATTTGGACTTGGACCAACGAGACAACCGATTTTTAACATGCCTGGCCCATCTAGACCAAATCCCGTGCAGGCTTCACCTAATCAGGGCTGGAGGCCTAATCCCACGTTTCAACCACAGCCATTCCGTGGTCCTACTCGTACGCAACAGATGTTCCGCGCACCTCCACAAAATTATAACCCTCAGAATAACGCTTTTAGGATGCCTTACAGACCACAGCCTCAGCCACAAACTAATTTCGGCAGTGCTCCGCGTCCTACTCCAATGAGTGGCGTTAGTAACTATGTCGAGAGACGTCTACCGATGACAGGAATGACCGGACACGACTGGAGGAAACACGGAAATCCTCCTCCGACTAACTACTTTAAGACTCGCGAAATTAATTTCAATGACTTTGACGGGTACGAACAGTATTACGGTGACGAGTACAGCGGCTTCCCCGACTATCAGGATTATTATCCTTGCGACCTTGACTACTACAGGTATGAGGATCAATATTCATACTCTGAACTCCCAGTAGTAGAGGAGGTTGTAGAGCAGACCTCTTCTGATGAAAATTTTCAGAAGGAAGTTGTATCAGAAAAACCAAAATAGAATTAAATTTTCACATGCAGAGACAACTGGGGTACATCCAGATAGCACATCCACCTTTAAAATTTTTAATCGACACAGGTGCTAATCAATCTTTTATAAGTCCCGATGCCGTAGAAAAATATTATCGTCACATTCCTTTGAAATACGATCCATTCGAGGTGACGAACGTTCACGCGACAAGTAAGAATAATTATTCTGTGACGATGCCTTGTTTCCAGGAATTTAACGACCCGAATGACATGACTTTATACATTTATAAATTCCACAACTACTTTGACGGACTCATAGGTTTTGACTTATTAGATTCATGGGACTCTAACATCGATTTAAAAGCTAAGTTATTAAAAACTTGTTACACGCAGATCCCTATTAAGATGTACGATTCGAGAAACGTTAATTTGTATGAAGAAATTATTCCGGCTAATTCTAGCAAGGTAGTTAGGTTGCCAGTTAACACGCGAGATGGCGAAGTTTTGGTAGACAACCAAACGATTTGCAACTGCCTTATTTCAGATTGCATAACGACGGTCCAGAATAACCGGGGCTGGGTAGAACTTAGTAACCCGACGTCCAATGACGTCATATTTTCCATGGATCGTCCGATTGAAGCTGAACTATTTAACATTGAATGTGACAGTACTGAAATTTTATCAGACCGCGCTAAAGACGTTTTATCTCGTCTCCGGACCGATCATCTTAACCCTGAAGAACTCGCAAATTTACAGCGTTTATGTTCTAACTACGCGGACGTGTTTTATCTTGAGGGCGAACCACTTTCATTCACCAACAAGATTAAACATAAAATTAGGACTAATGATGAAATTCCAGTACATACTAAGAGCTACCGCTATCCTTACGTTCACCGACAAGAGGTCAGAGATCAAATTAATAAGATGCTTGAGCAAAATATTATAAGACCATCAGAATCCGCATGGAGCTCTCCCATTTGGATTGTGCCTAAAAAGGCAGATGCTTCCGGTAAGGTCAAATGGCGTCTTGTCGTGGATTTTAGGAAAGTTAACGAGAAAACGATTGATGACAAATACCCTATCCCGAATATAACAGATGTGCTAGATAAGCTAGGTAAATGCCAATATTTTACGACCCTTGATTTAGCTAGTGGATTTTACCAGGTTGAGATGGACCCCTCCGATGTTCACAAGACTGGTTTTAATGTAGAAAACGGGCATTATGAATTTTTAAGAATGCCAATGGGTCTTAAGAATTCACCATCAACCTTCCAACGAGTGATGGACAACGTTCTGAGAGGCCTACAGAATGAAATATGCCTAGTTTACTTAGATGACATTATTGTCTTCAGTACTTCCCTTCAGGAACACATAGTTAACTTGGATAAAGTATTAAACCGTTTGAGAGAATCCAACTTTAAAATTCAAATGGATAAATCTGAATTCTTGAAGCTGGAAACTGAGTTTTTAGGCCATGTTATTTGTAAAGAGGGCGTAAAACCAAACCCGGATAAAATAAAAGCCATCAAGAATTATCCCATTCCAAAGACTACTACGGAAATCAAACGTTTTCTCGGATTACTAGGCTACTATAGAAAATTTATTCCAGATTTCGCTCGTATCACTAAGCCACTGACTCAATGCTTAAAAAAGGGTTCTAAAATTAAGTTAGACTCAAATTACATCAATTGTTTTGAGCACTGTAAGACACTCTTAACGAATGATCCGATTTTGCAATACCCAGACTTTACACGCGATTTTATCCTAACAACTGACGCATCGAACGTAGCTATAGGTGCTGTCTTATCTCAAGGTACTAAGGCGTCGAATAAACCAATCGCGTATGCATCGCGGACTCTTAATAGTAGTGAATTAAATTACAGTACAATCGAGAAAGAGCTTTTAGCTATTGTTTGGGCAACTAAATACTTTAGACCGTATCTCTATGGCCGTAAGTTCCTAATTCTCACCGACCATAGGCCCTTGCAATGGGTAGTGAATCTAAAAGATCCCAGTTCACGGCTTACAAGATGGCGCTTGAAGCTAAGTGAGTACGATTATACAGTCGAGTATTTGCAAGGAAAGTGCAATACTAACGCCGATGCACTGTCGCGTATTGAAGTAAATAATGAAGAGCTTATGTCGATCGCAGTTAATCCATCCGAAACTGATCCCGCGTTAGATGAATCTAGAACTTTAACAGCTACAGAAACCGCGGCTGGTTCAAGAACCGCCACTGTTCATACGAATAACGAAAACCCCATTTTAGAGGTTCCAATTTCGGATGACCCCTTGAATAGATTCACGAAACAACTAATTTTCAATGTCGTAGGCGATATCAAAAGTAGACCAGTAGTCACTAAACCTTTTGAGACGCACACACGAATATCTGTGCAGATATCTGAATCCAATATAGAAGAGGACGTTATCGCCGCGATTAAGGAGTATGTCCACCCTAAGATTAAAACCGGTTTGTTAATTAATCCTTACTCGGCCTTGTATACAGTTATACCTATCATACAAAAAACCTTTAAAAATTCGGCAATGAATCTTACACTAACTAAGACGGAGTTAGAGAACGTTAAAGAATATTTAAAACAGCAGGAAATAATTAATAAATACCATGATGGAAAGACCAATCATCGTGGCATCAATGAATGTTATTTAGCGTTATCTAACAGATATTACTGGCCTAAAATGAGAGAGCACATTACTAAGTTTATAAATGAATGCACTATCTGCGGACAAGCGAAATATGATCGCAGCCCGATAAAACAACAGTTTAAAATAGTGCCACCTGCTAGCAAGCCTTTTGAATTAGTACATTTAGATCTTTTAACTATTCAAAGTGAAAAGTTTCTAACTATTGTAGATGCATTCTCAAAGTATGCCCAAGCCTATCATTTACGAGACGGCACTGCTGTTAGTGTGGTTCAAGCTTTATTGAATTTTTGCACTCATCATGGGATTCCTATTACTATAGTAACAGATAACGGGACCGAGTTCACAAACCAGCTGGTTGCGGAATTTGTAAAAATGCATAAAATTCAGCATCATAGGGTTGCCCCTCATACTCCGAATGAGAACGGTATTGTTGAGAGATTCCACTCAACAGTATTAGAACATCTTCGCATTCTTAAGTTAGGTCAGAAATCTGAATCAGTAATTAACTTAATGTCTTACGCCCTTCTGGCTTATAACAGTAGCATTCATAGCTTTACGAAATGTAAACCACTAGAAGTAGTCACGGGACACTACGATCCGCGCGATCCTTTTGACATAGATCTTTCGGCTCATTTACTACAACAGTACATGACTAACCACAAAGACAGGATGACTAAAGCCTACAATACTATTCACGACATGTGTAGCGCGACTCGCAAAGACCTCACAGACAACCGAAATAAGAACCGAGAGCAGGAAGCTGAGTACTCTCCTGAACAACAGATTTTCGTGAAAAATCCGTTTGCTTCGAGACAAAAGTTAGCTGCTCGATATACACATGACGTCGTAATGGCTGACCTCCCTATTCATATTTACACTAAGAAGAAGCGAGGTCCTATTGCCAAATCTAGGCTTAAACGTCTTCCTAAAAGTGCCCAATTGTTACAGGACCCTCCTGATAGTTCATCTGCTCCTGGCACCAGTTCTAATGCAGGAGATAAAACTTGAGTCTCTCGATGACGGGCCTGGTATTTTACCTTTTAAGCTAGGTTCAGCTAGACTTATATCTCACTACCATTCCTTTTTACAAGATATCGATCTTCAAGAGCTGCAAAATAAAATAATCTCAGTAGATAATCAAATAGATAATTTCAGCCCTCAGCTACACAATAAAACTAAAGCTTTATTTGAACCTCACTTAGATTATTTGAAAAATAAGCTTGTAAGCGTATTGGAGCAATTAGAAACGTTTGAGATAAGTCGTGTAAAAAGAGGACTCGTGGATGGTCTCGGATCAGTAGTTAAAAGTATCACGGGTAATCTTGACTACTCAGACGCATTGCGCTATAATCAGGCTATTAAATCTTTGGAAAATAATGAAAATAAATTAGTAACAGAATTTAATAATCATGTTAGCTTATCTAAAAATTGGACTTTGCAATATACAAATATTTTAGACAGTATCACAGATAATCAGAATAAGATTGAGATTTTACTAAAGAAGATTAACGAAGCCGAAGCTTCCAGAGATAATGATCTAGTGAAATATGCGCACTTAGCTCAAACTCTTTTGATTCTAACAGATAACGTAGATTCCATCTCTCAAGAACTATTAAAGTTACAGAATATTCTTGCTTTTATCAGGGCTTCGACGACGCATCATTCGGTCTTGAATTTGTACGCAATTCGCGATATTATTCGTAAATTAAAAGTACTATATAGCAGTGAAAGAGTAGTAGATTTAGATATTAGAGAATACTTTGATATAATTAAACTAGGTTCGTATTATGTAGGAAATAGTATAGTAATAGTATATAAAGTTCCAATCGTGCTCCCATCCTCTTATGATATGTATAAATTATCCATCATACCTAACAAAAATCATGAGATCCTTACTCCTCCTTTCCCATACCTAGCTATCCATGAGAAAGATTTCAAGTACATTGAGGCTGAATGCCCGAAGACCAGTAAATGGTACATTTGTGAGGAGAAGAGGAATCAGCAGAATCGATCACCAGATGATTGCATCCAGCATCTCATCTCTACGCAGCAGCGGAACAACATGTGTAGCCCTACCACTATTAGTCTATCAAAACCAGCATACGAAGAACTCGATGAGAAACATTACTCCATCAGTTTCCCTGTCCCTACGAAAGTACATCTCTCCTGTGGTCAAGATCTCTACCAGACGCTCCAAGGCAGCTATCTCGCTATAATTCCCCAACAATGTTATATGGAAACCCCAGAATTCACGATCTCCAACATTAACGATCGTTTAAAAGGACAAGCGTTGAAGATAATGGACCTACCTGAAAGCAACTACCCTACTCCATCTTCAACCCCAGTATTCAAATTGAACTCTATCGATCTGAACCAACTTCACGCCACCAATAAGAAAATATCACTACAGTCGCCGTTGCACTTAGATACGAACAACGATTACACCCTGTATCACACTACGATCCCTATGTACGTGTTACTATCTGGTGCATGTGCACTCACTTGTGGCCTTCTATACAGAAAATATAGACCAACATTAAGAAAGAATTCTCATCAAGTTTGTGAGGAAAGCCAAGCTGATTTACAAAGAGTCTATGCCCTACCAACTATAAGAAGAGTTGATCCCAATCCAACTCCAGCTCAGTTTACGACGAACTTCAACACTCGCTGTTCTTCGGGGGGAGGTGTTACGCAAGGCTGTTCCACGTAAACTGCCATCAAAGCGCTGACGAGGTTCCTTCGGTACCTGGCTTCGGTGAATGCATCGTCAGCGCAACGTGTTGCTAATGCCTTGTAATGTTTTACCTAGATTTAAGTTTTTCATATTCGTTCAGACTTCGAACGAGTGTCGAAGCCTAAGATAATTAAATTGTAATTTTTTTTTAAATTAAACCTTGGAACAAATTAAATATTTTTTTTAAAAGCTACCTCGGCCAGCGGCCTACGTAATTCTAGAAAGAAATAAACAACAAGAGAGACAATAATTACTAAACAGAATCACAAATCAAATACAAATAATAGAAAGAAGAATACATTTACAAAGTGTGCAATGGTGTCGCAAAATGGACCCAAGCTCAGCATACTGTGGGTTGCTAACAACCCACGCTGGTCTTCCGCTAGAGCCAAATTTAAGGCGCGGACGTGAACATAGTCATCTATGTCAAACAAGTTCCTTGTTTTTTTGAAACGTTATGTTTTTATAAAATAATCTGCAGTTAATTGAGTGGTATTATCCACTCGATAGATTCCGGTCCGGTGGAACAAACCGCACGGGCGGAGTTACGGCGCGCGGCTGCGTGCGGACAACCGGACCGTCCGTATTGCGCGCACTTTATTGTGCCGATACTGTTTGACAACCCTACGATGCCGGCTGCAATGCTTACACGGACATTTTGTGCTAGATTTACCTACTTTGATTACGGAATTCTTTCTGCAAATGTATTCGTACTTTTTTCAGATGTTTTTTTTGTGACTGCGAGAATCGAATGGTAACAAGTATATTTACGTGAATAAATTTTATAAAAACTAGTTACACATAGGTACAACATTGTTTACTTACATTTTACGTGAAAATAATTATTTTACTATAATAATTTAAGCGCAAACAACTATTTGGATCTGCATCGAATATCCTCCTAAAATAATATATTAAATAAATTCACCCAAAAGCATAATGAAATTGAACTAAATATAAAGCAATGGTCGCACCGACCGCGTCGATTCTAATTACCTATAATTACCGGACCGGGCCGGATGCAGTTTTAATTCGGTCGTTTTGTTCCGGCTCGTGTGCGCGGCGCCTAATGAGTGTAACTGATGGCATTTTGATAATGTTATTGATATTGTTACGGAAGATGGCGCTGTAATGATTATTTCCCAGAGGGAACTGTTCGGGGATTTGATTTTAATACTTAGTCTGCTTATTGAGATGAGAAAACTATATTAGTTAATTTGAGGCGGCCTAAAAACTCGGTCACCAGAGTTGGCCTCACTTACGTATTTAGATCTAGTCCTACTAATATTATAAATACGAAAGTTTAGATGTTTGGATGTTTGTGTTTCAATCACGTCAAAACTACTGAACCAACTTGGATGAAACTTGGCATATATGTATATAGTTCGTAACCTGGATTGACACAGGCTACTTTTTACCCCGAATAATTAACAGGATCTACAGGATAAAATGAATGAACGGGATTAGCAGCGCCAATTAGCAAGAGGATGATGTCATGTCACGTCAGTTTGACAGGACGTAGTACTACCTCTTTGGTCTAACGACTAACGTTTGACATTCGAGTACGGGTTCGGTGTAATGTCAAGTTTCTCAAAGAAGTATCTGCTCGGTACACGCACAGATAATATAATGTACACGGAAACGGTACTCGCGTACGAAGTCGCGGGTGACTGCTAGTTACAAATAAGTAAAGGTATTTTGGTAAGCGTACCAGAAACATGAAATAAAATGTGACAAGTTGTTATAAAACTTTCCCGCGAATAACAAAACGAAAGATTTCAAAAAAAGAACTCCGAGTGACAAGCACCTGTCTAGATAGTGACGGGAACAACCAAACTTGCACCAACTTATCTATGTACCTGCTTTGAACTTTATTCTCTAACCTATAAAGCTCATTTTATCAAAACCATGGTTAGGAATAAGTTGGGCAGAATTTCATATTCGCAACTAAAAACGCTATTTTGAAAGCACTACAGTCGTAAATCACACACTTTTCATATCAAACGTCATTGTCATTGTCAGTTACTTCTATTTTCTATTTCAGTCCTTGTGTCTGTGGGATAAGGTTGATGTTTGTTTGTTTTATTTTCACTGATTGGGTGATAGTTGGACGCTACGCTTGCGGGATAGCTTGTCAGTTTGTCAGTTGAAATAAAGATACAAATTCAAAGACCCGTTTTGTTTTGATGTATGCTATCAAACGGTGAAGGAAAACATCGTGAGGAAACCAGCAGCACGTATCTGTCTTGTCTTTCCTGTGGATAAGGCCGACAAGGCTGAGAGGATAGTCAAGGTGCTACAAGCCTACTTCATCTAAACATGTCCCAGGTACTGTAGCGATATCATCAGGGTATGAGTAAAAAGTGGCCCCTGACGCTGTATGAATCATCTCGATTAGATGCAAAGGCCTAATTTTTTTCTTCTTCTTCTCCTAATTTAAGAGCTATGCTCTTGTCGGCGTAACATATGCATTTCCCGCCAGGTTCTTCTTTTCAGGGCAGCTTCTTTGACGTCCTTATACGACATGACATCTATCTTCGCCTTCACTTGGCTCATGTAGCTAATACGCGGTCTTCCTCTTCCTCTCTTTCCTTCTACCTTCCCTTCAATGATATTTCCGATTAAGCTGTCATGTCGTATAATATGTCCAATCATCTTTCCTCTCCTATTATCAACAACTTTTATAAGGGCTCTCTCCTCTTTTTTTATATTTTTTTACTAGTTGAAAATTTAATTCTGTGTTGTCATCTCTTTATTAATCATAGCTTGAAAAGGAAAATGAGAAATTTAGTCTTAAAACATTTTAAAAACTTTGACTCACCATCATTTACTGATATTGACTGCAGGGGTATGCCAATCAAAGTTGAACTGCAAAGTTTTAAATCATGGTCAGTTCATACTAACTCATAGTTATTCTGTGACTAAATAGTGACATTATGACGTCATTTGATGTGTTTTCGCGCATATTTTGCTGTCAAGTGTCTAAAAAGAATGATCACGTGGTACAAAATTGTACCACGTGACCTGAAGAAATTACACTGGGCAGTGAAATATAACTTGACAGCAAAAGATTAGCATACGGGGGCTGGACTAGTAGTAAAACTAGAACCTTGTACTATTTTTAGAACTACAATTGTATAAAACAGTACAAAAAGTGTTATCACAACACAACATAATGTATAGGTAACAACAATCCGCCACATTAACAAAACTTTATTGTAAGCGATTCCCGAATCGCCCTCTGCTATTTCATAAAGCCTGTGGCATACTGCGCTTATTTTAATTATAATCTACCTACATACTAATATTTATTTATAAAAAAAAACACTACCGAACGGTTAAGAAAGAAGAAGAAAGGAAGAAAATAAATTTATTTGCTAGCACTTACACTATTGGTACCTACCAAACTATTACAATATTATTATAAGCTAGTATAGGTAGGTAATATAGGCCAGTGTGGCAAACCGAACCCTGACTCCGCATGAGGTTGGTAGCTGATGAGCAACTAACGCTGGTCTTCCGTTAGGGCCTTCCAGTGATGCCACGGACATCCCAACCCACAAAAAAAGTAAGTAAAATTAAACAGTGACATTTAGGGCGTCTTGCACCAGAATCGCTAAACGCGTTTAACTCCTAAACAGTATTTAGCGAGTTGTCAAGTCATATAAATACGTCAGATTGAAATCTATTTAGCTGTTAAGCACGTTTAGTGATTCTGGTGCAAGACGCCCTAAGTAGTATGACTAAGAACTTAGATTAACTGGTAGATAATGCTATTTTAGCATTAAATTCGTCAGTAGACTACTTTTTAAGTTGTGCAAATAAAGGATTTTCTATCTTTATACTTTTATATAACTTAATGAGGGTAAAAACCAATGGCAATAATGTTATGTGATAAACACTGCCTATAACAATGCTTTGTCTCACTAAGCACGTCCACTGAGAACGTGCCCTGTGATGCATTCCACTTCACTCTGAAACGCCTGTTCTTCTAGGACTTGGTGGAACTGGCAGTTAGAATCACCTAAGTAGTTATATAAGATGATTCTAAATGATCCTTGTGATTTTATTGACTGCAAGAAATATGTACGATGGTAGTACTTCCCCCAATCGAGCTCTTTCTCTTTTGATGAGAAGTACTATTTAGTTTGTAATACGAGCCTTAAGTAGGTATGTACTGCAGTGATGTACCCAGTGTGGCCCCACCTCCACCACTATCGATATACTGCGGAATTAAAAACACATAAACAGTACATGTTTACGGTAATCACCGCGCAATGGACGTCGCATTGTTAACGTTTGGTTTAAACTTTAAATCGGTTTAAGTGACAATTGGTTTTGATGACTTCGTTTGTTGATCGTATTTATTTTTGGGAATGAAATGTTTATTTGTATTTATTTAATCAACATACAAACTCCTGACTTTACATGGATTTCAATCATATAATTTATAAGTTTAAAAAACTAGAAAAACCGACTTTAATTCGACTACCAGCTTCATCATCAGATGATGATGATGATGTGATGACAGTTCATTGGGAATGTTCTAGTGACTTTTAAATAAAGTCACTATAGCTATCACACGCTTACAAAACATTTGTATACCCTTTCAGGAAAAAAAGAATTATATTTTACTCAAAATATAAATTCGTGTCAACAAACTTTATTGTCAGAAATGGGTACATTTCCGCTTCGTTCACAAATAGTTATAACATCCAAATTCAGAGCCATCAATACGTAGCACCCATAAAATACGTACCTTACGAGGACCATAGGGTATAAAGTACAGTAATAGTGACGTGACAAGTTGAAACAGTTGGTTTACTTTTACATGTATGAGATAAAGTCCATTGAAAAACCGGATGATGCTCAAAGCTTATTTTAAATCATGATTCAAAATCGAACGGAACATTCACTATTTTGCTTTCAAAATAAATGACAGTCAACTTGACGAACCCCGTATTCCAATCTTTTGCTGTCAAGTTATATTTCACTGCCCAGTGTAATTTCTTCAGGTCACGTGGTACAATTTTGTACCACGTGATCATTCTTTTTAGACACTTGACAGCAAAATATGCGCGAAAACAAATTAAATGACATCATATGTCACTATTTAGTCACAGAATAACTATGAGTTAGTATGAACTGACCATGATTTAAAACTTTGCAGTTCAACTTTGAGATTGGAATCGTCCCCCAGAGGCCATAAATAAGAATTTTTTATAAAATAATATTAATAATTTTTTGTTTAAAAATGTTATTTTAACAAGTTTTTATTTTTGCGTCATCTAGGAGCGAAGTCTAGACAAATCAAACGAATCCAAACTCGATGTGGTTGCGTCGTTTTATCATAGCGTTCCTATGCCCACCTTCCGGCTCCATCATCAGATCAGCTCGCTGTCACCATATTATTGCATTGTCACCAAAGACTAATAGGTATGCCAAATTTCAGCTAAATCAGACATCGGAAAGTGGGTCAAATTTGGCTTGCAAGATTTGACCTAAGCAAATCCACATACATACAAACATACATTGAAAAAGCTTGTAAAAGAAGAATCGCTTCTCTGTAGCGCCATCTAGCGCGCTACATGAGGATTACTAGAACTACGCCCGATAGATGGCACTGTCGCCAATCGACATAGACAAATCCTATTATTTTTCCGACACTTCTCGGTGCAGGTGCTACTGCTACTGTTACTTAGCCTATAAGTAATAAATAAATATAAATAATAAATATTCATGGACATTTCACACAACGCCCTCTAGTCCCAAACTAAGCAAAGCTTGTGATATGGGAACTAGATAGCTGATAGAATACTTATATACTTTTTTTTTTGTAAATACATACTTATTATACATAGTAACACCCAGACATAGAACAAACATCTATGTTTTCCACGCACAAATGTTTGTTCTCGGTGGGGATCGAACCCACGACCCACAGCACGGAAGGCAGAGCCATTACCAACTGAGCTGTGACGCCTGTCAAGTGTACGAGCTGTTGTGGATATCCTGTGGTAATATCAGGCAGGCTGCGCGGCCCCGATACCGGTCAATCCCACAGCTCTGTGTCCATCAGCCGGCTCTCGTAAACTAGAGCTCAACTACGGATTTGTACGCGTCTAGCTCCAACGGACACGTGCGCGATATGGTTAGAATGTGTGGACATTTTCATAGTGGGTTAGAACGGTTTAACTGGAAAATGTTTGATGCTCTTTTCAACCGACTTCAAAAAAGGAGGAGGTTCTCAATTCGATTGTATTTATTTATTTTAAAATTTCACACAAATAGGTAGTACTAGGAGGACTTAATGCTAAGAGCATTGTCTGCCAGTCTTCCTCGGCGTGCAAAATATTTATATATAAATGTTTTTGTTTTTAATGTGTATTACCTCAGATCTCCTTTATATATGAACCGATTTTAAAAACTTTTTTTCATCTGAAAATATGTACTTCCAGGTTGATACCATTCAATTTTCATCAAAATCGGTTCAGTAGTTTGGATTATAAATAGAAATAACTGAAAAAAAATACGCCATCCACTTGCACGAAATTGCGTATTGTGCTTTTCTGTGACTTTTTAGTGATGTTTACGGTCACTAGTCAAATTGAAGTTAGTATACTTAATAGATAAAAGTTTGACCACAATCTCACTAGAGGCCTTACTACGAGTTTACAGTGCATAAAACCGGTGTAAAACGTCTGACGCCCAACACACCAGTGTGCACTGATAAGTATAGAAACACTGAGCGGATTTTTTGCGAAGCTTGGTCTAAACCGAGCACGTCCAGCTTCTCAAAGAATCCGTTCAGTGTTTCCAAATGCAAATGGCTACTTCATAAAGATCTACAAATCTCGTAGCACCCGCTACGCCGTAGCTCCGTAGCTCATTACAGCCGTAGAACATCCTGATATCGTAAAATTTAATTTCCTTGCTTTACGATAACAAGAAAACACGACAAATTAGTAATAATAAGAGACAAAGAATGTTCAGAGTTGGATACTACGTTCAAATCAAGTCGGCATACACATTAAATATAATAGCTAGCTCTGCGCCTTCAGATGGAAACGAAACCTTACTGTGGACAAGACAAACACTGTAAACATCTATTACTGCAGAGAGCAAGTCCATTGAGGGCTTGTGTTTGAGAGTGTTTTGTGAAGCAATGCACTACAACCAGCACTCTGAGACGCTCTGAGATGGTCTCATGCGCGTGCACTGGCACACTGGCACCCATACACTTCCCATCCTACCCCATATACTATAGGTAGCAATGCAACATATATATATATATATATTGGTAGCAATGCGAGCGATCTTGGAGGCAGTAAGGTAAAATAAAATCGGAAGTATGCTGAACAAAATGGGCGTGTCCACACTTGCCCGCAGCACAGCACAGCAACACCAACAAATTGCCGGCTCATTTGTTTTTTATTCATCCACGGCGGTATAATCGAAAGTATAAATTCGTTTTAACTGCGCGAGCAGGCCTCCGCCCGATAGCGGCCCCTTGTTAACTCTGTAATAAGAAAAATAAACTTAAATTATATTTAGAAGCGTGAAATATCAAAGTTTAAGCGGATTGCGGGTAGTGTGGACGCGGTCTTAAAATAAGGGTAGTTTTAAGAAAAATAAATAAATACAACTATAAGGATCTCCACTCAAGATCTTTTGTTCTTTAATAAATGAGATGTTTTATAAACTGATACAATAATGTCACAGAAATAAGACATCTTACGGGATATCTACTGTGCCTGGGCAATAACAATAAGTGAGAGAATTTTCTTATTAAACACGTAATTAAACATTTAGGTGAGGCCTTTAGATGCTACTAGTGTAGCGGTCATAATGTGCTTGGCTTATTTAATTATCTAAGTTAAGCTACATTCTGCGCGGTCACTATCTGGATGGTTGACCATTTTGTGATATTTACATCTGAGTGTCTCGGAGGGCAAGTTAAACTGTCTCAGAGTGATGAGCGCTGTGAAATGTATCAATGCAACATCTTCAGTGAATATTCTCAGTAAGACAATGCATCGTTACAGCAATGGTTACTACTTATCATCAGGCGGGCTATCATCGGCTAGTCCCATTACTAAGTATAAAAAACGACCATCGAAAACATAAAGAAAGAAGCAGTATAAGTATTTCCAACCATCAAGTACTTTAAACCAACTGTAGTTTAAGAAAAGCCTCTTAAAACGGGAGGAAAGTTAAAAAATAATTAATGCTTTCGTAAATATTCATACCTTGGACGGAGTTTAGAGTTAACCCTCCTCAGGTGAAAACACACGGGGGTGTTTTGCGCGAAGGAAGTTGGTTTTCTCGAGATAATAACTACATTTTATTTAGGGTGGTTCAGTACATAACTGAGGTTCTATTACAACAGATATTTTTACAGAGTAGCAAGCGGTAGTAGCAGATCTAGAAAAATGCTCAGATTAAGGAATCAAATTAGAATTAAATTGGAATGACCAAGCACTTTATTTTCAGTATTTAGTTTTTTTCAGCTTTATTTAGACCAAGATAGGAAAACGAAACATTTGAGTTTTGTATGTCAAACTAATTAACATGGGTGTAGACTATGTGTTAAGAAAATAAAGTATATAAGTATTATCTACACTCGAGAGCAATGATTCCGGGTCACTTAAAGAATGTTAAAAATCTCGGAAACTAAAAATGATAGGTTAATGCAATAAATTGTATTTAATAGACAATGTAATACTCCTTAAATGAAAGTAAAAAAATATGAGTCACCATACATTTTATTAACACAAAATTACATAAAGAAAAAAACTGCTGATCTCTCCTTAAAACAAAAATAGGAAACATGAAATTTTTGAACTTTATTACGATTTGACTTGAATTTTAATACTTCGTATTGCCTCCTCGTGCTTCCATTACTGCGTTTACGCGGTTTGGCATGCTGTACACCAAGTTCCTTATACGATTTTGGGGAATATTCTCCCATTCCTCTGTGAGAGCAATTTTGAGCTCACGAAGCGTGATTGGGGGAGGGTTTCGTTGTTTTACGCATCTGCCTAGCTCGTCCCAAGCATGCTCGATCGGGTTGATATCCGGGCTGCGCGCTGGCCACTCCATACGAGTAATGTTCATCTCTTGAAGGTAGTCATTCACAATCCTACCTGTATGAGGTCGGGCATTGTCATGCATAAATATAGCATCCTCACCTAAATTGACCATAAATGGACCAACATGATCATTGAGGATTTCTTCCACATATCTTACGCTAGTTAAAGAGCCGTTTTCTATGATCACCAGCTCTGTGCGACTTTCAGAAGAAATTCCGGCCCACACAAGTACAGACCCACCACCGTAGGCTACTTTTTCTTCGATGCATGCTTGCTTGAATCTTTCCCCTGGTCTTCGATACACTCTGTGTCTTCCATCGTGCTTGTAGAGCATAAATTTTGATTCGTCGGAGAACATAACTTTTGACCAATCTTCAATACTCCAATTTACGTGGCTCTGGGCATATCTTAGTCTTGAAATACGATGCCCACGCTCCAGTTTAGGGCCGTTTGCAGGTCTAAGGGGTTTTAAGTTAGATTCAGCAAGCCGACGTCTTACTGTCCATGCACTTGGGTTACTTCCTCCGAGGCGTCGAAACTGATTTGTGAGTTCAGTTCCTGTGAGAAAGCGATTTCGAAGCATGGTGTTCACCAAGTATCGGTCTTCTCGTGCTGTGGTACACCTGGTTCTGCCCGTTCCTGGTCTGCGTAGGTTAGAACCAGTTTCTTCGTAACGTCGGAGAACTCTTTGTACTGTTGACAGCGACACACCGACAGTCCTGGCTGTATCGCGCTGACTCCGGCCGGTTTCCAGCATTGTAAGTATTCTGGTGCATTCTTCAGGCGTAAGCGACATAATTTCAGCTTGAATAATGAATATAGAGCACTATCAACATGATTTATATACCCACATAAATGACAGATTACAAACAAAAGCAAAACCAAATGCTGTAATTTCGTAGTTCCATCTTCGAAAGTGGCCCTTTTTCAAATTTGATTTTTTTAAGATATAACTTTACAATAACTAAGAAGTTTTAATACCTTCATTTAAGGAGTATTACATTGTCTATTAAATACAATTTATTGCATTAACCTATCATTTTTAGTTTCCGAGATTTTTAACATTCTTTAAGTGACCCGGAATCATTGCTCTCGCGTGTAGTTCCCATTACAAGCTTTGCTTAGTTTAGACTAGAGGGCGTTGTGTGAAATGTCCATGAATATTTATTTGTAAAATAGACTTAAAAAACTTAAGTACTAATCTACTCGTACCTTGGTGACCTTTGATAGTCATACTTTTATCGAGAGCAAAGACCTTAAGAATTGAGCATTTATACTTTGAAGTTTAAGGGCGGCTTGCACCAGAATCGCATTAATTTAATCGCTAAACGCGTTTAACTATTAAATAGTATTTAGCGAGTTGTCAAGTCATATAAATACGTCAGATTTAAATCTATTTAGCTGTTAAACACGTTTAGTGATTCTGGTGCAAGCCACCCTCAACCTCTGAAATAATTAATTATGAAACTGGTGTCGCCGGTATATCCTCCCGTAGTTTTACAAAAGTGAAGGGTTCGTTGAAACGACTCCGATTTAATTTAAGTCCAGCGTTATCGGCGGAACCCATTGTTTTTCTTTCTTGAAATTTTACGGTCAATTTGACGTGATTCCCTTTTTTACGATTAATTTGAATTTAATTAGTTCGCTGCATTGTTTTCAACTTTTCGAGCGTCATTCCCGGGGATTGTCTGGAGTGTGTTTTCAAGAAATGTGGGCTTTATTTGAAAAATCTGATTGCTTTCAGTTTTTGCAATGGGGTGATTTTTAGATGTAGCTATGCGAGTTATAGTAATATCTCCGACTTTATTCATTGTTTGTATAGAGTAAAAAAATATTTGTAAAATATAATCCAGGGTTATATATTCACCAATAGAAAAAAAAATAGACCTGCAGGTGTATTCCAATCTCAGTTGAACTGCAAAGTTTTAAATCATGGTCAGTTCATACTAACTCATAGTTATTCTGTGACTAAATAGTGACATTATGATGTCATTTAATTTTATTTCGCGCATATTTTGCTGTCAAATGTCTAAAAAGAATGATCACGTGGTACGAAATTGTACCACGTGACCTGAAGAAATTACACTGGGCAGTGAAATATAGCTTGACAGCAAAAGATTGGAATACGGGGGCTGATCAAAGAGCACTCTGAATCAGAAACAATTTAGTAGAAAATTAATGAATCATGTAGATAAGTCGGGTGGTAATTTTTTGTCTCACTTATACTGTTTATGAAATAAAATTGTACACAATTTTATTACTGATACCACTAAGAGAAAAACACACCAAGTCATCATTTCCCTGCCCTTATCCCGCGCTAGGCGGGGTCGGCACAACATGTCTTTTTCTTCCACTCGCTCCTATCATTCGTCAACTCAGAATCTACTCCTCTCACATTCATATCCTCTTTCACACAATCCAACCACTTCTTCTTCGGCCTTCCTCTACCTGCGTATCCAGTCACACTCATGTTCATAACTTTTTTCGTGATATGACTTTCATCCCTCCTCATTACGTGTCCATACCATGCTAATCTAGCACTCTTCATCTTTTCAACAACAGGCGCCACTTTCAAACTTCCCCTGATATACTCATTCCTTATCTTATCTAACCTCGTTACCCCACACATCCATCTTAACATTCGCATCTCAGTAGCATGCACTCTCCTTTCATCCGTCTTCTTCGTTGCCCAACACTCTGATCCATACATCGCGACAGGTCTAATTACCGTCTTGTAAATTTTCCCCTTAAGCTTAAGGGGCATTCGCGGATCGCATATCGTCCCTGAGACCTGTCGCCACTTCATCCATCCCGCATTCATCCTATTGTTAACGTCTCGGTCAATATTACCGTCGTTTTGGAGAAGCGAGCCAAGGTACTTAAAGTCGGAGCAGACTGGTAGGGTTACACCATCTAAGGCAATTGATGAGAAATTGGAGGAGCCACCAAAGTCGCAGAACAAATGTTCGGTTTTAGTGCGGCTGATCTTAAGGCCAACTCTCTCCAATTTCTCTTGCCATTTTCCCAGTCTGCTCTGTACCTCAACTGCTTGCTCACCGACGAGAACGATGTCATCGGCGAACAGCATGCACCAGGGTGCCTCCTCCTGTATGTCTAATGTCAAAGCATCCATTACGAGGAGGAACAAATAAGGGCTTAAAGCCGATCCCTGGTGCAAACCTACTGCCACATTGAACTCGTCAGTGACGCCAGCTTCGGACCGGACGTTCGTTCGTGCTCCTGCATACATCGCATTCACAAGCCTAACATACTTACCTGGCATTCCCTTTTCTTTCAAAGCCCACCACAGGACTTTCCGGGGGACTCACACTCACACTCACACTCACAGAAAAACACACCAAGTAAGAATTCAAATAGAATTCTGGTCTTGTACAAAAAAAATATCAAAGAAAATTGGTGAAAATACAAGGAATAAGCAGGTTATTTGAAATCCACACCGTCCTAGATCTATTGAAAGAACTCATCAGATACGCAAGCTGTAACCAAACGGGAAGCAGATACCTAACCTCCACAATGCTCACATAATAAAACGAAAAGCCTGCTGGATATATTGCCGACGATAAAAACGTATCCATCCAGATATGCCTTTACTAAATCACCACTTAATAGTCGAAGAGGCCGTAAATATGTCAACATACGCCAATATCTAAGGATGTATAGATACTTTTTTTCAGACGGTCTGGGTGTTGGCGTTTGGTGGTGATACTTTTGGATCTGGCGTACTGAATTTATCTGTTTGATTCTTTAACGGATGTATCTTATGAACTGATTGGGTCAATACTATAGTAAGTAATAACGTATCTAGTGAACTCAGTATTTAAACTCATGTCGAAGAAATGGAAAGTTCACAAATACGACTGGATTATGAAAGATAGAAATACTAAAACTGAATCTCTCGAGTTAAAAATCAATGCTTGACATACAAGTCTCTTTAGATACCTCCTCTTTTAAGGATTAACAAATATCAATGTTTTTAGGTACCAATGAAAAAGAACTGTAGATATATCGTGGTATGAAATTAAAGATACAAATTAACATCTAGCGTAGAGCTACGTGGGCCATTTGATATTAAATTCAAGTGCATCAAAAATGTAATACCCATCCTTCGTTGGTATAAGTTAATGGCTAACTCGTTTTATCTTGTAATTAGATCAATATGTACCTTGTTCTGAATAAAATTATGTTTGTTTTGAATTATGTTTGAAAACTCTGGTGACGGAGTTTTTAGGGCGCCTTAAGGTCTCAATCGTGACTTAACGACTGCTAGAGCCGAGACTGACAGTTTAACGTGCTACTAGCGGTCACCCATCCAAATAAAGACCGCGCAGAACGTCGCTTAACTGAAATAATCGATGAAAATTGACTAAGCAAGCCTAGCGACGTCCATATAAGTCAGTTAATATAAGACAAACTATTCTCTGACCGACTTAACTAATCCTTTCTTTAACCCTATAGCCCTAAAGACGGAATAAAGGGTGACACGAACAAGTTAATACAACCTTAATCTATGCTCTATGTTATGGTTTAGCGTTCTGATGGGGTAATCATGGGGTATGAAGGGACGGTGTAATTTAGTTATGCAAATTACCAAAATAATGTTTTAAAGTTGTTGACTTATGATCGTTGCGACTCTGACATAATTTTCTTTTTGTGTTGAGTGATTACCTAAGTGTACTTCTCTTATTCCTTTCTACATAGGTAAGCATAGCCTTTATTTTGTTAAAAAAAAACTGTTTCATATAGTTTTTTTTAAGCTTCAATAGATTTATTTATATTTCTTAATTATAAGTTTAATAGCAGTTACCCGCAACTTCGTACGCGTCTACAGTTTTCGTGTACATTATATTATCTGTGCGTGTACCGAGCGGATACTTTGAGAAACTTGACATTACACCGAACTCCCTACTGGAATGTCAAACGCTAGTTGTTAGACCAAAGAGGTAGTACTACGCACTGTCAAACTGACGTGACATGACATGACAATGAAATCTTCTTGCCAATTGGCGCTGCTAATCCCGTTTATTCATTTTATCCTGTAGATCCTGTTAACTATTCGGGATAAAAAGTAGCCTATGTGTCAATCCAGGTTACGAACTATAAGTATATGCCAAGTTTCATCCAAGTTGGTTCAGTGGTTTTGACGTGATTGAAACACAAACCTCCAAACATCTAAACTTTCGCATTTATAATATTAGTAGGATAGGATAGGATAGGATATTCATGTTCTGTTGCTGAAGGCGACTCCACGTCGTCGTCCAAAAGTCAAAATATTGTTGTAGCACAGTACTCTGCAGTCGTCGATAGTAATCCGGCGCGCGACAGCGGCGGCCGGTAACGGCGCTGTAACGGTTAATGCCTTAATCTTGAGATGGTGAACCTCGATAGCAATAATATAGATAAGACAATAAAAATCCTACTAATATTATAAATGCAAAAGTTTGGATGTTTGTGTTTCAATCACGTCGAAACTACTGAACCAACTTGGATGGAACTTGGCAATTATAGTTCGTAACCTGGATTGACACATAGGCTACTTTTTATCCCGAATAATTAACAGGATCTACAGGATAAAATATAAAACGGGATTAGCAGCGCCATTTATTGGCAAGAGGATGATGTCATGTCATGTCACGTCAGTTTGACAGGACGTAGTACTACCGCTTTGGTCCAACGACTAACGTTTGACATTCGAGTACGGGTTCGGTGTAATGTCAAGTTTCTCAAAGAAGTATCCGCTCGGTACACGCACAGATAATATAATGTACACGGAAACGGTACTCGCGTACGAAGTCGCGGGTAACTGCTAGTAGTAAGATATATCTTACTAATATTTTAGTAACATTTTACTGTGTTTGGTTAGTTTACTGCAATGTAATTTGTCATAAGTAAAGATAGATAGATAGATAAACACTTTATTGTACATAAAGAAGAAACAGGACACGAGAGAAACAATTAAATCTAATGTACAATGGGCGGCCTTATCGCTAAAAGCGATCTCTTCCAGACAACCTTTGGATGGAGAGGATGAACAGAAACAGAGAAACGGCGGTGTACAAAGTGGCACAAACAAACTAATATATATATTAGTAAATACAACTATCTGTTTATTTTATGTAAATACTTGTGTAGTAAATAACTGAAAGGATTAGAGATGAAGAGGCATATTTAGGCATAAGTTTGTTTAACAATTGATTATTTTCGTTGGGGTTTTTAATTTTTCCTAACTAGTACCAAAATCGCTGCATATTTCTTCTTCTAATTTAAGAGCTATGGCTCTTGTCGGCGTAATGTATGCATTTCCCGCCAGGTTCTTCTTTTCAGGGCAGCTTCCTTGACTGCATATTTATTTATTCTTATTTGTTTTTTTAATTTATTTATTTATTCTTTCTTTATTTTATTATTCTTGTATAGAAAAATGAAATAAAATATTCTACGGGATGTCCACAAGTTTCCACCTCGGTCGAACATCAACTCTAAGGTGTCTCCTAGAGCTATAATTCTTAACGGCGTCCCCGTCGACGCTGAGGAATTATTATTATGTGAATAAATACTCCGAATGTCACGACTAAATGTCCCCCACCCGAGTAATCCAGGGGACAGGGGGGCTAGGGGGACGGGGTGGGGGGGTGAGAATATGCTAGCTGACTTGGTGTTGTTTTGATAGTTTCTAGAATTTTATAAGTGAATAATATGATTTTACTTTTTTATTCAAGGTCAAAGGTTTTTGTTGAAGATACTCTATCACAATTTGGCAAGTTCAAGTTTTGTAAGTTCCCATATCACAAGCAAAGCTTGTAATATGGGAACTAGATGCTGATAGAATACTTATATACTTTTTTTTTGTAAATACATACTTATAATACATAGTAACACCCAGACATAGAACAAACATCTATGTTTGCGACACACAAATGTTTGTTCTCAGTGGGGATCGAATCTACGACCCACAGCACGGAAGGCAGAGCTATTACCGACTGAGCTGTGACGCCTGTCAGATCACTGAGGACGTGCTTTGAGTGGTATTGCACAGTGCCCATTCTGCGTCATAAACGTGTTACCTAAGTGTCAAACACCTGTAATTTTACCAGAACCTTTTTAGAACACAGTATTGCAAGTGTCACTATATTGAAACCGCCAAATACACATCGTGGTACCGGACTAAAAGGTACTCTTCAGAATTCTTTTACAAGTAGCTCTACTTTATAACTACTTATGCTGATAATATTTTTTTCTGCAATGTTAAGTTTGTTTTTAATTTCGTGCACACTTACTTCATACAAAGAAATTAATCGATAGAACGTTACAAAACGTAAAAAAAGTTTAGCATGGTTCATAACAATTTGACAAACAGGAATAAATTAAAATGAAACCATGTAGACTTGCGTGAATTAAAACAATAATTACGCCATAAGCGTTCGTTTTACCGCAATCAAACACAGAGTTGCGCATTATAGGGCGCGCATACGGACAACTTTTAGTCGGCCGATTATTTTGTATCAATAAATCAAAAAGTTGCATTTATTTAAAATGCAAACGGCGCAAAAAGCGAACATTCACGTGTATTTGTATACGACAGAATTAGCTGTAATAAAATCATAAATTAAAATGTCAAGTGTGTTTATATTTATAAGGGAAATGGTCAACAGAAAATGTAAACCTTCTTAACAAAATTTCCTCCGTTGTGTGAAAATGTATCATGTCAATTGTTTCTTTAAATATGAAGACTGGTAGAGATGGCCGCTTGTTTGCCCGCTGAGCGTGCGGGTAGCCTAAAAAGACTGAATTCAATAATTTCTAAGAATGTTGCTCGTTTACCAAATCCTCATACAATTATTAATTAACAACAAAAATGTGTATTTATTTGCGACAACACCACAAACGTCACGGCAACGCGTCGCGGTGCCATCACCTACCGCAAAAACTAGATAAAACGCGTTTCAAACCATAGTTCAAATCCGTGAAATAACCTACAGTACGCACAACGGATCTTCATCCCTTAGAAGTTAGATGCAACCCGTGCAACAAACGATTGCGCATGTACTGTTGTGCAGGAGAATTCGCATACCTCCAATGCAACCCAAAAATGGGTTCAGCGGAGATATTTCAGAGGGACAAAGATCCGTTGTGACTACTATACCTGAATGAGGTCAGGATTAGGGAATTGGAATTGTGCTACCTCTAAAAGTATCACAAATTGATTTATAAGTTGTGTTGTTTATGCTATTTAAACAGAATCCTATCCTATCCTATCCTATCCTACTAATATTATAAATGTGAAGGTTTAGATGTTTGGATGTTTAGATGTTTGGATGTTTGTGTTTCAATCACGTCTAAACTACTGAACCAACTTGGATAAATCTTGGCATATATATAGTTCGTAACCTGGATTGACACATAGGCTACTTTTTATCCCGAATAATTAACAGGATCTACAGGATAAAATGAACGAAAAGGATTAGCAGCGCCAATTGGCAAGAGGATTTCATTGTCATGTCATTTCACGTCAGTTTGACAGGGCGTAGTACTACCTCTTTGGTATAACGACTAGCGTTTGATATTCCAGTACGAGTTCGGTGTAATGAGGTGTAATGTCAAGTTTCTCAAAGTATCCGCTCGGTACATGCACAGATAATATAATGTACACGGAAACGGTACTCGCGTACGAAGTCGCGGGTAACTGCTAGTGACGAATAAATCAAAATCAAGTGCCACCCCTATCGATGCCGATAATGAAAACAAAGCGGTTGACAATACAAAATGGCGGACAAACCGTTCATTATATTATCACAGACAATAAAATCGGTCGCGTTCTAAATTTTGCCAAAATTTATTTATTTATTGCTTTTATAATACGTCCGAGTATATATCACAGGCTGTCATAATGTTGGGCGATAATGCAAAATTTGCGGTATTGGAAAAGTGTGGAGTAGGTTTTGTGTAAAAAAGTTATTTTTGATGAACTTCAAGAGGTCTAACCGCTCTCACCAGGGTTGGACACTAACTAAATTAATGCTACTTTTGCTCAGCATTTTGCTACAACTCCAAGATTCTTCTGTGCTAGCACTGCCGACAGCAACAAAGTGTGTTATTATGAGAGGCGTCATAATTCTTTGTCTGTCCATAATAGACAAATTTTTTGAACATTATAGATAGATAACATTGTGTAGAGTCCTCGTCTCTCCTGTACTTAGTCTAGTATGAAAGGCGTCACAATAGTTCTTCCACACTCTAACCACTGCCCTCTACATGAGACTCATATTTTGACCGACTTCAAAAAAGGAGGAGATTCTCAATTTGGTTATATTTTTTTAATGTTTGTTACCTCAGAACTCCGTCATTTATGAACCGATTTCAAAAATTCTTTTTTTTTCTGAAAGGATGTACTTCCAGGTTAGTTCCATTCAATTTTCATTAAAATCGGTTCAGTAGTTTGGCTTATAAATAGAAATAACTGGAGCAAATATGCCATCCACGTGCACGAAATTGCGTATTTTGCTTTCCTGTAAATTTTAAGTGGCGTTTATGTTTATGGTAGTCGAATTGAAGTGGGTTTTTCTAGTTTTTTAAACTTATAAGTTAGTAGGCATGGTGTCGACTCCACGCCTCCCCTGTGCCAGTACTGCCGGCAGCGTCGAAGTGTCCTACTATGAGAGGCGTCACAATAATTCTCCCACATGACAATGCTTTAATGTGCGTTTGATTCATTCGCGGGACAAAATGAGGTTATCATTTGCAGAACGCATCGTTATAATGAATTTTGGCATTGTGTCGAGGCTATTTTGTGCGTTTATTATTGTAATGCGACAGTCACAAAGAGTTTTTGTGGTCTGTAGGGTTTAATTATTAATTATTGTATTGGTATATTAAATAAGATAAATAAGGTCATGGAGTTTGAAAAATGGCATGAGTAACAAAGGTGAACTCTGAGCAACAACTGAGAAGAGATAGGTAGTAGTTTCCTAGTTTTGCTAACTTCATTTTAGCCTAAGAACTTTAGGTACGAAGATACTTTTTTTATGTGAAAAAGTAATGAAACTAGCTGATGGCCCACCTGATGATGGTCTAGACTAGAGCAAAATTGTAGATAGATAGATAGAAAATACTTTATTGCACACCTTAACCTAGGGACTACTATAACATACAAAACAAAACTTAACTAATTGTGCAATGGGCGGTCTTATCGCTAATGAGCGATCTCTTCCAGACAACTTGGACGGAATGGACTACAAGGACTACAAGGACTACGAGGACTACGAAATTGTATTATAATTACAAGTAAAAAAAGTTGAAAATTACCCATAATTTCACATCCTATCCTATCCTATCCTACTAATATTATAAATGTGAAAGTTTAGATGTTTGGATGTTTAGATGTTTGGATGTTTGTGTTTCAATCACGTCAAAACCACTGAACTAACTTGGATGAAACTTGGCATATATATAGTTCGTAACCTGGATTGACATATAGGCTACTTTTTATCCTGAATAATTAACAGGATCTACAGGATAAAATGAACGAAAAGGATTAGCAGCGCCAATTGGCAAGAGGATTTCATTGTCATGTCATGTAACGTCAGTTTGACAGGGCGTAGTACTACCTCTTTGGTCTAACAACTAGCGTTTGACATTCCAGTACGAGTTCGGTGTAATAAGGTGTAATGTCAAGTTTCTCAAAGTACCCTCTCAGTACACGCACAGATAATAATAATACACAGATAATATAATGTACACGGAAACTGTAGACGCGTACGAAGTCGCGGGTAACTGCTAGTTATAAATAAACAGATGGATAACAAAAAATAATCTGAGCAATACAAGGGTTAAAAAACTTAGAAAGCAACAACAGAAACATTTCCCATCGCAGATTGTGTCTAACATTCTCCGGCCGTGTCCCACCCAGCACCCACTCCTGATGTACGACGCCGTGGCTCCCTTGTCTCGGTTAGACCATCATAATGAATTCTCAATTAATTCCCTCACTAGTACCGTCAGAACGCTGACACGACGCGAACTTATCCGGGCCTCTTTCCCGGACACCTTGGGGCCATTAAGGCCCTAATGACTGCCTGTAAATTGGCCATAACTCAGGAGGTCCCGTAAATAACGTCGGGCACTTGATAAGGGCGCGCTGAGTTGTCGCGGGCGAGACATGCCTGTCTTAGTTTAGCATGTGAGATTTACAGGCTGGTCTTATTGAGATTGGGTCATTTAGTCTATTGCTTCTGAGGACCGTTTGTCTTGTCCTTTTTACGGTTGCTTAGCGATTTATTGGGGGCTTCAGTCCGTCCGTGGCAGTCGGGGCGCAATTGAAACATTTTAAATAAATACGCAGATAAAAACACGCTATCAAAAAAAAGCAGAAAGTTATTTTATATTGGAAACGGATCTCAGAATCCGATAACATTACTTCATTCTGATATCAGGATCAAATTACATAGACCCAAAAAAAATCCTTCTCATTAATTATTTTGGTCAATTCTTTGTAATTTCTATTATCCTAATGTATAATTAGTTCATTCAGTATGATGGATAAATAAATCTAATTATTACTAAGCACTGTCAGAATGTTTGTAAGTTTGCAGCTGGCGTGCGCAGGCGCAGAGTGACACGACTCAGTCAGTTCGAGAGCAGCCAATCATTCCGTCTTATTCACATTAGCATTGACATAGAATGTTGCAGAAGTGGCACGAAAAATAAGTGTGGTGGCTGATATTAGCAGCGGGACAATGCAGTGCGGATTTCTGGAAAAAACTGATTCCTTGGTGGGGACTTCTGGAATATACCAATACACCCCAGCGTGAGACGTCAGTGCAGCGGGGGTATGCCAGTCAAAGTTGAACTGCAAAGTTGAACTGCAAAGTTTTAAACCATGGTCAATTCAAACTAACTCATAGTTATTCTGTGACTAAATAGTGACATTATGACGTCATTTGATGTGTTTTCGCGCATGTTTTGCTGTCAAGTGTCTAAAAAGAATGATCACGTGGTACAACATTGTACCACGTGACCTGAAGAAATTACACTGGGCAGTGAAATATAACTTGACAGCAAAAGATTGGCATACGGGGGCAGATCTTAAATAAACCCCTTTGATTTGATTTTTGATCTTATTCCCCCACCATGAATTAGAATTAGAATAAGCAGTTTCCTATGAATTATAATATGAAAATTGACATACATACCTATATGAGGGTGATAACTGAAACTCAGAGCTTTGTCTGCGCAGACTTAGCTAAATAAGTCACGCTCATGGAATATTTATTTCTCATGTATGAAAAAATCTATAAACTTAATTTCACAAGGTGCTCTCATTGCATACGGTGACTTTAAGTAAGGTATGCATAAAATTAAAAGTGTCCTGTCTATTCTTAGGGTGTGTCTACACGCGAGCTTCGATGAGCGATTCATTCGCGCGTTGACGAATTGTTGAGGCGAGATCTCGAGAACGTAAACATTCGACACAACTGTGCCGCGGGTAGGGTAACCAAACTTTACACATTAGATTTGTTTTTGAAATATTTTTACAGTGTAGCAATTAAATTAGTAGTAAGTATACTAAATCTTATTTCAACAATATACCCGAGTTATAAATAATTTATATAAATGCGTGATAAAAAACGATTTCTTAATAAGTAAACAAAATTATTGAAAGATTTAGTAATGTTAAACTTTTCATACATTACACATTTTCCAAGAAGTTAATAAAAGATTCATTTTTAATCATTTATTTTGTTTGTTTCGATACTTTTTTTCGAAATCCATAAAATAAAACTTGAGAGGTGTCAAGGGACACCCGGATAGAACGAAGTTCTATAAGAGAGAGAGAGACCGACAGAGAAACATGCGACGCCGCACAGCTAGCAAAAAGTGTCGTGACAAGTTTTCGTAAGAATTTTTTCCGTCTAGCCCCCCATTCACAACGCGCGATAAGGAACTTCGTTCCAAAAATTAGTTCTTTGAAGTATTTTGTAAAGTCTGGTATAACTCATGGTCACCGTACCGCATCTCGCCCGATCCTTGATTTAAATCCAGCAACAAAATATGTACTGTTTTACGCGGAGCCACCGACGGATTTATTATTTGAAACGACGTGATTCACGGTGCTACACATACCCTATAAACATATAAATATTGTACAGTGCATGGCAGCTGCTGTAGCACGTTTTAGAAATTAGAGGATCCATAAAACTTATTTAGCTAAACTGACCATTTGGCATTTCTTTTTGTTGACAAAATGACAGAGACAATATTATTCACACACGCATTGTAATCACAGGGAATACGAAAAAAAAATTATCTAGTTATTTAGCAGAACAATGGTTACAGAAACGTGTTATAAAAATTGGAATAACACATTACAAAAAGATCAAACTCTGCCCCCGTATGCCAATCTTTTGCTGTCAAGTTATATTTCACTGCCCAGTGTAATTTCTTCAGGTCACGTGGTACAATTTTGTACCACGTGATCATTCTTTTTAGTCACTTGACAGCAAAATATGCGCGAAAACACATCAAATGACGTCATAATGTCACTATTTAGTCACAGAATACTATGAGTTAGTATGAACTGACCATGATTTAAAACTTTGCAGTTCAACTGAGATTGGAATACCCCTGCTGCTTTGACCTTATGAAGTGCTACAAACAGTAGAATACTGTACATACTATACATAAGTATACAAAAATACTCAAGCAAGCATTTTAATTTAAAACCAAATAGGAAATTCAAAGCTCCCATTGTTAGAGTCCTAGCACTAGACTAAACCTGAAAATGGTCCAGACAGAATTTACAAGTTTCTGAAACTGGGTGTTTTACACGTTGACTTTAATATCTGTTTAGCTACGTCGCTAAACCTCTTATAATTCTGGCGACGCGACACCACGTCGTAAAGGTTCTTGCAGTTTTTGCGAGCGTGTGGTCACTGCAGTCTTAAGGGTATGTTAGTATCATTAGGTAAATTCGTTGATTAATTTTATTTTGCAACAAGATAGTTTTTAGAATAATGCTTTAGCTTATAATTCTCTTGTACTTTATATAAATTCGCTTCCGATTGGTACTGATTTGGATCAGTTGAGCTATCTATAAATCGTTTGCAATGGTGTGTAGATAGCTCAACTGCTTCATGTGTACTTTGTACATATTATAAATATTGTAAATATTATATAAATTAATAAATGAAAAGTATCAAACTATAAGCAATTTTTTTTATCAGTACTTAATTGATGGTTTATTTTTGGTAATTTACTATAGTTGTGAGGTTTTTGCTAATTAATTGTGCTAAAATTACATAACTTATAAAACTGTTCTTGGATTTTTTTATTTATGACCTAGATATATTTTTTCGTTGACATGTTCAATTTTCATTGAGACGTAATGAAAACTCTATCGCACATCTTACACAATTTCACAAACTCATCATAGACAAACTTTGTATTTTCATGATTTTCATGGAGATGGTAATAATAATAACATTATAAGTAATATCGACAGGCGTCACAGCTCAGTCGGTGATAGCTCTGCCTTCCGTGCTGTGGGTCGTGGGTTCGATCCCCACCAAGAACAAACATTTGTGCGTGGAAAACATAGATGTTTGTTCTATGTCTGGGTTGTTCTATGTATTATAAGTAAGTATTCACAAAAAAGTATGTAAGTATTCTATCAGCCATCTAGTTCCCATATCACAAGCTATGCTTAGTTTGGAACTAGAGGGCGTTGTGTGTAAAGTCCATGAATATTTATTTATTTTATTTATTTATAATATTGTTTGGTATTTCATTATTTTAGTCATAAATCATAGTTATGTACCACTACTCCAACAACATCAAATAGAAATTAAAAATAATTTCTTCAAATTAAGTATATGTAAAAACCTCCCCTTAACAGTCGGCCAGGTATTTAGCTAAGTATTTATAGGCGTGTGTTTAAGAGGCTTCCGATCTGGGCGCGATATTACCGCGCTAGATACTCTGGCATTGTAAATAGAGTAGTAAGTAGTATCATTTAGAGTAGCATTTAGAATTTTGCAGACAGTGGGAACTGGGAGTTTGTTGGACAATGTGGAAAGGACTTAGCTTCAATGGTTTGTTTGTTATTCGTATGTAATTATTATAAAAATAATCGAGCCTTTGCATCTAAATTAGATGATTAATATCGTCAGAGACCACTTTTCTTCCATACCCTGAAACATTGTTTTATATGAAGAAATTTATATTCATTGATTTTATATCTTCAAAAATGTTGAAAGGTGCGAGCGAGAAGGTTGTTTGACGTCACTCTACGCTTTTAAATCTTCCAAAACGTATTCTTTGTAATCTTGTTAAATTTTGGCAACTTTCAACGCAAGTTAATGCAAGCTTAACTCACAATTCAACCCAGAGATGGCAGCACTAGTAGCAAACGGGAAATTCATTTCATGTTGCTTATAAAAATGTATCATTTAAATATTTATATTATGTACAAAATACACATGAAGCAGTTGAGCTATCTACACACCGTAGTAAACGATTTATAGATAGCTCAACTGATCCAAATCAGTACCAATCGGAAGCGTGCCCAAGACACTGGCTGCATTGCCGCGCTGAATAGCATGTGGGTGAACTTAGCAGATCATTGTCCAGCAGATCAAAATTAAATGAGAGTTCTGTTCGCATGCAGAAGAGTTCTATAGTTCCTGATACTTTTTATAAATAGTTCTGGCGTTTAAGCTGAAAAAAAGTCACTTGAAATAATGATCTGCTAACTTCCCGTAGCAGATCATTATCGAGCAAACAAAAAATAAACTTGATTTCCTTAAGCATACAGCTGAGTTCTATAGTTCCTGATACTTTTCAGAAATAGTTCTGGTGTTTTAACCTGAAAAAAAAATATTTAAAATTTTTTCAAGAATTTTTTTATTTTTGTTTTATGAGCTTTTGAAGGCTAGAATTATAAAGTTCCGTACTAGGACTATAATCTAGACTTCGATTAAAATCTGGAACTCACGTAAAAGTTTCAGCAGAGCATGGTTGAAAGTTTGAAAAATCATAAAATATTTTTGTTTAATTTCCAAAAGCTCTAAGAGGCTAGAACTATTAAGATTGTGTTAGGTCTGTGCAAGCACTACAATCAAGACTTCAATTCAAGACCAGAACGCAAGAAAAACTTTCAGCAGAGCATGGTTGAAAGTTTTTTAATAAATATTTTTTTATTAATTTCTAAAAGCTCTAAGAGGCTAGAACTATCAAGATTGTGTTAGGTCTGACCCAGCACAATAATCAAGACTTCAATTCAAGACCAGAACGCACGTAAAACTTTCAGCAGAGCATGGTTGAAAGTTTTTTAATAAATATTTTTTAATTAATTTCTAAAAGCTCTAAGAGACTAGAACTATCAAGATTATATTAGGTCTGTGCTAGCACTACAATCTAGATTTCAATTCAAGACCAGAACGCACTTAAAACTTTTAGCAGAGCATGGTTGAAAGTTTTTTAAGAAATATTTTTTTATTAATTTCCAAAAGCTCTAAGAGGCTAAAACTATCACGTTTATATAAGGTCTGACCCAGCACTATAATCCAGACTTCAATTCAAGACCAGAACGCAAGAAAAACATTCAGCAGAGCATGGTTGAAAGTTTTTTCAGAAATATTTTTTTATTCATTTCCAAAAGCTCTAAGAGGCTAGAACTATCACGTTTATATAAGGTCTGACCCAGCACTATAATCTAGACTTCAATTCAAGACCAGAACGCAAGAAAAACTTTCAGCAGAGCATGGTTGAAAGTTTTTTCAGAAATATTTTTTTATTCATTTCCAAAAGCTCTAAGAGGCTAGAACTATCAAGATTATGTTAGGTCTGACCCAGCACTATAATCAAGACTTCAATTCAAGACCAGAACGCACGTAAAAGTTTCAGCAGAGCATGGTTGAAAGTTTTTTAATAAATATTTTTTTATTAATTTCTAAAAGCTCTAAGAGGCTAGAACTATCAAGATTATGTTAGGTCTGACCCAGCACTATAATCAAGACTTCAATTTAAGACCAGAACGCACGTAAAAGTTTCAGCAGAGCATGGTTGAAAGTTTTTTAATAAATATTTTTTTATTAATTTCTAAAAGCTCTAAGAGGCTAGAACTATCAAGATTATATTAGGTCTGTGCCAGCACTACAATCTAGATTTCAATTCAAGACCAGAACGCACGTAAAACTTTCAGCAGAACATGGTTGAATGTTTTTTAAGAAATATTTTTTAATTAATTTCTAAAAGCTTTAAGAGGCTAGAACTATCAAGATTATGTTAGGTCTGACCCAGCACTATAATCAAGACTTCAATTCAAGACCAGAACGCACGTAAAAGTTTCAGCAGAGCATGGTTGAAAGTTTTTTAATAAATATTTTTTTATTAATTTCTAAAAGCTCTAAGAGGCTAGAACTATCAAGATTGAGTTAGGCCTGTGCCAGCACTACAATCTAGACTTCAATTCAAGACCAGAACGCACGTAAAACTTTCAGCAGAACATGGTTGAAAGTTTTTTAATAAATATTTTTTTATTAATTTCCAAAAGCTCTAAGAGGCTAGAACTATCAAGATTATGTTAGGTCTGACCCAGCACTATAATCAAGACTTCAATTCAAGACCAGAACGCACGTAAAAGTTTCAGCAGAGCATGGTTGAAAGTTTTTTAATAAATATTTTTTTATTAATTTCTAAAAGCTCTAAGAGGCTAGAACTATCAAGATTATATTAGGTCTGTGCCAGCACTACAATCTAGATTTCAATTCAAGACCAGAACGCACGTAAAACTTTCAGCAGAACATGGTTGAATGTTTTTTAAGAAATATTTTTTAATTAATTTCTAAAAGCTTTAAGAGGCTAGAACTATCAAGATTATGTTAGGTCTGACCCAGCACTATAATCAAGACTTCAATTCAAGACCAGAACGCACGTAAAAGTTTCAGCAGAGCATGGTTGAAAGTTTTTTAATAAATATTTTTTTATTAATTTCTTAAAGCTCTAAGAGGCTAGAACTATCAAGATTGAGTTAGGCCTGTGCCAGCACTACAATCTAGACTTCAATTCAAGACCAGAACGCACGTAAAACTTTCAGCAGAACATGGTTGAAAGTTTTTTAATAAATATTTTTTTATTAATTTCCAAAAGCTCTAAGAGGCTAGAACTATCAAGATTATGTTAGGTCTGACCCAGCACTATAATCAAGACTTCAATTCAAGACCAGAACGCACGTAAAAGTTTCAGCAGAGCATGGTTGAAAGTTTTTTAATAAATATTTTTTTATTAATTTCTAAAAGCTCTAAGAGGCTAGAACTATCAAGATTGAGTTAGGCCTGTGCCAGCACTACAATCTAGACTTCAATTCAAGACCAGAACGCACGTAAAACTTTCAGCAGAACATGGTTGAATGTTTTTTAAGAAATATTTTTTAATTAATTTCTAAAAGCTTTAAGAGGCTAGAACTATCAAGATTATGTTAGGTCTGACCCAGCACTATAATCAAGACTTCAATTCAAGACCAGAACGCACGTAAAAGTTTCAGCAGAGCATGGTTGAAAGTTTTTTAATAAATATTTTTTTATTAATTTCTAAAAGCTCTAAGAGGCTAGAACTATCAAGATTGAGTTAGGCCTGTGCCAGCACTACAATCTAGACTTCAATTCAAGACCAGAACGCACGTAAAACTTTCAGCAGAACATGGTTGAAAGTTTTTTAATAAATATTTTTTTATTAATTTCCAAAAGCTCTAAGAGGCTAGAACTATCAAGATTATGTTAGGTCTGACCCAGCACTATAATCAAGACTTCAATTCAAGACCAGAACGCACGTAAAAGTTTCAGCAGAGCATGGTTGAAAGTTTTTTAATAAATATTTTTTTATTAATTTCTAAAAGCTCTAAGAGGCTAGAACTATCAAGATTATATTAGGTCTGTGCCAGCACTACAATCTAGATTTCAATTCAAGACCAGAACGCACGTAAAACTTTCAGCAGAGCATGGTTGAAAGTTTTTTAAGAAATATTTTTTTATTAATTTCCAAAAGCTCTAAGAGGCTAGAACTATCACGTTTATATAAGGTCTGACCCAACACTATAATCTAGACTTCAATTCAAGACCAGAACGCAAGAAAAACTTTCAGCAGAGCATGGTTGAAAGTTTTTTCAGAAATATTTTTTTATTCATTTCCAAAAGCTCTAAGAGGCTAGAACTATCAAGATTAAATTAGGTCTGAGTCAGCACTACAATCTAAATTTCAATTCAAGACAAGAACGCAAGAAAAACTTTCAGCAGAGCATGGTTGAAAGTTTTTTCAGAAATATTTTTTTATTCATTTCCAAAAGCTCTAAGAGGCTAGAACTATCAAGATTATGTTAGGTCTGACCCAGCACTATAATCAAGACTTCAATTCAAGACCAGAACGCACGTAAAAGTTTCAGCAGAGCATGGTTGAAAGTTTTTTAATAAATATTTTTTTATTAATTTCTAAAAGCTCTAAGAGGCTAGAACTATCAAGATTGAGTTAGGCCTGTGCCAGCACTACAATCTAGACTTCAATTCAAGACCAGAACGCAAGAAAAACTTTCAGCAGAGCATGGTTGAAAGTTTTTTCAGAAATATTTTTTTATTAATTTCCAAAAGCTCTAAGATGCTAGAACTATCAAGATTGTGTTAGGTCTGACCCAGCACTATAATCTAGACTTCAATTCAAGACCAGAACGCAAGAAAAACTTTCAGCAGAGCATGGTTGAAAGTTTTTTAATAAATATTTTTTTATTAATTTCTAAAAGCTCTAAGAGGCTAGAACTATCAAGATTATATTAGGTCTGACCCAGCACTATAATCTAGACTTCAATTCAAGACCAGAACGCAAGAAAAACTTTCAGCAGAGCATGGTTGAAAGTTTTTTAATAAATATTTTTTTATTAATTTCTAAAAGCTCTAAGAGGCTAGAACTATCAAGATTGAGTTAGGCCTGTGCCAGCACTACAATCTAGACTTCAATTCAAGACCAGAACGCAAGAAAAACTTTCAGCAGAGCATGGTTGAAAGTTTTTTCATAAATATTTTTTTATTCATTTCCAAAAGCTCTAAGAGGCTAGAACTATCAAGATTATATTAGGTCTGAGTCAGCACTACAATCTAGACTTCAATTTAAGACCAGAACGCACGTAAAACTTTCAGCAGAGCATGGTTGAATGTTTTTTAAGAAATATTTTTTAATTAATTTCTAAAAGCTCTAAGAGACTAGAACTATCAAGATTATATTAGGTCTGTGCTAGCACTACAATCTAGATTTCAATTCAAGACCAGAACGCACTTAAAACTTTTAGCAGAGCATGGTTGAAAGTTTTTTAAGAAATATTTTTTATTAATTTCCAAAAGCTCTAAGAGGCTAAAACTATCACGTTTATATAAGGTCTGACCCAGCACTATAATCCAGACTTCAATTCAAGACCAGAACGCAAGAAAAACATTCAGCAGAGCATGGTTGAAAGTTTTTTCAGAAATATTTTTTTATTCATTTCCAAAAGCTCTAAGAGGCTAGAACTATCACGTTTATATAAGGTCTGACCCAGCACTATAATCTAGACTTCAATTCAAGACCAGAACGCAAGAAAAACTTTCAGCAGAGCATGGTTGAAAGTTTTTTCAGAAATATTTTTTTATTCATTTCCAAAAGCTCTAAGAGGCTAGAACTATCAAGATTGAGTTAGGCCTGTGCCAGCACTACAATCTAGACTTCAATTCAAGACCAGAACGCACGTAAAACTTTCAGCAGAACATGGTTGAATGTTTTTTAAGAAATATTTTTTAATTAATTTCTAAAAGCTTTAAGAGACTAGAACTATCAAGATTATATTAGGTCTGTGCCAGCACTACAATCTAGATTTCAATTCAAGACCAGAACGCACGTAAAACTTTCAGCAGAGCATGGTTGAAAGTTTTTTAAGAAATATTTTTTTATTAATTTCCAAAAGCTCTAAGAGGCTAGAACTATCAAGATTATATTAGGTCTGTGCCAGCACTACAATCTAGATTTCAATTCAAGACCAGAACGCACGTAAAACTTTCAGCAGAACATGGTTGAAAGTTTTTTAAGAAATATTTTTTTATTAATTTCCAAAAGCTCTAAGAGGCTAGAACTATCACGTTTATATAAGGTCTGACCCAACACTATAATCTAGACTTCAATTCAAGACCAGAACGCAAGAAAAACTTTCAGCAGAGCATGGTTGAAAGTTTTTTCAGAAATATTTTTTTATTCATTTCCAAAAGCTCTAAGAGGCTAGAACTATCAAGATTATATTAGGTCTGAGCCAGCACTACAATCTAGACTTCAATTCAAGACCAGAACGCAAGAAAAACTTTCAGCAGAGCATGGTTTAAAGTTTTTTAAGATTTTCTTTTTCATTTGTAAAAGCTCTTGAAGTCTAGAACTATCAAGTTTATATAAGGTTAGAGCCAGCACTACAATCTAGACTTCAATTCAGGACCAGAACGCACGTAAAACTTTCAGCAGAGCATGGTTGAAAGTTTGAAAAATCATAAAATAATTTATTTTCATTTCCAAAAGCTCTTGAAGGCTAGAAGTTCTACCTAGATCAGTGCATGCACTACAATCTAGACTTAAATTCAAAAATGTGTATCAACAATCTAGTTCCAATAGTACAAATTTTGCATAGTTTAGGATTATTTGATAGCTTTTATAAGCATTTTTCATTCAGCTAATTTTTGTTGTAAGAAATAATGAGAATTACGACTAAATCAATGTATTTTTATTGGTATTTTGTGATTTATTTTTCAATTTGTTTGTGTTTTAAGCTTTTATTATTTTTTTGTACATTTTTATAATTTTTTTTTAGAGTAGGTAGGTACTTCATTTATTCGTTCAATTTACTACTGATTAATTATTTTTGGCGTTAACCAAAAGTAGTAATTTTTACTCTCGAAATGACGAAAATAATGTTTCTTTTGAGGAAGGTACTTCTCAGTTTTAGTTTTTTTTATTTTAATTTATTGACTGTAAGGAATCTTCTTCGATAGTAATATTCCTCAAAACATTCCTTGAAAACATTTTAATACCTAATGATGATTACGAATCTTGTTTTTTTTTAATTATTATTCGCCTTTGTAAGCAGTTTGCATTCAGCTAATCTTTGTTTTTTATTGAGAATCAAGACTAATTATATGTATTTTTATTGGTTTTTTTTATGTACAAATTTGGCATAATTAATCTTTGATATAATGCATAAGAAAATTGAAAGCGAGCTGATCTAATGATTTTTATTTTTTTTTGTTATTTAAGCTTTTTATTGTTTTTTTGTTCGTTTTTATAAAAATTTTTTAGAGTAGGTATGTTGGTATTTTATTTATTCGTTCATTTCACTATTAATTAAGTTTTTTAGCAAAAACATAACTAATAATGAAAATATTAAAAACATTTTAGAAAACAAGCTTTTATTAAAATGCTCTAAAAAGAAAAAGTGAAACCCATAAATAAATAAATATTCACGGACATTTCACACGACGCCTCTAGTCCCAAACTAAGCAAAGCTTGTAATATGGTAACTAGATGCTGATAGAATACTTATATACTTTTTTTTTGTAAATACATACTTATAATACATAGTAACACCCAGACATAGAACAAACATCTACGTATGGCACACACAAATGTTTGTTCTTAGTGGGGATCGAACCCACGACCCACAGCACGGAAGGCAGAGCTATTACCGACTGAGCTGTGACGCCTGTCATAATTTATTACCTTACATAATTTATAATGATATGATGAGGGGCGTCACAGCTCAGTCGGTAATAGCTCTGCCTTCCATGCTGTGGGCCGTGGGTTCAATCCCCACCAAAAAACAAACCTTTGTGTGTGGCAAACATAACATGTTTGTTCTATGTCTGGGCGTTACATATTATAAGTATGTACCTATTTACAAAAAAAAAGTATATAAGTATTCTATCAGCATCTAGTTCCCATATTACAAGCTTTGCTTAGTTTGGGACTAGATGGCGTCGTGTGAAATGTCCATGAATATTTATTTACTTACTATTTTATTTTTTATAAAAGCTTGTTTTACCCCCTAGTTGATACTGCATATGGCGTATACAATCACATGGGGAGTTATGGTTGTTCTTGAAGTTGCTGGTGTTCTTTTTTTCACAAGGCTGTCGTATTTGAACCAAAACTCCCCTGTGAGTCCATACGTCACATAATGTTTTTTTTCCCTGTTAAAATCAATGGCACCTGCTATCATGTATGCTTTGCCACCAACATCAATGACTTTTTTTAGAGAATCTAATTTTGGAACTATTATGTGGTCTCTATTCGGATACCCAGGATCGCTAAAAACTGTTGTATCAATGAGTATGTGCGACCCATACTCATTGCTGCAGGGTATTTTTTTTTTGCAGTTATAGCAAGATCTTTCGGCGGTCATACAATCTTCGATTGCTTCCTGGAGGAAATGAAAACCGCGACATAGAATTATGTCCACATTGACGCTCATAAAAGTGTATTGTTGCTGGTTTTTATAACCGCAGGAACAATCTACGCTGCACGTATAACTTGGTTCTTTTTCAAAGACATATTGTGCTAAATGGGCAGCATTGCATTCCACATCTAAGCGCTTTATGTTTTTCGTATAGGTAGTGCCTTGGAAAATTTGAATGCCTGTTAATATTTCTGCACGTTGAACATAATGCTCGCGCAATATTTTCTTTCGGTCACTGACACTCTGTGCCAGGTTAACTATAGGACACTCAGATGATTTTAAATTCTCGGAGTATGTTTTATTTGCCAACAGCCCGCTAAGAATGACTTGAAAAATCGAATCAAAAGCACACGTTGACGTAACATTCAAATATGTATTATTGAAGCGTACAGGTCCAGCGATGTTTCCATTTAGAAGTATCGGTGCGTTGGCAGTTTTTGAATATTTGATGAAATCCCATTCAGGACAGTCATCTAAGCATGTTGGCTTCGAACGTTTTTTGACCTGTGAATCTTCGTTTCTGTCCTTCCGTTTTACATTTTTATGTAAACCTCTCCATTCTTCGCAAATGTTCCAATCGTTATTAGCATAATTTTCATTCCCAGAGCACTGAGCTGTTTTGAATTCCGCATTTTGTACGACTGTTGACAAATCGGAAACAGTAATCAAATCCGTCCCTGTCGCAGCAGATTCAAGTGTTGGTACTTTCGGCTCGAGAGAAGGTTTAATATTTTTTACATCAAATGACATTTCTTCAGACTCAAGCGTTATGTGCTGAAGTTCGTCGGCTTCTGTTTTTAGGAGCTCTTCAACCTTAAAGTGACCAACCAATGCAAGTTGAGCTCCCGAAGAGTCATTGAGATGTGTATTATCCGAAGCTTTGGATTCTAGTGCGTCTCCGTTTTTTGGCGAACCATCTGATGCCTTGGAGCGTTCTTTTATTTTATGATCGATTCGTTCTACATGTTGTATGACGAATCGGTCAATTCGCATTGGAATTTCACCTCTAAATTCACGACGTTTTAAATCTGAAAATTCAGATTCGACTGCGGCAGAGGTGGCGGTCACTGAGCCTCTACCAAAGACAGGCACCGTGATCGCTGTCCACATAGCTACATACGGAAGGAGATACCTTTTTAATCTTTTTGCAAAATCAGTATTGTTGCATGCGTTAATTGTATCCCCTTCTGATGACTGATCAGCAATTAGAACTGCAGCGTCATACAGTTCATCACACCATGACTTCCAGCCCGATTTGTTTGCATTATTTTGGTCACTATTATTATATTCAGATTCTTCTTCTGTCCTGTCATCACTTTCTGCGTCACTGCTGTCTACATTAAGATCATCGTGATCGTCATTGTCATCATTTTTCATATCAACTCCTTTAATTTTCTCGTTCAAAAAACGTAGTCGCTCATCAGATGGCAGGAGCTTGCCATCTTGTCCAGATCCAATGCACTTACTCAGTGCAATTACAAGAACTGATTCTAGGAAAAACGACAAGTCTTTTAGATTCGTTATTTGGCACGCTTTTCCTATGCATCGTTTATAGAATCGCCGCACCAGAGACTTATCGTTTCCTTTCAAGCTGGGCCATCGCGTAATCATTGAAGACAGGTGACAAATATCTAGTCGCATAAATGTCGATGGCAGCAACGACGATTCATTTACAATCGCATTATAGCACTTTTGTAAATAGTCGTTCAAATTTGCGCATTGGGCAAATACTCGCGCTACCGCAATCAGCAAAGACCATCCAAAATCAGTTACGACGATGGGTGGAATAGGAGCGTTCGTCGCGAGGATGTGGCTAAAAAACGCAGCAATAATGATAGAGCGTTGATCGGCTGAAACCATCTGAAACGTTGGTACGCTACCATCTTTTGTTACGAGTACACACTGGTACAAAAATATGTGCGGTTTATGTGACTTATCGCGTTTTGCAATGCCACCTGTAGCATCGATTGCTAATGTTGCGTTAGGATCATTTCGACAGCGAGCGACGTATATTTGGATTTGTTCGGGTAACCAATACATACAGTTAAATTTATACAACCCGATCGATTGTATGCAACCAACCAACTTACCATTTTCAGCGCTGTTGAGTAAATTCAGTGCTGGGTTTCCGAACTGCAATCCATATTTACTCAACAGTCGCTGTTCTTTGGCTTTTCGGACGACTTCATTACTCGGTAAAATCGGAGGATCTTTATCTCCAAATGTCTTTATGCGGCCAGCTTCCTCTCGTCGCCACGTGACCGCGTCTTTACGGCCATTGATGAGATAGTCTGCCACATTAAGACGACGAACACCTCGCAATTGCCTTCTTTTTTTTCCCGAATGAGATTCTGGCCTGATTCCATCAACGTTACATTGGAGAATAACATCGACTTCTTTCTTTGGTTCTTTTATCAAAGTACAATGGATCTTTGCGTTGCATTCACTACAGAATCCTTCTATTGTCAAGAAAAATTTTGAATTTGCACTCAAATATATGTTATGGTTTTTGAACACAAATACACAGTCTAAATGGTGCTGCACCCATATAGCTTCAGCCACCACATCTGCCCATCCTTGTCGCAATTTCCAATAAACTCGGTTACCATAATTTTTTTCTTGTGGTTTTATATTTTGCCATTTTTCTGCCGAAACTACCAAGTTTATCTTAATTGAGGTTAAACTGGTTATGGTATCGGTGGTCTCGTCTGCAGACTTTTCAACACTATAATTGCCGTCATTTATGGACATGCTCAATTCTCGCTCTCGAATACCGAAAACTTCTAGGATGTAATCTTTAAAGCCACAACGATTATCATTAATAATAGTATAGATGTGCTTGGGTGTAATCAAAGACCCTTTATCTGCCATCATATTTGAAATTTTTTGATATACTTCATGGGAAGGTGGAAGGAGACGACCGTCATCTTCAATTGTAAGGTAATTAGCATCTGATAAAATTTGCCGTAAAGAACTTTTATCGTAGGCTGATTTGAGCGGCATTTTTATTTGATTTTTTTCTTTACTGAATTATAATCGAAGTTTCAGAAAAAATAGTACTGCCACAAAGCAGGAAGTTTAAAGAAAAAAACTAATATATGGTAGAGACTATTTTTAGAAATCTCAGAAAGAGCGACTTTGTAAAGATTTAAGAAAATCGACGTGGGTAACTTACGAAAAAAACTTTTGCTAAATTTTTAATTTTAAAATGATAATAAGAAATGAGTCTAAAACATAAAGGAATTTGGGTAACCGGGCTCCACAATTACAAATTATCATCAAGAGCACTGAAATACAATTTGCTGAGTTAATAAGCTTAAGCTTAAAATATAAATTCAAAATTTTCGAAAATGTTTGCCAAGATTACCTACTGTATAATCCAGAACTATATTGTTAGATTTCGAAGAGAAAGGTATGGATATAAAAACACCTTGTACTTACGAGTATGTAGTGAGTGAGTCTCATTTAATCAAAGTATCTTGGCTCGTTTCACAAAACGCAACGATAGCGCGTTTTACAATGCGGAACGATTTAGCAGCGCCATCTAGTTAGAACTCAATGAAACTAATAATAATTAATAGGTACTTCCTTTAACAATTACAGAAAATCGACGTGGGTACTATGACTTTCATGTATAAAATTGAGTATTGAGTATACACTTTTTAACCGACTTCAAAAAAGGAAAAGGATCGCTTTTTTATTTTTGTTACCTCAGAACTCCGTCATTTATGAACCGATTTCAATTTTTTTTTTGATATTAAATAATAAACTTTCAGGTTGGTCCAATTTAATTTTCATCAAAATCGGTTTAGTAGTTTGGGTTACAAATAGAAATAACTGAAAAAAAATATGCCAACCACGTGCATAAAATTGCGTATTTTGCTTTCCTGTGACTTTTAAGTGGTGTTTATAGTAACTAGAACATTCCCAATGAACTGTCATCATCATCATCATCATCATCATCATCATCATCATCATCATCTGATGATGAAGTTGGTAGTCAAATTAACGTCAGTTTTTCTACTTTTTTAAACGTACTTATAAATTATATGAGTGTCAATGTGGACAAAATTCTATGTCGCGTATATCATTTCCTCAAGGAAGCAATCGAAGATTGCATGACCGCTGAAAAATCTTGCTATAACTGCAAGAAAATGCCTTGCGTCAATGAGTATGGGTCGCACATGCTCATCGATACAAAAGTTTAAAGAGATCCTGGGTATCCTAATAGAGACCACATAATAGTTCCAAAGTTATATTGTTATTATATTTTCAAACTTACAACCATGCTTATAGTGCTGGCACAGACCAAAGAAAAACTTGATAGTTCTAGCCTTCAAGAGCTTTTTGAATTGAAAAAAAAAATAATTCTTAAAAAACTTTCAACCATGCTCTGCTGAAAATTTTTCTTGCGTTCTGGTCTTGATTTGAAGTCTAGATTATAGTGCTTGGTCAGACCTTATATAAACGTGATAGTTCTAGCCTCTTAGAGCTTTTGGAAATTAATAAAAAAATATTTCTTAAAAAACTTTCAACCATGCTCTGCTGAAAGTTTTACGTGCGTTCTGGTCTTGAATTGAAATCTAGATTGTAGTGCTGGCACAGACCTAATATAATCTTGATAGTTCTAGCCTCTTAGAGCTTTTGGAAATTAATAAAAAAATATTTCTTAAAAAACTTTCAACCATGCTCTGCTGAAAGTTTTACGTGCGTTCTGGTCTTGAATTGAAATCTAGATTGTAGTGCTGGCACAGACCTAATATAATCTTGATAGTTCTAGCCTCTTAGAGCTTTTAGAAATTAATAAAAAAATATTTATTAAAAAACTTTCAACCATGCTCTGCTGAAACTTTTACGTGCGTTCTGGTCTTGAATTGAAGTCTAGATTATAGTGCTGGGTCAGACCTAACATAATCTTGATAGTTCTAGCCTCTTAGAGCTTTTGGAAATGAATAAAAAAATATTTCTGAAAAAACTTTCAACCATGCTCTGCTGAAAGTTTTTCTTGCGTTCTTGTCTTGAATTGAAATTTAGATTGTAGTGCTGACTCAGACCTAATTTAATCTTGATAGTTCTAGCCTCTTAGAGCTTTTACAAATGAATAAAAAAATATTTCATAAAAAACATTCAACCATGCTCTGCTGAAAGTTTTTTTTGCGTTCTGGTCTTGAATTGAAGTCTAGATTATAGTGCTGGGTCAGACCTTATATAAACGTGATAGTTCTAGCCTCTTAGAGCTTTTTGAAATGAATAAAAAAATTATTCTGAAAAAACTTTCAACCATGCTCTGCTGAAAGTTTTTCTTGCGTTCTGGTCTTGAATTGAAATCTAGATTGTAGTGCTGACTCAGACCTAATATAATCTTGATAGTTCTAGCCTCTTAGAGCTTTTAGAAATTAATAAAAAAATATTTATTAAAAAACTTTCAACCATGCTCTGCTGAAACTTTTACGTGCGTTCTGGTCTTGAATTGAAGTCTAGATTGTAGTGCTGGCACAGGCCTAACTCAATCTTGATAGTTCTAGCCTCTTAGAGCTTTTAGAAATTAATAAAAAAATATTTATTAAAAAACTTTCAACCATGCTCTGCTGAAAGTTTTTCTTGCGTTTTGGTCTTGAATTGAAGTCTAGATTATAGTGCTGGGTCAGACCTAACACAATCTTGATAGTTCTAGCATCTTAGAGCTTTTGGAAATTAATAAAAAAATATTTCTGAAAAAACTTTCAACCATGCTCTGCTGAAAGTTTTTCTTGCGTTCTGGTCTTGAATTGAAGTCTAGATTGTAGTGCTGGCACAGGCCTAACTCAATCTTGATAGTTCTAGCCTCTTAGAGCTTTTAGAAATTAATAAAAAAATATTTATTAAAAAACTTTCAACCATGCTCTGCTGAAACTTTTACGTGCGTTCTGGTCTTGAATTGAAGTCTAGATTATAGTGCTGGGTCAGACCTAACATAATCTTGATAGTTCTAGCCTCTTAGAGCTTTTGGAAATGAATAAAAAAATATTTCTGAAAAAACTTTCAACCATGCTCTGCTGAAAGTTTTTCTTGCGTTCTTGTCTTGAATTGAAATTTAGATTGTAGTGCTGACTCAGACCTAATTTAATCTTGATAGTTCTAGCCTCTTAGAGCTTTTGGAAATGAATAAAAAAATATTTCATAAAAAACATTCAACCATGCTCTGCTGAAAGTTTTTTTTGCGTTCTGGTCTTGAATTGAAGTCAAGATTATAGTGCTGGGTCAGACCTTATATAAACGTGATAGTTCTAGCCTCTTAGAGCTTTTTGAAATGAATAAAAAAATTATTCTGAAAAAACTTTCAACCATGCTCTGCTGAAAGTTTTTCTTGCGTTCTGGTCTTGAATTGAAGTCTAGATTGTAGTGCTGGCACAGGCCTAACTCAATCTTGATAGTTCTAGCCTCTTAGAGCTTTTGGAAATGAATAAAAAAATATTTCATAAAAAACATTCAACCATGCTCTGCTGAAAGTTTTTTTTGCGTTCTGGTCTTGAATTGAAGTCTAGATTATAGTGCTGGGTCAGACCTTATATAAACGTGATAGTTCTAGCCTCTTAGAGCTTTTTGAAATGAATAAAAAAATTATTCTGAAAAAACTTTCAACCATGCTCTGCTGAAAGTTTTTCTTGCGTTCTGGTCTTGAATTGAAATCTAGATTGTAGTGCTGACTCAGACCTAATATAATCTTGATAGTTCTAGCCTCTTAGAGCTTTTGGAAATGAATAAAAAAATATTTCTGAAAAAACTTTCAACCATGCTCTGCTGAAAGTTTTTCTTGCGTTCTGGTCTTGAATTGAAGTCTAGATTATAGTGCTGGGTCAGACCTTATATAAACGTGATAGTTCTAGCCTCTTAGAGCTTTTGGAAATTAATAAAAAAATATTTCTTAAAAAACTTTCAACCATGCTCTGCTAAAAGTTTTACGTGCGTTCTGGTCTTAAATTGAAGTCTAGATTGTAGTGCTGGCACAGACCTAATATAATCTTGATAGTTCTAGCCTCTTAGAGCTTTTGGAAATGAATAAAAAAATATTTCATAAAAAACATTCAACCATGCTCTGCTGAAAGTTTTACGTGCGTTCTGGTCTTGAATTGAAGTCTAGATTATAGTGCTGGGTCAGACCTAACATAATCTTGATAGTTCTAGCCTCTTAGAGCTTTTGGAAATGAATAAAAAAATATTTCATAAAAAACATTCAACCATGCTCTGCTGAAAGTTTTACGTGCGTTCTGGTCTTGAATTGAAGTCTTGATTATTGTGCTGGGTCAGACCTAACACAATCTTGATAGTTCTAGCCTCTTAGAGCTTTTAGAAATTAATAAAAAAATATTTATTAAAAAACTTTCAACCATGCTCTGCTGAAAGTTTTTCTTGCGTTCTGGTCTTGAATTGAAGTCTAGATTGTAGTGCTGGCACAGGCCTAACTCAATCTTGATAGTTCTAGCCTCTTAGAGCTTTTAGAAATTAATAAAAAAATATTTATTAAAAAACTTTCAACCATGCTCTGCTGAAAGTTTTTCTTGCGTTCTGGTCTTGAATTGAAGTCTTGATTGTAGTGCTTGCACAGACCTAACACAATCTTGATAGTTCTAGCATCTTAGAGCTTTTGGAAATGAATAAAAAAATATTTCTGAAAAAACTTTCAACCATGCTCTGCTGAAAGTTTTTCTTGCGTTCTGGTCTTGAGTTGAAGTCTAGATTGTAGTGCTGGCACAGGCCTAACTCAATCTTGATAGTTCTAGCCTCTTAGAGCTTTTAGAAATTAATAAAAAAATATTTATTAAAAAACATTCAACCATGCTCTGCTGAAAGTTTTTTTTGCGTTCTGGTCTTGAATATAAGTCTAGATTATAGTGCTGGGTCAGACCTTATATAAACGTGATAGTTCTAGCCTCTTAGAGCTTTTTGAAATGAATAAAAAAATTATTCTGAAAAAACTTTCAACCATGCTCTGCTGAAAGTTTTTCTTGCGTTCTGGTCTTGAATTGAAATCTAGATTGTAGTGCTGACTCAGACCTAATATAATCTTGATAGTTCTAGCCTCTTAGAGCTTTTGGAAATGAATAAAAAAGTATTGCTGAAAAAACTTTCAACCATGCTCTGCTGAAAATTTTTCTTGCGTTCTGGTCTTGAATTGAAGTCTAGATTATAGTGCTGGGTCAGACCTTATATAAACGTGATAGTTCTAGCCTCTTAGAGCTTTTGGAAATTAATAAAAAAATATTTCTTAAAAAACTTTCAACCATGCTCTGCTAAAAGTTTTACGTGCGTTCTGGTCTTAAATTGAAGTCTAGATTGTAGTGCTGGCACAGACCTAATATAATCTTGATAGTTCTAGCCTCTTAGAGCTTTTGGAAATTAATAAAAAAATATTTCTTAAAAAAATTTCAACCATGCTCTGCTGAAAGTTTTTCTTGCGTTCTGGTCTTGAATTGAAGTCTAGATTGTAGTGCTGACTCAGACCTAATATAATCCTGATAGTTCTAGCCTCTTAGAGCTTTTGGAAATGAATAAAAAAATATTTCTGAAAAAACTTTCAACCATGCTCTGCTGAAAGTTTTATTTGCGTTCTGGTCTTGAATTGAAGTCTAGATTATAGTGCTGGGTCAGACCTTATATAAACGTGATAGTTCTAGCCTCTTAGAGCTTTTGGAAATGAATAAAAAAATATTTCTGAAAAAACTTTCAACCATGCTCTGCTGAAAGTTTTATTTGCGTTCTGGTCTTGAATTGAAGTCTAGATTATAGTGCTGGGTCAGACCTTATATAAACGTGATAGTTCTAGCCTCTTAGAGCTTTTGGAAATGAATAAAAAAATATTTCTGAAAAAACTTTCAACCATGCTCTGCTGAAAGTTTTTCTTGCGTTCTGGTCTTGAATTGAAATCTAGATTGTAGTGCTGACTCAGACCTAATATAATCTTGATAGTTCTAGCCTCTTAGAGCTTTTGGAAATGAATAAAAAAATATTTCTGAAAAAACTTTCAACCATGCTCTGCTGAAAGTTTTACGTGCGTTCTGGTCTTGAATTGAAGTCTAGATTATAGTGCTGGGTCAGACCTAACACAATCTTGATAGTTCTAGCATCTTAGAGCTTTTGGAAATGAATAAAAAAATATTTCTGAAAAAACTTTCAACCATGCTCTGCTGAAAGTTTTTCTTGCGTTCTGGTCTTGAGTTGAAGTCTAGATTGTAGTGCTGGCACAGGCCTAACTCAATCTTGATAGTTCTAGCCTCTTAGAGCTTTTAGAAATTAATAAAAAAATATTTATTAAAAAACTTTCAACCATGCTCTGCTGAAAGTTTTTCTTGCGTTCTGGTCTTGAATTGAAGTCTAGATTATAGTGCTGGGTCAGACCTAACACAATCTTGATAGTTCTAGCATCTTAGAGCTTTTGGAAATTAATAAAAAAATATTTCTGAAAAAACTTTCAACCATGCTCTGCTGAAAGTTTTTCTTGCGTTCTGGTCTTGAATTGAAGTCTAGATTGTAGTGCTGGCACAGGCCTAACTCAATCTTGATAGTTCTAGCCTCTTAGAGCTTTTAGAAATTAATAAAAAAATATTTATTAAAAAACTTTCAACCATGCTCTGCTGAAACTTTTACGTGCGTTCTGGTCTTGAATTGAAGTCTAGATTATAGTGCTGGGTCAGACCTAACATAATCTTGATAGTTCTAGCTTCTTAGAGCTTTTGGAAATGAATAAAAAAATATTTCTGAAAAAACTTTCAACCATGCTCTGCTGAAAGTTTTTCTTGCGTTCTTGTCTTGAATTGAAATTTAGATTGTAGTGCTGACTCAGACCTAATTTAATCTTGATAGTTCTAGCCTCTTAGAGCTTTTGGAAATGAATAAAAAAATATTTCTGAAAAAACTTTCAACCATGCTCTGCTGAAAGTTTTTCTTGCGTTCTGGTCTTGAATTGAAGTCTAGATTATAGTGCTGGGTCAGACCTTATATAAACGTGATAGTTCTAGCCTCTTAGAGCTTTTGGAAATTAATAAAAAAATATTTCTTAAAAAACTTTCAACCATGCTCTGCTGAAAGTTTTTCTTGCGTTCTGGTCTTGAATTGAAGTCTAGATTATAGTGCTGGGTCAGACCTTATATAAACGTGATAGTTCTAGCCTCTTAGAGCTTTTGGAAATTAATAAAAAATATTTCTTAAAAAACATTCAACCATGCTCTGCTGAAAGTTTAACGTGTGTTCTGGTCTTGAATTGAAGTCTAGATTATAGTGCTGGGTCAGACCTTATATAAACGTGATAGTTCTAGCCTCTTAGAGCTTTTGGAAATGAATAAAAAAATATTTCTGAAAAAACTTTCAACCATGCTCTGCTGAAAGTTTTTCTTGCGTTCTGGTCTTGAATTGAAGTCTAGATTATAGTGCTGGGTCAGACCTTATATAAACGTGATAGTTCTAGCCTCTTAGAGCTTTTGGAAATGAATAAAAAAATATTTCTGAAAAAACTTTCAACCATGCTCTGCTGAAAGTTTTTCTTGCGTTCTGGTCTTGAATTGAAGTCTAGATTATAGTGCTGAGTCAGAACTTATATAAACGTGATAGTTCTAGCCTCTTAGAGCTTTTGGAAAAGAATAAAAAAATATTTCTAAAAAAACTTTCAACCATGCTCTGCTGAAAGTTTTACGTGCGTTCTGGTCTTGAATTGAAGTCTAGATTATAGTGCTGGGTCAGACCTAACACAATCTTGATAGTTCTAGCATCTTAGAGCTTTTGGAAATGAATAAAAAAATATTTCTGAAAAAACTTTCAACCATGCTCTGCTGAAAGTTTTTCTTGCGTTCTGGTCTTGAATTGAAGTCTAGATTGTAGTGCTGGCACAGGCCTAACTCAATCTTGATAGTTCTAGCCTCTTAGAGCTTTTAGAAATTAATAAAAAAATATTTATTAAAAAACTTTCAACCATGCTCTGCTGAAACTTTAACGTGCGTTCTGGTCTTGAATTGAAGTCTAGATTATAGTGCTGGGTCAGACCTAACATAATCTTGATAGTTCTAGCCTCTTAGAGCTTTTGGAAATGAATAAAAAAATATTTCATAAAAAACATTCAACCATGCTCTGCTGAAAGTTTTACGTGCGTTCTGGTCTTGAATTGAAATTTAGATTGTAGTGCTGACTCAGACCTAACACAATCTTGATAGTTCTAGCCTCTTAGAGCTTTTAGAAATTAATAAAAAAATATTTATTAAAAAACTTTCAACCATGCTCTGCTGAAAGTTTTTCTTGCGTTCTGGTCTTGAATTGAAGTCTTGATTGTAGTGCTTGCACAGACCTAACACAATCTTAATAGTTCTAGCCTCTTAGAGCTTTTGGAAATGAATAAAAAAATATTTCTGAAAAAACTTTCAACCATGCTCTGCTGAAAGTTTTTCTTGCGTTCTGGTCTTGAGTTGAAGTCTAGATTGTAGTGCTGGCACAGGCCTAACTCAATCTTGATAGTTCTAGCCTCTTAGAGCTTTTAGAAATTAATAAAAAAATATTTATTAAAAAACTTTCAACCATGCTCTGCTGAAAGTTTTTCTTGCGTTCTGGTCTTGAATTGAAGTCTTGATTGTAGTGCTTGCACAGACCTAACACAATCTTGATAGTTCTAGCATCTTAGAGCTTTTGGAAATGAATAAAAAAATATTTCTGAAAAAACTTTCAACCATGCTCTGCTGAAAGTTTTTCTTGCGTTCTGGTCTTGAGTTGAAGTCTAGATTGTAGTGCTGGCACAGGCCTAACTCAATCTTGATAGTTCTAGCCTCTTAGAGCTTTTAGAAATTAATAAAAAAATATTTATTAAAAAACTTTCAACCATGCTCTGCTGAAAGTTTTTCTTGCGTTCTGGTCTTGAATTGAAGTCTAGATTATAGTGCTGGGTCAGACCTAACACAATCTTGATAGTTCTAGCATCTTAGAGCTTTTGGAAATTAATAAAAAAATATTTCTGAAAAAACTTTCAACCATGCTCTGCTGAAAGTTTTTCTTGCGTTCTGGTCTTGAATTGAAGTCTAGATTGTAGTGCTGGCACAGGCCTAACTCAATCTTGATAGTTCTAGCCTCTTAGAGCTTTTAGAAATTAATAAAAAAATATTTATTAAAAAACTTTCAACCATGCTCTGCTGAAACTTTTACGTGCGTTCTGGTCTTGAATTGAAGTCTAGATTATAGTTCTGGGTCAGACCTAACATAATCTTGATAGTTCTAGCTTCTTAGAGCTTTTGGAAATGAATAAAAAAATATTTCTGAAAAAACTTTCAACCATGCTCTGCTGAAAGTTTTTCTTGCGTTCTTGTCTTGAATTGAAATTTAGATTGTAGTGCTGACTCAGACCTAATTTAATCTTGATAGTTCTAGCCTCTTAGAGCTTTTGGAAATGAATAAAAAAATATTTCTGAAAAAACTTTCAACCATGCTCTGCTGAAAGTTTTTCTTGCGTTCTGGTCTTGAATTGAAGTCTAGATTATAGTGCTGGGTCAGACCTTATATAAACGTGATAGTTCTAGCCTCTTAGAGCTTTTGGAAATTAATAAAAAAATATTTCTTAAAAAACTTTCAACCATGCTCTGCTGAAAGTTTTTCTTGCGTTCTGGTCTTGAATTGAAGTCTAGATTATAGTGCTGGGTCAGACCTTATATAAACGTGATAGTTCTAGCCTCTTAGAGCTTTTGGAAATTAATAAAAAATATTTCTTAAAAAACATTCAACCATGCTCTGCTGAAAGTTTAACGTGTGTTCTGGTCTTGAATTGAAGTCTAGATTATAGTGCTGGGTCAGACCTTATATAAACGTGATAGTTCTAGCCTCTTAGAGCTTTTGGAAATGAATAAAAAAATATTTCTGAAAAAACTTTCAACCATGCTCTGCTGAAAGTTTTTCTTGCGTTCTGGTCTTGAATTGAAGTCTCGATTATAGTGCTGGGTCAGACCTTATATAAACGTGATAGTTCTAGCCTCTTAGAGCTTTTGGAAATGAATAAAAAAATATTTCTGAAAAAACTTTCAACCATGCTCTGCTGAAAGTTTTTCTTGCGTTCTGGTCTTGAATTGAAGTCTAGATTATAGTGCTGAGTCAGAACTTATATAAACGTGATAGTTCTAGCCTCTTAGAGCTTTTGGAAAAGAATAAAAAAATATTTCTAAAAAAACTTTCAACCATGCTCTGCTGAAAGTTTTACGTGCGTTCTGGTCTTGAATTGAAGTCTAGATTATAGTGCTGGGTCAGACCTAACACAATCTTGATAGTTCTAGCATCTTAGAGCTTTTGGAAATGAATAAAAAAATATTTATTAAAAAACTTTCAACCATGCTCTGCTGAAAGTTTTTCTTGCGTTCTGGTCTTGAATTGAAGTCTAGATTGTAGTGCTGGCACAGGCCTAACTCAATCTTGATAGTTCTAGCCTCTTAGAGCTTTTAGAAATTAATAAAAAAATATTTATTAAAAAACTTTCAACCATGCTCTGCTGAAACTTTAACGTGCGTTCTGGTCTTGAATTGAAGTCTAGATTATAGTGCTGGGTCAGACCTAACATAATCTTGATAGTTCTAGCCTCTTAGAGCTTTTGGAAATGAATAAAAAAATATTTCATAAAAAACATTCAACCATGCTCTGCTGAAAGTTTTACGTGCGTTCTGGTCTTGAATTGAAGTCTTGATTATTGTGCTGGGTCAGACCTAACACAATCTTGATAGTTCTAGCCTCTTAGAGCTTTTAGAAATTAATAAAAAAATATTTATTAAAAAACTTTCAACCATGCTCTGCTGAAAGTTTTTCTTGCGTTCTGGTCTTGAATTGAAGTCTTGATTGTAGTGCTTGCACAGACCTAACACAATCTTAATAGTTCTAGCCTCTTAGAGCTTTTGGAAATTAAACAAAAATATTTTATGATTTTTCAAACTTTCCACCATGCTCTGCTGAAACTTTTACGTGAGTTCCAGATTTTAATCGAAGTCTAGATTATAGTCCTAGTACGGAACTTTATAATTCTAGCCTTCAAAAGCTCATAAAACAAAAATAAAAAAATTCTTGAAAAAATTTTAAATATTTTTTTTTCAGGTTAAAACACCAGAACTATTTCTGAAAAGTATCAGGAACTATAGAACTCAGCTGTATGCTTAAGGAAATCAAGTTTATTTTTTGTTTGCTCGATAATGATCTGCTACGGGAAGTTAGCAGATCATTATTTCAAGTGACTTTTTTTCAGCTTAAACGCCAGAACTATTTATAAAAAGTATCAGGAACTATAGAACTCTTCTGCATGCGAACAGAACTCTCATTTAATTTTGATCTGCTGGACAATGATCTGCTAAGTTCACCCACATCTGAATAGCAATGCTGATTCGCTGGCCCAGATAATCACCAGTCATTGAATACACTTTGTAGTATAAATCAACGAAACTGTTAAACCACGAAATACTTAAGTTACCTATTAGAAAACTGAAGAGAATGACTTGTACTTATTGTATTTTCATAAAGATAAATAAAATTATAAAGATACAAAATGTTTATTGCATAATCTCAAGTATTCATCACAAACATTTCAAGAAGTATATTGGTAGCATCCCAGGTGTAACATTTCTGATGCAATGTCTCGCAAAGCATGCCCTCTGTAATCGTGTTCTGTGATTGCCATAAACAGAGGTAATTACTTGGTCATCAATAGTAGAGCTCGTCTGGGGAAGTACTAGCACCGTACCTATTTCTGCCGCCAAGGAATGATGCTCGCATTGCTGTGTTCCGGTTTGAAGGGTATAGTGCTGGTGTAATTACAGGCACATGAGACTTAACACAATGCATCGTTATAGACGGTGGTCCATCGTGTTGTTCCATCATTTATTTGTATTGAAAAAAAAATTCCTCTCAGGGCACGCCCTATGTAGATGTAAGTAGGTACTCTATGTATTGTTATAGATAAAGTTTAGTCATCAGTCTTCCTATATCCATTTAAAAAAAAATTAGGTAGGAGGTAGGTAGGTACCAGTTTTACTAAAGTTCAAAAACAAAGCATTCCTCTCCACGATCTCCATTTTAAAGAGGCACCTTAGGGTACTGCATTGTCGCCCTGATGTACGCGACCGAGCCCCCGTAAAGATCTCGGCTCTGCTAACCGTACCTGGTACAGTTTAAAAGTTGCACGGTCAGCAAAAAAAGTTTTAGATTGCTACCGTGAACTATAACTATTGCTGGGAACACCTATTGCTGAGTGGCTGAAAAATTGGAGTTTTTTTTTTGGTTGCTTAATTGGGTACTGCATTGGTATGCCAATCAAAGTTGAACTGCAAAGTTTTAAATCATGGTCAGTTCATACTAACTCATAGTTATTCTGTGACTTAATAGTGACATTATGATGTCATTTAATTTATTTTCGCGCATATTTTGCTGTCAAGTGTCTAAAAAGAATGATCACGTGGTACAATTTTGTACCACGTGACCTGAAGAAATTACACTGGGCAGTGAAATATAACTTGACAGCATAGAAAAAAGAAAACACAAGAAGGAGCATTTGACATAATTTGTATGAAGGTTTTTGTCACCAAAATGCTATAAAAATGTTCCCGTGCGCATCATGTTCGCGCAGCCCAATGTTGCACCTACAAAACTATTTCCCAATTTTTTGGGGTAATTTTTTTTTTGTATAATGCTGCTTACCTAAGTAGGAGGTAACGAAATAGAGATTTATAAATTTTATTAGAAATAAGTACAAACTTTAATAGAGATTTATAAATTTTATAAGAATTAAAGAAAAACTTTTTAGATGATGTACCTATAAATAAAACACAATTTTTTAGTTTATATTTCTACAATATTTATTTACTTCTATATTCTTTCTATACTATTTATATATTTATTTGATAGGTACTTAGAACTTTGGTACTTATTACATAATTAAGTACGAAAAGCGCTATGCACGGCACCGACTCTTAGGTACTTACTTACTTTTCTCGTCTGAGTATGTCAGCAGGAAAGCTAAAATTTCACAAATATTTTTTCAAAATAACAAATGTAGCGCTCTATGATTAAAAATATCTATTGAAATACCTATGTCTAGTCACATAGTAACACTACACTGATGTGTAGTCACATAGAGATTAATATAAATTTTGTTGGGAAAAAAAGTGTTGGTGTTGTTTGCAACATTATTGAATTGATGGTCATTTTTCTTTAAATTGATGATTCCTTATCAAATAGAGACTCAAATGTGATACTTACCGATGAAATGTAATCCCATCTACTTTGTTTTTAGACCCAGGCCAATTTTTGCAAGTGGGAACCACACACGTCGGCATAATTGTATAAAAATATGTTTGGCATTGGAGGTGTCAATGGCCAGAGACTAAATGACACAAAAGCCTCCACTATGGTACAGTTTTATCCATGACAAGAAAATGGCTATACACTTCATCTGTACTCTCTATAATCTGTGCTTGACAGCAAAAGATTGGCATACGGGGGCTGTATGAAATACCTTTTTCGCAATTGTACTGAACCTAAATGTTCATCTTACTACTTTAGATCCCAACAAGGCTTATTACCATGCATCAAATAAATTGAAGTACCATGTAGTTTTATAAGATAGAATTCAATACGGCAATAGTGTGATGATTTTGATACATTAAAATTATTCTTTATATAGTTGAGCTAATAAAATTGTTCATACGTTTCTAGAAAGAAACAAGAAGGATTATTAATTAGAAACAACTTTTCAAATTATCAAAATGACTTGAAATTCAAACCACATAAACCACTATTTATAAAAAATATAAAAAAATAACTCACGACTGTATTTAATTCAAAGTAAACAATATTTATGTAAAGATTTCTTTGTACTCAAGATCCTAGAATAACTTTAAAAAAAGTTTTTATCTTTTTTGCGAACGGTACTGAGAATGTGCGGCGCGCACAGTATCGGAGATATCAAAAAGCTTACGGCCGCGTTAGGGCACTCGATTAAACCCCTTGTTTGCATCCCGCCGGCTCTGCTGACCGTACACACTAACACTTTATTGTAATTAATTTTTTTGGCAACGTTACTTCGCTGTGTTTACTTTGTATGGATGAATGTGTTGTGGTAACGAAGTGGAATATCAATGAATAGTACACAAAAAGTTTTACAATATTTTAGTGAAATAAACTCAAATATAAAATACTTGTGCTTCCTAGATAAAGTTGGTTACTTAGGGCGTCTTGCACCAGAATCACTAAACGTGTTTAACAGCTAAATAGATTTAAATCTGACGTATTTATATGACTTGACAACTCACTAAATACTATTTAAGAGTTAAACGCGTTTAGCGATTCTGGTGCAAGACGCCCTTATAAACAAAGTAGGTACTTTACTTACATTTAATATAATAGGTAGGTATTTCTAAAATAATAGAACTGGCACCTACCTAGATAATATAAGACGATTCTAAATGATCCTTGTGATATTATTGAATAAAAAATGTTTGACTTTGATTTTAATTAATTTTCATCGATTTTATTACACCCACCTTTAGATGGTCAAGGCTTCTAATAAAAAAAACAGTAAAAGTTATTGTTGCAATTCTTATTTTGACAGGCGTCACAGTTCAGTCGGTAAAGGATCTGCCTTCCGTGCTGTGGGTCGTGGGTTCGATCCCCACCAAGAACAAACATTTGTGTGTGGCAAAAACATAGATGTTTGTTCTATGTCTGGGTGTTACTATGTATTATAAGTATGTATTTCCAAAAAAGAGTATATAAGTATTCTATCAGCATCTAGTTCCCATATTACAAGCTTTGCTTAGTTTGGGACTAGAGAGCGTTGTGTGAAATGTCCATGAATATTAATTAATTTATTTATAAAATTGGCTTAAAGAACACTATTCACCACCCACAAGTTATAATTCAAAGTTCCACGTCAAAAATAACTTAAACTTAGCATCCGCAGCGAAAAGTCCTCGAAACCAACACCACTCCACATAAAACATCGCGCGTCAACATTCAAATAATAAATCTGCGGGCCACTTGTACCCCACTGCACCCTCCTCCCCTCTCTGCCCCAGAACCAGTGTCAGGGGTATGATGGACGGCGGCCTGACGAGACGACTCGTCGGAATGGCCCTACGGAGCCTACTATATCACTTTTATTATATGCCATCTTCATTTTCATATTTCATATTTGCATTTCTGTAGTACTTTCTGCCCCCACCTACCCTAGTAACTTTTAAGCGTTTCGCGCGTTTTTCTGTGTAATCGCGCGCTTTGTGCGAGCGACGTAGCGAGTCGTCAAAGGAAAGTTTTTGTGTCGGTATTACGGTATTAGGTGCTTGTGTTTGGCTTAAGGGTTCTGTATGTATACTATAGTTTTAAGGCTAGAATATAGACATGATATAGGGATGATATTTTGGACGCCAGAGACAAAAGTGGCGAAGTTCTATTCAAACTTCGGCTAGTGTTTGTTGTCACCATTGACACGTAAGAAGAAGAAGAGGCTAGAATAGAATAGAATAATTTTTATTTCCAAAAAAAGAATACAGGATGTAGGGTAAACAGAATTAGGACACAGTCGTTACACTAATTATTATGTATGCTAGAAACGGCGAGGCCCAAACTAGGCAAAAGCCTGTATCTTGGGTCTCAGGTCTGTTGCATTTTATTTGAAAAAAAAAAACGCTCTAATATTAGACGTTTTAGATTTTTTATCTAAGCCTTGGAATAATGCATGGTTAGGGTTAAGCTTGGCCCACTATATTTTGCTATTATGTAATTTTTTCTCGATTTATGTGCCATGATCAGTAGTTGCTAAGTACTAAGGGCGGCTTGCACCAGAATCGTTAAACGCGTTTAACTATTTAATAGTATTTAGCGAGTTGTCAAGTCATATAAATGCGTCAGATTTAAATGTATTTAGTTGTTAAACACGTTTAGTGATTCTGGTGCAAGCCGCCCTTAGTCTAGACAAGGTAGCGATGTGATGACCACAATATGGGCATTTGCACACTGGCACTGCACGATACCTCGAACAAATATATGATTGTCGTTCCCGTAAATGTATGTCTTTAGTGTACCTATCCCACAATATCGATGGCAATGCAAAAACGCCCAATGTAGGTACTATCGGCAAAATTTCCGCTTTACCACTTTTGAAACTGTTTCGCTTGCAAGCAGTTAGCTACCTGACCTCGCCTTTTTCTTTTGTCTTCTTATTTTGACCAACCAGAGACCTAAACATCTATTTATTTTTATGACGGCCCATTGTTTTCATAACTTTTACGCCAGAAATAACTTGCTTCTATTGGTATTCAAAAATTAACGGGTAGTAAGTTCACAGAAAATGCACCCTTAAGGTGGTAAGGCAGAACTTTTGCTGATGGTACGTACAATACCCGCAACGGATCTTTATCCCTCTGAAGTTAGGTGCAACAAACGATTGCGCAAGTACTGCTGTGCGGGAAAATTAAGCCTCCAATTTGACGCAAAAATGGAGTTCTGCGCAGATACTTCAGCCCCCGTATGCCAATCTTTTGCTGTCAAGTTATATTTCACTGCCCAGTGTAATTTCTTCAGGTCATTCTTTTCAGACACTTGACAGCAAAATATGCGCGAAAACACATCAAATGACGTCATAATGTCACTATTTAGTCACAGAATAACTATGAGTTAGTATGAACTGACCATGATTTAAAACTTTGCAGTTCAACTTTGATTGGCATAACCATGCAGAGGGACAAAAATCCGTTGTGACTAGTACCTCTTATATTGTAAAAACGCAGTAAGTATACCTAGTACCTACGTGGTTTTTTTTAAATTGTCGGTGTGAACAGTCTCTTTTGTAACAAGTGTGCATTACCATTTCCCCAAAGAACCCTAAAAAGGAAGGTAAGCAAATGTATCGCAAAGTTGAGCGTCTGTTGTGACGTGCGCCGGTAAAGGCTACTTTATGCTTTATTTGCTATGTTTAACGTGTGGACGATAATTTGCTGTTGAAAGTTCCGTGAAAATGAAAGCAAAAAGTTACCCCTTGATGTAGGGTTAAGCTAATACAGTCAGCGGTTGAAGTAGATTACTAATTCAGAATTTCAAAATTGTGTTGCCTCTAATCATGTTCTTTTTATATTTTAGAATATTACCTACCATAGTTGGAGGAAAAAAATTGTTTTAATTTTTTCTAAGTATTCTATGATTTTTTTACTAAGTGGATTATTATATTAGATTTATTTATTGCTCACTTATGTTAAAAATATGGGTACCTAGATCTTAGCGGGTATAGTTAGGTACTTAATAGGTAGGTTCATGTACCCCATAGGGGCGTTCCGATTTCTGTTAAGATTGTGTACAATATATTTTTTTAATCAAAGACAATCACAATGTAAAGCGTATTTCAAAGCGTCGTTTTATTTTGTCTCGTCTTCACCTGAATGGCTGTTATTAAGCTTTATCCGATAGATGGCGTTGCACGTCTCGTGAAGAAAAGTTTAGAATAAAGTTCCATTCAACCAAGTCCATGCTTTCAATATTTATCAATAGTTATTATTACTCTGAGATGCGTTATAATTTATTAATGTTTTTGTTTCTTATTTTTTAATAAACCTAATCAAAGTATATTCTGGACGAAAAGTCTTCTTCTTATTTATTGCCTCTGTCCGTCATTTCGACAGACAATTTTGCCAGTGTCAAGTGAATTATTTGTAAGTCAAGGCGAGTCATCCGTCAAGTCGACTGTCATTTGTTTTGAAGGCAATGGTGGATTTTCCCTTCAAAACTTGGAACCGAAATTCATCGGATAAGAAAATCACATAATACACATTTATTTCAATAGCTCACACTTTATGCTACGAGATCATATTATATCTAAATATTGTATTTAAATATTTTATATTTATTATATTTAAATATTGTATTATATTTGACATTTTCGTATTTTCTTTTTTAATAAGCTAGTTTGTTAGGTTTAAAAACTAAATAATCCCGTAGCATTATCTCGAATTCGTAGCACTCGTAGCTCAGTCGTAGCATACGTAGCTCAGTCGTAGCTCTCGTAGCGTAGCACACAACAAAATTATAAAAGGGTAAATAAAACAGTAAGCTTACACAAGTCATAAATTTGATTTATAGAGATTAAAAAAGGCGCTTTAGAAACGGCTCGAACGAAAATTTTCGGTGGGACGAATCGGGAGACGAGAGTACGGTGCGCAGAAAAAGTAATACTGACAGTATTTTAGATTAAACAATAAACGTATGCGTTTGCAATGAATTAGAAGATTTTCTTTAATTTTTGTTTTGTTAACTTGACTTAACTGTGAAGTTAAGCAAGAACAAAAGTTCTATCTATCTATTTAGCCCGCATGTATGTACCCACTGGTCTTTTTAGTACGTCAGTCTCTCCGGTCTGGCGCAAGTCTCCACAAAATACAAACAATCATTAAAAAAAATTACAAAACGGTCAAAAACATTTATGTTTGAACGATAAAACAAAAAGTGATAGCATTTTTAATTTTGCAACACTAAAACATCTTAATTATTTATCTATTATATAACAAACCATCTTCAAACCGTTTTACTTTTATTGTATTAAAAAAAACACGTTTTTGATGTATCTGTTTTGTCATCGGTCCTCGTGTCAGCGGCTGTCGAAGCGCCTCCCGTCAGAGGGGGTGCCGTAAGAAAATTTACAGGCACCGCCGTATTTCACCCGCTTTTTCTGCTAATCTACCCTCTTAATGTGTCGCTTTGTTTACCTGCGCTGCTGACCGTACATTCGCTGTTTGTTTAGATGTGATTAGTGTCGCTTTTTCTTGGAATGGCTCGTTTTTTGCTCGTAGTTTTCGCTCATGAAGGTTTTTTTTAAATTGTAAAAATTATTTTTTATGAACACTTTTAAAAAAAAATCCGAATTTTGGAACAAACTTTGAAATCTGGTTTGGAATTATAGTGTACCTACCTAAAAAAATAAATAAAAAATTTATTTAATTGAATTGAATTTAAATAAAAGATTTGATTGATTATTTTGTCATCATTTAGGTAGGTTATAGTGATAAAATAATCCGCAAAAAGTAACTTCGAGATAAAATATAACTGAACCAGAATAATGAATAAAAACTTAACATAGAACGGAAACTCCAGTTTGTATTTATATCCGTATCGTTGCAAATGACACAAAAGTTGTATCATCACAGATATCGGCAAGTTACGGCCCATGGCCAGCCAGTTTAGAATACGATTTGGCAAGCTTACAGATAATACAGTTTTTGTTCAAATACAAAATTGCGATACACACTGCTGACTGTATTAGACAGTTATTGAAATTTCGTGCGTAATTTGTTTGGAAACTGTAGAGCCAGCCTGGTGTGTATTGGCCTTTACATTTTGTCGGAGTTTTCTGTTTTTTGTCACACGTCGGTCCTTTGTGTTTTGAAAATGGACAGAAATCTCGATTGCAGTAAAATGCCATTAATTTCTCTGTTTTGTGTGATACAAGTAGGTAAGTATGTAAGTATCATTGTATCATAGTATTTAGACACGGGACAAATACAAAAAAAATTATAAACCTTTTTCACAATTTTTGTTTAATCTAAGTACTTACAAACTTTCCATCAGCTGTGCTGGCAGCGATACATAAAAAAATATAAAAAATTGTTTTTCTTTTATTTATTTTATTTTATTTTTGAGTAACAAAATCCACAGCTCTTAAAAATAATGGCGAAAAACTTATATTTAAAACAGATAGCCAATAATTTATAAGTTAAAAAACTGGAAAAACCGACTTCAATTCGACTACCAGCTTCATCATCAGATGATGATGACAGTTCATTGGGAATGTTCTAGTCACTATAAACACCACATAAAAGTCACAGGAAAGCAAAATACGCAATTTCGTGCACGTGGTTGGTGTTGATTCTTTAGAGGAACAACTGGTGGGTTTTTGCTTTTCTCCAATTAATTGCGGTTTGAATGTACAAACTGGGTTTATTGACAAATTTAGAAAAATGTAAAAATTTAGGTGTGCACCACAAAGGGTCCATCGTTGCTAGCAGTAAAATGGTAGGCGCTACGCCGCAACTTGGCATATTGCATCGTTGCTAGCAGTAAAATAGTAGGCGCTGCGCCGCGCCGGGCATATTTTTTTCAGTTATTTCTATTTATAACCCAAACTACTTAACCGATTTTGATGAAAATAAAATGGGACCAATCTGGAAGTATATCCTTTCAGATGAAATAAGAATTTTTGAAATCGGTTCATAAATGACGGAGTTCTGAGGTAACAAACATTAAAAAAAATAAGAAAAAAAAAAAAAAAAAAAAAAAACATACAACCGAATTGAGAACCTCCTCCTTTTTTGAAGTCGGTTAAAAACGGATTTACATTACAAATAATAACAATAACAAAAGTCGACGATAAGTAGTCACGGGATTCCAAAGATGATTTAGGGCGTTTTGCACCAGAATCGCTAAACGCGTTTAACTCTTAAATAGTATTTAGCGAGTTGTCAAATCATACAAATACGTTAGATTTAAATCTATTTAGCTGTTAAATACGTTTAGGGCGTCTTGCACCAGAATCAATAAACGTATTTAACAGCTAAATAGATTTAAATCTGACGTATTTGTATGACTTGACAACTCGCTAAATACTATTTAAGGGTTAAACGCGTTTAGCGATTCTGGTGCAAGCCGCCCTTAGTGATTCTGGTGCAAGCCACCCTAAGAATAAAAAATGTAGTGGTGTGTTGTTCTATTGCGTTCTTTGTTCTTTGGGAATCAAACCCACAGCTTCCTAGAACCATTTACGTAAAGCCCCATATAAAGCACATCTAATTTCAGCAAACACTTGAAACCTGACATAAACCGTATTAACGCTTCGTTCGTAGGTTATGTAATGAGGGGGTGAACGGGGGGTTTATAATCGACCCCCCCTCGATGCAGACGGATCAGTGGCGCACAATCCGGGCGATAGAATTTTATGAGACCCCCGGATGCAGCGGTAAGCAGTAGTCATAAATAGCTGGCGTGGAATTTGAAGTCCTGGATGTGACTTACCCATTTTAACCTAAAAAATTAAAATAGGTAAGGTTTTTTTTTCATATTCTGATTTTTCATTACAGCCATAGAGCATAATGAAAAAAAAAACTTATTTTTTTTATTTTACTGTCTTTTAGGGCGTCTTGCACCAGAATCACTAAACGTATTTAACAGCTAAATAGATTTAAATCTGACGTATTTGTATGACTTGACAACTCGCTAAATACTATTTAAACGCGTTTAGCGATTCTGGTGCAAGCCGCACTTAATAGCTCAAAATTAAATCTAGGCCTACTGTCTTGCTTACCGAGACATTGAATTCCCAACGTGCCCCAGTAGGGATAATAATATCTTAGTAAAGGTCAGTATGGTCACAAAAAACTTAAGCAAACGATTGAGCGCAATCTCACCTGATGTTAAGTGACGATGCGGCAACGATATAGCACATTTGCCTAGGGGAAACCTATTCACTCTTTTGAAAACATAGAACTGAGTGTTCGGAAACACAGACGCCGGCAAAGACCTATTAATTACCTAGTAATTAAGATGATCCTTTATAATATCAGAATCTAGTTAAATAAAATAAATAAATAAATATTCAGGGACATTTCACACGACGCCCTCTAGTCCCAAACTAAGCAAAGCTTGTAATATGGGAACTAGATGCTGATAGAATACTTATATACTTTTTTTCGTAAATACATAATTATAATACATAGTAACACCCCGACAGAACAAACATCTATGATTGCCACACACAAATGTTTCTTTTGGTGGGGATCGAATCCACGACCCACAGCACGGAAGGCAGAGCTATTACTGACTGAGCAGTGACGCCTGTCGTTCCCATATTACAAGCTTTGCTTACTTTGGGACTAGAGGGCGTCGCGTGAAATGTCCATCAGTTATTTTTTTACTTTTTAAACAAATTTTTTTTTTTTTTTTTCTGAGGACCGCCAAGGAGTGGAACTCTTTACCGGCGTCTGTGTTTCCGAACACTTACAATTTGAATGTTTTCAAGAGGAGACTGAATAGGTTTCTTCTAGGCAAATGTGCTACATCGTCGACCGCATCGTCACTTACAGCAGGTGAGATTGCGGTCAAACGTTTGTCTATAATGTATAAAAAAATATATATATATAATTATCTTTGACTTTGAATTGAGCTCTTCCAGTGAGCATTTAGTTCTCGGACGCTGCACATTAATGCACTACGACTGTACGTAACTATTACAGAGTGAGTTGTGGATTTGTTTTGCCGGTCCGATAGTCGGAAAATATGAAAATGAGTTTCAAGTTCCCTGAAGAAGCTACCGACATCCATTTTTACGGTATAAACAAGTTTTACTACGGTTTTTATCGAATTTTCGGACAATTTTTGTTTTGCCAAGTTTGCTTTAAAAGTTTGCTTTGAAACTAGCACGAGTTTTAAAATATCCTATTAATATTATAAACTACCTACAAGCTATGAATATGAGTATGCAAGTAGAGGAAGACCGAAGAAGTGGTTGGATTGTGTAAAATATGACATGAATGTGAGAGGAGTACTGTAGATTCAGAGTTGACGAATGATAGGAGTGAGTGGAAGAAGAAGACATGTGCCGACCCCACCTAGCGTGGGATAAGGGCAGGGGGATGATGAAATGATGACTAATATACCCGAAAGTTTGTATGTATGTATGTTTGTTACTCTTTCACGCAAAAACTACTGCATTGGTATTCCAATCTCAGTTTAACTGCAAAGTTTTAAATCATGGTCAGTTCATACTAACTCATAGTTATTCTGTGACTAAATAGTGACATTATGACGTCATTTGATGTGTTTTCGCGCATATTTTGCTGTCAAGTGTCTAAAAAGAATGATCACGTGGTACAAAATTGTACCACGTGACTTGAAGAAATTACACTGGGCAGTGAAATATAACTTGACAGCAAAAGATTGGCATACGGGGGCTGGTCCGTTTTGGATGAAACTTGGAGTACATGTATGTGGTAAGTACCTATTATAGCATACTTAGTGCTAACATATTGTATCTGTGTCCGTATCTAGGTACCTAGTGCAAAAGCTCAAGTATCTGCAGGCACTGAGACAAACCTAATAGTGTTTTATATTAAGTTTTTTATAAGTAGACTTTTGTTTAATAAAAAAGTAAAAAATATAAAGTTAGGTATATCTAACCGTATCATTAAACGTTCAGAAACATACATTTACAAAATAAAACGTAGCTACGGTTCAGAAGAGTATTGAGTGAAGACGGCGAGTGACGCTAGACGGACAAAGGTGGCGGATTGCACCCCCTTAAGGGGAGGTGATGTACTGTTATTGTTGAAAGTTAAGGTGATTCGTTTCGTGGGTGGTGCAGTGAGAGGTGCTAAAACGGTATTTATGTTATTATGCAGTCGGGCTTTCGCAAGAAATTCAATATTTTTTCGCACTGGAAATAATAATGATTTGAAAACTTTTGCTCATTAACTCGTAGGTAATGGACAAGCTAAATATTTTTTTGTATTTAAAATGGAACTTAGTACTGACGGAAAAAATCACAACTACAATAACTTATTACAGGTAGTAGAGATAACTTATACAACGTCAAACTCAGATATGCCTATTTACTACTATTTTTTTTGCTCCACTATTAATTAAATATTCAAGAACCTTAAATACCCTTAAGCTAACATTTACAGCAGGGGTATTCCAATCTCAGTTGAACTGCAAAGTTTTAAATCATGGTCAGTTCATACTAACTCATAGTTATACTGTGACTAAATAGTGACATTATGATGTCATTTAATTTGTTTTCGCGCATATTTTGCTTTCAAGTGTCTAAAAAGAATGATGAGTGAAAGAATGGTCACGTGGTACAATTTTGTACCACGTGACCTGAAGAAATTACACTGGGCAGTGAAATATAACTTGACAACAAAAGATTGGAATGCGGGGGCTGGTTTTCAATAACATAGGTTACCTCTGTAAAAATTTTCGAATTAATCTGTGTGATTTCACTGAATAAGCGATGATTTTTTTTTTAGAATTGTTTCCGTGCATTGTGAGAACACTAGCCAACCTTTATTTTTTTATTCTTTTCTCTAAAAATATAAACAAGCAACATCTTCCCCTTAACTCGATTGCAGCGGATTTCAAGACGGACGGACGGACAGGGGTGCAGGTAAAGGGGTCAAACGTCATCGATCGCCCCCCACCACCCTAGGGGCCCACTCCGACCCCCTTTTTATCTACCACTTTCAACATTCTTGCAGAGGAAAACGAACTTTATTATCATGTGTAAAGATTCTTACTCAGAAATCTCAGATCTTATGCTGTCTTGTATCATTGTCAATCAAAAATGAGTTTTCAGCTCGACGTCTAAGGTTGAGTTTCGCTCGCGCGCGTGCCACAGATAATATACAGTGTGTATTTTCATGATATGAGTGATATTGTATTTTGCGCACTGTTATCTGTTCTGCTAGTAATCCTGCACTCTTGTTTATTTTATATTGGGAGCGAGTTCAACGTTAATGTCCATGTCATATTGGATTGAGTGAACTGGACTTTACTTGAAACTTCAGGTTTTATCACAAAGCGTTTGATTCATCATATTTTATAAATGTTTAACTGATGTTTATTTGGAAGGAAAGTAAGAAAACGTTCATTCATTTGACAGGCGTCACAGCTCAGTTGGTATTAGCACTGTTTTCCGTGCTGTGGGTCGTGGGTTCGATCCCCACTGAAAAGAGAACAAACATTTGTGTGTGGCAAACTTAGATGTTCGTTCTATGTCTAGGTGTTACTATGTATTATAAGTACGTATTTACAAATAAATATGCATAATAAGTACCAAAAACTAGCCTCAGAGATATGACGATTCATATAAGTGATTTAAATCCATTGCTGTTGAGAATATAATGGTTCTGTAAATATTCTGAACTAGCTTCCACCCGTGACTTTGTCCGCGTCCCGTGTGATCTTGATCCTGTGTTAATCCAGGTTTTAAACTATATACTATACTAGCAGTTACCCGCGACTTCGTACGCGTCTACAGTTTCCGTGTACATTATATTATCTGTGCGTGTACCGAGCGGATACTTCTTTGAGACACTTGATATTATACCTCATTACACCGAACTCGTACCTACTGGAATGTCAAACGCTAGTCGTTAGACCAAAGAGGTAGTACTACGCCCTGTCAAACTGACGTGACATGACATGACAATGAAATCCTCTTGCCAATTGGCGCTGCTAATCCTTTTCGTTCATTTTATCCTGTAGATCCTGTTAATTATTCGGGATAAAAAGTAGCCTATATGTCAATCCAGGTTACAAACTATATATATGCCAAGTTTCATCCAAGTTGGTTCAGTGATTTTGACGTGATTGAAACACAAACATCCAAACATCTAAACATCCAAACATCTAAACTTTCGCATTTATAATATTAGTAGGATATTCCAAGTTTCATCCAAGTTGATTCAGCATTTTCGATGTGATGAACATCCAAACATTGACATTTTTTATATTAGTGGAATAATACGTTTTATTTCTACAAGACCCAGAGATAGACAACAAAGCTATTTACTGTTACAAAACCTAAACGACAAAGAATCACATAAGTAAAAACACGAGTAGTGGAAACAAAACCCTCATTTGCGAGCTGTCGGGTAGCTGTGTAATACACACAGGGCTGTATTAAGGCTTTCTTGAAAGCTAATCTTAGGACAAAAGGCCGCCACGGGGTGTAGGCCGCTATTGTTTATTTTAATTTTTACGCCTCGTGAGCGCAGCGAGAACTGCTGACTAAGATAGATACAGGTGGTTGAAATACTGACTCCTATATATTCACACATCATCATTTCCCTGCCCTTATCCCGCGCTAGGCGGGGTCGGCACAACATGTCTTTTTCTTCCACTCTCTCCTATCATTCGTCAACTCAGAATCTACTCCTCTCACATTCATATCCTCTTTCACACAATCCAACCACTTCTTCTTCGGCCTTCCTCTACCTGCGTACCCAGTCACACTCATGTTCATAACTTTTTTCGTGATATGACTTTCATCCCTCCTCATTACGTGTCCATACCATGCTAATCTAGCACTCTTCACCTTTTCAACAACAGGCGCCACTTTCAAACTTCCCCTGATATACTCATTCCTTATCTTATCTAACCTCGTTACCCCACACATCCATCTTAACATTCGCATCTCAGTAGCATGCACTCTCCTTTCATCCGTCTTCTTCGTTGCCCAACACTCTGATCCATACATCGCGACAGGTCTAATTACCGTCTTGTAAATTTTCCCCTTAAGCTAAAGGGGCATTCGCGGATCGCATATCGTCCCTGAGACCTGACGCCACTTCATCCATCCCGCATTCATCCTATTGTTAACGTCTCGGTCAATATTACCGTCGTTTTGGAGAAGCGAGCCAAGGTACTTAAAGTCGGAGCAGACTGGTAGGGTTACACCATCTAAGGCAATTGGTGAGAAATTGGAGGAGCCACCAAAGTCGCAGAACAAATGTTCGGTTTTAGTGCGGCTGATCTTAAGGCCAACTCTCTCCAATTTCTCTTGCCATTTTCCCAATCTGCTCTGTACCTCAACTGCTTGCTCTCCGACGAGAACGATGTCATCGGCGAACAACATGCACCAGGGTGCCTCCTCCTGTATGTCTAATGTCAAAGCATCCATTACGAGGAGGAACAAATAAGGGCTTAAAGCCGATCCCTGGTGCAAACCTACTGCCACATTGAACTCGTCAGTGACGCCAGCTTCGGACCGGACGTTCGTTCGTGCTCCTGCATACATCGCATTCACAAGCCTAACATACTTACCTGGCACTCTCTTTTCTTTCAAAGCCCACCACAGGACTTTCCGGGGGACTCCTATATATTCACACGTAGTATAAAAATAGATTGTAAAACTGGAAAATTGTTGTCACTTGGACTGATTGATCGACCTATTTTTTTTTTCTTATTTTTTTACGTCATCATTGTTTGATTTTATTAGTCAAAGTCAAAATTTATTTATTCAATAAAATCACAAGGAACATTTAGAATCGTGTTATATAACTGTGTGATTCTATGTGCCAGTTCCACGCGACCAGAGCCTACAAGAACGGGTAAGAAAGTACGGCCTGGTTCCTAACGTTTTTTTTGGTATTGATCCTTTTTACAAAGAAACATAAGTACTAGTTTATTTTTGTTTATTGTTTTCTAGCTTTGAAGGGCACGTTAATCTTTTAGACTTAGCTCTATCAGCAGCATATAAGGTTTCGCATTTTCAGTGATATTTTGTATCAGAGGAGCATCCTGTATACGAGCTGTACAACGTAATATGCAGCTCATTTTCAGCAGTGAATTGCCGACGCATGAACTTCAGCACAGTGCATCCCTTGCTCGGTGGACTTGCTTCTTTCGTGGTAGGAGATGACCTTTTATTTTGAAATTTTTAGGCAAAAAGATGAAAGAGTTGGACATACCGATTCTAAAAAACTAAATTATTGTTGTTGTATTCAAAACTGCTTGAGTTTTGATTGTAACATACGACGTAACCAGTGGAGTTTTCGGGAAAAAAAGTTAAATCCCCACTGGTGGGGATATGGTCATTAGAGACAACATGAAATTTTGTGCTTATCATTTTACTAATATATAAAATTCTTAAATATAAAATGTCGCAGAGCACGTTCTCAATAAACTTCCGCTGTAAGGTAATTAAATCTTATTGGTCATTTAAGCAGATGACTCACCTGATGTTAAGCGGTTACCTCCACTTTTTCTAGAAAATGTATCGATAAGTTGGCGCAGCTGTTATGACGAACAATTGAACTTTAGATAAAACTTGTATGTATTTGATTAATATTAGCTCTGCAATGCATATAGGTGATTAGATTTTTTATAGAACTAAATGTGGAACAAGCCGATGGCCCACCTGATGTTAAAGTTAGATTATTTGATCACTCAAAAATTAATTATCAAAATGTGTTATGGGATGCTTTAGCTGAAAGTAATATATACGCCGACGCTCAAAAATACCATTGTCTTGTCACATGAGCTCGTTTGCGACTCGTCAACGTATGAACAATGGCTTTCATATTTTTCAGACGCGTCAGTGGTTTGCAGTTTCAGGATCCTGGGTAATAACATGTCTGCTGTCATTTTATTTTTCAGCCGTCGGGAATGCAGTAAATTAGCTCCGACGATGGGTCTTACAAGACGAACGTATACCCAGGTAGTTAGAATATGTTAGGTTTTATTCTTTTTGTTTCACAGACAATCTTGACGGTTGAGATGCTGAGAGGTAACTGGGTATAGGAAAAACTGGATTTTTTCGGAGGAGTTATTTTCCCTGCGTTGGATCGTAATAAGCATAAAACATATAGACATATAAACAAAATGCTGGCATGTCCATAATGTTTTTTATCTTTCGAGTTTGTAAATACAATTTTTTATTATTCAACTTTAATTATTCAACTTATTATTCAACTTCAACTTTAACTTTTTATTAACCCTACGCTGAAATTATAGAAATTAACAAAATAAACCAAATCTTTTGCCTCTACGTTTCCGTTTCGCCTATCACTAATCATCTAAACCAACGCTATCGAACCATACATTACCCTAATACCGACCGTACCAGAAATCACGCCTAAAATCAGCACCTCAGTAAAACCTTTCAGAAGCTATCACGCCACATACCTCACGTACAAGCTCCCCGTAAATGCACCTATCTCTGCAGCAAAACCTACTAATATCTCAAGAGCGACTGTCCACTGGCCTTTGCATCTTCACCGCCTTACACATCACACCCCGAAAAGTCCTTCCAAACCCCTATTACTTTCATCTAAGGTTCGAAATAGAATGGCAAAGGGGTTGTAGTAACGTGGTAATACAAGAGATAGCGTTTACGAAGAGCACTGTGACCGCGCCGGTGAAATATGCAGAGTCGTATTGAGGAGACCTTTATAAAGCAGTAAGACTGTCCGTATGGGACGCGCGAGGCATGCAGGGGAGCATTTCCACTGTCACGGACGATAATCCGATCGTAATGCACGATAATAGTGTCAAGTAATAATCGTGTGATCTTTTTTTTAACCAATGACACAAAAACGACGGGGTGTTATTAGTTTGACGTGTCTGTGTGTGTGTCTGAGGCAACGTAGCTCCTGAACCGATGAACCGATTTTGTTTTTTTTGGTTTGAAAGGGGAAGTCGGGAGTGTTCCTTGCTATGTTTGATGAAAATCGCTCCAAGATTCGGGGGTTTTTTAAAATTTTTAATTTAAATACTTGTTTACCATTGCACTTGTTTGCATCTTGTTTAAAATTGCGATCATCAGTGACTGAAAAGAGGAACCGATAAATAGGCATGGTATGAGTGTGCAGATAATGTCAAACGGTGATACTTAATCTCTCTCTTCACTCTATTTCTTATTCTATCTGGTTTTCCGTATGTCAGAAAAGAGTTGAGAAAAAAAAAACATACCTACTATATTAAGCTTCTGCGAAGGATAAGATGTTGTGTTATTATTATTAGCTTTTTGCGGCTATGATATCACTGCAGCCTTCTGGCCTATTGTGATCGCCACTTGTGTAAGTACCACCCCTATTTGGGGCGTTCATAGTTCACCACTAAATCCTGCAGCTGCTAAGAACTGAAGCTAAGATGTTGTGTTAATCGAATTCATAAATCATAAGCTCAGTCAATGTCACTCTTCAATCTATGCTCAAAATCTAGGATATATACTTTCGCATGCTGCATCTCACTAAGTACTTGTGTACACTACACAAAAACATGTTCACCTGTAGCCAATGTTGCCTCGTTCAACTTGTTTCCTCTGAGGGTAACAACTGAAAATCAGTGTTGCTCTCGAGCAATGTACACTGAGTTGTTACCTTTTTATGTACTGCAACACACAGAGCACGAACCATACGAGAACATATAGGTAGGTAGTCTTGTTTTTCCTTATTTTAAGTTTGTTCTAGTTTAGTTTTAGTTCTTAGTTACATAGTACCTATCTACTTTCATTTCATTGTAAATTTTGTGTGTGTTTGTGTGTGTTCAGTAACAAATAAATAAGTTTATCTATCTATCTATCTATCAGTGCAATGGAAACGCACCCTGACACCACTTTTGAAAAGTGTCCTGCGGGACCGACGTGTGTCCTCACAAAGTGACCACCATTAAACATTAACGCCGTAAGTAAGGTGCTAAGTCTATGCACTTGAATAGTCTGCTTCAGGAGTCGTGGTTAACATGCAGAGACAAAGCAAGTAGTTGGAATTGGAGGTGGAGTGGAATATTACTTCGAAATTACTATAGAGGTCTCTAGCTTAGATAACTTATGAGTGGATAACACAAGAAACCATAGCGTAAATTTTTTTTAAATTTGATTATCAGAATCATAATCGTCATTGCACCTGGTTTTTTACTCACCCTTTATTTATATACTTTAAAATATAGGAAAAAAACGCTTTTATAATAAAAGTTGACCACATTTTAAGCAATGAATTTCATTTAATTAAAAAAATGGCTTTTTGCAATTGACACAAAAAAAACTTCGATAAAAACTATACGCAACAAAGTGGACACAAAACAAAATATTAATTACGAAACAACATCAAAGTGCCGCCGTAAGCGATGTCAAATCAGGATGATGTCTGATTCTTCAAAAAACGGTGGCCGTTTTAAACTTCTGTTTCACTGAAACCTTATATTTTATACCTACCCTGATTTCATCTTGGTGATGAAGTATTTTATTTTAGTTTTTAAACGGTTTTTGACATGAAGTACACGATTCTTTGTGCGGTCTCTTATCCGTTTGTATTTAGAACGAACGGGGTAGGTATGCTACGTCACCACCGCTGCAGTTAACGACCGTTAAATAACGGTCCCCAGTTTCTTGAAAACGACAGTTGGACGTCCGCGTTGAAAAACGGAAATTATCCCCAGTGGACGCATTTTTCCATTTGTGTCATTGTGTCATTTGTGTCATTGTGTCATTTTGTGTCATTGTGTCGGTTTGACGTGTGACAAGTGCAGCGACAAAGGATGCTTCAATGTTGTAAACCTCTCTTTCTCTGTTGTCTTTATAATAACTTGTTTATTGAAATAAAAATATTCATGTAGATATAAATAGAAGAGAAGAGGATGAAAGGACCGTGGTCTGGTGTAAGCAACCCCGCCTTCAGATCCTTAGGTCGCGGGTTCAAACCCGGTCATGCACGAATGGTATTTCTGCTTGGAAAATATATATGTGCGCAATGCCTGTGCTGTCAAACAATGAAGGAAAACATCGTGAGGAAACCCGTGGCTTAGTCAGCTCTTGATGTATTGACGTTGTCTTTCCTGTAGATAAGGCCGAGTAGGCTGAGAGGATGGTTGTGCTGAGCAAGTCTACTCCATCTAAAATCATGTCCCAGGCACTGCAGCGTCCCGTTCATAGGGGTACGAGTGAGACCCCTGACGCTGTATAAGTCATCTCGATTAGATGTCTTCTTCTAACTTAAGAGCTATGCTCTTGTCGGCGTAATGTATGCATTTCCCGCCAGGTTCTTCTTTTCAGGGCAGCTTCCTTGACGTCCTTATACGACATGACATCTATCTTCGCCTTCACTTGGCTCATGTAGCTAATACGCGGTCTTCCTCTTCCTCTCTTTCCTTCTACCTTCCCTTCAATGATATTTCCGATTAAGCTGTCATGTCGTATAATATGTCCAATCATCTTTCCTCTCCTGTTCTCAACAACTTTAATAAGGGCTCTCTCCTCGTTTACTCTACTTAATACTTCTATGTTGGTTACTTTTTCTGTCCAGCTAATCCTTTCCATTCTCCTCCAACACCACATCTCAAATGCTTCTAAATACTCTCTATCTTTTTAGATGATTAGATGTAAAGGCCGATTATTAAAGACAAGCAGTTACCCGCGACTTCGTCCACGAAAAAAACAAAAAATATAACTTAAAAAAGTGGGAAAAGTAGCCTATGTTTATCCAGGTTACGAACTATAATACATAGTAACACCCAGACCGACACTATGTTTGTTCTTGGTGGGGATCGAACCCACGAACCACAGCACGGAAGGCAGAGCTATTACTGACAGAGCTGTGACGCCTGTCACTGTATATGATATATGATCCCATTGTTAAAATGTCGGATGTCTCAGTAATTCTACAGAACGTAAAAAATCCAACTTTTCCTTTACAAGAAGGTATTAATGCAAAACAAAAGTCCCGCTATCTGGTGGTGGGCGGGCGGCAGCACTAAATTACTCGATGGGCGTCAACCTGCAGCCATGTATCAATCAGACCAGCCTGATTTATGTGGCAGCTCACTTGGAAATCGTTAGCCTCGCGACGAAAATGTTACTCAGTCTTCCAGCGGCTTTTTTAAGTGATCTGAGTGCTTTCGGACGATTGTTCTTGCTCTGCTGTAGATTTAAGTATATTATGTAAAGAACAGTAGCAATAGCGACAGCAGTGCGACAGTAGATAGCGCGCGATTTCAAAATAAATCTCATACGGCCTTCACCTATCACGCTTTTTTATTTTTTTAACTTTTCCAAGAATAATGTTGACTACCACTCGCTAGAAAATAAGTTATTGATTTGGCTTGAATTTGTAACAAAAATAGATGGGAATGGTCAAGAGAATGGTCTAATTATCGTGCAGAATGTTTTGATGTTTTTTGTTCTCTATCTGTGTTATTGAGGTACGCTGGGAATATAACCCACGACCCACAGCATGGAAGGCAGAGCTAAATACCGACTGAGCTGAATACCGACTGACAGGCGTCACAGCTCAGTCGGTAATGGCTCTGCTTTCCGTGCTGTGAGTCGTGGGTTCCCCACTGAGAACAAACATTTGTGCGTGCAAAACATAGATGTTTGTTCTATGTTGGGTGTTACTATGTATTATAAGTATGTATTTACAAAAAAAAGTATATAAGTATTCTATCAGCCATCTAGTTCCCATATCACAAGCTTTGCTTAGTTTGGGACTAGAGGGCATGGTGTGTAAAGTCCATGAAAATTTTTGTTTTTGCTGTAACGCCTGTCAAAACCCAGGGAATTGAAGTAAGAGCCCTTAGTCGTCATAACACGGCTTCTCAGCTCCTGTTCATCTTTATACCACGGCCTCTGGTCCATAAGTCGTGTGGATAACGATAGGATTGCATAAACACGCCACTACCCACACCTGCGCCGTATTTACGAGATGCGGCTGCTTCGGCGATTTATAGCGCTGATAATTTTTACTTTCCATTTATAGGGTTCCTGGGTAAAATAAAAAAACTGCAGCTGTAAGTACAATTTATTTCACCAGTCCATTTCAAATACTTAGGATAAAAGAATTTACAGAATGGTGATCAAAAGGATACTCGAGAGGCACACTACTGGCTGCAATGCTTTAGAATAATCAAAGAATAGAAATAAGTACCTATCCCACTACTATTATAAATGTCAAAGTTTAGATGTTTGTATTTCAATCACGCTGTAAAACTGTAATAAAATTCTTGACCGCAAACGGACATTTTACAAGCCTAAGAGAAAGACAACGTAAAAAAAACTATGTTAGTCTTGCGACTTATCGTTAGAAAATATAATCCCTATAAGTACGTTTCAATTTGTTTTCTAAACATTTGCATGCCTATTAGGTAGGTAATAATAATGCACAATTTTTTTAAGACCAAAACTGTTATATGTATATAATCTGACAAATAAATATATCTCAAATATTATCTATACTATTATGGTTTTAAAATATTTACGTAGCAAGAGGGACCGCTTTTCTTGAATATCAGTTGAAAAAAAGTTTTTGGCTTAAATTTTGATAAAAGATTTGGAACCCTATAATAAAATTGTTTGGAACGTCCTTGCTAGTTTTATTTCGCCACTTCGTTGATATACGCTTATTGATTGAAAAAATTATTGCAGGTGATAAAGTGGTAGTATTTAAGAAGATTTATATATTGAGAAAACTTAAATACTTTTTAAAAGCTATAAAGTTTTCAATAAGCATGAGTAAAGATATCTCGCTTTAATTTTAATTTATAAGGGACAAAATACTGGATAGAAACTTTACATAAAAAATACACCTTACAGACAGCGATATAAAAATTCAAAGTTTTGTGGTTTGAAGCTACGTAAAATTATTAAAGTAAGATTATTTGAATATGCCTCTGACTCACCCTTAGACATTCCCCCCGAAGGCTAGGTAGGTACCTAAGTATCATAAAATCTGAAGAGATGCTACTCTCACATCAAACAGTCGAAGGCTTATTTTTTTTTAAGGTAACGGCACCTGTTTCCGTGGTATTTTCACTTAAACTCGAAAGGATTTCAAATATTAAGCATTTACTGTACCTTTCTGAAGGTTCGGTTGCTGTTATCAGAAGCTCTAGTGTTTTTACTTTCAGAAACTTTTTAAGTTTTGACGGTCTGACCTATATTTCTATTTGAAATTAAATAAAATGTAAATCAAGTCGAAATCGCCCGATTCCGAGGCAAAAATCTATATTACGTGGTATTTGGTACCTAATTGCGTGGTATGAAAAATGTACACGAAACGACAGTAACAAACTGATAAAATAATGTTAGAAAGATTAAACTGATTGTTCTCTAGGAATACAGGTCACTTTTGGTTGAAGTACTATTATTATTTATTTTAATAAAACTTTAAATGTGGTTCGGTATGAGTGCCATAATGCTATCTTACTAATATTATAAATGCGAAAGTTTAGATGTTTGGATGTTTGAGTTTCAATCATGTCTAAACTACTGAATCAACTTGGGTGAAACTTGGCATATATATAGTTCGTAACCTGGATTGACACATAGGTTACTTTTTATCTTGAATAATTAACAGGATCTACAGGATAAAATGAACGAAAAGGATTAGCAGCGCCAATTGGCAAGAGAATTTCATTGTCATGTCATGTCACGTCAGTTTGACAGGGCGTAGTACTACCTCTTTGGTCTAACAACTAACGTTTGACATTCCAGTAGGTACGAGTTCGGTGTAATGAGGTGTAATGTCAAGTTTCTCAAAGTATCCGCTCGGTACACGCACAGATAATATAATGTACACGGAAACTGTAGACGCGTACGAAGTTGCGGGTAACTACTAGTTAATATTATAAATGTAAAAGTTTTTAAATACCTCTTTTGATGTTTGTAACTAAACCTCTCACACGACAGCGGCGTCAACTTTGCTATTATCTTCATCCTATGATAGCAAACCCGGATAAATACACAAAGTGCTGATAATGGGAAAATCTCCCCGTGTGATAAATTAAAAACCTACTTTTGCTGTTTCCTAAGCACACACACACATACACATAACACATTATTATAGTATTCCACATTATAAATACGACATTTCGCGAAGAAATAAAACCAAGCGTGCAAATGGTACAAATATCACCGCAAGACTAAAGCGTGGTTGACGCGTGCAAGGCAAATGAGTGTCGGTGCCGATAAAGGAAATGCCGACAAAGGAAACACCGCCAAAGACGCCGGCGGCGCGTCAAAGACACCGCCGCCGTGCGTCGCTTCGAGGCGGTGTCTTTGACACTTCTGTCACTCGTGCCGCCGCTTCCGCATTGCAATTCGAAGGGCGACTTTGCTTTGACGGCATTTACAAAGAGTGCCGCCCAACCCACAGCTGTGGAGACTAAAAAATCATGTTTCCTAATTTCCAGTACCTACGAAAAGCCAATTTTTTTATATACCTGTCATTCTTAATGTTAGCTGATGCCAAATTGTTAAAACTTTTGTTAAAGATTAACTTCTTAATAAAACATGCAGCCAAATGTGTGGAAAATAAATATTTTCGTAACATAATTTTCTATACAACCAATAAACAAAATACATAAGTAGGGTACTTTTGATGTGTTATAACTCGTAAAGATTGTTAAAAAGTATACCTCGAAATAAGGTTTTAGTCTCAATCGACTATTTGATTTGTCAAATCTATCGTTAAAATCACAAAAACCTAATCCCAGTTTGTGAAATTCAAAAATAAAAATAGGTCTTTCAAATTGCTATTCCGAGGTAAATTTTTCACAAACCTCGGAATAAGGTACTAGGAGAAATATTTGACCCCTAATGCCGTAGTTTTTTCAATATGTAATTTTACCTTATTATAATTAAAAAACCACTTAAACATGTATTACATACAGTAAAGCATATACTTCTTTCGAAAATTTAACACAAAAATCATAACCTAGAACAGAAAAAATCATAATAACCCTTATTTAAAAAAGCTTGCTACTCTCGTGCACATAGGCAAAAATGTATGGAGAGTGTACTTGGACCAGCCACCGCTACGAATTTAGCCAATTATTTTGGAATGTAAGCCCGTTCTAAGTCACGTTTTTAGGTTTATATATAAAAAAATATATTTCCTAATGACAAATAACTTTTGCAACAAAAAAGAACCTAAGAATCAGAAGTAAATGCTGTTTTTCTAAATACCACGGAGAAAGGTGCCACTTTTGGAATACCACGGATTTGGGTGCCTTTACCTTAGCAACTTTTTCTTTTTATTTCCAATTCTAATTTAATCATCGAATCTTTCCCACTTTTCTCAAACGACGAATAAAAAAATGCAAAGTCCCTCTAATTCAAGCGCAATGATTAGCCGCCTTGAGGGTACAGTCGCGAGATAAAGCACAGTGAGGTACAGTCGGAGATAAGCGGCTTTCATTACTGCCGCCGCGTCGCGTCTACAATGGATGGCGACATCAACAAATCTAGCCGCTTGAGTTATTTGTAGCTGTGGAGGTTATGTCAGTGACTGTACGCTGTTCGTTGTCGCTTTTCTGTGTCTTTGGTTTGTGGGGGCGAGTTTTGGGAGCGAATGGTACCTTTTGTTTCGATAACACTTTTGTTTTATATGTACCGCAGGCTTATTATGTAACCAGTAGTAGCCAGAGCCATACGAGCAACAGCCAGATAAGATTAATTAGACTATAATCAGTCTTGGTGAAAAAATTTTTGTATGGACGACATGGCACCCTTGTTATTCGTATTGAGGCAATGCACTTTTTGATGAGCAACAATACATGCTTGTTGCGAAGCTGTCGCAACAAATCTAATAGCCCCATAAATTTTTAATGCCCTCTTTGGCTCTGCAAGAGATTGTCCGTCTAGAGGTGCTAGTTCAGTGCCTTTTTTAATGTCAATAAGATTTTTTTTTATTTGTTAGCACAAGTAATAAAATCTCGAAACCCACATCCACAGTTTCAAAACTCAGCAGTTCTAGAACCAGACCAACTCAATCGTCCTCAAACCAAACACTTCTCACAAAAATACATCTCAGCATGTTCAAAGGTTGTGTCCGGTGGAGGGGGGGTGGGGTGAAGGGGGGGAGGGGTTTAATTATCGGTCACTAAATTAAGCTGGGACCGAGTTCTGCTGTCTTGCACTTTCTGGACGTGTTTTGTGAGAACGCTTTGCTCGCAATATGGAAGGATTGAGGGGGGTAAATGTAAGGACTGAACTTTGTGCCTAGACTAGTTGTTTTTTTGAAGACAAAATAGGTACATTTATTATTAAGCCTTTATTTCAGATATTCCCACTATTAACATTAACTATTTCTAAGCCCTGACGAAAAAATTAAAGGGGTATTATAAGTTTGACGACGTGGTGCCTGTTTGTTGGTCTGTGCCTTCGTAGTTCCGAAAGTAGGGCTCCGAATTAATTACGGATTTTTGAAAAAGCTTATTAATCTGAGATTATTCTTAGCTATGTTTGGTATAAATTGGTGGCGTTGTTATTATTGCCCTACTATTATTATGCAGGTTGCAGGTACTAGTATAATTCATCAAAACCGGTCAAGGCCTAAGCATCACTTTTCTTTCAAAATCTAATTCATTTTGAGAAACATTTCTGAGAATCGCTCACGGTTAGGTCAAATCTTCACAAGAAAACTCATTGAAATGTGAACAATAAAATTGTTTTGCATTCCACGACCTCGATTAGATTGCAACGTAAAAACAATGTTTCTTTATGACTAGCATCAAGTGTATTTTGTAAAAATCCTCATCTTTATTTATAACTTCCAAAAAATTTATAGATTAAGCTTCGTATCCACTAGAGGCAGCTAAGGATCAAGCGGTTGCCTCGACACGTGCCAGCGCAAGTGAAAACGCTGCCTCAACTCTGAGGCATGCCGCGGCACGAGGCAAATTCATTGCCGCGGGTGGAGCCATGTTTTATCACAGGGGAAAACCTGAAGGGAATTTGAGACTAATCCATTTTATTGGTTTTTTGGCGCGCTCAATGCTGACTTTGAGCTGTGCATTTAGAAGAGACGGTCACTCTACGCGTTACCATCATGTTTTGCTCTAAACTGGGTCGCGTCGACTCGCCTTGAACCGCAACGTGCTTCTACCTTCTGCCTTAGGGTGACTATGCCTCAAGTCGCAGGTTGAGCTATGGTTATGATTGAGCTATGGGTTGAGCCATTTTTATGGTTGAGCTATATTAGTCGCTGAGTTTGCTTCGTTCATAAATTCGAGAGTTAGAGTTGCCTCGACCACAGCCTAGTGCGTAAAACTTAGGTACTTATAAATGCATCACACGTCCAAATTAATTAGATTATAATAGGTGAAGTTCCACATCTGGCTCAATAATTCCATCTACAATCACACTTTCGCATTCATAGCACGAATGTAGCGATCTGTGCCAAGTTTTACACAGTTTTATTACTTACAGCTTAGTTTAGAAATTGTGCTAACTTTTTTGATAGTCCTATGTCATCCTGAAGAAATTTACTGTTGAGCATAGGTTCTTATCATAAACCAGGAAGGTTTTTATTACTAAACAAGTAATTCACACTCTTAACAATGAAGTAATTAGTCTTCCCGTTCGCTGAACTAAGACATGTTTTTATTTTCTTACTTTATAATTACCCTGTGACTTGGTAGGATAACTATCAACCCTGGCTTTAGAGAATTTACCACCGGTCTGTAAGTAGCCTGTAGTATCTAATCACAGGCATTTTTGAATAATATTGCTACTCATCATTGCACATTAATCTTCTCCATCACTCTCTGAGAAAAATTAAATCTAAAATTATAGTGAACAAAATTGTAATAAACGTGTATAACCGACAAATTATGCAAGATGGTTTCATTTTTTATTCTTACTAGAAATCAATTTGGCCAACATTTCAATGTTTCCGTGGGAAACAATTGTACCAACATTGTAAATTCAATTTGAGATGTGCCAGACGTTCAACAATACACCGTTTGTCCGTTACGCAACATAATTGTACTTGTATTGTTTAAAAATGTTAGATTTGATTGATAGGTCGATGAGATTATCCAGCTTTCATAAGGTTATTGTTGCAAAGAAGAATTGGTTTAGTTTGTACCAGTTTTTTTAAGTTAAAAACGTCTAAGTACTTAAATAAAAATCTTCGTTCTTGACTAGAACGACGCATTTCGTTCACTGTTAAAATCTATGTTGTAAAGATTTTATATTTATTATAAACATTTTTTTTTATAAAATACGAGTAGGTATTCAAACACCAATTTAGTTATCGACGCTAGATTTAAAATAGAAGTCATATCAACGTGAATTTGTTTTAAAATAGCTAGCTCATATTCCAATTAAAAAGATTCAATAAATCCATTATTATTTCACCAGAATAGACTATCCGAGGGGAAAATCAAAATATTATTCTAAAACGAAAAAAGAACTAAAACTGCTATAACTAGACCCGTCAATGCAAAAAGACATTGGCTTTTATTTATTTTAAAAAAAAAACACTCTTTACTTACCTATTAATACAGTAATTAAATTAGCCTTGTCAGATTTTGGCAACTTCACAAAACGGGAACATCAAATTGTAGGACGTACATTGCGGACTGGCTATCTGGATTGCAAAAAGTTGAGTCACTAGCGAGCAATGGACACGGACCGTAAAATGTAAATAAGTTATTTTTTTTCGGAAAAAATAGAGGCGATTTACACAGTTTTGATCACAAAACTTTGTTTTGATCTTAAATACTGGTTTAAACGAATGATTTAATGCTGCAGTAGTGTTAGTAGAGCTGGTGTTATGTTTAGCCATAATGAAGGCTTTCAGGCATAAAGCTCTATGACTATTTAATTTATGAATAAATAAATTAAATAGTCATTTTGGACCTACGGAGGATCAAAACAACCAAAGACACGATAAGCTCATAGAAATATTATAGCTTTTTTTTTTTTTATACATTATAGACAAACGTTTGACCGCAATCTCACCTGATGGTAAGTGACGATGTGGTCGACGATGTAGCTTTCCAATAAATCCACTATGATATTATGTTTTGCCTTGATTTCGGTGAAAAATACCAATCTAGCAACAAAGGTGTTCTGTTTCGGTGTGACTGCGACTTTGGCAACAAATCGGCATGAATTGTCACTTGTACTCTGAATACGTTCGGACCGCGGAGGTAGAGTAGCGAATAAATAGAGCGATTCCCGTCAGTTATATTCAACGTATCAGTGTTGCCATGCTAGTTTTGGATTTTTGCATAAAAATGGGGTTTTATCCGGCTAAAATATAACAAAAAAAATTGAGGGAGTGCTATATTCCTTCAATGTTGACAACCCTGAATCATTAAAATACTTTAAGATAGGTAACTCATTGAATATTCGAAAAAAAAAATATTGAAAAATTAATGAAGAATAATTACTTATTCTACTTATATGGATAGCTCAACTGTTTCTAGCTTTCTAGCGAATGTATAAATAAGTTTTGTAAAAACAAACGCGTGGTGTTTTACTGTTAAAAAACAAAAAGTCCGGAATCGCATATTGTATTTTCCCATCCCTAAACTTGACAAGTTTTGATATTCATCGACGGGATACGCTTTTTATGAAGGCTTTTTTTTCCGTTCGCCGCATCGGACGTTTTGTCAGCTATATCTGTATAGGGCACTAGATTATTGCGCTATCAAACAGCACCAGAATGAGTTTTTACTTTTTAGTTATATTACAAAAATACGAAAAGTAGTTTACCTTTTTGAAACTTTTTTGCACGATCATTTACGATTCTACCAACGAGAACCTAGTGTCTAGTTAAACCTTAACTAGGCTTTAAGGCACTATAAAATGTACCTATATAAGGTAATCTTTTGAAATAAAAATAAATAAATAAATTTCGGTTTAAAGAACTTTATTACTTATCGAAGAACTTTACATTCCACTTATAATGAGCTTAAACTATAATTATGTAAGTAGGTAGGAAGGTTGGTAGTCTTAATACAAGGTACTTAGTAAATTGCAACACATTACTCAGCTAACATATTCATATTTCAATTCAATTCAATTTACTAACGATGCGGACTTTAGGGGTTTTCATTAAAAAGAAATAAAAAAAATATATTCTTCAGTGGAGCCTGAGTCTCAAATCTCCATTCAGTGCATGATCCTTGCTTAGACTCCCATGTGACACAAAAGCACATTGATGTTATACTTGAAAACTAGACGAAGGCCGATCAGAAGAAAAATGTGATATAGGGATATGGGAGGAAAGAAAAATAAAAATAAACTTTTTACTGGCTGCAGATATATTAGAAGCTTTTGATTTTGAACACGCAGACTTTTTCAGTATTTGTTCGTGAAATATTTATTCCTAGTTTTTGTATATATTTACAAAGCCCGTCCGTCGCACAGTGTAAACTAGTACGGAGGGTAGTCACTTGACTGAACATATGGCTTGCTTACAAACTTACCACATTGTAAAACTCATTCATTGTTTTATTACCTACCTAGATGTAAGTTTGTAAAATTTAAGGAAATAAATAAACTATAACTATAAAGCACTGTGTCGATAACTTCAGAAACTGGTGCTCAATGCTCTGTTATCTTGTCCGCTACGGAAAGCGCAGAGTGGAGTGTCTGTCAATATTTTCGGAGCGCCTGACAGACGTCACTGATGGCTATAGTGGACGGTGTCCTTTTATTGTTCCTGGTTGCATTTTTTGATGCTGAATTAATGAAAAAAAGTAAAGTGAACCACACATACTCAATGTTTTTATCGTAATTTCTGCCACAGACAACATTATATAAAAATAATTAAAATGCGTTTATTCAATAAAGGTACTTTAATTTAATTAATTAAATTAATTTAATTTAATTAATTAATTACTTTAATTCACAAGAAAATCTTGAATGACATACTGTGAGAAACTATTAGTAAACTATTTAATCAGAATAAAAGCTTTATTTATGACTAATACGTACGATTTTTTTTATGTAGATACGATATTTTTTATTTATTAATATTTATTTGTTTTAATTTGGACGTTCTCTATATTTTTACATACGAGTATACCTATATTTTTTTTTATATTCTAGCAATTGTAGATTGTTTAGTTGGCTAGAGGCACTGTCTTGCCTTGAAAAACTTGACTGCGGGGTCCCCATCCAAACGATGTCTCATTTGCTCGTTTGCCCCTTGTGCCCTAACACCTGCACAAGGGATGACCTCTTAGATGCCATAGACGAGGGGGTAAAGGTAGCGAAGTTCTACTCGAACTTCGTCTAGTCATACCATTGACACGCAAAGAAGAAGCCTTGAAAAAAAACCCCAACTTTTCCAGCTAGTCAGTACACAAAATCGTCAAAAACAAAAGAATTCCGTTCCATAGATAATTCCCATTCCGATTAGTATGTTGAAGATACAAAGAGTGATTATTAACAAAGCAACATAATAATTACGTGTGGCTTGAGGGCAGAACCTTTGTACTGGAAACATTTGTTTTTTATTCAATTAGTTTAACATTTAAAAGCAGTGGACCTACCACTGCAGCACTGGTTAGGCACAGAAAAAAATATTTTTTGTTTTATGAACATTTTAAATAAATAAATATTCATGGACTTTACACACAACGCCCTCTAGTCCCAAACTAAGCAAAGCTTGTGATATGGGAACTAGGTGCTGATAGAATACTTGTATACTTTTTTTTTTTTTTGTAAATACATACTTATAATACATAGTAACACCCAGACATAGAACAAACATCAATGTTTTTGCACGCACAAATGTTTGTTCTTGGTGGGGATCGAACTCACGACCCACAGCACGGAAGGCAGAGCTATTACCGACTGAGCTGTGATGCGTGTCGAATTTACTTTATTTATTTTAAATTTATTTTATAACGATTGTTTCAATTAATGTTCGATCGATTTTCAGCGTAGCTGAAACGTTACTGTGCAGGGTAAAAATAGCCTAAAACAGGTGAAGATTTAGTGTTTCAGCTTTCAAACACTTAGTTCAGATGAAAAACTACGATTCAGTTGCGTTCCAGCTAACAAGTTTTTAGTAGAATTGAGCCCCAGGGGTTCTAGCCAAGTTGTTACAACAGCTACAAAATGTCATTTGCATTTCTGCAATATTATTTATATACATTTTTAACCCTTTCTAAGTATTTCTATTTTATAGGGAAGGCTGCAGAGCTAAGTATACCGACTGAACTGTGAATGTGAATGTAGGTATATCAAAATGCATCGAAATGAGATTGAAGATTTTAACATTTTTTTTTCTAGCGAGTGTAATATCATGTTAGCTTGGGCTCCGCAATTTTTTAACCCTAAAATGAGAGCAATTGTTAGAGTAGATTCTGTTTTATACAACCTTTGAACTAGTGCTAGGCGCACAGGTATCTTAGAATGTGATACGGACAGCTTCTTTGAAATATTTGTATGAAGATTACTTATTCTTTAATGTGTAGGTAATCTTAGAATATTTTTCATTGAATTTTTGCCTACTAGGTACAGCCAGAAAAAAGCTACTTAGAGCTAGTCAGTAACCTACGAATCTAACGAATTTTAGTTAAATAAATTATTTGTATTTTTTTACCTTCTAATTGAGTGTTTTATACTCTGTATTTCAGTAGCAGGCCCTTTAATGTAATTTAAATAAAAGAGACATCAGTCTCCTTTAATCCTGATCCTGTTGATTTTCCGGGATAAAAAGTAGCCTATGTGTTAATCCACGCTACGGACCATATGTATTCCAAGTTTCATCCAAATCGGATTAGTAGTTTTTGCGTGAAAGAGAAACAATCATACATCCATATTTCATTGATGTTCTAAACTGCAGTTATACAACGTGTAACATATTGTCCCTATAAGCCGAAAAGGGACTTATGCAGACCAAACACGTGAATAGATTGGCATATGCAAAAGTTGAATACAACATGTTTGAATATTTTTTTTTTAAATTTATTTTAGAAATTTGCGACCACCCTTATGTGTTTATTTACATTGCGTAGGTATGTATCGAGTCGGTTAGTACACATACTCACGCACCCTCCTATCACCTCGCACCCACACATAGACACTTTAGCACGTGTGCAATGCTATTGTTAAGGAAACTTTAAGACGCTTTTCATGAATGAAAAACATCGAAATATTAAAAGTCGTAGAACAAATGTTGTTCGCCATGACGTGTAGAATACCCCACTTTCGGTCTTATAAGGACATTTTGTTACACCCTGTATGTACCAAGCGCTATGTTGAGTGTTTTTAACCTTTTTAAAAATAATGTCGTTGCATAAAGTGCATTATATGCCTTGACCCGTTCTTGCTCTACTATTTGACCGTTTATGACCATTTGTGGGTTAACTCGTCTCAATATGCAGATGTTTTTGCATCAACTTAACGCTAGAATTTTAATTTTAATATTAAATAAATAAATATCCATACATAATGCCAACTAATCCCAAACTAAGCAAAGCTTGTAACTACTATGAAAATTATTAATATTTTTATAAAATTTAGAAAAAATAGAATTTTTTAATATTTTTTAAGACCAACTTATATTTTTCATAGAAAGGTACTTAAGGTTAATCAAGTAAACATACCTATCTATCTAAATATGTTTTGATTTTGTTTACAAAAAAAATAATTAAAAATTTCCCTCACTCGGCAAAATATCAATCCAATTTTAATTATAAAAAATAAGGTAAAACAAGTACCTACCTTGGCCTCATATCCCAAAAGGCTTCACTTGCTATGCCTCGAATTAATTAACACGAATTAAAGGAGAGCAGAATGAAAGGCCAAAAACCTCATCCGTGTATGGTTAAAGCACAAATGATTGTACTGACATCTCATTAGCTTAGCGGGAACGATACGCCTGGGGCGGAATTGGGCCATGGCGCTAGTTATAAGCGGACGCGATTTATCGATTTCTAAATACATAAATTAATCTATAATTCTGGAGGTGAATTTCATACCTTGTTCATTCATTTATTCGTAGCAAAGTCAGGGTATGTATCTACAGTACATCCACTTTCCTTAGGTAGGTAGGTACCTTGCTTGTATTATATGGCATGCTTGTCTTTGTAGTTCTATCACTACTGCAGGGGTATTCCAATCTCAGTTGAACTGCAAAGTTTTAAATCATGGTCAGTTCATACTAACTCATAGTTATTCTGTGACTAAATAGTGACATTATGATGTCATTTAATTTGTTTTCGCGCATATTTTGCTGTCAAGTGTCTAAAAAGAAAGATCACGTAGTACAAAATTGTACCACGTGACCTGAAGAAATTACACTGGGCAGTGAAATATAACTTGACAGCAAAAAGATTGGAATAGGGGGGCTGAGTAATAATAATTTTTGTTTTATAAACTGTTCATTACTTCGTACTCAGACCTAAAAACTCGCGTATAATACAATTAATAATAATCAAATCATAAATAAAAATAGTATAAAAATCTCGGATAAATAATACGGCAGTTTTTTTTCTATTTACCTAAAAGCTTTATCCGCTCTTGCTACCTCTTGTGCCTTACGCCGCATCATAAGGCTGGGTACACACTACACCACACATCTGTATTTTTGCCGATCAAAGGATCTATGCGCCTGACGTCCGTTTGAACCGGTAATCAAATTAGCAAGGCTTCCTTTTCTACGGAAAAATGTGTCTATCAGAACCATTGTTGAAGATTTTAAATTAATGTTTTTCTTTGGAGATTGTTTTGTTTGAGGGGATTAAATATTAATATAAGAGAAATGTTTGTTTGTATTCGTATACACAAGGTTTTTTGGTAAGTTTAGCACCAGTTTTTTAAACGTATCTCGTATAATATTTTAAATTTAAAAAAATTTAATTAAGTCTGTTTCAATGTCAAACAATTGATACTAAGTACCGAAGCTTATGATACAAGCCACAATTACAGTAGATTCTCGACAAAAGCATCAACAATCAGAGAACTATCAAAGGAGATCGTTCAACCGAGCCATCACAAATCCCGTTTCCACTAAGCCCCGTCCAAATAAACCATGATTTAGCCAATCTTCTCGTATATTCTGTCTGCCTATCACCCATAAAATAAGGCGTGATGTTACATGCGAATGCTCACTAGCTACTATCGTAAGCCCCTTTAAGCCCTAAATTTTGTTGCTTACTGATTTAATGACGTCACACGACTCCCTCTATCGAATGTCAACTGGCATCGTTTAGTCCTAAACATCAAAATTTATCTGAACCAACAAGTTTTTCCACAGAAACTTCAACTCTACGTTACGCGTGTTTAGGTAGATTATTCTGTGTAGATTGTGGAGTGCTTTAGTCGTTTAGTTGTGAGAATCTCTGCATAGGTTAGATATTTGAGTCACGAATCCATTTTATGACTAATTCCATAACTTTGTATGTGAATTTCGGGATCAGGTATAGATCGGGTGTGTTTACATAGTCGTATCTCTGGCGGGATCTCGTGTGGAGAGCCCTTAGGGGTCTGATTTAATAGTGTATTCGTGTCCTAAGATTGATTTGCTTTGATAAAAAGTTTAATTTATTGGTTGGAAAATTTTTGCAGATATAATATTTTCTCAGAATCTTATTTAGCTCGCTGATATAAAAGACTTGTTTTTGTATTCAAAGTTGCTTAAATAATAAGATAACCCATTTGTGATAACCCTAATGCTCGATGTCTAATACTAATAATATGCCCTTAATTTTTAGGGCGCCTTGCCATGACCTTTTTTACAATTACTACTGCATCGGTCACTCTTCATAATTTCATAATTGTTACACTCCAAAAAATATTGATATCAGAAAAGTTGAGTAACATGACGTCAAGTCTCTATAACTTTAGGCTTTTTATGCGCAAAACACAAAATCCTTGACCAGTCCCAAACTATTACAATAAAATAATTTACATATTATTATTTCCACAATTTTAAATTAATTAGTGTTATACAATGCTGGCGACACTATGGTAATTAGTTATTAATCAGCTAAATTTATTTATTGTTTCCCGTTTGTTTTTATGTCACATTCGTTGGGGACATTTTGACCCCAGGCTATTTGCAATGCGGGGTTATGTTATTGACGTACGTAATGAACACTAGTTTTCGCCCGGGGCTTTGTTTTCACGGTCTCTGTATAAAAATAGTTGACAAGTTACAAATATTTAGGTACATTTGCCTACAATAATCCAACTAGTAGGTATAGTATTTATATTATCTCTTTCACGCAAAAACTACTGGTCCGATTTGGATGAAACATGGAGTACCTACATATAGTTTGTAGCCTGGATTAACACGTAGGCTACTTTTCATCCCAGAAAATCAACAGGATTCAACAGGACGTGGATGAAGTCGCGGGCGGAAGCTAATATAAAATTATTTACAAAAGTTTTAATATGCTGACTGCAGCAAATAAAAAGAATAAAGATACGAAAAGTATGTCAAAACGGACATACTCGTAATAATTGCACATCTCTATAAAAGTACAGTCAGTTGCTTTGCGCAACCTCACTCCATTTAGACTTTTTTTATGGATCACTTAAATCAAATTACCGCTGTGTAAGTGGAAATTACTTCAGTGCTATTAGCCGCGTCATTAAAACATATATTTGTGAATAGCGCTTTAGAGAATTTATGATGATAAACGCGTGAGTTTGTCTGAGCGAATTCAAGGGTGATGACGGTGACAAAGTTTTAGGCCTTTTGAAGACAGCCCCCGTATGCCAATCTTTTGCTGTCAAGTTATATTTCACTGCCCAGTGTAATTTCTTCAGGTCACGTGGTACAATTTTGTACCACGTGATCATTCTTTTTAGACACTTGACAGCAAAATATGCGCGAAAACACATCAAATGACGTCATAATGTCACTATTTAGTCACAGAATAACTATGAGTTAGTATGAACTGACCATGATTTAAAACTTTGCAGTTCAACTTTGTAGTTCAACTTTGATTGGCATACCACTGCAGATCCCTCATCTAAGATCTATAAGGATTTTTTTTAAACCACAGGTGCAGGTATACCTTGGGACTGACTGCAGCATTATAGCTTCCAAAACACGAAAGAAAATAACCATAACGAATAAATTTTTTGTACATTTTTTAATTTTTTTGTGTTTTAGTAATCTAGGTATAATAAATTGTATTTAGAGAATAGGATGGTGCTAGATGAAAACCGTGTACATGTGAAACAGCACAGTAGATTGGCAAATGATTGATCGGTATTTCAAAACGACTATATCTCCAAAATCTATTTTGCAATTCTGTATTGATTGCGATTGATAATGCACTTGCATTGCTAAAACTGAAGTAGGTACTTAGCCACAAATTAGTATGACCTAATCTAATTGGAACGATTTTGAAATAATCACTGAGTTTTGTGATTTTAAACTAATTGTTAATTAAACTGTAAAGTCGATATAAGTGATGTTTTTGATCAATAAAAATAAATTCTAACTCACTTTATTTTTTGCCAACTACAGAATAGACGAGCCAACTAGGTACCTAGGCTACAAGAACAACACTGATTCCTTCATAATGTCCTAGGTGATCCTTGTGATTTTACTGAATCATATTTCTTTGACTTCGTTTTTGCTCATTGTGTGTATAGATATATATTTTTTTAATTGATAGGTATACATCTGAAGAACCACAATCGTGGAATCAGACGAGACGAACTATTTTATACAGGTTGTCTGATAAATAATTATTATTTCAATTAATTCGCTCGTTATATCAATTTGGTTACAAGCACTAAAACTCAGAAATTCAGTAATAATTTAAATGGGGTAGCCATATCGCGAACGATATCATAATAAAAATAAATTTCGATTTAAAAGTGTCGACAGTAAAAGGTTATTCCTTCACCTTTAAATAAGGTAAAGGCACCCAAATCCGTGGTATTCCAAAAGTGGCACCTTTCTCCGTGGTATTTAGAAAAACAGCATTTACGTCTGATTCTTAGGTTATTTTTTGTTGCAAAAGTTATTTGTCATTAGGAAATATATTTTTTTATATATAAATGTCAAAACGAGACTTAGAACCGGCTTATATTCCAAAATAATTGTCTAAATTCGCAGCGGTGGCTGGTCCAAGTGCACTCTCCATACATTTTTGCCTCTGTGCGCGAGAGTAGCAAGCTTTTTTAAATAAGGGTTATAATGATTTTTTCTGTTCTAGGTTTTAATTTTTAGTGTTAAATTATTGAAAGAAGTATATTCTTTACCGTATGTAATACATGTTTAAGTGGTTTTTTTAATCATAATGAGGTAAAATTACATATTCAAAAAACCACGGCATAAGGGGTCAAATATTTCACCTAGTAGCTAAATCCGAGGTATGTGAAAAATATACCTCGGAATAGCAATTTGAAAGACCTATTTTTATTTTTGAATTTCACAAACTGGAATTAGGTTTTTGTGATTTTAACGATAGATTTGACAAATCAAATAGTCGATTGAGACTAAAACCTTATTTCAAGGTATACTTTTTAATTATTTTTACGAGTTATAACACATCAAAAGTACCCTACTTATGTATTTTGTTTATTGGTTGTATAGAAAATTATGTTACGAAAATATTTATTTTCCACACATTTGGCTGCATATTTTATTAAAAAGTTAATCTTTAACAAAAGTTTCAACAATTTGGCATCAGCTAACATTAAGAATGATAGGTATATAAAAATTTTGGCTTTTAGTAGGTACTGGAAATTAGAAAACATGATTTTGTAGTCTCCACAGCTGTGGGTTGGGCGACACTCTTTGTAAATGCCGTCAAAGCAAAGCCGCCTTTCGAATCGCACTGCGGCGGCGGCGGCACGAGTGACAAAAGTGTCAAAGGCACCGCCTCGTAGTGACGCGTGGCAGCGGTGTCTTTGACGCGCTGCCGGCGTCTTTGGCGGTGTTTCCTTTGTCGGCACCGACACTCATTTGCCTTGCACGCATCGACCACGCTTCAGTCTTGCCCTGATATTTGTATCATTTGCACGGCTTGGTTTTATTTCTTCGCGAAATGTCGTATTTATAATGTGGAATACTATAATAATGTGTTAATGTGTAATGTGTGTGTGTGCTTAGGAAACAGTAAAAGTATTTTTTTAACTTATCACATGGGGAGATTTTCCCGTTATCAGCACTTTGTGTATTTATCCGGGTTTGCAATCACAGGATGAAGATATTAGCAAAGTTGACACCGCTGACGTGTGAGAGGTTGAGTTACAAACATCCAAAGAGGTATTTAAAAACTTTTACATTTATAATATTAATAGCATTTATGAAATAATAATAGTACTACCATCAAAAGTGACCTGTATTCCTAGAGAACAATCAAGTTAATCTTTGTAACATTATTTTATCAGTTTGTTACTGTCGTTTCGTATACATTTGTCATACCACGCAATTAGGTACCAAATACCACGGAATACGGATTTTTGCCTCGGAATCGGGCGATTTCGACTTGGTTTACATTTTATTTAATTTCAAATAGAAATATAGGTCGGACCGTCAAAACTTAAGTAGTTTCCTAAAGTAAAAACACTAGAGCTTCTGATAACAGAAACTGAACCTTCAGAAAGGTACAGTAAATGCTTAATACTTGATATCCTTTCGAGTTTTAGCGAAAATACCACGGAAACAGGTGCCGTTACCTTAAACGTGTAATTCCCAATTTTCTTTGCGTAATAATGTTTTTTTTAGTAAGAATTGTCGCTCAAATAACTCGGTCGGACTTACCACCCACTTTGACCATCAAAATTACCATTCCTGAGTTCTTATATAAGACTATACAGGGTGTCTGCTTACGAAAGAAAATATTTTACAGCACGCACATCGGATCTTTATCCCTCCCGCATGTACTCTACTGTTGAGCGGAAAAATTAGCTAATCTACCTAAATTTTGACTCAAAAATCGGTTCTGCGCAGATAATTCAGAGAGACATCAATGTGACTACTACTTAGGTACATAATACATATTTTTTGACGTCGAACAACCCTTCCAACATTTTAATATTTTTAAAGATATAAAATCACTGAATGTAATTATGCAAAACCGCAAAGTTTCATGATCTAGATAATAACAATGCTTCATGTGTATTTTGTATATATTATAAGTATTGTAAATACTGTATTAGTCGTAATTTTCTTTGTGAATAAACATAATTTACAATGCAAAGGTTCAGAAAAAATATAATTATGATCCAAACCAGTTTACCGACCAAAAAAATGTGCAATATGTAACTAAATGCTTTTTATTTTTTTGTGCTAGATTTGAACACCCTGTATACCTGACCATCATACCATACCACATACTACCTTATTAGTAAGTTATAAATGTTTTTTTCATTATGGTAAGCCGTAGTTTACGTCATGAGCTCTTCGACATCCAACAAAATGAATGTCCATTTTTGGACATCTTCAATTGCAGAAACTGACCTTATGAAATATTTGGGTTAGTCTCACTCAAAGCGAAATCCATTATTCTCTGGATTTGAACTAGGTACCATAGTGTCCACGACACTAGTCCCACTCAATGCGAAATCCATTGTTCTCTGGATTTTAACTACCATAGTGTCCATGACACTTAAATCCGCAATAAGCGGTCAAACTATTGAAAGTTACAAATCACCATAAAATAACCATAAAAATTCTGTCAAGTTCTACTAATGCTATCGACCCACTCATGGTACTAACTGTTGGTTATTCTGTCACCAATTCGTTAGGTACAGGTCAATGGCATACACTACTGTCTTACTTTAAAAGACTTATGTGGTTTATGATGTGGTTGTAGTGCATGAGCGGAAGCGATTTTGAAGAACGTGAAATTAGAACGAGCAAAAGGTTACCTACGCTATTAGAATAGTAGGGAAATTCTGTATTTCTTTTAAGCAAAGAAAAATAAAGTAATTTTGTAACGTAATATCGTAATTTTTCTTTAGTAAAATTGTTTTCACCAATTAACTGTACTGACAGTGAAAATGAGACATAGACGAAAAATAAAAAAAAGTTGTACGATGGTTGAAACTGTAATTTTCCTCTGCTCTGTAGGTCATACGATTGTTTTAATTTAAAGGGCTGTTTTAGCCCATATTCATATTTTCCTATCAATTATAGTAGACGCTATGAAATATATTTATTTTTAATTATATTTCTGCATCATTTTTTCTACTATAGCAATCGATACCCTCAGTGATGAATATAAATAACTCCAACTTTTATTTCATAAATCGCTACCTCCCGTAAACACAACCTCACCATTACATTTAGAAATATTATAATCGTTACATAAGTGAGCGGTCTAGTTACCAACACACGTACTATACTCCTAGTACCTAATGTCAAATTACACAAGGAGATTTAACCAACTGCATTTAAATGTAGGTTATGTTTCCGCCATTAAACTTGGTTAGAAGTGTAGAGACGTCTATTCAGAAACGTCAATTCTAAATATATATATTACTTTAATTACTACTTTAATTTTATAATATTTATTTTATGTATATCATAGCATTTCTTGTTTTTTTTATGTAGCCTATCTCGTCCCACAGCTGGGCAAAGACCCAACCTTTCCACTTATCCCGGTCCTTGGCGGTATCTCACCCCAAACATGAAAAGTAGTATTTCTAGTATTTATTTAATATTTTAAATAGAATTTTTCTTGACACTCTTAATACGGAAAAAGTATAAACAGAGTGTAAAATAAATAAACAAGTAAAAATCAACTTTTTAACAATAAAGTAGAGGAATTTAGCCGTTTTTTTTAATTGGAAACTCATGTAGGACTCTTAAATTTTTAGATACAATTAACAATAGTTGTTAAGTGTAATTTGTATTATATTCTTTAAGATTGGAGTGGGGGACAGCACTCATCTCAGAACTAATAAAATGTGTTACAAAATTATGAAAACCGGCGCAGGCGATATGCACTAAATACCACCATATTTTATAATAACACTTCTGAACACATCTGGCTTTGTTCAACATCTCTCTATCTCCGTTGGAAATAACTCTATATAGCTCCCATCCTTTTTTTTCTGTATAAGATCCTGCCCATCCAAAGGTTGCCTGGAAGAGATTGCTTTTATCAATAAGGCCGCCCATTGTAATTACCTCCTAAATAGTCTTTATTATTGTTATAGTAGTTTTTAATAAAGAATAATGCTGGCGATTCTGTTGTTGCATTTTTCTAAACTAACCTAATTTGACAGCACTAAAAATGTTGCCGTCCCTTTCTCATAAACTGAAACGACAAAGACAACTATAATTTTAACGCTGTCAAATTAGGTTAGTTTAGAAAAATGCAACAACAGAATCTATGCCATTATCTATCTATCTATGTCTATTAAGTGGGTTTGATTCTCGGACCAACAAATATGGTGTTAAGATGAGACTATAAATTATACCCATTATAATCATCAATGATCGTTATACCCCGTGACACTACTGCTTGGCACTACCAGTAGTGCTATAGGATTTTTTCCCTTGATACTACTGATAGCATCACGACCTGTAATGATCCCCGATGGCTTAGATCTCTTTAGGTATGCCACTGAACCCGGTCTTCGGCTCTTCTCGTGTTTACCAGCTTCATTTTACAAAGTTGAAATGTCACATGAATTTCAGCGTTTAAGTTTTTTGTAAAAAGGATCATACAAAAAAAACGCTAGAAACCAGGACGTGGTTTCTTGCCCGTTCTTCTAGGCTCTGGTCGCGTGGAACTGGCACCTAGAGTCACATAGTTACCTTTATAACACGATTCTAAATGATCTTTGTGATTTTATTAAATAAAAGATCTTTTAATTTGACTTTGATTTTGCAGATCGTCGCATCACCTTCCTGGAAATTAGACCCAAGCCCAATGATGAAGATATGAAGTATCATTAAATATCTACCAAATGAACGTGATTTTGATAACCTTTTTATTATAAATTTCAGAGTTACTTAGTACCAAGAAATAAAAGGGAAGGCCGTACGTTGTTTAAAACAACCTGTATTGGTGTCATTCAGTCAGTCAGAAACTTTAATGCTTTATATTATTTAGATCTGGTGTCGTATTGAGAAATAATATATAGTTAGAAACGATTGCGTACCTATGATCGTCTCGGTCGTAATTAAATGCAGAAGAATATAATTTATTTTATGACCAAATATACCTACGTGGTAAATAATGTTGCCAATAAAATTAAAAAAAAATGATTGCCTAATTAAGTATTGCTAAATTATAAACATAACTTGAGAAAATATTTATCGACAGGCGTCACAGCTCAGTCGGTAATAGCTCTGCTTTTTGTGCTGTGGGTCGTGGGTTCGATCCCCACCAAGAACAAACATTTGTGTAGCAAACAGAGACGTTTGTTGTATGTATGGGCGTTCCTCTGTATTATAAATAGGTATTTACAAAAAAGTTTATGTTCTATCAGCAATCTAGTTCCCATATTACAAGCTTTGCTTAGTTTGGGACTAGAGGGCGTTGTGCGAAAATGTCCTTGAATATTATTTATTTATTTTAATAATAATTGAAGTCGTAGCATAAAGTGTGAGCCATTGCTGTTTTGATGAAATTCGTTCCCAAGTTTTGAAGGGAAAATCTATCAATCTTGCCTTCAAAACAAATGACAGCCGATTTGAATAACTTTTTTCAAATAATTCACTTGACACTAGCAAAATTGTCTGTCAAAATGACGAACAAAGGCCGTAAAAAGAATTGAATGAGGACATTACTAGCAGAAAACGGCCTCTCTCAAAATCCAGGATTCAAGAAGAAGATTTTCGTCCTCAAGTGAAAGTAGTCTAACCAGTCACACATGCAGCTAAATGTAGATTGTGTTGTTATGTCTGTGTGATCTCAGTATTGCTGCGCTATGATTAGCAAGGCTAGACTTGAATACGCAATCCGAATATATTTCCGGTCGGATAGTTTGGCTAATTAAAGATTAAGATTCTGAATGATCCTTGTGATTTTATTGAATAAAGAAATTTGACATGACTTTGACATTATGGGTTTCAGATTAGCGCTGAAAACCAGCGCTAAAGGAGCCACCGTACACCTTTAGCATTTGCTGAGTGGGTTCCTTTTTACGCATTTTAATGTTTTATTATTTAATATGTATTTTTATGTTGCGTAAAATAAATAATTTCTATTCCATTCTTTTATTCTATTTAGTTTTTTTTCTTGGTATGCAGTTGGTTGGTTTGGTTGGTCAGCTTATGAGGTTTTGAATTTTGATTTATAAAAATATCTTCTTTTTACCTTCATGCTCAGTCCAAAACCACACAGAACCAGTGAGCGAGTCGAGTGCTTGAGTTTGTATGAATTAGTAGTAGTAGAGCTATCTGTGAAAGAGTTCGTCTGGGGAAGTACTAGCACCGATACCTATTTCGTGCGCCAAGCAGTGATGCTCGCATGACTGTGTTCCGGTTTGAAGGGTATGGGTGCCGATGTAACAGGAAGATGAGAATTAACATCCTTACGAGTATGTCTGAAAGTGATGGGCGCAGTGCTACACAGGCCACGTCTTCAGTGGACATGCTCAGTGAGACAATGCATCGTTACAGGCAGTGGTTACCACTTCAAATCAGTTGGGTCATCGGCTGATTCCATCATTTAGTTGTAAAAAACTTGTTGCACCCGTCCCGCATCTGTCCTTTGTGTGTTTCTCGCTTTATTCCGTGACAAAATTAAAATAATTAGGTTTTATTCAATAAGAATAAGAATCATTTATTGTAAAACTGTGAAGAAGAGATCTTATAGTAAAAAAAGTTTCAACAGCCTACCCATTTAGGGCGTACAATATTTTATTATACCTATTATCAATACCTAGGTATTGTAGTGAGGTATTTATAGTTAGGTACCATAACTAATAACTCAAATACTTAGCAATTAACTATCATAATATTCCTCATAAAAACATATAGATCACAACACGACAAAGCTTTCTCGTACATAAGCATTAATAAGTATAACAAAAGTTATAATAACAGTTTACTGACGTGTTGGTAAACCGTGACCTGCAGGGGTATGCCAATCAAAGTTAAACTGCAAAGTTTTAAATCATGGTCAGTTCATACTAACTCATAGTTATTCTGTGACTAAATAGTGACATTATGACGTCATTTGATGTGTTTTCGCGCATATTTTGCTGTCAAGTGTCTAAAAAGAATGATCACGAGGTACAAAATTGTACCACGTGACCTGAAGAAATTACACTGGGCAGTGAAATATAACTTGACAGCAAAAGATTGGCATACGGGGGCTGGCATTAAATATACTATCAACTAATTACTAGTAAAACTAGACAGACACAATACCGTATTATTACTTTGAGCAGATGTAACATGTTAAACAGCTTTCAAAAGGCAGACGGTAGTAAATTATCTATAGATCATGCTTTATAAAGCTACGAACAAATCGACGCGAGCTTTGGTTGATGCTGTTATAACAGCGGTCAGTTTAAATGCAGCTTTTTAGTTAGTGGATGTGTTTCATCTCTACAATCGATTGCTTTTATAATGTAAGAATTAATGTTAATCGTCGTGATGTAATACTGAGGTTCGCGAGTTGGTTAACGATTAGTAATACTCGAAACTATTCGATAGAATCAATTCACAGCTTTTCTTTTTATATCTTCCACGAAAAAAAAATAACCTTATAAAAAAGTGGAAAAAATAGAGGTAAGTAACTATAATATATTTCAAATTTTATCCTAATCTGACCAGTAGTTACAGCGTGATTGAAAGTTTTGAAACACAATCATCTAAACATCTAAACTTTGACATTTATAATAGTAGTGGGATATTTGACGTCATCGGCGTGAGAGCCTGTAAAAGTTTATTTTATTGAACTTGCTTACAATTTTAGGGTTGGTATGTAGGTAAATGACATGTTGGTAAATGGTAACTTAACTTTACAAGCAACAAATTATAGCTTTTTTTTTATTTATTACCATGAGTTTGCTAACTTGTCTTAAATGAATCAGGATCACATTGAAAAAATGGCCTTTATGTTATCTGAAAGTTTTTTTTCGAAGCAATTTACAAGTGTAAATTGTAAGGTGGGTAGATGGCTCAACTGCTTCATGTGTATTTTGTACATATTATAAATATTGTAAATACTGTATTAGTCATAATTTTCTGTATTAGTTATAATTTTCTTTGTGAATTTTACAGTAATTAATTAAAAAAAAAAAATTTACCATGCAAGCACAGTAACAATAATAAGGATAATTTATTCATAACCAAAAAAAATAAAATGAATGTATACACAAAAACACCTTCCATTCACAACAAAATTATTACTTAACAAACAATTATTGATGAGCCATCACCCGAATGACGGAGAAAGGCACGATCTGACGTTATACGGAGCTTAGGACTGTGTCCATTGATTTTAAGAAATTTGGGGCTACATGTAATACTAAGTAAATAAATATTCATGGACTTTACACACAACGCCCTCTAGTCCCAAACTAAGCAAAGCTTGTGATATGGGAACTAGATGGCTGATAGAATACTTATATACTTTTTTTTGTAAATACATACTTATAATACATAGTAACACCCAGACATAGAACAAACATGTGTGTTTTCCACGCACAAATGTTTGTTCTCAGTGGGGATCGAACCCACGACCCACAGCACGGAAGGCAGAGCCATTACCGACTGAGCTGTGACGCCTAAGTATAGTTTCTTATTGTATAGTTACAATTTTATTTTTCTGCAGGATAAATTTCTTTAGAAAATCATGAATTCAAAGACATTATTATAAATAAAAAAATATTCAAAGACATTTTACACAACACCCTCTATATACTAAGCAAAGTGTGTAATATGGGAAATATATAAAATACTTATAACTAATAAATTTTTTTTGTAAATACATCGTAATATTAGTAACACCCAGATATAGAACAAACATCTATGTTTATCACACATAAATATTTGTTGTCGGTGGGGATCGAACCCACGACCCACAGCCCGGAAGGTAGAGCTAATACCGACTGAGCTGTGACACCTGTAAAAACTATTCAAATAATTTTTCTAAGAACAAGAATAAGTAAGAAATATTTATTTCTTTACCTAACATAATACCTACATAATTAAATTTTTGATAATGCACTAGTAATGCCAGCATTATCGTATCGCACTCCACAATGGAAACAGCTACAAACTAGCATACATCGGTTGACCTGCGCGGGCGCATCCGTTCACTCCACAGAGTACCTACTAGTTAGTACCACTAATCCACAGATTAAACATCAGTTGTTTTATTGCGTAAATTGCAAAATTCCGATTCCTTTCATAACTTAATAAAATATTGGCCCAAATGCGCTAGTTATAATTTATTGGTGTAAGGTATTTTAATTTTAGATTGGATGAGTATTATGCATCTGAGAATGATCTATCAATATTTATTATCTACTTAAGTGGTTTAGAAATGCTACATCAGTATTAGTCATGCACGTACCATAATAAGTTTTTCCTAGATGAATCTAAAACACAAATATCTGAACAAAAAAAAAGAAAGAAAAATACGAATATCTAGTACTTCGAATTTGGTAATTTTACACCTTGTTTTTAAAATCAATCTATTCCCAAATAAACTTTTAACCTGTTACCAATTACAAAAGACATCGATCACGAACCTGCACGATTGTACCAACTGAAGCCTTGCGCGTGTCAATGACCTTTTGACACTGACAGATACAGCGAATGACGTCACATAGGGCTGTCGTAAATCTACAGACCTACGTGGAGGTGACGTAAAAGTTTTGTAAATAGAATGATACTATCTAATAATTGATGGTGTAGTTTTGTTGTCTTTTACCAACCCCCAAAAACCCTTAGAACCCCTAAAAACCCCTACTGATTCTCATTGCGTTTTCTGTAACGTGCCACACGAGACGAAAATTATTATTATAACCCATCCATCCTTCAACGCAAACTTTCTCTTCCATCCTTTCCTTTTATGCATTGGCATTATAAAGCCATGATAATCCTTAAGTATCGATTATGTCTTCGCTCATACTCAGAGACACCAAGTATAGTTAGATGCTGGTTATTAAGGTCTGCCAAGTGAGGAAGATGTTAAGCCACAGACTATTAGCACTATACTCAGCCCGTTTTGAATTGAGTCATTGTGACGCGAGTTATCGATGAATAGCATGTAGGTAGCATTTTATCGATAATTCGCTGGTGTAATTTCATAGATTTTGTGTGGTCTATGTGATAGTAACAGTAGTTAAAACTATTCCACAAAGAGCACCTAGCTTAAAACTCGATCAGTGCTTTTCGTAATAGCAAAGGTACTCTTGTGGTGGGTGCTCTTCAAATCGGTGCGCTTCGTGGAATGCCACATGTCGAATGGCTCTTGTACTGGAAACGGATCCACTTTCCATCGATGACTTTTGTGGTGCATGACAGATCTGGGCCTATCATCTCCTTCCTTATGTGTAGGTATTGCAATATTATAATCCTCTGTACTATCAGCTTTAATTTCTTACCTATAATTACTATAATCTTTCCCACAGTTCATTAATCTTTTTGACCTACCTCAACAAGTCCGTCCACTTTCAAACGGCCACCTCTCAACATTTTTAATAAAATACATTGATATCGTATAACAAAATCAAATATAAAAATATCCCGTACCTACTGAACTGTTATTTACAAATTACTAAAAAAAATTGTCCAATTGCAGGCATCGTCACATTCGTCACCTCCCTCGCACATCCCTCCTTAAGACTACACATAAATATATTGTTTTCATTTTTGTGTTATTGCCGCGACCGTGGCACAGACCGTGTTGACAACCCTACGTAATCCGTGTGTGTTTTGTGTCACGTCGTGTTCGCACGCGATGACATTGTATGAACTTGCAGTTTTTGTAGCTTACATGCGGAACTAGATTCCTAGATCGCGTTTTAGTGAACTTGGTGATGTAATAAATTATTATGAGCATGTATTTAAATAAAGTATTTATGTAGGTACTCTATCAGCCATCTAGTTCCCATATCACAAGCTTTGCTTAGTTTGGGCCTAGAGGGCGTTGCGTGTAAAGTCCATGAGTATTTGTAAAAAAAAGCCACCTGCCCCCGTATGCCTATCTTTTGCTGTCAAGTTAAATTTCACTGCCCAGTGTAATTTTTTCAGGTCACGTGGTACAATTTTGTACAATTTTGTACCACGTGATCATTCTTTTTAGACACTTGACAGCAAAATATGCGCGAAAACACATCAAATGACGTCATAATGTCACTATTTAGTCACAGAATAACTATGAGTTAGTATTAACTGACCATGATTTAAAACTTTGCAGTTCAACTTTGCAGTTCAACTTTGATTGGCATACCAATGCTGAGTTTAATAGTAGTAGTGAATGATGAATAAAAATAAAGGTGATACTCTTCAAAACTGTACATGTAAGAACCCATTTAGACTCATAACTATAAATGCGTTTGTATAAATTATACAAAAGCAAACTAGTTGTTCATCAACAAAATGCTTTATTACACAGTTCAATGTTATGGCTCGATGAACTAGTGGATTAAATAAGAGATCTTTATAATTTATCCTACACTGGTAGTTACCCGCGACATCGTACGCGACTACCGTTTCCGTGTACATTATATTTAGTGGGATTGAAGCGTTACTGAGCTGAAATGTCACCACACTATATGGAACTTCAGCATTTATGTATACTTCTTTGTAAGAAGGATCATATCAAAAACGTTAGGAACCAGACCGTAGTGTCATGTCCGTTCATAAGCTCTCGTCGCGTGGAACTGGCGCCTAGAATCACCTAGTTATATAAGACGAATCTAAATGATCCTTGTAATTTTATTGAATAAAATGTTTTTGAATTTGACTCTAAGACTTGTTTGTTTCCCACGGTAGAATCTTCAGATCTCTATTGATAGATTAAGTGATTTTATACCATGATATCTCGTGGTGTTTTCTTATGGTGTGATTCAGAAGAATACACTTGTCACTATACACTATACTTATAACCAAAGACAAGTTTTTCTGTTTAGATGAAGATGTTCTAAATTCGCAATATTTTTCTATCAATTATGTAGATTAACGTCTGAAGATTACATAAATGTACGCCAAATTTGCGACCTCATTGAGTCACTCGCCACATTGTAATTTAAATTTCCATTTTACGATATTACAGCATTCTGACTTAACAAATATTTATTCCGAGGAATTAATAATCGGTAATTATAATTAGCGAACACAAATTTGAAAACTGATCTTAGTCTGAATTTGATTTGAAAGTCTGACATGGTCTTAATGAAATCAAATTTTATCCTGCAAAAAACTGAATAAGTAGTTACCTTATTTAGTTTAAGAACGAATGGTAATTGGTAATAAGTAATAAATAACGAAATGTTTATTTAGTTATGGTTTGATTAAAATAACCTTTACGTATTTCGAAATAGACCATCTTGACACCTCTTAGCAATAATGAAGTGACCTCTCACTAAAATTAGATTCAAATTACTAAAAATCTTAAACGATTATGACCGTGCAACTCAAATTATACCTTTTTAAAACCACACAACATTCAAAAGGAAGGTACTTGGTCTTCTGACCTCTATTACATTTTACAAAACAAGCAAAAAGAAAACACATGTGCAAAACATTTGACCCACTAAGACTAAATGATCTCAAATTTACATACAATCCTATCATTATACGTCCAAAATTTTGAATATCCCACACCATAGTAATCAAAAATCGACCTTATTTGCTCAAAATGCTCAAAATAAATGAATATAATAGCCTGACTGGCTTCAAAACATACCAACTACTGAAACATCAAGAACCACGCCTTACCAAAAAAAAATAGTTCATTTGTAACCCACTATCGTCCTCTGTAGTCCGAGATAGCCTAAAGTAAAAGTGTCGGCAGAGCTCCTCGTATAAAAGCCAAGACGGTCGCTCCACAGGCATCACAACATCTCAGTCGGTACAGCATTCAACATGGCCAAGTGGAGCATTGTAAGTCCTGGTGTCTTGGAGTGCAGTGCAGTGACAGTGAAAGGGTTAAGTGGCCATCAGTGAATCGGATTACTAAACGGGTTAAAGGACTTCCCGCGTTCCAATTTCAAAGTGCAAATTTAAATTTTAAGTGTGAAATTGGATCTCACCTTTGAGTTACCGGTCGGAACTGTGGTCATGAGTGATTGTGGACCGACTACATTCACTGTTACAAAATCCATAATCTCGAATTGCAAAACTAAATCAAGGCGATTCTGTGCGTCTGATGCTTATCCTCACCTGACCACTTTCGAGTTTCAAGTCGAAGTTGAACTACCTTTCTCCGTCACTGCATAACATAACAATATCCTTAAGAATCTATTTAATGCAAATATCTGCAGAAAACTTGCATATTTTCTCCAAATTTCAACGTTAATCCTATTCAAAACCTAGCTCAGCTGATTAAAATTTCTAATAATTTTATCCTCAATCGTTATTCATAAGCCATAAACATAAACGAAACGAAATTGCAACGAAATCCTATTAGAAGATTTAGCATTAATCGGTTTTCAGAATTGAAATTTAACTAAGTGTCTATTTAGTTTAAACACATGTTGTCCATCCTAAACATCAAACATTGATCATTCATAATTTAATATTGACTAATTAATTAGTGCTACACTAAAGTTGACATTTGCTATTCACTATAAATATAAAATCATTTCAAGTCACGTTAAACTTCCTTTAGATTACACATTATAAAGACTCAAGGAAATGGTCCACTAAAGCAGGATTTTTTTCTCTTCAGGTCGCCCTAGCTCTGATCGGCTGCGCCGTGGCCGAGCCCCCAGTCGGATACTCCTACTCCGCCCCCTCATCCCTCGCCATCTCAGGGGGTATCTCCGGAGGCCTCTCCCACGGAGGCCACTACTCCTCCGTCCCCGTCGGGTACCAGACCTCAGAAGGCTACCATGTAGACCCCCATCTACTGGACAAAATCAAGCACATCATCTTGAAAGATGAGATCCAGAATGAGGCTTACCGTTCATCTTCCGGACACGGATCCCACGGGATCTCCTCTCACTACGGAGCCCCCGCTCCCGTTTACGGAGTCCCTCACGATAGGATCGTAGGTATCCAGCTGGACCACATTCAGCAAGGTATCCAGGTAGCGCAGTACCACCAGGCTGAGGAAGGTTACGCATCTGGTTACTCCGGCGGTTACTCGAGCGGTGGCTACTCCGGTGGTTACTCCAGCGGTGGTCACGGTGGATTCTCCAGCGGTGGTCACGGTGGTTTCTCCAGCGGTGGTCACGGTGGTTACTCCAGTGGTGGACACGGTGCCTCCATCTCCTACTCCGCTCCTTCCGTTTCGTACGCGACCATCGGAGTTCCCTCAGGATCCTACGGCATTCCCTCCCCCTCATCCTCATACGGCGCCCCCCATCACTAAAACAGTCATATCATTAATGTAAACCATGTGATCACATCCTAGATGTAATATGTATTATATTATTGTAAGTTTCTGTAAATAAAACTCCTTTTTTTGTAACGGCTCTGTTATTGAAAATCCTGCCCCCGTATGCCAATCTTTTGCTGTCAAGTTATATTTCACTGCCGAGTGTAATTTCTTCAGGTCACGTGGTACAATTTTGTACCACGTGATCATTCTTTTTAGACACTTGACAGCAAAATATGCGCGAAAACACATGAAATGACGTCATAATGTCACTATTTAGTCACAGAATAACTAATGAGTTAGTATGAACTGACCATGATTTAAAACTTTGCAGTTCAACTTTGATTGGCATACCCCTGCTGATCAAAAAAGCTCTTTCCACACTATTCATTTTTTCTTAATCTTCTTGATTTGTGTCAGATGCACGTAAAGAAAAACTAGGACAGTCGATGTGTGAAATTGGACTAAAAAGTAGTCAGCTCCAATACCTAAGAAGGCATGCATGACGCACTTAACGGTGTTGCAAATGTTCTGCAAAGATAGGCATCACCTAGGTGCAGAAATTACAAGACATTTTAGACTTCCGCTTGTGAAGTGAAGCAGCTGGCATGTACTACAAAAGCTTACACAACAGAGTCTACCTAAGTACCCAGTACATGTTTAATTTATCTTTGGTTTGCGTTCTCCCTAAGTAGAACTAGAAAAACGCATTACCCTGACATGCCATGCCACTATTCTAAAAACACTCGATAAATGCTGTAAAAATTATGACACCACATCTCGATCGAAATTAATTCAACACTGTTGTCGGTGACAGTCAATTTCGTAGCATAAGTATTAAGATATGAAGTAATCCATGAAAATCGAAGGTTTCCATAAGGCCCCAGGTTACGAGTATACCATAAAATCGAAAGTAACATCAGATCGCCAACGCAGTGAAGGTAGACTGGACCACAACTTGATTTGGCCGCCATTGTTTTTAACCTCACTTTTACTTTCAACTCGTGTGCGATAAGTGAGTCAGATTTCAAAACCCAGTAGCTATGTATGTAAAGTTGGAATGCCCAAATCTACTGTCATACTCAAAGATGTACGTTACAAAAAAATCGCCTATTGATATCTTTAAACACTGAGTAATGGCGTGTCTTTGTTCGTCGTTACTAACCGATAATTAAACAAGACTTGAGTTTAAGTGAAGTTTCTGCATGCGGTAACTAATGTCTTTTTAAATAAATCTAAGGAGAAAATATGCATAGGTGGTTGGTTGTGTCACTTGATCTTATAAGTAAGGCTCTGACATACTGCAGTCGAGTAAAGTTCTGTAGCGCTCAGATGTCACTAGCGGTCTCCCATCCAAATAATGACTGCACAGAACGTCACTTATCTAAGGTAATGGATGAAGTTTGACTAAACTACGCCACGAGCGATTCAATACTAGTTATACTGCTTCTTCTATTGATTGAACTAATTGGATTAATAGTCTAAGTTTCACATTTCTACTATTCAGTCAGTAAGTCTAAATCAGTTTTAAAAGGGTCTATGGCATTTGTTCCTAGGATCAGAATGAAGTAGAAACCGATCCTAAATTGTTTTGTAATCGGATCCTGGGATCCGTTTCCAAAATAATATAACAAAATACTTCTGGTATCTGATCCTAGGATCAATAAAGAATAAATATTTATTTGTTTTAGCAGCAAGTCTATGTGGTGTAATTGTCGATTGCGCAACATATACTTATTGTGCTGACTGTACTGACTGACCACTGACCGCAGATGTGTGAGAAACGAGGAAACGCAACCAAGACGAGCCTTGCAAGTTTAGCAACCTATAGGCTGCTAACTTGATAACTATAACTATAGTTATCTAAATTCATTCAATTCACATCGATAATTGTGAAGCCTTACAAGGAAACAAGGTAGGTAGGAGAAGTAGTAGAGCTCTCTGTGAAAGAGTTCATCCAGGGAAGTACCTACCGTAGAGAACACCAGAAGGGGTATTCCAATCTCAGTTGAACTGCAAAGTTTTAAATCATGGTCAGTTCATACTAACTCATAGTTGTGCTGTGACTAAATAGTGACATTATGATGTCATTTAATTTGTTTTCGTGCATATTTTGCTGTCAAGTGTCTGAAAAGAATGATCACGTGGTACAAAATTGTACCACGTGACCTGAAGAAATTACACTGGGCAGTGAAATATAACTTGACAGCAAAAGATTGGAATACGGGTGCAGTGGTAGCATCCCCGCCTTTCAATTTTGCGGTCACTTGTTCAAACCCAATCGTGCACCAATAGATTTTTCTATTCGATAAAATGTACTGAATGCCAGTGTTGTCAAACGGTGAAAGAAAACATCGTGAGGAAAACGGTGGCTTAGTCAACTCCACACTTATTTGATCTGGTTTTTCTTGTGGATAAAGTCGACTAGGCTGAGAGGATGGTATAAGTGCTGGGCAAGCCTAAACCAAGAACTTTACTCAACTTACAGCAAATTGAAATATTTAAAAAAAAAAAAGAAAATTAAATATTATATACTTAAGTGAGATATTCTTGAATTAATGACTAAAATACGAGTGTAACTCTCAACAATGATACAATCCACAAACCGGACGTTTCATTAGTTTTATGTTCTTATTCAATCAACGTATTATTTTGATTTCCATTCATCTTATGTAATGTGAATTTTGCAGTCAGAGATTGTTAACGAGCTTCAATTTTTGTTCTGAGGAAGAAAGCATTGGCTTGCTATCTGCGTCCTCAGTGGACGTGCTCTGTGAGTTATGCAATGTTTTATAGCTTAACATCAGGTGGGCCATTCATTTGTTCCATCACTAACCCTCATAAAAAAACTGGTAAAAAATATCATTGAATCTCTTCACGGGGTTTTCCGTCAAAGTCAAAAATTTCTTTATTCAATAAAATCACAAGGATCATTTAGAATCGTCTTATATAACTAGGTGATTCTAGGTGCCAGTTCCACGCGACCAGAGCTTACAATAACGGGCAAGAAACTACACTATTTAAAAGGTTTGGTTCAAAATATTTTTGCATTTCAGATCCTAAATACTACTAAACTACAGAGGTGAATTGAAAAAAAAAACATCGTGAAACAGTTTTTTGGGTGTAAAACCAAAAGTAAACAAGTTCATGCTTATTATTCCAAGTGGTGAGATAAGCAATAGATTTCCTTGACCGCGCCAATCCAGTACACGCACCTTACATAACTGAACATCCGAACTGCGCCCGCGCAGATGCAGGAGAAAGTACAAGTGCATGGGTTATGTGCTTAAAACTACTGGCTTTTATCCGCGACTTCACTCGTGTACTAATATCTTTTTTTATTCCTGACCAAATTATTATAAATACAGGGTGTAATAAAACCCCTTCTGAAAATTTCAGGTTTAAAGCACCTACCTGTTATTATAAACAAGTTTTTCCATGAAACCATTAGTGATAACACGAATAAAACAGCATATTTGCCAAGTAGGTCTTGTAGATCTTTTAACAAGAAGAAAAATATGGATGTCGGCACCAACACTACTTAATACAAAAACGTCTACTTATTATCCGACGATATTGTCTGTTGTTGTTGTATGTATTAAAGGTGGTATGATATCACCAAAAACCAGTGCTAACCTCTCAGTTTCTTCAGGGTTGTTGGTATTAAGATACGATTTAAAATGAATTGGTCAATCGATCATTTCTGATGGCAATGCGCAACTTTCGGCTATTTAGATTGTAGTAACGCAGGTTTTTCGGTTCAAGAGGTGTGATGTACGAAATTATTAATGTAACTGTTTATACAGTAGCAATTTTATAACAAGTGCTTAGACTATCTTTAAATTATTAAGACGACTTTAATGTAATTAAAAAAAAACAGTGCAAGCTTTTCAAGTTTGTACCGGATCTCTTAAAAAAACAATAGATTATAAGACGGAAGATAGACAATGAGGCATTTATATGTAAATTATGTAAAAATAAATGTTATTGTGCACGCTTTATGAAATGTCTTGTCTTGTTTGCATATTCTTTGCTTTTTGATAATGTTTGATGAAGCGCTAAAAGGAGGGCGTGCTTGGTGAGGCAAATCTTTGAGATAGGGTACTAGGTATCGGTACAATTACAGGGACATAACATCTTTACGTCTCAGAGTGATGGGCCCAATGCAAAGCTTCACATCCTCCAGCAGGGGTATGCCAATCAAAGTTGAACTGCAAAGTTTTAAATCATGGTCAGTTCATACTAACTCATAGTTATTCTATGACTAAATAGTGACATTATGACGTCATTTGATTTGTTTTCGCGCATATTTTGCTGTCAAGTGTCTAAAAAAAATGATCACGTGGTACAAAATTGTACCACGTGACCTGAAGAAATTACACTGGGCAGTGAAATATAACTTGACAGCAAAAGATTGGCATACGGGGGCTGGTGAGCCATCAGCTAGTTCCCTTATTTTTTCGCAAAAAAAGTCACAATCATACTTACAAACTTCATGAAGTTGATTGACCTCTAAAAGTCATGGACATAATGGATAGGATAATAATAGATTATCTCATATTCGTGTGAGCTCGTCAATTGATTCGGTAAATAATATATTTCAAACATTGAATTAACTAAGTAAGCAGTGGGTTTTCTAAGAATATTTTTTTTGACTGGATAAAGCCTTGAGAAACGCCAATAATGTTTATTTTTTAAATTTCAATTATACTTTTTTATCAATGCCATCTGTTTCATCGGTGCTCTGAAAATGTTGCAGCAGGGGTATGCCAATCAAAGTTGAACTGCAAAGTTTTAAATCATGGTCAGTTCATACTAAGTCATAGTTATTCTGTGACTAAATAGTGACAATATTATGACGTCATTTGATGTGTTTTCGCGCATATTTTGCTGTCAAGTGTCTAAAAAGAATGACCTGAAGACCTGAAAAAATTACACTGATTATAACTTGACAGCAAAAGATTAGCATACGGGGGCAGAACGTTTTTCCCTATGAAAATATCCGTTCTGAAATGTTGCTAAAATCTTACTTTTTAGACAAATTAATAAACTACCAAGCTAGTCAAAATCCCAACTGGTGGAAAAATATGTCGAAAATCCGCTTAAAATAATATTAGCGTAGACCTTTGCTTAATACATGATTTGTGATACCCACATAGATTTACAAATTCTATCACAATTTTAATTATAGGCTTTGATTACCACACTTCACTGTGAATCTTTAAAAAGGTGTACATCATCATCATCAACTAGTCAAAAAACCAGTTTATGCTGGACGTTGGTTTGTAAGAAAAACTTAGCCTAATTTTCGGTTCTTCTCATCTAGACTTTCTTCTAGTGCCTCCTTCCTTGTGTAGGAGACACTAGCAGCTGATTTTCCGTATACTGATCAAACCTCTGATCAACGAATCACCTTGTCAAGTTACCAGGTTTGATTGGGATGCTGAAAGCCAGGATCACACCAAAATAAACATTTACTAAATACTGATTTCATAATATGCAAGTTTTAATTTTTTTAACCACTGCCTTACGATGCATTGCTTCACTGAACACGTCCACTGAAGGCGTACCCTGTGATGCATGCACTGCATCACTCTGAAGACATAAGGGTGTTGTCTCATGTGCCTGTATATATAGTTAGATAGATAGATAGATAATACTTTATTGTACACACAATGAATTCAGGTGACATACAAAACTTAAAAAGTTGTGATTAGATGAGGTTTTTTAATTTCATCGCCGTTTCAGAAGAGTAAGAGATGAGTAGGTATTTAAAATAAGTCTTGTTATTGCTCAAAAGGCAGTAGAAGGCACGTAACATATTGCATAAGGGCTACCTGCTTAGATACAAAACAAGGGCTTTCTGTACATGGACCGACGTAAATGACTCACATAAAATTAAATACACTTCGAAATATCTGCTTTACACTTTACTTCTATTATACAATTAAGTAGTTTATTTCATCTGCCTCTAAAATTGTTCTATTCTATCACCCTGATCCATCCACCCCAGGGGGACACAATGACATACCAGTTTTGTATTTTTTCTTTGATTTTTAAAAACAAAACAAAAAGTTATTTTTCTTGTGTACACAAATATGAGGTAAACGTGGTGAGGTGACAATGCAGTAAAATTTTATAGATATTTTTATATTTTTACTAATGTTTATTTCTCATTTTATAGACGAAAAGACGTTCGTATTTTTAAGTGGATGATATTTTGGAAATAAGAAACTTTGAAATTAATAAACGTATTGCATTTTCATCGTGACTGCTCTCGTAAGATTACAATGTAGGTAAGTACAGTCGCGCTCAGAATCGCTAATAGCATAACACTGATAGTATCAAAGTAGGTACGTTCACTAGTGACCGATGCACTTCCTATATACTGGCGTAGACTTTAAAAAGTGGTAGAAATGGCAAAAATATGGACACACTGATTTTGTAACTCAATCAAGTATTTATTTCACTAATAAACCTTTTTGCTCTTCAACACCGATCTCAAGTTAACCAACGAAGTCAAGTATCTAGGGGTCATACTGGATAGCAAACTGCTGTGGAACAAGCACCTTGACTATAAACTCCAACGGGCGAACGCCACATTCTTCCAATGCAGTAGAATGCTCGGAAAAACATGGGGGCTTTCGCCGAAAATAACTCGATGGCTCTATACAACCGTAATAAGACCAGCACTTACATACGGAGCAGTTGTATGGTGGACCAGAACCGAACTCACGACCGTGATAACTAAACTGCAACGATTTCAGAGACTGGCAAGCTCTGCAATAACAGGTTGCATGAAGACAACGCCGACGGCTGCCCTTGAGATAATCCTGGGCCTCACGCCACTCGACCTTTATATACAACAGGAAGCGACGATGGCCGCTATCAGACTCAAACACCTGAACCTATGGGGATCAACCAGGAGCCCACACGCATCTATTCTGGTAAGAGCGTTAGCGCATGAACCGCTCATAGGAGCACCGTGCGACAAGATCCCCAAGCAACAAATATTCCAGAAACACTACCACATACAAACCCACGAAGACCAAAGAGATCAATCAGGAAGCAGCGAAGTACGAGTCTACACTGACGGCTCAAAAACCAAACAGGGTACAGGCGCCGGAGTACATTCGCTGGATCTCAACATCAACATATCAATGACACTCGGCACACACAGTTCCATCTTCCAATGTGAATGTGCAGCCATTACCGAAGCGGCAACAGCAATCAACAGGAGAGGAATCGTTGATTACAACATACGGATCCTCTCCGATAGCACAGCCACACTTAAAGCCTTGGAGAGCCACAACTGTACCTCCAGACTGATATACGAATGTCACCTTGCCCTGGAGAGCGTCGCCATAAAAAACAGGGTTATCCTACAGTGGATAAAGGGACATAGTGGATCACTGGGTAACGATGCTGCAGACGAGTTAGCCAGAAGAGGAGCAGGAACAATATCCGAAGGGCCAAACCCCTTCCTTCCTCTACCTTTCTCCCAACTACGCACCTGGGTGCGTTTGGACACCCTTCACTTACACAACACACGCTGGGCTCGCACGACAGACTGCAGACAGTCAAGAGCTGCAATCCCAGCAATCACACCGAGATTAACACGCCGTCTACTGAGCCTGCAGAGACATAACCTCAAAATCATCGTGGGGACCCTGACAGGACACTGTCCCTTGAATAAACACCTCTACAACATCGGAGCCACTGACAGTCCACTCTGCAGAGGCTGTCTTACCAAAGAAGAATCAGCTGCCCATGCAATCCTGGAATGTGAGGGCGTAACCACACAACGAACAGAAATCTTAAATAACCCTAGGTCACTCCTCCAAGCCTGCGAAGCCCCCAGGAAGCTTCTGTGCTTTTGGGAGGAGTTAGGCTGGCTACACTCCTAGCCAGAACACCCCCCACGCATAATGGGCCAACTTTGAGCCTAAATGCGGAAAAGGGAGTCCCTTCAATTTCAATTTCAATTAAACCTTTTTGCTAAAGAGTAATTTTGCTTTCATAATAAGGCAAACCCCTTACGAATTTATATGGTACATAGCCTCTACCGGGAGATACTCAAAAATACTACCAGCTATGTATCTATATACCATTCTAGAAAGTGGTATTTATTTAAATTACCTACTGTGAATTAAATGAATATTTTCTTAGATGCTAACAATGACTTTAGTTACATCACTACATTTTTATCATAAACATTTAAAAGAAAAAAAAGATTATAGCGAAATTGGTATTTTAAGATAATATAATTTACCTCTAGATTTACAATGAATATCCAAATAACTGTAGATAAAAAGCGTTATACTAATGTTGTGTCCTTTCCACAGATTTGTAACTCTACGTGCGTCAGGTGAACGATCAATCTTGCGCGGGCGCATAATGTCCGCCTCGCCGGTAAAAGGCATAAGTGACAGACGGTAAGCGGATTGTCGATTTGGTAATTTATAACCTTTAACTTTGGTATGACAAATGACATATTAATTATAAATATGTTTTCGAACACGCTTTGAAAAAGGGTTATCACACACGTTTCTAAGAATGTATATTTTCCTGGCAAACATTAAAATCAATAAATAAATATAAATATTCATGGACTTTACACACAACGCCCTCTAGTCCCAAACTAAGCAAAGCTTGTAATATGGGAACTAGATGGCTGATAGAATACTTATATACTTTTTTTTTGTAAATAGATACTTATAATACATAGTAACACCCAGACATACATTCATTCAGTCAGACATTGGACCAAATATTCAATAAACAAATGCAAACTTGCCGGTTTACACACACATAAGGTATCAAGTAAGTGTGTAAATCGACTGCCATATAAAAAAAAAATTTTAATGGCTCTGAAAATGCAAAAAACATGTTTATTTCTCATAATAAAGCTATGAAATTATAGTTTTTATGATCGCGATATTTTTATTTTGATTGGCTCTTTGAATATTTTTCAGAATGTTTACAAGTATAAATATAAATAAATATTAAGGGACATTTCACACAACGCCCTCTTGTCCCAAACGAAGCAAAGCTTGTGGTATGAGAACTAGATTGCTGATAGAATTTGTTTTTTGTAAATACCTACATCCTTATGATATATAGTAACACCCAGACATAGAACAAAAATCCATGTATGCCACATACAAAATGTTTGTTCTCAGTGGGGATCGAACCCACGACGCACAGCACGGAAGGCAGAGCTATTACCGACTGAGCTGTGACGCCTGTAGATACTATTACATACAATCTAGTGTGTACTGGCTTTAGTGAGCTTAACCGGTCTCGACGTGTGTCTTGTGTGGTCTCAGCTTTAGTAGCTATTATGTCACAACACAGTTCTACTTTACTATAGTAGGTCACTCACAAAACTTTTTGTTAATAAAAATGCTCTCATCACTTATCTGGTAGTCAGCTCACCATTTTATATTATTACGTCCGTTGTGGTCTCACACATCTACATAATGATACATTTCATACGTACATACAAAGTGGATATGTATACAAATGAGAGTACAGATCAGTCGACAAGATTGTACTAATCCCTCTTAAATCACTGCTTTTTTAAACACTTGTGTGTTTGTCTGTACTTTTGTTTTTTACTTTTTTTTGGCTATACCGCTAAGCCGATTTCGAACAATTTAACGCCGAGATAGGTTGCTTTTTTGGGACATAGGGATAACTTTAATATGCAGGTACCTACTTTGAGCATGGACAAATAGAAATATGCAGACGAATTCGTAAAAAAAACACTGGTACATACATTTTCAAAAATGGTACAGGTAATGACATAAACCTTAAGGTATCGTCAAGTACACGATAGCGTTACAAGTCAAGTGTGCCCGCGGATTAGAAAATACATTAGCACTTTCGCACCGCACTGTACACATCACACAATTACACGCACACATTATCACTTTTTGTGTATGTGTACCCTCTGATTATGTCATTATTATGTCAATGATGACTTGGATTATCCGCGTCTGAGCTTAGTTTTAGTGGTGTAGATTGGGCCTAATTTGGCGTTTCATCGTAGTGTGATCTTTTTTTTTAATTATGTGTGAGGTTTTTAAACGGTTTTATTTAGCAATGTGCAATTTACTTCTGTATAGATATTAGTGCCTTTTTTTGGTCTTTTAAACGTGATTATGCCATTATCGTTTTAATCAATAGTAATACTTGGACGTGCTTTTGACTACATTCTTATATCCTCAGTAATCTATAGACAGACGTCAGATCTCGGTATAGCTTTGTCTTCAGCGCTTCGGGTTGTGGGTTCGATCCCCATCAAGAACAAAGTTTTCTATGATGGCAATTATAGATGTTTGTTTTGTGTTTGTTATTATGAATTTTAGGTAACTAAGCGATATAGTACCGAGCCTTGCTTAGTTCGAACTAGAGGGCGTTGTGTGAAATGTCTATTAATATTTATTTATCAAGCGCAAAGAGATCAAAAGGGATTTTTAAATGGGTAAGTCTCAAAATCCCCTCCGAGTTTTGCCCCATAAGGGGATTTTGCGACTTTTTGTCTCAAATTCGCTTAATTTTGAAAATTTAGAATCATGCCAGCCCCCGTATGCCAATCTTTTGCAGTCAAGTTTTTTTTTTTTTTTTTTTTTTTAATAAATATTCAGGGACATTTCACACAACACCCTCTAGTCCCAAACTAAGCAATGATGGTAATATGGGAACTAGATGGCTGATAGAATACTTATATACCTTTTTTTTTTGGAAATACATATACATACTTATAATACATACTAACACCCAGACGTAGAACAAACATCTATGTTTTCCACGCACAAATGTTTGTTCTTGGTGGGGATCGAACCCACGACCCACAGCACGGAAGGCAGAGCTATTACCGACTGAGCTGTGACGCCTGTCAGTTATATTTCACTGCCCAGTGTAATTTCTTCAGGTCACGTGGTACAATTTTGTACCACGTGATCATTCTTTTTAGACACTTGAAAGCAAAATATGCGCGAAAACACATCAAATGACGTCATAATGTCACTATTTAGTCACAGAATAACTATGAGTTAGTATAAACTGACCATGATTTAAAACTTTGCAGTTCAACTTTGATTGGCATACCTCTGCAGGTTATTGCGGAACATATTTCGTTCATTATTTTTTTATACATTAAACGTTTGACCGCGATCCTCGTTTTATTTTATCTAATGTATATTATTTTGGTCACATACCTGACACACATTAGCTTTACATCACCCTTATGTCATTGCAATAAGTTGTAAATTCACTCGACATTCTTTGGTCAATCAAAAACATTAAGTACCTATTTTGAATTCTAACACGTAGGTAATAAAAGTGATATTTTCGTAACATTGAGTCAAAATTACATAAGATGAACTCTTAGAGATAAAGTGGTTGCAGACGATTTTCTAGTTATAGACCAGTTTGGACTTGTTTGATTACGGACTAGTAAACTACGGTTTTTTAAAAACTGGTCACCGCCACTGTCATCTTATTCATACCTATCTCCGCCTTATAGCGGATCTATAAACATCTTATCACATATCATCTCTTTAAAAGAAGTTAAAAGTGATTACGACCATAAAAATTTTCGATGGTACAACCAGTTGAACTATGGGTAAATATCCGCGATTCAACTGATTAAAATATAGGTAACTATAACAATAAATGTTAATAAAAAATAAAAACAAATAATTAAATTAAAAATTAAAAAACCCCCGAATGTTGGAGCTATTTTCATCAAACATAGCTAAGAACACTCCCGACTAATTCACCTTTCAAACAAAAAAAACAAAATAAAAATCGTTTCATCCGTTCGGGAGCTACGTTACCTCAGACAGACACACACACACACAGACACGTCAAACTTATAACACCCCGTCGTTTATGTGTCGGGGGTTAATAAATGTTTTCCATTTCAATTTATTTTTTTCATTTTTCAATATTTAAAACGCTATGAACTTTATGTTGGTGAATACACTCATCATTAAACGCTGATAGCTTCTTACGAGCCCGTCAAGTCATCAAAGCTAAGTGATGACCATCAAGAGTGACTGAAGTGCACTTATATCCGTCCGTTTACTGAAAGAAAGTTTTTTTATTTGTACAATGCGACCTAAGTATTAGAAAATTACTGGTCATAATATTTTTATAGCCTACTAACACAGAAAAAACTGTCTCCTACAAAATCTTACATGACAATTTTACACGACTTTGTCATTTACCGATTTGCGGTCTTACTCAGAATTGCGTCTCAAATGTATCTCAAAAGTTGAGAGACGTATTAGCAAATGATGAAAATTCTCATCTATTAACCGGTCTCAACGTTGAAAAGCTACTAAGGGCGGCTTGCACCAGAATCACTAAACGTGTTTAACAGCTAATTTGATTTAAATCTGACGTATTTATATGACTTGACAACTCGCTAAATACTATTTAATAGCTGTTAAACGCGTTTAGCGATTTTGGTGCAAGCGGCCCCGCGCCCTAAGTGTCAAAACTAAACAAAGAAGAAGAAGAGTTGTTAGGGTTAAGCTCGCCTTTGTAAGTACATGTCATCTATTTCTGTCCTGTTTTGTGTGCAATAAAGAATTAAGAAAAGTTAAACGTTGTACAGCTTGAGAGTGATTCAGTTGAGGTAGCTTCTAAATGTTGCGACGGGTTTGCGTCGTTTGCGATGGGTGAGAATTTTCCTGATCACATCTCTCAACTTTTAAAAGACGTTTGAGAAGCGATTCTAGGTACAACTACAAAATGGCATAAACACCGTTCAATGCCCATTCAAAAGACATCAACGCGCATCACATTGTCTGAGCTATAAAAAAAAATTGCTAGCTTATTCTACTATCGTGTCCTATGGTTACTCTATTCTATAGCATAGCATGTTAGTGGTGTGAGTTTGATTTCCATGGCGGGACAAATGCTTGTAATCTTTAAACTATTCTATTAGAGGTCTGGATGTTAAATCATCATACCTGTAACTGATTTGCATAGCGAAGAGAATTGTCTATGGTTTACAGTCCCAAGTCATGTGGACTTTAATAGCACTCTAGATATTTTCCCAGCAATGAGACAATCCAATTTAAGAAAAAAAAAAGTTAAAGCACGCCAATCTATGTTCTTCACATAAGGATGGCTGGCAGAAAATGCTTTTAGCATTAAGCCCTCCTATTGTAGAAACTATTTTATGCAATAAAGTATTAAATAAATAAATACCGTTTTATTGATCATCAGCTCCTTTTTAGATGGTTGCATGGCAAAGCCTTGTCATACATTCGAAAGTACTTTAAGAGACACTTATTGCATTTTACTGTCAGTTTTATTAACGTTGGAATAAGCACGTGTGGTAACTGTCAGTCTGGGTCACCTCACAGGCGATGCATGCAAATGTGTATTTGGAGATATGGGGGCACATGCATACATGCTTAGATGCCTATTACTCTGCTTACGTTTCTGATTGTGAAACTGGGTGTCAAGTTTTTTTCTCCTGATACCTACTACCTGCAGGGGTATGCCAATCAAAGTTGAACTGCAAAGTTGAACTGCAAATTTTTAAATCATGGTCAGTTCATACTAACTCATAGTTATTTTGTGACTAAATAGTGACATTATGACGTCATTAGATGTGTTTTCGCGCATATTTTGCTGTCAAGTGTCTAAAAAGAAAAGAACACCTGAAGAAATTACACTGGGCAGTGAAATATAACTTGACAGCAAAAGATTGGCATACGGGGGCAGATACTTTTAGACTTTTGCATCTAAAGATGATTTATACAGCATCAGGAGCCACTTTTTATCCATAGTCAAAGTCAAAAGTCTTTTGATTCAATAAAATCAGAAGGATCATTTAGAATTGTCTTATATAACTAGGTGGTTCTAGGTGCCAGTTCTACGCCACCAGAGCCTAAAAGAACGAGCAAGAAACTACGGCCTGCCCCCGTATTCCAATCTTTTGCTGTCAAGTTATATTTCACTGCCCAGTATAATTTCTTCAGGTCACGTGGTACAATTTTGTACCACGTGATCATTCTTTTTAGACACTTGACAGCAAAACATGCGCGAAAACACATCAAATGACGTCATAATGTCACTATTTAGTCACAGAATAACTATGAGTTAGTATGAACTGACCATGATTTAAAACTTTGCAGTTCAACTTTGATTGGCATACCCCTGCAGAGCCTAAAAGGACGAACAAGAAACTACGGCCTGGATTTTTGAGTTTTTTTATATTATGATCCTTTTTACAAACAAATAGGTATAATTATTTAAAAATGTATCTAAAGTGGTTGTTGAAACTGACTGCTGGCTGTCTGTGGGGGCCTTAAAATATCTAGCGCGGTATTCAAGTGTACTTCACTCCGAAGCACTGGTTTATGACATAGTAATAAAATTCCAATCTACTTAGTAAATATACGCGAAAGAATTTTATTTACATAAAAAGCAAACAAAATCCCAAGTTCACACAGTATAAGTTGCGCAACGATGCGTTACCGACAAGTTCACCCACTGCGCTTACGCAACTCAAGTGAATGCTTGGGGGTAGGCACGAATGAAGCTGACAGTCGCCGCGTTACGAAAAACTAACGTCTTCGTGTTATATTGCGCGTCAACGCCAGCTCGACTGCCCAACGTTGCAGCGTGACCGCGCAGTGTATCTCGGATACGCTACTGATAACGGTTGTCACATTTTTTGTAGTAAGGCCTCTGACCGGCGCGGGCGCATGCGAAATCGAGATGAGAGTGTTTTTATGTAGTCCACATAGTGAATGGTAAACTTGTTACGATTATACCATGCTACCCATCTTAAAAATTTCTAAATTGATGAACTATTTAACCCTGCGTGGCATTTATTATTATTTTATTATTATTATTTATTTTATTACTATTTGTCATATGCTTATTGTCCGTCTGTGGTAAATTACCTATGGTAAACGAATTACCACTAGATTACAAAGCTTGCAGAACATATTCTGATGTGCAGAACGTTGAAGTAGAGAAGTAATTTAAAAAAAACTTTTTTTGAGGAAATTTTTACTATAGGATATTTTTTAAATTAAATTTTTAAATTAAATTTCGAAGAAACTGAACAAAGAAGAAAAGTTAAACGTCGTATAGCAGCCTGAGAGTGATTCAGTTGAAAGGTGGCTTAATAATGATCAATGTTTTTTTCATAAGTAAGACCGAGTAGAACGGATCCGTACATCCTATACTGTCAAAAAACTGACAAAACATCAATCAAGCAACACTGTACTCAACTCAAGCTTCAGATAATTGATTTATTTTCACTACTTTGGCCGTCAACGTGATCGCCCCGGGCATACCATCTGTTCGTTTGTCAGCATAGCAATGAAGTAATTTAAAAATAAGTAAATTCGTATGAACTATAAGGTGCACGTCGACTTGTTCGCTCCGAACAAATTGAGCGTATAAAGCTGCATTCTGTGTAAGTAAGCACAATCAACGTAGAACATGATTTAAAAAGTAAACATGGCAATTGGCACAACTGTTGAATCTAAAATGGCCTTACTGCCAATAAAACTTTTCGTTTAAAAAAAAAATAAGTAAGTACCTACTCATTGGTACTACTACTCCTGTAGTAGTACCAATACTATAGCTACTCTTGTTGGAGGAGGCCTATACCCACCGAGGGGTCCTTAACCTTTAAGTTATTTTAAAATCCAAAACTAAGTACCTACTTATTTTTTTAAGGAATAATAAAGGCTTTTTTATTTTGTTATTAAATTTTTATTACCTACTCATTCTTTCGATGTTGATTAGTTCGGATTGCTAATCGTCACATATTTTTTTTACATAATATTTTTTGCCTGAAAGGTCTCTCCGAATACTTTTAATACCTATCCTTAGTTTCCTCTCAACTACTCTAAAAAAAACTATATAATTTGACGAGCTTTATATGATTTGCTTGTCCCGTTCAATGCGCTCAATACGGACAAGTGCGCTGTCACCTTTTTTTGTAACTGGTGAACCCGCCACTAATTAGTAAAATCTCTTATAATTAAGCTTTATGTAGTATGGCGATAATTGCAGTATGCTTTACCAGGTATTCGATACCTTCTAGGATAATAATTATTATTACTATAAGAACAATTACAACTAAAGTAAAAAAAATCGTGACAGAATTTTTTTAAGTGGCAGAGATCTATATAAAATTAAATAAAATATAATTGGGATTTTGACAGGATGTCATTTACAAAAACTGCAATTTTGTAAGAGAATTATCCCTCTCGCTAAAAAAGTTAGTTAAAAAACTTATTGTTATTAGGTAAGTACCTCAAATTCAGATCAAGTTTTTTTCAAACCATTATGTAATTTAATATTTTCGTATCAGTATTCAAATTCAGTATTTACATAATTTTTAACAATAATTAGTATACAAAACTCTAGCACTAAAAGCTAAAACTAATTAGTAATTAGCAATAATATTAAAAGCAAGCATCTGAAAGCTAAGCGGGATTTATATCAAGACAATATTAGAAGAGAAATGAACGCGGAATGCAATAATAATAAATAGCAATAAATAAAAGGATTCAGTCGTTGCTTGTATTGTATGATGCTAATCCTGCGGCGAGAGGCGTGGAGTCGAACCGAGCTAAAAGATTAAAAAAAAAAAAGTGACGACTTTACCCCAGCATAGTAGATATTTATAAATCTTTTGGTACATGCTCGAGATGCTTTAAGAATGTATAAAAAAGTTAGTTAAATGCATGTCCAGATTTTACATTTGCCTAAAGTTGGTTTGAGTATTTCATACGCGACTAGTTGCCAAGATGCTAATTACAATTAATTATGAATAATTAATTTTGGTAGTTTAAATATTTATTTATTTATAGACGAGTATTTTTCGCTAATTTTTTTTTATTTTACTCATACAAATTAGTTACAGAGATCGGCTTAAATATTGTACCCTAAAACCACAATAAGGTTTGTGTGGGTACTCACACTCTAATATGTCTACGTTGCACAGTGCATCTACTAAAAACAAATTATTCATGCCTCAGCTATTATAAATGTAATATAATGACATCTAAATCATGAAATTACTAAATTACAGTGCTTTTAACAATCACCTGATAGAATGTCAACCGTACTTAATGTTGCATGCCGTAGATTACCCGCCATACCTCATATCTCACCCTATAAAAACTAAAACATTAAAGTTTTACATAGTTCCCTAACCAATTTAAATAGTTACACAAAAATATTTTCATCATAAACGACTCTACAGCTCCCGCCACAGAACTAATCCAAGGCGCGCCGACTGTTACGGCGATTACTTTAATTGGCTCAATCTCCATTCAAAACCACCTCGCGGTCCCCCCCCCCCCACACCCTCTTCACCCCCTCTTGGGGGTTGGGGGGGCTGGGGGGTCACCAGATTTATAGCGAAAGGGTAAGGCTTCTGATCCCTGTTTATGAAGGAAGATAGGGAAAAATGGATAGTGGGTGACTCTGCAGGAGTTTTATTGAAGGTTTTTAATGAGAGTTAGAGGGTCTGGTTTCTGTGTGAATAAACACTGGACATCCACTTACATAGTCATTGGCTTTTCTTGCACAAGAAAACTCGCGCATTAGGCGTCTATGGTCGCGGCAACTGGCATGAACTCAAATTCAGTCTTATCTAGAATCGCCTCTCAAATGTCTTTCAAAAGTCGAGAGACGTATAGGCAAATGATCAGTTAAATTCTCACCAACCTTCGCTACGTTTAGAAGCTACAAGTCAGGTAAGACACCCAATATATATAAGAGATCGCTTTTAGCGATAAGGCCGCCCATTGTACTCTCTATTTTTATGTTTCTCTCTTTCTGTAATTTATTTTTTTCTGTGTGTGCAATAAAGTGTTTATCTATCTATCTATCTATAACCCTAACTACGCTGCGCGCAGCACCCCTACACAAAAACATTGTTGTCCCTCTGACACTATTCGCAACGTTCAACTTCTGATAGGTCAAAGTCCAAACAGTCTAGGTTGATGTGTCGCCGTGTATACTTCCCTGGGCGAACCCTTTCACAAAAAGCTCGACTACTCCAGCAGGGGTATGCCAATCAAAGTTGAACTGCAAAGTTGAACTGCAAAGTTTTAAATCATGGTCAGTTCATAGTTATTCTGTGATTAAATAGTGACATTATGGCGTCATTTGATGTGTTTTTGCGCATATTTTGCTGTCAAGTGTCTAAAAAGAATGATTAAAGAAATTAGACTGGGCAGTGAAATATAACTTGACAGCAAAAGATTGGCATACAGGGGCTGTTTTGCCTGTGTATCTACTATTGTCTTGTAAATTTTTTTCTGGTTTAAAAGGTAAGTAGGTACATGTACCTATAGTTAGGTAAGTACCTTGTCCGCTGCGTCACAGCCGCGTGTTTTCATTAAGCGAGCTTAACGTATGACGCGGCGAGGGACTAAATCTTCATTTTTGACGTCCCACGGGTGTGACCATGGATTTACAACTTATAGAAGTGCCTATGGGCATAAAGGTGTTGAAATTTCCATGCTATAGAGGCATCTTTCACTAAAATGTAGTGTCAGATGCCACTTTTTTACACATTTACGTTTTTTTTACAGGACACTGATGCGCTGTGGTGATGAGACATGATTCATGACCCTAACGCATGATGGTACTATTGACGTGGGTGATTAAGTTAGGTGAACATGGATCAACTGAAAGGGAGGGTGGGAGGGGGGGGGAGTGACAGTAGCTTGAACCTCCTTCGTGGGTTCCATTATGTGTTACTCGATCTGCATTCTAAGAAGATTATTTATTTAGCTTTTTATTTATTTATTTATTTATTTATTTATTTATTTATTTATTTATTTATTTATTTATTTATTTATTTATTTATTTATTTATTTATTTATTTAGGACAACAAACGAAGGTAACACGAAAGTACAAAAATAACAAGGTATCTATGTGTTCCTTCAATTAAAGGATGAAGGAGTTAGTTGGTAAGTAGTAGTATTTTAGTATTTGGCCAAGTGGACAAACTCTGTATTGATGCCATGATGGTGCTAATATCCGGTTCTCACTTATCGGTGTCGGATCCATTTAATCGGATGTCGCCGCTACTGTTCAAACGTTTATCGTGTAATTGTGAACAGCTTCATAGTTCTGTCGCCCAACACCCTACATTTTGTCAGACCCGACACCAGACAAGTGGAAACTTCTACGCCTCATCCAGTTCCTCGAACCCCAGGTCCACATGTCTGGTCCTCAACGCAGGGACAGCGCTAATGTTGATATATCGGCCGGAGTTCGGACGGACAGACGCAGAGATGTTAAATAATAAGGATGCTGTATATTTACCGGGTTTTTCAGACGTTGGAGCTTTTTAAAGGTGGTTTTTGGACCAATTTACGAAGAAAATACCTAGTTTTAATGTTTTTTGTAATGTGTAGCCGAACTTTCCCTTGATTCACTGATAGGCCGCAAGTGCCGCAACTATACCTACACGTATTAAATCATAAATTATTATTAAATCATATTATTTTATTATAATAATAAATAATTTGAATAGGTATAACTACTTTAAAATGCGAGAAATACTTAGTAACTTTGATGATTTACACAGCTCAGCCCCCGTATGCCAATCTTTTGCTGGCAAGTTATATTTCACTGCCCAGTGTAATTTCTTCAGGTCGTGGTTCAAAATTGTACCACGTGATCATTCTTTTTAGACACTTGACAGCAAAATATGCGCGAAAACACATCAAATGACGTCATAATGTCACTATTTAGTCACAGAATAACTATGAGTTAGTATGAACTGACCATGATTTAAAACTTTGCAGCTCAACTTTGCAGTTCAACTTTGATTGGCATACCCCTGCAGGACCTACAAAATGACTTCTAAATAAAACAATTAAAATAGATATGATTTTTTTAAACTATAAGTAACGTGATTATTTTGACCCGTGATTATGTCGCATGCAATTGCTGAAATATCGAAAAGCAATAGAAGTCACAAATCATGGTAAATATCCCGTTTTCGTAGAAAATTAAAATTGAACTAATAAGTACATAATATATTTCTTTCAGACTTTGAACTAAGTACAGAAAGGTTAAAACGCTGCAGACCGGGCATCGAACCCGCTCTGAGTGATCCGGGCATACCCTCGGGAGCCTTACATCAATCAGCAGTAGCTGCCAGATTGGCCTTACAGCGGTGGATTTAGATAAAGGTGGCTTCAAACGAACAATATCTGCTCGTGACTTTGACTGTTTTTTAGACTAGTATTATAAAAGGACAGATTTGTTTGTTTGTTTGAATTGAATAGGTTCCGAAACCACTAGACCGATTTAAAAAATTCTTTTACCTTTGGGAAGCTACACTATCTCCAGGTGACATAGGCTATATTAAATTTTCAAAAAATTAGGGATCCTTACTAAAACTCCACCCGTGCGAAGTCGGAACGGTCTGCTAGTCATAAATAAAATAAGATGATAGTAATTTCCAAATATCTAGTCAGTATTTGACAGGCGTCACAGCTCAGTTGGTAATCCCACTTATTATAAATGCGAAAGTTTAGATGTTTGTGTTTCAATCACGTCGAAACTACTGAACCAACTTGGATGAAAGTTGGCATATATATAGTTCGTAACCTGGATTGACACACATAGGTTACTTTTTATCCCGAATAATTAACAGGATCTACAGGATAAAATGAACGAACAGGATTAGCAGCGCCAATTGACAAGAGGATGATGTCATGTCATGTCACGTCAGTTTGACAGGGCGTAGTACTACCTCTTTGTTACAACTAGCGTTTGACATTCGAGTACGGGTTCGGTGTAATGTCAAGTTTCTCAAAGTATCCGGTCGGTACACGCACAAATAATATAATACACAGATAATATAATGTACACGGAAACGGTACTCGCGTACGAAGTCACGGGTGACTGCTAATTTTAAATAAAATCTTATTTTCTATTTATAGTGATTATTGTAATGTTTATTGGCTGGAGTTTACACACACTGTTGACACCTAGGCATCTGTACTTTATGAATTTCCTAATCAAGCTGTTATTACAGCTTGATTTACAGAGCATACTTTATGTTGATTGCGACTGGTTTCTATGCAGCAAAGGCATGTTGTCGAGTGAGCGAAGCGAAAGATCAGTGTCAACTTGGACAAAGCGGCATTGTAGGTATGTTAGAACAAAACTGTCGATAAATAGTTTTGGGTTTTAACTTTTATTAACAACATGGATATTAATGTTATGAATTATAAATACTGTATTAGATAGATAGATAGATATATTCTTTACTAGCAGTTACCCGCGACTTCGTACGCGTGTACAGTTTCCGTGTACATTATATTATCTGTGCGTGTACCGAGCGGATACTTTGAGAAACTTGACATTACACCTCATCACACCGAACTCGCACCTACTGGAATGTCAAACGCTAGTCGTTAGACCAAAGAGGTAGTACTACGGCCTGTCAAACTGACGTGACATGACATGACAATGAAATCCTCTTGCCAATTGGCGCTGCTAATCCTTTTCGTTCATTTTATCCTGTAGATCCTGTTAATTATTCGAGATAAAAAGTAGCCTATGTGTCAATCCAAGTTACGAACTATATATATGCCAAGTTTCATCCAAGTTGGTTCAGTAGTTTAGACGTGATTGAAACACAAACATCTAAACTTTCGCATTTATAATATTAGTAGGATAGGATAGGATGATTTTGATAACTTTCGAACCGGAAATTTGGCAAAACTAGTTTAATATATTTGAGCTACTATTTCTTAGAGTTTCAATACTGGTAACTAACTAGATCGCGGTGTAATTTGCAAAGCTTATCGCAATTATTATTGTGGATTAAAAAAAGGTTTTTTACGTTTTTTTTTTTTTTTTAGGGCGAACTAGGTACTATAATAGTTATTAAAATAGTATTGAACTGTTTCGTCTTAATTGTGTTTATGGTGATTTTTTTCTGTGTATTACATATGGCGTATCTACGTTATGCTTACGTCTAGTAATATCTTTTTAGGTCCACATTTTCAGACAGAAGCTACAACTCCGACTGATGACCTTTAATGAATAAGAACCAGTGTTCAATTAATTCAAGTGATAGGAATGATATATCAGCACATAGATCCGTCTGTCCGTGCAAATACGATGAGCGTTTCGTACTAACTGTACGTAAAGTTATTCTGCGTAATATTTACAGGGTGTTAAAAATCACTTGTAAAAAATAGTGACCTTTTTTTGGTCGTTGGTCTGCAAAGGCAACTAAAAAAACAAATTGTACTCTTACCTTAAAATTAGTATTTATGGTTATTTTTTTAAGTACCTAGAGTCGTATTTTCTTTTACAAGAGTCATTATAGGTACCGACTTACTGTATTTTCTTGACCTATGAGAAATTGCAATGAAAAAAAAAACGCTAAACGGAATTGATTGATTTATTTGATTCTTGGTCAAATTGGTCACTTGGTCTTTATTAACCTTAAAGCGAAAAAGTAGTTTTATAAGTTTGACGACGTTGTGTGTCTGCAGACATACAACATACATACAAATCAAACATACATTGTATGTTTGACTATGGCCTCTGATTATTATTATATGTTAGCATAATCTAGACCAAATAACTAATACTATTTTCTGTACGCCCTGTCTAGTAACTATTAGCTCTGTAGCTTACATACTAACCCTCTCGTGTTGCCGAGAAATAAATTATCTATGGACGAGATTGGCTAGTTGCTCATGTTACGATGGGAGAGTGGCTCTACATATCTTATAGTTAGGTGACTCTATGATAAAAACCTTAATCTTAACTTCAAAAATGCCTTAGAACTGTCGGTACGTTAAAGGGTCCAGTGATTTGCGACGCTAAGTAGGTATAGATTTTATTTAGCAAAGTGTGGTACGTATTTTTGTCCTACATAAGTAAACGTTTTAGGTATTAGAGATGTTAATGCATAAACAAAGTTTTTTAGTACCCCAGCGTCCGTTAGTTCTTATTTTAACCAGTATAGAGTCTAACTCAAGGTAGAGCATTATTCAGTCCATTAACTGCATCGGCTAAGCTTCGATAATTTTCAAGAGGCAGGCAAGTTCTGAAATATCGACGCGTCTGTACATCATACCCAGATATTATTGATCAGACAACGATTTATAACATAAACGGTTTGTGTGTGTAAACAAATAATCAGATCTGACGAAGATTTATATAGAAAAGTGAGTTGGCGGAGGAATTAAGAGTTTGATGGAAATTAATGAATTTAGTTTGCCTAAAGTTGTAGTATTAGTCTGATAAAAGTAGTTTTCAGAGTAATTAATGCATTGCATTGCCTTATAGGACACGTTCTCTATAAACTTGTGCATTGTTATAGGTAAAGGTAACCACTTAACATGAAGTAGTCCAACTGCTTGTGCTCATTTAAAATAATTGCTAAGTACCAAGGTGATGCGTATTTTTTAAATGCCTACCTACATATAATTGAAACTTTTCATATCCACCTCGTGACTAAAGAACGCGAGGGATATATTTCTGTGCAAGTAACCGTAAATTTCCTAACCTCATCCATTATTTTCAAGTTGCAATGAATCGATGAAACTTTCAAACAAAACGTGCATAAAAATACACCTTACCTACTCACAAATCAGGTGAAACATAAACAGTATCTAAATCAAAAACACTCACGCGCACGCCACACTACCGCCATCTATCAATCACTATCGCGCATTACACCTTTGCGTTGCCCGCCACCTCAGATAGATGGCAGCACTCGTTGATAGATTAATCGACTTGATGATGTTTTTATAAGCCATTTGATGTTTTGTAATAACATTAAAAGCTGATTTTTCTCACGGAAGTTGCTGTTTATTTTGCTTTTCAGCTGCAGTGAATTATTTTGATAGTAATCAGTAGCAATCTCGTTTCAGTTTTAGATTGCGGCTTTCATTACTTTGAAGGATCTAGATCTAAAGACATAATACATTGCGTAAATTGTTTTACATTTTATCGACAAAAAATAAATAATGACCGTTTTAGTTATATCACAAAAATTAACAAATAAAGCTTAAAATAATTTATAAAACCCAAATTTCTCATACCTACATTTAATTTTTAAGTAGATAATCGAGAACTCTCTTTATCAGTGAACTTTGAGAATATTTACCTATTCATAAAAATATTTCGCAAGACTACCTACCTAAAGTAAGTAGGTGTGATGTACCCAACAGGTACCCATACATAGATATATTCCCTTCCGGCCGGTTCCACAACTAATGTCTTTTTTTTTCATAACAAAAAAAAATAGTGCTGATACATATTATTTAAAAAGTAAACGGTGTTTTAGGTATTATAACTTTATAAGACGGTTGGAAATAAAGGGTTAAGACCGTATTCAGTCACCCAGCTCGGCTCCAATCTCTGTAGTCGTTAACATTTCAATTAAACAGGAGCTATGAATAAACAGAGGCGATTTATGATGGAGCGTTATGAAACTTTGCGGACGATGTTTTAAATTTAAATTATGAGATTTATAAGGCGCGAGTTAGATATTTATGGCAGTGTAAGATGAAATGAAAATAAAGGTTTTATTTATTACTAACATACATTAAACTGTAACCCATTGGTTTTTTTTAAATAATGTAAATAAATGTAAATAGGTCATCGTTTGAAGCGAATGTCTAGGTACCTACCACATAAAGTAGGTAATTCAAATCAGCAGGTTAAAAATTCACCAGCATGTGTTAATGATAAGATAATAAAACAACTACCTAAAGTTAATTGCGAAATCTAAGAACATTTAACTGGGCCCATTATATTATGCCCATGTCAGGAATAGGCCCAGTTACTAATTGACTCGTTACCTAAAAAAACTAATCATACATTTTGCCGCCACTGTCATTGCTAAGGAAATAGAATCCTATGTAAGATTTTTATTATGTTTCCAATGCAATTAATTATTGATGCATTGTAATGAGGGTTGACTCTTCTTTGCATATCGCCATCCTTTTTTTATCCTTTTTGTCACTAATTCTTATTTTGAATGTAATTAGCTAATTTATCAGATTCTGATGATATCAAAAGATAGACAATTGGGCCCCAGATCTTACTTATGTTAAACTCACTTGAGTCACAATTGAGTTTGTCCAAATATGACCCTAAGACTGGCAAGCACTGAGCAATCTTACGCCATCCTAAATCATAATAATAACAGGCGCTAAAGCGTCTCATAAAACATTATGAATGAAAGGTCTACTCCGAAAAGTCGGTAATGGCATTTGTGTTACACTACGCGCTCGCATCACGCGTTGACGCAGGCCCTTGCGAAGTAGCAGCGTCACTGCGCAGTGTAACTAAAAACGATATGATGCACATTCGAAGATCAATTTTCGTAGTAGAACTCAGATCCATTTCATCAAAACAATCGAAAATTATCTGAATGTCTTAGAAAACTGCTAATTAATAAAACTTAAGCGATAAATAACGCGGAGGTGGCTGTTAGCAAAAACTGCGGGCGTCATAAACCTGTCGCCGATGAGGCAGTGCCTTTGTACCGTTAATCTAATAAAACTCTGGATTTCTGAAAAACTTGCACCGTCTTATAACGCTCATCTAGATTAGAGAGCGACTTACTGGCGAGTATATAACGACTATATTACCATGTGGAAGCAATAAATGTATTGAGTATTGGCTGAAACATAAATAATTTTTCCCGAGGCGTGAAAATAAAAAAAACTAAGCATGGGTGTTTTCCTAAAATCAGTCAATGTTTTGTTTAAAGGTCTTGTCGCCTTTGATGTAATGTCGCATATAATGTGTTTGTAAGTATATTATTACAATTTGTATTTACTACAAGCTATGAGTAGGTAGGTACTGCAGGGGTATTCCAATCTCAGTTGAACTGCAAAAATGAACTGCAAAGTTTTAAATCATGGTCAGTTCATACTAACTCATAGTTATTCTGTGACTAAATAGTGACATTATGATGTCATTTAATTTGTTTTCGCGCATATTTTGCTGTCACGTGTCTAAAAAGAATGATCACGTGGTACAAAATTGTACCACGTGACCTGAAGAAATTACACTGGGCAGTGAAATATAACTTGAGAACAAAAGATTGGAATACGGGGGCTGTACCTATCGTATGTGGGTTTTTTTTGTAGCGGAAAAACAGACGCCGGGAAGGAGTCCAATCTTTGGCTGAAATATAAATATCTTTGTCTCTATATATGTAGAAGATACTTTGTTTATGTATTTTTTGTGGAATAACAGTAGCATTTTAGTGTTATGACGGGGAATACATTATCAATATGACGGTCAACGCTTTTTATAAAACAGTGACCTAAAAGAACAATTTCAGCCATGTGCTGTGGGTGGTGCAATCTGAAGTGTTTTTATTGTTTTGTTTTTTGACAAAAATCGTCTGATGCAAAATTGGGCATTAAGTTTAATTTATTAACTTTCATGTAAGGATTCAGAAAAACCAATTTAATTTTTTCTATTACTTATAAATGATGGAAGAGGGGGAGGCCTTTGCCCAGTAGTGGGACGCTAGTGACGCAACAGGATAATTAAAAAAAAAATAGAACAAGCCGATGATTTTGAATTTTGATATTTTTTATGATTTTGTAGATGTAGATGCATGAAAATTTTAACCACAGACTTATAAAATTGTTTGAAAACTCGAGAAATTCATTGCAGTAAGTATCTTTAGGGAAGGTAAAGCATAAAGAGGCGACAAGTTTGTGAAAAAAATTTGGGAGGTTTCACTCATGGTCTAAGGGGCACTGACAATGGAATTCCCTATGAGTGCAGTGAGAGTTTAAATTTGTAAGAAAATCACCAAAGTTACGAACATCGCTAGTTCATTAAAAAAAAAATATTGAAATTCCAAAACGTAGAAATTGATCGCAAAACGACACCTCAGTACATTAGGCCGCAACACACGGGGCCATGGGGAAAAACGCCCCACATCACCCGGGGCGTTTCGGCCCATAAATAATAAATACTAGCGGTACGTCTGCAGATAATGGTAATTTACGGCTAGCGACCATTGACGTCACATCTTTGGCAGTGCTGGAGCTTTTTGGAATAAACTGTTTGTATTGATGTTCAATAGGCCCAGTTTGACAACGACGCCTACGTTTTTTTAGTATGCCAAATTAAACATGTGGATGAAACACTTTGTTAAACTTCAGTGTATTTAGGTAAGTGTACCGATCTCTGTCTTAATAGAGGTTACATAGTGCGCATGTTTCATAATAATATTTTTTTTCTTCTAAATAAATGCTCTCTTCATTCGTAACTTTGTTTACAGCATCAAAATCTACTAAGTCGCTTTACGAAATTGTCGAGTCGCTTTGTTGAATTTTATTACTCAAAAAGTATCGCATACCAAGCTCATTATTTAAATAAGTTTCACGAAATAGAGACATTATCATAAAATAATCGGTAATACGCTGAATTGTAACAAACGTTCATCTGCAAAGGCGCGAATCGAATAAATTACAAAGATATATTATTATTAAAATTTGGGCGCCAACTTTAGGACATTAACTTCGGGATGGCATCGAGATGAGGGCACATTGAGAACACAAAATTAAATTTTCATATCCAGAGAGCAAAGTGAACTATTTAACTAAATTCTAGTTGCGAATAATTACAAAAATACAAGAGCAGTAATACTCCTCCTGGCCGTTATCGGCTACGGCGTCATGGATGCTGCTTGGTGTCTGTGATGGGCTCTAAGATGACTAGAATAGCCAATCTTGGTTTTAAAAGTTCTTGCACACAGTGTCACAGTGTAGCAGAGCAGTAGGTAAGCAGTGTGGTACGACTTAATTATGAAAAGGATAGGCACATGAAAGCTCGGTGTTTTAAGCTCAAGCACAGTAGTAATTTACCATGTTTGAACGAATTTTTTCAAATCATAATCATAATCAAATCAAATCAAAGGGGTTTATTTGCGATCATATACACAAAAAAAGGAAAAATCAAAAGGAAAAGGAAGAAATTTTTCGTGATCAGGGTACTAAAAACCCACCAAATCTATTACTGTATAGGTAGCTAAGTGGACAAGTGCCGATAGGAGCAAATTTGGGACTTTACTTCTCAAAATTTACCCTTCATCTTGGCTCCATTGGCTCTATTAATCGATTCCTGATTGCTCCCACTACACAGCACCCTTTCGGTTTGTGACATCCGCGAAAATTAACGAGTCACCACACCGACGTGAGATCGGGACGATAGCGGCCCTTCCGCGGGACGAATCGGGACGTGGTTGGGACGAAGCCGGAACGACGCCGGCACGATCCGATACCGGCACGGAACCGCGTAAATCATCGGCGTCTTAACTTGCGATCGATTATGATTGCGGTGAGTTATGGGCAGAGTTGATGACCGTTTGTTAGTAGCCTTATTTACTGCTGATCTATTGTCTTAACTGAGATAAAAAATATAGCAATAATAAGTACACAACAATGTTTTAGACTCGTATTCTAAACCAATACTATTCTAGCCTGGATGAAGATTAAAACACTGATTTTTACCCGAATTTTTTTGAGATATAATAAAGTAGGTAAGTCAAATAATTGACACAACTTTCTGCTTAGGTACCAACCATTTACATTTTAGTTGACCAACTAATAGTACCTAACAGAGTTTTTAGACCTCTTTCTAGCGTTATAAAAATGGACACCATCAAATTATTTTTTTTAAAATAACAACTACTTTGCGTCGCAAAGGAGATTATGATTTAAAACCGACTGACCTCATGACTGAAATAGGGCACGCTGCCGCTTCTTAAGCCCATCATTCAAAATTAAATTGATCCCTTAATGGACCCAAGTCTGGTCCCTGGAGAGTCCGGCCTAGGGACCAACACATGGGCTCGGAGTGTGGAAAGAACTTTATTTTGCATGAAACTCGCAAACTCACAAGTCATAAGCCATAAAGACACAGGACAGTATTTGGACAAAACTAAGGCATAGGTAGATTTGAGTAGAGATCTTCAATGAAAACGATAAAAAACATGGCTTATGTTCGGATCAGTGCTTGAAAGCATAACAGCTTTATTGTAGGGTAAATACTTACAAGGTGAAATTACTAGGATCCTCTAGTCCTTGTTTCCTAACGCTTTAGGTACGCTAGGGTAGTGTAAGGTAGGATAGGGTTGGTAAGCCCATTTAGTAGTACTTATCTAAAAGTATATTTTTCTATCGATTGTTTATTTTGTTTATCAATAACCCTCAGCGCCATCTTGCCATTTCCGGTAGAATCGATTCTCGTGCTAAGGTCTGATATGGTCAAAATATTTGACCAACTTAGCACCATCTACACTTAGCATTCAGAACTACTCGATCGGGTCGAAGAGAAAGAGTCTCCTGCGCAGGCTTTTACGGCCATTGACCATTTTAAAAGCGACATCTATTAGCTAACTACCTGAACTATTTGTCTGATGAAGGTTCTATGGGTTATAATCTAAAAATTATTAAGTTTTTTGATCATTACAGTAAGAAGCAGATGTTTTATGTACAAAGTTTAATATTAAGTCACATTTTAAACAAGTGTGTCTAAATCATACGGTTGTTGTGCAGAGTAATCAACGTTTCAGAGAATGATTTACGCCACTACTTGCCTCACTCTCCGCTAGATGGCAGTAAGTGGCGCTTCGCTTATACTTAGGTACTTAAAGCTTGGCGTTGTGACCGTGTTATTTATCGCGCCATTACTAGCCGGGTCTAAATCATCACGTGACGGCCCGTGTACGTGGGCCTTAATGAATGGAAGCGCTGCCCAAAAAGTTTTTTTCTTCATAAAATTGTGAGAGCACTTAGGAGAATCTATTAGAAGTATGAAGTTTGATTTATATGTCTCTGTTTATTGTCCATCTGGGTACTTGTGGGGAGGGTAGTGTTTTGACCGCTGTTATTCTTGCAAGTAGTTTTGAGTGGGATGTAAAAATAGTGGTGTATTTTGCTTGATTTCTTAGTTTTTTATTTAACAAAAAATATCTTACTATACTCACTAATTTGCATAGTGAGATCGTTGGATATCACTATTCAAATTTGGTAAATACCAAAACGGTAAATAAGTATACAAATACCTATTCCTAATATACAAATATTAGGAATTTTCACTAGTAGGTACACCATTTTGATAAGTTTGATCATTATAAAGTGATTACCAGAACTAGAACTAGTAACCAGAACTAAATAGCTCCAAATTAAATAACTCTGTTAATCTCCACAAAAATAGTATTTAATTAAATAGGTACAATACTTGACCTAAATAATTAGGATACAACATATTTGCTAAAGTGTCTTGTACAATTGAAAATTTCAATGTTTTTGATAACAAACTCAAAGAACCAACAAAGGTAAAATAAAGAAAAGCTCCACACAGCCGTGCGTCCGATAAAGACCTAAAACGTAATAATTTTAAAGATCAAACGTAAATGACAAACGCAGTCCCAACAACGCGCATACATCACGACATTATCGTCTTCGGCCCACAAAAGGTTGAAAAGTCGCATTTCGCACGTATCGTGCTATCGTCTGTTCGAACCCTTACGTTAGAGAGAATTATGTCCGTGGTACAAATGTAAGCGAAAACACAATAGTTTTCAGGTCAAAAAATTTAAGAGGTTCCTTTTTCAAAAATTACGTCAAAATTCATTATTTTCACGAAAATAATTTATATAGCGTCACTTCTTTTCTACTTTTCACGTCTGTTGCACTATATTTCAGTATACTTTTTCCATTTTTAATATCTGCTCTACTTTCTGAAGGCTTTTCGCCCTTCGCTGGCGGCCTTCACCGCAGCCACAAGCACTCTATGGCGGTCACATTGGTACGAAACTGTTTTGTCTGTTAGATTAGGTTAGTTTAATACAGAAGTGCGTTTTTGTAGCACTTATCTTTGTTTACATTTCTTTTCATCTGTGTTTCTCTATTTTGTGGTTCACTTTTTTGTTTTTTTTTCGTGTCAAATATATATTTTTTTTTCATTTTAAAATAACATTAACCAGGATTTGCGCGTTGCAGCGAGCCCGCACTCCAAATTTCAAACTTAATTTATTCAGAACAGGGTACATAGATCAAATTACAAGCTAAAACGATGAGACTGCAAAAGTTATAAACTGTGTTGCTGTCTCAATTATATCAAAAGTGTTGAAAAGTAGTTGTCGCTGGCCACTATCGACCTCAATCCTCAAACGCCGCATCTAATGACTTGTACCAAACAATTGCTTCAGAGGGCGAATTATCAGAAGTCGTTCAAATGATTTATGTACACAATTATTGGGTTATTCAGGTACGCTGTTTTGTGCGATCCGATCCGATATAAGTTTTGAGACAATGAAAGTAATTTAATGTTATGAAAGCTGTGACATCCACAAGTAGGTATAGCTGGGTTCGATTCAGATCGTATCTTGATTCATTTGATTCTAATGGCCTGAATTTATGGATCATAATTTAGACTTTGGTGCTAAAGTTAAATCAACGGAGTTCAGACTCACTTTGTAAGTGGTTTTGGTGGAAGATTTTAATTACCTAGATATTTCTAGGATCTTCTCTTATCTTTAAGCATTCAATATCCTGCTAAGTATAATGTTAGCTTTCACAATCAGAAAATATTGTTTGGACATGCCTATACTGACCCTCTTAGGGCGGCTTGCACCAGAATCGCTAAACGCGTTTAACTCTTAAATAGTATTTAGCGAGTTGTCAAGTCATACAAATACGTCAGATTTAAATCGATTTAGCTGTTAAATACGTTTAGTGATTCTGGTGCAAGACGCCCTTAGATACCTACTCTCAAAAACCATTAAGTAAATAGGTATGTTATTTATCTTTTGTTTTTTTACGCAACCACGGCGTAGCTAAAAGGAAGGTTATGATTATTTTTAACACATCTCTCTAAGGTACAAAACTCGACTTTGTTTTATTCAAAATACTGCATAAACCAAAATTGCAGCTCTAAATACATACAATCATATGCCGCCTCAGGGAAATGTCTACAGCATCCGCCTGAATCTATCACTGTCTTCCAAACTAGTCTGCATAAATCCCACAAGTATAACAAGATTTTGACATATCATTGATCTATCCAGGATAACCTCAACACCTAGCTCCTGTCTCCTGGGACGTCAACTCATACCTGTATTACTTTTACTAACGATAACCATCCTAATACTTGTCACACTGTCGTTTTTATTAAACCATTTTTTGCTACCTTAAAAGTAAGCGCGCAATGTCTTTCGTACACTGCGAGAATCTCTCTTATCGGAACAGTTGGTATCGGCAATGAGATTTGAATTTGGAAAGTGATATAAGACGTTCGCGGTTATAGGAATTTCAAACTTCGAATGAGAATATTAGAATGTGTTTTGGTAAGGAGGTTGGAAACTTTTAGGTTGGATTGTGTAAAATGGTAGAGTAGATAGTTTGAGAGACAGCTCCTATCAACCGGTGACAACTACATATTGTAGACGTGTTTTATTCGGAGGTGTGATCTCTGTTTGGAATACTCTGGAAATTGTCTCGAGGTGGAATACATTACTCACATGTCGATTGTGAATGGCGTTTGTTGACAATTGTTCAACTGTCGGGCGTCTGCGATATTTGTAACGCTTCTTATTTTGAACAGGTAGAAATTGTGGTGTTACTACATCTTTTGAAAATGTCAGTACTTATAAATCACAAGAATGTTTTGTACTATTTAAAATGTAAGAATCGCTTAATTTATAAGAGTTAAAAGTGTTTTTTTTATTCCTGACTCAAAGTCTCCGTTAACATGATGAGTCCTATTTGTGATCTACATTATACCTACTAGTAAGTAATATAGTAGTTCCCTAAATAAGTTGCTTCAGGTGCAAAAAAGGTTAATAATTAAAAAACTAAACTAACTCAATCTAAATTTCAAGTCCTTGAACAGCTGTCGATTAAAAAACTTAAAAAAAATACCAGCAATAAAATATGGTTTATCAGATGAAGCGAGTAAATAACTCTTTCTGTATTTTATAATAAAAATTAATAATAATGTGAAATAAATCAACGGAAGAATGGAATCGTTACAGACTGGCTGAATGATTTGTTGTAATGTGAGTGTTCGGTTCGTCTGTATCTGATACTTGGTTAAAAACATTTTGATATTTTCTATTTATTGTTAATTCAAACGAAAATCAAATAGTTTTATTGTTTTTACAAAATTAATTAATTTGATTCGAAAGCAGAATTTAACTTTTCTATTGTTGCAAGCTGTAGGAAGTAGGAAGCTGCCTTGAAAAGAAGAACCTGGCGGGAAATGCATACATTACGCCGACAAGAGCATAGCTCTTAAATTAGAAGAAGAGAAGAAGAAGAAGAAGATTGTTGCAAGGAAACAATTAAGTTTTATTGAGAACTGTTTGATAAGTTCTGTTGTAATAACGTGTAATAGATCTGGAAGATGTTTACAAAAGTCACCTAAAATATACATTGATTTAAATAAAAAAAAACCAATCTTTCAGAAGTCAAATTTCAATATTTTGTAAGTGTTTGTACCAAAAGATTTATACCTACTGTACTCGTTTGTACGCGTTTTCAAAAAATGTTTTAATGTTATTATTAAATTATTATTAAATGTTTTTTTTTTGTGAAAAATGTTTTCAAAGTCAAAGTCAAAGTCAAAGTCAAAATTTCTTTATTCAATAAAATCACAAGGATCATTTAGAATTCAAAATCACACAGCTATTTTATCTCACAGCGGGAACTCCGTATCTTTGGTACAGAATGATTTTGAACTTGAAAAACCTTGAGTATAAGTTCAATTAAAGGGAATCTTTTCTTTATGCAAAATGTACTTAAATCTGTTGTTTTCAGAAAAAAAATCATGTCTAAGTATCAAGACAGTATATGCACGTATCAGCTAGTACATCAGTAGATATCGCGCGGTCTCTAAATCTGCACTACTCTATACATCCTCGGGCGAAGTGGGACGGATGGGAGTCTGAGGCATTGAGGGCTGAACCTTGCGTGATATTAATTGATATTTTATGATATTTTCGTATCAAATAAAGTATAAAGAATGTTTGATATTTTTTGTGAAATCAAACAGAATAATTATATTAGTGGAATGACATTTTTAATTCATTGCATAATAATATTGTTTACAATTGATCTGATTTTAGATATTATAAATTTTCTTTTAATAAATTTACGTACTTATTGAAGGTAACAAAACAAAGTTTTTTAAGTAAGTACTCATTATTAGATAGGTATTCATCAAATTCATGCTTTATATAAATACTTACCTACTATAAATAAGTACCTATGCTTATTGTTACGAACCAACAATTCAAAATTACCCGCTTAGCTTTTTACCTACTCTATAGCAAAGGTAACCTATCTAATAAGTATTTGCGTTTTTGAAACTATTCTGTGAGTATACAAAATCAGTAAATTTCAATACCCAAGTATATTTTACAACAAACGCAATACCACCACTGGATCCCAATCAATATCCCCCATAAATACAACCCAGAATAGGAATTATATAAATCACGGAAGACAAAACGTCAATGCAAGATGGAGCTCATCAAAATTCAAACAAGTCCTACCCTCCTGCTCCGTATGTCATGCCAACCTGGTGTCTCTACCTTTATGTATCTACAATTCTACATTTTGTTGTTTTCTGACCTTTTAACTTTTTTGTTTTCTTCTTTTTGATATGAAATAGAATAAATAGTAGAGCTCTTTGTGGAAGAAACTACCGCCAAGCAGTGATGCTCGCATTGTTGTGTTCCGGTTTGAAGGGTATGGGTGCCGGTGCTATTACAGGCACACGAGACTTAACACCTTTATCTATGTCTCAGAGTGATGAACGCAATGTATCACAGTGGGCTTCCTTGGTGGATGTGCTCAGTGAGGCAATGCCTCATTATAGGCAGTGGTTACCACTTAACATCAGGTGGGCCATTGAATAAAAAAATCCCAATAGCTCGTACAAGTTAGAACTATATAAGCCATTGTGTTATGCTCCTATTTACAATAACCGTAGTTAGAAAACTGTTTGTTTTCCCATGTAAAATAAATAAAAAATTATAAAAAAAATAATGTAAAAATCTATGTGCAACAAAGTTCAATAAAACAAGTATTGCGTGCGATGGCGAATGTATTAGACCGATGGATCTCGATCGATAAAAATGCGTAATTCTCATAAAACATGTGGTGTACTACAACTCATCTAGAAACCGCACATAAATCCCACTATCCCTCCCATCACTGGCCATCTAATTTATAATCTCCGATATAATCTAAGGGTGGAACAAAACGAATGCGCCTGCGCAGCGTCAGGCTGTATACTGGGGCGTTTACAGATAAAACATGTTGAGCTCGCGCTTGTGGAAATACATCTGGGGGCTGATTCTAGACCGATAGACTTTTTTATCACGATAGATATATCTCACAAAAACTGTCAAAAACTATGGAATTTTGACAGTTCTTGGAATATATATCTATCGTGATAAAATGACTATCGGTCTAGAATCGCCCTCCTGCATAGAGTATGCCAGCCTCTGTAAACAGATCTGTATATGGTAAGTACTTATCATATTTGCGTAATATATCGTGATAGGTAGATTACGCAGAACGGATCTTTATCCCTCTGAAGTTAGGTGCAACAACGATTGCGCATGTACTTAGGTAGGTACTGTTGTGCGGGAAAATTCGCTTACCTCCAATATGACCCAATAATTAGTTCTACGCAGATAATTCAGAGGCACAAACTGCGCGACTTCGTACGCGTCTACAGTTTCCGTGTACATTATATTATCTGTGCGTGTACCGAGCGGATACTTCTTTGAGAAACTTAACATTGCACCTCATTACACTGAACTCTTACCTACTGGAATGTCAAACGCTAGTCGTTAGACCAAAGAGGTAGTACTACGCCCTGTCAAACCGACGTGACATGACATGACAATGAAATCCTCTTGCCAATTGGCGCTGCTAATCCTTTTCGTTCATTTTATCCTGTAGATCCTGTTAATTATTCGGGATAAAAAGTAGCCTATATGTCAATCCAGGTTACGAGCTATATATATGCCAAATTTCATCCAAATTGGTTCAGTGGTTTTGACGTGATTAAAACACAAACATCCAAACATCTAAACTTTCGCATTTATAATATTAGTAGGATAGGATAAAGGTAGCATGGTACTTTAGGTTGAAAAAATACGCTTTGAACCTAAGTTTGAGTCCAAAATGATGAACGGAACAATATTGAAAACATAGTAAAATAAGTGTTCCGTTTTTCCAAAACTGGATCGGAACACTAAAAACTACCAACCATTTCTGAAATCAATATAATAAAGTACAAAAATCTAGCTTTCGGTATTTTTTGTTTTTTTTCCATTCTTGTTTTGATTTCCGTCCGTAATTTTATTTCAGAATGTTTAATAACATTGGAACTAGCTTTCTACATAAATGCGTCCTAATAATGCGCACCCGACAATTAAGTTCCATTCGTTCATTTAGTTCGTTCATTCGTTCGTGGGCTGTGCCGTGTCAGTATTGATTTGTGATTGATAATTTGTATAGATTTGTAGTTGATCGAGCAATTTGATCTGTGTCTTTTACAAAATAGAGTTTGATTTTGTTTGGCTAAGATTAATGATATGAAATGTTATTAGTAATAATTAGTAATAGCAGTTATAGGAAGTTATATATAAACTCGGTATTTACGTACTAGTCTAGAACTAATTTCTGTTAACTATTAATTTCTATCGTCTCTTATTTATCATTCCTAACACTAGCTATCTTTATCTAGGTGCCAATAGCCATATTTCAAAATCACGCCTCAGAACAATAATTTAGTTCTAATCACTATAGACTTAAACCAGCAATTATTAAAATAAAGAATAGTTCGTCTTGGATGGAGGTATGCAAGATGGCCGCGGGCTTCACTTTTTGAATTAATATTTTTCATTGGAAATGGGTACCTACTCTATCTACACAAGGAAGACACGACATAAGTAGGTGTACTAAATTAGAAAAAAATATTTTACCAAGTTTTGATGGCTGACGTCCTAAGAGGTCGCAACTTTTAAATTTGGTTGTATATCAATGTGCGACATAATAATTTGAGAGATTTGAAAAATAAAGATGGTAATAAAGTGAATCGATGGGACAAACTGATGGTAAGTGGTAACCATTGCCTATAACAGTACATTGCCACACTGAGCACGTAAAGTCGTATTAAATAAATTAAGATTCATGGAAATTTTTACACAACGTTTGTTTACCACAAAATTTTTACTTTGCTTAGTTTGTAACTGAGGGTAGTTCAAAACTAAGCAAAGCTTAGATATTATTAAACTTAAATGCGGAAAAATAATTATATATTATGATTATGCGGCATATTGATACACAACACATGCCAACCGACTCCAAAGTTGCGACCTCTTCGTTAGGACGTCGGCCATCCAAACTTGGTTATGAGAACAATAAATAACGTGACTTAAGGCGTGACTTTTTAAGGCTGTGTACAGAATAATCTTTATTTCAAGTCTTTTAGATACACTATCAAAAAATTGCATTACTAGTAAGTTCATAGAATCGTTAATTAGGTCAGTTTTTGTCATTTTAAAACAAAATTGTCTAACCTGACTCATAAAAAGAGGTTGAACAATCAGCTAAACTCACTCCCCTAACAGTTGCTCCCGACTTTAGCTGTCGGCGCCACGACGGAGGCCTCAAGGCGGCCTAACAACTCATACGAACGAACGAACAAACTTCCTTGACGCAGTGAATCAGTGCGAGTAGGTTATTAAATCACACTACTATACAATGCTAAAAACTACTAACAAAACTAAGTAACAGTTTATTTGTGTATTAATAAGTAATTCAAAGATTTATTTTATTGTTTACTGTTACCACTTTTACTGTCTCTGTTCTCACATCTATCAGCTTGTTGCATGTACTAAATTAAAATACCAAAATGGTTACCAAAATTCTACCTTTTTTATTTATTAAAACACCAAAATTGTTACCAAAAAACTACCTTTTTTATTTATTAAAATACCGAAATTGTTACCAAAATTCTACCTTTTTTATTTATTAAAATACCAAAATTGTTACCAAAATTCTACCTTTTTTATTTATTAAAATACCAAAATTGTTACCAAAATTCTACCTTTTTTATTTTTTCTTTTGTTTCGTGAGCACGTGAGTACCTGCCTTTATCCATGAATCATATCGCTCTGAGAGAGTGACACGACTGGCTTCATTAATTGCTATAAACATAGAAATTTCGAGAACAAGAGATTTATGTCGTTTTGTTACAGTAACAATGATGCCCGGAACCCGGTGACGAAACTATGGAAAATGAAAGTCAGATTTTAGGATTAGATTGTTTATGTAACAAGAAATTGGGCTACAATTCTTAGATTTATTAATACAGTTCTACTAGCTAGAGTTTAAGTGGATGTGCTCTGTGAGGTTTGCAGTATAGGCAGAGGTTACCAACCGTCAAACCACATCTCCTTTGCATATTTAAAGATATGAAATCATTTAATCGATTTATTTAAAATCATAAACAATCAAATTTTTGAGATTATTCTCCAAAATCGTGGTAAGAAGTAGATGGGTCATCTGATACAATTTTATCCCAATAAAATTGTATCAGTTGACCCATCTACTTCATTACTTATTCTCATAAATATGGGTTCCAGTGGACACTCGTTTGAAACGATAACTATTAGAACAATGTAAAAATACTTTGTACCGTCACGAGAAAACCCGTTGGTGAATGTCAAATCTTTTAATACCTACTTGCGTCAAAAACAGTTACAATTCCTTTAATTGAAATTGTTTTTTTATTATTGCTAATAATGTATGCTTGTGTGTAATTTTATTGAAAGCAACAATATTAATAGCAACTGCAATAATCGCTTTTATAAAAACAATAAGTATCTCGCTAATTTGAGTGTTTATTAATTCCCAAAGACACGGATCTACCCTCTCACTAAAGCTACGGTTTCTTCAAATTAGCGACCGTTATATGACGGTTCTGATTAACAACTTACAAGTCGGTACCTAATAGTTCATCATCATCATCAATCTATACTCGTCCACTGCTGGACGTAGGTCTCTCCCAAGACGCGCCACTGAGCTCTTCTCATCCAGTGTCTGCCAGCTACATTTCGCAGATCGTCGCCCCATCTCGCCGGAGGGCGTCCTACACTACGCTTGCCTAAACGTGGTCTCCACTCGAGTATTAGTTTGCTCCAACGATTGTCGGTTCTACGGCAAACATGGCCGGCCCACTGCCACTTCAGCCTGCTAATCCTCTGAGCTATGTCGACGACTTTGGTCGACGACCTAATAGTTACTAATTGAGTAATGATAAAATGATTTTAACATTAAGCCTTCCTATTGTAGAATAGCTTGTTTTGTCAAAAAACATTTCATCAATGGTTAGTTTGCTGAGAGAATTCAACGTCAGGGGTACCAACGTTTCGTCTCTTCAATCAAGACACGCAGCTTTCTGAAGTTAAATAGTAAAACGGTGTGACAAAGCTTCTTCTTATTTTCAGGGTGTCTCTCCACTACTGAAGATTGCAGATATCCTCTTTTTATCTTTATCTAAGGCAAGCCTATATAGGTCTTCCACCTACCATTGCCAGATAAAACTGCTACCATTTTTGTGAAAGCAGACCTCTAGGTCTTTAAATGACCCTTACGCACTGGTCCTCGATAATTGTAATGCCTTTCACACTGGTGCTCTACAATCGTAAGTGGTGATTGTGCCGTAATCGGACGATATTTGATGCGCGAGCGCAGATTGCATCGCGGTTTGTTCGTTTGCACTATACTTTATTAGTTTGACTAATCGGAAAAAATATTCCACTACCGATTAAATTACTTTGAACATTTCTATTATTTTCTAGATGAGGCGGTAATTTTAATAAAATCGTATTTAATTTACAGAATTCACGGTAAGCCTAAATTAAAAGGGCCGGAGAAGCTATTAAACAAGTTTTTTTTTAAGGATTTTTCACGATAAATCAAAATATAAATTTTGAAACTCAATTTTTTTTTATTAAATTACAAGCAAGCTTTTGATCGCAATCTCACCTGATGTTAAGTAAATCAAATAAAAAGGCAGGTGATCTAAAAACATCAACAAAACGAGTAAACTTAATATTATAATCTACATATTTGACACCTTTCATCCTTAAAACCTCGTGATACAATGGAAACAGGACCCAATCAGGTCAGTATGAAACGTGTCAAAAGTTCGAAAGGATCAATTAAGGCACCGCGGTATTGTCAATTTAAAACTCGTAAACTTTTTATTGTAACGAAAACCGTCCAAAATATTTTAAAAATCGATTATTGTAATACGGCGGATCACTTAAAGTGATTACATTTAATTGTAATGAAACTTGACGATTGCATAAGGTAACGGCACCTGTTTCCGTGGTATTTTCACTAAAACTCGAAAGGATATCAAATATTAAACATTTACTGTACCTTTCTGAAGGTTCGGCTTCTGTTATCAGAAGCTCTAGTGTTTTTACTTTCGGAAACTACTTAAGTTTTGACGGTCCGACCTATATTTCTATTTGAAATTAAATAAAATGTAAATCAAGTCGAAATCGCCCAATTCCGAGGTGAAAATCCCTATTCCGTGGTATATGGTACCTAATTGCGTGGTATGAAATATGTATATGAAACGACAGTAACAAACTGATAAAATAATGTTAGAAAGATTAACTTGTTTGTTCTCTAGGAATACAGGTCACTTTTGGTGGTAGTACTATTATTATATAATAAAACTTTAAATGTGGTTTGGTATGAGTGCCATAATGCTATTAATATTATAAATATAAAAGTTTTTAAATACCTCTTTGGATGTTTGTAACTCAACCTATCACACGTCAGCGGTGTCAACTTTGCTATTATCTTCATCCTGTGATTGCAAACCCGGATAAATACACAAAGTGCTGATAACGGGAAAATCTCCCCGTGTGATAAATTAAAAAAAAATACTTTTGCTGTTTCCTAAGCACACACACGTATGTGTGTGTGTGCTTAGGAAACAGCAAAACAGCAAACATACACATTAACACATTATTATCATTATTATAGTATTTCACATTATAAATACGACATTTCGCGAAGAAATAAAACCAAGCATGCAAATGGTACCAATATCACCGCAAGACTGAAGCGTGGTCGACGCGTGTAAGGCAAATGAGTGTCGGTGCCGACAAAGGAAACGCCGACAAAGGAAACACCGCCAAAGATGCCGGCGGCGCGTCAAAGACACCGCCGCCGTGCGCCGCTTCGAGGCGGTGTCTTTGACACTTTTGTCACTCGTGCCGCCGCCGCCGCAGTGTAATTTCAAGGGCGACTTTGCTTTGACGACATTTACAAAGAGTGCCGCCCAACCCACAGCTGTGGAGACTAAAAAATCCTAATTTTCAGTACCTAGTAAAAGCCAAATTTTTTTATATACCTATCATTCTTAATGTTAGCTGATGCCAAATTGTTAAGAGTTTTGTTAAAGGTTAACTTCTTAGTAAAACATGCAGCCAAATGTGTGGAAAATAAATATTTTCGTAACATAATTTTCTATACAACCAATAAACAGAATACATGAGTAGGGTACTTTTGATGTGTTATAACTCGTAAAGATTATTAAAGAGTATACCTCGAAATAAGGTTTTAGTCTCAATCGACTATTTGATTTGTCAAATCTATCGTTAAAATCACAAAAACCTAATCCCAGTTTGTGAAATTCAAAAATAAAAATAGGTCTTTCAAATTGCTATTCCGAGGTACATTTTCACATACCTCGGAATCAGGTACTAGGTGAAATATTTGATCCCTAATGCCGTGGTTTTTTCAATATGTAATTTTACCTCATTATAATTAAAAAACCACTTAAACATGTATTACATACGGTAAAGAATATACTTTTTTCGAAAATTTTACACTAAAAATCATAACCTAGAACAGAAAAAATCATAATAACCCTTATTTAAAAAAGCTTGCTACTCTCGTGCACAGAGGCAAAAATGTATGGAGAGTGCACTTGGACCAGCCACCGCTGCGAATTTAGCCAATTATTTTGGAATGTAAGCCCGTTCTAAGTCTCGTTGTTAGATTTATATATAAAAAATATATTTCCTAATGACAAATAAATTTTGCAACAAAAAAGAACCTAAGAATCAGAAGTAAATGCTGTTTTTCTAAATACCACGGAGAAAGGTGCCACTTTTGGAATACCACGGATTTGGGTGCCTTTACCTTACCACACACTTGAACTTTTGGTTTTTTGTAAAATGGTGGCCGTTTTTTTAATGAGACCAGTGGGTATTCCAATCTCGGTTGAGCTGCAAAGTTTTAAATCATGGTCAATTCATACTATTTCATAGTTATTCTGTAACTAAATAGTGACATTATGATGTCATTTAATTTGTTTTCGCGCATATTTTGTTATCAAGTGTCTAAAAAGAATGATCACGTGGTACGAAATTGTACCACGTGACCTGAAGAAATGACACTGGGCAGTGAAATATAACTTGACAGCAAAAGATTGGAATACGGGGGCAGCCGTGAAAATACCAGAAAACAACCGGAAAATGTAGTAGTTTTAGATATGTGTTGGTAAGTCTGAAAATGGCTGTCATGTCATTTAAATCTTCTTATAACATTTTGGTAAGAAAGTACAGTGTTTAAATTCTTGATTTTATTTATTTAAAGTGTGCTGTGTGGTGGTGTGGTGCCGGCGGCGAATAGTACCAACCCATTTCATCCCGTGGGTGTCGTAAAAGGCGACTAAGGGAATAAAGGAACACAGAAGACGGGCAGCAGCGTCTCTGAACCGTTTGACATCTTACTGCGATCGCCAACCCGCCTGCCAAGCGTGGCGATTATGGCAATTCCTCCCAAATGTTTGGGAGAGGCCCTTGCCCAGCAGTGGGATCCCTACGGGCTACTAAAAAAAAAAAAAATTTATTTAAATAAAACTGTTACAGACCACGCCAAGTATCTCAGAGGGTACTTAGTAGACGTTTTTAATTTATCAACAGTATTTTTAGTTACAAACTTGAAACGGATTAAGTATGTATAATCTCAATTTCTCAGCAAAATGTCCAGGTAGTCTTTAATATTACATTGTCTTGTTGATAAACAAAACTACCTACTCAAAAAAGAATTTTATGGCATTTGTCTATATTCTATAGTCTATATTCTTTTTTACTGTTGTTTTTTTTAAGTATGTTCCGCTATATTAACAGTAATCATACGGTTGCAAAACTTTAAGAAACAAACATGCGAAATATGCATTTTACCACCTCACGTGATACGGTATTCGTCGAAATAACCAACACTACGTTTAAGATTCCGTTACCTGAGTATAATTATCTGAATGAAGAAAATGAAGGGTGCTTCCTCATCAGGATGCTGTTATAAGTCGTTTAAATAAGAAGGTTTAACTAAATTAGTTCTGAGAACAAAATATTTTGTTGCGAAAAATAAAATTATTTCAACAGTTTTTGAATGAGCTCGATCAACGGTAACAAGCCATCAGGGTCGCCTTAACCAGCTTTACGTATTTCAGCCTTAACAGCCTAAACGTATTTCAATCTCATAATAGGGGTTATAATATTGCACAATATTTTAACCCCTGTCAAAATTGCACTAAAGATGTTTTATGGTTTTATTCATATAGATCACTTAGGGCTAAAATACCCACTTTATACAGAGACTGAAAAGTTCAAAAAGCCGTTTCAGCCAGCATTTGTATAGCGCAGAGCCTAAATTGCCCTCTAAAGGAGCGTCTACCCTACAACCCACTAATATTATAAACGCGAAAGTTTGTAATAATGTATGGATGTATGTTTGTTCCTCTTTCACGCAAAAACTACTAGTCCGATTTGGATGAAACTTGGAATAACCTATAGTTCGTAGTTTGGATTAACACATAGGCTACTTTATATCCCGGAAAATCAACACGATAAAACGAGACGCGGACGAAGTCGCAGGCAAAAGCTAGTAAGTAAATAATATAAGTGACAGGTGGTTCCTTTACCTTCAATTCTCTTGACGCTATATGAAGTAACTATCTATCTATTCTGTGACTATGTATGTCTTTTGCATCTACACTATCACACCACCCTGTTATTTTGACATCCAGCTACCAAACAAAAAGTAAACACTATAAATAAAGATATGGTGATCCTAATCAAGTGTCACGTCAGTCAGAAAAGCTGATACACAGCCAGCGACACGACACCCAAACGACAACGGAGAGCTAATCCTACACATTTGGTAGGTACTACACCTGGTACATCCTTTCACACCATGTTAGCGTCAACACCAATCCCTGGAGCCAAAGCCTAAGGCTTCAAGCATACTATAAAATAACTGATCATTTAGAAGTCAAACAAGCTTGGGACGAACTTAGAAAGAAAGAAAGAAAGAAAGAAAAAGTATTTATTTTGAAACTTACCTACTGCAACTCATTCAATAACATAAGTAAAAATAATCTCATACCTAATCATACAAAACTGTAGCGCCATCTAGTGCGTTACATATATACTACTAGAACTACGCCGGATAGATTACACTGTCGCTATAAAGACGATTCAAACAAAGTGATCATTTAAATTTTATTGAAATGCATTTTAACTTTGACTAATATAAGTATAGTGTCCTATCGTGACTATGTCGGACAATGTACAAACGCCCATTGGTCGTTATCAGCAGGATTAGAGCTGATGGTTTATGAGACAGGTGATTCTTTTTAGGCTGAAGATAGGATAAATCTATTCCTGAGCTTCACAATTTATTGCACTGTGCGTCCATCATTCCGTACAAGTGTAAGATCTCATTTGCATCACTGCGTAGTGACAGAAATAGATACGGTGGTAGGTAGTTCCCCGGACGAAATATTACCTACACAACCACCTCTACTTAAATATTGTTCTTGGCCACTTAGATCTTTTTGCTTCGGAGTACAATGGGATCTATAACGTCCCTAGCTACTATAGAACCTCAACTAGATCTTGCCTTATCTAAGAAATTACCAACTATGCGCGTCCCACACTCAGCATTGTTATAGGTACCTACTACCAATTCGTATGAAAAACAAAACCTATTCAAAGAAAAGTTACTCATCCATTGCACGTATTTATTTTCCTTGTTTCTACTAATAGGACACAAAGGTACAACCTTCGTAAAACTTACATTATTATCAATTTGGTATTGATTATTCAAAAAATATTTCATTGCATGACAACGTTATCGGATTCAGAGGCCTGGTGGGTAGTGTACGTTAAACATCGATAGTTTGGTAATCCGATAGTATCGATAGTTTTACTAAAAACTATCGATAGTATCGATAGTCTATCGATAGTTTTATTTTTCCTAAGTACACTACATAATTACTCTATATTCTTATTTATTAAAAAACACAGTTTATTCTCTAGGTATGTGCGTATAAAGCAATGTTTAATAGGTAGGTACTAAACAATGCTATAATAGATAGGTAAACATACTTAAGAAAAGTCTGTCGTGTCAATTGATGTGAGTTTCGTTATAACGAAAACAGCATATGACGAGTGCTTCCTCGTCATATGCGGTTTTCGTTATAACAGAAAATTTATTTTCACGTCACTAAGTGCGCGACAAAACCGTTTTGTCGATAGATGTGCGTTGCGTTGGCCCTTAACACTCCACAACTTCAACAACTTCAATGAAGTGAAAGAACATCCACAATAAAATAACTGTCTGACTTTTTTCTTGCAAATGAATGAATGATATACGCACGGTAATTCCCTTACCATAGAGAATAATCTCAATGCCTACGCCTCTATCACTATGGCCGGGGAATAACTTACATACGTGCATACCTTGACTCTAGGGATGTAATAGTAGTTCTCGAGTAAACAATCGATCGATAGTTTTAAAAAACTATCGATAGTATCGATAGCCATCCACTATCGATACTATCGATAGTCTATCGATGTTTAACGTACACTACTAGTGGGGCTCAAGCCTCTCCCCCCCTAAAAGCTCCAAGTCTACCCAAGGGGCAAGGGGCAAGGGTAAAGATTTGTCAGGGAAAACCTTAAACAGGTGAATCAAGCCCCTCAACTATTCCTGGATCCGTGACTGCATGATAATGTCTACGTCTGACGCAATCACAGCTACATGCAGGATCTGAAAATGCTAATCTTTTAATGCACGTGATCTCATAAATACGTAGGCTCAAGTTACGATCTCAAATAAGTTTTATAGGTATTTTATTTACTGGTTGTAGGTACAGCCAGTTTAGGAGTACTTGAGTAGTAGTAAAGCATCATGGAAGTACAACCACTGTACCTATTTCTGCCGTCAAGCAGTGATGCTCACATTGCTGTGTTCCGGTTTGAAGGGGATGCAGGTGCAATAACAGGCACATCTTTATGTCTCAGAGTGATGGACGCAGGGTGGCGCCTCACACAGGACGTCCTCAGTAGAATAGCTCGAATTGTTATAGATACCTTGAGATTTCTGCAGGTCTGCTGGAACAAGAGGCATCTGCTTGTTTCATTACTGAGTCTCACTTGGCCTGAACAAATCTACCACTAGACTTGATTCTTCTCCATCCACCGACCTCCCAGTATCTTTACTTTTGACATTCGTTGATGCATCGTCTGGGGATCCTCCTACGCTCGTTTTCTTTACTACAGCAATTATGACCAAAAATTATGTGACTTTGATTTTTCCTTGACTCAAATTGATGTAAGAGCCAAATAAGACTCCACATCATTTGCAGATTTTGGTCACAATGAGAAAAGCTATCAAATTCTTATTTATTTCACGTCGTGCTCATACAAATCCACGCATTTCCGGGAATCTCCTTATTTCTCTTATTAGTTTGACCTGCGAGGAGGTAATTCAAGAAGTACCATTGACGGACACTCGTGTCATAAAGTTTTATTATGCACAGTTAGGGTTCAGCACGTTTCAGGTTACAAAGTATTTTTTATGAGGATCAGTATTTTGTTTTAGTGCTGTTCAAGATAAAACGCGACAAAACGACATAAGTAGCTATATACTGAATTTATTTTGGAATACTTGGCTGAGAGAATCGGCAGACTAAGTACTACCCCATTAAATACGGGATAAAAATCATGATAATGTTATTCATAATTTTTAAGCAATGACTGTTGAATCAGATTTCAGATGTCTGTTTAAAGTAGAGGTTTTCATTCCCAAAACAGACCATTACTATTTTTATCGACACCATCAATAAAAATAACAAGGAACCCTCAAAATCTCATTCTATATTCATAAAGAAAAAAAATCCATGTTCGCTTTTCTACGGCTCAGTCCGAAACGATTGCGTTTTTATTGTAATACGTGCTTTTATTGCGCCTGAATTGGTCATCAAGAGGGTGGCCGAGAAAGTTGAGATAAGATTCAAGATGTACTCAGAATATAGATTTGTTTGGATGAAAGTTTAGCAGAAAGCTACGAACAAACGAACGTCGCCGAACAAGGGCAAAGTCAATGCAGCACGAACGTAGTAGTGGTCACTGAAGCAGCGATCCGTTTAGACCTTTACTAACTATTACAACCCTCGAATTTATAAAATGTAGAGGCTCCTCTAGAGGTGGATTCAGGGGCTACGCTAAAACAGCTTGAAGCTTTACTTACGAATATGAAACTTAGTGCGGCTTGCACCAGAATCACTAAACGTGTTTAACAGCTAAATCGATTTAAATCTGACGTATTTGTATGACTTGACAACTCGCTAAATACTATTTAAGAGTTAAACGCGTTTAGCGATTCTGGTGCAAGCCGCCCTTAGAGTCTAGTCTAGCGCGTATAAGTACTGATTGGCGGTCAATAGATACGTCATAAAAGTCTGATTTCTGACAGACAATGTGGCACTTACCAGGACAAGTAATTAAATTTAAAAAAAACCCAGAATCTTGGACCAATTTTCATCAAACATAACACACTCCCAACTAATTCATCTTGCAAACAAACAAAAAACAAAATCAAAATTGGTTCATCCGTTCGGGAGTTACTTTGCCTCAGACAGACACACCCACACACAGACACGTAAAACTAACACCCCGTCGTTTTTGCGTCAGGGGTTAAAAATCACGGGCAAACTATCCTAAGAATTCACTAATCTAATACTTACTCAATTTTTTAATCTACTTAGCAACAAATTCAGACAAAATAGTGAAAAAAAAAATTTTGGATATGTGTCAAACCTCGTCCTAATATGTAGTGCCATCAAAGTCCTGAAACAGTTCTTAATAAACCTGCAATATTAACTTAAATATCAACAATAACTTGTACTAGGTACTTGGTAATTCTGTTTGTTCGTACATAGTAAACGCGAAGGTCCTGTCCTTCGAGGTGGAACCCTCACGTTTCTGTACCATTGTCTGCCAATACCGGTGTCATAAGTGTCAACTTCGCCTTCGCCTGACTCCGACTTGTCTGTACCTAGGTAGTCTAGGTACCTAGGCATAGAGATATAACTGAATGCCTAGGACAGGGGCATTTCACTTCGCGTTATACTATGTCACAAATCTGAAATGGATTGTTCCTATAGCCTATCAACATTTTCTATTAAAAAGTAGAATTCGCGTCAGTATGGCTGCAGCTTTATTCTTAAATTATTCATACTTTTAGGAAAAATAACCTTTTACTGAAGACACTGACGGTCACTATTCGTAAAGTAGACATCAAAGCAGTTCGTTATAATTTAACGATACACAATAGTATTACGCTATTTAGATAACAAAATGAAATGTTTCTGTCAATTTTCTTTGTTTTGTGACTTTATCATCGTGTTTATTTAGCAAACTTCTTGTACTAGAGTCCAACCACGCCAAGTTTACAGCGCTTAGAAATATAGCAGAATTTGAAAAACAAAGTTGGTAACACCGTCTGCACCGCAAAAACTATTTGACAACTTATGTCTAAAAATAAAACCATGTCTGTGACCATGTACCTACAATTTTTTTTGTGTTATTAATAAAACACGTTAAAGATTGTCCATTTATTTAATTGCAAACATATCTTTAATATTATTAGAAAATATATTTTGGATTTATTTTGGCTTGTAATAGTAGGCGCATATAAATTGAAGACGGTGATACGGTGAAGGAAAACATCGTGAGGAAACCCGCGGCTTAGTCAGCTCCGCACGTATTGACCTTGTCTTTCCTGTGGATACGGCTGACTAGGCTGAGAGGATGGTATAGGTGCTGGGCAAGCCTACTCCATCTAAACATTGTCCCAGGCACTACAGTGTCCCGTTAAGTGTAGGCATAGGTTGCCTCCTGACGCTGTATAAATCATCTTCAATAGATGTAAAGGCCTATAAATCATCTTCAATAGTAGGCTCTGTTTGGCTCTTATAGTTATACTCTTATAGTTATAGGCTCTTATAGTTTGGCTCTGTTCGTGATAATAGTTAATATTAGTGCAAAACATGTGTTTTGGGTGCTTCAAAATCTTCAAAGCTAACTAATAACAAAAACAAACATGAGACTTAACACCTTATGCTTCAGAGTGATGGGCGCAGTGAAATGCATTGAAGACGTGCCCTCAATGGACGTGCTCAGTGAGGCAAAGCATTGTTAAAGGCAGTGATTACCACTTAACATCAGATAATCCATCAACTTGTTCTATCATTTAGTTGTATAAAAAAACTAACCCACGACAATCTTGTCCTGTATATAATCTGTGCAGTTATTTAAATAAATAAATATCCTACTATCCTACTAATATTATAAATGAAAGTTTAGATGTTTGGATGTTTGTGTTTCAATCACGTCGAAACTACTGAACCAACTTGGATGTAACTTGGCATATATGTAGTTCGTAACCTGGATTGACACATAGGCTACTTTTTATCCCGAATAATTAACAGGATCTACAGGATAAAATAAACGAACGGGATTAGCAGCGCCAACTTAGCAAGAGGATGCTGTCATGTCATGTCACGTCAGTTTGACGGGACGTAGTACTACCTCTTTGGTCTAACGACTAACGTTTGACATTCGAGTACGGGTTCGGTGTAATGTCAAGTTTTTCAAAGAAGTATCCGTTCGGTAAACGCACAGATAATATACGCAGATTATATAATGTACACGGAAACGGTACCTACTCGCGTACGAAGTCGCGGGTAACTGCTAGTATATACATAAGGCGGAAACAACTTGAAAACTCCAAAAGAAGTGGGTTAAAAAGGGTCAGCCGTCAGTAAACAACAAATCATGTGACTACCCTCAAACAAATGCGTGATATATGAACAGTCGCCTTTATCATGGACACCCTAAACATTCGCGTGGTACAAGATTCCGATTTTTGTGTACCATATACAAAATCAATATTTTCTTTATTCAATAAAATCACAAGGATCATTTAGAATCGTCTTATGTAACTAGGTGATTCTAGGCGCCAGTTCTACGCCACTTTAGTAATATTAGTGGTGATCGGTTTGCCACCTGTCATTAAAAGTCGAGCTGCTTGTAGGACATTTCCAGAATGGATCAATTTGCTAAATGGTCAATCTGATTCTAAAACCTTCTGGTCTGAAGGGAAGACCTGCTTAAGAGCAGAGAGCACCAGTGGTCTAGTGGTACCGATCTCGCCTTCCAATCCTAAGGTCTTGGGCTCAAATCCAATCATGCGCCAATGGGTTTTGCTACTATTTATGTGCGCAATACCAGTGCTCTCAAACGCTGAAGGAAAACATCGTGAGGAAACCCACGGCTTCGTCAGCTCCGCACGTATTGACCTTATCGATCGTCGTGGGTCGTGGGTTCGATCCCCACCGAGAACAAACAGTTGTGCGTGGAAAACATAGATGTTTGTTCAATGTCTGGGTGTTGCTATGTATTATAAGTATGTATTTACAAAAAAAAAAAAAGTATATAAGTATTCTATCAGCCATCTAGTTCCCATATCACAAGCTTTGCTTAGTTTGGGACTAGAGGGCGTTGTGTGTAAAGTCCATGAATATTTATTTATTTATCATTTCTGTGGATAAGACTGACTAGGCTGAGAGGATGGGTGTTACAAACCTACTCCATCTAAATCATGTTCCCGGCCCCGCACCGTCCCGTCATCGGGGTATGGGTAAAAAGTGGATCCTTACGCTGTATAAATCATCTAGATTAGATGCACAGGCCTGATTATTATGTCCTCCCCAATTACACTAAACAAGGTTTCAGTGCAGAGACAAATCTTCCTTCGCAACCCGCTTGGTTCATCTTCTTCACACCACTCTCCTCAAGTTCACGTAAGATGTTATTTATGGGCAAGAGGCAGCCGTGTCCAAAAAGCTTAGTTGTGTCAAAAGTTGAGCGTTAAATCATAGGCCACTATCTGGACGCCGCAGGCTGGACAGTGCCCACTAGTGGGTAGCTCCATTGACACAGCACGGGAATTTAGAAAATGATTAGAAATAAAAATCGGATGGCAAAAGACGGATATCGTAGAAAAGTTTAGGAATCGCTTTGAGATTGATTTTTTAGTAGCGTTTTTGTGAAAGAGCAGGGGACCCACTTAATATTATTTCAGCCACTAAGCAGTGATGGCATTGTTCCGAATTGAAGGCTATGGGCGCTGCGCTGGTGCAATTTCAGGCACAGACTTTAATCTTGACGTTTCAGAGTGGTAGACGCAGTGCAATACCGTATAGTGTGTAAAAACCAAGATTACTGCTTAACATCAGGCTGGCCATTTTCTTGTTCCATCACTTATTCTCATAACAAAAATCGTGCCGAAAATTCGTAAAAACGTATGTTAATTAACATAATACTATTTTGCTGCTTGATGATGAAATCAAAGATCTGTTAATAATTTTTTTTATGTCAAAAGTTAACTAGTATTTCAATTACTCTCGACAAATGGTCTTGCATATACTGTTAAAATCTGTTCGAACGCTAACAAAATTCTACTTTAAATTATTTACGTAAATCTTGACCATACGTAAAAAATGACGCGCGAACAATGGAAACAAGCCCGAGCTAAGTGATCCGGCACAAAATGAAATATGATGACACTTTCACACATTACAATACGAATTTTTCGTGTAAATGAAAAAAATACACTTTTCGCCACAAAGCTGAGTAGCTGAAAGCTTTATCTGCCTTATTTTCTAGTTGAGCATTTCTGTCAGTACTTTTGTATTTACTACGCTTAAGTTTAACAAACATTCAAAACTATACGCGATTTAAATTAATACTCACGAAAGCTTCAAATGGTTACAGTACTCTTCTTCTTCTTCTTGGTTGTTTAATTTCTTTGCCATGTCACTTCTTTAAATTTATCTTGTGGGTTGGGATGTCCGTGGCAACACTGAAAGACCCTGACGGAAGACCAGCGTTGGTTGCTCATCAGCTACTAACCTCATGCTGAGTCAGGGTTCGGTAGCCTATAGTACCTAACCTACCTAGTTCATAATAATCTGTCGTAATAGATTGGTAGGTAACGATTAGCGTAAGTGTTGCCTTTATCTTCATTCTTTCATTGTGAACAACTTTTCTCCTGCAGGGGTATGCCAATCAAAGTTGAACTGCAAAGTTGAACTGCAAAGTTTTAAATCATGGTCAGTTCATACTAACTCATAGTTATTCTGTGACTAAATAGTGACATTACGACGTCATTTGATGTGTTTTCGCGCATATTTTGCTGTCAAGTGTCTAAAAAGAATGATCACGTGGTACAAAATTGTACCACGTGACCTAAAGAAATTACACTGGGCAGTGAAATATAACTTGACAGCAAAAGATTGGCATACGGGGGCTGATACCAACCAGTGTGAGTTGGTCAACAAATTTACGGGACGAACCGGACGCAGACGAAGTCGCGGGCGGAAGCTAGTTTATAATATTAGTAAGAAAGTAGGATAAGATTGATGAGTTAAATTGTTTCTGTTCAGACTTGAGTATTTTATACAAGTTTAGTAGTCTGCATTCATTCAAAAGGCTAGACTTTTTTCGATATGAAACTATTTTTTTTTATATCTTTTACTAGCAAAACTTAATAGCAAAGTCTAAGCTGCATTTCTAATTTACTATCGGAAGGCTGCACCTAATTTCATGAAACATATTGAATAACTCACGTATTCAAACTAGCTTTACTGAAAACGGTTACTGTCTTATTACGGTCATAAAAAGTTGATTTTGTTATCCAATTGTTTCCGTCATTGTCAAAAACATGCAGAGTTGGTGTTATATTTGTTATATTTTCATGTATGAATTTATAAGATTAAAATTTTTTCAATAAAAATGGTTGATTTGAGTTTATTTTATGCGGGCAAAAAGACTAAAGCAAATCGATTTTATTTTCAGAATAAATCTACTCTATCGTTTGTACTATTTTGTTAGTTGGAAATACTTACTGAAAACAAAGTTACCGTGAATTAATAGGTACTTAGTGAAGATTAGCCTGACCAAAACATGTTTATTTTCTGTTATCGTTCATAATTATACTCAAATCAACTAGAAGAAATCCATAACCGATAATTTTCAGAAGCCTTACTACAAAACCCTATTTACAGAAAAAAAAACAATACCTATTTATCAAAACAGTAGGTTTCTATACTAACGTCATTACAATACGGTGACCGTTTTATAGAACTCAAGTATAATGAAAATCGATCGAAATCTCGATAATTGCTTCGCCTGTTTATATTGTACAATTAACAATAAATAATATACAGTAGGTGTAATCTCATTAACCCGGAGTAACTAGTGGTTATCGTCGATACTGATTAAATTGAATTATTGTGCTTATGAGACTGAAATGAAGCTTGTATGGCTACTGAATGATTGGTTGTCGTTTTATTTTGGATCCAAAATGATACCTCCAAAATGACTCAATGTAATGGCTTCAAAAACTTCGTCATTTTCCAACAAATTCCATATTGCAGCATGTTTAAAACAATCAGCAGCCAGTTTTTCGAAAACCATAATGCATCGTTGAAAACGACTCAAACCGTACATCCGTTCTAATTTAAGAGATCAATATGGTCGAAATATATGACGGTCATAGATCACATTCGCGACAGACTGACCATCAATCTGTCTGTCGGTTTGTCTCTGTCTATTAGTTGCTATTTCTATGAGCCGCTATTAGCATTCCTTTGTCACTTTGATAATGGTGTCAGTGGATAATGAGCTTTGTCGTTATAACTTTAGATTGTTTTTTAATTTTCTTTTTGAGATGATTTCATAACATTGTGTTTACAGTTAAACTACAAAAATGTGCTATGGATTGTTTTCTAACGAGTTATATTAATTTTATTCTATTAACATAAGTCTAATCAAGCTTTTTGCATCTAATCTAGATGATGTACAGCATGAGGGGCCACTTTTTCCCTATGCCCCGATGAACGGGACACTGCAGTACCTGGGACATGATTTCAGATAGAGTAGGCTTGCCCAGCACCTGTAAAATCCTCTCAGCCTAGTCGGCTTTATCCATAAAGGTATTTACATAGGTAAGTACTGTTTTAAATAGCAAAACCCAATCGTCGACCGCATCGTCACTTACCATCAGGTGAGATTGCGGTCAAACGTTTGTCTATAATGTATAAAAAAAAAACGTGTATATGAGTTTTACGACCGGGTTTGAACCCACGACCAAACTCTGCCTCATGGTCGTGGGTTCAAATCCAATTACTTAACGTATAAAGCGACATAGGTATGTGCTAGTATTTAAAATTCAGTAGAATATAGGTGAATAGTTATTAGAAAATCTACTACAAATTCATCTGCGTTAGCAATAATCCGGCACGTAATAATGTCAACGATTTCAAATTGTTAGCGGATGTGTCTGCGAAGTATTTTCGTGCGACTAAAACATCAGTATGTGCCAAGCATGTTTGTATTTGATAATAATAGTTAAATTATTCAGAAAATTGCAGATTAGTACCTGCTCATTATTTTTTATTGACAAATTTTAAAAGCAGTAGGTATGGAGCATCTATGAGCACACATTTATAATCCCGTATGCTGAAACTATGCTTTTTTTGAGTAGGTATCCGATATTTGGACTTCATGACAAAATACCCAAAAAAGGGCATTTTTATGTCATAAAAGTCTATGTACGTTTTCATTTGGGCATAAATAAGCAATCGAAATGAATACAGTAGATAAAGTAATTATTATAAATATACAAAAGTACAAGGAAAAAAAAGACACAATAGAAAATCAGCACTTAGCATCAGGCGAGATAGCGGTCAACAACAAAGCCTTGTAACACAGATATTTCACATTATCCTGAAATGATAACTCCTTACTACGTGCTAGGTAAACACCATAGGCTATCCCTTTCACACCAACCCCGTCTGATACCTAATGAAACAGTATCATTTAGTTGTAATCACCCCACCCTCGGCCATTCTGTAATTTTATCGGGTTATAAATTTGAATTTGTATAATGCTTGGGCATTAACGTATGATTTATGCAACTTGACTCTGCTAAGATTTCAAAGATGAAAAACAATAAATTTTGGACCCGTAACTATTGCGTTTAATGGCAATAGCAAGGCAGCATAGTGTGGATAAGACGCTATTGTTAAAGCTTTGCTACTGTATAAATATTTGCGAAGTTAAAAAACAAAGAATTTTTTTGTGTAATATAGTATATTTTCACCTGCTTTCTAGATTATGGAAAGGTAAAATTGAGCTTAAATCATGTCAAAAATTAGGTGATTAATTTAGGTAGGTATGTTAGTTTCTGCGATTAGTAAAATTTGTTACTAGTGTTGAAAAATGATAAACAACACTCCGTGTCACCTGTCACTAACGTATGTCAACGTCAAATATGACAGCATGAAGCCAGCTGTCATGTCCATACTGTTTGCTTGCTCTTTTGCTCGGTGTTCAATGTTCGTTCATGTTGTATTTCTTATATCATAAAATATCTACCTAAATATATTGTAGATAGGGCTTTTATTTCTACAACAGAATCATCGCATTGTCATAAATCAGAAAAGTTTTATATCAATCGTATCCACACAATCCTAACGCCTAGAGATGACGACTTTTTACTTGGCCGAATTTATGCGTTACATTTAGGAGAAGCCCGTCGTATACAAGTCGGTTAAATATTTAGCTTTCATCCTAATTTATTCGGTTTATACTGAAAAAGAGCGCTTTAGTTCCACGCCGTAAATACACTAGATTGATGACATTGTAGAGGGGTTTTTGTTTCATCTGCTTTTTGGAGGTTATGAATTAAAAAAAAAAGTTTATAGGTGGCAAGTTACATGATGGATGTCAATTTAAACTGGCCTTTAAATTAAGAGCTACGAGAGCTCATTGTTCCATAAACACATATAACCAAAAAATGGAATTCCTTGCCAGCGTATGAGTTTCCGACATCATATAATTTGGATGTTTTCAAGAAACGAATGAATAGGTATCTTTTATATAAGCGTGCTACATTGCCGACCGCATCGTCACTTAACATCAGGTGAGATCGCAGTCAAACGCTTGCGTGTAAATTAAAAAAAATCATTATGCAACATGTTCTAGAAAATTACAAGACGTAAAACGACAACTGAAAACCTATGCCAGACTTTCAGATTGTGTTTTTCGATTAACACAATATATTGTGCTACGTGTCGTATTCTACGATAGTACAAGGTGCAAAATAATCACTGATTTATATCGAGTTCATCTATGGTTTTTGATAAATTATCACTGAAACATTTAAAGTAAATGATAAACTTTGTAGTGTAATGAAGATATTTTTGAAATTTAAAATACACAAATCGTTAAAATATTTGACATGTTACATGTCGTAATAAAACATTGAATGGATGTTTGTAGGTGCATTCTCGAAATGTTTATGTTTTGTAAGAAATGCTTCCCAAAGTCATAAAACTTAGTATGGAGACCATCGGAGACCAATATATACATTGATCTTATTAAGTTTTTACGATCCCACTCTATTTGGATTATCTTTACAACTAACCGATCCATTTCGATTCTCTTAAACCATTCCGACGCTAGATTATAAGGTCATTTTGATACCAAATTTAATTTCAGATCAATATTGGGATTTTTACGATTTACAAAATGTTTACAGTCAATATTTTAATTTGTGCAGGTTTTCCTTTCATCATCATCATGCCCAAGTGCCCAAGATGGAACCAGTTTGTAACCAAATGTTATAGAACTCTGTCTTACCTACAAGTTTCTATAAAGTGGGAGTTTGATTCGGTCAGTAATCGCCTGAATATTATGACGGGATGAAAGAACTACTTTGATAAATTTATTGGGGTTTTTGAAAGGTCCCGACGTTTATTTCGAATAAACATAAGTATTTAGTAGCTTTTATAAGATTTTATACGAGGGTAAGTTAGTGTGGATTTAAAGGAGAGGCTTATTTTTCAAAAATATCAAAGAAGAAACAATCGCGTGACACAGTACTGAATTAATTAATTTATTTATTTGTCACATCCATTAGGCATTAAAATGAAATAAATAAAAATAAAAATACTATATTTCAAACGAGTTCATAGCTAGGCTAGGCTTGATAACATGATAAAAGACGTCCTTTAAAGGTACGAGTCCAATTGTCACCTCAAGTATATAGATGTAAACCACTATGCTATAATACCTACTTAAGTAGGTACATAACAAAATAAAAAAGATAATAAAAAATGTATTTCAAAGAACAACCCCATATTTTAGTGCCTAAATATAGGTATATTTAGATATTCGAAAATCAAAATAATTTTCTAAATTAGTATTGCTTCTAATGTTATTAAAATGTTTTCGTAGAAGATCTACAAAACTGCTATGATGCTACAAATTATTCATTTTCCCGTTTGATTCGTAGTTGTTCTAAGTTGCGGTTATTATAAAGACTTATTTTGATATACTGAGTGTGCAGAAGTCTCACTCCATACCAACCTGCCCCGCCCTTCGCCACCGACCGCTCACGCACACAGTCCCACCTAAACACAACCTATCCCATATTTCCATTGCGTTTTACACCCAATAGACGTTTTTACGATTTCTTATATAACTCCCCGTTCGAGTAATAAACCATAAAAGTTATCGCGAATATACTTTTTGATCGGAATTTTGAATTGATAAGCTCATTGTCGGGTGGTATAAAATATAAAATTGTACCGGGAATTTGGATCGTAAAATTATTAATTTTGTGTGGTTTCTGACCACACGCTTCACTTGCTACCGATTACTGTTAGGTCGTAAACAATTATGGTGGGATACATTGTCGTTTTGATATCGTAAATGGTTATAACCGTTTTGTCACTTCTAGTGATAGTAATAGCATAGCTTAAAGTACCAGGAGAGCAGAACTGACCAGAAGTTAGGTAGAGTAAAAAAATATTACTTAGTTATATTATATCGACCGAACAAGATGGAACAAATATATTAACCCATTAGTTACATTTTACAAAAATCAATATTGCTGATGGTACGTAAAGTGGAATGGACCATAGCATGTAGAGTCGAGTCAATCCTCATCTCAAATGGTTTGAAACTCAGCATTTATCAACACTTCTCAAAAATAGCTTTTAAAAAAAAATCTGTATAGAATACATTCGACCTGCCTCCCAATTACACTATTTGGCTATAAAAATAGCCTCAAAATATCTATCAATTTCACAATTTGGTACATAAACAGGTCACTTTTGCGCAAAAATGTTAGCTATCGGATGGATCATAGAATTTTATTGAACTATAGTTTCTCAAGAATAGAAGCCCTTATAATTTCAAGTCACTCAATATGAATGAGAATAATTCAAATTCGAAAATAGAACGCTAAATCAATTAAGATAAAGAGATCCTGATCAAAAAAGGTCGCATAATCAAAAGCAATTATTATCAGCCAGTTTGATTTATTCGGATTTCTGAGTGTAAACCTCTTTTCTTCCATTCAGGTTAAATTGAACGATCAAATCGGGCGCTTTTCTGTGACGCCATCGGACAATTTGAACTCCGAAGCCATTGTCTATGGTCGGTAAAACAATGGGAATCAATCGATTTGCGGTGCTTACTCAGTTTGGTTTTCTTTTTGTGAATCGATTAGTTTTGTCTGAATTTTTAATTTATTATTCTTTTATCTTTGCTAAACTGCTGGTGTTTTATATTGAATAAGATTACTTAGTTTTTGAAATAAAATATTTAAATTACATTATAATCGCGTCTCAAATTAAAAAATGTTTAATTACTTACTGCTTAAGATTCTCCCTATTATTTAGACACAACGAAATGGCACTATTTTAAACAGTGATTTAAGTACTTGTGACAGAACTTGAGAGGCAATAAGTAAGTCCAGAATTCATTTTTCCTACTAACTCCTTCGCTGATTAAAAAAAAATAATAACCTTGTTAAAAGATATTGCAACTGTATTCCATTTTCAAATACAATTCTAATTTCAAATATTTGGGAAATGCGTTCATTTGTTTCATATCCTCCTCGGAGCGGAGTCGTGGTACGAGTAGGATGACCACACCTCTGGGATGTATTTATTATATTTTCGGATACTGTCCCAGCTAATGATTAGTTATGCGCAAAGTTTGGCCACTCTCGTTAATTCTGATTGATGGTAATGTAGGTTTCGATGCAAAAGGGTATTTTAATGATTTATCATATTTGTTTATTTAAAATAATTAGGGATGATGTAGCTGACCTCGTTCCGAATATTTATGTTTATGTAAAATATTCGCAAAAAACACGACAGTGCATTAAAATATGTGTATATAAGTCAAGATCTTCAAAAGTTATATGATTTTCAACGTATTTTTTCGGATTCCATCCCCGTAGAAAACAATTAGATGAAATAACTAAAAATAAATATACAATAAAGTGAATAGGTTTCTTTTAGGCAAATGCTACATCGTCGACCGCATCGTCACTTAACATTAGGTGAACGGTCAAATGTTTGCCAAACATGTTTATAAAAAAAAGTGTTTTGAAAACAATTTGATAATTGTTTATTACGGACTTAATATAAAGCGGCGTGCACACTGCACAGATAAACGCTTAGATTCGCGCCGGCGCAGATAAGTGGCACTTAGCACACAAACTGTGCATAAGTGAAGCTTTTTGATATCCCGACCGATGGTACAGTTGGGGAGAAAATAGCTAGGATATTTTGAATTTATAAATAACTTTATTATTATTATTTGAATTGTTTTTAAATATATTGTCTTAACTGGACAATAAAATACTGTGCAAAACAAATATCTATTCCAAAAGGCTGTGGTGTATGATATTGTTTATTTTTTAGGCAAAAGCTTTCTTCGTTTAGTTGTATTCACCGTTTAAAAACTAAAAACATACTCTTTATTATTTTTATTATAAAATCTATTATAAACAATAAAGTAGGTACCTTATTTAGAATTATTTTAGTACAAATTTTAAATGATTGTTCAATTTTAAATCACTATGTTTGGTTCTCATGTACTAAGTACTTACCCATTATGTTTTTTTACTTGTTTCTTCGATTGTACGCGTGTACAAAACACCTCTTTCCGCACTGAAGTGAGAACCTATATACGTAAGCTTGTATCTTTGATTAAGTCAATAGGTGGCGCTAGGAGTCTTCTATTGTTTTGTTTCAAAGAAGTAAACGATTTTGCATAAACACTGTAGTTGTTGTATATAACGTCATGTAGGTACCTAACAAAAAACATCAATAAATTAGTACTCACGAATTGAATAAACACAAAATAAAAAAAAACTGTTTAAATCTCTTGGCAAGGAGGTCATGTAAGTACCAACCTACACTGTTTTTCTTTTTTGAGAAACTAGCATTTCTATAATGCAAGCTGGCTAGTCAAAAGGTTTTTAATGAAGTCGATTATAAGGTTGTGTATTTCTTAAATATTTCCTTTTTTGTAAAATAATTAAGTAAAGCCGTGCGCACACTTGTTTTTTCCGTCACGCTAACGACATTACCGTGTAGTGGAGCTAATAAATCGCGCGGCGCCGCGGCCCGGGATCGACTCCCGGAAAGCATGTGTCTTGTTGATTTGTGACGTGCGATGGATGGGGGCGAAATACGTCTGATTGAAACGGTTTTAAGGTTTTTTTGAAGTAATAGGTTTTAGTATTGCTGTGGAAAGATATTTTAACCCGTTTGAGAAGGTATGTTACTTTATGAAGTGATGACGTAAAACTTGTTACGATTTTTTTGCCACGATTAAGAAAACTAAAATAAGAGAATTAAGATTTGAATCATAGGTATCAGTTTTTTTTTCTATGATACAGAATTAAAAATAATCTAAAAATAAGATGGGTTATAAAATCACAGACAATTGCTAAAGATTAAACTAAACTTAAAATACTTACATTAAAAAAATTGAGTTAACTAAACTAATTTTATCTAAATAAATCATGAAAAAATTGGATGATTTACCTATGCAAAATAATTAATTTTATTCAAAACCCGACCTCAACTTAGCGCCATACGTCTCGTTTTTCGAGTTAATGATGTGATTTATGCCTTCCTTCACGCGGGATTACGATGTGACGCCAGACGTCCCATGTGCACGCGGCTTTATAATTGACCGTGAAATTGCGAGGGAAAGTTCGTAATTTTTGTGACGAACTGACAGATGGAATATGGAACTTCTAGTTAGCGAGTGTGAAAGTATACCTTTGTTAGTTTTTTTTATGTATTTTAATTCATTGTGCAATGTGGTCGCATACATACATACTGTTTTTTCTAGTTTACGTAAAGACAAGAAAATTATTCAGATAACCTTGTTACCTATAATCGTAGTAATTGGCTACTTTTAACAATATCGATTGTACTACATAGTAAGCAAATTTTTCCTCACATCATCACTGACATCAGCGGGATAAAGATCCGTTGTGCGTACTGTACTTACCTAATTTATTATACCTAAACATCACATTTACCCCTCATTATATACAATGCTGAAACACCATAGATTATCCATAAGTAGTATGGCAAGCAGATGTGATAAGCATTAAATCAAAATGACACGACAAGTGTTGGGTTTGACGTTTCGTCTAACATACTGTCTGTATTAGCATACTGTTATTGTTGTAGGAATAGCTATGAAGTTAGATTATAATTCACTGCTGTGACCCGCGACTTCATACGCGTGTACCATTTTCTGAGTGGATTCTTTGAAAGCAAGAGACCCAGCCCGTACTCGCCTATCAAGACGTTAACACTGGCTTTATACACTAAAACTCGTACTAGACCCTCTGAAGCAACAAGCAACTGACGTGACGTCGTCCTAGTGTCATAGTATGTTTTATTGGCGCTGCTTATCCCTTTCATTCGTTTCATCCTGTTCGTCCTGTTAATTATTCGGGATAAAAAGTAGCATGTGTTACCAGATCTTATACAACAGATATATTATCATCTCTTTTTGAAGTATCTGCGTTGAACCCGTTTTTGGGTCGAATTGGAGGTAAGCGAATTTTTCCACACAACAGTACATGCGCAATAGTTGTTGCACCTAACTTCAGAGGGTTATAGATCCGTTGTGCATACTGTAATTCGTACGCTGGATCGTGACGTGACAAACATCAGCGTTGAAAGAGCTGAAGAATACCCCAAGATTTTTCAACCACAACTTTTATCTCTTCACATGATCACAAGACGTGCCGCCTACTCGACTCCAAATCCACTCGAGGCCTCTACAAACATGCTTTGAACCGGCGCAGGCGCAGGATCTATGTCGAGTCAACACGGCGGCTTTCGGCGCCTTTGACAACCCACTTCTAAGTGAGCAAACGATAGAGCTGTTTAGATCTTTAGGAGTTTGTGAAATGAGGCTACTGCTTTTAACTGTAGTTATGTTTACTATTTCTGCCGCTAAGCTGTGATGCTCGCATTCCTGTGTTTCAGTTAATTACAGGCACATGTGACTAACTTTATGTCTTAGAGTGATGGGTGCAGTGCAATGCATCACAGGGCAAGTCTTCAGTGGACGTGCTCAGTGCTCAATGCATCTTTATAGGCAGTGGCTACCGCTTAACATCAAGGGGATTATCGGCTTGTAACATATTGTTTTATCGCACGTCTCAATAAAAAAATGAAGTAACCCTTGTTGAGCTGATCAATTTCGTACCCTTGGTTATTATTATTACAAAGGCGCTTGATTGTCAGACATTTAGAATGATTATCAAACAAGAATTATGTATGCAACCAGATCCTCAACTACTGTTTTGAGAGATAAAGGGATAGAGATACGTGTGAATCCTCATAAAGACCTTCATAATGTCATTTTTGATGATTTTGAGTGGTTACCTCTACATAGCAATTGCATTGCCGCATAAGTAGACCCTGATGAGTTTTACAGACGGGACTTTTTGTACCCTTTAAAAAGTAAATAAGGTCAATGGATTCCTTCAAACAGTTAACAAAAGCTGGCTTATTGACGCCCAACGCGGAGCCGCTTCAAACGGAAAAATACGGCCTCAAAGGGTAGAATGGAATCTTAGAATTAAACAGTTCCAACTTACCCCTGCAATGACGCAAATAAATTCACTTTATTTTCTCCCAGATAGACTTGATTCACCCCCACCCTTGAGTGATCCGGTTTTTTTGTTTTTCTTTTTCGCAGCCATTCTTCGGTTGCGAAATAGGCCATAAATTTTTTGAGTGTCTCCTTTTAAGTAGGTATGTGTGTACACAGTTATTTATTGCTTATAATTACGTTTTGCCTGTAAATTTGGTTGGGGTGTAGCTGAAATGTTTTTTCCTTGGGGATAATAGACTGCGGATTCGGTTTCGTTAATTTTGTGCGTAAATCAATTTTGCGTTGCTGTTATTTACTTACATGACGTGAGCTTTATTATTTTGTCTTTGGCTCTCACATCACCTAGAGATTTGTAAAAGTATTTTTGCAAAAAAGACGACTGCTTTGTCAACTCCCTTTAGAAGTAGGTATACAACCTATTTGCTTCTAAATAAATTATGCTTCTAAAACTGTATGTATTTAATTTGATAACACGCTACGTATGACAACGGCGTGAGTAGGTATGTGAGGTCCCCTATTAGGGGTAACGTTTACGCAATAGGCTGTAAAACTAAGCGGCAAAGTAAAAGAGGTTTCCGCGCGTAGTTTCCAAACTTCATCTACGCAACGCGTCCCAGACCTGCCGTTGTATAACCTCAAAAAAAACTTTCCGTACACTTTACCCACTCTCATATTCGTCAATGGCCGATTCATAAATATTCAAGCCGCCCCCTTGATTACACTTAAATAATAAATTCAATTTGCCTTCGCAGCCATCAAATATTTTCTTCGCGATAACGTTTCTGTATTTGGCTGGGATGGCGGGAATAATGGTGTTATTTAGAGTGTTGCAATATGCTAAGATAGTAGGCTGGAGGCATTAACAAGTCAGGAGATGGTTGTGCCCGGTGCGGACCACGACATCCGTGGAGATCCTCTTCTATATTTATCATCGCTCTATCTACAATACCTACTTAATATTATTTCTTCTGAGACTCGACCTTACAAAATATAGTCCTGCAGGGGTATGCCAATCAAAGTTGGACTGCAAAGTTTTAAATCATGGTCAGTTTATACTAACTCATAGTTATTCTGTGACTAAATAGAGACATTATGACGTCATTTGATGTGTTTTCGCGCATATTTTGCTGTCAAGTGTCTAAAAAGAATGATCACGTGGTACAAAATTGTACCACGTGACCTGAAGAAATTACACTGGGCAGTGAAATATAACTTGACAGCAAAAGATTGGCATACGGGGGCAGCTCTATTGTAATTGTCCATTGTGTCTGTATTTTACAAGTTAACCAAAACATTATGAAGGGAAGATGTGACATTTTACTGTAATTATAGAGGATCAGAGCAGGTTTTTTTATTGATGTATTATAAGTAGTTTTCCCCTACTTTAAAATTACTTTAAAAAAACTGTAAAATTACGCAAGAGCCTTGAAATTTCACAAGCTAAGCACAAACGTAAATTATTTTGGTCAAGGAAAAATATAGTCTTCTCCACATCTTTTTTAGTACAATTTTTACGACATAGCTGAGACGCTACTCGCCGCGGCCTTCTGGCGCGAGTGTTAAAAACACAATGAATAATATTGGGGTACGTTCGACCTGTGCTGTGTATTGAGGGGTTAAATCTGTTACAATGTTCAAGGTAAGGCGAGTTCAGTATTTTGACTTCTACTTCGACCTTTTTAAACGTCCCCCTAGTCCAAAAGTCATGGTTAGAACCTGGTGGGCGTAGATCTCTCTCAGACGCGCTTGTGTCAGATATATTCCTCTGATGGAGGCAGTGCATTACGCCTCAGGGTACGTCTTCAATGGACCAGCATTGTGACGTAATGCATTTGTTACAGGTAGAGGTATCAATTGGGCCATCAGCTAGTTTCATCACTTTTATCATTAAAAAAACTATTAACACGTGCGTGACAGGCATCAGTCGATGTAGATCCGTGCTGTGGGTTGTGGGTTCGATCCCCACCAAGAACAAAATTAAATATTTGTGGGTTAGTATGAAGGTATTTACAAAAAACAATTTTACCAACAATCTAGTCCCGATAGTGCAAGCTTGGCTTAATTTGGGACTAGAAGTCTACATTCATTATGCGAACTGCCAAGGAATGGAACTCGTTGCCGTCTTCAGTCTTTCCTGAGAAATATAATCTGGGTCTTTTCAAGGCAAGAGTGAATAGGTGTCTTCTAGACTGTCCTGCTCCATCGTCGGCCACATCGTCACTTACCATCAGGTGAGATTGTGGCCAAAGGACATTCTATATTATATAAAAAAAAAAAGAAGGCGTTGGGTGAAATGTCGATGAATATTTTATTTATTTTATCAAGTTGGTAGGTACCTAAGTAGAATAGTAGTTACAGAATGAAATACAAGCTTGCGAAGCCAAGTCCTTGAGTGGCTCAATCAGAGAAAACATCCGCACAAGATGGCATCGAGCCGGGGCTATAAATCGCAACTTTTACGCCAATCTCAACGTAAATCACCCTGATGTATTAGTGCCGGGCCCTAGCGAGAATTAAAAGTATAATGTACTGTGGGGGAAACAATTTGCTATAAATCAATAGAAATTATGAAGCGAGGAAAGATGGAGAGGTAAGCTTGGGTTTCCGATGAAACCCATATTTTTAGGGCAAAGTCTGTAGGATATTTGAAATTAGTCAAAATTCAATAAAATCACAAGGATCATTTAGATTCTAAGTGATCCTTGTGATTTAAGAGACAAGTAATTATTAAATGTTCTAAATTTTAGAACATTTTGAAATTACCTAAGCACCTACTTGTTATTAGTTTAGAAAAATGACATAGAATTGTCAATTCTGTTGTTACTTTTTTCGAAACTTACCTAATTTGACAGTGCTAAAATTATAGCCGTCTTTGTCATTTTAGTTCATGAGAAAGAGAGCAACATTTTTAGCGCTGTCAATTTAGGTTAGGTTCGAAAAATGCAACAACAAACTCGATCAATTTATCTAAATATAAAAAATATATAAAATAAAAAAAAAGAATATAAAAAGCAAATATAAATGAAAGGAAAATCCTAGATTGCTAACTTTTTTCTGTTTCTCCCTGACTGTACCTCCTTCGTGATATACGATGCTTGATTGGCGATGCAAGCTGATTAGTTTCGAGTTTTGAATTTGACGTAAAAATAAATGTCCCAAGTTTGAATTCGGAACATTGCGTTCCAAATCCAAACATTTTTAAACTTACCTTTAATTCGAATAAGGTTCAGCTTTATGTTTGTGAGTTGTGTGACCAATGTTTTGAATCATAAAAAAGTCAGCGTTCAAATAATTTTTGATTTATCTTTCACACTTTCATCTCACACATTGTCCAAAGTGTGAAATAATAAAAATAAATTCCTCAATATATCACTCAATACACATCCTCAATCTCAAGTTGCAGTCAAACCCTAAAGCGGACATAACAGGAAACGACCATATAAATCAATAGCAACTGGTGCTAGACGAATGAAACGACAAAACAAAAAAAAGTTGCACAAAATTCGCAAAAAGAATTACAAGCAATAACATGCAGTAGTGTTAATATTACCCAAGAAAGCTGTAATCTTGTCAGGGGATTATAGATCTTGCTGCGTTGTGTTAGGGTGGTTGTCAGTGGCAGATGTAAGTTTGGCAGTGATTTAGGCCCTATCGGCCGTCAACCTGATTAATGTCGCTAGTAAATCAGCGGATTACGACAATGCGAGAAATGACGAGTCGCGGCCGCTTCGCAAACGATACTTCGTTTGGTCTAATTTAAAGAAAACCATTAAAATCAGAAAAATCGGAAGATTCTACCTAACCGAAATAATACTCCTTATTTTCTGTTTAGAAAGATATAAATTTCTATCTGTGATACCTAAATTCTTGTGTAAAATCAAAATGCAAGTAAATTATAAATCAAATAATTGAGTATCAGAAAACAAAACATTTTCTTCACGAATTAAAACCACTAGTTAATTCAAAAAACATAAAATTAATAAATAATAACCTGTAAAGACTACTGACAACAGCGAAGCCTATTTTAAGTGTTCCGCGCTAGCATTTTGAAGGCTAGCAATTGAATAACACGTAGTAGAGTACCTACGCGCGTAGCAAAAGAGTCCATGTTTGTCCTCTACTTGCAAGATTTTTTATTAGCCTCAACACTCGCACCCAAAATCGCTTCATCTCCTGACTTGCACCGAGATATCACTCGTATCGAATTATTGAGTAAACACGAAGCGTAATCGCGGGATCGTTTCATTTAGAATGTAAGGGTATCGGAGAAATATCGACAAGAATATTTCTAATAATCGCCGACAATTTCTAGTACCTAATAGGATTTGATGTAAAAAATTGCAGCCATTGTAGAAATCTTCTTTTACAATGAAACTTGTTTGTATAAAATTTATCAAGTTTAAATATGAGTTATTTTAGTTGCATCTGCTTCTTTGTCAAGATTATCGTAAAGTGGTTGATTTTCTAATAAATAACATTATCAGACTGTGTATAAGAGTTATTTAACTCATCGGATATCAGAGCCTCTCCACTCATAAACATGTTGACACATAATATATATGGCTTAGACGCCTATATACTGAGTAAGTACATAATATCCATAGAATAATAGACGTTCTCCGTTCATAAAGTGGTGTACCTACAGTTTAACCTGGCCTGGGAGCTGGTTAGCACTCCACCGATGTGCATCATATCGTTTTCATCTTCATTGTGCGACTAGGTAACATGAGTTTCTTCACCAGTCCTCTGTTTTGTCTGCTCACTGAAGGCTTGCGTGATTTGGTGCGCTGCATTGACGTCTTTTAAATTGTCTCTATCAAAAAGTATCTAGATAGGTCCTTAATAAAAGATTATCGCTGAAAAAAAGACATAATAACGATGACTCATATATATTTTTAATATCTGACTTATATATTATGCAGACATTCCACATAGATACCATTTAAGTGCAATAGGTACAATTAAAGATAAAAATCGGATTAACAATTAATTGCTTAAAATAGCAAATACTTTATTTCAAATTACTTTACTCACGATAAAAAAATATTTTTAGAACGTATTTTTTGATTGCAATCGATCAAATAATTTTTATAAAATAATAATCTCCAATCGAATAGTCAATCAATTAGTAGGTATAGGTACTTACAAAGCCCCGAATTGCATAACATTTAATAATATTGACTCATCACGTGTATATCTTCGCTATAAAATAATCTAGGTATTCTTAAAATCTATCTAATTTTATTGTCATAGTCATATGCCTGCTTTAATAACTCGTTTTTTTTTACTCTAAAAACATCATAACTATCCAATTAAAATGAACTCGCTAGTTCAGTACAAAAAAACGCAATAAATTCACAAAATAAAGCATTAAATCAATAAATCAACGGAAAATAACGCACATTCGAGCTCGAGCCGAATGTGCGTGAGTCGACGTCACGTTGTAACTGACAAATTGATTTATATAGTAGGGGCACCCGTCTTGCTACCCAAGTTTGGTGACTTCACATTTTGCTTGAATATTGACGCGAGCTGCTAAAGTTTTTCCAACTTGGCAAGTTTGATAACTTTATTTTATGGTGGCTAATATTTTTGTTTACTTCATCACGTAGGTACTCTCTTAATTATACTTATTTGTTATCATTGGTGAGGTCAGGTCAAGCATTGAAAACTACGATTTGAATGAAAAAAGGAAGTTTTATTTTAGTAGCGGGACACAGTACCTACAAAGGTTCAAAATGAAAAAAAAACGACATTTAAACATTACATTAGACTTTTATCTGGCAGATGTTTTTAGTTTTTACTTGACAAAAATTACCAACTTCATTTTAAAATCGTAAAAAAGCACACATACCAGTCATGAACAAGACGCGAATTTGCCCTGACAAGTTGATTTATAAGAATTGCAGTTGTACCTAGAAACTTCACATTTTGTCCGTCTGTGCCTGCGGACTGCGACATGTTTGAGTTAGGAACTTTTTATGTCGGAAACTTTTTGGTAAGTATTTTGGAAGGGCGCAATGTTTCTGTTTGACATCATGATACGTAAATCAAGTGGAGTGTAGGATGTGGAAGGGAAAGGTAGTTTTCTTGATCTTACACTTTATTTATTTTTTATAGGTAGGTCACTGAATGGTTATTGAGTAGTGGTTGACTGACTTGAAACCTACTACATAAATTTTCGAGGTTAGTTGATCATATTATTGAAAAATGGTACGGTAGCAAGCAACAAGTACCTAATCATGAAAAACAAATGAAAACCATTTATTGTCACTTTCTGCCCCCGTATTCCAATCTTTTGCTGTCAAGTTATATTTCACTGCCCAGTGTAATTTCTTCAGGTCACGTGGTACAAAATTGTACCACGTGATCATTCTTTTTAGACACTTGACAGCAAAATATGCGCGAAAACAAATTAAATGACATCATAATGTCACTATTTAGTCACAGAATAACTATGAGTTAGTATGAACTGACCATGATTTAAAACTTTGCAGTTCAACTGAGATTGGAATACAACTGCTGGTATTCTAAATTTCTAACGTTTTTGCTACGTAGGTACCTAATTAAAATTTTTGTTCTATTTGTAAATCAACTAGATTTTTTTTTGTCAATAAAAATGCTTACCTTACAGTTCACGTTTTTCACATAAGTCTGTTGCTGCATCAAATTGTTTTGTCTATGAACGTGTTATTCAAAATAGAAACAGCACTTAAGAGCTTATAGTACCCCAATCTCTCATTTTTGATTCCGCATATCATTAAAAGTATTGAATCAATCATTTTGAAAAAAATATATATTACAGTTGAGAATATTTGTGATACATCATATGATGTGAAAACACGATTACTAAAAATTTTCTCGATAGTAAAAAATCCCAAACTTCCCTCTGAATCAATCTAAGAAACCACAGAAGTCAGTCAATACTTTACCTATACTATTGAAACTTTGTATATAAATTCAACTTAGCAATACACGTACATCATATGTTTTAGATTTATTAAAATGTTTTTTTTTTGCATTTTAAGAAATTAAATTCTCAAATATTGCGCGTGAGACGTCGCAATCGCTCAGATTCAGTCTAGCTCCGGCAGTCGAAGAGGGAACCCGCGTCGCTTGCTCGCACGCCTACCTACGTAGATACGTAAAATATAATTTTACTTATAAAGTAAAGTAAAATAGGAAATAACCAGTACAAAAAAAAAGAGAAGGGATTGGAGAAAAGAAATTGCAAAAACATGAATAATATATTGAAGTAAGTATCTCAAATGAGTCATAAAATGTTTTTTACCTACCTAGGTGCCCGCGGGTACGCATTTTGGTTAGGACCTTATGAGGCCGTATTGAAATTTGACGACGTCAAGTTTAGGCATTTATGAATACGCGACGCGCAAAGGACAAACGCATTTGATCTTTCGACATTTTCGTTCACTGGATGAGTACCATAGATTTGTAGTCTAATTACTAAGTTGGTATGTTGTAGGTCACCTATCTCCACGTGACGTGTGTAGAACTGTTGTACGAATTGTAATAAAAAGATTGTAGAGAATAAAATAAATATTGCAACCCCTCTATATCATTTTTTTTATTGACCTATGGTGCTGATTGCGGAAATGGCATCTACTTTGAAATCCAAGATGGTGAACATTGATTTTTTTGAGTAAAGTGATATGGATGTCGTTTTCAGGATATTTTGGGGTGCTGATTACGGAAATGGTATCCATTTTGAAATCCAAGATGGCGGACATTGATTTTTTGAGAAAAGTGATATGGGTGTCGTTTTCGGGATATTTTGGGGTGCTGATTACGGAAAAAGTATCCATTTTGAAATCCAAGATGGCGGACATCGATTTTTTTGAATAAAGTGATATGGGTGTCGTTTTCAGGATATTTTGGGGTGCTGATTACGGAAATGGTATCCATTTTGAAATCCAAGATGGCGGACATCGATTTTTTTTAATAAAGTGATATGGGTGTCCTTTTCGGGATATTTTGGGGTGCTGATTACGGAAAAATTATCCATTTTGCAATCCAAGATGGCGGACATCCATTTTTTTGAATAAAGTGATATGGGTGTCGTTTTCGGGATATTTCGGGGTGCTGATTACGGAAATGGTATCCATTTTGAAATCCAAGATGGCGGACATCGATTTTTTTTGAATAAAGTGATATGGGTGTCCTTTTCGGGATATTTTGGGGTGCTGATTACGGAAAAAGTATCCATTTTGCAATCCAAGATGGCGGACATCGATTTTTTTTAATAAAGTGATATGGGTGTCGTTTACGGGGTGCTGATTACGGAAATGGTATCCATTTTGAAATCCAAGATGGCGGACATCGATTTTTTTGAATGAAGTGATATGGGTGTCCTTTTCAGGATATTTTGGGGTGCTGATTACGGAAAAAGTATCCATTTTGAAATCCAAGATGGCGGACATCGATTTTTTTGAATAAAGTGATATGGGTGTCGTTTTCGGGATATTTTAGGGTGCTGATTACGGAAATGGTATCCATTTTGAAATCCAAGATGGCGGACATTGATCTTTTGAGAAAAGTTATATGGGTGTCGTTTTCGGGATATTTTGGGGTGCTGATTACGGATATGGTGTCCATTTTGAAATCCAAGATGGCGGACATCGATTTTTTTGAATAAAGTGATAAGGGTGTCGTTTTCGGGATATTTCGGGGTGCTGATTACGGAAATGGTATCCATTTTAAAATCCAAGATGGCAGACATCGATTTTTTTTAATAAAGATATGGGTATCGTTTTCGGGATATTTTGGGGTGCTGATTACGGAAAAAGTATCCATTTTGAAATCCAAGATGGCACACATCGATTTTTTTTGGATAAAGTGATATGGGTGTCGTTTTCGGGATATTTTTGGGTGCTGATTACGGAAATGGTATCCATTTTGAAATCCAAGATGGCGGACATTGGTTTTTTTGAATAAAGTGATATGGGTGTCGTTTTCGGGATATTTTGGGGTGCTGATTACGGAAATGGTATCCATTTGGAAATCCAAGATAGCGGACATTGATTTTTTTGAGAAAAGTGATATGGGTGTCGTTTTCGGGATATTTTGGAGTGCTGATTACGGAAATAGTGTCCATTTTGAAATCCAAGATGGCGGACATCGATTTTTTTTAATAAAGTGATATGGGTGTCGTTTTCGGGGTGCTGATTACGGAAATGGTATCCATTTTGAAATCCAAGATGGCGGACATCGATTTTTTTGAATAAAGTGATATGGGTGTCCTTTTCAGGATATTTTAGGGTGCTGATTACGGAAAAAGTATCCATTTTGAAATCCAAGATGGCGGACATCGATTTTTTTGAATAAAGTGATATGGGTGTCGTTTTCGGGATATTTTAGGGTGCTGATTACGGAAATGGTATCCATTTTGAAATCCAAGATGGCGGACATTGATCTTTTGAGAAAAGTTATATGGGTGTCGTTTTCGGGATATTTTGGGGTGCTGATTACGGAAATGGTGTCCATTTTGAAATCCAAGATGGCGGACATCGATTTTTTTGAATAAAGATATGGGTGTCGTTTTCGGGATATTTTGGGGTGCTGATTACGGAAAAAGTATCCATTTTGAAATCCAAGATGGCACACATCGATTTTTTTTGGATAAAGTGATATGGGTGTCGTTTTCGGGATATTTAGGGGTGCTGATTACGGAAATGGTATCTAATTCGAAATCCAAGATGGTGGACATTGATTTTTTGAGAAAAGTGATATGGGTGTCGTTTTCGGGATATTTTGGGGTGCTGATTACGGAAGTGGTATCCATTTTGAAATCCGAGATGGCAAACATCGATTTTTTTGAATAAAATGATATGGGTGTCGTTTTCGGGATATTTTGGGGTGCTGATTACGGAAATGGTATCCATTTGGAAATCCAAGATGGCGGACATTGATTTTTTTGAGAAAAGTGATATGGGTGTCGTTTTCGGGATATTTTGGAGTGCTGATTACGGAAATAGTGTCCATTTTGAAATCCAAGATGGCGGACATCGATTTTTTTTTTATAAAATGATATGGGTGTCGTTTTTGGGATATTTTTGGATGCTGATTACGGAAATGGTATCCATTTTAAAATCCAAGATGGCAGACATTGATTTTTTTGAGAAAAGTGATATGGGTAATCCGTATAATGGCTGAGGAGGACTCTCAGATATCGATTTTAACAGAAATCGATTCATAAACAAAAACTTCAAAATCGATAGGTACCATTTCCATAATCAGCACCCCAAAATATCATGAAAACGACACCCATATCACTTTACTCAAAAAATCAATTTCCGCCATCTTGGATTTCAAAATCGTAATCAGCACCCCAAAATATCTTGAAAACGACACTCCTATCTTTTTTCTCAAAAAATCAATGTCCGCCATCTTGGATTTCAAAATGGATACCATTTCCGTAATCAGCATCTCAAAATATTCCGAAAACGACACCCATATCACTTTACTCAAAAAATAAATGTCCGCCATCTTGGATTTCAAAATGGATACCATTTCCGTAATCAGCACCCCAAAATATCCCGAAAACGACACCCATATCACTTTTCTCAAAAAACCAATGTCCGCCATCTTGGATTTCAAAATGGATACCATTTCCGTAATCAGCACCCCAAAATATCCCGAAAACGACACCCATATCATTTTTCTCAAAAAATCTATGTAAGCCATCTCGGATTTCAAAATGGATACCATTTCCGTAATCAGCACCCCAAAATATCCCGAAAAAAACACCCATATCACTTTTCTCAAAAAAATCAATGTCCGCCATCTTGGATTTCAAAATGGATACCATTTCCGTAATCAGCACCCCAAAATATTCTGAAAACGACACCCATATCATTTTATTCAAAAAAATCGATGTTTGCCATCTCGGATTTCAAAATGGATACCATTTCCGTAATCAGCACCACCTGATGATGTGTAGACAAACAGGCGTTCAGCCCACCTGATGATGTGTAGACAAACAGGCGTTCAGCCCACCTGATGATGTGTAGGTAAACAGGTTTTCAGCCCACCTGATGATGTGTAGGCAAACAGGCGTTCAGCCCACCTGAAGATGAGTAGACAAACAAGCATTCTACCCACCCGATGATGTGCATGTAAATAAATAAATGCATGTAAATAGGCGAAATATTTCTCATATAAGATGTGGAATAAGCTTCCTCCTGAGGTTTTCCCATTTTTCGAATAAGCATACAACCCATTTGATCTGAACCGATGATGATGATCTGATTGAGTGAGAGAAGCGAACGGTGTTCTTAGGTAACAAACAAAATACAATCGAATTGAGATCTCCCTCTTGAAATACAATAAAATTTTCTGATTTCTCCTTGTTTTTTACTACTGTGTCCATTCCATAATACAAATTATTTAGCATGATCAGGAGCCGTGCCACAGGCCTTAGAAAAAGTGGCCAACTATGGACCACTTTTCTGCAATATTCCTTTCACTTTATTTCCATACCTACCGGGTGTACAATAACTGTGTATCATAACTACCTACGGCGCTTTAGTATATTTGTACAATAATTTATTTTTTTATTTCCATAGCTCGGTACTAGATGTACAATAACTGTGTATTTACTCTATCGTGCGGTCGACTCGTGACCTCTGCGCTGCGTGATGAACTGTGCGAGTGAGATAGCTGCGAGTGCGCGGTGCGGTATCTGCACGAATGGGCCGTGAAACTTGGATTTGAGCTGGAGTAGTGTAGGCTCTTAAAACTTTACAGCCGCGGGACCGCCAAAGAATATTTTACATATCACCTAATTTAAATGGACCATGTAGAGTTTTTCGAGCAATTGTCACCTCCAAGTTTTATAGTCTATAAAATCCATAGACAATAAAATGGTAGATTTAGTGTCATGCGCCCAATGAGGAGACGGGTGGTTTATGGTCGTGTCCCATGAGGCTTGCGTCACCAATCCTAACTGATGTACCTCGTAAAGTAGATAAATAATGCCTTCAGTTTTTATTGAGACTGATGCTTTTTGTCAGTTCTCCATTTTATTATGGGATTAAAGAATTCCTTGACCAAATGGAAAGAGTTTTCTACAAGCTCCATGCTGGTACAAAAGACCGTATTTTACTTCTTCTTATTCTTATGCTTTCTGGGAGTAAATAAAAAACAAAACACAGTCAAGTTTCACAGTTCTTTTTTTGACTTTTCAGTCCCAAAAGTCGTACTTATCTGGTTTTGGAAAAAGGAGTGGGTATCCTTTGACAGTAGAGCCACTAATAGCTCCGTGGTGGTAGAGCTCACAGTAGGGACTTCAATCTTCGTGAAAACAAATAAAAAGTGAATGAAATATCAACCAAGAAAATGATGTGCTTCACTTCAAAAAACAAAAAGTAATCTGACGAAAACCCGTAGCTCCTTAGCTCCAATCCCCAATTTAGTTCCCTAATCCAACTCTACCTTTTTCAAGGATCCACCAAAATATAATAGCAAAAGCGAAAACAGTAGCCGTCCAACCTGATCCAATATCTGATAATGAACATTTTCCTATCGTAAACAATAGTTTTGCATTGTTTTTCGTACATTGACGGTCCCGCATGACCGAGGGCCCAGCACCATCAGTTGTCCGCCAATCTAGATCGCAAAATGCGATACAACCAGCTCATAATATCTGCCGCGCTGTCATCTAACTTAACGAAACATATTATACCCAAGTACGGTGTCATAAAATAGTCCAAATTACAGGACCGATATCCAAAAACAATGCCCCGATCATGCGAAAAATGCGAACGATTTCCGGCTTTAGCACCTGATAATAGAGTTTATTTTTGATGGTTTTATCGATGCATGCAACTATACGAGTGAATAAGTTTTTTTCAATTACAAAAGACTTAATTTATTTAGCCACAGCCAAGCAAACCCGAGCTTTGCATCAAGAGGGATACGGTTGAAGTTGGTGCTGACGCAAAGTTCACGTAGAACCTTGCAAAATCGAAAAGGTTATCCACGAAAATGTTAATATAATAGTTGCTTCAGTACTACGGGTTTGTTGGCGTGAAGGCATAAATCAATTTTATAGCCCCATCTAAATCAAAAGCGTTTTAATGGGCGGCCCACGTCATATCATAGCGTAGTATGATAATTTACAGCTACTATGTGACGAATGTTAGAAATAAAGGTCCCTCCTTGCCCCCCTGGCCCCTCTTGCCCCTCCCCCCCCAGCCTCTCTGCCCCTCATCGGCACAAGGATTAGTTTTATGCCCTAAACCGTCGTCGTAAATATGTCACCCGTATCTGGAAGGGAGTGTGTCATGTGAGATAATTTTTGGATTTATTAACTGTAGGTCTCGTTGGTAGGTTAGGCGCTTTGCATATTCTTTTTGTACTTTGAAAGTGTTTTATCTGGCTGATATAATAATTTGAGGTGATAACTGACAGCAAGGTGATTATAATTTAATAAAACTACGTTTACTACATTGAAAAAGCCATCCGCCTTTAGGACGCCAAAGATTGTTTTAAAATCGTCACTGTTAACTGAAATGCCTATAAATTCAATGACTTCTATAACCAATAATACCACTTTAATCGTTCTGATAGGTAGAGGACTACTGATAATGATGTTTATTTACAGGTTACATAAAAATATCTGTAACAGGTACTTAAGTTACTGCTAACAAAATGGATTGTATTGAAATTGTCCGAAATAAAAACTTTTGATTGATTTGATTTAAGTGCTTACTACTTATTAATGGATGACCATAGAACTGACTTTTATTGTAAGAGTTCATTTATATCCAAAAACATGATACATTATGTGTGGAAATATTAAGATTATTCATACCTACCTGGCTAGAGTATGCCATTGATGAATTTATTGGGGAGCGTGTGTTATGTAGAGTTCTACAAATAGTTCGAGATCATTAAAATACAAAATACAGAAGCATTCTTTCCGTTGTGTTGGCAGATAAAATGACTGTAGACATCTAAATGAGTCAATACATAGAATAATAACTAAAAAACTCTCATAAACATGAAACTGACGACCCCATTCGAAACTCAATTTCACAATAAACATAATAAAATTTATGGTTACACATAAATTTTGTTAATTACGTTTGTTTGATGAATGACTATAACTATGTAACAAAAATATTAATACTTACAACTTTCTGATGGAACGTTAATATTTTGCTTATACACTTCAAAACAAAAAAAATTCTTCAGCTCAAATAACCACAGTCTAAGGGTTAAACAAGTAATTAAATTAAAAATTTAAAAAACCCTCGAATCTTGGACCGATTTTCATCAAACATAGCTAAGAACACTCCTGACTAATTCACCTTTCAAACAAAAAAACAAAATCAAAATCGGTTCATCCGTTCGGGAGCTACGTTGCCTCAGACACATACACACAGACACGTCAAACTTAAAACACCCCGTCGTTTTGCGTCGATGGTTAAAAAGTAAACCAATAAAATATATATCTTATAAGTTTAACAGAGCTTATTTCAATAAAGGATAAGGATGTTTTGTGTTTCTAAATGATCCTTGTGATTTTATTGAATAAAGAAATTTTGACTTTGACTTTGACTTTGAGGAGGGTAGGTATAGGTGGTAGTGAACGTACTCCATATAAACTATAGGCATAATAGTGGATACTATTACATTCCCAGGGCACTGATGCACTCCGGGATATAGATCAGGCACTCACGTCATTGTGTCATTTCAGTTGAAATAAATAATGCCAGCCTGTCGATTGGTGGTCCACAGTATGCAACACCAAATCAATAAAATATTAAGAGTGATTTTTACTTTTACTACCTTTGGTTACTTTGCATCCCTGGTTGGTCAGCATCTGATGTAGAAATAACTAGGCTAGATAAATAGCCAGCTTGCAGTTTTGTGCTATAAAGGCTTAAGGTAGCAGTAGTCATAAATGCTCTATTGAGGATTTCAAAAATATACTACTTAATCAATGAATCTGTTCGTTGTGTTTATATGTTGGTTTACCTAAATAAAATAACTAGTTATTAGATCATCTTTGGTTTTGAATAAATAGGTAGGTAGATTCTGTGTAGATGCACTATAGACAAATTTTTTATCATTTTCAGACATCGTTTTAATATCCCAAACACATCTCCAGCACCAGCATACACAATACACGCATTGCCAATAAATGAGATGCTTTTGTTCCACCCTTCGATAATAAAGTTCAATAAAAGACGTGTTTTTATTTGAGTTACCATTGCACTTTATGACGTAAAGCAGTCTTTGGGGAATACGGGGGCACAAAAGAGTGGGGGGGGGGATGGAAAGAGTTTTTTTTACTCTAAAATTAACAACGAGGGGGGTGATTCTAGACCGATTGACATTTTTGTCACGATAAAATATAACTCCCAAAAACTGTCAAGTTTTTCTCTTGACTGTATCGGTCTAGAATCTCCCTCGATGTAGTTTCCAAGCGCAGTCTAATTAGTAAAACTGCTGACGCCATGTTGCATAACCCCGACCACAGGTATAAAATAAATCATAGGATTGTTTCATTTCATTTTATTATGCCCGTGTGCCAGTCAAGCCAACCTTTGTACAAAACAGTAACTATAAAAATGTTATTTTATGGTTTTAATAACTTTACTGCGGAGTTCTAAAAGTAGTGGGCGCAAGCGTAATGTATGACGGGTTTTTTGATGTTTCTATTTGATTAGACTCTGTTTGGGGCTTGAGAGGCAGCCATTTTGATTGTTTCCGTGTTATTGTACCTTTATTATCGACCATAACACCAGTTTCATTATATCATAACATATTGAAATAACACTAATATTATAAATGTGAAAGTTTAGATGTGTTTCAATCACGTAACTACTGAACCAACTTGGATGAAACTTGGAATAATATAGTTCGAAGCCTAGATTAACATATAGGCTACTTTTTTTCCGAATAATTAACAGAATTTACAGAATAAAATGAACGAACGGGATTAGAAGCGCCAATAAAACATACTTTGACACGAGGACAACATCATATCAGTTGCTTCGCTTCAGACAGAAGTTTTAGTACGAGTTTTGGTGTAAAAAGTCAGTGTAAAACGTGTGTGAAAAAAAGATAAATGAGTACTAAGTCGCAGGTAACAGCTGGTACATAATATACAGAAAAAATTAGGTGAGTTTTGGTACAATAACTAGTCGTATTGATTTTTTAGGTCACTGTAGTCATAATGAAGCATATTTTTGATCTATTGTGCAAACCTTCATCGACGCTCTACACGAAAAACGATAAAAATCCAAACTTTACAATTACACTTTTTCACTTACCTTGACAAGTGACAAATGCTCCAACTACATCGACTCCTGACTGTTGTTGGGTGAAAAATGACCCAAATAATGCCGATTTATTGGGAAATTAATAGACGGGGATTTACATGGTGGTTATTGAAAAAGTTTTGATGGCGTGTGACAAATACGAAAGTAGAGGGGAATTCAGAAACTGATGAAATGTTGTCGTTGAGAATAATATGGACAGAAATTGTACTTACAAACTCATGTCTAATTTAGTAATTTAAACAATGTACCTAAGTACCTAGTTATTAATTTGTAAAATATTTAATTGAAACTATAATGCTGTAATTGTCAAATGTAATTTTGCAGCAATATGAAGTACACTTGCTCAATAACAACATTCTTGGTTTGATTGGCACAGAGCATTTTTTTGTGAGGAAAATAGAAGTTTTTTATAAATGGTAGAAATAAGTAAAAACAAACATATCCTTAAATTAGTCTGAATGGCAACATTCCCCCAGAACGCGAAGACAAAATATACCCAAAAACATTTTGCTTCCATCATCACCAATCACCCGATACATCCCTTACAGACTGGGCCATAAAGCCCCCCCTCTAAGCAGCACTAAATAACGGCCGCCACCGCCAACTTACCCCCCTCCATAACTTACCCCACCCCCCACCCTGCCTTCATATTTCCATCACACGTTGCCGGCAAAAATACAGATTCATTATCAGGGCGATACGTCACAGGGCCTGAGGGGGTGGTTGATTCATAACCAATAAATCAATGGCATAGGGCGCAGTAATAGGCCAAATATTGTTGATTAGGGTAGCAGGACTGTGTTTTACGAACCTAATTTTTTTTGTCCGACTTTCATGGTATCATGGAATTCTGAAACATCGCTATGAAAGTTTTTGTAGTACTGATTGTTTGAAAGTTTTACAATTTCAGAGAGCTATTTTAAAGATTATTCAAACAATCCACAAAACCTGAGTATTATTCTAAATAGATTTATAGAAAGATAAACCTAAATGCAGTCGAATGCATCTAAAACATCAATTATTGTTAATAGCATACCAGTTCAGAACTAACCCATTCATGCCACAACACAACGTTCATAAAAAACATTCCTCTACTCAAATTAAAAGAGCTGTAAGCACAAAATTGACATTTTATTCAATAGCCTAGCTCGCGGCTGAGTGACGCACGTCAGCGATAACATCGTAACTGACAATTGACGAAGGATCACCGATCGACAATTGCAGATACTGCCTTCAGGCGCGTGATAGACGCAAAACGAGATAGGATTCTGTTTTATTTAATTTTAGAAACGTTGGACTTGTACAAATGTAGATCGCTGATTGACAGACCATTGTGATTGGTTACTGAACGCATTTTCAGATTACAGCTGAAATTGGAATTTGACTTTCAGGAGGGTAAATATAGAGACCAGTTCTTAGCTCAAACTCGTTTTAAAAATAAATAATTTCAAATATCACAACGGCTTTCAATAGAATAACAGTGAAGTACTTTAGCAGCTTGTATCAGATACCATCTTTTACTAAAGAAATATTTTACACCATCATAAACTTTAAAAAGTCCCTTCTAAAAGGTAATAGATAAAAACGTCAACAGAATCGCCAGTCACGCAAGCATCATTTAAAAACGAAAAAAACTAACAGAAGCACAATAAAGTCCTTTCACTCGCCGCGTCTGACATTTGTCAATCATCCCCTCTGTCAGCTGTCAATGACAATTAATGACGTGCCATACAAAGTTTTATGGCTTTTATTACCCGAATTGTTCGAGAAAATGATTAATGCAATTACTAATGCAAATCCTGTCGGGGCTAGCACGGACTCGTCATTGTGTTTCGCGTAGTTTTTGTATAAAATTGATTTATTGTAGTTTTGCAGTTATAGCGTTGTGCGGGAGAGCTAACGACCGTGGGCGGTGTAGCGAAATGAATGCGAAATAGGGAATTTTTGAAAATTTCCTAAATGGTCGGCTATTGTATGGGTAAATTATGTCCTCGTGGTGGCGTCGCTTGATCGTTGCTAACAGATCAACTAACGTAGCAATGTATGTAAGTATAATGCAAAATACAACCAGCATTCACTCTATATTTATCATTTTCTTGTGTGCTTTAAATATTATGTATTACCTACTTACTTACATTTTGATAGGTGACAGCTAATGGCATTTAATAATCCTCAACATGTTTATTCTTTGGAGAGCACATTTTAACCTCAGTCTAAACTGGTGTTGTTAGCCCAGTAGGAATAAACTTTTTGAGCAGTTCTTTAGCTACGACGCTTTTTAGCCTTAGAACGAAGGGGTGACGGGTGGGCGAGAGGTAAGGACACAAAACCAGACTTCTACTACATCCTCTATTTCAAGCCAAAATAATCTATTCACGAAAAATATGAATTTAGCTTGAGTACCTTGTATGATTTCACTTCAAGTTATCAAGATTACTTGTTTTGTTAATATCAGTTCTGGAATTTGAAATCTGCTCTACATAATCATAAAATCCATACTTATTAAATTAAATAAAGGTCTATGTGATAGGCGATAAGCTTCTAAAATAGACCTAACCGGTTAATAAAACCTTGGTGCAGTAAATATATTCTCAGATCTTTTGGTATCAAAAGCTCATGAAAAAAACCAGATTTTTGTAATTAGCTAACGTTATATTTCAAAGAACACCTATACAACACAGACTCAATGCTGCTAACTATAAAAAAATCTAAGGTTGAAAGTTCTGGAGTTGAGTAGCGCATAGTCCCATTATAATATTTGTCAAACATGCTGGCCCACCTACGCTATGACCGAATTCGAACCCAAAAACAAATCTACGATGATCGAAAAACAAAACCCGCTTATCTCTCGACCCTTACACCGCTCAAATGTCACAATTTCATTACATTCACGATCGTCGGCGCCATCACCGACGCGTCAACGTCACGTCACGTCACTGTCAACGTCATGTCACTGTCACGTCCGCCGTCATTTACCTGCCACGTTTGCGAGTGACAGTTTGTTAATTAGACTGTAACATAACGTATTATGGTAGAGTTTGGGTTTTGTTATTATTTTTGTGAAAGGGACTTCTTTAGTGTAGTAATGAGAGTATAAAGTGCGGGTTCGATGCCTGAAGCGGTATTAATTTTTTTATGGTTTACGAGTATTTTCTTATAGTGAGATCCTAGTTGGAGTCAAGACGGCCTAGTTTGGGTGGTATTTTAAAATGCACGGCAAATAAAATAATAATGTTTTATTTCAGTAGTGAATTAACTACAAACCAGATATGTATTCCAGAACTAGTACTAAGATAAAAATGTTCTCACGCCAGTTTCAAAGTGTTACCATATCACTTAGTCATAAATCAATTTTTAATCATTATGAGTATTTTTACGACTGCTACAAACCGACGCCATTACGGTGCCATCACCATACACAGATGGTTACAATCAAGTTAGAGTTAGAAGAGCTTAATAAAATATCTTTTTTCGCTAAAGTTACTCCCGCGCAGGCTATTTCTGTTTTGATGAAATATTGCTTAGTTTCCCGGGATGGTCGTTTTTTTTGGCCAAAGATTTGAATACGGACAGATGATACACATTTTATTGTACGTAACTTTAACTTTTGGTTGGCATTGATTCGTTGATTAGTTGGTAAAACACCAACTTATAATTTTAAATAAATAAAAACCATTATGTTACTATTTAATTTCATTAATAAAATTAAACTAATAATTGCCACTTTGTATGTTATCATTACACATCAACAGTACCTACTAAATGTGGACAGCTAATAAGGAAATACTTTTTTTTATGAGGGATATTAGCGTTTGGCTGCCAATAACACACCTCATGGTAAGTGTAGCTGCTATCCTGCCTGTAGTGTAGATTACAATTAGGTACCTAAATATGGAAAATTGAGCCCATTACAACTTTCGTGCACATTTTGGTCAAAAAAACTTTTTTGGGACAAAATTATATTTTTTGCCGAACCTTTGCATTGTTATTCTCTCAGTCGTGAAGCTTATATTAGTCAAAAAGTAAGCTCATAGACGCGAGCAACTAAAAAAATTGCCTTGTTTTTAATTATCTTGCAGATGGTGTAAAAAGTACTTGTGTCGTGGACAAAGCTTTCTTCGACTGGGGTATACTGCATGACGATGTGTCCTATCCTATCTGGATGTATACTCTTTGCAGTGCGGCGCGGGGGCAGATGCGCAGACGCAGTCGCCGCAATGACGAGACTTGACTGACATAAATCAATTGTCATGAACAGCGGTGATCTCGCGGGAGTAATGGCGCGTGACAGTGTTGTATTGATATGACTAAATAGGTAGCGGGAACATGATATTGTTATACCAATAGGTATAAGTTAAAGGCTGCATAGTTACATCAAAGAATGGCGCAAATATATCTATATACTAATGCATACAGCTATTTACTACGTGAATGCTAGAAAGACATAGGTATATGCCCAGACAGGTTTGTGACGTGCAGTCGAAATAGTCGAAATACACCTAACCGGAGTTAAGTGTAAAGCAGGCAATTACCTGATATTTCGCTTGCCATTTTAGCTGGTGTACAACGAATCTTACCTATTAACCTATTTATACATCTTTGCACAGGTAAATAAAAAAATGCCAAGAACCAAGCTGTAATTTGCTGGTCTGGGCTTTGATTGTGGCAATTAAATTCAGAAAGGTTATATTTTTTTTTTAATTTAATTATATTTTCCGATGACTTTGTCACATTGACCTGCAGAATAAGGAACATTGATTTTTTAAGAGTGTTTTTACAGTTTACATATTACCTAAATATATTATCTTGTATTCAGTGTATTCCTTGGAAAAGTCATATCCACACGTTTTCAACACAAAACTCACTAACACCAGTCACACCGCTTAATAAGCCAAGTGGTGCCGACAAAAACGCACAGCTCTGCCTTATCTGCGGCCGTGGGATCGATCCTCAAGTGATGTCATGCACATGTCAAGGTTACCGGGAATCAAGTGCTACGGCATGACAAGGTTGGGACGTCGGGAGGTATCAAGTGCGCTATTACAAGGCCACGTCGCTCGAACTTTTATCAGCTTACTTTACTTTTTTTTTATATTCAGTACACATGAATGCATTTGATGAGTTTCATGAAGTGTATGGAAAACAGAAATCAGTGATCTGTTATTTACGAGACGGGTTGTTGATCCGTTAAGTATTTTTGGGTTCATCATGAAGAAAGTTAAGTACAAAGGTTTTTTCTTTGCAACCATTTTAAATGTGATGTTATACTTAATTAGTAAATCTTACAGTAAAAAACTGAAAATGTTAACTTAACTAAAATAGTGTCTAACACTATTTTAGACATTTTCAAAGATAGTTAAGTAAAAGGTATGATAAAAAAATCCTATATAAAATAAACAGTTTTTACAATAGGGTACCTACTTAGACAAAATTACAGCACGTTGCACGTTTCTTTTTTTTAATATAAGTACCATAGGTAAACGTAGAGGAAGTCATGTGTATTTCATAGTCTTTTATTATAATGTAATAAGTTGGCGTTATAACGTTATTCTCTGTAATCAATACCGACTGTAATTGAAACCGAAAGAGTTGAGTCGCCAGTGTAATGGACGTCTGCTTCTTTGTACAAAACAAATACTTAAATCGACAGACTCAAGTCAAAAGCGTAGGCGTATTCAGAAGCAGTGCTCAATACTCATATCCGAACCTCAAGATCCTATCCTACGATCCTGTATGGATGTTTGTTTGTTTGTTTCAATCACGCTGCAACTAGGATTTGATTTGGCGTAATTAGGTACATGCACATGAATTTTAACACCTTCATGTCTCGTTGACTGTTGCAGGGAAATCAGTGTAACACTTTTATGTCTCAAAGTGATGGGTGCAGTGCAGCATCACAGGCCACGTTCTCAATGGACGTGCTCGGTGAAGCAATTTATAGGCAGAGGTAACCACTTAACATCAGGAGGGCCATCGGTTTGTTTTATCATTTAGTTGTAAAAAAAGAGAATCAAACGGGAAAATAAAGATAGTTTATTTGCTCAACATGTACATCAAGATTATTTCGGCAGTCATTCTCTTCTTATCTTAATCTGTAATTACAATGTAATGTGTCTATGATTACATCAATGCTCTGTAGAATGGCATTAAAAACCCTCTATCAGGGGCCTTATTCTCACTTGAGCAGAGATTTTACATATCTCGGCCAAAAACTCCTGTCACCCACTAGTTAACGAGTTTTCGATGTCATTTTGACGTCATCCCTATTAGAGTAAAATCTCTGCCGAAGTGAGAATTAGGCTCCAGTTTCCACCTTGTACCACACAACCACACCCTGTTCCGTGCACACGTCAGTCACTACCCATCAATCACTGTTCAACACGACTGTACCACTCATATTTCAGGGGTCCAATTTACACTTACATCATCCTTATTCCTACTTGCATAAGGTTCAAATTGTGCTGAATGAGGGTAGTTTTTCAATCGATTAAGTGCTGTTTCGACTAATGAGTACAGTCATGAGGTATGGTCGTGAAAGGTCGGTATAGTAGATTTAACATGGCTTTATAAAGACTCTTTGTGATCGTGTGGGTGAATCCTTTGTATTACTTAATTAAAACTAGCTAAGTGTGAAAACGGCATAAACTGCAAGAAGTTATGTTACCGTAAAAATAATTAAATTCACATCTAATTCTGATACTGCATGCGGTTGTGATGATCATTCGAGTGTTAACAAGCGTTGCTTAGTTTGGGACTAGAAGGCATTGTGTGAAATTTATTTATTTATTTAAAATATATACAAGTCAAGATAGAGCCTTATTACACTAGAGATTTGTAAGCGATTTAACTCGATTATTTTTTATCTGAAAGGATATTGACAAAACTTCCAGATTATTTCCAAAAATTTCATCAAAATCGGTTCAGTAGTTTGGCTTATAAATAATAAAGTAAATAAATAACAAATTAACTGGAAAAAATATGCCATCCACGTAAACGAAATTGTATATTTTGCTTTCCTGTGACTTTTTAGTGTTGTATACGGTCAGTGCCAATAAATATTTCAGATTAATTTATTGCGGAATATCAGGATCAGAGGACTTACAACAATTAAATTAACCGCCCCAATCCGTCTCAAACTACTACCTACCCTACTACTAACCTATTCTAACTCCCTATTAGTCACCGACCAAAACAAGAACGTCAACTCTGGTCTAAAATACCCGCCGCTTCATGCAACCCGTCAATGTCAACGTCAGATTGATGGACGGGTATATATCTAGCGGGTCTTGCTGGCCCCACTCGCGTCCGTCATCTGTCATCGTCAGAGTGCGTACGTTAGGGTGGAGATTTGGACAAAAGGAAAATTTTGCAGGTGCTATTTCTAGAAAGGATTTAATCAATTTAAATCATGCTTTTCGATCCCCACTTGTGTGTGGTAAACATAGATGTTTGTTGTATGTCTGGCTGTTACTATGCATTATAGGTATGTATTTATAAAAATATATAGGTAAGTATGCTATCAGCAATCTAGTTCCCATATTATAAGCTTTGTTTAGTTTGGGACTAGACGGCGTTGTGTGAAATGTTTCTAAATATCTACATTTATTTATTTATTTTCTATCTATCTACCAGTTGGTTAGAACATCCTTAGTATTTTTAATTCGCATTTACTGCAATCTTATATAGGTAGATGCCTATGTAACTATGTTTAGATAAAATACGAACTCATCAGTATCATCAAAATACAGAAAACTACGTTGACTCTGTAAAATTAATATCAAGATGTGCAACTGTGCAAATAGTATATTTTTAGCCTCAAAAACCAAACAGAATATCCAATGAATAATCCCCTATATTTCATCAAAAACACAATACACCATTCAAAAACGCAAAAATTTATTACCGTGCAAATTTATTGCACCAAATCGCATGTAATTTGATTAATGACGGTGTCACTCTCACGTTTTTTGTCACGTCTTTGTCGCTGCACGTTTCGTGACGTTTCGGGATATTTCGTGGCGTTCGGGACAGTGTGCGGACGATAATGGACATGTGTCGCGTCATCCATCAACGGAGACAGCGGGACAGCGAGGGACAGATGCGGAGGACGCCCGTTTGTTTCCGAGTGCACTCGCTTTCAATATAGAAGTGCTTTTCACTTGGTAGTGGAGGGTTAAGAATATCCAAACACGATTTGTGGAGGAAATATTTCAAATATCCAGAATATTATGCTATGTAATGTTATAATTGTAACAAATAATGATTGTAATGATGAAACCGTTATTGCCCATAGTGCTACATAGTGGTTTGTAGTTTTTTTTTAGATAAATACTTAAGTAGGTACCTATGGGTATAACATCATCTGTCATTGTGACGTTCGTTCAACATTTCGCCCGAGATATTGAAAGGGGGTATTTTATATTCATCGGATGGTCAAAGTCAAGCCAGACAGCCTTCAATATTACAAGATTTAAAAAAAATCTAAGGGCGTCTTGCACCAGAATCACTAAACGTATTTAACAGCTAAATCGATTTAAATCTGACGTATTTGTATGACTTGACAACTCGCTAAATACTATTTAAGAGTTAAACGCGTTTAGTGATTCTGGTGCAAGCCACCCTAAGTCTTTGATATTTTTACGTTGTTCAAACATAAACAAGGAGTGCATGAAGATATACGATGACAACCAGTTGATAAGTCAGCCGAATCATGTTGTGTGGAGTCAGGGAGCCGACAGCGGTTTTGAGTATCCTTCAGTACCAGGGCTCCATGGAGTGATGTGGTTTAGTGGTTTGAATAGGACTTGCTCATTTTATACGACACTACAGCGATTGTCATTGAATTGGGTTCTAGCGTCTAAGGCTGGATTTGACTAACTCCGAATCTAATTAGGTATCGAAGCTGTTCGTCACATAATAACACTTTCGCAAAAAAAATAAAATTAATAAAATTAATTAATTAAATTATTTATTTTAATTTTTAATTTTTGACAAATTTAAAGTAAAGACAGCGTTATTAGGAGTTGGTCTAAACTAAGACTCATAAGGAGAACCAAGAATCGTCAAAGAGAAATTGCTAAGAGTTTTTGATATTAGGTACCTACCTATCTACTAATGATCCCTGAAGCTGGATGCACCTTAGACCTTAAAAATTGGGACATTACAATACATACGTACCATTTTTAGCAATAGATTTAAGAAGAAAGTTTAATAACTGAGAGTAAACGTAGCAAGTCACAAGCAATCTTTAAAAAAAACTATTGGAACCTTCCTAAAACAGGCTTCAGTCAGCCGTGTCGCTATCGCCTGAGTGATGGGCCCTCTGACCCGCTCGTTGAGCAAATAGCCAGATTCAGATCGCACAATAAATGATTTACTCGCTTTTCTCTAGCCCTGGTATGGGGCATTTCACTCTGGCTGTTGAAGTGCTCAGTGAGGTAATGCAGTGTTGTAGTCAGAAGCCATTTAATGAAGAGACAGCAGCGACCAGAGTCCAATGCCGGAGAGGAGAGAGAATAGGATTCTTCTAGGCAAATGTACCTACTACATTGTCGTCTTGTTATAAGGGGAGCGAAACTGTCTCGGCAACAACGCTTTTGTTTAATTCTGTCAGCTCCTCTAGTTTGACCTCGATGGAGGCGCTCTGATCGTGGTGACCGACATTTTGAACGAAAAACAAAGAGTTCTGATGACCGCTGAGCTGCCTACCACGACTTGGTCACCAAAGGTATTTGCAGCCATATTTTGACGAGTAACGTTTAGGGCGGCTTGCACCAGAATCGCTAAACGCGTTTAACTCTTAAATAGTATTTAGCGAGTTGTCAATTCATACAAATAAGTCAGATTTAAATCGATTTAGCTGTTAAACACGTTTAGTGATTCTGGTGCAAGCCGCACTTAATACTTTAAATTGTCATAAAAATTAAATGCGTAATTAATTAAATTAATTATTATTAATTTCGTACGTACTATTGGACAAAATGTAAATTTTTAAGTTTTTTTATTTTTTTGCTTTTTAGTGTTTTTAAGAAGTCCTCTGAAACCTAGTTGGCAGACAGTGACACAGCCCCTAGCACGTCGTTTAATAAGTGGATTGATGCCGTTCAGCGACCCGTCATTTGTCTCACTGAGGGGGTGGGGGTGAAGTAAACCTTTCTGGGCGATTGTTTAAAAATGGGGTGCCTATTAATTTTTGATGGAAACACGATGATATACTCAATTGAATTTTGAGAGTTATACAAAAGTTAAGTAAGTATTGAAAGTTTTTTTAGATTATGAGTGTCAAGAGATCTGAATTGATATCTGCTGTGTCTGGGGATTCTAACACTAAGGGCGTCTTGTACCAGAATCACTAAACGTATTTAACAGCTAAATCGATTTAAATCTGACGTATTTGTATGGCTTGACAACTCGCTAAATACTATTTAAGAGTTAAACGTGTTTAGTGATTCTGGTGCAAGCCGCCCTAAATCAGTTTTACTAAAAATAATTATGTCAGTATTTTTATGATATAAGAATAGATGTTCCGCGATGAGATTTATTGAACGTCAACAAAAAAAGTCTTGTATTGAACCTACTTACCGTAGGTTCCTCTGAGAATTTTTTTTATCTGAAGAACCATTAAAAACCAATAAAAATCTGTTTGCCTAGTATTAAACTTCTCACTTCTGATTTCTTCTTCTTCTTCTTTTTTTTTAAACTTCTAGTATTCAACGGCCGTCATCTATGCCGAGAGCTAAACTCCTGCAATTAGATTTATATTACCAAATAATTATAACTTTTAATAAAATCCTTTCACTTATTCGTCCAATCAATAATCGAACACTAAATAAAAACAGACAGATCTCATAGACGTAAATCAATAAAGGTACTAAAATTGAAGGGTTCCACCTACTTTCCGATTAATAATTAGGAAAAATGAGAGTGGTACCCTAAGCACCAGTTTTTGATGTCAAATTGGTAATGGCGAAGAAGTTAGCTCATGTTCCATTCCCACAGAGACTGTAATTATTACCAACTAGCTTCTGCCCGCGATTTCGGTCGCGTCCCGTTTTATCCTGTTGATTTTTCGGGATAAAAAGTAACCTATGTAATAATTCAGGCTACGAATTATATGTATTCCAAGTTTCATCCAAATCGGACCAGTTTACAGCCTGATTGAAACATAAACATCTAAACAAACGAAACTTAAACTTTAACAAACATAAAACTAAACTAAACTTTAACTTAAGTTTTGTATTAGATAAGCTTTGACATTTTGAATATTAGTGGTTGAAGTAAAAAAAGTAAAACAGTTTTTTACATTGACAACAAAGATTTTTTTTACATTATAGGTACTTACAATTTCTATTTACATAAGTACATACAAACGTAAGAAAATTAACAAATAATGACATCATTCAACTTACCTCTCTGTAAATGCAATTTTTATTTTACAAGTAAATTAAGAAAATGATTGAATTTTCCCTGTAAAATATCAATATGATGAAGATAATAAATCCATATTTATTTGTCTCCTGTGCCTGCAACTTCCATCCAGGTGTACTAATAATACTACGAGATCTAGGGGAGTTTAGTGGTACTAGGTAGCCTATAGCTCACGTTATTCAAAAAAATATTTTTTTGAATCATTATGTAATTGTAACGAAATTAAAATAATATAGTTTCAATCATGTAGTTCTTTTTACACTCAGCATTGGTGGTCGATGTTAAAAAAAACGAAGCCTGGACTAGCGATAAATATAAAAACCAAACTGTAATTAAACAAAAAACAAGGAATTATTTCATTCGGTGCTATAAAAAGATGATTAACGACGTATAAATCAAACTATCCATCTCTGTTCGCCATAAATTGCGGGGTAATGCCTGGGGCAGACACTCCCCCCTTACCCCTGGCTACCCCAAGGCCGTGGGTTTGATGATCAAACAAAACATCGCATCAGTGGTGAAGGAAAACATCAGAACGACATTTTCAAACTTAACTCTACATTTGTAGAATTTTGACCTTACATTGGCACAAAATATTCCCACTAGTTCTTTAATAAAAATAGCAATGATGCCAATGAAATATAGAATGGACCATTTCTGTTTTCGCGTTCGCACCCCAAAAACTGCAAGAAAATATTGGTCTTTTTAATGACACTTTTTATGAATAAGATGCATGGCCAATCTATCATAATTAGAGGTCAGAGTCCCAGAATGTCTAGCTTAATATTTTTTTTTAAATACTACACAATATTATTAAAAATCGAAGCACTCAGATGTAAACGACACTAGCGGTCACCCATCTAAATAGTGACCGCGCAGAACGTCGCTTAGCTTATAATCAAGCAAGCAAGCAAATAAGCAAGCCTAGCCACGAGCGCTTTTTCAATACTAAAATAATACCAGTTGTCTCTAAACACTACCCTATAGCTTGAAGGGTAGGGGTACGTTGGGGTGGAAGGAGATTGTGGTATTCAGTAATTTGATGATATAAAACAAAACGTCATTTTAATTAGTTGCCATTATGAGACGGTGACAGACAGCCAGCATTTGTCTTTTTGAAGTGGGACGAAAGAAAACACACGGGGCGGAAACTCGTATTATCATTTTTTCCTCAACTTTTGTCATGACGAAAAATACGGAAAAAAGGACTCAGAAATATGGTCAATAAGATCTGGCAAGGTCCAACAGCGTAAAGTAAATAGATTCTTATCAGTGTTTATCGTAGTGTTTTTTTCCAGATTCTTTTAGTTATTTTATTGTAAAAAAAGAAAAAAAAACATGTTCTATTTGTTCGAGATTCACCTACTCCACAGATACCTAATTTGCCGTATTCATGGTATATTAAAACTATAACCTTACGTTACAAAGATTTTTATAAGTAACATCTCAAAAACGATTAAAAACTTGTTTATTCGTTTGAAGTTAAACTCAAAAATATTTTACTCGATGAAACTACAAAAATCATTTAGGAGAGACGAACGGGGTTCGAACCTGCGACCTTCCTTAACTTTGAAATGTTGTAAAAAAATCTTTGTAAGTTTTCTTAGTGCAGTAGGTAGGTTCACTTCAATGCAATAAATATAAATTTTACGTTATGTCCTAACTACGTACCTATTATCATAATGTATTAAATAAACCAGTAATAAATTATTAAGATAAACCTTTTATAAAGTACCTACTTTACTTAGAAATTGCGATGACGTTGGAAAAACCACCCCGTGTTTTCCCTCACCTGTGGCAGCAGCCCCAAGTTTGATTGACAGCGCCACTCACAACCCTTTAGCTGCTCCCCATCCATCGGCGCCTTCACTCGACTTCACGTCCACCCGAAAACCAGCAATGTACGTCAACTTTTGTGTACGCCTCGTGTCGTATTAAGGCGATGAATGATGTCATTATCATGATTAAGGCGGAGACTCACAGAATCGTAAGTGATTCGGAGGCGCAGATTAAGATGCGGTTGTCTACATGGTTTTAAGTCAACTGATTAATATTTTGGTAGAGGAAAGTTACTAGAGTAACTTCCTTTATAGTATTTGTTTAATTGTGTAGTTATACGAAGACAATCAATGTCTATTTGGATTTGGATCAGTTGAGCTATCTATAAATCGTTTGCAACGGTGTGTAGATAGCTCAACTGCTTCATGTGTATTTTGTACATATTATAAATATTGTAAATACTGTATTAGTCATAATTTTCTTTGTGAATAAAGTCATTTTAATATTTATCAATGTCTATTGTCTTAAAAAAATAAATTGATTTTTTGGTACTTAGCAGTGCATAGAAAAAGTAAATACAGTACCTAAGTTTTAAGTTTTACCTAAATTCTTTATTTGTATTAACTTTTCTGTTATGGTATGTGTATTAAGAGGTTTTTTGAAATAAAAATAACCATTTTAAAGTATGTAACATATATATTTCTTTGAGCTTTTAATTGCATTTTGAAATACAACATAAAATATTAAATAAGATTATTAAATTTGGTAAAATCAATATTATTCAACACCATTTCAAAGAATGAGCAAAACGCCCTCGCGGGGGCTAGCGTATACATTATATTTGTCGTATGTTCGTTATTATCGATAAAATGATAGATTTCGTTTAAAATTTTGACAATGTTATGCAGAATATTCGTGATACACGTGCAAAGAGTAGGTACAAGAGTAATTAAAACTAATCTTTGCAACAGTTTGAAAAAAATGTCCAGTAATTTTCAATCGGATCTGAAGGGCTATTTTAATTCATTCTGAGAGACTTTTCGGATCGATATCGGAAAGATTTTAAAAATTCTATATTTGAATTCTGCTTTGAACGTTTCCGATATAATTCCGAAAAGGATTTCCGAACGATTCCGATAAAGAGCTTTAGTATCACGAATATTAATTTCGCAAATTTTCTTTTGATATAGTCGACCTTACAATAACTGTTTACAATATTTTATAATTAAATATAAAAGAGTTTTCACTCACAAGTGCCGTATATACACATCGTATAACTGTTTCAATTGGAAGATACGTCACAAATATCTGAATGCTCTAAAAACGTATACGAATGTTTTCGTTCCTCTCTCAAATAAACAAGAAAAATGTATATCGTATCACTTTAAATAGTGGTTGAATTCCAACCGAATAATGCGCTGGTATAATGGTATACAAGTGTCACAGACGTAGTTTATCTAATATTATGTACTTATTACTAAATAATAAATAGCTTCCTCGCAGTGAGAGCGTACCTAGAGCGAATTTACACTAAGGAGATTGTAATATATTGCATTAGTTGAACTGTATGTACAACACGAACCGAACCGAACCAAATGAGATTGAATCCCCGAGATTATAGGCATCGACGGATCTCTGATTCACATTAAAAAAAAAACAAGTTAAAATTCAAAATATACATAAAGATAAACTAATTTCACATTAACTCCGATTTATATAAAAATTAAGTAACACAAAGATGATATTGCAACGATTTAGTATAAATAGTGAAGTGAGCGGCGCGGAGCCCGTCACATCACGCTAAAGGCAAATTGCAATCCAAATTACAAAAGTAATTTTACATTATTTTAAGAATTATTAGCAAAAAATATACATTTACAAAGAGATCGAATCGAACTTTCATGACTTAACGTGACTTATATTTACAATTTATCGAAATGGAATTACAAGTAGTGTGGAAGATAAGCCCAGACTCAACAACCGATCACCTATAGGCAATATTTTCAAAATATTCTCTTACTCTAAACGAACGTTAAGACGTTTGGCGTATACTTAAGTCGCTAGTCGTAATTACACTAACCGAACTATGCGGTGAACTCTAACAATAATCACCTAAATAATTAAATTGGCAAAGAGTTTCGAAATACTTAGCGTCGCCGCGGCGACCTAGCCTAGCAAGGTTCAATGTAGCGGATATGGTATCATCACAACTCGGCCGGCGAGCCGGCGCGGCGCCTACACGTACTTGCTGGACAGCTGCTTGGCCAGCTCCGTGTACTTGAGGAACTTGGAGTGCGGGCTCTCGTCGAAGGAGCCGGAGGCGGGGCTGCGCGGGTCCTGCGGGGACGCGGCTGCGGAGCCCGAGCCCTTGTGCGCGCCCGGCGACGCCGCGCCCGCCGGGGCCTTCAGCGGCACCGGCTCCGGCAGCGCGCCCTCCTTCACGAAGTGCATCTTCGACAGGTGGTGCCGGTACGCACCCTTAGATATAAACGGCGTGTCGCACAGCGCGCACTTCATTATGGAGTCCTGGACGACCGCGTCGTTGCACGCCCAGCTGAATGTCAAGATGCTCGGGGGGCCGGCGGGGGACTGCGCGGGTGGAGGCGCGCGGGAAGGGTTGGTCTCCGTTTTATCGCAGAGCTTTTGGAGTGCGGCCAGGGGGTGGCTGCCGCTGCGGCGAGAAGTTCCCGGCTCGCTGGAAGACCCTCCACCGGCCAAGTTATCGAACATGGATGAGAGAGCGCCGAGGCTGGAGGCTGGTTTCCTATCTGATCCGGGAGTGTTGCCCGAGCGGTCGCTGCCAGGACTGCGTGGGCTAGCTGCAGGGCTTGGACCCTCGCTCTCGCGTTTGGGAACAGTCGGTTTAATATCCTCCTCGACGGTACTGTTGGGACGCAGTGGCTCATCATCATCCTCGAGCTCGGTCTTAACACGCACGCCAGAGCCGCTGAGATCGACACCATTCTCACGCTCGTCGTCTTCAATCTCTTTTTTTATCCGCACTTCAGCGGGGCGATCCTCGGAAGCTGGGGTTTGAGAGCCGCGAGTGTCCGGTGTAGTTCGTGGGGTCATGTGATACGCATCTAGTTTTCTATCAGGAGTCAGTGAGTCGACTCTGCTGCCACCGCGCTCGGACATTGAGCTGGATTCGCTCCCGCTGCGCTCGCGCCTACCATAGCCTTGATGGTGATAGCTACGTAGCATGCTCATCGTCTGCGGGTCCACCAGTGGTTTGGTGTAGTCTACGCTCTCGTCTATGCCTAATCTCTTTAGAATACTGGAGCCGATAGGTGCGTGAGGAGCTGCGCCGGGCATGCCGGGCATCGAGTGCCGCGATCGAGTGTCGAAACTTTTTTCAATAAGTTGTTCAATGGCGTTAAGAACGGATGGTGAGGAACTCTTGTCGTTGCTACCATTTGGGTCTTTGGAACTTGGCGAAGAATCGTTGGCTAAAGAAGGCGACCGGTGATGTCCAGAGCCAGGTGATGGCAATTCTTCATTGCTTTTCCGTCCATCTCGGCCGGTCGGAGTGATGTGACCAGATCCATCAGGTGGGATTATGTTGTTGGACATAAGCGCACTCTTCAGAAAGTTCCTTTGACTATTGGACATGGGTGCGCCTATACACTGTCTGATGTGCTCGACAAACACGGCAGTTTCGATTTTGTCGCCACATTTCTCACACGTGATTCGGCTTCCGGTGCCAAAATCTCTAATAGGTTTTCCCATCGGAACACCATTGCCGTCACCATTTTTGAACTCGTGTTGTGCTCTTTCTAGTTCGAGAAGTTTCCTAACCGGTAGAGATTTCTTTCGTTTTTCTCTGGTCTGGCGTCGCCTTCCCCCGCTTTCAGTAATAGATCTCATGATGTGTTCTTTGTAATGTGAGTTTTTAACCATGTGATTGCTCAATTCCTTCAAGGAGCTAAATGCTTGGTCGCATACCTTACAAGTAAGAACAGCGCTGACGTGGCTGCTGGTGCTGGTTGGCGGGGTGGCATTGGTGCCTCCAGGTGGGTTTGAGCTAGGCCCTCCGCCCTTGGATTCATCTGAAGACTTCCAAGAAATTATCTGCTCCTGTGATATGATGTTCGTATAATGTTGAGTGCGTTGCATGTGGCTGGTCATCTCAGCCAGTGAACGGAAACTCTCAGCACACCACATACACTTCAGAATCTGTCGCGTTTGTTCGGCACCTTTTCCCAGCCATACGTCTTGGCCTCGGACTAGCTTTCTGGGAATGGGCATGTTTTCTTTGATCAACATGTTCAGATCGTTTTGGTTCGGTTTTGATGAACTGCTAGAAGATAGTGAATGGTGAGACTGTGTCGACGGAGAACTCGACGGTGGGTGTAGAGATGACGGCAAAGAAGCGCCTGTAGACGTTGGTACAGGAACATTCACTCCACAATGTTTAGCTTCTTTCATGTGAACAGTCAGTTCTGCTAGCGAATTGAAGCTTTTCTTGCACCAGACGCATTTCAGGACATCTTTAGTTTGGTCAGCACCCTTGTTCAACCAGTGGGACTGCCAAGCAGAGTGACGAGCGGCAGCGTTAGGTGCTAGTCCTGCTCCCAGAGCTGCACTTTGAACTGATCTGAAAAGTTCCTCTCCACCCAATCGACTTAGTTCACTCATCTTTTCCAGTGCTTTGGTAGCGTCGTTAGGAGACGGCCCTCCATGTTTCATTTTACCATTCCAATCACCAGGAACACCTCCTTTAGGTGACAGCTGCTGGCTGGCAGCGGCCACGGCGGCTGCAAAGTAAGGCAAGTGAGGTGCCACAGGCGTCGACCACGGAGACGGGTTAGGTTTGAACTCAGACGGTCTGGAGCTTTTCCTACTAGGAACGGGTGATGGTGACTCTGCTGGGCCCCTCTTTCTAGTGCCCGTGGATAAATCCAATGGACCGTTTTCATTTTTGCTAAGATTGACGGCGTCGTCGTTATCGTCCACGTCATCATCGTCTTGCGGCGGAGACTCACTGCGTCGCCGGCTGAAGTCGAGGATTGCGTTAGATCGGTCGGGGTCGGTCATGTCCTCGTGGCAGGACATGAGCAGTCGCTGCTGCGCGGCGGCAGCAGCGGCAGCGCCGAGGTAGGCGGCCACGGCAGCGGAGTGTGGTGGCAGCAAGGCAGCGGGGAGGGCGGCGGTCAGCGCGGCAGGGAGGGGCAGGCCCACGCCCGCGCCGCTGCGGCCCGAGTACACCGAGTCATTGGACGGACAGCGCGGCGCCCCCGACGACTCCCGCGACAGACATCTCGGGCTCTCCCTGCGGACAAAGATGACAACGTCAGACCCAAGTTGACCGCAGTAATTCAATTAACCGCCACTTTCCATCAGGCGTGCTGGTTGTCGTTCCTAAACCGGTTACCGGCATTTGAATATCGACAGTAAACAAAACGAATGCACGTTTTTTTATTGCCCCTCTAATAGATTAATGGCTCGTTTGTGAATATTAAACAGACGCTAATAAGTTAAGTCATTGAATTTGAATTTCGAAAAGCTTACATTACCTACTGACAGCATTATGTGTTTCCGATAAAGTTCTCTAATGGATATTATATTTCTTGGTCATCTTACTTTTGCCTATAGGTATTGTTATTTGTATTAAGTGTAGGTACCTATATTGTTCGAGAATCAAATTTTATTTGTTTCATAGAATGTGAGTTCTATGCAAATTCAAGTTGGATGTGCAAATAGGTCAAGTCATCAAGGATATATGAAGAACCACAAAGATAATTGACAAATAAATAATGACCGTAATAAAACTACGCAATCAACATTTATTGTTACACAGATATATTATGCACTAAAACATTATCAATACAAATTATTCATAGAATCAAGATAGTAATCTTGAGATAAATAAACAGATAGGTAAGGTAACTAAGGTATGACTTAAATTGTGCTGTGCACGATAATTACAGGTAAATAGATAAACTCTTTATTGATAGCACAATATAATTTGAAACAAATAATTGAAACTATAGATACCTAGATAAGTACTTATACTTAATATTTTATACAGAAACTAAAACTAAGATGAAAAACTCGAGTCCGCCGCAAACGAAGATGTTAAGTTATCGAAACAGTGTTAATAAAAACAGATAAAATTGGTATTATAATAATTTGATTATATTCCGAAATAATATTTTACATAATAAAACTTTATTGTTTATGAACTAATTAATATTCGTGATGTGCGAGACAGAGTATCTTTGCAACCAAATTATTTAAATAGAAATCCATGTCAAGTTTTTTTAAAATTTTTGATTTAATATTATTGCAAAATTAAATAATGCTTTGTTGGACAATCAGTACCAAATATTAAGTCATCAGGTGTTTGAAAATAAAATAAAACTCACACTAAACTGCATCGTAAAAATAGTGAAGTTGGTACCTTAAACTGCCTCACGTTAAATTGAAAGAAAATAATTTTTAATAGTAATAAAATGTCATAGATTCAGGATGAAAATGCATAATGAAAACCATTGGAAAGTAAGTGACTTGGAAGTTATATCGCGTCCACTTGGAACAAACATACACGTCTCAATAAGTAAAAAAAGTTGATGAAAGAAACAACGGAAGTAAGAATTCGTGGTAGAATAAGGATAAAACTGTTGAAGTCGAAATAATAAAAATCATGATGAACAACTCAAAAAACAATAGAACACTTGAACAAATAAACACATACCTCATGTGGTCGGTCTCCACGATCATTTTCGATAAAATCTCAAAATAGTCCAGTTTGTGAGAGCGAAAGAACGCTCGGATCCATCAAAGTAACACTTTACATTAGAAACACTGAAAAGACTGCAACAGTGACTTCCCAAAGATACTTGGAATTGTTTACACGTCGCGAAACACGCGGTGCGATGCCGGCGGTCGAGAGGGAAGTGCGCGGCGCCTGCGGCAGCGGCGGCGGTCCCGCGTCGAATGACACGCCGCGTGATTTACGACCCGCCTGCAGCGCCCCCGCCCCGCGCCGCCCCTCCGCCGAGCGAGACAGCACCACACATGAAGCACGACAGACAGAGACAGCCTTACGTATCAACTTCGAGGGGTGGCGCTGCGTAATGCAAGCGTGCGTGCGATGCGCGAGGTGGACATGCAGTGACGCTGACGGGCGATCGCTCCGCTGACAGGCGCCTGACACGACAGAGCTACTCCGCATGCTGACTCACTTTGTCAGACCAATGGAAGATGTACTGAGGATCCTTGACGTCCAATAGCCGCAATAGTTTATGGATGTAATGTAGGTACCTAGGTACTATTTAGAGAATAACTGTTTGCTTTCGTCGCGTCGGCCGCAAAGACGTCCTAGCTTAGCGAAGATTAGCGAACCGGGATGACGCTGACAAGGAAATGGCGCGTTAACAAAACGGCGAGACGAGTCCTTTTAACAAGTCAGGGACAGACAGGGGACGAGGACGGATTTACGCGTATCATGAACAGATTTCCTGCTCTGACAAAGGAAAATATTCTCGACCTTATTTTATTTTATTTTCACATCAGGATCGCCTTGTCGATGACAATGCAGATGTCACACAAGGGATCTATTAAATACAAATCTGGGTGGACCAAAAATAAATTCACAGACGAAAAATTTCTTGATTTGACAAAACAACAAAATTAATGTTGCTTTTTTATACAACTAAATGATGGAACAAGCCGATGGCCCACCTGATGTTAAGCTGTTTATAATATCAGCTGTTTGGTGTCCAAAGTCAGATGGATGCGGGCTAATCAATCACAGTTAGATATTGACAAGCATGGTATTCTCTTGTGGCTAAATTATACAAAAATGGTTTCTAGGTTTATGGCCATAATAATGCAAAAATGTTCTGGTAATAAACTGTATAGTGTAGATGTAGAACAAGAATATCTCGAGCTATCAAATCAGTATGATAATGACAACCTCTGATGATAGACGACACGATTTTATTGGTTGTTTTTAAAACCTACCTATCAGTCAGTTTTTGTGGGTGTTAACGCGCAATGCACATCAAACTTGGGTTTTGTGTCGTGGTATAGGGGACACTGACACCTTTGAATAAATTTGCAGTAAACGTGAATTTTAAAACCAGCCCAGATGTCATCCAAGCTATAAATACATGAAGTTTATGCACATCTATTGGATAGTGACCTTGTGTTTGTTTGTCGCTGATAAGTTACCTACTATGGTTTTAAAAACAGATAATTTACGATAGAGACTCGATTTAATTTCCAAGCTGACAATAATTGATAAAGAATTTTATCGGAATTTAGAACGTTCACTAGAATGTATGAAAACTCTTTATTGTACACCTTACAAACTAATAAAAGAAAAAAAAAATATGTAAATTACCAACAAATGACAAATTGTTTAGATCTCCTTTACTCCGAAATAAATGCAAAAATGCTGTATTTTAGTATTGCATCAATAATGCGATTGGTTATGATAAATGTGTTTTGATTTATTATTATTTATTTTATTTCCTTTGATGCAATATAGGTTACATTTATGATTATACGTGACCTGACATTATACGTTTTTTGGATACCACGTCAGACTTTGAACTAAGTAATATTCATTTAGCAAAAAAAAACAGGATATGAAAATCAATACAGATTTCTGTGATAAGTGGTATGCAAATGCGACCCAGATGACAATAATGTGGCTTTCTGAATGCGTCAGTCTTGCCTTATTAGCTGTTCCCTATAATATTGAAGTGATTGTAAATGAATCATTCAAAATTCTGATAAAGAGATCAATAAAAATATAGGTACCTACCTACTTGATATGATAATGCATCAAATATAAATCTTCGTCTAACTTTCGACTTACTACCAAAAATGTACGTAGAATCAGTCAATATAAAAATTACTTTTTGAAGTACTTACTTATAAAGTAGCATTTTAATTTTGATAGCACATATCTTTCTAGGTCACGCGGTGAGTACCTTAAAATGGATCTATCAAATAGTCAATGCGGTAATATAAATTCTATTGATGAAATTGTAGAGCTGACAGTAATAGACAGGACAAAAAATATTAGTCACATGCATAATAACTAAGACTAATAAAGAATAATAGCTAATAAAGATGATTGGCCTCCTTGCCATGACATGACAGCTTAATCGGAAATATCTTTGAAGGGAAGGTAGAAGGAAAGAGAGGAAGAGGAAGACCGCGTATTAGCTACATGAGCCAAGTGAAGGCGAAGATAGATGTCATGTCGTATAAGGACGTCAAGGAAGCTGCCCTGAAAAGAAGAACCTTGCGGGAAATGCATATGTTACACCGACAAGAGCATAGCTCTTAAATTAGAAGAAGAAGCATAATAATTATGCATCACATTATGCTTGATTGCTTAAATGGGTAGATGAAAACATTTTTTTGCAAATTAAACCGAACAAAAGAAAATAAACACAGAGAAAATTTACAATGGGCGGCCTTATCGCTGAAAGCGATATGATTATGTTAATGATTGAACATGATTATGCTATGTTTTTAACCCCCGACGCAAAAACGACGGGGTGTTATAAGGTTGACGTGTCTGTGTGTGTGTGCGTGTGTCTGTCTGAGGCAACGTAGCTCCCGAACGGATGCACCGACTTTGATTTAGTTTTTTGACATCTCCCTCAATATGGGTATCAAATGAAAGGGCTTGACTAGTAGAATACTATAAACTATGATTTTGAAATCAAATATGGCCACCACCACAAAATGGCGAATTATAAATTTTTTTACAACTTCCTCAATATGGATCAGTCTCAGTATGGATTTTTTTTTAAATTTTAATTACAGTGGGGCGATTCCAATCTGAAAGTTGAACTGCAAAGTTTTAAATCATGGTCATTTCATACTAACTCATAGTTATTCTGTGACTAAATAGTGACATTATAATGTCATTTGATTTGTTTTCGCGCATATTTTGCTGTCAAGTGTCTAAAAAGAATGTACGTGGTACAAAATTGTACCACGTGTCCTGAAGAAATTACACTGGGCAGTGAAATATAACTTGACAGCAAAAGATTGGAATACGGGGGCTTGTTGAATTGTAGCAATTCAGTTATTTTAAAAAATGACATTACGTGTCTAAGCTTGGGTGGCCTCAAACTCGGTCACCAATGTTGCCTCCTGCCTCATACAAATATACTTTACAGTGTAATTGAACAAATATTCTATAAATCCAAAATCTAAACAATAGACCCTCAGGCCGAAGCACTAAAGCTCGTAGACGTTATATGATTGATGAAGTCTCTTCACAGCAACTAATTGACATTGATGGAACAGCCAACGAACAAACGGAACTAACCTATCACTCGGTTATGAGAACTTTACCATCTTTACGTAGATTGAAATAGAGTCTAATTTTGATTGATTTGAAGATCGAAGATGGCAAATTTAAAGTGGTAATGACAATCGTACCTGACATATGGACGGATGTGAGATAAGACGCAGATTTTGTACTTTTGAAGGAAATGACAGATTTCTATTCTAATTTAGATTAGATTTTAATAATGTGAAAACATTGAATTTGAAGTTTTTGTTTATGTAAATACAATTTTAAATTTTACAACATTCTAAATAGTCATTGCAGTGTATTGTTTTTCTAAGAGAAATAAAATGCATGATTTACATTCAATAATTTGAATGCAATTTTTTGAATAAAAAAGAATCTTAAATATTTGCTGAGAGAATACTTTACACCATATTCAAATAATTATGTAAGTAGTTATTTATTAATGTACTTAATTATTTAATGTTTTAAATAATTAGGCATTCTAAATGATCCTAGTGATTTTATTGAATAAAGAAATTTTGAGTTTAACATCTAATCTAGATGATACAGTATCAGGGGCCACTTTTTACCCATGCACGGGACATTGCCTGGGACATGATATTGATGGAGTAGGCCCAGTACCGACACCATCCTCTCAGCAGCCTAGTTTCAATAAACACATACTAATTAAGATTGCTAAGGAAGTAGATAAGTTCAAATCGAAAACACCTGGCGTATGGCAAATACCATTAGAACTTATACCTACATTATGATAAACGACTGACATTCAAACACAATTAAAAAAAAAGCAAACAAACTAAAATTGAAGAAATAATAACTTTGGAGATACAAAACTGAAGCAACCGAATAGAAAACCTTTGAATTATAATATTATATTTATTAAGTTAATTTTGATGTCTTCAATATGACTGGCCTAATTTGGCGAGGGGCCGTGACGAGTGGAGGGAAGAGGAAGGGATAAAAAAATGTTGCGTAAAAAAAGTCCCGTATCGCACAAAGATCAATCAATAAAACAATTTAATTATCTATAATAACAAATTGACTGTCGTAGATACTGAAGGTTAATATAATTATTCTTACATCGTCATACTAAGTACAATAAGTAGGTAGGTAGAGTACCTAGTTACTAAGTAGAAAGCTGTTTTCACATGACTTTTTAGTGTTCCGGTTCAAGTTTTGGAAAACATGTATTTTCTATTTCACGCATTTGTGTCAACTCTTAAACTATAAATTATAGGTAATGTATCCGTTACGTACCTACTACCTACCTACTGCAGGATCGATGAACTGTCACAAAACATTTCAAGATCATTTAAGATACCTACCATAACTGTCACTACGCCATATCAATTCATTCCTCTTCCTCCCAACTCATTATTTGCCACAAAACAATCAAAACTCGACTTTATTACCTCGGTTTAAAAGTGGTAGCTGGTGTGTATGGAGTTTGGTGAATTGGCAGATGACAAGTGATCACGGGAAACAATGGGATCGTTAAAGTGGTCACGTGTGGAGTGATGGTCAGACCACCGCAATGTCAATAGCTGGAGAGTGCAATCCATCGAGAGGTGTGGGCGAATGAAGCCGTCCAATTGATCAGATAACGTGACAGAAATGCTTTTAGGTTTTGAATATACTCTGTTTTATGGCCAAAAGTTTCGACATATTGAAATAAAATTGAGTGTGTTTATATTATATGTTTACAGATCAGCCCTTCAAGCCAAGGTGATATTCAATCGCTGAAGAATAGGAAAAGAATGAATATGTATGGGATAGAAATTATATTTTCTAAACAATAAGCCTTCTTCTTCTCCTATTTATGGCCTCTGTCCGTCATTTTGATAGTCAAATTTCAATTTTCAACAAAGCAAGTTACTTCTACAAATGACAGAACTCGAATCAAACAATATGTCATAATGTGACCTTTCGACGTCTTGTTAGAGTCATTTTAAAATGACAACTTGGAGTAAAGAGTATGACGATATAACAATGAAAGTGGTAGAAAGAAAAACAAAAGAAAATCAACAAAATGACTTTCAATCAATCAGATTTTATCGGCGGCTTGATTGTTTTTTGGAAAAGAACTTTGCACTCATTGAGTTGATCAAGCGCGTGGCTTCGATACGAGGAGATTACAATCACGCGGAATATATAGGTTTTTACTAAGTGACCTGCAATGTGATATGGATAATTTATGACTAACAAAAAACAGGTGATTATACAAGGACTTTTTTCTCGTCTCTATGAGGAAATCAGAGCCAAATGCCTTGTTTTAAAATGTCAGATTAGTTTCCAGGACTACCACATTCAGTGACCATTTATTATCCCTTCCAGTGGGGGTTATTTTTACCTTTCCGCATTTAGTCAAGCGCGTTCAGCATTGTAAGGGTGCCCCTTGCTAGCGTAGAGCTTAGGATCATAGGGGTTGGGATTTCAACGTAGGTTTGATAACGTAATAAGCACTTCTGAAACTTCTGCTTACCTCTCAGCATTGGGATCCTGGATGAGCGTCGCGGGGATGCTGTGCTCGATGTCCCCCTCGGGTGCAGGAGACGGGGACGCGCGGGGGGCGGGGGACGCCGAGCGGGACGCCTCCCCCCGCTGCCGCTCGCCACGATCCTTCACGCTTCCTTCTGGGCTGGTGGCTTCTTCTGTGGACAAACAGAAACTGCTGTTAGATTTCGTATTTTGATCACCTTTTAAAGCTATTGGTAGAACTTGCCGCCAAGCAGTGATGCTCGCATTGCTGTGTTCCGGTTTGAAGGGTATGGGTGCCGGTGCTATTACAGGCACATGAGACTTACCACCTTTATGTCTTAGAGGCGCAGTGCAATGCATCACAGGGCAGGTCTTCAGTGGACCAGCTCAGTGAGGCAATGCATTGTTATAGGCCGAGGTAACCACTTAACATCAGATGGGCCATCGGCTTGCTCCAAAATTTAGTTGTATAAAAAAATTGGAAGAATTTTTCATGGATCAGGTGGTCTCATAAACGAATTCTTCAAGTTCTATCTATTCAAGATGATACAGCTTCAGAGGCTATTTTTTACCCATGGCCATGACATGACGCGCTTTTTAGTGCTTGAGATATGTATAAGATGGGGTAGGGTTGGGTTGCTTTTCTAAAAATAACCTACTTTAAACGTAATACCTAAAAAATATCTTAATCAAAACCTATTCAGTATTTTATCTCAATATGAGGTTTATGAACCTAAGTAAAATGTAGAGCTTATTTAATAGTAGGACGGAAAAAAAAAGTTCAAAAGTGGGTATTTACACCCGTAAATTCTAAATATCGATAACCCAGTCTGAAAAACCAAAAAGTGTAATCCTGACATCAATAATAAATTACACGATAACAAATTTGGAAAAATACTTATTAGTCCATTGCGCAAACATGTGATTAAATGATTGATTGGATTTGTAACCGCATCAATAATTCATACTTATCTACTGACATAATTCCGTGGATAATTCCTGCTAGATAACTAGTTACCTAGTGCAATGCCTGTGGCTTTACCCACCTTAATTCTAATTTATGTCATATTTAAGTTGTTTTTGATGCCATAGTTTCTACTGAAAAATGTACGTGGGTCAGATTTACCCCAAAAAGACTCTACTGCTCCGTTCCACAGCCGTTCAAGAAGATTCTTATTTCAAAAGTAACTTAACATAAACTTCTTGATTTGATGGCTAAAAGTAACTTAGAAAGCAAAGCCAAGATCGCAGATTATGCAGATCCACCGAATTAATAATATGCTTGTTTAAATACTATCTAGGGTCAATCTGACTCACGCAAGTAAGCAAGGGTTAAAACCAGATTTTGATGAAAAAGTACAAAATTCTATAAAAAGTCAGATTTGAAACTTTTATACATATACTTCGATAGTGGATCGATTTGCAGACCTAATTATAGTATTTGCGGACTAATTGTGACTCACAGTAAAGATATCTTGATTTTGGAAATGAGGTGACAAGTGTAATGAATGACTGACATGAAAGTCAAACTGTACAGCCCACCTATTCCAATCTTTTGCTGTCAAGTTGTATTTCACTGCCCAGTGTAATTTCTTCAGGTCGTGGTACAAAATTGTACCACGTGATCATTCTTTTTAGACACTTGACAGCAAATATGCGCGAAAACAAATCAAATGACATCATAATGTCACTATTTAGTCACAGAATAACTATGAGTTAGTGTGAACTGACCATGATTTAAAACTTTGCAGTTCAACTTGCAACTTGCAACAGTTGCAGAGATTGGAATCGCCCCGCAGAAAGATTTGAAAGAATAAAGGTAAGAAAGAACTAAAGTTTGATTTAGCAAAATACCTCGTTTGGAACTTCAATAACAACAAAAATAAGTAAAATAAAATAAACAAATAATAAATATTCATCGGCATTTTACACAACCCCAAACTAACTGTTACTAATACTTGTAAATCCGTAGCGGTATATTTTTAAAAAATCTGTTTAAAAGTCAAAGCCAATAATTGTTATATTATATAAAATCACAAGAATCATTTAGAATCACAAGGTAATCTAAGCCTAGCAATTATGAAACTAATAAACTTTAGGAAAAAAACTTGCATGTTTTAGGTGACCATGTCAATCGTCAGTGCAAGACTGAGCCAACTTAAACCCTATGGCGACACAACTACTAATCAAAAAGACATACGACAAAATGATTCAAAGCCTTGAATTGCGTTGTGTGCTCATGAAACGGCCACCGTCACATCACAACCGTTAGATACGTTTCGTAATATATCTCCGATGGCAAACCTTACTTAGGTACATGGAAACTATTTTCGACTTCTGTGGTGAAACTAGTCTTTCTTGATTTACAGACTGAGATGCAGCTGTTTCTGGTTTGATTCTTGCACTCAGACAACTAATCTGCAAATATTTGATTCTAAGTCTGGAGTGAATATGTGTGTGTGTGTCCATGAGGTACTATTTGAAAATTCTGATTGATACATCACAGGGAATTCTAGAGTTACTGTAGGGTTGGCTATTTACTAACTTTCTTTAGAAAAATTGAGTTGTTGCATAATGACTGGCATTTAGATGTTTATGTTTTTTCTACTGAGTTTTCTGATAATGGCCGCCAACTAACGGCCACCGTTTTTAGCAAAACCAGACCTAGCCCCAAAACAACAGCGCAGACTGTTCGATTACTAAAAAACCGTAACCGGATAGCCGAAAATCGCGGGCCGGTGTGGTCCGCTTATTTCACTGCCCACTGAGCCGAGATCCGCGCTAATTGATTAAAACGCAGCGTGTCAATCGCCGGGGCAAAGATGCTAGAACGGGAGCTGGTGGTTAGTTCCCTACATCGGCTTATTTCAGAAATTTCGTGCGTTTTCCCCCTGCGAAGGGGATTTCTGGACTTGTCCAGAAATCTTCTTAGCGTGCCCTGCGAACACCGGCAGGGGTTTTTTAGACAAAATGGCCAGATATCCCTTGATGGGTTCATTTACACCGTTAATGCTCATATCTAAAACTTTTACAGTTTCACCTAGAATTGCCTCTCACACAAATGATCAATGATTCTTACCAATAAGCCCGTCTCAACGCTGCGAAGCAAAAATAACCAAAGAAGAAATGTTAAACGTCGTATAGCAACGTGAGAGTGATACGGTTGAGAGGTGGCTAAGTAATGATCAACGATTAGGTATTTGTTAAATAAGACCGTTAAATACTACACTGTTCACATTTTTATGGATTGGGTTGAAATGGAACAAATACCTATTGGGATGTAAAATCTTGGGATGAAAAGAGAATCACTTGTTAAAAACTATCATGGCTTTTGTCAGTTAAGACACGTGAATTTCGCGCATGCAACTGTTTCTTTTACACCACAATAGAGTACATTAATAATATTTTAAATATTAACGAATGGCTAAGTTTAAAAAAGAAAAAAAATAAAAAATAAAAATCTGAAAAAAAAAATGAAAATTTTGATCTCTGAAAAAAGTAAAAAATAGTTGAGCATAGAGGCGCACAACCGCACCAAGATACAGATTTGTCCTAAGTAAAATCCTTCACTAAATCAATAGTAGTACAACCAACTCTTTGTATCTACTACTAAGAGGTACAAAACCCGGCGAGCTCTCTGACTATGCCTCCGGGCTTGCAACGATGCACCCAAAGCTTCAAAGACCTGCGTCTGACCGGCAATGCTCGCTGACGTGTGCCAGTGTGGTGATAGGACAAGTTGAACGGACAAAGGTACGAACTGACCAATCGGAATTAGATGTTATGACGTTTCATAACGTGCAGTTGAATGGTGCGGCGGAGGATAATGAGATATTATAGATAACTAGCAGTTACCCGCGACTTCGTACGCGTCTAGTTTCCGTGTACATTATATTATCTGTGCGTGTACCGAGCGGATACTTCTTTGAGAAACTTGACATTACACCTCATTACACCGAACTCGTACCTACTCGAATGTCAAACGCTAGTCGTTAGACCAAAGAGGTAGTACTACGCCCTGTCAAACTGACGTGACATGACATGACAATGAAATCCTCTTGCCAATTGGCGCTGCTAATCCTTTTCGTTCATTTTATCCTGTAGATCCTGTTAATTTTTCGGGATAAAAAGTAGCCTATATGTTAATCCAGGTTACGAACTATATATATGCCAAGTTTCATCCAAGTTGGTTCAGTAGTTTTGACGTGATTGAAACACAAGCATCCAAACATCCAAACATCTAAACATCCAAACATCTAAACTTTCGCATTTATAATATTAGTAAGATAAGATTTGTTATGATGTGCCCAAAATTGTGTTACTAAGATCTAGGTGCCCATATTTTGTAATCATGTGAGAAATTTTATCTATGTCTAGGTATCAAAACTGAAATAAAAAAAGCAAAGTTAAAATTTGATAAAAAAATCTAAATTAAAAAAGAATCCAGTTTTGTTGGCGACTGTACACTGACGTTGATACTTAAAATCAGCACTTTACAAGTACTTTCAAAAGCCTGACTGGTCAGAAATCAAGAAAACAATGACCAAATCTCACCCAAACCGTGAAATGGATACGATGACCGATTACTATCGATTAAACCTTTGTTACTCGATTACTAGAATCAAAACCACGACGCTTTGTATCGATTGTATCGAGCCGCGACAAAATAGGTCGAATGACAATTTAACTCGATTTCTCGAGATCAATTTGGGTTTTAAGATAATCTTAATCAAACATCTTTTTGGTTTGTTAGTTTAATTTTACAGTTTTGTGGAACGTTTTATATCTTGGATGGAGAATGGATGGATTTTCGCGCTATTTAACTTTATCGATTGTGAAAGCTGGTTGCCCATTTACATTGGTATTTTTACACGTGACTTAAGATTAGATGCTCTCATTCAACTAACGGAAAAATAAAAGATTTTTTAATCGAGTCAAAAAACTTCAAAACTAGTTTCAGAACAAAATAACTGCAGGGGTATGCCAATCAAAGTTGAACTGCAAAGTTGAACTGCAAAGTTTTAAATCATGGTCAGTTCATACTAACTCATAGTTATTCTGTGACTAAATAGTGACATTATGACGTCATTTGATGTGTTTTCGCGCATATTTTGCTGTCAAGTGTCTAAAAAGAATGATCACGTGGTACAAAATTGTACCACGTGACCTGAAGAAATTACACTGGGCAGTGAAATATAGCTTGACAGCAAAAGATTGGCATACGGGGGCTGGGTTTTAAATAAGTTACTAAAACTAAGTGTTTTGGACTCTGTGATTGATTAAGGGCTGACTAAGGGAATTTCTGGACAAAAAATCCAGGAATCCCCTTCGCAGGGGCAACACGCAGGAATAAGCCATTGATTAGCTAAATGAAGATGGTAATATTCTTCAGTTCTGTTAGATCGGAAGGTCATGAAAAAACACTTCGTGAAAAAATCTTCCTCCAAAAAGTTTTCTAATTTTTTATTTCGATGTTTACATAAAAATAATAACACAATAAAAAAGTTTTTGAGTTCAGTGGCAAGTAACTGTGTGTAGACAACTCCTGCCCCCGTATTCCAATCTTTTGCTGTCAAGTTGTATTTCACTGCCCAGTGTAATTTCTTCAGGTCACGTGGTACAATTTTGTACCACGTGATCATTCTTTTTATACAGCAAAATATGCGCGAAAACCAATTAAATGACATCATAATGTCACTATTTAGTCACAGAATAACTATGAGTTAGTATGAACTGACCATGATTTAAAACTTTGCCGTTCAACTTTGCAGTTCAACTGAGATTGGAATACCCCTGCTGAAATATTCATGGGGTTGGGATTGGACATAAAAAAACAGCTTTTCCATACATTTTTGCTGAGTATTGCATTTTGTATTGAACAGTTGATTTTTTCCCCTCGACTATGAATTCCAGAATTACTACCTACTAGTAGCACTATTTGCTTAGTTGTCGACGCTTACTTATCTAACCTACCTATTCAGCGGGTATCCGATGATCGATTGAGGGTGGTTACCTGTCAGATAACGCCTAATTTCGCAATGACGGTTATCCTGATAGCACTAGTTATCAGCATTGGAAATTCATTGCGAGTTTGTTAGAAATGTCACTCAAAGAAACGGAGTGCCTAGTTGTACTATTAATGTTTTAGCCTCAATGTTGGTTAAAAAGCGACGATAGAGGCCTTGAGGAGGCCTAAAAATTCCGTCACCATACCAGAGTTGGCCCACTAACTAATATACGAACGAACGATTCGCTTAATTTAGTAACAAAGTCATTTTGAACCAAACATTTTTTAAGATTTCTAGATAAGTACCTACTCAATACTTTATTGCTATCACAAAATTAAGATTCACGTTTAAAGATATTCATAAATAAATAAATATTCATGGACATTTCACACGACGCCCTCTAGTCCCAAACTAAGCAAAGCTATATGGGAACTAGATGCTGATAGAATACTTATATACTTTTTTTTTTGTAAATACATACTTGTAATACATAGTAACACCCAGACATAGAACAAACACCTATGTTTGCCACACACAAATGTTTGTTCTTGGTGGGGATCAAACCCACGACCCACAGCACGGAAGGCAGAGCTATACCGACTGAGCTGTGACGCCTGTCAAATAAGTAAGTAGGTAGGCAATCAATAAGTAAAATGAAATTCAAGAATTCCGAAACCAGTGCTAGAGTTTACCTATATCTACATTAGCTAGCACACGTGTTTAATAACGTTTATCTGATGCTTAAATAAATAGTTTTAATATAGGATTCCATACATACAATATGTATAAAATCAAAAAAGTATTTGTCTGTCTGTTTGTTCGAATTAATTAAAACTCGCAGAGATCCCACCCAACCCAAAGCTTATAATTTTGTTTGATTTTTATAATGAAAATAACTATCTTTTATAGAATAAAAATTATAATAATGCTTAGTGGAGTTATTCGAGTTTCATGCTCCGATTGTTTCAGTTAAGACTTTGATACTTCGTAGGTACTAATCAAACACTAAAACAAAGCAAGGTACCTTCACTAGTACATAAATAATACCTATTCATGCCTCTCAGATATGAACCTTCTAAAACAGACAAACATTCAAAGTTTTCATTCAATCAGTTCGTTCAATTTCCTTGTTCCATCTCGCAGCATTCAGGAGGTAAGCACTAGTTACTGACGTCATCGAAAGTTTATTTACCGAAGTTATTATTGCCCGGTGACCCGTGTTACAACTCCTGGTTCAACTATGCCAGACATGTAGGTACCTACATGTCTGGCATAGTTGAACCAGGAGTACACTACACGGTACCTAATGCAAAATTAGTAAGAATAAGCAGTTTTTTTACATATCTAAAAACTTTTTATACTTCGGTTTTTTCTTGTGTGTAATCTCTAAAACTTTTGATTCAAAAAATTATATTTTCAAAAATATTAAAAATTAATAACGTTAAAACATATGTGGTAAGACTTACATCACAAGTGAAAATGTAAGTTAACTTTTTTATAAGCTAATACAATGTTTTTTATTTGAATTATAATTTAAACTGAATAAATTTTTAGTACTTATCATAAAACATTTTTAGCACTGACATACTTAAAGAAAAAAAGAAGAAGAGATCGCTCATAGCGATAAGGCCGCCCATTGTACTTCGCTTTAATATAGAACTATGTCTAATATCTAATTTCCGGTGCAGTACAATAAAGAGTTTTCTATCTAGGTATCTATCTATATTCACAAATAAATACATTCTGCACAAACCAATGCTAAGGGCACTGTTATCGTCCTGGAGTCGTCTCGATATCGTCCCTCGACCAGCACAATGCACTTCTTGTACTCTACATTTGAATACTGAAGAATATTGTTATTTATAAATCAAAGTTGATTGATGGTCTCAATATCACAAAAATTAAATAAAATAGGCTCTCGATTATTGAGCCAGTTAGGCTGCAAGCGCACTTCAACGGACTTTTGTAATCTAACACAACGGCAGAAAAGTACCTACGAACTCGATTCGACAAACACGTTTTTCCCCCGTGACAATACTGCTTGGCACTACCAGTAGTACTATAGGATTTATTCCCCATGACACTACTAGGAAGACAGTTTTTTTTTTGTGAAAAAGTAAGATTGATGGCCCACCTGATGTGAAACGGAGCACTGCAGTTGTATCATACCGATACAAAATACTAGAGCAGGTTTTACCATAATGTGTGTGTTTCATCTTATTCGTAGCACGTCGTGTATCGTGTTAAAAAATATGCATAATTCATTCCCAAATTATCCAAACAAATTGGACAAGCTCGTTATCATCCTTATCATTCAATCGTTTATTTCACCATCGAAAGACGCTCGCGTGATCCAAAACGGAGTACCGGTTTGGTGGCTTAAAAACCGACTGCCGACTTTTAGCAGAGTTGAAATGCCAATAAAATCTTGTCCGTGAAATGTCTATCATGATTTAAGCTAATGAGTAAAATATAACGTATATAAGTTAAACGTATAACAGCTTGAGAGTGATTCAGTTGAGAGACTTTGAATTTTGACTTTGACTTTGACTTAGAGATGGCTAAGTAAGATGATCAACCATTTTTTCATTAGTAAGACTGTTATTATTGTAAATGGAATAGATTTTAGTCCAGATTGCTTATCTACTTAGTATAACAAAAAATAAAACTGGGTCCACGATAAAAAAAAACAATGACAAGGACATACGGCAAAATCAACGACAATACAAAAACAAATATGTTAGAATTCAAAACACAAGGCATTATGAGGTAATAAACATTATAATTTACGATCACTGATATAGTATCGCCGTAATTATCTATAACTGACGATTTATCGCCCCCATGGCTAACCTATGCTATTTTTAATCGCTAATCGCTACTGCTAAAGTTTAGAATGCAGTAGGTACATGACAAAGTAAATTATTTAGGCTTATTCTAGAAATCCCCCGCGTGTTGCCCCTGCGAAGGGGATTTCTGGACTTTTTATTATTTGAACATTATTACACACTTGTTCTAAATATTGTTCAAAATCATAAACCATTAAGCAACTTTTTAATATAATTTTATAAATGAAGATACTTATCTAGAATTTTATTGTAGTTAAAAATTGCTCGATAACTTTGTTTTTTTTTCAGAGCAAGTAAATCACTCTGTTTTAAATCAAACTGTGTGTTGTTTTGACTAAAAGAGTAACTACCCACCTATTAGTTAATATAACACCCATGAATAAACACTTGCCTAACAATTTACACCATAAAATAACACTTATTTAAACCTAAAATAACACTTAGCTGCCTATACCCATATCTTTAGTTGCACTGCATGACCGGTAGTATCTACAAGATACGCTCTGGCTGGAGGCTCGTAAAATGCCAGATACCGAGTTTTGCAAGACGCCACTGATAGTGGAGCTAACAGAAGGATAGATTAGCTTTAGGTAGTAAAATATAAATAATAATGTTCTTTTTGTGCAGTTTTTGATAAAATAAGCGCCAACATAAAACAGCAAAATTGTACCTAATTTAATTATCTATCTTATGATCGATCATTTAAACCTTTTTCATGGTTATTTTTACCTAATACTAGACTAATATATAAATAATAAAATTATTTTAATTCATATTAAATCTAAAATACATATCTTCATTAATACTCACATATTTATTTATTTTCTTAATTTTTTATAATACAAGTAACTATAAAAAAACATAAGTAATTATAATTAATAAGCAATCAAAAAATATAGCCAAACAAAATCTGTGTCATCTGCTTACGCTCTATAAAAACACATATATTCACAAAACAATAACATAAACAATCAAACCATCATGTTGCTTCTACAAATGACAGAACTCAAATCCAACTAACTTTTCATGAACGAACGTAGAAATACATGCAGTGTATATCTGTCACTGTGACGTCACTTCTATCGACGCTCGAAGCTATAACCCTACAAAATAGAAGTGTATGTGTCAAAATCAACCACTAAATTCAAACTCTAATTACAACGTGAAAATCCACACTTTGCTTCCCCAAATCTGTCTAAGCGTCGACGTTCACTTGTTGCGTCCCGTGACGTCGCAAATGATTCGTCATTGTCGCTGCTATGCTGAATTTAGAGGCTTTAGGGAGAACGCAAACCAAAGACAAAACGTCTTGTCGAACAGTTAGTGATGTGAAACTTCTCAGTAAAACTTTTTTAGTTACGATATGCTTCTTTTTATTTGCTGTTTTCGTTACTTGCTTATTTAATGAGAATCATCCTAAGTACTTAATAATATTATTAAGTACACTACATAATTACTTTATATTCTTATTTATTAAAAAAGCACAGTTCATTCTCTAGGTATATGCGTATAAAGCAATGTTTAATAGGTAGGTACTAAACAATGCTATAATAGATAGGTAAACATAATTTTATGCATGCGTCGTGTCAATTGATGTGAATTTCGTTACAACGAAAACAGCATATGACGAGGAAGCATTCATCATATGCTGTTTTCGTTATAACAGAAAATTTATTTTCACGTCACTAAGTACGCGACAAAACAGTTTTGTCGATAGATGTGCGTTGGCCCTTACGGGGAAGTATTTGCACGAGTGATTTTGACGTTCTGAGCAGTGTTTTTTTATGAAAAAAGTAATGGAACAAGTAGATGGCCCACCTAATGTTAAGTGGTTACCTCTGCCTATGACAAAGTATTATCTCATGACTGTAAAACACAGACATGTAACACTTCAGAACATCGCCAAAAGTTTCATATGCTATGCATGAACTACAAACGACTACGTCATTTTTGTAGTGTATGGAAGTGCCTATAACTACCCCTTTAGACATCTTCAAGGATACCTGCCATAGACGTTGATGCAATTGCCGTTGTAATCGCTCGACTTTAGTTAGTTTTTTTCAGTCTACATTTTTGTGTTGGAAAATACGTGCGTATTTCATTCAGATCTCGCCAATATTCTGCTCGTTTCAGTTATAACAGAACCAAAACCACAGAATGGAAAGCCGAAAGCCCAAACTGCTGGAATATAAAGTGCCAGCAACAAGTAACAATTCGTCGCTGTCAGTAGCCCGCCTATGCTGGATTAGGGCCCGCTCGCTTCCTGAGGGGCTCCGGGCCTTGCAAATATGCGAAGATAGCCTACGGTGCCATCAGTAATAGAAAATTATTAAATATATTGAGTTATTCTACCTTTTCGCTAGACATAATGGGCGAGTATACATTTTGGAAAATCAGATAAAATTCTACGAGAGATAGAAAAAATTAAAAGAGAAAAAAATTTAGGCCGTTTTTTTAAGCTTTCCAAGTTTATAAGTACCTATTAAGTTTAATTAACGAGTAGAAATCTAATGACACAGTGATATAGCTGATAATCACAAGCTACACAAAATAAAAAGGTACGAGGCATTTATTTTTAGCGATGTTTTAAGCTTATCCGCCGAACACTCAACAACCCAGCGATAAGCCGGTAATTATATATCACGTGAATATCGGTAATATCGCAAAATATCAATCAATGTCAGAGCTTAAATTAATATGGCGAGAATCGAGTGTCGCGGCCATCCATCAAAGACTGATTGATTGGTGTTGTCAGTCACCGAAACAAAATCTAGCATCCATCATTATCAGAGAGGTATTTAGGGCGCAGGCCCTACATATACCATAGTATACATTGCTTATTAATTTACCAGAGTTGAGTGGTTTTTATACATCAAATTTTTTATCCCAAACACAAATTCCAAAATTTACTAAAAACTTTACACCTGTAGGTAAATTCATAAATTCGGCTGGTAATGTATGTGTTATAGAGTAAAGGACCAGACAGACAATAAATTTAAACTTATTGATAAAATCACTGTCATTGTCTAGCCAATCAACCTTGATCAGTCAAAAAAGGTTCGTCGAATCATTAATTGAACAAAAAAACTGCTTCTAATGATGAAGTTCATACAAAGTGGAGCTCCTTGGGATGACATTGGTTGTGATTTAAAGCCAATTTACAATATAAAAACCTACGTTTGTCTGTCTACAGAAACAAAAAGGTTTATAAGTCTACGTGAGATTTATAGAAAAGACAAAAAAATCAATACGACACTTAGGTATATATCAGCTTTGTTATGAACGAGCTAATCTGCACTCGACTGACAGCTTGCGTCCTGGAGACTGATTCGTTTATAGAAAACAGTACGAAAGCAGAAGTCTACACGCAAATAGCAGAGGACACGGACAAAAGCTAGTCGTTGACAATAAGTCGTAGCTTGATGAACTAACAACTTAGTCTTTGTTTTTGTTTGTGCAGACTGTAGAGTATTTTTATTCAAATGCTTATAGTGGAAAATGGCAGCAAAAAAAGTAAATAAAACCGGCTTCGGATGATGGCGCTGAACTAGTTGTTTTCGTTATAGTTTTGTTTGTGTTGGTGGTCCAAATAATTTAAACTTTGATATATATACTTTTGAACTTAAGATAACCTATGACATAAATACTTTCTTGATTTTTTTACGACTAAATAATTATGCACAAGCGTGGGTTCCATTGCAAATAATGTCAAATTTTAGAAAAATATTAGTCGTAAAAATAAACGTTTAATTTATATTTAGTGCAAATTCTTATCTGTTTACGATAATATTATAATTTACGAAAATGTCTTCTGTTTGATGCTAAATTGTTAAACTTTATGCATATTCATAGTAGAACATTATAACACACACTGTATTTAAATTATGTACAGCCTCGGGGGCAACTTTACAATCGTAATTTATGTTGATTTTGAGATGGACAAGTATTAACCAGCACTTCACCATGCTATTTACTTGGTCGACTTACCATAGTAGGCAATTAATTAAACGCACTTTGTATGTTTTTGCAATTTTCGGCTGAAATTACCGTTCAACACGTAGGGAATAATTTGCCTGTTCAGACAAAATCATCAAACAAAATCTAAAAAATTGTAGACAATGGTGTAATGGTAGGTATGACTTTCCGGAGAAATCCATCGTCGACTTCATCATCACATACCATTCAGTGAGAATGTAGCCAAAGAGCAATCTCTCTTATATAAAAAAAATCGTCATGTTTAACCCTAAAATGCTCGCGTCACTTCCAGTCGGCTTGATACCCAGAGGGACGGCTTACACCGTCGAGAGAAATCCGTACATCGGCCGTCCGGCCAAGCCGATCCGTACACGTCACTACACGACGCGCAGACATCATTTTCATTAGTGGCGAGACACCGATCCATTTGTACTAATGCTCGAATAGACGTACAAATACGTAAACGTTGATACCCGTCCGTCTTTCTATTGTTACTAATGCTTTGGAAAGACGACTCAGTATACAATCTTCTGGGCTTTTGGTTGATTGAAATTTATAGAGGTTTTTATATATAGATTTAGAATAATAAATACGTTATTTAGATAACGGTACTTTCTATCATCGTTTATTTTATATCACTTAATTAACCTTTTGATATATAAGATTTTATGTCAGCGGAAAGCCAAGATGCTCCTTATATTCATAAATTGCATTATCATTCAAAACGTCAAATATCAGGTCATTACAAAATACATTACCCGATTCTTGTATTTAATAATATTGTTTTCAAATAAAATATTAACAACGAATTGTTAATAAGTATTAATTTATTCCGAATAAAATTGTATAAATTAAAGCAGAAAAAATCTGTCAGTTGGCGTCAAAAAAGGAAATGACATTTGGCGGTAGCAAATAATGTCACATCAGGAATCAATGTAATAAAATTTGAAATTTATGATCTGTTTTGTAAAACAAACGTCTGGCATTCCGATATACTTTGGTTATTCAATCTTATTGTCTTCTAATGATGATAATGTAATCAATAAATATACATCTTTATGTCTTTTAACATTAGCATAAGAATGTTCACTTTCTAATGGCCTATGCATTAATAAAGAAATTTATTGTTTTACACGTTCCTTTTACAATATAAATTCGTGTATTTTATATACATTAATTTTGACGTAAGCATTCTTTTAAAAATATTTATTGTATGTATTAATTTGTATGGCAAAAAAATAAAAAATGTAGAAGCAGGGTTAAAATTCCTATCAATAAATTAATCATAAATCGATTAGTGAATATGTTAGATTTTTTTTGTTTAATTATTACAATTTGAATCGTTTCAAATCATTAAAAACTTTAGACTTCACTGTATTTTATTTAATTACCTGACTAATTTCGAATCAAAATGGAGGGTTATTTACAAATTGTCTAAAATTATACCTAGTAACTACGAGTATGTAATCAACGAAAAAAAAATCATTACTCCGAAACTGGACAGAAACCTATACTGTTAGGACAATCAATGTAGGTACAATTACTTAGTCGGAGTTCCGCATTGATTTATCTAGAGTCTGTTCTAAAAGTCCCATCAGCGGGTTCTGCGAGATGTGAGATAGCGCGGCTTTACTTGTAAGTACATGTGCTTGTACCTTGATACCTGTACTGATTGCAGAACACTCGAGTTTTTGTAGAATTGAAAAAAAAGTTGGCACTGTTTTAGGGTTAAGTATTTAAGAGCTTGCCAAAAATACCCATGGATAATCTCAGGTTAAGAAATTAAGTTTTCCAATTTTTGATAGCAAACAGACGGGTTAGAATGCTTTTGTAATCGTCTGATGATTGCTGACAGCGTTACAGTGTACTGTGCCTTGATCACGAATAAATGTGACAATCGTAAACGTATCGTAACGCTAGCGTATCCGAGATACACTGCGCGGCGACGCTACAACGTTCGGGCAGTCGAGCTGGCGTTGACGCGCAATATGACTCGAATACGTTAGGTTTACGTATCGCGGCGACTGTCAGATTTGTTAGTGATTACCCCTCTGGTGAGTGCAGAAGGCTCTCGACCATATCAAAATGGTTTTTGGGAACATCTTAACCTACTTTGGCAGTCGAATAGTTAAACCTTGGACTTGTCTAGCGCATTCAGGCTACTCCAGTCGCCAGCGTCAATAACCGAAGTTAGTATTCCCATTGCTGACGCTACATTTGATCCAATTGAACATGCAGTACCTGTTCTAACGCTCTTCGGCAAAGGGGCGGAGCTTCGTTTTGACCAATGATTTCTCTGCGTTCGGGCAAAACTAATTATACTGATTTATGCTCCCATTGTCCATTGTTGGATCTCGTACCGTATTCGTTCTGATGCTTGGCTAACAGTTTTTTTTATGCTGATGGTAATTAGCTGTGTTGTATTGGTTTCGAGATAAGCATTTTTTGTGTATTCATGTGTTTATTTGAGGAGAGTGACAACAGAAGTTGACAACAACTATAATGTACTATCGGCAAAATTTCCGCCTTACCACTTTTGAAACTGTTTCGCTTGCAAGCAGTTAGCTACCTGACCTCGCCTTTTTCTTTTGTCTTCTTATTTTGACCAACCAGAGATCTAAACATCTATTTATTTTTATGACGGCCCATTGTTTTCATAACTTTTACACCCGAAATAATTGGCTTCAATTGGTATTCAAAAATGAACGGCTAGTCAGTTTACAGGAAATGCGCCCTTAAGGTGGTAAGGCAGAACTTTTGCTGATGGTACATGCAGTAGATTAAAAAAACCCTGATTGAATCTTTAAGTTATCCAAAAACTTCTTATTTTTTTTACAATAAATGTGTTTTTTTGACAATGCGGCTAAAAGCACTGAAAATCGTGTAGAGTTACCTTTTGGTATCTACTATACAATTTACCGAGAATAATAATAATAGAATTTCCAGAAACACGATACGCAAATGTACCAAAATAAAAATTCATCCTGTGGTGTGCAAAAGCCTCATTTCATAGGCAGCCAAAAAAAAAGAACGTTGACAGGAAAACAAACAGTTACAAAAAGTCATTCCCGTCTGAGACGTAACAGAAATCGCGCGCGCTATCATTGCATTGTATATCAATAATGTATTCGTAAAAACAAAGCAATCCAGTTCAGCAAGTGAGCTGACTGTACCACTGTTTGCTGGCGGGCAATGCGAAAATGAACTTTAGCACTTTACGATAAGATTGTATAAGGCTTGGATACGTGTCGTCACTGTTATTATCATCATCTTGATTGGTTTTCATCCCATTCTTAAAACAATCAGTGAAATTATTTTAATAGCAAAACTAACCAGTTGTGTGGTTAATTTTAAATCTGGATCTTTTTTGTCCTATCAAAATATTAACTTGAAATCGTTCACAAAGTACTTTAGTTCGTGCCTTTTACCTACAGCTCCGTACAGCGACTTCTACAGCTGTCAGATTGAAACTTCACTGACAACACTATGATGTTCTCTGTGGGGGCATCTGCGTGCGCGCCGGTCGCATTCACCTGTCGCCCCCCGCGCGTGCAAGTGGGCGGGGCTTGGAATGCGAGCTTTTCGCGCTTTTTTCTTTACCTGTCAACTGCTCGGAATTCGGGTGCGATATTTTCTTTGGGTGGAATCCGAAGGCTGTACCGAGAGTTGAGATATTTATTCCCTGCGCTTGGATCGCGTTTTGGTTGTTTTGCGCGCGATTTATTGGATCCAATCCGGGTTCTTTTGGTCATTTTAAACGTTTGACCGTCATCACTCATTGAATTTCTTTCTTTGTTGATTTAAAAATGAACGATAAAACTCAAAAAAAAAAGCCTGAATGTGGTGCTTTTTGTGACCACCTACTTATAACTATTCTTCACTCATTATTCATCATTGCCAATCTGAACTCTTCTCTTGGCATTGGTTTTCTCATTTTCCCTCTGAACTATAATTAAACGATTTTAAGCCACCAACCTTCTACGACTTTTACCTACTATATTCTCGGTCCATAAGGTTAAAAAACAAGTGTTATTTGGGATGGAGCGACGTCACAAACATTGTGGTTCCAGCCATTATAAGTTTAAACAACAAAATTAAAAAAAAAACTTATCACGCCAACCACTTGCAACCCAGGTCCATCGAGCAAATTCATCATGTTTAACGAACGGTTTGAAGCGCGTTTAATCGCGTGTGCTTACCGATAAAGTATGTGGGTCACAGCATGGAATAGTGGGTAGGGTACTAGGGTACCTACTACGGTCAGGTGGTGACGGGCTATCACTCAAAAATAAACAGAAATATTAAATATATATAGAGTATAGGTGACGTAGTAAAAAGGTGTAGTAGTATTGATAACTAAATTTTTTTGCCGTTATGTTAGTATCATTGACTAGTATAATTGAAAGCACAAGTGACAGAACTTTTTTTCTTTAGTACCATTACCTACACAAAAGTAAAGATATTCCCCAATAATAACAAAAGGAAGAAATATATTTTAGAAATTTTTAACACACGTGGATAACGATTAACGTTTCAGTCGTGACTGTAGCGATTTTTGGAAAAGACGACATAATTACAAGATAAAAATGTCCTTCACTTTACCATTGATATTAATCGATTGTCGTTCATATCCAATCCTGCATTGGTATGCCAATCAAAGTTGAACTGCAAAGTTTTAAATCATGGTCAGTTCATACTAACTCATAGTTATTCTGTGACTAAATAGTGACATTATGACGTCATTTGATGTGTTTTCGCGCATATTTTGCTGTCAAGTGTCTAAAAAGAATTTACAAAAAAAAAAAAGAAATTACACTGGGCAGTGAAATATAACTTGACAGCAAAAGATTGGAATACGGGGGCTGTATGTCATAATAATTTAAGTCTCTTCTCTAAAATGAAGGTAACTTTTTTCTTTCATACCAAAATTAAAATAATAATGGACTAATAAATTTTACGAAATACTACTTTCAAACTAGTGAATTATTTAACAATTCAAGTATGTTACAAACATTTTGTGTAAGCTAAAAACTATGCCTACCTCAGAGGCATACAAGAGTCATTGCATCATTGCATTGGGATCGTAAGAATTTGTGCTTCTTCTGAAAAAATTTGGTTTTGTTTCTTACTGTTGTGTACCTACTACCTCTGAGAAACCTATAATTTTATATTGCTACACCTTTAACCAAATATACAAATAATACAAAATACGGGTTCAGGGTGCGGTGGAGTGGCTTCCGGCGAAGCAAGATTGATCGCCGTCCGCAATTATGAAAAATGATTTTATGATAGCGTTTATGTGATAAGCGACTGGCGTTATAGGTAGGTACATTATTACGAGATATCGTTGAGTAGGAGGTAAAGTGTTGCTACGCGACTGACAGGCAACGCATAGATGAAGCAATTGATCGGAAGATCGGTTGACCCAAAATATTTCAGTTTACGATAACAGTCAACCTAGACAGGATGTGGATCACAATATTGTAGGGCGTGGTGGATATTATAAAATATATAAAAAAAATAGATATCGAACAATAAACGCAAAGTCTTTTGTTCAATAAAATCATGAGGATCATTTAGAATCGTCTTACATAAGGTGATTCTAGATGCCAGTTGTACGCGACCTGGAAGAACGTCTTTTGTATTTTTTTTATACATTATAGACAAGCGTTTGCCCGCCATCTCACCTGATGGTAAGTGACGATGCGGTCGACGATGTAACACAATTGCATAGAAGAAACCTATTCACTCTCCTCTTGAAAACATTCAAATTGTAAGTGTTCGGAAACAGAAATACAAAGATATATACTAAAATGCTGTTCTAGTGTGGTGACATTTCATGTATCTAATGATTCTAATGCTTCAAGTGAAATGTATAATCACAGTTTGAGGTGATAAGAGAATTTATTTCCATCATATCCTTTTTTACAGATACACGTCAGTGTTTTTTTACTTAATACAATGGAATTCGCTACTCGTTCATAACTTGGGTCGGGTGCTCGGTCCGTGACTTTGTAGCACTATTGTCGAGCTTCGATTGTTGACCTCCACCTTTAAACTGCATGTGAAAGGCGCTTAATCTTTTAGTACTTATTAAAATTAAATGAAACTTATTATCAGACACGGATCAAAGAAAATTGTTATGTTTTTACAAAAAAGTTGTTAGAAGTGTAAATAAAATAAAAGTAGGTTCTTTTTCTAGTATTAATTTAGGGATTTGAGTGCTTCTCCTTTCATCCCAAAATTTTTCACCCTTATTTGTATTTATCCCCTTTCAACCCAAAACATATTCTCCTTTCTACCGAATCCATAAATGTGAGTCACAGTGTATTTTAAGTAGTAGGTAAGGTACAGAAACCATACCTAGGCAAAAGTTATTAAAATACAAAAAAAAATACATTTTATCACCTTCACGTGTGATTTTTTTAGTAAAGTAGTTTTTTTACAAAATTCACGTTTGGTTTTAACTGTTTTCAAATAATTTAAGCAGTTTGTATATTTATAATCAAGTAGGAAAGTAAACAAATTATTAATATGAAATAAAACTAATTTATTCTATAGACTAGCCTAGTTCTATTTACTATATTTATTTAAATCCAAATGACTCTTCTTAATTATAATCTAATAACAGATGATTGTCACTTTTAGATCACAATCTAGATTCTATTAGTAGGTAACAGTACCTATCTTCAGGAAGTCGGCCGATGACATATCTCGCACAGTTTGACCGTCACTTCTTATTATGTCATCTTTGTTTAATTATTTTGTGTAGATAATAACATTAATAACTGTCAAACTTAATTAATAATGTTTACTTTTTGTTAAAACAATATTATTTCGAAGTGACAATTTATTGCAGTGACAGTGTGTTGTATTAATATTAATAACTTTATAGCTAATTTGCAATATTGAATACTGTATTAATAGATGTAATTTTTCTCTATGAATAAGTAATTGATATTAATAATTTATACAAACGACAAACGTTTGACCGCAATCTCACCTGATAGTAAGTAATGATGCGGTATGTAGCACATTACCGTCTTTATTCAATGTTTAAGTGATTTTAAGCAAAATTCCTTTATTGAACACAAAACAGGACATAAACAAAAGACAGAAATAGATGACATGTACAAAGGCGAGCTTAACCCCAACAAGACTTTTCTTCCAGCAAAACTTTGAGGCTAGAGAGAGGTGACTATTAGAGGTAGGTCCGTGTACATACAAAGTTTATAACGGAGATTCGATACTTACTAAATCCTTTTCATTATCATGTCGAAATAATTAAAAATAATATACCTAGCTAGAATGAATATGAAGGTACGTAAATAATTTAAAAATTTAATAAATAATAGGCGGGAGGCTGTGCAAAAACCTTTAGTGATGCCAAAACCAAGGTTAGAACTTTTTAAGCGGAATTGTGTTTTCATGTCATGTAAAATATATAATCATTTGCCTAGGTCAATTTTAGAGTTGCAGGGAAATTTATTTAATAAAGTTTTAAGAAACTGGCTAATAGATAACAGTTTTTATTCAATTAGTGAGTTTTTGAAGTCTAAGTTTTGACATTTCACCTACATAGACCTAACATTATTTGTATGTTATCTGACAAATAACTGAATGTGCTGAATAATATTATTTTTAAAACACCTGTATACTGTACCTACCTACCATGTTCACTGCAAATAAAAATCTTTATCTTTAACTTTAAAAATTCAAACATCTCTCATTATTGAAGGCTGCGCTGCAAGACGCAACGGGAGCGGACAATAAGTAAATATAAATCGAGTGCGCGGCTGCGGCTGCGGCTGCGGCGCGGCGCGCGGCGACGACATAGCGCGTCCAATTTCGGATTCGATCGCATTACCATAACGCGAGTGCGAGTCGAGTGCCACACGGTGCAAGCGTGTCACACATACTGCACACAAGATTTGCAGAATTAAAAAAAAAATTGGTGAAAGAAATTTGGTTGTTGTAATAAATAAAGAGAAGACCGGGTAGACCTAATGCTAGATGGGTAGAAGACATACATAAAACTACAAATACAACAAATTGGATAGATCTGGCTGAGGACCGAGACAACTGGAGAACACTGGAGGAGGCTATACCCAAGAGGGGTCCTAACAAATTAATTTTTTTCTTAATAGAGTTAAAGTGTTTATATTTTATAAAAATAAGTTTTTTTTATTTTTTTTTATTTAGTAAATTAAAAGCACGTGGCTCTATACTTCCGAAATCCGATACATCCTAACTTAAGTTTACAATACTCTTGAAACGTATAGTGAATTTGGTAGTAGTTTTTCGTTATTGCTGTCCATCCAAAGGTTATCTGGAACAGATAGCTTTTAGTGATAAGGCCGCCCATTGTACTCTCTATTTTTTTATGTTTCTCTCTTTCATATAATTTATTTTTTCTGTGTGTGCAAAAAAGTTTTTATCTATCTATCTAGTCGAATTTTCAAACTGCTAAAATATTATTTATTTCAATACCAGTAACTAAGTAAACTTGGTAATGTCAGATTTGGTAGCGGTTCTATGAATTTCATTTCAGAGATTTTATTAATATTTTTGTTGTTACTCTAAGGGCGTCTTGCACCAGAGTCACTAAACGTATTTAACAGCTAAATCGATTTAAATCTGACGTATTTGTATGACTTGACAACTCGCTAAATACTTTTTAAGAGTTAAACGCGTTTAGCGATTCTGGTGCAAGCCACCCTAACTGTTACACCAAAGGTGTTTGCACCAAAGTTATTTTTCAAAACACTAAAACCACAATTTCTAAAATATCCAGTAGCAACGGACCGTGTGTCCCGACCGACACTCGGACTATTTTATGTAGTATTTAGATGCGCATTAAGAGTCCAGTGATCGGGTACATTACCATACAGCTTCAACTCGACTCCATACATAGGTACATAGCATGTCTGTGCGAGATGTGGTATATACAGGATGTGACAAGATGGCTGAGTGCTGTGCTGACCATGTTTCACTATATTCAGAAACAATTTTTATAAATTCTCGTCTGAAATAAATACTAAACTACTAAAAATGTTAACGAGATGATAATAATAAGCCTAACCATACATAAAAATAAAAATAGATAGATAGATAGAAGATAGAAAATACTTTATATACAAAATACACCAAAAAATAAAATAAAAAATAATAATAATATTTTTGTAAATACAGGGTAATAATTGCCTTTTTTGTGTACGCTTGACGGATTAATTCTTCACTATTAGCCGTGTTCTTTACTAATTTTAGTATTATTGCGATTTACTAACACAATTAAAAAGTCTGCAATATTTCCACATCCTGTATAAGCACGTCTGCACTAGATGCGCACTAACCACGCGAATAAAGATTAGAGCATTGGCGCTTTGATACTGAACTCATTATCATAAAGTCGTTGAGAAAACGCTGAGCTGGTAGTCTTTGATGTGCGGTCGGGTGCGGGAAAGTGTGGAAGGACCTTCAGTAGTTAAGTAGAACATTTTTAGTCTGCAATAATTTATTAAACTATGAAAATGTAAAAGTTGGGTATAACTAGTCATTGAGATTATAACTACACAGGTCCTAAGTAGTACCTTGGTAGACCTTGGTAACTGTATGTGGGTGAACTTAGCAGATCATTGTCCAGCAGATCAAAATTAAATAAGAACTCTGTTCGCATGCAGAAGAGTTCTATAGTTCCTGATACTTTTTATAAATAGTTCTGGCGTTTAAGCTGAAAAAAAGTCACTTGAAATAATGATCTGCTAACTTCCCGTAGCAGATCATTATCGAGCAAACAAAAAATAAACTTGATTTCCTTAAGCATACAGCTGAGTTCTATAGTTCCTGATACTTTTCAGAAATAGTTCTGGTGTTCTAACCTGAAAAAAAATTATTCAAAATTTTTTCAAGAAAATTTTTATTTTTGCTTTATGAGCTTTTGAAGACTAGAATTATAAAGTTCCGTACTAGGACTATAATCGAGACTTCGATTCAAATCTGGAACTCACGTAAAAGTTTCAGCAGAGCATGGTTGAAAGTTTGAAAAATCATAAAATATTTTTTTTTCATTTCCAAAAGATCTAAAAGGCTAGAACTATCAAGTTTATATAAGGCCTGAACCAGCACTACAATCTAGACTTCAATTCAAGACCAGAACGCACGTAAAACATTCAGCAGAGCATGGTTGAAAGTTTTTTAAAAAATATATTTTTATTAATTTCCAAAAGCTCTAAGAGGCTAGAACTATCAAGGTTGTGTTAGGTCTGAGCCAGCACTATAATCTAGACTTCAATTCAAGACCAGAACGCACATAAAAGTTTCAGCAGAGCATGGTTGAAAGTTTTTTAAGAAATATTTTTTTATTAATTTCCAAAAGCTCTAAGAGGCTAGAACTATCAAGATTATATTAGGTCTGTGCTAGCACTATAATCTAGACTTCAATACAAGACCAGAACGCACGTAAAAGTTTCAGCAGAGCATGGTTGAATGTTTTTTAAGAAATATTTTTTTTAATTTCCAAAAGCTCTAAGAGGCTAGAACTATCAAGATAGTGTTAGGTCTGAGCCAGCACTATAATCTAGACTTCAATTCAAGACCAGAACGCACGTAAAACTTTCAGCAGAGCATGGTTGAAAGTTTTTTAAGAAATATTTTTTTATTAATTTCCAAAAGCTCTAAGAGGCTAGAACTATCCAGATTGTGTTAGGTCTGTGCAAGCACTACAATCTAGACTTCAATTCAAGACCAGAACGCACGTAAAACTTTCAGCAGAGCATGGTTGTAAGTTTTTTAAGAAATATTTTTTTATTAATTTCCAAAAGCTCTAAGAGGCTAGAACTATCAAGATTATATTAGGTCTGTGCTAGCACTATAATCTAGACTTCAATTCAAGACCAGAACGCACATAACAGTTTCAGCAGAGCATGGTTGAAAGTTTTTTAAGAAATATTTTTTTATTAATTTCCAAAAGCTCTAAGAGGCTAGAACTATCCAGATTGTGTTAGGTCTGTGCAAGTACTACAATCTAGACTTCAATTCAAGACCAGAACGCACGTAAAACTTTCAGCAGAGCATGGTTGAAAGTTTTTTAAGAAATATTTTTTTATTAATTTCCAAAAGCTCTAAGAGGCTAGAACTATCAAGGTTGTGTTAGGTATGAGCCAGCACTATAATCTAGACTTCAATTCAAGACCAGAACGCACATAAAAAATTCAGCTGAGCATGGTTGAAAGTTTTTTAAGAAATATTTTTTTATTAATTTCCAAAAGCTCTAAGAGGTTAGAACTATCCAGATTGTGTTAGGTCTGTGCAAGCACTACAATCTAGACTTCAATTCAAGTCCAGAACGCACGTAAAACTTTCAGCAGAGCATGGTTGTAAGTTTTTTAAGGAATATTTTTTTATTAATTTCCAAAAGCTCTAAGAGGCTAGAACTATCAAGATTATATTAGGTCTGTGCTAGCACTATAATCTAGACTTCAATTCAAGACCAGAACGCACGTCAAACTTTCAGCAGAGCATGGTTGAAAATTTTTAAGAAATATTTTTTTATTAATTTCCAAAAATTCTAAGAGGCTAGAACTATCAAGATTATATTAGGTCTGTGCAAGCACTACAATCTAGACTTCAATTCAAGACCAGAACGCACGTAAAACTTTCAGCAGAGCATGGTTGTAAGTTTTTTAAGAAATATTTTTTTATTAATTTCCAAAAGCTCTAAGAGGCTAGAACTATCCAGGTTTAGTTATGTCTGTGCAAGCACTACAATCTAGACTTCAATTCAAGACCAGAACGCACGTAAAACTTTCAGCAGAGCATGGTTGAAAGTTTTTTAAGAAATATTTTTTTATTAATTTCCAAAAGCTCTAAGAGGCTAGAACTATCAAGATTATATTAGGTCTGTGCTAGCACTATAATCTAGACTTCAATTCAAGACCAGAACGCACGTAAAACTTTCAGCAGAGCATGGTTGAAAGTTTTTTAAGAAATATTTTTTTATTAATTTCCAAAAGCTCTAAGAGGCTAGAACTATCAAGATTATATTAGGTCTGTGCTAGCACTATAATCTAGACTTCAATTCAAGACCAGAACGCACATAACAGTTTCAGCAGAGCATGGTTGAAAGTTTTTTAAGAAATATTTTTTTATTAATTTCCAAAAGCTCTAAGAAGCTAGAACTATCAAGATTATATTAGGTCTGAACCAGCACTATAATCTAGATTTCAATTCAAGACCAGAACGCACGTAAAAGTTTCAGCAGAGCATGGTTGAAAGTTATTTAAGAAATATTTTTTTAATAATTTCTAAAAGCTCTAAGAGGCTAGAACTAGCAAGATTGTGTTAGGTCTGAGCCAGCACTATAATCTAGACTTCAATTCAAAACCAGAACGCACGTAAAACTTTCAGCAGAGCATGGTTGAATGATATTTCTTAAAAAACTTTCAACCATGCTCTGCTGAAAATTTTACGTGCGTTCTGGTTTTGAATTGAAGTCTAGATTATAGTGCTGGCTCAGACCTAACACAATCTTGATAGTTCTAGCCTCTTAGAGCTTTTGGAAATTAATAAAAAAATATTTCTTAAAAAACATTCAAACATGCTCTGCTGAAACTTTTACGTGCGTTCTGGTCTTGAATTGAAGTCTAGATTATAGTGCTAGCACAGACCTAATATAATCTTGATAGTTCTAGCCTCTTAGAGCTTTTGGAAATTAATAAAAAAATATTCCTTAAAAAACTTACAACCATGCTCTGCTGAAAGTTTTACGTGCGTTCTGGACTTGAATTGAAGTCTAGATTGTAGTGCTTGCACAGACCTAACACAATCTGGATAGTTCTAACCTCTTAGAGCTTTTGGAAATTAATAAAAAAATATTTCTTAAAAAACTTTCAACCATGCTCTGCTGAATTTTTTATGTGCGTTCTGGTCTTGAATTGAAGTCTAGATTATAGTGCTGGCTCATACCTAACACAACCTTGATAGTTCTAGCCTCTTAGAGCTTTTGGAAATTAATAAAAAAATATTTCTTAAAAAACTTTCAACCATGCTCTGCTGAAAGTTTTACGTGCGTTCTGGTCTTGAATTGAAGTCTTGATTGTAGTACTTGCACAGACCTAACACAATCTGGATAGTTCTAGCCTCTTAGAGCTTTTGGAAATTAATAAAAAAATATTTCTTAAAAAACTTTCAACCATGCTCTGCTGAAACTGTTATGTGCGTTCTGGTCTTGAATTGAAGTCTAGATTATAGTGCTAGCACAGACCTAATATAATCTTGATAGTTCTAGCCTCTTAGAGCTTTAGAAAATGAATAAAAAAATATTTCTTAAAAAACATTCAACCATGCTCTGCTGAAAGTTTTACTTGCGTTCTGGTCTTGAATTGAAGTCTAGATTATAGTGCTGGCTCAGACCTAACACAATCTTGATAGTTCTAGCCTCTTAGAGCTTTTGGAAATTAATAAAAAAATATTTTTTAAAAAACTTTCAACCATGCTCTGCTGAATGTTTTACGTGCGTTCTGGTCTTGAATTGAAGTCTAGATTGTAGTGCTTGCACAGACCTAACACAATCTTGATAGTTCTAGCCTCTTAGAGCTTTTAGAAATCAATAAAAAAATATTTCTTAAAAAACTTTCAACCATGCTCTGCTGAAAGTTTTACGTGCGTTCTGGTCTTGAGTTGAAGTCTAGATTATAGTGCTGGCTCAGACCTAATATAAACGTGATAGTTCTAGCCTTCAAGAGCTTTTGGAAATGAAAAAAAAATATTTCTTAAAAAACTTTCTACCATGCTCTGCTGAAAGTTTTACGTGCGTTCCGATCTTGAATGGAAGTCTAGATTATAGTGCTGGCTCAGGCCTTATATAAACTTGATAGTTCTAGCCTTTTAGAGCTTTTGGAAATGAAAAAAAAATATTTTATGATTTTTCAAACTTTCAACCATGCTCTGCTGAAACTTTTACGTGAGTTCCAGATTTGAATCGAAGTCTCGATTATAGTCCTAGTACGGAACTTTATAATTCTAGTCTTCAAAAGCTCATAAAGCAAAAATAAAAATTTTCTTGAAAAAATTTTGAATAATTTTTTTTCTGGTTAAAACACCAGAACTATTTCTGAAAAGTATCAGGAACTATAGAACTCAGCTGTATGCTTAAGGAAATCAAGTTTATTTTTTGTTTGCTCGATAATGATCTGCTACGGGAAGTTAGCAGATCATTATTTCAAGTGACTTTTTTTCAGCTTAAACGCCAGAACTATTTATAAAAAGTATCAGGAACTATAGAACTCTTCTGCATGCGAACAGAACTCTCATTTAATTTTGATCTGCTGGACAATGATCTGCTAAGTTCACCCACATGGTAACTGTTAGAGCTTCGGTAAGTATAGGTACTATTCTGTGCCTTGATCACGAATAAATGTGACAATCGTATCATATCCGAAATACACTGCGCGGTGACGCTACAACGTTTGGCTGTCGAGCTGACATTGACGCGCAATATGACGCAAATGCGTTAGGTTTACGTAACGCGGCGACTATCAGATTTGTTCGTGATTACCTCTCAGGGCTTTGGAATTAACAAAAGAGACGAAAGACGGAATAAAGTATGTACTTCAAACATTGCCGCGTTTATTGGTAACACGGTGCTATTACGTGTACTCTCTGATGGTGTTATATAACCCTAGTTATTTTTTTAATTTTCACTACAAATTTTTGCCAGAAATTTCAATAATAAATTGATAAGAGAACCTTCAGCATAACCCCGCAGGTAATTACAAACGTGTGACGCGAAAACAAAAGACAGTCAAGAATGCAGCACCGCGCCCCGACCGCATTTTATCGCCTAACGATCTTCGCGTAATGAGGGCCGTGTGGACGCCCCGGCCGTGTGGAAGCCCCGCTCACAACCAATAAAATATTTATGAAACCATCCCCGCAGTAATGGGAGCCGTCAACTTACTCCGCAGAATTATCATTAAGAGGGCAGTGCATTCTCGTTAGCTTGTGAATTTGCGCCGACGAGACGTGAGGAAGGATGAACATTACGGACTAGGTATTCTAATCTACCTAAGTGTTGGTTTACCCCTTTCACTATATAAGGCATTTCATAGTTATGGGTCAGTGAGGGGAAATCCTAAACGGTAAGTATTGAAAAAATCTGAAAAGTTTCGCGTCACCGATTTTGATAAAAATAGAATTTCATCGACTTCAGTGATCGAGAAATTTAAAAAAACTCTTGGAATAAAAATATCTTACCTTACCGCGAAGCCTGGTAGGTATATAAATAGAAATAGTATTAAAAAAAATGAATTATATATTTTACAAAGCTACTTGTCCAAATGATTTAAAAATGAAAAAGAGCGACGATCTTATCAAGCTCCATTCTGGATTTTGTCATTGTCGTAAAATGTTGACCAACATTTCTGAAGTCGATCCATTATCTGCTTCAGTAACTAAAGCAGCAGGAATTGAAAGAAAACAAACGCAGAATGGTAGGGCCATTCTAATAAGGCACTGACTATAAACCATACGCAAAATTATCATTAAAGGACAATGGACGTTCTTGTTACGAATTTAAGACTTCTAAATGTCTGATAAGTATCGCGCGCACAATACCGCGCGTCACGAAGTGCGGTCAACAAAACGATAAACAATTCTTTATATCGTTTTTAGTTACACTGCGCGGCGACAACTCCGTTCCATAAAAGACAACGCTTGTGTTGCATAGCGGCCGCGCAGTGCAAATCAAACGTAACCAGCGAATCGTTTTTCGCATCGTATGGACGTTGTTTTATGTTAATGCGAATCGCGACGTGATTGAGCAGGAGATAGCTTGCGATTGCATCAATTAGCGAATAGCGCTATTGTTTGAACTGAATAATTAATGCTAAGATTTGGACTCGTTCAGATCAATCTCTCGCGGTTTCGGTCAATCGGTATTGTTTCGCTACAAAATCGATTTACTTACAAGCAATATTTTTTTTTTTTCATTTAGCTCTTAGCTTTCATTTAGATTCTAGGAGCCATAACTAGATAAATTACCTACTTTAGTTGATGATTTCGTTGATTTTACATTTTAAAGTCCCTTTAAGTGATTTTCTCTTAGACACATTTCCAGTTCCAACTCGCTCGAAGGGTCAGGAGTCGTTTTATTTAAACAAAGAATTTTATTCGCACTGGCTACTCTGAGCAAGCCTAAGAATCCATCGTCCTCACGCACCGCTATCTCCGATCTCCATATACCGAATCCTAATAAGTCGCAGCCGTCTCATTTGAGAGGCAAAACGACACTAAAAGACCCAACTTTAGGGTCATTGTTACTTTAATTTATGGCGTGGTTTCCCCGATTGATTTGTAAGTTCAGGTACCATCATCACAAGAATTTATTCGAGTAATATACATACAATGGTGGTTAATAATAATATGCAGGGTATGGACGGTATTGGCCGGCGGAGCTGGGCGGGTTCGGGCCATATATGCGTGTGTCGTGATGCACATATTAAGTTAGGACTGAACATGGCGAGCTGCGATAGGCGAAGATGAGGTCGTGAGTGTCTCTCAAGCTCTAGGCTTCTGGAAAACGATAGCCGGTTTATATTGGCCGTAATGTTATGGAAATGAGTGGTGATATTCCAAACGTAATTGTTCTCGACTCTGTTTTTGCATTTTCTCATCGCCACCCATCACAACCGGCGTCTGTCATATCTCCAACTACTAGAATCTAGTAGAGTTGAAAGTCAAACTGAATATTTCCTTATTCTTTAGCAGTTATTGCACATTCATCGGAGGCTCCTAAAAACTTCATCACATTAGATGGATCTAAATCATTGATTGACCAATATATTCCCTTCTGTCAACCTGCTCTGCCATCCTAGGTAGACCCTTTGTTTCTTATTTTCGCAACTTCCACAGGGCTTTCCACCAACATATTACGATCGACATGTCGACTACTTACGACTGACACGCGATGGCAATAGTCTCTCAGAAAACAGGACTTCAAGACCAATGCCCGCGGTGTGGTCGCGGGTGGCGTAGATATTAAACTATCAGATGCGCTAGTCACAATCTAATTCACGGTTATCGACTGATTTAATGCCGTCCACTCTCCCTCGGGTAAGGAAGGATAATATCAATACTATTGATTCCGTACCTAAATATGTTTTGATCTTTTGAAGTCATTGGTAGAAGACTGTATAGAAAACCCTGATTTTATGATATTCAGTCACAAAAAAAGCTCTCAAGCCAGTGTTCTTTTTTATCAGAGTCATCACAGAACCAAAGCTACGACAACCAGGGTGCTAATCCAATTCTAAGGTTACGAATATAAAAGCAAAAGAGAAAAGGGTTGTCGATCTAAAGTTGACTTAAATCCAGGTGACCAAGAAACACCCAGCAATACCAACAAAATAAAAACAACACTCAACGCAGAGGAACAATTGGTCAACAGCAAAACAAAGGGACCTGTCACAAAAAGACCAAATCAATCCCATCCCCACGCATACGAGCCCTATCAGATGTGCGCAGGCGCATTAATTGGACCTGCCGATCTGAGAGGAGCAGATTTCACTTCTATAAATGGCGAGAGGCTTTATGGTATCGGCAGTGTGCGTTGTCGCCGTCAGTATGCGCACGCGCAGCCTTGTAATTGGTCCGCGCGGCCGCATTGACATTTACATGCGGCAAGATGGCCGTCCGATGCGATATGGCATGGATAATTGACAAATAGAGTACAGGTGGATTTACGAGAACGCTGAGACACCTCTATCTTGATCATAATGTTCTAGGAAAGGGTCAAGGCACTCGTTTAAACAACAAAACTGTAAATAAGTTTACGCTTTCAACGAACTTAATGCTTAAGCGCATTCTCTACCAGTAAGTCGATGCACGAAGGAAAAAGTCTATTATTATACTTAGTTATATTATTATACTTAGTTATATTATTATACTTAGTTATATTTTAATAACCAGAAGCATAATAACTTGGTAATTTACAAAACGTTTGGAACTAAAAACGATAAAACCTCTCAACTTATAGCTTGGAATATTAAAAAGATTGTGGTAATTAAAACCCATTTTTTTATAACCCATTTTGCTAATCGTAGGTTTAATGATAAGCACTCAGCTTATTAAAGTCATGACTTCCAGATTAACTAGCCACTTTGATCTCGATAATCCAAATTAAACCAATTACACGCGGGCAAGCGATTACTTCCGTCATTAGCTGGCAACACTGAGAGGATACTCGTTTCCCGGTTAAAAGGGTTATGATCGATCAAGACGTCACAGTCGCCGACTGGCGGGCGACTGTCCCCTAAACTAGGGCTGTCAGCTCTTGTAAAAATCAATGAACACGAATAGAAAACAGAAGGGCGTTGCTAGCGGTGAAGATTCGTATTGACGCGATGCTATTAGCTCTGAAGTTACTGTTGTGCGGAAAAATTCTCTTACCGCCAATTCAACCGAAAAATTGGTTCTGCTTAAATACTTCAGTGAGACAAAGATCCGGGTGACAGTAGTTACCCGTACAGTAGACAGTAGTGGTGATTTCAACCTATATAGTAATATAGGTTGAAATCACCACACAGCCTGAATTGTCTGCCAGGGTAGGTCAGTCGCGTCTATTCATACACCCGACTATGGAACTAGCCAACATACTAAAGATGAATTTCGGAGGGTATTCAACTGTTTCATTTACACTCTAATCATGAATTTCAGTAGATACAGCAGTGGTGCCGAAAAATGACGTTCGCCGAAGCTATTCAAGTGAGACTTTGCTTTAGGCAAGTTACGTTTTTTATGTAATCCATTGTCAACCCTATGAATGATGGATACTCGCGAGACAATCATGCGATTCATCACGAGATGACAGTGCCGATGGACCACCGGCCAATGTCTTTTAGGTGTTGTATGGCTGATATAATTTTAGTACTTGTTTCTTGCAAAGCAATGTTGTTCGCGTTGCCGTATTTTCATTAAAAAGGTATGGGTGCTATTGCAACTACAGGCAATAAGTCGTTTACGTTCTAGAGTAAGTTCGCTTTGCAATGCCTCATAAGACATATCCTTAGTGATCAATGTGATCATGCACTGCTAAGGTATTATAACTGTCGTAGGCAGAGGTAGCATGTTAGCATCAGGTGACCCATTATCCTTGATGAGTTTATTACCAAAATATCATCAATCCAACAGTTTATCGCGATCATCGGCGCCTGTGCAAATGATCAATCACATCTTGAGCAGGTAAACATCGCACCCTTAATTGGTGCCCACATTTGGTGACACTTACCAAAACTGCTATTCACTTTCAAAAAACCATAGTAGCCTTTATTATAATAGCAGAAAAGTTTAGTTTTAAATGGTGGAAAATAAAATAAGTTCAGTCATAATTTATTTGATAAATTAATTAACAAAATGATGGATTCGTTCGAGCAGACACAATGATTGATAATTCGTCAGTAACTTTATATCCATCGGCGCCAATAGCCTGATAAGTAGTATAGAGTATCATATTTTGAAGAAAAAAAAATCAGTTTAAAATGACAATAAACATCAAACAAAATATTTAGAAATGCTTGAATAGTACTGAGGTTCGTTTTGTTTGAGAGCTATTTTGGCGACCAGTGTTATAAATAAGTAGCTAAGTAGAAACTTGTGTAAAGTTCGAAATAAGTAAGAAACAGGACAATTTGATGTTTATCTCATCTGACGGTGAGTCAATAAAATGCAGTAATTTATTCGTAAAATGTTGATTCATAAACTTTTATTCATCGTCTAAATTCCTGATCAATTGGCATTTTTCGCAAGACACCGCATTCGGTAGGGTGTCCACAATAAACCTGTCACAGCGAGACAGTCCGATACCCGTCGGACTTATCAGTGGACATAACATCCTCAACTTTACGACAACCTTGCGCTGTACATACGCATAAATTCCACACAAACGTCAAGATCGCCTGATTTTATTTTACGGATCAAGGAAATTGTATCGATATTTCAACGATAACTTTATTGTGAGTGGATAAGATACTTTTTATGCGTACGTTTGTTAGATTTTTATAGCATTTGAAGGCTGTGTGTAAAAGCTATAAGATGCTGAATTGATGTTGATAATTATTATTTATTATGATAGCATACTTCGGACCTTAGACCTTTCTCAAGTTTTACGATTCGAAATCCCAAGATTTCTCGTAAACTGTTCCATAATTAATAAACGTAAGAAGACTGGCAAAACAAGATAAGTTTCATATTGACATGCAACATACGCTATAAAAAAATCAAAAACATCCATCTATCCCCCGTAAATAGACGCAAGAACCGGTCTCGTTACACGTCGCCCCGTGTAATTCTAATTAGGCAATTCAAGCAGCGGCGAGCGCTAATGGCGGCCCGATGCCATAAAGCAGCGCAATCTGATCGTGTGAACACGCTGTCCGGTGTCCGCGTGTCGGGACATTCCGCGCGGACATGCGATGCTTTGTCACCCTATTGCCCACGCAAATTGATGAGCGGAGGTGCGATATGTTTGTTGTGAGATGCGGCCTGATGCTAGTTCAAGTTGAATGTTGAATTGGTCAACACCACTTTAGACACCCCTAAGACCCTTTCCATGTAATCTTTGTCTAAGATAGTTAAGACTAAAACATTGACTAAATTATGGAAATGTACACATACTAATTCTTCGTATCCTTTTGCTTTATGTTTCCCGTATAGCATCATCGTTAAGTACATACTCTCTTATTGTAAACTAACTCGCAGGCTATTAAGAGTTGAATCACTGGTAAACAAAAAATCTCTTAGGAGCATTTTCAAAACTTTTTTTTACAAGTTTTCTATGATCGCCTTCACTGTTGTTTGTAATAAAGCTGGTTTCACACAGATCATTATGATTCGCATTGAATTGAAACACACCTTAAATACTCACCCACACAGCGAGGTCGTCACGACCACGGATATAATAAATTGTTGAAAAACGAAGACTGGACGCGCCAACACCGATCCACACTCAACGCCTTATTGATGGAAGCATTTCAAACGCCATTTAGATAGTAGTGTGGCGTTGACGTATTATTATTATTGTGGATGGGAGACAGGCGTGATCTCTGCGAATATGGAGGTGGTATTTTGAGAGTCCTAGGAGCAGTTTAAAATTTTACCTCTAAAAAGCTTCAAGAAGCAGGATATGGTTGCGAGCCATCTACAAAGAGCTGATGCTGTAGATTTTGAAAACAACGCAGTGGATTATTTCTATTTAATTACGAGACAGTTACGTAAATTACAACTGCTACAAAAAAATCACCAATTTTACGAGCTAATTGCTCAGTTTCATCCAATTTTTATTGACAAGTTTTCCGCAACCCAACCCTAATAGATTTACATCTGGTGGTCAGTTATTTGCAAAAAATATATTAAGTTCATTATTTCAAACTGTATATTAAAATAAAAAGTCATATCCACGTATTTTATCTCATCCTTGATACAATTCAACAATGTCATTCATAACTCTCGCTTCAGACTGGGAACCCCACTCCACCTTTTTAAATGAAGGTAAGCCATCCTCAAATATATTGTTATGTACAGTTTTTATAGCAATCTAAATGATAAGACTTGAGTAAGGTGAAATAAAATGCTGTACAATATCAAGGAGTTATTAAAAGAAGCTGGAAATGCAGTAGCTAAAGATGTTAAAACCCATATTGTGGATGATACAAATATTCAAGCAATATCATTGAGAGTTAAGCCAATTTTGCATTGCTCTCTATTCCTAAACTTAACAAATATTGTACTATGGAAACTAGATTGCGAATAGAACTTTTTTTTCGTAAATACATGATGATCAGAAGATGAAATAACAAGTATTAGGAGAAGAAGAAGACCATCATACCGGTGGTCTTAAAAATGTCTTCAAGAAGCTATTTGAACGAACTATACAACATCGGGATTAATAAAGTGGGCCAATACCTCTGCCCACAAGGAATGCTTTTAAAACCAAATAAAACGCTGTTTAGGTTACTGCACCAATAAAACCACGAATATTGACACAACCACTGACCGTAAACCGAAACCAAACATCTCAATATCGGAAATAATTTAATACCTTCAATCGTAGGACGCTAACTTTTTATAGTTTAACCGATTCCATCGTAAATTCAAATGGACGCTATACGTACATTTGACGCGGTCGACTATAAAATACGTCAAAATACGACGTGTTAAATGTCCGAGAACAACAGATAAATATAATATGGAGTGTATTTTAAATGTTTTGCGTGAGGTCGTCTTCGTGAGATGTTTATTTGTCATCAAGAGAGCTGGGGACAATAGAAATGATAGTGGGTACAGCCGTGACCCTTGTGGTACCCTCGATAACATTGATGGTAATACATATAATCAAATCGATATTTTTAATATCAAAATTACAAGTATTACTCAAAAATTAATTAACAACTTTTTCAAACGTGATAACAACCCACTCGTGAGCAAAAGCGGTTATAAGATAAGATGAAATTAAATAGGCATTTAGAAAATATAATTGTATATTATGACAGTTTAGAAATTTAAAGACATAAATTTAATCGGTGCTTTTCAAGAGCTTAGAATAAAAAACGTTAAACACCTATTAAAATAATTATAATAACAATGAAAATTAATATCGTCATACAAGACAGTAAAAGCATCGTATATAAAATCATTTGAAACCGTTAAAAGACAGACTATCCGATTTCGTATCGTAAAACGACAATAAAACGTTTTTGACTGACTTTTAATGTTATTCTAAAATGCTCTTAAAACATAAGATCCGGAACTAATACTGTCATTCTTGTTAAATAGGGTTAACATTGCTTAGAAACCTTACTATTACTAGTAGTATTTCTATTTCTTCTGTGATATTCCTTGCATAAAATGATACTATATCATCATCATCCAAATTAACATCTGCTCTGTATTTCACTATAATAAAATTCATTAGTTTTACATTTCATGAGAAAAATGATCCTAATTGAAAATTATTACGCAATAAAAATTAGGAATCAATCAAATTCAGGAGAAGAACGCAAACTAGAAATCAATGACATTAGAATTATGTATTAGAAATCAGAATAATAATTACCTACTTTGTCCACATTGATAGTACTGTTAATCAATTCAAATGATCTTATTTATAACTAATCTGACCGATATTAAGTCTGGAGTTTTCAAAAAAGCGGTGACCATCAATATTATCTATGATCAGTCTGCTAGAGAGTCGCCTTTCGCTTTTCTCAAATATAAAATTACGACCGTCACTTTTGACGGTGATAGTTTTCAAGAAACTCTTTCTTTAGTGTTGAAATTCCAGTCAAATAAATATGAATTATTGCAATAAAAATGCCCAAATTAAATAATAGAAACGTGATATTTTGGAATTTAAATTTAATATTTTTGATAATCATAATTATTGACAAATATTAATGAAAACATATTATTTATTAACCATTTACTTAGAATAATATAGAGTTTAAAATGGAAATTATATTGATGTCTATGGTTTTGCATGCTAGATATCTCTATAGATAGGTATATGCAAATCGGTAGCCACATAAATAATATTTCAGTTTTATTATCATGGGTTAACAAATATATAAACGTAGACCGTTTATATATTTGGTAGAATGTCATCGTGGTAATAATAATATACTGACACAAAGGGTTTCATTACTCGCGGTGCCAAAACTATAAATATATACCAAACCATATATAGGTAGGTATATCAATATTATATTTCACGAAAAAATACAATCTGTATTGGTTTTAATATCTTTTTAATGAATAAGTGTTGTACAAAAAATTGTAAAATACATTTTCAAACCAATGTAGATAACTGCGAACACCATAAAACACTGTGTTATAAATAATAAATCAATTCAACCTTAGAACTTTTACACCAACGAATAAATCTTTAAAATTGAGTTAATTATGACGGAAGCCGGGGCTACTCAATCATCCAGCAAAGTGAAAAATCTAAAGGTAACTTGGCGCCGTTAACAAAAAACTGTTTCATCTTAAAATGATGAATCTGCTGATAAAAAAAAGGCAAAACGCGTTGAAAGGGCCGGAAGGGATATCAAGGCGGACGGACATCAATCAAAGATGTGCTTGATCGAAGACGCGATGACGACTTTATCGTATCGAGGATTCGTTTGGACCTAAGCAAAATTAAATAAGTATCTTTTTAAAATAATTAGGTATACTTATGACAAAAAAATTTAAGTTGCCAACAAAAACTGCGATATAAAAAACTACCCAATATAATAATGTACTTGAAAATATCTGGTACAAACTTGATATTCTGTAATGTTAATATTTATAAATCGTTTGCAACGGTTTGTGATCGCTCAACGTTTCATGTGTGTTTTGTAAATATTATAAATACTGTATGGAGTCGTAAATTTCTTTGTGAATATTTTATTTTATATTGTGTAGTTTACAATATTGCAGTTTATCCTGTACCTTTTCCGTTTGCCCCTATATCCTATACCTACATTCAACTTGTTTGACGGTAATTGCTAACAATTTAATTTCCATACAACAATTTACATTCAAACCAACATTGTGACGAGATTTCAAAACGCACACGTCACCGGGCGGCTGCACACTGGTCCGATATCGACACCTACACGATAATGTCGTTCCTGTGGCTCATACAAAAATGTCCGTCAGAATTAGGGGAACTATGCTCAGGGGGGTAATCACGAACAAATCTGACAGTCAACGCGTTACATAAACCTAAAGTGTTCGAATCATATTGCGCGTCAACGCCAGCTCGATTGCCAAACGTTATAGCGTCACCACGCGGTGTATCTCAGATACGCTAGCGTTACGATACGTTTACGATTGACGCGTTTATTCGTGATCAAAGCACAGATCAAGCTCAAAATAAGTCAAGAAAATATAAGTGACGCTGTCGACAGTGTGATAGCGTTAACGCTAAATTTAGTACTAAATGTATGAAATTAAGTCTCCGTCGATATCGTGTCGGCAGTGTGAACACAACCATCCGGTAATATTCACCGTTAAACATGTGCTACTGGACAGCTAAACGGGGTTTAATTTGTAGTGGATATGGTTTATTATATGTCAAGTTGTGCAAGTGATGAGATGTGAGATATTTCGAATAAAAAACAAACTTTTATGACAGATGATAGACTAGAGATTAGGGAGAAAACCAAAAATTTAGATTCTTAAGTAATAAATGAATGATTTATTGATTTTAACTATGTTAGTGACAATTAAACCGGTTAACTGATTAATAATTTTGTTAATGTCATGTTAAAGAATTTAAATGGTATTGTTTCGGGCAGTTGTATAAATTTATCATTATGCTATTAGTAAACCGGACATTAAAATCATAATAAAACAGTAAAATTTTAGTACCAACCATAATGACTTATTTTTTTATAAATTATTCCTTATTTTTCGTCTTATTTGAAACCTTTTAAATAACAAAATTAATAAACTATAAAACGTTTATCCATATAAGTTAGACATTTTATAATGATAGCTTAAAAGTATTCAGAATTGAATTGACAATCAAAACGATATAAAAGCGAGTCTTCTTATCGCTTTAGATCCTCACTTAAACTGACATTTTATGTATTTCAAAGAGAGATTCAGTTTTACGGCTTATGCATATTTAATTAATTGCAAGTTGCAATATGTACTGGAGATATTTATTGTCGAAGCGTAATTCAACATTTTATTTGACATGTTATGGGTTCTTGAAAGTGAGTAATTAAAATGTAGCGGTATTGCAACGGAAGGGCCCTTGCTCTCATTTTTATTTGACGTTCAATCAGCAACATTTTCAAAATAAAAGTCACAAAAACTCTCTCTCTGATTTATATATATGACAAAATATTCGAAAATGTATCTTCTAAAACATCCGTTTTTGGAAAGACTTTTATCGTCATTCTACCACTAATACATTTTATGAAAAGCAAGAATGGAAAAGATAACGAAAAGTCCACAGCAACATCAGTAGAAGAACGTCGAAGTAAAAGAGTCTAAGCAGCACTCTCAGTGATTTCATCAACTCCTAATCAATTTGCTCTCCAAGAGCCGAAAAGATACGTCATCAAAAACTTCCAACTAAATCCTCTCATTAAAAACCTCCCTAACCGTCTGCCAAGACCCCTAATTGATAATTAGTATTCCTCTCGACCACTGTCCAGCCTACGTGCCTCCCTGCAACCTCCCGGGTGGGGGGTCACTGCGTCAGCACGTCTCGAAGACGTCTGTTATTGACATAAGATGGTAACTGGTAACCTTTGGGAGGGACGTGATGTGGCTGTAATTAGAACTGCATTTGAATTTAAAATGAATCTTGACGCGATTATGATAGAGTTGAAAATTGACCCGTATGTAATTGACAGAAGGGAAGGGTCCGTCAATGGTAATTTATAAGTACTATTTTAAACTACAGAGATTACATTATTTTGCAATAGTTGTAAGTCTAGTACAAACAATGAAAGCTATCATCATATTCACAAAGTCTCAGAACAATAATAACAATAACAATGCCAGCATATCAGCTACCAGATTCCATATATTACCTGTTTGAAAGACAGCCGATGACTCAGTGCTCTCTCGACCTAAGATTTCAATCTGTAAGCGACCGGGACCGATCATTGCATTACCATAATTCTATATAAATTATTCATTGCTGACCTACCGCAAGACCGCCTCAGGCTGGCTCCACCCTTTATAATCTTGCAAAAACTATATATCAATAGTATAGAAACTATATATCATACCAAATTATTTTATAGTGATGAAAAACGATGTAACTTAACGTTACTTTCGTTGATCTGTTTACTCCAAAATTATAGTTAATTTGAATCTTCTTATATGTTATCTACATTTGAATATGCACGGTGTGTTGTGCACTATTATATTCATATATTTCGTCATACAAATCGTATTCTATATGTTTAACAGTTCTAGATTATGAATCTTAGAAATTGAATTAGGTAGGTATAAAATTTAATGTTCTCGAAATGTGCAAACTATATTTTGTATCAACTTTGAAAACCGAGAATTCCATTAGTGCTCTAACTAAACATCGCCCTTTTTAACCTCCTTTTAATTCAATTGTCTCATTATTCATCGAGATCTGTAATCCGAAAACAAGACCCTACAAGACTTGGCTTTAGTCACTAATGAATCAGGTGCCACTGCAACCATATTCTGTTGCAACTTTGGGATAAACATCACACTCGTACCTATAGGTTGGTTTTTATACATAGATTACCTATTGCCATGTTTCAATTATTAGTAGTTTCTTCTGGATTAAAATTTTGAAAAATGAAATAAATACTATTATCCTGTTTTGTTTTACATAGATAATCAAAACCCTTTCAAAACCTAAGTTATAAACTATAATAGATAATAGATAACTCACTTAATGTGATATTATTTATAAAATCTTTTTAACTGATGCAATAGTTTTCCTTTTTATTTTATTTACTTTAAATAACATGGTAAGTTCTATACGAGTAAGTTCTTATAAGATTATTTAAATAAGATACATGCTTTGATAGAAGCAGCTCAAAGTTTTCAAACGATTATTGCTTTGACTTGAGAAGGAACAATAGTTTTTATTTGCTTAGTTTTAGAAGTAGGAAGCTTAGATTGGACCACAGATGATAAAACTACACGCGAGAGCAATGATTCCGGGTCACTTAAAGAATGTTAAAAATCTCGGAAACTAAAAATGATAGGTTAATGCAATAAATTGTATTTAATAGACAATGTAATACTCCTTAAATGAAGGTATTAAAACTTCTTATTTATTGTTAAGTTATATCTTAAAAAAATCAAATTTGAAAAAGGGCCACTTTCGAAGATGGAACTACGAAATTACAGCATTTGGTTTTGCTTTTGTTTGTAATCTGTCATTTATGTGGGTATATAAACCATGTTGATAGTGCTCTATATTCATTATTCAAGCTGAAATTATGTCGCTTACGCCTGAAGAATGCACCAGAATACTTACAATGCTGGAAACCGGCCGGAGTCAGCGCGATACAGCCAGGACTGTCGGTGTGTCGCTGTCAACAGTACAAAGAGTTCTCCGACGTTACGAAGAAACTGGTTCTAACCTACGCAGACCAGGAACGGGCAGAACCAGGTGTACCACAGCACGAGAAGACCGATACTTGGTGAACACCATGCTTCGAAATCGCTTTCTCACAGGAACTGAACTCACAAATCAGTTTCGACGCCTCGGAGGAAGTAACCCAAGTGCATGGACAGTAAGACGTCGGCTTGCTGAATCTAACTTAAAACCCCTTAGACCTGCAAACGGCCCTAAACTGGAGCGTGGGCATCGTATTTCAAGACTAAGATATGCCCAGAGCCACGTAAATTGGAGTATTGAAGATTGGTCAAAAGTTATGTTCTCCGACGAATCAAAATTTATGCTCTACAAGCACGATGGAAGACACAGAGTGTATCGAAGACCAGGGGAAAGATTCAAGCAAGCATGCATCGAAGAAAAAGTAGCCTACGGTGGTGGGTCTGTACTTGTGTGGGCCGGAATTTCTTCTGAAAGTCGCACAGAGCTGGTGATCATAGAAAACGGCTCTTTAACTAGCGTAAGATATGTGGAAGAAATCCTCAATGATCATGTTGGTCCATTTATGGTCAATTTAGGTGAGGATGCTATATTTATGCATGACAATGCCCGACCTCATACAGGTAGGATTGTGAATGACTACCTTCAAGAGATGAACATTACTCGTATGGAGTGGCCAGCGCGCAGCCCGGATATCAACCCGATCGAGCATGCTTGGGACGAGCTAGGCAGATGCGTAAAACAACGAAACCCTCCCCCAATCACGCTTCGTGAGCTCAAAATTGCTCTCACAGAGGAATGGGAGAATATTCCCCAAAATCGTATAAGGAACTTGGTGTACAGCATGCCAAACCGCGTAAACGCAGTAATGGAAGCACGAGGAGGCAATACGAAGTATTAAAATTCAAGTCAAATCGTAATAAAGTTCAAAAATTTCATGTTTCCTATTTTTGTTTTAAGGAGAGATCAGCAGTTTTTTTCTTTATGTAATTTTGTGTTAATAAAATGTATGGTGACTCATATTTTTTTACTTTCATTTAAGGAGTATTACATTGTCTATTAAATACAATTTATTGCATTAACCTATCATTTTTAGTTTCCGAGATTTTTAACATTCTTTAAGTGACCCGGAATCATTGCTCTCGAGTGTATGTATGTTAGAAATACATCACTTTAAATTGTTTTATTTTTAGATTGTAACTAGATGTGCGCCAGATTTGGTAGTTTGGAAGAAAAATTAAGCCAAAAATACATTTTTTTTTAATACATTATAGACAAACGTTTGACCGCAATCTCACCTGATGGTAAGTGACGATGCGGTCGACGATGTGTATAAAAAACTACGGTGTCTAAAGAATCAAACTGTTGTAGAATATAATGTATATGTCATAACTTTTACTTATCTTCAGTTTCTAAACGTGAATACATTATGTAACAGTATAAATAAAAACAATCGCCATTTCAAATTGCACACAGCGCCCTCTACATATTTTCCTCTTTCTATTACCTATCCAGATAGTTCAGATAACAATACAGAATTCAAGAAGCAGACATCAACTATCTAAATAAGGGCGGTTTCAGTCTGCGCGACGCACGACCTCCTAAATATTCCGATTCTCCGCTCGGCGATTCTTATGAGATGCATGCTGGAGATAGCCTATTTGCCGGACTCGCTTCGATGCACTCAGAAGATATGGTAATCGGGAAAAAGTCGCCTGCGTCTGCTACTGTGATCGGACCTTAAGCGGTGACTCGCTTTAGGTTGTCTGTGTTTAAGTCAAGATAGCATTTTTGCATCTTGCAGACTGGTATCACAATGCTATGCGCATCTGATGTGACTATGTTGTATGTGCAACTCGTTTGTTTGTGACTTAGTGTAAATGACGTTATAATGAAATTCTTCATCCCTAAATAACTCCCTATCATCATTTTCTTCTCTATTCATTGACCTTTTTCATCATGTCATTTTTGTCAAAGTTCAAATTGATATTGATCCTAAGTCTAATGATATGCAAACGTAAAACCAGCTTTTTTAATCGCGTTAAAAAAAGTTTTTTTTTATAATTTATAGGCAAGTGTTTGACTGCAATCGAACCACGCTTACCTAGAAGATACTTATTCACTCGTCTCTTGAAAACATCCAAATTATATGTAGTAAGAAGTTCCACTCATTGTTTCTAAAAAATATAAGAAAAAAAAATCTCGCATAAGTAATTTCTCAGAATATCGAGCTGTTAAACAACCCGAAGTCCTTAATTTGAACCGCTAACAAGCCTAAGAATTCTGAAATAACATGAACGACCCACCTGTCCCCACATGGGGCCGTCCTTTAACTTAATTTGCAGTCAAGTCTGCGCTAAAATCAATTATGCTTGCGATTGTTTCGTTAGTGGAAGCAAATGTTTTTTGTCCCCCACCCTGTCCTCTTACCCCCTCTTTCTTCCTTTACATCTAGGTACAGCTAGTCCAGTCTTGTAAACGTTTCCTTTAAAATTTGCTTAAAGCAGCAGCATAATATTGTGCACCATAATTGTAGCTACCTTATGCCTTTAAACTTTATCATCCCCAAGCGTGCAATTTTATTTAGTCATAGTCATAACTCTTTATATAATAAGATCACAAGGATCAATAAAAATCCTCTTGTATAACTAGGTGATTCTAAGTTCCAGTTCCACGCGACCACGATTTGACTTCCACATTCAAGGTTCGAGACTTGGACTGACCTAGCTGTTCCCAGTACCCTGCCCTCCAGCCCCGTCCTTCTTTGTATTCGACAGATGGCTGTCTGGGTGGGATTCTTTTGATGAACTTGGCATTTCAGATGCAGTGTAATTCAGTTCGAGTGATTGCGGAGTTTTGTTTCTAATTCTATTACCTTTAGTTCTGATTCGCTTTGCAGTTTATTTGAAAAACGTTTTACCCTCTTCGTAGAACAAAATATAAAAGTTGGACTGGATGTTTCCTTTATCTCATATATTTAAAACCAAACTGTTTGCAAAGGTTTCTATTAAAAAGTTCTAAACAAAGATTGAAACCTACGCCTCTATGACTACCTAAGTCATTATGCCAATGGTTTTTGAGAATCTAGTCTTAAATGATATGAATTGTCCACACTATATAAAGAGGTGTAGATATATACTGCAATGTAAAAATAAAGAAATTAGATATAATTAAAAACATATTATTGAACTGGTGAGGCATAACCTATTCAGGTATTTTTATAATTTCTTGCAAGAATTTCTCATTCCCATAGTTATACTAATAAAATTAACCACGCTATAAGCATTCACATCATCACATCGGACTCAGAGGGTGACACAATAAAGTTGGCAGTAAAACTGAATGTAGCCAGTGAAATTAACATTTTTAATAAGGGGATAGAGACACGGTATCGACGTGCATTATGCAAACGAAGAAATTAATTAAGCTTCAATGCGACAGTGTGAAACGTGCCTATGGTCGAAGATGTTGCTAAGGACTCATTAAAGAGACCATTTTAGAACTTGTTGTTTAGGTTTTTATAAAATAGTGACTATGACTATTTTAATGATAGCTTTTCGCAACATTGTTTTGCAATTTGAAGACAGATGGCGCTAGGTGGTATTGTTTTTATTATTGCTGTCCGTCAAGGTCAAAAACAAATTGTTGTGCATAACCAAACCATCTATTATTATATCTCTATGAATTCAGCAAAAAATCCATGCTTGACTCCATGCTTGCATTGCCGCATGCATGCATGCTTTTTACTTATTCTTTGTGAAATAAAAAGATCTTTAGATCATTTTGAGGTGTAAGTATTGTGAAAATTTGAAATAATAATTACCCAACTTTTCAAAAAAGAGTACCTAATATTTTAGCTTCATTTTACCATATTCAAAACACACTCACGATTCGGGCCATTTGAAACACTTACCTGAAACAAAAACACAAACATTAACAACTGCACCCTGTTAATTACAAAACCATAGATTTACGGGCCGAGGCGTCGCCAATTATGAGTCCCATAAAGCGAAGGCATTAGGGCCCAATGGCCCACCCTAAAAGAGACATGATATATGACGCGATATGCGTGTGCGAACCGCAAGCATATTCACCACTTGTCAGAGCTGAGCCCATAGTCTTCGTTTTGTTTTGTTGATCGAAACGAATATCGAAAAGCGACTTGCGAGATATTTTGTACTAGCAGTTACCCGCGACTTCGTGCGCGTCTACAGTTTCCGTGTACATTATATTATCTGAGCGAGTACCGAGCGGATACTTCTTTGAGACACTTGACATTACACCTCATTACACCAAACTCGTACCTACTGGAATGTCAAACGCTAGTCGTTAGACCAAAGAGGTAGTACTACGCCCTGTCAAACTGACGTGACATGACATGACAATGAAATCCTCTTGCCAATTGGCGCTGCTAATCCTTTTCGTTCATTTTATCCTGTAGATCCTGTTAATTATTCGGGATAAAAAGTAGCCTATATGTCAATCCAGGTTACGAACTATATATATGCCAAGTTTCATCCAAGTTGGTTCATTAGTTTTGACGTGATTGAAACACAAACATCCAAACATCTAAACTTTCGCATTTATAATATTAGTAGGATAAAAATCCGATAAGCATCTCTAGCGGAAGATTTGAAAACTACTTTTCTCCAGACTACGAGCTCTGACGCGGATGCATCACAGGGCACATCTGCAGTGGATCGCTATAAACAGTTACCACTTAACGTCAGGCGGCCCATTGGCTTTTTCCATCATTTAGTTGTAGAAAAAGAAAATCCAAAAATTCATTTTGGCACATTTGCACAACTTTTCTTATATCTCGCGTGAGATCTGGTGTATTCTATTACTCCAAGCAACATTGCGCTTTGTATTAAATTTCTCCTCCTGGGTGTACGCAAGTGCCGGGAAAAGGACGCTTCCCTAATCCATTTACGATATAAGAGGTATAAATCAAAGTTAATACGAGCTACACGTGTTGATAACGCACACATGCATATTCCAAGATGGCGATGCGTAGAGATGGGATTAAAAATGACGGATGTTTATGGGTTTTCTGGGGTTCGAATTTTAAAATTTGAATTCTGTGTTTCAATTTGTTCGATATTTAAAATGTTGCGTACCTGGCAACTTTTTTTTTTTTTTTTTTTTATTCTTAATTTTTATAAAGGACTTTGAGTCGCTTAGCGACTATGTCAGCCCTGTTAAAGCTAGCAATATATACAAAACTACGACCTAATAATATTATGAACTAATCTAAAAAGTGTACTAGCCGCCTCGCACAGCGGGACAGATAATACACTTTGAAATGCGCCAACATCCAACATATTCAAATCATATTGGTTACGCATGTGAGACCTCAGAGACTGGCTCCGCTCACATTCCACCAGAAGATGGTGAACGTCTTCTATGACTCCACAATTAGGACAATTGGGGGAGTCAGAAATGTTCATAAGGTGGGTAAACTTGGCAAGAGGAATGTGCCCAGAGCGCAGCCTGTGAGCTATCACAACAAAACATCTCTTAAGCTTACTATTTACAAACCAGGGTATACGAGGAGGTTCAGACTGTACAATTTTATACCAAATTCCTTTTGACTTCGAAATATTTAGATAATGAATTTTCCATTTTTCAAAAATTTTGTATCTATATTTAGACAACACTTCTGTATATTCAGGTAAAATGTATGTTTCCACACCTACTGAAATAGCCTGCTTTGCTAACTTATCAACCTCCTCATTGCCTTGAACACCAACGTGTGATGGAACCCATTGCAACCTCAAATCCATGCCATTGTTTATCAGGAATAATGCTTTTACTATTATACCGTACGCGACTGACGCACACCGAAAACCAAAGCCACATCCAACTATATGCTGTAAGGCACTTCGACTGTCTGTTAGTATAACTACTTTCCTAGAACTTAAAGTAACCGCGTATGATAATGCTTCTGAGATTGCAAAAAGCTCAATAGACATAATAGTGTTATATTTAGACTTTATTTTGTATGTTTCCTTCAAATTGCGACTGGGATCGTAGAAAGCTGCACCTGCATCTGTTCCAACCTTAGACCCATCGGTGAACAGTTTGTGGAAATCTCTATATTTATCATTTAGCATTACCAACGTTAAAGTCTTTAACATATTCATATCATATTGACCCTTTGCTTGATCTATTCCTTCTACCCTAGTCTCAATAAAATCTAATTCTATATCTGAAACCCAAGTATTCATTGAATACATATCTAAAAGACTTTTAGCTTTAATTCTTTCTACCTTAGTTTCTTCAAAAACCGATACAAGCAAAGGCTTTTTTCCCCGGCATCTAGTTAGTAATTCTTCGAAAAGATTGACTGTAATGTTATTAGAAAACGACTGTACTTTAAGACAATATTTAGTAGCAAGGTATCTACGTCTAAACTGCAGTGGATGTAAACATATTTCACATTCCATAGCATGTATAGGAGTGGTCCTAATAAAGCCACCGATTACTCTCATTGCCATATTTTGCACTCTGTCTAATTTTAGTAAATGTGTCTGTGCAGCACTATCATAGAAGAAACATCCATAATCTATTCTACTACGAATCAAAGCTATATAAAGTCGACGAAGATGTTTAGGATGTAAGCCCCAAGAAGCACCAGCCAAGACTTTTAACAGACTTATTATTTTCATACATTTTTCACGAGTCTCATTTATATGTTTACTCCACAACAATGACTTATCCAGCCAAATACCTAAATATTTAATGTTTGATACAGCCGTCACACTATTATTATCAATAGAGAGTGTAACACTATCTGTACTTCGTCCTCTTTTAAAACTACAACACTGTGTTTTGGTTGGAGATACATCTAAACCCAAGTCTCCCAACTTACCTACAACAGAATCTAAAGCCCTTTGGAGATAAACCTCATTAAGTCCCGCATTTCTATTTTGTGTGTAAAAAACAAAATCGTCAGCATATTGCAATACATTTACATTATCGTATCCTGTGCAAACTAAATGAGTAACGATATTAAATAAAAGAGGAGAAAGGGGATCACCCTGTGCAAGTCCCCTGCCAGTCCACCTGACGAGACTTTCACCGTCATCACCATCTTTAATTTTTAAAACTCTATTGCTCAGGAAAGACCATAAATATTTACACGTTAGGGATCCTATATTCAAATTATCAAGCATAATAACAAGTTGGTCAGTTAAAACATTATTGTAGGCACTTTCAACATCTAAGAAAACTGCTAGCGTAGATGTATTCTTGGAAAATCCTATCTGAATTTGAGTAATAAGACGAACTAAACAATCTATGCACGATTGAGATTTCCGAAAGCCGCTCGTAACTGGAGCTAAGATTTTATGGTTTTCTACAAACCACTCAATACGTTTACACAGCATTACATGAAATATTTTACAAATACAAGATATTAACGATATTGGTCTTAATTTCGGTTCTAAGTTAGGATTTGAGTTAGGTTTGGGAATAGGCACAATTTTTATACTGCGCCATTGTTCAGGAACTAGCGACTGTTTGAAAATCAGATTAAAAATTTGTAACAGAAATGATTTACCTTCCTGGGGTAGATTATAAATCATTGAATAAGTGATGTCATCTTCCCCGGGGGCCGTATCTTTCTTTTTCAAACAATGTTGAAACTCTTGCAAAGAAAACTCCTTGTCTAAGAGGTCATTTTTAGAACTGAGCAATGGCTGTGAAGTTTGCACAGAGTCAGGAGCTAAACTACACAAAAGCTCCTCTTTCTTGTCACTGGGAGCGTGGACGTAATCTCTGCGTAAGCCCTTCATCCAGCGCATACGGCGCCACATGTCCGAGGCTGACATGCTTTCATCTACTGTTCCACAAAATTGTTGCCAACTGGCAGACTTGGCCCGTCTATGAACTCTTTGTGCTTCTGCAATTTTATCATTTAATTTATCCAGATTATCAGGTGTAGGATTGCGCCTAAACATCTTCAAGGCTAAACGACGTTGAGCTATAGCAAGAGATATGGCTGGACACCAGTAAGGTTTGGGCTGAAAAGATTGTAAAGGATCTATACAATTTTTAATTAGAGGAATACTTTGTCGAGCTGCATTATTCAGCTTTTCTAAAAATAAATTATAACTGAACTGAATGTTATCATCGCAAACAAGTTCTCTAAAGCTCTCTGTCAAAATTTCCTTATACATCTGCCAATCAGCTAGTTTAAAGTTTCGTCGCCTTGTGAATTTACGTGAATCATGATACTGAAGAGAATATTTAATAACTAAATGATCACTACCTAGGTTTTCCCTTGTTACTAACCATTTAAAGTAAATTGCAATATCGGATGTCACAAATGTTATATCGGGCGAAGATTCCTGTAAATGGCCGTTAACTAATTTAACCCTCGTGTATTCACCGCTGTTAAGTGATACAAAGCTATGTTCTAAAGATGAATCAAAAAGTTGCAACCCTCTAGTATCTATTTTAGATGACCAGTTAGAGTGATGACCATTGAAATCACCCGCTACAATTGACTTTGACGAAAATTTTGAAAAAATACTATCCCAATCGCATTGTGAAGTTCTTACATTTGAAGGGCAGTAAACCGATACCACGTGTTTCAAATATTTACAGTTCAAGATATTTAGGCATAAAAGTTCGATACCGCTATTGTTAATACCTATGGAACACACTTGAGTTTTAATAGTTTTATGGACTAGTATAGCTACACCTCCATAAGAATCAGTTCTATCCTTCCTAAAAATGTTGTAGTTACTCATACGCAAATTAGTGTCATAGTCAAGCCATGTTTCACTAAGTAAGCAAATACCTATCTTTTCTTGACAAAGCAGTAGTTCGAGTTCTTGTTTTTTGGGCAACAAGCTCTGCGAGTTCCATTGCGCAATATTTAAAAATTGCGCAACGGAACACACAGGGCCTGTTGCCCTGGCCGCGGTTACATTAGAGATGTTGTTATCCATTATGAAGGAAGCCTAACAGTTTAGTGAATACATCTCCACTGCTCACCATCTGCATTATGTAAGACATTAACTCATCTAAAAGTAACTTAATCACCTGACTAACTTTTTGTTCAAAACTTGATGTTGAAAACACAATGTCTTTTACTTTTATAAAAATACTACCGAAACTTTGCTTTTTCTTTTGATCACTGCCCTCGCTTGTCGCCGCCGCTGCCGCCGCAATTTTTGATGAAGATTTTGCGCTACCATCAACATTCCGTGACGATTTTTTTCCGCGTCTCGTATTCTTTCTGCTTTTCTTTTTCCGTCCACTCAAATGCTCACCCGTAATCACATTTTCGTCACTGCTGTCATTTGAGCCGTCATCACTAACGTCTTCTACAACATCACGTCGCAAAACTTCATCTTTATCTAGGTGTACTGAGGTCTGCGTTCGATTTACCTTCGCTCCAACACTTTGACTGTAGGACATGGTTGGCCTAACAGGTTCAAAGCTCGCCGTGTTAGATCCATCGCCAAACTTAAAGAAAGATGGTGGTGTCAAGTGCTCATCAAAGTTACGTGTTTTATTCTCTGAGTATTTTGCTGCCGCTAATTTGTAGATACAATTTTCTTGGGACATAATAGATCGAATTTCTTTCTCCTTCAAATATACAGGACAAGACTTACTCAGCGACATGTGCTTGCCTTTGCAGTTAATGCATCGATACTCTGTCGTCTCGCAATTTGTGTGGCGTCCGCCGCATTTTGGACAACATATCTTTTTGCTAGGACATGTTCGAGTCAAATGCCCAAACTTCCAACACGAAGCACACTGCGTCACCGGAAATCTATAAGAATCTACTTTGAATCTGCAACCATATCCAAACACATAAGGAGGCAAGGAAGAGCCCTTAAAACCGAAGCGCACGGTCTCGCTACTGACCCATTCACCTTCCTCCGACATTCTATTCAACCTTTTTACAGACAAGATTTTTTGATCGCACTGCAATGATTCCATCAAATCTTCATCCTTAACATGAAGCTCCAAATACTTCACCACACCATAAGTAATGCCAACCTCATTAGTCATATAGCATCTGTATCCAGACTCCATGAAGGTTTTATTCAAAACTAAATTTTCCGCGTCTTCTTTTTTTTCGAAAGTAATGAGAACTCTGTAAGGACTCTTATATTTTATCTGTGTCGCATTGGTAATTCCTTCAGCCTTCAACAACATAGCCAGCCCGATTTGTTTTGGGAGCAATTGATATGATGAAATACATACTTCAAAACAGTTATCATTGATATTCAATGCATTATTGATACCTCGTACAGTTGTTGGTCCTCGGTTCTTTCTAGCCGCAACACGTTGTGCCTTGCTCTGCACAAGTGTAAATCCCTCCTCATCAACACATTCTCTCTCATCGCTGCTATTGTTGGTCCTCAATCGTTTCGCCGCCGGCGCCCGCGTCTCCTTCACAGGGAATAATTCCGCACATTGTTGACTAACATCTAAAATTGCCTGCACAGCTATTTCTTCTTCACTCATGGTACTGTTTCTGGACCGAGGCCTGAGGTCGACCTCGGTCGCGTCCATATTTAGGACCGCGCGCAAACCCACTGAAAATGTTTTTTTCGTATAGCCCGTAATTAATTACAATCGTTGATCACAAAACCAAGTTCAAAACAATACTTTATACCGCATAAAACAAATTAATTAGCAAGAAATTTTTCAAACCATCCCGCGTCAGAAAAAAATTTTGACAGGTACTGACCTGGCAACTTGCAAGTGTTGGATTCAATTCTTGCAGCACGAGCGAGACCAAAGTTTGGATGATCTACAATTTGTTCTCTTCTTGATGTTTTGACTTGTTCTATTTTTTCTTATCCTCAAAAAATTTGTAGTATGCAACTGTAGATGTTAGAGGAACTTTACAAAAATGTAACAGAGACTGCACGCTGCATTCAATTGCAAACCTTTTCGTTACAACATCAAAGAATTCTCACCCCACACACACTCACTCACAGATGAAGCGCAAATGTGTGCAAGGTGGCATGAAAATGGAATTAAGGGGGGGTAAAATGCAAAGGAATCAAGGGGTGGCGGGGGGCGAAATTGTCCCAGACCGGACACTTTGAACGAATTATGACGGTCATTATTAGAACGTGGACAGAATTAAATTGCCTCCCCCTGCCCCCCTCCCCCCCGCTACCTTCCGGCTAAGTATTCCGCATAATGATACCTGGTTGATACTTGCTACACTTATCTGAGTGGATCTGTATTGAGTTTTTTGAGTGGATTGGAGGCTTTCAGGTTGAGATGGTGCTAACGTGCGGCTTCGATTTAATGTGGACAGGTTTATAGGAATGATTGTTGTTGATTATTGTTTTGGGTCCGTATCTACTGCGTCTACTGTTGTTTTGCGTTTCAAATGAAATTACATGTTGTGGGTTAGTTTTCTGGCTTTGTAGACAGTTTTTTATAGGCTGGAGTTTGGATATTTTTTATTTATTGTGCCTGGATCGGGTAATTTTCATTGTAAAATTACAATATTTAGGTTGTAGTTGTAAGAAAAGTTTCCAATGAACTGTAAGCCACTTTTCGAACGAACGTTGCTAAAACATTAAATCCTTCTACTAGAATTTTTAAAATCATTACATACTATGTCATGTTTCTAAATTGCAATCATAAAAATCATATGTAACGTTTAAATTACTAACAACCGTCGAAATGTCCGTAGATTTACGGATATCGGTTTCTTTGCACAGCAATAACGACTCATCGGTTCCTTTGCTCGGCAATAACGACCCAATAAAGAAGTAAATAGCCGCAATCTGAGCGGCTATAAAGTTAATCCTTTCTTTGTCAATTGTTCTATCTTTAGAACATAATAACGGAGCATAATAATGTCCTAATTTATAATTTTTATTAAATAATTAAGATTAAGCATGCACAGGGATCGATGGGCGACAATTATCACGCAGTGGGTGCCTGAAGACGGCAGACGACGCCGAGGCAGGCCTAGAAGACGCTGGAGCCACGATATTGACGCATTCGAAGGACATTGGTGGGACCTGGCAAGCCAGCGGAAGTCCTGGAAGGAAATGGGGGAGACCTTTGCCCAGCAGTGGGACAGTATAGGTTAAGAAAAAAAAAATTAAGAAATATTTAAAAATTTTAAGAGGAACTTTTTTTAATTTTTGCCGAAAAATCACTTGATTCTCTCCTGTATTCTGTGTGATCTTTCCTAATATTTAACGTATATTATGACAGAGATACAGCGGTCACGTGGGACGCTTTGTTACTTGTATCAATATTGCATTACATAGGTGAAAGTGACGAGCGGTAGCGATTTGAAGATTTAATTCTGCATAAACTGCGATGAGAAAATTTTGACAATTTATTGAGTTCTGGTTTGGGAGTTAAATTCATTATACTTACTCTCAAATATAGATTTTTTGACCAACAGAAAAAAAACTCGAGCAAAACTTGAACCATACCCTAGTTGAGTCAAGAGTTTAACATAATTATACTCGTGCATTACTTATTATTTAGAAAAACATTATCACTAGTAAAAATAAGGCTGATTCAAAAACAAGCAAAATATTTTATCATTGACTCTACTAAAGTTATAACTTTACTATTCGAACACTGCAACATATCATCATTATCAACCTATACCTATCAGTCCATAACTGGACGTAGGTCTCTCCCAAAATGCGCTGCTAAGCCCGGTCTTCGACTTTTCTGATCAGTGATCAGTGTGCAGAGTACAAGATATACCGAAGGGTACTGTACCAAATAAAAAGCTCTCTATTTCTATTTATCTCTACTGCTACAGATTGAAACCTATTTTCAATCCGCTTTCCACTCCCTCTCTATTTCTATTTATCTCTACTGCTACAGATTGAAACCTATTTTAAATCCGCTGTCCACTCCTGCCTTGTCCCACCAGCACAGTACAGTTTATCGGCTAACGCTCAGTGAGATTACCGCAAATCTACTGATTGCCCACTATTGGTCCAGGAATTAATGCTGCGCTCGTTACAACGCTAAGCTATGTGCTGTGTTTGCACTGTTTTTGTAAATTTATCTAACGCGAAACGCAGTATCTGCTAATGTAGGGCTAACAATCGGCTTAGACTTTGGATGTACTTTTACTGTACAGTCGGCTACACATCAACCTATCCACTGTTTGAACTATTATAATTTGAATGTTGCGAATCAGGGATCGCAATAGGTGTAGGCGCGTGGCGCGCAAGCAGCGAGTCTCACATAAAAACATATCGTCCCTCTCGCATGATTCGCAACATTCAATTTATAATAGTTCAAAGTTCGAACCGTTGATAGGTTGATGTGTAGCCGACGGTACAATTTGGTTTTGATTTTTACTAAAAAAATACGCTAATACTTAGCTTTTTTAACACGTAAATGGAGGGTAATGTATTTCATTGTGCGTTAAAATACAGCCTCCGTATGCCAATCTTTTGCTGTCAAGTTATATTTCACTGCCCAGTGTAATTTTTTCAGGTCACGTGGTACAATTTTGTACCACGTGATCATTCTTTTTAGACACTTGACAGCAAAATATGAGCGGAAACACATCAAATGACGTCATAATGTCTCAAACTTACATTATTTCAATTACTAATTATTAGTTAATGGTACCTACTGTTGAAATAATAAATTCATGTTAGACATTATTTACGTTTCTAAGCCTATGGTATGATTTTATATTTGCGTGTTTTATCTAAATCGTATTAGCGTGATTATACTATGTTTGTGTAGTTACTGTAAATATACTTACCTTAGATTGTTAATGCGGATGATTTTATTTAATGTGCTGATAACAATAATTTTGTACTAAACTGTTTGGTTTGTCAGTTAGAGTATTAGGTGCCCTTGTGTTAGTTGATACTTATAAAAACTACTGACTAAACACCTTCCGTAAGTAATCTTTATTTTTAAAAGCACAGACAGCGACAACACTACAAAAAAATCAATAAAAAACTTTATTCTTTGATTTCTTTTACTACTGCAGGGGTATGCCAATCAAAGTTAAACTGCAAAGTTGAACTGCAAAGTTTTAAATCATGGTCAGTTCATACTAACTCATAGTTATTCTGTGACTAAATAGTGACATTATGACGTCATTTGATGTGTTTCCACGCATATTTTGCTGTCAAGTGTCTAAAAAAATTGATCACGTGGTACAAAATTGTACCACGTGACCTGAAGAAATTACACTGGGCAGTGAAATATAACTTGACAGCAAAAGATTGGCATACGGGGGCTGAACTGTAAAGGTTTTTATGACATTGCTAATTATCTAATTACTTCTATATCGATCAAATGACTAGTTTTCGACAATATTATTTTATTAGGAATGATTTAGGTTGTCCAAAACGATAAAACACCCAGTTGTCAACGACAACCAGAGTTAAATTTATCTGTTTCGCTCGAGACGTGACGTCATCTCCCCCAATAACTCGTGTCGAACGTTTCCGAGGTTAAGACCCCGAGTCTTTGACTAAAGTGAAACGCAGTGAAATAAGGATCATTGTAAAATGACTTTACAGTAAGATCAATCTAAGTCCTTTGACAAAAGTCTAGGTGAAAACTGAACTGGCAAGAAATATGGCATTGTTCTTAGTGACCTAGAGAAGGTCCGAAGGAGGATAAGGCAAGTGATACGGAAAATTAACAGATTTAACATTCCATTATTGTTAAAACAACCCTTTTCCGTACAAAAGCCAGTCCTCGATACAATAACAATATTTTGACAACACTAATTCCGCACCATTATCGTTAACTCAGTCTATTAACACATATAAATTTAGGGATGTGAAGTGAACTTTGCAAAATATCGATGAAATGTAAACAAAGGGTAGAGTCGGGTATAAGGGGTAAAACGGGGTTACGCTATTTTATCGACGTTTGGAGTCAGCAAAGAATATTAAAACAATGGTGGAGCTAAATACAGGGACGGTTATTACAATATTTGCTAGGATCTCGTTATTTTTAAGTATCCTTGTGTCTGCGGTTCTCAAATTTTGGGGGCGGGTGATGTATGAGATGGCGGGTCATGTGACGTTTTATGATCGTTTATTAAATTGGGTTTTGGTAACTTTGATATTAAATTACACAAATGCCTCTTGGTGGTGAGACAACTAGGTACTTATGTGATTTCAAGCTCGAAATATATAAAATTTAATACTAGTTTATTAGTTTTATATTTATTTAGCCCACGGGTCTACGTAACTACTCCATGTGTCAAAAATACAAATAGTTCACAAAAGAAAATCTTTGTAAGTGACTACAGACTACTCGTATAACTAAATTTTAAATGTTTTATAGTAATAGGTATAAAATTTAAAACAAATAGTGTAAAAACTACATTTGACTGTTTTTACGAACGTGATACAAAGAATACATCTGTTTAAACAAAGACCCTAAACAGAGCTAAATAATAACTTAGGAAAAGTTTGAGAGCCACCCCCGGCGTCATAGCGAAACGACACAGTGTTGTAAATTATAATGTTTTATGGTTTAATACTGCAGATAAGGGTAGGGGATGTAGGGGAGTAAGGAGCCTATTATGAACCGTGTTAACCGGCGGCCACACGGTGATAAGGGGTAACAGACGAACTGTTCTGACGTTTTATTAGGTTGTGGCTTACTAGGTTACTGAAATTCACCCAGTTTTACCCGGATTCACTGAATTTACTACATACTCATAGACTATCTGAATCTATTATGTGATATAGATTGAAATCGTTTTGACTTCCTCTTGATTTTAATTCAATTTGTAAAACCACGTAAACGATTTTCAACGATTAATTTTTTCTCTGCGATTGGTTCAGCTGTGATTTTCACTGTTAGCCCATATTACGATGATCTTTCTGAGGAGATAGTTTATTGCTTTTTTTTATCTTTAGAATCACAAAAAAACAAGTCTAGTTATTTTAGTTTTTTTTTGTTTATGAGACTGTATATTTCCACTAAAATAAATGATATAGTTTTTAGAACTGCACCGAGGGCAAACCGCCCGTCTGCATACACCCCAGAATATGATTTTTAATGAGCCATCCCCAAGTATGTAATTGCCACTGAATGCGTTTCGTAATGATTATTTATGTAGCGTGGAGTGGGGGTGAGGGAGTGGGAGTAAAATGGGGAAAGGGGGGGGGGTGAAAATTATTTTTTATTGTGCCTGCTCCTCTCTCTTCTGGCTTTGTAGTGAAACTTATTGCAGAATAAAAGAAGAAAATTAATGTAAAAAAATTTGTTTGTGGTGTTTATGATGCTTTTTTAAATCATAAACGTCAAAAATATAGTTTTGTAGCCCAATAGAGACTTCTAAACTTACATGGTCATTGCTGAATGAATAAATTGCTTCTTAAAGTTTATGAAACAGTATGTAAAATATAACTTAACAAACAGATTCCCGATAGCAATCCCCACAAAATAAAAACTGCATATTCCCGTAGATTCGAGGCGTGCATAATGAAATCGTAAATCGAGTCCCACATCGTATAATAGTGAAATATAAATCGGGTGCGGTTTGGCGCGGGCGGACTATTGGCCGACATTTTTGCGGGTTGCTTCAATCACGCGTTTTATACGCCAGTGTGAAAGGTGCTCGGATAAATTCCCCGAATTTTGGGAGTTATGGTGAGTTGGTAATTTAATTTGTTGGCAGACGGTGCGATCGTGTGTTATTGAAGCTAAATCAATAAGGTTCTAATTTGAATGAACTCGTAAACCATATTTTTGAAAAACTTTAAACGCCTGTTTTAGTGGAACGCCAGTAGAGCGTTCAAACGTTTGTCTATAAGGTATTAAAAAAAAATAAGGGTAGTCTACCGATAGATGATACATAAATAAAATTGTTATAATACACACGATATGTCCAGTTTCTTTTTATTTACATGATAAAAGGGTTTTCGTGATCTAAAAATAATTTTGTTTTCGAAAATGGGTGGTACGTAAGTGCAGTATCACTTTTTAGAAGATATTTAGGTAAACGTCGAACCTGTTAAAATGCTACCTACACGTTATACAAGGTTCTACTACCTATCAAACCTCATTTTATTTTTGCTTCACATTGAACTAGGTGGCAAAAAAAATAGTTGCATTGCATGCAATACAAATTGGCTGCAGTTTCCGTCACAATTCAGTAAACTCAGTCACCCGCGCCGCAGCTCAATGAAAAGCCGCACTCAAAAACAAAACGTACCAAATTCAAAAACACCGTCCGAAATTGAAACACCAACTACAAACGCTCACAAACGGTTAGATTTATAAACCCGTGCCGACGCTAACACACTTTCACGTGTCGATGGATTCGCGTAAAAGCCTAAAACGCCGAAAAAACGCCGCAAAAAGCCCGAAAAAATAATGAAAAAAGCCGATTCGAGTAGTGTAGGTACATGCATCTTTCGGTCGGCTGACAAATGGCTATAAAATGGAGGGATGAGGCGCGCGTTACACGCCGAAAATCATTCAACAATTCTGACGGTAGGGTTACCAGCTGAGATGACAGTTTGATGTGTTACGAATGTTACGATGTGTTTATTAGCCTGATTATAGTTTCAGAACAAACCTACTAAGGTCGTTGTATATGTTGCATCTGCATTTTTGTATGTAATAACAAAAACTAAGTCAAATTAAATTTTAACGTTTGTGCTTTACACTGGTTTTTCCATGGAAAATGGTTAAAAGCACCGTGATTTAGACGGCTAAACACCTAAACAAACAAACAAACGCAAACTTTAGACTAAACTTTAAACTTAAACTTTTAAACTTAAACTTTAAACTTTTTTTTGATTTAGGCGTTTTCGCAAACGCCTAAATCAGGATTGATTTCGATGAAAACTATAAAATTGGTTAAAAGTATACTATGTCATCTCTAAAATGGCGTCACACAGTGAAGTTCTACTACTGAATCCATAGGGCCCTTTTCTACGGTAAGTTAGACAAATACAGTAGAATCTGATCACTTTAAACGTTATAAAAAGTTACTAGAGCATGAGCATACCCTTTCAAAGATCGACATCATTGTTCACAATGAGCGTTCATAAACATTTTCAAATCAGCTTTGTACTCTATTACAGATTAAATCTCAGCGCATTCACAATCTTGCCAGCTGTCTGCACTAAGCCCAAATCCTCCTCAAGGCTGATGGTAACCCTATCCCACTTTTATCCAAACGCCATCAATAAAAAAGCCTTTAAAAAAAACAAAACTCGTGACGTCACGAGGTACGTTTTCGCGCCGACACCGGCCAGCGAATAAATCAACCGATACGCTAGTATGGAGACGGCTTTTGCCGAATTGTGGCGTTTTATGACCCTTTGATTTACAACAACACTATTTCGGTGCGTATTTTAATTTATTAATCACTACGGTAAGCCGGGGTCTACATCAATAAAAATCTGTGTCGTGGACGATGAATGGTCCAGTGCGAATGTGTCCGAACTATGTAGTTGGTACTACTTATGCGTGTGTTCCACTGACGCATGTGCCTCTATAATTTCATTCTGAGAAGCACCGCCTATCTTTGCATTTCAAATAAATCAATGACAGCAAACAAAACAATTAACATAGTGACGATCCATGTGCCAGAATACTCAACTCTTGTTGCGCATGCTACTCGCGTTGCTGTAACTGACAATCGCTTGTCACATTTTCAAATTATTTACAGCTATGACATTTCATAAATAGGGATCTGTGAATAATAACTCATTATTAAGTATTAAAGCAATAACACAGGCATCTGCGTTGGACAAGTGCGACGCACAGTCACTAAATCGTCGTTTGTAAAATTTATACGTCCATACGAGGTACATAACGCCTATTTAGTGTAATTTATTCGTTATAAATAATGGACTTCATGTATAATAGACGTTTATCATTATAATTTACTAATTATGCGAACAGATGTGTGATGTTTGCTTAGTTTGGAAATATTATGGTTAGATGACAAATAAAGTAAATTATTTATTGTAAATTGAAAAAATTATGCTTTGCTAGGTAATAAAATTCAGTTTAAAGATGATATTAAACCGTTTAAATAAAAATATAATATGAAATAAGCACTAACTCATACGAACAAGCAAACATTTATATTTCTTAAAAGGACCAGGTTATTATACTGCCCATTATAAAACTAAAAAAAAAGCCGACTCCATCTTCTTAACCTATTTGACTTTGACAGACACCGGGCGCATCATGGTTGATCAACTGGTGTCCCGATGTCCCGCCGCCCTCTCGTTCACTCATTCACTCACTCACTCATTCATCCATTCACTCCGTCGGTTTCGAGTGATCACTGATCACCTTACGTGCCTTTTTTATGCGAAAACGAAATCCGATTCGAAAAAGGAATAGTGAGATTTTTGACGGTTATTTTTGAGGTATTAATTGAGCGGTCTCGTCGTCTTTTTAGTGTTGGAGTTTGATTAATATAAGTTATAGCACTTTTTATTAGATGAAAACTTTAAATCACCAATTAGCGGTTACCACTTAACATCAGCTTGAAAACAAAAATGGGTCTTGTATTCAGTAGCTTACCTCACTGAGTTTTTAAATCAGCTAAGATTTTTAATTTTTGTTCTAGTTTTTATTTTGTAAAAATTATCATTGAATTTTTTACATTTTATTTTCAGTTCAAAAGTTTTTAACGTTTCATTTCATTTCACACTAACAATGTATATTTCAACACAGGTGCCTCGGGTGTGGTCTCCGTGACAGCTGACGAGAATGACAACAGCGAGAAGTGACAAGAGGGTTGTCAATTGTCATGGCACGTCATGGCCGCGGAGTGTCAATAGTCCGTTTTACCCCACTTTACCCTTCTTACCCACAGGTAGGATGCTTTCTTTGGTTTTGTAAACAAACATTAGATTTTAAGTCACGTATTTCGTCACGAGGATTTCAATATTACTCGGTGTGGGATTATTTATTTTGTACACTCTTAAAATTTAGATTTTAGGATTGCAACACATAAAAAAAACAAGATAGAATTTTCTAATCTATGTAATTTTAAAACATGCCTCTTATTGGCCATTGTAAGGCAAACTTCTTTATGAGTAGAAAAGTTTTAATTCAGTTTGGATTAAGTTTAGAATAAGTACGAGCCGTACTTTAGACTTCCACGTATTCTTAAAAGTTACCTATCTAAAAGTGATAATCTTAAGCAGTAAGACCGCTCATAACTCAAAACTCATAAAGACAGATGACCCCTGATTACGCAAACGAATAATAGCTATTAACTACAACATAAAAACATCTTAAGAGCTTATAGTACCCCAATCTCTCATTTTTGATCCCGCATATCATTAAAAGTATTGAATCAATCGTTTTGAAAAAAATATATATTACAGTTGAGAATATTTGTGATACATCATATGATGTGAAAACACGATTACTAAAAATTTTCTCGATAGAAAAAAATCCCAAACTTCCCTCTGAAGCTTACTAAGAAACCACAGAAGTCAGTCAATACTTTACCTATACTATTAAAACTTTGTATATAAATTCAACTTAGCAATACACGTACATCATATGTTTTAGATTTATTAAAATGTTTTTTTTTGCATTTTAAGAAATTAAATTCTCAAATATTGCGCGTGAGACGTCGCAACCGCTCAGATTCAGTCTAACTCCGGCAGTCGAACAGGGAACCCGCGTCGCTTAATCGCACGCCTACCTACGTAGATACGTAAAATTATTAAATTATAAGTAAGTAAAGTAAAATGGGAAATAACCAGTACAAAAAAAAGGGTAGGGATTGGAGAAAAGAAATTGCTAAAAACATGAATAATATATTGAAGTAAGTATCTAAAATGAGTCATAAAATGTTTTTTACCTACCTAGGTGCCCGCGGGTACGCATTTTGGTTAGGAGTTTATGAGGCCATATTGAAATTTGACGACGTCAAGTTTAGGCATTTATGAATACGCGACGCGCTGCGCTACGCGTTTGCGACGCGCAAAGGACAAACGAATTTGATCTTTCTCGACATGTTCGTTCATTGGATGAGTACCATAGATTTGTAGTCTAATTACTAAGTTGGTATGTGGTAGGTACCTATCTCCACGTGAAGTGTGTAGAACTGTTGTACGAATTGTAATAAAAAGATTGTAGAAAATAAAATAAATATTGCAACCCCTCTATATCATTTTTTTTATTGACCTACTTATACCTAACAGTAGTTTTGATTCCAGAGGGGGCATAAACCCCCTCTTCTCCTCTCAGAGATATTGTAACCCCCTTGCCGTATCTCCGCTATTAGCAGAATTCGACCTCCAGTATTTGGAGCCATTCGAATCGACACATGAATTTTGCCAAAATGCAGGAACATTTTGACTCTGTCAGAATTTATCTCCCCTACTGCGTTTTCGAATCCAGGATAGCGTACTTTACTTTTTCGAGTAAAATGATATGGGTGTGGTTTTCGGGATATTTTGGGGTGCTGATTACGGAAATGGTGTCCATTTTGAAATCCAAGATGGCGGACATCGATTTTTTGAGTAAAGTGATATGGGTGTCGTTTTCGGGAAATTTTGGGGTGCTGATTACGGAAAAAGTATCCATTTTGAAATCCAAGATGGCGAATATCGAGTTTTTTGAATAAAGTGATATGGGTGTCATATTCGGGATATTTTGGGGTGCTGATTACGGAAAAAGTATCCATTTTGAAATCCAAGATGGCGGACATCGAATTTTTTGAATAAAGTGATATGGGTGTCAAATTCGGGATATTTTGGGGTGCTGATTACGGAAATGGTATCCATTTTGAAATCCAAGATGGCGAATATCGAGTTTTTTGAATAAAGTGATATGGGTGTCATATTCGGGATATTTTGGGGTGCTGATTACGGAAAAAGTATCCATTTTGAAATCCAAGATGGCGGACATCGAATTTTTTGAATAAAGTGATATGGGTGTCAAATTCGGGATATTTTGGGGTGCTGATTACGGAAATGGTATCCATTTTGAAATCCAAGACGGCGGACATAGATTTTTTTGTGTTAAGTGATATGGGTGTGTTTTCGGGAAATTTTGGGGTGCTGAATACGGAAAAAGTATCCATTTTGAAATCCAAGATGGCGGACATCGATTTTTTTTAATGAAGTGATATGGGTGTCGTTTTCAGGATATTTTGGGGTGCTGATTACGGAAATGGTATCCATTTTGAAATCCAAGATGGCGGACATCGATTTTTTGAGAAAAGTGGTATGGGTGTCGTTTTCGGGATATTTTGGGGTGCTGATTACGGAAAAAGTATCCATTTTGAAACCCAAGATGGCGGACATCGATTTTTTTGAATAAAGTGATATGGGTGTCGTTTTCGGGATATTTTGGGGTGCTGATTACGGAAATGGTAAACATTTCGAAATCCAAGATGGCGGACATTGATTTTTGAGAAAAGTGATATGGGTGTCGTTTTCGGGATATTTTGGGGTGCTGATTATGGAAAAAGTATCCATTTTGAAATCCAAGATGGCGGACATCGATTTTTTTGAATAAAGTGATATGGGTGTCGTTTTCGGGATATTTTGGGGTGCTGATTACGGAAATGGTATCCATTTTGAAATCCAAGATGGCGGACATTGATTTTTTTGAGAAAAGTTATATGGGTGTCGTTTTCGGGATATTTTAGAGTGCTGATTACGGAAATGGTGTCCATTTTGAAATCCAAGATGGCGGACATCGATTTTTTTTATAAAATGATATGGGTGTCGTTTTTGGGATATTTTGGGATGCTGATTACGGAAATGGTATCCATTTTAAAATCCAAGATGGCAGACATTGATTTTTTTGAGAAAAGTGATATGGGTAATCCGTATAATGGCTGAGGAGGACTCTCAGATATTGATTTTAAAAGAAATCGATTCATAAACAAAAACTTCAAAATCGATAGGTACCATTTCCATAATCAGCACCCCAAAATATCCTGAAAACGACACCCATATCACTTTACTCAAAAAATCAATGTCCGCCATCTTGGATTTCAAAATGGATACCATTTCCGTAATCAGCATCTCAAAATATCCCGAAAACGACACCCATATCACTTTACTCAAAAAATAAATGTCCGCCATCTTGAATTTCAAAATGGATACCATTTCCGTAATCAGCACCCCAAAATATCCCGAAAACGACACCCATATCACTTTTCTCAAAAAACCAATGTCCGCCATCTTGGATTTCAAAATGGATACCATTTCCGTAATCAGCACCCCAAAATATCCCGAAAACGACACCCATATCATTTTTCTCAAAAAATCTATGTAAGCCATCTCGGATTTTAAAATGGATACCATTTCCGTAATCAGCACCCCAAAATATCCCGAAAACAACACCCATATCAGTTTTCTCAAAAAATCAATGTCCGCCATCTTGGATTTCAAAATGGATACCATTTCCGTAATCAGCACCCCAAAATATTTTGAAAACGACACCCATATCATTTTATTCAAAAAAATCGATGTTTGCCATCTCGGATTTCAAAATGGATACCATTTCCGTAATCAGCACCCCAAAATATCCCAAAAACAACACCCATATCACTTTTCTCAAAAAAATCAATGTAAGCCATCTCGGATTTCAAAATGGATACCATTTCCGTAATCAGCACCCCAAAATATCCCGAAAAAGACACCCATATCACTTTTCTCAAAAAAATCAATGTCCGCCATCTTGGATTTCAAAATGGATACCATTTCCGTAATCAGCACCCCAAAATATTCTGAAAACGACACCCATATCATTTTATTCAAAAAAATCGATGTTTGCCATCTCGGATTTCAAAATGGATACCATTTCCGTAATCAGCACCCCAAAATATCCCAAAAACAACACCCATATCACTTTTCTCAAAAAAATCAATGTAAGCCATCTCGGATTTCAAAATGGATACCATTTCCGTAATCAGCACCCCAAAATATCCCGAAAAAGACACCCATATCACTTTTCTCAAAAAAATCAATGTCCGCCATCTTGGATTTCAAAATGGATACCATTTCCGTAATCAGCACCCCAAAATATCCCGAAAACAACACCCATATCACTTTTCTCAAAAAAATCAATGTCTGCTATCTTGGATTTCAAAATGGATACCATTTCCGTAATCAGCACCCCAAAATATCTCGAAAACGACACCAATATCACTTTTCTCAAAAAAATCAATGCCTGCCATCTTGGATTTCAAAATGGATACCATTTCCGTAATCAGCACCACCTGATGATGTGTAGGCAAACAGGCGTTCAGCCCACCTGATGATGTGTAGGTAAACAGGCTTTCAGCCCACCTGATGATGTGTAGGCAAACAGGCGTTCAGCCCACCTGAAGATGAGTAGACAAACAAGCATTCTACACACCCGATGATGTGCATGTAAATAAATAAATGCATGTAAATAGGCAAAATATTTCTCATATAAGATGTGAAATAAGCTTCCTCCTGAGGTTTTCCCATTTTTCGAATAAGCATACAACCCATTTGATCTGAACCGATGATGATGATCTGATCGAGTGAGAGAAGCGAACGGTGTTCTTAGGTAACAAACAAAATACAATCGAATTGAGATCTCCCTCTTGAAATACAATAAAATTTTCTGATTTTTCCTTGTTTTTTAGTACTGTGTCCATTCCATAATACAAATTATTTAGCATGATCAGGAGCCGTGCCACAGGCCTTAGAAAAAGTGGCCAACTATGGACCACTTTTCTGCAATATTCCTTTCACTTTATTTCCATACCTACAGGGTGTACAATAACTGTGTATCATAACTACCTACGGCGCTTTAGTATATTTGTACAATAATTTATTTTTTTATTTCCATAGCTCGGTACTAGATGTACAATAACTGTGTATTTACTCTATCGCGCGGTCGACTCGTGACCTCTGCGCTGCGTGATGAACTGTGCGAGTGAGATAGCTGCGAGTGCGCGGTGCGGTATCTGCACGAATGGGCCGTGAAACTTGGATTTGAGCTGGAGTAGTGTAGGCTCTTAACGGTACAAGTCTCCGGCATTCGCCGCACGTTCCGAACTGATTGACGGGAGACGGCTACTGCCCCACCTTATCCTACCCACTGACTACGTTACATCCATGCATAGCAACAGCGATCGCGATGCTAAAGCATTATAATTTGACAGTCGTCACAGCTCAGTCGGTAACAGCTCTGCCTTCCGTGCTGTGGGTCGTGGGTTCGATCCCCACTGAGAACAAACATTTAGTGCGAGGAAAACATAGATGTTTGTTCTATGTCTAGGTGTTACTATGTATTATAAGTATGTATTTACAAAAAAAATTATATAAGTATTCTATCAGCCATCTAGTTCCCATATCACAAGCTTTGCTTAGTTTGGGATTAGAGGGCGTTGTGTGTTAAGTCCACGAATATTTATTTATTTATAAGAGCATTATACAATGTGACTCTAGAGATTGCCCGCGTACACAGATTTAGAAAGAAAGACTTTGATCCTTACGCATCGATATGACAATGCTAATGCATTGTCAGAGAGAAGGTATTGGAGTCAAAGTTTTTGATAAATCGATTGTCCATCAAAGAGCAACCTGTTAGATTGCTGTTGCTTTGGTGTCACTGATACGTAATACAAGTAATAAATAAATCATCCGTTGACCGACAGTTGTGTGAAAAATTAATAGACAGAAATTATTGCACTCGCTACAAATTGTTGCAAGATACGTAATCAGAGGCCTAACTGCTTCTTTCCCCATGTGGGATGGGGTAAGTGGGGTAAGGTGGAGGGGGAACATGCGAAAAATGTCATTAATGCACTGCGCGCTGGGGGGTGAAGTGCTTGGAGCTGTAAGAGCGATAGGGCATCGATAGGTCACTGGGGTCAACCCTCGTAATATTTAGTTCAAATACATTTCTAGAAGGTGGCTGACGTCAAAAAGTTTTCAAATTCTTTTAGCTTGACTTACTGAAAAAATTTTTTACACCGTCATGGATATGCTGTGTTTGCTTTGTTTAAAAGTGACGCCTTACTTATGGCTCTGAACTAGCTAAAGTTTTTTGAGGAACGAGGATCGTTAGTACTTAGAGAGAAAGATGGCTCTCACTCAGTACTCTGCAGGGGTATTCCAATCTCAGTTGAACTGCAAAGTTTTAAATCATGGTCAGTTCATACTAACTCATAGTTATTCTGTGACTAAATAGTAACATTATGATGTCATCTAATTTGTTTTCGCGCATATTTTGCTGTCAAGTGTCTAAAAAGAATGATCACGTGGTACAAAGTTGTACCACATGACCTGAAGAAATTACACTGAGCAGTGAAATATAACTTGACAGCAAAAGATTGGAATACGGGGACAGGAAATTCTGTAGAAAAATCTACAATTAGATTTTTAATCTGCCTAACCCAGTAGTTTATTGTGTAGTTATTGTTTTTTCTGTTTGTGCTCTGCTAGTACCTGTATTGTGATTGTGTACCAAATAAAATCTCTATCTCCCTCTATCGCTATCTAAATTCAACGTTTTTCTTTTTTTTCTACTTATAAGCTGTCAGTCCACCCATATAAACCCACAATAAACCAGAGAGCAGCATAAATATTCCCTCACTACATTCAGTCACTCATACAAACCTGTGACATTCGCAATTTCACTACTTTTACGAAATAAAAGAACGAACAAGTTTGCTAATTCCGAGACACACTGACGTCGGCCAATTGCAAGGACACACTGACGAAGTTGGCCGATTCCACGCGACACACAGTTGCCTAAGTTTAGATTGCCGGTTGAATTGCATAGCTTTATTTTTTCCTTGTATTGCGATTGCCAAGTTTGAAACTTTGACAATGAGATGCTGTGTTTTTTACAAATAAAAAATCTTTGGTTTTTCAGGTTGAGTTAAATTGTGAGATTTGAACTATTCAATTGTTTTTTACGGCATTTGCAATGGTGACATAATGTTACGTGGTAAATTAGCCATTGCAGATACAGAAAAACTAATTATGAAAAAATTGAGTCGAGTCCTCAGATGATTTTTTTAATTGAAAAGAAAAAAAAATCATCTAGAAAATATAGCTGAGAGCACATTAACAAGAGATTATGTTTTGTTTAGCTTAGTTGCAAGATATTTTACACAACTTTACAAACAATCTTATTGTAAAAGTAATTGAGCAAACTATGCCACCACCGTTTACACTTCGACTTAGCTGCAAGTTTACATTAAGCCAGTAACTGTTCCAGTAGCTATCCCACTTTCCGAACGTTTGATATTCCGTATAACTTATTTATTGAAGTCATAAAACTTATTATAAACTTCTGTCTGATACTCGTAAAAGCACTCATTAAATATATCAGCTTACGATCATATCCACGAAATAAATAATAAAATTTGACAATTAAAAGTAAGTAAGCAACTTTTAGGTCAAATATTACTTCATTATATTCATTACTTCATAGATCATAAAAAGCTTCACAAATGTTAGTGCGATTAGTAACAAAATGCGTTATAATAGTGTTAACACGTTCCATTAAACCTGATCAGGCACACGCGTTTAAATACATTTGATCAAACTTAGTAGATTTGATCAAATGTATTTGAATGTGTATGATCGCCATAAGATTTTCAAAAACAATGAGTGACCATTTACCTAGTTAAAGATAAATAAATAAATATTCATTGACGTTTCACACAAAAGATATGGTTGTTTTAAAGGTATTTTGACGTAAAGTAGGTAAATAAATGTGTATTGTTTAAAGAGACAATTTAAAAAATTCAAGGCTTTTGTAGGTAAATAAAGGTGTTTTATTTAAAAAGGCAATTTAAAAAATTCAAGGTTTTTGTTATTACAAAAACATAATAAATATTTCACTTTGTAATGTAGTTTTTATTCCACCGGCATACATGTTTATTGGTTACTTTTTAGTGCTTTTTATGTGCTTATAGTTTCGAGCTTTTGGTACCAGTTGCTCAGGTACTTCTGACTTCTGTACCAATATCATTATCTCTAATGTATAGGCTGTAAACTTATAATGAGATAGGCTTCTATATTCATCAGTTTAATATTCATTTATTAGTGTAATTAGAAACAGTTTAGTGTCATTAACAACTATTTTATTGATAAGTAATTTATGAATCTATACCATCTAATGATTTGGAATCTATGCAAATTATTTTAGAAGCTTATTTCTTAGTATTTATATTATTTTACAGATAGAAGTGCAACACCTCCACTGAAACTTAACTTTCCGTAAAATTCGTGTTCTGCAACAGAACTTCTGTTACACTTTACACCAAAAAATGATTAATGAAAACTTGTTGTGTTTTTCACATTGCAATGATAATCTGTAACTTAATGACAATTACAAACTAGGTACTAAGTCAACAATTTGTAAATAGTTTTTTTTATCTTTGTTTTTAATATGAAAACAAACAAGCTGAAATACATCAATAAGTTTATGTAAAAATGCGCAAAACTCAATTAGCTTACATTTTTTTAAGATCAACCCATGTAGTTTTTCATGTAAGTATTTTAGAACGTAATAAACATATTAGCGAAATTCTAATCAAATAATAGTTATGTTGAAATATGCTAGAATTAAAAGTCATCTTGGTATTACGTTTGTATGGTCAATTCAAGTCCTCGTGTCAATTGTTTTACTAGAAAATGAAGCAAGTTTTACACTGTGCTGAAGTTTCCATCAGTCCCTCGAAACCCATCAAAGTTGACACTCAAATGAAGACAGCGCAATGGAAGCTGTCGTTATGCGGAATGGTTTCTCTAGGTCTGAACATTACCGAGGAGTAACCAATAACGTCACTCCACAGAGCCGTCTGGCGGAACAAGAAACTTCAAACCAAACGGTAAAACTGCGTAAAACTGGGTAAAACTAGTTAAACTAGGTAAAATTAGGGTACTTGTGAAATTTTGAAGGGTCACAATTAGCAGTAATCGTTGAGGTTAGTAAGTCGCTGGAGAGTCCTAACAAATATCTAATGACCGAATGTTTATTGTTTGTGTGGTGTGGGTGCGTAAGCTTTTGTACACTCACAAATATACTCTTCATTGATAATTCTGATTTATTGAAAATTAATAGGTTCTAGTTTAAACTATGAATTTTCAATTATGAGCTGTGACAGGCGTCACAGCTCAGTCGGTAATAGCTCTGCCTTCCGTGCTGTGGGTCGTGGGTTCGATCCCCACCAAGAACAAACATTCGTGCTTGCAAAACATAGATGTTTGTTCTATGTCTGGGTGTTAGTATGTATTATAAGTATGTATTTACAAAACAAAAAGTATATAAATATCCTATCAGCCATCTGGTTCCCATATTACAAGCAGTGCTTAGTTTGGGACTACAGGGTGTTGTGTGAAATGTCCCTGAATATTTATATTTCTATTTATTTATTTTCAACATTTTGGATCCTCTTAGACTTAAATTCTGCGTCTCTGAATTTATGGTAGTTTTTCAGCTAAATATTGTGAAAACTGGCACCATTGTCGCGGATCTCTCAATCTTCGGCACAGTCGGCTCACACCAATACCCGCAATAACGCAAAAACTCCAAACAATAGACATTAATAAGAGTACGTCGAGGTCGAGTCGAGTCCCGGAATAACGGTCGGCGCGTCCGGAGATGCGCTTATTAAAACATTTTCGTTGGCGAGTATGGCAATATCTAAGTACGACGTGCTACAATATGTGGCCGGCAAACTCCACCCGCATGTGACGACCTGTGGGAATCGCCGGAGAAAACTTCATTAACTCCAACGACCCCCCTACCCCCTGACGGACGGGGGACACCCGCTTATTACGTCTAGAACGTGCCGCGAAATCGAAGAAATGCGACGTAAATACGTGAAGCGTTCGGAAAGAATCGTTCCGCTGATTGGCTGCTCTTTGTGCTCCGCTGACCGTTAATTTGATCTGTATCTGAGGGGGCTCCACACTCACTTTTTTGGTTTATTACTGACAGCTTTCTACGCGTGACTTTTCTTGCTTTTTAACCAAATAAAAATGAACTACCGTTTCATCCAAATCCTTTAAATCTTCTACAGCACGGATGAGTAGTAATACCCAAACTTATTTGGATACAAAGTACCTACTTACACCGGTAAACTTTTATAGTATCCAAGTTAGGACATCTTGGTCATCAGAATTTGAACAGACAAACGGCAAATCTTTTTCATTCATAAGGTTAAAGACCGGTATTACGTCAGTGCATAATCGTCACGCGATTCTTTCCGATCCGATAAACTCCGATACCGTACTTTCCGAATCAATGGGCATGGATCGATAGTCCCATGGCTTAAGTAAATCGCGGCAAAGATTGTGCCTTTATCAACATAACTTAGATCTGATACTTTACTTCACATACTGACGCAATAAGAATTTAAAATGAAATTCACCTATTTACAAAGGCTTCTACAAAACAGAAAAATGTAGGCAATGCTCAGTTATGCTCGTAATAAAGTGTGATAAACATTTGATCTTATTTTGTAAATAGATTTTAGATTGGAGTTACGTGAAATGGACCAATAGAATCGCACCTCGATGACGTGATGTAAAGACACGTATTGATTTGCTAATTTTATGTCTTATTCTAAGTAGACGATCTTAGTTCAGTCCCTCGATAACCCATTTTGACAAAATGACGTAATGTTTACCTTCACCTGCTAAACTGTTGGTCATTAGAACATTATCCAGTTCTAAGAACGGATAGCTCTGAGACCACACACAGTGGTGTCCCGATGATGTATTGATGTATGAACAGTGTTATTGCTGCATGAGGGTTGATAGACTGATGGCTGAAATTATCGGCATCAGTTCAGTTTGTTGAGGTAGGTTCGAAGGTTGGCTGAAAACTGCCTAGTCTATCTATATTTTTTTGTATATCTATAGTTTTTCAGCTCATTAAGAATCATTCCAGTTAAATCACCTTTCTTAAAAAAACCGCATTTAAATCAGAACCCTATTATCAGAGCTACGATTCCACAGACACACAAACACGGGTTATAGGCATTTCGTACCTTCTTTTAACGCCGTCAATCTTATAACACCTCTTCTGTTTTATCGGAGGTTAAAACTAGGTCAGCAAAACAAAAACCACTCTGTCAGATGACATTACGTTGACAGGTGACTGACAGTTATTGACTGACAGGCCCGCCTTGCTAAAACTAAGCAGATTTTGCAATCAATCACTGGTCCTCACGTCAAATATATAATTTTACTTTTCGACGAGACTGGGAAAGCTAGACAGCTCGGCTTCTGTTTTTGAAGAATAGATTACAAGATGTCAGCTGATGTTTTAACAGATCTCAGTTTACATTTTGGCATAGAGCGTATTCAAGAATAGTCGGACCAGGCAAAGTTTGCAATGAAATAAATAAGCAACAATAACATGGTTTGTAAATTGTAACCAAATCTTTACTTTTATTTTATTATCTTCACAAAGTAGCTTTTGAACACAATGGATCGTCAAATTGGTTTACCAACGGTTTTTTAATTCTGCCATATTCTAAACGCTGCAGACTTCGCGTGGTCGCGTTCTATTAGTCGACCTGTCTTGTTTAAATACAAAATGCATTGTGTAATTTAATTTTTCTGTGATGCCTGATTATCTAGACCATTTTAATTCTCATGCAAGTTTTAATAGTGCCAACGTTCAAAATAATTAGTAATCCACATTTTGTGTTACTATAGCTAAAATTGTAAAGGTATTGATGATTTTAATAGAGCCGTTACAACGTGTTTTAATTTACACAAAAAAAAAATCAAAATAAGTTTTTATATATCCCAACAAACGTCATCCTTTTTAAAACAACTCCAGTCCTTGAGTCTTAACATGGACATTCCCTCAAAAACAAGCAAAACGTTAAGTTTATTTTAGTACGACAAATGGCCCGCCACGTCAATCATACGTCATCGAGTGGATATCTGTCCGTCCGTCTGTCCGACTCTGGGAATCCGCTTAATCTTTATTGACGTACATCCTCACTATTCTTTCGTCAACAACTCAAGCTGAATTCAACCTTATTCTCTACATGTTAGGGTTTTTTTAAACTGCATTTGTAATTTGGGAGTAATTGAATGCTATGTTCATTAGTAGCTCGTCTTCTTCTTAAGTAGACGTCTGTTATTTTGATAATTATTGATGGTTTTGTTATGGTTTTTTTATGGTGGTGCTACTTGTTTGTCTTTTAATTATTATTTTAGCTTCACAGATCTGAAAAAGCCCGTTAATGTTTACTACTAATGGCTTTAAAAAAATAAGTATTGTCTGTGGAAAACGTGTTATTGACTCATTCTTGGTAGTAATAGTAATTGAATCTACCATCATCTGCGCTGTAGGTCAGACAGACAAACATTTTGTATTAAAAAATTGCCTTTTTATTATGGTTTTTCCTACCCTATCTCGTCTCATAGTTTTTCAATACCTATGGATATTATAAATATTCAGACAACGCCATCTAACGCGAAACTAAGCAAAGCTTATTTAAAGTATGATTTTAAATTGTCTAACCAATCAACAACCACTGTATTTTTTTTATAAATAAATAAATATTCATGGACATTTCACACGACGCCCTCTAGTCCCAAGCTAAGCAAATACTCCAATAAAAATTTCAAATAAATACTTCTGAAATCGAACTTTTTTAGAATTAACTCTACTTTGAACAAACTTTTAAAAACTTGCAATTTGATTCTTTATTCTTAATGACTCGACACCTTACGTCACAACTCACAATAGTTCACTCCACCTCACTCAATACACTTGAGAATCAACACCTTTTGGGTCATGCTACATTAATCGCATGATTCAGGTCTACAACCTGTCAAACAAGAAACGTATTTCATATGGAATGCTGTGTATGATACAGTAAAAATATAAATATTTATTAAATTCATCTCAATGTTTTCATATTTGATAACTAGAGTCTATACTTCAAAGTCTGATGATGGCCAGCAATGATGAGGAGCATCTAACGAGATTTTCATGGTGGGGGTTTATTTTTGTACAGTCGAAGACACGTCCACCTATACTGTTTGGATTTAGAACTATTAGAAGTTGAACGTTGCGAATCGTGCGAGAAAGACGACAGTGTGTTTTTTTAGCACGGGCTCCGAGCGTGGCGCGCGTACTACGCCTATTGTGCTCCCTTTCCAACGATATCTGTATTTTATGTAGCGTAGTTATGGTTGTATTGGGTGTATAACCTGACCTGTGGCCGTGTGTACCACCAAACACCTTGTCAATGAAGATGCTGATTGTTACAACATTGTAGTTTGACCCTCTTGTCTTCGAATGAAGGTAGGATATAACTGGAGCCAACAGTACCTACAATAAACAAATAAAGATGCATGGGTTCACGCCTTGACCTTACATTTCATCAGATCACTGTCATTCTCACTTCTTGCTTTGCTAGGCTACTATGAAAAGATGTTGGATGGATAAGACTTTTTTTACATTTGATAGACCGTCCTTTGTCTTCAATCTCACCGAATGGTAAGTGACGATAAAGCCGACGATGGAGCAAGACGGTCAAGAAGACACTTATTCACTCTTGCCTTAAAGTGATCCAGATTGTAGTGATCAGGAAAGACAGATGCCGGTAACGTGTTTTCCAACGCTAGGAACCAGGCCGTAGTTTCTTGCTCGTTCTTTTAGGCTCTGGTCGCGTCGAACTGGCACCTAGAATCACCTAGTTATATAAGGCGATTCTAAATGATCCTTTTGATTTTATTGAATAAAAAAATTATGACTTTGATTCTATAGCGGTTCGCATGATGAAGTTATTAATCGTGTATTTTTAAACAGTTTCCGTAAGTGTTTTGTTGCTGTAAGATATAGAATATTGGTTTTTATTAAGACGTTTATCAAAATGTTTGAGTATATCCATATTACTCTTACCAAACTTTTTGCTTCAAATGCAACACATCACGGTTTGATTGATTGATGTGTATTCATCGGCTCCACAGACTACCTGGTCTATTTGCCTTTATTAAGATGTAACTTGGTAATATTATACTCAAACCTTTGCATTTAATCTAGATGATTTATAATGCATCAGGGGTCACTTTTTACCCATGCCCGATGAACGGGAGATAGCTGTTCCTGGGACATGATTTAGGCTTTTAGCACTTATACCATCCTCTCAGCCTAGCAGGCCTTATCCACAGGTAAGATAAGGTCAATACGTTTGGAGCTGACTAAGCCCTGGATTTCTTTGAAGAAAACAGTAGGATGGTTGATCGAATTCCAACATCCATATTTTTACAACATGTAAGCACTATTTACTGTTTTGACTGTGTCGACGGATGGACGGTAATTGATCGGGTGACGTCATCAATTTAATTGATATCGAGTGATTGATTGACGCGTGTCTGTGCTTCAAGGTTCCATTTTTGAACGTGACAGTTGAGTGGTTTTACTTCTTTGTTTTTTTTACGATTGTGTCATTTAGACGTCAATGTAATCTTAAGCTCACTCTGTTGAAAGGAAACTTGAAATAAATGTTTTTAAAATTTAATATCAAGTTCATAGTTTTAAAAAAAAATTATCGACGTGTGCACAGTACGCACAACGGATCTTTATCCCTCTGAAGGTAGTTGCAACAAACGATTGCGTGTACTGTTGTGCGGAAAAATTAGCTTACCTTCAATTACCCAAAAATGAGTTCTGCGCAGATACTTCAGAGAGACAAAGATCCGTTGACTACTATACCTAGTGGTTCACAGCTTCATTCATAATACCTAGACAGGTTTGAAGCTTCACCACATCCATCAGACGAGGCCGGGGGCGCGGGTTCGAATCCTTTGTGCGATCCGAGATTGCTTGATGCGATTAACACAAGATTTCATTTTGTTTTGTTTTAGTATGGTTGGCAAATTAAGGGTTAGCTCGCTTTTATTATAACAAAATAAAGGATAAAATGATGCACCTGGTATTAAGGAGGTATAATATCTGCGATAAACTGGCTCAAATGATATTGAGTAGCTACAGATGTCTCACTAGATGTTTAGCATCTCTGCAGAATGAACGCTACACTACATCAGGTGAGATTGTTGCCAAAGGACATTCTATCTCATATAAAAATAAATAATACTGTGATAAAATACTTGCCATACTCGCCCTAACAGTCAACCAGTCATTCACATACCTGCAACCAAACAAAAAAAATTAACATATAAAAGTTGCATACTCCATTCCCATTTTGCATCTACGCATGCGTCGACGCCTTTAATCTGCGCGGGCGCAGACTTGCCGCCGTGTCAGATTATGGTAGATCCATGACGCAGTTAGGATGAAGCATGTTTATAAGCGACGATATAAGCATAGCGATTTTAAAGGAGTGTTGCAAACACGTTGTTGTAAGTTTAAAAAGTTTAAGTTCTACGATAACCGTCTACAGCGTAGCGGATGCTACGTCGTAGCTCTTTACGTAAATGTTCTATATATTTTAAATTGATCTCATGGTTTTGGCTATGAAATATTTTGTCCAACGTATATAATGAATATTTATTGTCACAATTTTTTATTTCAGAAATAGCCTCGATATAATACTTGGCTATTTTTGTAAAAATATTTAATTATGCTCAACTCATATCCGAGATTCTTTTTTAACTAGCAGTGATGCCAATGTAAGACAAAAGTCTCAATTTTTTTAAGGCTTATATTTATCTCATCTCCAACTTTCTCCGACCTTAATCGCTCAATTGAACGCTCCGCTTATTACCCTGTACAAACCCTAAGCTAGGTGCAACGCCCCACCTGCGAATCAGGAAGTTTTCTCTTGTCACAACAGTTATACGGACAGACGGACACTATTTCTGTCTATTGCAATACTGATTTACATGTTTTGCGTTAATAATAATGAATATTGCAATACTGTGATATAAATTAAAATATATAAACTATAAATGATACTAATAGGTAAGGGTAATCTAACAGGGTAATTTTTATTATTTACAGATTACAGACTATTTTTTCCTTAGAATATCAAAATTGAACTTTGATCGTTTTATTGCGTCAAATTGTCGTAATCAAATTGATTGATTGAGTTGATAGTAGATTGACGTAAATCAGTCATTAAAGATTGATGGCACGTGAAAGTTTTAATTTTTATTTAAACAATCTCTCCGTAATTAACGGATTATTTTGTTGGTATCGTTAGATAAATTAAAAGATATCTACTGAACACGTGTAGTACATTGCCTATACAGGATCTAACAAAATATGCTCTTCTTATTCAAATGGTAGATTCGCACAATAAAAAAAGCCCAAAATTATTAATTAACAATACTACTATACAATTTTTGAGAATATTTTATATAAAGATATTTTTTCGAACTCTTATTCGAAACAATGTAGAACTTTAAAAAAAAATTATTGCCACACAAAATGAAGCCCTAAATCGACTTATTCATTAAAAAGCGTCCTTAAAACTACCTACAATAAGTACCAAAACACAATATCAAGGGGACATGTTGAATCAGGGTCACGGAATGACAATGACCCCGCGCCCCTTCAATCGAGATTCAATCAGACGAGATTGACAGAAGTGACACATGATTGACGAAATTAAACTCAATTTACATTTGTTAACGCTTTATCGATTTGAGCGGGAGAGGACAATGTTAATGCAAGATACTACGTTTAAATTAAAAAATCTTTAATTTTGCGTTAATTTTATATCTGTTAGTAATTTAAGATTTCGTCAGTGACATTTATGTTACCTTTTTACCTCTGTCTATTATTGTTAATTTATATAGAAAACTGGTTCTTTGTTGGTTTTTATATTCCAACTATAGAGACAATGAACTAATACTTGCCAAATATTTGACCTGTAATTTTGTAATGGATATTATTTTTTATAAACTTCTTTACCTCAGTGAAAAAAAACCAATAACACATAATTCAATTGTATATTTATTGTATCAGTAGGTACTTAAATAGCTTAAACAAGTTACAATCCCTAGAAGTTAATATCCATGTCGATTCTACGTTACCGGCCATTTTATGGCAACCACACATGAAGTTTACCAGAACTCGCGAGAATCGAACCTGCTACAACATGTTTACAACTGCACTGTCACTATATATTTCGTATCAAATTGTCGACCGATCATCGTGTCTACTCCTACGCTACAACCCTAATCTTTACCTCTGTGACAGTAAAAAATAAACCTTATTGTTTACAATTTAAGGTCCAAGTATGGTGAAGAGATTGGCTGTTTGCTGAATAATTTGCGACCTTTTAATGTCTTATGCTTTCCTGGTACAAATGGTTATTTAAATAGATACCTGTCAATACTTATAGGGATAGTAGTTTTTCTGATTTGCATAAAATAATGCGTTTTAAATCGCAATGTCTATCATTTAGTTTTTATAAAATGAAGTAATGGAACAAGCATGTGTCCCACCCACCTAATGTTAAGCAGTTACTTCTGCATTTGCTCATCATATTGAGTAAAAATTGTGAACGTGCTTTGACGATCTGTTGTTAGTAAATTCATCCAATTACCAAAAAAATAAACGATGAAAATGTAATAAAAAGACAAATTATAATCATAGGCCAAGAGCTCACGCCAAGAACATCACAAGATATCAAAGTAAGAATTATGAGCAAAAATTACACGGTTCGTAATTCATGTGATGGACGCGATCCATCTGATTGCCTGTCACGACGTGCGTGCTCTTTGATTCTGCTTACCCAATCTTGATTGTTATCTAAATTACTGCAGCATTTGCAAAATTACTAGATATCCCGCACTTTGAGAACCGAAAGCTACTGGGGCAGAAATTTTCTCGAGTGGAGACTTGGAGGCCATGCACCGGAAAGCGGTCGGCCGCAGCCTTCAAGATGAAAAGACGACTAAAGGTTAAAACACACAGAGGTCGGGTGCGGGTCGGGTGCGGGTACAACACAAAGAACGCGCGCGCGGTGAATTTAATAAGTACAAATTCCCGCACCTGATCTGCACCCGTTCTGCATCCGTCTTCTGTGTGATGCTGCAGGGTGCACAAAATCGGTCACTCTAGAAATTACTGGGGGGCCGGGAGGGGGGGGGGGGTAATGGTAAATATGATGATAATGATTAAGTACCTATTTAGATTCTGTCAATCTAAAGTTTGAAAGAGATTGATATAGTAAAGTTAGTTCATTATAAGATATGATCCTGGTTTAGTGACTTGTAATAACCGGATAAGTAGAAAAGCTAAGCAAAACTATGGTAGAATTAAGTTAAGCCCTGATACAAATCCTAGTTACTCAAAGCTTTAAAAACTAGACGTAGCTTTCGCAACTTTCGATATAAGGAAAAGTTCACATCGCTTTGATCCATAACGTACCTACTTGCCTTTTACAGGGTTGCCGACCAAACCTCCCGCCTCTATAACTTTTTAGCATTACACATCACATTTATGAATTTCCGCATTTCACAAACAATTCCAGAGGGCATTAAATTAATAATTCCTAGTGAAATATCGAGCGGTGCTCCGCCATCAGTCAAACGTCAGCCGACCTCGCATCGCTAATTACGAGCACACCTCGCACAAAACCGTATTAAAACGATGCAACGCTTATTTTAATTCATAATAATATCATGTGCAGAATTATTGCAAGCTACAGTGCAGCACAACTGTGGTGCGCCGCAAGCGAATCGCGAACGTGCACTGTCGCCATAGAGCGCAGTCTGCCCAGACACGGCACGGAGGTACGTCGTTTCGTGCCAACAGAGTCCTATCGCGCTCGCGCGCATTAAGTCTCCAGTCACTCTCAATCACTCAAGCTGTCCAGACGTCAGTCATAAGCAAGACGAACGGGGGAATGTCGGTGGCCTCCTTTGAGCCACCCCCGCGCCCGCACCCTCTCCCGCCAGGTGGAGGGGGGTGGTCAGCTCTTGAAGACAATTTACTGAACAAGTCGAGTCCGGCTGGGATTCGTGCGCTGATGAAATTTATTTGAAGCAACTTGTGTTGCACTCGCGTTATGAGATTTCCATGACGACTGCAGCTGAAGTACGGACGAAACCTCATTTTGAATTTAAACGCCGTGTGTTTACGGAATAACAAACGGAATCTGTTTTTATGATAAATATACTTTGCAAAACGGATATCTACGTGATCGAATACAACAAATTTTCTTCTAGAAAAAAGACTGAAATATAATCATCTCGTCTGTCATTCTTAAATAAAGAGTTCTTCTCCACAATCAGAATAATCATACACACCATTGTTAAACAAAATTGGATCTCCACACACACAAAGCGAAGAGCCCTCCTCACTTCAATCAACATCACATCAAAGTCAAAATCACTATCACACTGTCCCGATAAAAAACGCAACAACGCTCCCCGACTCCCAAACGGTGAGTTAACATCATTATCGGCGACGGACTGCCCCCCTCCCTAAGGCTAGGGGGAAGAGAGGGGGTAGGGGGGGGCGACACACGTCGCTCAAACGTCGCCAGCAGACGGACGTCTTTGTCGACCGTCGCTTTATTTACTCCAGTGCCTTTGGAATGACTAGAAGTGACGCGGGGTTTTTGTGAACGCCTAATTAAGGGCTCTTGTGTAAGAAATTAAAATGTTTTTTGTTTAGGCATTGGATGGACGTTTAATTTCTGGTTCCATAAATAATAAATGTTATTCGTGATACAATTATTGTAATTATGAAAAAAAAATTATACCTACTAAAATAACGTTTATTCTAGTTAAATATGTACCAGTTTAGTAGTAATATTATAATGGTTTCGAAAATCAATGTCAAAGACAAAGTCAAAATTTATTTATTGAATAAAATCACAAGGATCATTTAGAATCAACGCAGTACCTAAGTCTTTTGATACAAAGGCACAGAAGCAACAAACATGACAGCTCTGTGACAGTGTCAACTCTACGACGAGTTGATTAAATCAAACTTGACAGTTCAAAGTCGATGTGGGTAGGACACTGGCACTGTATTACGTCGACTACTAAATCCTGACACTTTGTTTACAAGGTTTTTTCCAACCATACTTTATTGGAGTCAGAGCCTTACCTCAAACAAAAAAAATAAATAATAAATTCAAATACAAATCAATAGTCATAGTCATCATTTCTTTATTCAAAAAAATCACAAGGATCATTTAGAATCGTCTCTCAGTCGTCGTCGTCGTCGTCAATCAGTTGAGGAATACATATTTTTTACTAGATTTAAGACTGAAGTGGTGGAATAAACAATATTGCTGAGTATTTCGCGTTGATAAATCGTAGAAATTTTGGTGACCTTGACTCTAGATTGGTAGAGAGACTTATTTACTTTAGCAGTCAAGAATTAATCTTTCTTGTATTGGTGCCTGACTTTGGCCGTGGATTTAACTGTCACTTTGACGTTTGATGAGTTTGTAATAAAACCCCATAAGGTCATATTGGTGCTTTAGTTTTATGTATAACATGACAACTTATTTATTTCTTTATTTATTAAGTAATAACGGATTCTACAATAAAACTAGATTTCTTAAACGAGCATTTCACATTGAACAGAACAACACGACAAAACTTTATCTTCAAAGTAAATCTGCATGACTGCACTCCATCACAAGACGTACTGAACCCTCCACTATTTAATTGACGGCCCACTCCATCAAAACAACCATATACTTTACAACTCTGCACAATACAAAATCAATCAATTTTGAACTCTAAATTAATAACATTAAAACAAAAAGAAACGTAAAGAAAAATTTGCACAGCAAACATAATGCAGTGGTAAGAAATACAAGATATTTTATACTCTATTTCAAAGGATTAGAGTTGAATAAAAATGAAACGTCAAGATGTGCAGCTGTCAACGGGAAACGTCACATATCACAATGGAAAATGTCAAAGAAAAGACGCTTCTGTCTGCGAGTGTACGTTGATAGAAATTGTAGAGAAAATACTGCATTCTGTGGCGCATTGTACCAGCAGCTTATTGATTTTTTTACTTTGGTTTTCGATATTTTGAAGAGACTTTAACTAAGTAAGTATTGCTGTCGATTCTGTTGTTGCATTTGTCTAAACTAACCTAATTTGACAGCACTAAAAATGTTGCCGTCCCTTTCTCATAAACTGAAACGACAAAGACAGTTATAATTTTAGCGCTGTCAAATTAGGTTAGTTTAGAAAAACGCAACAACCGAATCGATACCAGTGTTATTTTTTCATTCACTCAGCAAACTATAATAACACTTTACCTAATTTTGGTAAAATTGAACAGTTGACATAAACTGCACCCTTACCGCGAAGTAAAATGGTACTGTAGTTCAAAAACTTTGGACATCACTTTCACAACTTTAAGAAATTCACAACTTTTAAGCAACCCACATCACATCATCACATTACATCGTCACTTACCATCAGGTGAGATTGCGGTCAAACGTTTGTCTATAATGTATAAAAAAAAACCCACGGTTTTAACAAAATCAAAACTTACTAATGAATAATGACAAATTATAAAAACTACGTTTGACAAAAAATGAAGTTCCTATTAAGTTTCACCTTTGTAGCTTAAACTACTGACAATGCGAGTGTACCGTTTGCGAAAATAGTAAACGATGTTTGACAAATAGCTCGCAGATGTCGCCGCTGGCGCCCCGCGTTTTTTGCACAACTGCGCGCCTTTACATTGTGTGGTACTATGACGCTACTTACAACAGCTGTTTTTCATTCATGGGTGTAACTTCAAAGAAGCCAAATCTACTAACATGAAAACAAAGGCAAATTCTATACATGATCACTTCCGTGCTTTGAAAAACATATTTTTCATAAACTCTTGATTTCAGCATAGTAGGCACACGATTCGGGTTTGCAATTTGCCATTTTGAAAGTCATGGGAATTCAATAAATTGGAAGTCCAATGGGTGGATGAATTTATGCTGTTGATGATGTTTTTTTAAATATTTTTAGTACCAACAGTCATCATGGTGAATAAACTAAATTATCTTATCTTATCTTACTAGTATTATAAATGCGAAAGTTTAGATGTTTGGATTTTTGTGTTTCAATCACGTCTAAACTGCTGAACCAACTTGGATGAAACTTGGCATATATATAGTTCGTAACTTGGATTGACACATAGGCTACTTTTTATTTCGAATAATTAACAGGATCTACAGGATAAAATGAACGAAATGGATTAGCAGCGCCAATTGGCAAGAGGATTTCATTGTCATGTCATGTCACGTCAGTTTGACAGGGCGTAGTACTACCTCTTTGGTCTAACGACTAGCGTTTGACATTCCAGTACGAGTTCGGTGTAATGAGGTGTAATGTCAAGTTTCTCAAAGAAGTATCCGCTCGGTACACGCACAGATAATAAAATGTACACGGAAACTGTAGACGCGTACGAAGTCGCGGGTAACTACTAGTTCATAATATTAGGAGGATGTTAATCAGGGATAACGGGTCAAAGGGGCGTCAAAGGTTATTCATAGCGAAATAAAAAAACATTAATCTGTCATAGCTTTGCAATAACGCTCAGAACCGCAAAGAATCAATCTATCAATCAATACGTTGAAGATTGAGATATTCCACTCGTTGGGGAGACTGCCCCTCCTCCACCCCCCAGGGGGTCAGGGGGTGATTGGGGGGCTGTTTACCGCGCCCGTGACGGATATATCCCGCGTAGACACCCGTCAATCAGCCGTGGTATGATGAGAATTAATATTTCACCACGGTGCCTGTACTGTGGACGAGACGTCTTGGTACTTGAAGATTTACATTTAAGAATTTAAGATTTTGACAGGCGTCACAGCTCAGTCGGTAATAGCTCTGCCTTCCGTGCTGTGGGTCGTGGGTTCGATCCCCACCAAGAACAAACATTTGTGCGTGGAAAACATATATGTTTGTTCTATGTCTGGGTGTTACTATGTATTATAAGTATGTATTTACAAAAAAAAGTATATAAGTATTCTATCAGCCATCTGGTTCCCATATTACAAGCATTGCTTAGTTTGGGACTAGAGGGTTTTGTGTGAAATGTCCCTGAATATTTTTTTATTTTTTATTTAAATGTGTTTTGGATTGACTAGCTACATTTTATTTCAAAAAGAGCACTCGATGTGCGTTAACGGTAACTTTTACCTCATTTTTCTGTTCTGATGATGACCAGCAATGATGAAGAGGTTTTAAGGAGGGTTTCTTGGTCGAGGGTTTTTTAATTTGTATAAAAATAAGGTTGTGGCTTGGTTGGATAGATTTAAATTTAGATAAGTTACGTAGGTAAATAACAATAAAATAAAACCATCAAGATCTTTGTATCGGAGTACCTCACCAAATACGTGTAGACGTCAATGTGGAATCAATCAAGTGCGGACCTCCCTCTCCCGGGGGGGGTGGGGGGTGGTTAGGGGGGACCCTTGACCTGTCGCGTTCGCAATGTCAGCCTTGACGGGTGATGGATGGGAGGTGGTTAGTTTTCTTAATGCTGATCATATTTTCTTGGAAAATTAGGAATGAGTAGGCGATTTATGATTATAGTAAGCTTTGATTCTGATTAGCATCTAGCGAGAGTCAACATTTCTTTCGATTTTGAGCCTTTTTCTCGGTAGACCGACATTCACAACACTACTTGGAATATTATAATATAAAATGATCTCCTGTCTGTACATTTATAACTCTATGCGGTAGGCAGGTTTATTGATTGGCCAAGTGCACTTGACATAATTTAGAGGTATGACCCGTTTAGTAACCGAGCTCAACATACAAGGTCGTATTGGATGACTCAGTCGATGTTTTTACAATAGTATCAAAAATAGCAAAATGAGGTGGCTACAAGTATTTACAGACATTTAACTGAGATGGTACCTACAAACTGGAAGACGAAGCGTTATATTGCCATCCAGTTATGGTTGCGGGAAATCAGTGGATGAAAAAAATAAAAAAAATAAAAAAATATTCATGGACATTTCACACGACGCCCTTAGTCCCACACTAAGCAAAGCTTTTAATATGGAAACTAGATGCTGATAGAATACTACTGAAAAAACTTTGATAATTATAGAAAAAAGTACCTACTTAACCAAACTGCAAGTGTTATTCCTACTTCATTTTTTTTCGCAAATCTGTCAGTCATGTGACTGACAGAAGGATTGACACTTTTCGTTTTATCATTTTAATATGTCAATCAAGATTTCGTAATTACGATATTCAGATTTATTTAAATATCAAAGAGATTTATAAAATACGCTGTAGGTACTCTACGTAATCAGGTTTAAAATATTGAGTAAGTCTAGACTACTACTATGTAAGTACCTAGACCTACAGATATGAAGGCAACTAAGTCACCCATTCTTATATTGCATTCAAACGAATTATGAACGATTTTCAGTAAAACTTGTTCAGCGTTTACTGTATATGACAATGTTTTGCTGCAAATAAATTATTTTCATTTTCAACAGTCTACAAGGTACCTAAAAGACTAAACGTGCGGCAAAATCGAAGCAAAGAGCTCCCAACCACCTTCTGATAAAAAATAGCCATTCGCAAAATTCTACGTCGACTCAACGTACAGTGTCGTACCTACGTTATTGCTTCAGAGAATGGCCTATACGCCCGACTAGCATCTCCCTTCTCGTGCCAAAACCCCTCTACAGAACAATACGAGTATACTAAAATTTTATTCCCAGCACACGTGGGCCAGAGTCAGCCTGCATAATGCAAACGTACGTTAACTAAAAAGAAAGATAAGTGCATATTTATACTATCGGAACGCGATATTTCGCTGCGAACGTCACTGTAAAGTGTTCGATTACAATTTAATGTCATGACGGCGATGGCTCGCTCCAAATTTAAATCTTAACCGATTCTCGAGTACAATGGAATCTGTGCCTTGTTTTTAGGGAAGTTACGCCTAATTCTGCTAGCATTAAAATTTGGTATAAACCTTTTTGGATAGTGGTTGCATTTAAGGAGGTTTTTCTTTGCGTTGGAGTCTAGAAGTAGTCAGTATGTGACAGGGTAGTTCGATTATTTCGCTGCAAAACCATATCTTTACTGCCGCGTGTCTCATTAGAGTGGTGAGTACAGATATAAATTTGTTTTTTAATGCGGTTACGTGTTGGTTTGTTGAGTGCATTTAAGCGATATCGAATTGACAATAGCTAAGTAACTTGAAAGAAAGTATGCATTTTAAAAAATATCTAGAAGTTTGGAGTTTTTAATAATATGTAATTTTTGAATTAACAGTGTTTGAATTTCTTTATTCTATTAGCATTTATCACCTGCAGTACATGAGACAATAAAGAGACAAGTGAACAAACTATTAAATATGTTTAAAATACTGAATAAATATTTATCAAAATTAAACAAAATAATGTTGTTGACCGACTATAAATTAGTGGAAAAATCCTGTTGAATACCTAATCATAATGTTTATCAAATCCTGCAGATTTGCATACAGACAGCAAAAATAACTATAAATAATCAAAATGACAAGTGTCATTCCAAAGTGACACATTGTGGAAAATACGTCCCCAAATCAATGTCACACGGACCAGATTAGCATGAATTATTTATACGTCTACAAGAAAATTTGTAGCTATTTTTAATATCATTCGAGCGATACTCGTCTTAAACGTCGCTGAGCATAAATCACACTTCGCGTTCAGAGGCCTTAGCCAAGGTAACATTCGACAAGCGAAGTCGGCAGTAGAAAAGTCCAAAAATGTATGGGATTGGCATAAGGCATAGATATATCACGTGGTCTGTAGTCAACGAAACGAACATTGGTAGCCAAATGTAATACATGTCCATTCGATCGCACGAATCGAGATTACCTCCATACAAATAATACTTTTGACAAGCAACTTCAAAAGTAAAAAAATATATGGGATTGACATAAGGCATAGATGTATCACGTGGTCTATGATCAACGAAACGAATATTGGTATACATGTCGATTCCCTCGCACGAACCGACAACAGCCGAACGACTATCTCCATACAAATGCGTAGCCAAGTGGCTCTTTTGACAAGCGACTTCACTTCATTTTCTATCAGCACGATAGAAAAGCCAGCGAAAACCAAAACCCTGTAGATATCGAAACAAAATGGCGATTTTAGGTGAAATTTTGACGTTTCAATCGATTTGGTGACTGCCGAGATGACCGCGAAATAATCCTAGGTTTTTTCAAACCTACTACACTAAACCTTGCAGTAAAGGGCGATGTTCGCTACTGATTTTATTAAGAGCAATACCTACACATGACCTAACCTGCATGCATTTAAAAAAATAAAAGTACATAAGTACTTGAAGAAAAAAACATATTTTATTCAGAATTAAATTAACACAGGAAAAAAGAGCACAAAAATATTATTCCACGAAAATTCCAATATCATAGAATGTTGGTAGTAACTTTCAAGTAGGAATACTTGGTAGAATAACTGTATGTTTTGTTTAGGCTCAGTGCAGCAGTACATATTATTATGTAGGCAGATGATATCTGAAAATATAAAGATGTTAATATTACCTACCTTCCACATACCGTATTTAGATAAGTTATAAAATCTAATATATCATCAGTGTATCGAGGCTAAGGACACCGCTGTAACAAGAAAATAAATAACCCTTGATATTATGCTTGTAGGCAGGTAAGCCGCTTTACACTGACTGTTTGGATTGAAACTAAAATCACTTCCTCATAGGTATCTACCTACAAACAATAATTTTACCTCTGCAATGTGGCATGTTATGAATGTGATCTGGAATGTGGAATCCAAAAAAATCTAATATTATTTTCCATAGCCAGAGTTCTTCTTCATTTATTTCATTTTTCTGGTGTTTGCACATTGCATCCAATCACACCTTATATTATCAGGGTTTTGTGGGTACTTTATTTACTAGGTAGTCCACTTTTCTATTTTTTATCTAAATGTTTCACAATAAAACATAAATTTTCGTTTCTTACATAAAAATAAAATAAATAAACAAAATTAATATGCTAGGTTCGAATAACACTGACATGACATTGGATGTAGTAAAACCATAGACTAAACGTGATTTCTAGCGAAAGACTGACAGAATTAGCGAAGTTATTGATCGAGTAGGCATTTATTTCTCGTATGTTACTTTGTCTACCAATTTAACTTCGACATCGTTAAAGCGATCAAGATTGTAGAAATAGAATCATAGAGCAATATTATAATGGGGAATAGAGTGCCCTCTCTCGCCGATTTTTTGTCACCCTCGAATAATCGGTGAAGATTGACTAGGCAAGATACGCCACGAGCGCTTCGTCTTCTATAAAAAGTCAAGATTAGTATTCACAATGTAAACGATGTGCAAATCACCTACACTAATAAATCTTATATTTTGCAGTAAGTATAATTATGTATTTTTTTTAAAACCTAGTTCTAAGTTTATCGATATCGATAAAAAATTCTAAATTACACAATTCTAAAGTACACACCTATTTCATTTTCTCTACGCTAGCACCACTTAAAATCAAGATTTCCTGTCATTATCAGGTGCTATTGCTACTATTCTTTTGGCAAATTATTTCTGTTATTATGGTGGCCATTGGTGGCGAGTATGGTAAACTTCTTTTTCATGCTTTCCTGTTTTCTTGGTAGAAGTCCCGCTTCTTATTACGTAGTACCTGCCTATTAGAATTTTTTTCTATGTTCGAAAGACACTGACGTTGGATGTAAGAAAACCATAGATTAAACGAGATTGATTAGGCAAACAAATACGCGCCATGCCAGGCATGGCGTTTGTTGAGTGTGGCCGACCCCGCGCGCTCGCAAAAATGCAACATTGCTGGCTACACTGACTCTATTACGATGGCTACTTTTATAAAATTGAATGTTACAAGAACTTTTTCTTACAAAATTAGCATTTATTTATACTAAAGAAGAATTAATACCAACAATTTGGCCAACGCAATGTGTCGGCCACACAATAATAAATAATAAATATATTATTTATTGTTCTGTGGTGTCGGCGGACATCAAGTAGCGAAAGACCTTCGAAAGACTGATAGAAGAGGATGGAGATATGGAGTTTTCTACTTGTATGTCAATTGGTCTCCCGATTTATCTTCGATATCGTTGCAGCGATAAAGATTGTAGAAATAGAATCGATTCCTAGCTAATGTACATTGGCTAAGGCCTCAGGTTTTGTGAAATTTCATAAAATAAATCAAATTAGCGAAAAAGATGTTTGTGCTTGTGAAGATAATCGATTGTATGGCGCCGAATGGCAACATTTACAAGACTAGAGTCGTCTAAACGTTCATTAATTCCTCTGAATTATAATATTTTTTAGGTTCAATAACTTGTAACAAGCTTATGAAACACATTAATTTAATTTCATTACGCACTTTGATACAATCTGGCATATAACAATTCTGTAATTTTGTCAAACTCAAAATCATAGTCGATGTTTTTGTCGAAAATGTTTTAGCAGTTTATAAATGAGGTTCATACGCAAAATTATTATGTATATTTTGTATGTGGTAGCAAAAACTTCTAAGTGTTCGCAGTACTCCCACATTCTCCTATTTTATCTAGAAAAAAATTCAAAGTTCAAAACCTGTTTATCTTATTTTCTGTTAATATTTCTAGTAAAAAAACATAAGCTAAGCATAGTTTGTAAAGAGCATGTTCATAACACGATGACACGTGACAGAGGAAGATCTTCGCTCAGTGATTCACGTCGCGAACTCGCTGCGTATGCGCAACGATTAACCGGACATGTACAAGGCGGAGCAGATGTTAGGGCTGATGTCCACTGGGCACTGACGTAACAGTAATTCCAGATGCTAAAGCTGTAAAAACGATGAATGCTCCCTGTAACTGCACCAGCACCCTAAACGATAGGAACCAGGTAGTTTCATGCCCGTTCTTCTAGGCTCTGGTCGCGTGGAACTGGCAACTGTGAAATTGGAACACGATTCTAAATGATCCTTGTGATTTTATTGAGAAAAAAAAATTATGACTATAGAACACAGCAATGCAAGCATCACTGCTTTGCTGCAGAAATGGGTTACGGTGGGGTGGTAGTACTTCCCCGAACGAGCTCGTTCGAAGAGCCTTAATGTTTTAACTTTCACTTATGATTTCATCTAAAGTTTCCTGTATTATTGCCAGCTGTAATGCGTCGCCTTAATTGCAGAGCTATAAAGTGGGCATAGCGTCCCACATCTTGTAGCAATTCACTCGTAAAGATGTCATTTATGACGAATCGTCAGCTCTTTCCCATCTCCGTGGCTTTTACGTTTTGCCCACTTGTGTTGTTTGATCTCAGTGAATGAATTTTGTTGCAAAAACTTTTTTATTAAATTGTTTTTGGCTTTATTCCGTGGTATCTAGCTAAAACTTAGTAAGTTTTATCAAATTTGGTCCAGCAGTTACTAGAACCAGGGTCACGACTATAAGACAAGTAATCTTCTGGCATGGCATGGTAGACATCCAGGCATTCAGATCTATTGTAGTTAGTAGTCACAACGGATTTTTGTCCCTTTGAAGCATCTGCGCAGAACCCATTTTTGGGTCGAATCGAATTTTTCCGCACCTGTAGGTACTTACACGTGCAATCATTTGTTGCATCTAACTTCAGAGGGCTACATATCCGTTGTAAGTACTCATTTTGAAGATGAGCTTGAGGGTACTTAGGAGTGAAATCAAAGGCACGTCTTTACATAACAGCTTAGCAAATGTCATTTTGTAATAGTAATGAATCCATTAGCTTCAAAAACTCATGGTGTCATAGAATACAAAGTTTATTTCCAAGTTTCAAGCTGAAACATGGAGCCACGTGATGCAAGATAATAGCAGTAAAATCATAATGATGTAAACAATGTATTTTCACAGCATCTTCATACTCATTCAATAACATATCATACAATATCGATCAAATGCGTCTGATGCTCCAAATACAGTAAAATATCGAAGCAGAGATGCTAACCAGAAGGCAACATTTCACACAAGCTGACATAACACTCAGTCTATGGTTTTAGAACTTTATGGACGGCTGTTATTTAGTAAATCGATGGTAATCTTGGGGTTACTAGCTGAATGGCAATTATCTGCAAAATGCCGAGGTGACATTTTATAACACTTGATGACGCTTTGCCGACTTTTAATACTATGTATCATTTTACTTAGAATCGATCGATTGTATTTTGTATCAAAATACCAACATTCGTTTAGAAATCGAAACTAATCTTCATCTGAAATGGAACTGGCACCTAGAATCACCTAGTTATATAACACGATTCTAAATGATCCTTGTGATTTTATTGAATAAAGAAATTTTGACTTTGACTTTGACTTTGATCATCATCATCATCCTACATTGGTCAACTGCTCGTAGGTCTCTCCCTAAACGCGCCATTGAGCCCAGTTTTCAGTTCCTCTCATTCAGTGTTCCACCTACCTTTCGCCCTTCATTGCTGGAGAGCATCCTCCACTACTTGCAGCCTAAACTTAGTGTCTGTCAATATGATTTTCGGGGTTTTTTTTAAAGTTTAGGATGCCTGAACGCGGATCCACACCAGACAATACATTTTCTTTTGTGTCTGGAGTCCAGACATACTAAAGGTTAAGTTTATTTGTCAGATACGATTTTTCATCTCTTCGAGTATAGCTCTCAGATCTGTTAACCGTTTGAATGCAGGTATCCGTCTATCTTGTCATCTGCCAGATGCCAATCTCCGGACGCTTGCCATAAGTACATATGGCAGGCGTCCGCTTAAATCGGTCATCTCGTGTCATAAGGTGGCTGGCTGATTGCCAGGAGCTGCAGGAAATACCAAAGCTGAGTTATGGGGAATTTGGGGTTTCTATCGTAATGAGTGGTTATGGATGGAGTTTATGGGCTCGTGGGAATGTATGGGGTCAGGAGAAGTATTGGGTAAACACTCATTAGGTATATAGACAAGGATATTATGTCTAGCAGTAAGTAGACTTCTACAGCTTGGTATAGGAATGTGCCCAACCAGAGTTCTATTTGAAAAGATATCATTTGTTTTATATATGGCGTGGATAACTTTCAACATGATGAATCAGTAGACAGATAGATAGACAGATAGACAGGCATTTATTTGCACACTAAGTAACACACAGTACTTACAGAACAAAACCAACAAAAATAAAAATAAAGTAAAAAGTAACAAAAAAATGAATCATTCGGACTTCGGAAAAAAAATTCGGAAAAAAATGAATCAATCAGTCGGACTGATAGGTAGGCTTTGGTTCGTGTTTAGTGTCATAACCAATAAAACAAGTTGGTATATACGTGAATTTAAGGTGAATGTAAGTAAGCTGGCGCTAAAAAGACCCTTGACATTGTATGAAAAAATTAAAACCAACCCATGACATTGTACATAGTCGATAGAGAATATAAAACAACACAAAAAGTATTTATAAAAAATTTAATGTTTTCTATGTTTACTAAAGGCTAATTGCTTTCTTGGATGAACACGCAGGCCTATGTAGACTGACGCGAAAAATATATACCTAATAATGTTGAATATGTATCTATTCATCAAGATCAAATAATAGTTATTGCTGGTCAAAAATGTAAATTTGCCGTCAGCTGGACACGCAATATTCCGAAAGCGAGTTCATTGGCACAATGCAATTGCTCAATTGCTTTCCTTCTGCCATTAATTACCGGACACTCTCCAGATGCACATTACAGATCACTTCGCTGATTGACCTGCAGCTCGCTGAAGTTATAAAGGAAGCAGGTTACCATCGCCTCTGGGTTTGTCAACGAGACGAAGAAGATGTCATTCGTTTTATTACAGATTTTAAGGTGTTTGAGTCAAGGTCAACAAGGTATTATAAATGGAAGAAAAACATGGATAGAGTCCTTGCACGGAGTCACGATCCCCAACAATGGGAGAACGATTAAGGTGAAGAAGGAACTGATCCCGACAGGAGTATCCTCTGCTCTACCTATCGACCAAATCCATCCATCACGACAAAATTACCTATTTCAACTACGAAAGCTCTTAAAAATGTAGAGCTAATAATAATTTATAAGTTAAAAAACTGGAAAAACCGACTTCAATTCGACTACCAGCTTCATCATCAGATGATGATGATGACAGTTCATTGGGAATGTTCTAGTCACTATAAATAAACACCACATAAAAGTCACATGGAAATCAAAATACGCAATTTCGTGCACGTGGTTGGTGTTGATTCTTTAGAGGAACAACTGGTGGGTTTTTGCTTTTCTCCAATTAAATGCGGTTTGAATGTACAAACTGGGTTTATTGACAAATTTAGAAAAATGTTATAATTTAGGTGTGCACCACAAAGGGTCCATCGTTGGTAGCAGTAAAATGGTAGGCGCTACGCCGCAACTTGACATATTGCATCGTTGCTAGCAGTAAAATGGTAGGCGCTACGCCGCAACTTGGCATATTTTTCAGTTATTTCTATTTATAACCCAAACTACTGAACCGATTTTGATGAAAATTAAATGGGACCAATCTGGAAGTATATCCTTTCAGATAAAAAAAGAATTTTTGAAATCAGTTCATATTTGACGGAGTTCTGAGGTAACAAACATTAAAAAAAAACAAAAAAAATAAATAAAAAACATACAACCGAATTGAGAACCTCCTCCTTTTTTGAAGTCGGTTAAAAAGTAAGCTTCTGTCATCTGGTTTCTGTGTAAATGTCCTCAACATCGTTTACATAGCTGCACATTTTCACTTGCGTAGTGCATACATCAGCGGTACTCTGATTTATGGTACGCCTGGCTACTTTCATGGAAGGGAGAGATTGGGCCTGTTCCTCATAATTTACAACTCTACGATTCACTCTAGTACTCTTGGACTCTCTTGAACTCTTTGTGAAAGAGTTCGTCAAGAGTAAAGATCCACGTTTCTGCTAATACTTCTCTCAATGATTATTGTATTAGGTACTGTATGTATTCCATTTTATTTAAACAACTAAATGAACAAACCGATGGCCAACCTGATGTTAAGCGGTAACCACTGCCTATAACGATGCGTTGCCTCACTGCGCACGTCCACTGAAGACGTATCAGTAAGCACGAACTAATCAAACAGTCGAACGGTTTTCGTAAACCTAATGTATTTGAGTTACACTGTGCGTCAACGTTAGCTCGACTACCAAGCATTGCAGTGTGGCCGCGCAGTGTATCTCGAATACTATATACGTTTCCAGATTTTCACATTTTATAGGTTTAATAAAACAGGGATTTTTATAGTAATAGATTGATTGAAACATCATCTTAAATTGGTGCCAAAATTAATCAAAATGATTTGATTATAATATTGTTGCCAAACCCGTTCTATTCATTGTGGTATCAATTATGTCATCAGTTTTATTGATTCCCGTTCAAGGTGCGCCATGTTTAAATCTGCCATCATTGCAACTGTTATTGTAGATTACAACAATAAATATAATATTAGTATAATAAAGACATAATATTATTATAGTGATAAAATATGTAAGAGTATGTCTATCTGTTTAGGACCTTTTGATGCTTGGATATTTTTGTAAGACTAAACCAAATAATCAAACTCAGTAGAATTTTATGACAAAAAAAAATTACCTAGTAAAATATATACCTTTTTTATACAATTACATAATAGAATAGGCTGATGTTAAGTAGTATGTACTGCCTATAACGATGCATTGACTCACAGAGCACGTCCACTGAGGAAGTGCACTGTGACTGGAACACTGCATATTTGTTTTCACAGACACTTAAAATAAAGATATTATTATAAATAAATAAAGATATAGATTATAGAATATTATTAATGCTTTGTAATATTTTAAGTCGTGAAATATCTGTGTATAACGGAAAACTACTAATTTCCGTTAGACTAAGTCGCGGGAAAAGCTAATGTTTTATTCCAAATAGTCACAAAATTTTAATTATAATAGTCGATTCCTCGATGTTCGTCAGAATATCACGGTATTCTAAATATCACTAATCCAACTTATGACCAGTCAACCTAATAGAAAAGTTATTTCTCAGATATCAAGAATACATATTTGGTTAGTAGACATCGTTCTGTGTTTCTAAGAAATTGGAGGGCAAGGCTTTCAAAGTTGTTTATTTACCTATTTATTGAGAAGTGTATTTGGATTCTCAGTAATTCTCATACCTTGCTTTTTTGCATTCTTATACCCTTTTAGTGAATGACGATAAAAGTAACGAATAGTAAAAGTGTGTTACGTCCGTCTAAGCACATTTTAAATGTAAATAAATAAATATTCATGGACATTTCACACAACGCCCTCTAGTCCCAAACTGAGCAAAGCTTGTAATATGGGAACTAGATATTATCGTACTATAATATCAGCGCCACTGCAATCGTTTGAACAAAATGGCATTGTAATTCAAGAAATGTTTTTTTTTCGTTCAATACCTATTTAATTACTTACTTTACAATGTATACAACCTAGATGTACCTACATGCTCTTAGTTCATCAGTATTGACAATGTATGTGTTCACATTGAGATCTGTTTTTAGCATTATTTCGCCCACGTATTAATAAAATAAAGTGACGCATTATTTTTCTTGTTTTATGACATCGCGCATGATTTTATGATGATAAATAATTATGTCGGTAGAATCGCGGTCAGACGCCTACAGACTTTGATTGTGTGGCAATATAGAAATGAGTGAGATCAGCAACAGTGTCAAAATGATGCATATTTATGACAGCTAAAGAATCTTGTACGTCTCGTAGTCGAACTAAAGGTTAGCGAAGCGTAAGCTGCAAAAAAGATGCAGTTCATGTCATGCACGATCTGGTTTTATATACCTGTGGTTGCTGAGTCACACAAATTAAAAAAAACCTGAAAGAAAATATGTATAAGTACCTAGAGATACCAATCGATTTGGAAAAATGTGACTGAACTCTGAATGACACAACCTGAAAACAGTAATTACGATTTATTAAATAAGTAAATATTCATGGACATTTCACACGACGCCCTCTAGTCCCAAACTAAGCAAAGCTTGTAATATGGGTTCTAGATGCTGATAGAATACTTATATTCTTTTAATTAGAAAATTCTTTACACACACAATAATAAAATAGTACAAAGACGAGCTTAATGCTATTTAGTATTCTCTTCCAACTGACCTTTGTGTAGTATGGAGAAGATGGTAGTATAATAAAAAGAAGCAACGCATTTATGAATTAATAAAAAAAATCTACTACATGTTATATAAGCTGTTATTCATCAAACAAAATCATGACAATCATGTTACGAAAAAAGTTATGAATATAAGTGTGACTGATGCAAGTAGAGGAAGACCGAAGAAGAAGTGGTTGGATTGTGTGAAAAATGACATGGATGTGAGAGGAATACTGTAGATTCAGAGTTGACGAATGATAAGAGTGAGTGGAAGAAGAAGTCATCTTGTGCCGACCCCACCTAGCGTGGGATAAGGACAGGGGAATGATGATGATAAGTTGTCATTCATATTATCCCTACTGAGGTCAATAATCTGCTCATGCCTACGTAAACACTTAAAATAAAATGTCGTAAGCCTATTTACCTAGCTATATTCGACTCACTCATAATATCTTTTCCTGTCTTCAGCGACTGACAGACCTTGTAATGTAGAACTCTCTGACGTAGAAATATGTCATGTCCGCATGTTGACATAAAAACAGGAATAAACACTGTGAAAGCTTATTTCGAAACAATAATCATCACTCAGTGAGACACTCATTAAATTTTGATAATAAAACATGTCTTATTTCACAAAACACGCAAATTTTGTCAGAAACGCAATTCTCTAAATTAAAAGTAGTCAAAACCACGTCTTACTTCAATTAAAAAAATATCAAAATATCGTATACGTAGAAAATCTTTTCAAATGGGATCTTTCATAGTTCAACCGCATTCCCTCAGCATTCAAATTAGTTGTCAGTCAAATAAGAGAATTGTCCTTTAGGTGGTGACGCTGACGATCCGTCATGCACTGACGTTTATTAGCTTAAATGTGGGACACATTAAATATTGGGTTTTATAGTTTTATAACTAAACTGTGATCTAATAACAACAGATTACAGCCCCCGTATTCCAATCTTTTGCTGTCAAGTTATATTTCACTGCCCAGTGTAATTTCTTCAGGTCACGTGGTACAATTTTGTACCACGTGATCATTCTTTTTAGACACTTGACAGCAAAATATGCGCGAAAACACATCAAATGACGTCATAATGTCACTATTTAGTTACAGAATAACTATGAGTTAGTATGAACTGACCATGATTTAAAACTTTGCAGTTCAACTTTGCAGTTCAACTTTGATTGGCATACCTCTGCTGTTCTTATAATAATTAATTGACAAACAAGGCTACATTTACAGTTGCTTCCAAAATTTGCAGGAAAAATTAAACCCACTGAAAATAAATAACTAAATTATCAACATCATAAATCTATATCAGTCCAATGCTGGACGTAGGTCTCTCCCAAGACGCGCCACTGAGTCCAGTCTTCGGTTCTTCTCATCCAGTTTCTGCGCTACATTTCACTGATCGTCGTCCCATCTCGCCGGGGGGCGTCCTACACTACGCTAAACTTAATCTATTTTCAAGCAATTAATATTGCTTTGTATATAGGTAAGTATGATGTAGTAGTATTCAATTGAGTAAGCTTAATGTTTTCTTGACTTTAAGAATACCAGAGCTAAGGATTCGATAAAGTAGATGTGGAAATTGAAAGACAAAACACTTCTAATCAAAACCGCAGTAAATCAAGAACACTAACCAATATTTCAATCACATACATCCTCTCCAAATAGAGATCCATGTCCTACGGTACCCTAATTAATAACATCACTCAGGAGCCTCTTAAAAGCGGAATTTAAAGTCGATATATCGTCTGTCTGTCTGTCACTCGTAAACACAGAAATAGCTTTGTGAGTGGTCGAATCTCGCGGGACGTGGCTTGTGAAATGAGATATGCTCACGACTGTACCCCAAGTGATCACCCCTTGTAGAGTACATATAATCTAAAACTGGGGGTCAATACGAAAAGTTTGACAAACGCAATAGTATCATAATCTCAACGGTTCACGACTGTACCCAATGTGATCATCCCTTGTCTCAGTCCAAATCTACGAAAAAAATTGACAGTCGCAATCGTATCGTAACTGTATCGTAGCAGTCACGTTTTGCAGTCGAGTAGTCGCATGTCGTCATCACGGTGCAGTGTAACTCGGATTCGATACCATTACGATACTTTTTTTATACAAGATCGAGTACATAGTGGAATATAACCAGTATGTTGATTTATGCAGTCGCAACTTTTCAATCCCCTTAGGTCACGATTTTAGATACTAAAGTATGTAATAAACACCATTATTATCGTTTCTGCAATCCCTCCCGCCTGTTTTTCCATGTAATTAAAACATACCCCTTGTAACGCCCACGTAGCTACGTGCATGCGCAGGCGCAGCTGTCAGGCGCAATTAAAAATGGCGGTGCAGCCCCACGCTGCGTACTAATTGACTTTTCATGTTCCAAATTCGAATTTTAATGCGCTACTTGTGAGGGCTGCGTACGCGCAGGTAAGGTAGCCGTGTTGACTTAATTATCTAGCTTTTTTAACTTTTATTGGTGAATTTCACGACGGATTAAGCGCCGTAAAAGGAGATTTACTGACTAATGTGTCCTGTGGATGAAACTTTTTATCGTGGTTCATTGGTTTGTTTTATCAACGAGTAAAACTAAGTAACTGACCTTTTATCCAATGAGCTTCGAGTGCATACAAATTTTATTGTACTAAGTAGCTACTTGAATTCATTGTTTAAATAAAAAGCTATCTGATTCAGTTACATTGTAATATTACAATTGCTAGATAATGTGTTTTAGATAGTAACAATGTAGCATCAAGTGATCTCATTGAGAATCATGAACTCTCTCTAGTAAATGTTTCAAAAGGTCTAGAAAAACCTAAAAGTTTGAGCCTATTTTAGATTTACTTTCAGCCAAATTCAATGATAGATTTTTGGGGGTACCTAGTATAAAATTATTAAGTACTAGTATTATATATTTGATGAAAATTCTAAGTAACCTTCGCTGATCTTCTTGATCGTTTACCTGATAAATATCAAACGGCGACTATGCGCGCGCGCTCTACAAAACGAAAAGCAACTCCTGTCCATATTTTGAATACTCCCCCAAAAAGGGGGATTCCTAAAGAAGACGTATCTCACCACCGCATCCATTGTCCATTGTTTTGTCCGCAGTTATTTATGACGGCAACGTATCTCCCTCTATCGTACGGAAGGATCTATGTCTATCTCGCTCGTCTAAGGCTTCCGCGGTAATGTAAGCAGATAAATTACGCTTGAAAAGATTGTTTATTGGATTATTCATGGTATTTCGTGGCGTATTGGTTGGAACATTATGTCCCAATTGTTGTTTTGGACGTTTTTCGGAGTGATTGATTTGTGGCGGGTCTATCCCGCTTGGACATGCCAATGGAGGTAGTTGTTTTTGAATTTGGAACGATTGATTGTGAGTTGCGTTTTTATCGGGATTTTTAAAAAGGATCGGTTCTGAATTCAAATTTGAAATCTAGTATGCTCTTTTTTATCAAAATTGGCAGGTTTTTACTTCTTACGAACTTCTTTTGGACATAATCGACGTTGGAGGTGATGGAACATAACAATACGGTCAAGTCCCATGACCTACAATCAGAAACACTGAAAATTATGTTTCAAGTTTTTTTACCCAAAGCAGTGGATAGAAATAAGTAGTTGGACGTTGTTCCGTATTAATTAGATGAGCATAATCAAGGCGTTGTGCCCAGCGCAGTGGGAAAGTAATGTTCCTACAGGACAATAAATAAATGACATCCGACACATTAGGTACCTGCCACACATGTCACCTCCACCGGAAGTCATTCCGATAATCGTTTCTCAGTGACGTCGACATTATAACCCCTATTTATTAACTCACACGAAACTTTTTATTAAAAAAAAGTAACTTTCCATAAGAATGGCGGACGACGACGGACGAATTCAAAACGCTGTGTCTCCGCGCCCATAAATAATTGGGACAAAACCAGGGGAGAGGGGGGTGGGACTACCCCCTCCGGATAAGTGTCTAAAATTTTCACAATCCGGCAATAAAAAGATAATTTATTAGAATAGCTCTTATTGTTTTCGTTATTTATGTGTATGGAGTAATGTAATCTAGCTCAGCGGGCCCTAAATAAATAATTTTCACTTTAATGTCCCTTCTTGCCTAATCTCCTCGGCGCGCGACAGTCCGCGTTTGTCCGTAATGGCCGCCCGAGGTATTTTTAGGTCTAAATAAACATGATTTGTTGTTGCGATCTGACAGAATTTAATTTTGCGTTGCTGAGGTGGCCGCTGCGGATCCTTGGGTACATTTTGATGATTCATCGCAAATTCGGGTATACTCAATGGAAAGACTGCCTCAGCAGGGGGCCAGGCTGCTGATAATGCTTCAAGAGCACAATTCTAATTCAATTCACTTGTCAAACATAAAGTTCGTAAAGAAAAGCATGGTGTCACTTTGGAGACAGAAGGAATTGAGACCAACGTCAAAAGTAAAGACATCGCACTTGACATACACCTTTGCGTCACCAAATGACAGCTCTGAACGTAGCTCCAATAACCAATCCCTTATACATACCCCATAGAACTAATTTGACGCAAAAGAACTCGAAGAAAATGCAAATACACATCCCAACCACTGCTGGACAGGTTTTGTATTCACAGAGAGAAACCCCCATAATCTCAGAATGGGAAGTTAATGGGCGGGCTATACATAATTATGCAATTAAATTGGCGACATCACTAGCGCCCATCTTTTGTTTCTAACCAATAAAACCACAGGTATGTCCATAAATGTCGCGTTAGGCTGCGCAGGCGCCGATCTGTACGATTTTATGGCAGTTAAAATTTTAATTGCATATAATTTCTTGTATATTAATCAATTTGTATTCAAATTACAACAAAAATAATAAATTATTTATGATTTTATCTAATTATGAAAGGAAAATTTTAAATATTCTTTGCGGCTTGTTATTTTTTATGGACGGACAATAAAGTTAGGAATTTGGATGTTTATCTATTGTTACCAAAGATGTCAAATGTCAATATTTTAACATCCGCAGTATATACATACAGAAGCATATATCTTAAAACAGTTATGTAAAGTATATCGTTACCAAAGAATGAACACAACCTTGGAAAAGATTAAATTTCTAGCAATATTTCGATAAGAAATAAACATAAAATACAAAGATTCTCAGAAAAAAGATTGCTTATGTTTTAAACTTGAATTTTAATTATTAGCTATTGACCTTTCCAAAAAAAGCCAATGTTCTATTTAAAAAACAAATCAACTAGTTTTATCTCAAAGACAAAGCAAAAAACAAAGATTTGTTAATATCGACGTTGAACCGAAAGATGAAACCAGCAACGTCCCTTGCACAGACACATTTTGAAAGCCCTTTAGAAATTTATAAAAGAGGCCTAATTCAAGCAGTGAACATTAACAAGCTGTTATGATGATAATGATTTTAATTTTTTTTATAGTATTTTTAATTTAAATGACTTTATTCACAAAGAAAATTATGACTAATACAGTATTTACAATATTTATAATACTTGAATACTTGAGATTTGGATCAGTTGAGCTATCTATAAATCGTTTGCAACGGTGTGTAGATAGCTCAACTGCTTCATGTGTATTTTGTACATATTATAAATATTTTAAAATTAAATATTAAAGCTACTTACACATTTTTATCCAGTCAAAACAAACACAAAAGACATAGATTCCACACATAAACAAATTCATAAACACACACATGCAGATCTGAAAGCGCGGACGGTCTGAACCTCAGTGGCCATTCCTGAAAATTAGTGGACGTGTAGGGAGAGGGGGGGGGGAGACAATAGCGCATGATTTACAACTACCCCCCTCTGTTATGTTTTGACTTTAATAAACAGTCGAGGTCGTCTTAAATTGTAGGTGATGCTAACTTTTGCTGTTTGTCACTAGTTGTAAATTTAACGTAGTTTAAAGCAGGTACCTATTAGTTTTATTGTGAGCACCTATCTACTACTTTAATATCCCACTAATATTAGATGTGAAAGTCTATTTTGGTGAACCAACAGTTGTTACAACAAAACATGTTACAATTATATTTGGATGTTTGTGTTTTGTTTTTAGTACTTTCATGTCTTTCATAAACAAACAATATGAATAAAGATCCTTAAATCACAATGTGGTTCATCAATGTGGTCACTAAAAAGGTTTGATGAGGTATCTACGTAATTGCAGAACTTTCAATTATTAATTTACTTAATAATGCATTAAATACAAGGTACACAATAAACGCTAACCGCAACAGGTTCAGGTTAAAAGGTTTTTTAACCCGTTGAGCATGCATTACTAAGACTATTTATACCTTACCACAAGTAGATACATAGTACCTACCATTCCCACTTATCTACTCACTCACACCCTTAACAAAAAGCGAATAATTTCTTATAAATTATAGCGACCGCGAGAATTGAGCTGATACCCTTCAAAGAGGGGAAGGGGGGGAGGAGAAGAGGGGGGGGGAGGCGTGATTTATTGAGCTATAAAGTATTATAATTAAAAGGGAACTACAGGAACTACGGTGCAGGGGTTCAACTTGGACGTAAGGTATACGTTATCTGTGGTAGAGGCATTTTATTTCGGAATTGTAATTTGTATGACATTTTATGCAAAATTGCGTCTGAAAATTGATAGGTTATTAAAGCAAATTCCAATTCAACTCCATATAAGACTAACTCTAATCTTAGACTCTATATTTTAGTTTAAGACCCGTAGGTATTCAAAAAGAATGCTGGAGTCTAAATCGAGACTAAGATATTTTGACAGTCACTGAGATGTGTCAAAAAAGTTGGCCGGGTCTTTACTCAGAATAATAGCAATATTTCTGAATTCGGACCTAAATAAGTCCGTATTCGAAGACTTACTTACGCGTATTTAATAAAAAAAGTGCAACCACTGAAATATTAATCTATCACAAAATATTGAAAATAAATATTCCTAGTTACATTTTACACATCCAAAGAAAAAAAAAAGATAAGACGCAGTCGCTACCTGCCATGGCCTACAAACACAGCGCCTCACAAAGGCTGCAATCAATCTCTTGTCAGTGCACCTAGCCCGAGTGAGGCCATAAGTCAGTGCTAAGTAAAAAACAGTAAATCCTGGCGGTTCCCTGAATTACGGCACGTCTACGATTGTTGCTCTTTCAGAAGCAAAGATTAGGATTTTATCGAAATAGAAAAGGAAGTTTTAATACCATTTTTAAGTGTCGTAAGCCGACATATTTGTACACCTAATGTCACTGTTTGTTTTGATCAGAACATAACCTATTTTAATAGTAACTAAATAACTAAAGTAATAAACAAAAAACAAACACACTAAGCCTACTGTGTGACAGTTGGTTAGTTGGAATCGACATCACTTCACCTCTTAGTTTTGCGAACTGGTATGAAATAATTACTAAAATATTACTATGACACCTACCTAGATAAGGTATGTGTCATTTTAATCAAAGCACCCTTTTATATTGTCATGATAAACGCAGTTATTGAGTAAAACTGTGATGGAAGTTGTAGGTATCGTTCAAAAGATGTACCGTCACATCTGTACCAAAGAATTAATCTTTGCCTCTCGTTACAGGCGGCCATGAAACTCGAACGTGAATGATTTAAGATCCCTTACGTTACGTACTCGTTACGTGAACGTGTACGTTTACATAACTACCACTTGTGAACTTTATGGATGTTTGTTATGCATGAATTATGGTGTTGTATTGTTTTAAATGTGAGAAATGTTTAACGATAGCGGTTCTTACCAGATCGTGTTTTGAAAGTGCTTACCTGAAACAAAAAAATATTGATTTTGATTAATAATATTTATCTAGGCTATTTTTATCTATACATACAGCGGTTATACGAGAAAAGCTGCCAGTAAAACTCTTTAGGGTAAGTCGGGACAAATCGTTCCTTCTGGAAATATATAGAAGCCTATGTCTAGCAGAGGACTTCCAACAGGAAAGTATAATGATGATGATAATGAGGCTCATCATCATCACCCGAAACAGCTACAGGAATCGTGAAAGATCTTGAGTCCACAGTAATTTTTGTGATTCTTTTTCAGCCTGCATCATCGCATTGCAAGACAAGGCATCTCAAAACAAGCGCATAGTTCATAGACTCATATATGGCATAATTTTCATTTGGTCATAATTTCTATGCAAACTATCTAAAAGCAACATAAAATATCTCGCCGTCACAACAACCCCGATTATTTCTGTCGCGAAGTCGCGCTTCCGGCGACACCGACGTGTCGCGCGACGTGACAGATAGAAGTCAGATTTATGTGTTTACTGTATAAATCACGACTTAGAGCTCTTCAGACTTGAGACTTTTGATCGGCAGATATTTCTACAAGACATTCTCCTCACACATATTACAATCCTGCGATTTTATATCGTTTGGAATGTGCGCTGACGTGTAATACGTTACTGATTACCTCTTAGCCTGAGTTAAGTTTTTGTAAGCGATTTTTTCACCTAACACTCTGGTTCGTATGCTAAAAAAACTGACTGTTCAAGACTGAGTCACGATTAAAGCATTAATTTTTGACAGATTCATTGAGACGTACAAAAAGAATGTTTGGCCGAGCTTAGTTCCTGAGTTATTTCAGCTTACGAGCCTATGATTACACATAGTACCGAGTTTTTGTAAGACGTGTGCGTTGACACTAACTCAGATTTTTCTCTCCGACAAAAAGTCGCTCAACTATGCAAGCTCTACCCGGACAATCGGCCGATTAAGTTGGCAGTTTGAGGGCTCCACGTCAAGTTGTGAGCGGTTCTTTTTTGGAGCCGGATCCCGAGCTATACGTCATACTATGTCATAGGAGTGGTTTTATGTCTTCCGTGGTTTTGAAGTTTTTGCTGGTGTCATATTATTTGATACATGTGTAAGAATGTTATAAGGTGTCAGATCATCCTGTGATTTGTTGCTTTATTTCTAGTCATTTGTTATTATTTTAGCTATTTCAAAAATATAACTGATGTAACTGAGTTTCAAAGACAAGGAGTGAAAAAGTAGTATTTTCTTTACACAACAATTATATGCTGAGCTATGAACATTTAACAGTATTTCGAACATTCGGAGGGCACGTTTAGTGACGACAGAGGCCTTAAGACGGCCTAAAAATTCGTATGAACAATCGATTTAAATGTGTAATGGCGTACCATAGGGTTCTATCATAGACCCAACTCTACTTATCCTTCGCTACTAATCGCATTTTTCAAATCCAATATAATATTAGCTGACCATGCAATCCACCTCATCTAAATCTAGAATTTAAGCTCGCATTGGCATATTTATTTAAACTATGCAATATATTTTTCTATTTTATCACTAGCTTATTTATCCACCCTTAGTTTTAAAATCCCGCCGCTGCCAAAAGAGCTAACTCAGGGCTCAAGTTGGCAAGCGGTGGCTGCGTGCGTGCAAGCATGACTTATTTATGTTAAACTCTTCTGTGTGGTAATGTGAGCAGAATTAGTGCTCATTCTGTCTCGGGTTTATGTTCCCTACTCGTGTTGCCTCAAACACAGCCTTGGAATACAGGGACGCTAATGTTTAGACCAAAAAGTTAAGAAAAATACACGGTTATAGCGTGAAAATGGTACCGGCACAGTTTAATAGCGCTGACCTTGAATATCTATATCCTTTTCTGCTATATCTCTATGCTATTTGCAAAGCACCCTTCCATTTCCCCTCCATTCAAGGTTAACGCTATTATACCATATCGGGACTTACACTTAGTTGATATAGGTATTTTTTTGTGTACACTGGGGGGCGATTTCAATCTCAGTTGAACTGCAAAGTTTTAAATCATGGTCAGTTCATACTAACTCATAGTTATTCTGTGACTAAATAGTGACATTAAGATGTCATTTAATTTGTTTTCGCGCATATTTTGCTGTCAAGTGTCTAAAAAGAATGATCACGTGGTACAAAATTGTACCACGTGACCTGAAGAAATTACACTGGGCAGTGAAATATAACTTGACAGCAAAAGATTGGAATACGGGGGCTGGGGGAGACTTTTTCCCATCCAGTGGGACCAACACAATATGCAACGAAAAGCAAAAAACAACACCTAGGTACCATTTGCCACGAAACGCTATAAAATCTTGATAAACAAAGGTGATTGTAGTGTTTGTGTTAGACAACTAATACAATCCACGGTCTCGGGCACGCGAGTGAAGTAAGGCGGTGCGTCAGTCTTACGCAAGCCACGGGCGAGGTTGGACGTGTCGCTTGTACACACCGCTTGTTGTCGAGCCTGTGACGATCTAGGTACTAGGTGCTGCCTAAAGTACTACTTACTGGCCAGCGAGTAGGTAGGCACTACATGTGGCGACGAGGTGGCCGAGAACGCGAGCGTAAGCTTGCATTACGCACCATTTTATTTAGATACCTACTTAGTTATCACCATCGACAACCGAGAACATGTAGGGAGGTAGTCTTGTTTTTCTTATTTTCAGTTTGTTTAGTTTAGTTATTGGTTACATACTACCAACCCACTTTCATTTTATTGTAGATTTTTTATGTGTGTTCAGTGTCGGATAAATGGATTTATCTATCTATGACGACAATTAATTACAAATGTAATTCAAACGTAATTTATTCAGAACTAGGTACATATAGGTTAAATTACAAGATAAAACGATGAGACAGCAAAAGTTATAAACTGTGTAGCTATCTCAATGAACAAAATAAAATGTCAGTGAATAGAATTACGTTATTTACAGGGTAAAAGAAGGACATGGTAGTTAAAAGTAATAATAAAAGTGGTACTTATCTACCAAATTGGTTGAGTGCCTATTTGACTACCTACCTTACCTACTAGGTACTTACTCTGTTATCTTTTTTACGTAGTCAGTAAATTAAATATGACTGTAAGTAACTTATGTAGAAAAGTTAAGTTAAGGTACCCACTAAACTGGGAACATTTGGTAAAGAATACCTCCATTAAATTGGGAACAGGTACCCACTAAACTGGGAACATTTGGTAAAGAATACCTCCATTAAATTGGGAACAGGTACCCACTAAACTGGGAACATTTGGTAAAGAATACCTCCATTAAATTGGAAACAGGTACCCACTAAACTGGGAACATTTGGTAAAGAATACCTCCATTAAATTGGGAACGTAACTTATGCTACCCACTAAACTGGGAAGATTGGTTGGTACAAAATGATACCTTCATTTAATTGAGAATTTGGCGTCGCGTGTAGGTACCCACTTAACTGGGAACATTGGTACTAATTAGCACCTCCATTTAATTGGAAATTTGCATAAAAAGCTCCGCAAATTGGAAAATGGCTAAACCACCCCCATTTAATTGGAAACGGTTCACTGTGAAATAGGAAATCCCTTTCTATTTACAGGTCACCCCAAAATACTTAAATCGTAGACCATGTTATGTCATGTTATGTTATGGGCCTCCCGTTTCCGGATTTAGACTCAAAGATGGTCCATTATGCGTGGGGGATGTTCTGGCTAGGAGTGTAGTCAGCCTAACTCCTCCCAAAAGTACAGTAGCTTCCTGAGGGCTTCGCAGGCTTGGAAGAGTGACCTGGGGTTGCTTAGGATTTCTGTTCGTAGTATTGCTACGCCCTCGCATTCCAGGATTACGTGAGCAGCTGATTCTTCTTCGGTAAGACAGCCTCTGCAGAGTGGGCTGTCAGTGGCTACGATGTTGTAAAAGTGTTTGTTCCAGGGACAGTGTCCTGTCAGGGTCCCCACAATGATTTTGAGATTCAGTCTCTGCAGGCTTAGTAGACGGCGTGTTAGTTTCGGTGTGATGGCTGGAATTGCAGCTCTTGACTGTCTGCAGTCAGTCGTACGTGCTCAGCATGTGTTGTGTGGTTGTAGGGTTTTCAGACGCACCCAGGTGCGTAGCAGAGAGAACGGTAGAGGAAGGAAAGGAGCTGGCCCCTCGGATATTGTTTCCGATCCTCTTCTGGCTAACTCGTCTGCAGCGTCATTACCCAGTGATCCACTATGTCCCTGCATCTATTGTAGGATTAACCCATTTCTTAAGGCGATGCTCTCTTGGGCAAGGTGACTTTCGTGTATGAGTCTGGAGGTGCAGTTGTGGCTCTCCAAGGCTTTGAGTGTGGCTGTGCTATCTGAAAGAATCCACATGTTATAATCAGCGATTCCTCTCCTGTTGATTGCTGTTGCTGCTTCGGAAATGGCTGCACATTCACATTGGAAGATGGAACTGGTTGTGCCTAGTGTCATTGATATGTTAATGTTGAGATCTAGCGAGTGTACTCCGGCGCCTGTACCCTGTTTGGGTTTTGAGCCATCAGTGTAGACTCGTACTTCGCTGATTCCTGATTGATCTCTTTGGTCTTCATGCAACCTGTTATAGTAGAGCATGCCAGTCTCTGAAAGCGTTGCAGTTTGGTTATCACGGTCGTGAATTCGGTTCTGGTCGACCATACAACTGCTCCGTGTATAAGTGCTGGTCTTATTACGGTTGTATAGAGCCACCGGGTTATTTTGGCGAAAGACCCCATGTTTTTCCGAGCATTCTACCGCGTTGGAAGAATGTGGAGTTCGCGCGTTGGAGTTTGTGGTCAAGATGCTTGTTCCAAAGAAGTGCTATCCAGTATGACCCCTAGATACTCGACTTCGTTGATTAGCTTGAGATCAGTGTTGAAGAGCTTTGGTACTTTTAGGGTTCCCAGGCTTCTTTTGTGTGTGAACATGATCAGTTCTGTTTTAGTGGAATTGACTGATAAGCTATGGCTAGTGCACCAGCTTTCAATTGTTTTAAACGCTGCTTGCACAGACAGGCTACAGAGTACGTTTTCGAAGCATCCAGTCGTGAGGATAGCAAGATCATCTGCATATCTCACTGTGAAGAGCCCGCGGCCGTCCAGTTTTCGGATGATTTCGTCCACTACTATGTTCCATAGCAGGGGCGAGAGGACGCCGCCTTGTGGGCAGCCTCTCACCACTATGCCCTTCGTTGTGGTGTTTACTGTGAGTTGTATTGCTCTGTATTTAAGCATGTTGTTTGTCCATTCTGCTAGCGTAGGGTCGACACCGTATCTTGCTAGTGCAAGGTCTATGCTAGTGAAGGTTGTTTTGTCAAAGGCACCTTCTATATCTATGAAGGCCCCCAGAGTTGGTTGTTTTGTGGCTAAACCGTCTCCATTTCGAGAGACTACGCTATGGAGTGCGGAATCTGTTGATTTGCCTGGGCTATAGGCGGGTTGTTGCGGATGTAGCGGTTGGCGTAGGAAAGTGTTACCTCTGATTTCCTGGTCACATATCCTCTCTAGGGTTTTGAAGAGGAACGATGGTAGAATAATAGGTTGGAAGGATTTCGCCATTGTGTAGTCGCTCCTACCAAGTTAGTAAGAATATAACCTTCACTCCCCTCCACTTCTGGGGTATGTAGCGATGGGCGATGCATCCTCTGAAGATGTTTACTAGGCGTTCGGCTAGTAATTCGCCACTCCACCTTAAAAGGCCCGGAAAGATTCCGTCTAGCCCTGGCGATTTGAAAAGAAGGAAGCTGTTGATGGCCCAAATTACCTTCTCTTTGTTGATCAGGTTTTGAGCGGTGGTCCAATCTTGACTACTGGTTGCTCGTTCGCTGTGTGCTTCCCATTCGAACGAGTCTGATATTAGACATTCCGGGAAGTGCGTTTCAAGTTCGCTGGTTTCATCGTCCGTCTTGGTATACGTGTTACCAAGTATCCGATGGTACGCGCAAGTTCACTGGATAGTATGCCTTTTGTTTTGGCTGCCTGACTGGTGCTATCAATGTTTGTCTCCAGCATATCCTGTTGCCTGAGGCGTATTCGTTTTTGAAGGTAGATTTGGTGGATTGGTACTTCTCCGAGTCCCTTGGTTGTTGAGTGTTCATTGATCTGTTGGAGAATTCCGTACTTTGCAACGTAGTCTTTGCAGTTCCGGGTTCCACTCCGGGTTCCAGGGACTAGTTTAGCGAACTTCGTTATATCAGTCTTGCGCGGGAGGCGCCTCGGACTCGGCAAAGGTAAGGTCACATTTAGATTAAAACGAATCTATCTATGATCCGAACACGATTTGTAGCATTGTAGCAAGTATCGAAGCGATGTAGAGTCTCGATGTAGTCTCAATGTAGAGTCGATATAGAGTCTCAATGTAGAGTCGATATAGAGTCTCAATGTAGAGTCGATGTAGAGTCTCAATGTAGAGTCGATGTAGAGTCTCAATGTAGAGTCGATGTAGAGTCAATGCAGAGTATCATGTAAAGTCTCGTTTAGTCTCTTGTAGAGTTTCAACGTAGAGTCAATGTAGAATTTCAATGTAGTCTTCATCGTTTTCTTCGTCATGGGAGTTGGATTGGAGTCGCAATGAGTACGACTTTAGTATGATGAAGCTTTGATCTATTATTGATGTGTTGATATAACGAAAAAGTCTGTCCAACAGGGTTTCAAAAAAAAAAAAAAGAAACAGTGAGCTTTGGACTATTATTGATGTGTTGATGTTAGAATCGCTTTTAGACAAGGCTACAAAGAACGTGCGTGAAGCCCTATTTAGACTTATATGTGCTGGTTCCTGATAGTTGATTTCTCAACTGCTTTGACATTCAAACCAAATGTTTCGGTTTGGGTTTAGATTTAGTTGCTAGTTGAAGGTTGAAGCTGTTTACTTCGAATGTACTCGATTGGTGAATATTTGCTGAACGGAAGCTGGTCAAATGATACTTGAGATGAGGATTGATTGAACGGTGTTAGTTGATCCAATTTAGCTTTGACTAGAGCTTGACCAAATGTGTACAACAGTTGCTATCACTTTAGTTTCATTGGTCGAGCTGTACTTAATACGGTAAACAGCAGTAGCGCAATAAAATAAATTTAATAAGATAGAGATGTAGTGTTTGTGTTAGACAACTAATACAATCCACGGTCTCGGGCACGCGAGTGAAGTAAGGCGGTGCGTCAGTCTTACGCAAGCCACGGGCGAGGTTGGACGTGTCGCTTGTACACACCGCTTGTTGTCGAGCCTGTGACGATCTAGGTACTAGGTGCTGCCTAAAGTACTACTTACTGGCCAGCGAGTAGGTAGGCACTACAGTGATTAAGAAGATAGTTGTTATCTGAGCCCTATAAAAATATTAGCATTCAGAAAACTCACAAGTTCCAACACATTTAAATAAAAAAAACATAAACTAGCTATAATTAAATCCCAGAAAAAACAATATTTTCTCATCATCACTAATCATCAAATCAGAACGCAAAGCCTAATTTATAGTTTTAACAAAAATCTTCAGAATAAAAAATCTTGTGACATTTTCAAACGTTTTCTACATTAGTAGACTGAAATACTCGTATTCTTAACCTCTTATTTATAAAATACACGCGTGGAACATAAGGATAGGTAGATCTTGTTAGCTTTCTCTGTTATTCGCGAGACGAAAGAAAGTGATGCGGTGGCTGGTGTTTTTATCAAAGGATTTTTATATACTATTTGCTTGCTTGTTTCACATTTTTTAGGCAATCTAAAAGACAAACTAGCTATAAGTAACTAAACTTACTAAAGTAACTTCAACTTTGGCATTGGTAAAATAAACCGTGAACCAGTTCCCACCAGCCCCCGTATGCCAATCTTTTGCTGTCAAGTTATATTTCACTGCCCAGTGTAATTTCTTCAGGTCACGTGGTACAATTTTGTACCACGTGATCATTCTTTTTAGACACTTGACAGCAAAATATGCGCGAAAACACATCAAATGACATCATAATGTCACTATTTAGTCACAGAATAACTATGAGTTAGTACGAACTGACCATGATTTAAAATTTTGCAGTTCAACTTTGATTGGCATACCAATGCTGATCCACGGGAATGCATCTAAGCACCTAGCACAGTAGTTATTTCAACTCTATTCTAATCATAATTTTATAGTTTGTTATAATATCTACTTACAGTTTTCAATAAAAATACTAACCACATCTTATACTACTAATATTATAAACGCGAAAGTTTGTAAGGATGTTTGTTACTCTTTATCCCAAAAACTACTGGTCCGATTTGGATGAAACTTGAAATACATATAGTTCGTAGCCTGAATATAACGGGACGTGGACGAAGTCGCAAGCAGAAGCAAGTGTTGACATAAATATGTCATTATCTACTACGATAAGGACTTATTTTATGTGTAAGTGTTTGCAGATATAACTTATTTTCTTTCTTTCTTCTTATTCCTGGTGCTAAACCGTGCACAACTTATAGACTTTTATAAATAACGGGTTAGAGGTGTCACGACAAGTTTCTAGATCAATCATCGGCTTCTTAACGAGTGGACCAGCTGTTGTCTATGGATTGATAGAGCTATAAACTATATTTATAGCCGACGAAATAGTTTCTGTGTGATGCGTATCACTCAGTGCGTAAGCTTGGCAAATGGATGTGGCATAACTGGCTATCTGGTGTTTGATTCTTCCTTGAGAAACCTAGGTATCTACTTGTAACCTAGGTAATATATTATTAAGTTTTTTTTTTAAATAAGTTAGAAGTAAAGTTGGTTAGGTACTCACTCAGATACACAAAAAACAGACTGCATAGTAAATAAATTCATGGTTTATAATCTAGTAAGTAAGCAACTCTAGTAATTTAAGACGTCCTAAGGTTTGTCGTAGCTTGGTTTATGTTAGTGTACAAAAATTGCAGTCTGTTTTTATTTCATAATCAAATTGGACAATTTTTACCTCCAGTTTATATTAATTCAGTAGGCTAAAAAAAAACGCTTTTTGCATTTTTTTTTAAACTACCTTATCCATAATTTCAGACTCTACTTAATAATATGACTGGCGATAATGTCGTAAACAGAAGTCGCCCACGAATCAGTTCTAGGCACCACAATCTAGCGTAATCTATTCACGTGCGTATACTTTTAGCTGGTTTCGACGAACGTTTTATATGGTTGGTGCCAATGATGGTAGAAACTGGTGCTGTGGGTACAACAGTGTCGCAAAGTGTCACACGAGTCATGAACATCATCTTCTTTCTTTGTGATTGAAGCTGGTATTCTTAGATGTGAGAATTATTCAAGTTCATTAATTTTTACAAAAAAAAATGCGATTTGGGCATGCACGGATGTAATGTTTGGACGTATTTATCACCTACAGAAAAAGTATATCTATTAAGCATAATAATATCATTGGGAATTTCTTATTATAATGTTTAGACAACCCGCCCACTATCCCGTTATGACATCATTAAGGGATGTTTCTAAGTTTCAAAGGAAGTTTCGATTCTAAATGATCCTTGTGATTTTATTGATTAAAGATATTTTGACTTTGACTTTTGAGTTAAACAATAAAAAGGCTTTTTAGATGAATTTTGTAAGAATCTATCTTGGGTAAGGCCTGCTCCAGTTTTCTCAATGCCAGAATCAGTGTGAAGTCTACGTGCCACATTAAGTCCATTTATTATTAAGCCAACATAAATTGTAACTATTTTATTAGTAACTCGAAATAAACTTTTTCTCATCTTATCTTATTAATTGATATCAAAAATAAATTATTTAATATTATTAAACTACGCTCAGAACCTTCAAAACTAAACTCCTGCATTCCACCTGAGCATGCAGACTTCTTATACTCCTTGACAATCGATTGACGGGTGTCCCCCCCCCCCATCCCCCTCAACCCCCTCTCCCTGCATCCAGCGCAGCTGACCCACATCCGCCATATTTATAATAATTGAACTGGGAATGAGTGAATCCACTAGTTTTTTATACATTTCAGTATTTTTCAACTTTTCTAATTGCATTTCAGTGAGTTTTGAGGATCGCTGACCTAAATATTATAAAGCAGTGATAAATTTTTTATTCTGTTGTTGATTATGACGAAAAAGGGAGGTATAATCTAATTGTGGAGAAATAGATCTAGCTATAGAGTTTTTTTTTAAGATGTTCTCGTCATTTTCTCCATATTGAAAGAAAACATTAAAGAAATAATTGGTTCAAAGCAAAAACCAGCAGGGGTATGCCAATCAAAGTTGAACTGCAAAGTTTTAAATCATGGTCAGTTCATACTAACTCATAGTTATTCTGTGACTAAATAGTGACATTATGACGTCATTTGATGCGTTTTCGCGCATATTTTGCTGTCAAGTGTCTAAAAAGAATGATCACGTGGTACAAAATTGTACCACGTGACCTGAAGAAATTACACTGGGCAGTGATATATAACTTGACAGCAAAAGATTGGCATACGGGGGCAGACTAGTTTATATGTTATATGATAATAGTTGTTGAACGAGCAGAGGTGAGGAATTGATACCTAGAATCACCTAGTATAAGTATACACATTATGTTATGGCGATTCTAAATGATCTTTATTTTCTAACGTCTGATTCTGATATAGAGAGATAGTCTACCAGATGTTAGGCGGCTTCCTCTGCCCGTAACAATTGCATCACCTAACAAAGCACAACCTAAAACCTTATTGTGATATTCCATTGCTCTTAGAAGTGTATTTTTTTCAAATTCTGCAAGTTTTGATTCTTATTCCGAAAATTGTATTATTTTAGCATTTTATCGTTTATTGAATTACGTAATTTCGTATTCATCGCTCGTATCGATCGCTGCGCTCGATGCATAAATCTTTTTTTTAAAAAGCTGTCTCCGTCATTTGATGAACGTAATATTATGTAAAGTTAATATTTACGAAAGCCCAATGTTTTAAGAACATGAATAATTGAACAAATATTTAAGAAAAACATGACGCCTACCAATGATAATTACCTACAAGGATATCGATAATTAGTTATAATAACTTTCAAAACTACAATTTAAAAATAATAGTTAGTATGTAAGTAGGTAATACAATTTTGACTATTCATAGGAATGCCCCTAACACCTGCACAAGGGATGACCTCATAGATGCCACAGACGAGGGGGTAAAGGTGGCGAAGTTCTACTCGAACTTCGTCTAGTCATACCATTGACACGCAAAGAAGAAGAATAGGATGTGATGAGGGGTAAATATATACCCATTTTTTAAATTCGAGAAAAAGCGGTTGAAACGTTTTAGAAAATTGTGGTTATGCTACAATGTGTACAATAATTCACGAAATGTCACATAATTCATCCGTTCGATTGACGGATCCCATTTGCAAAGTTAATAAATATTCATGTTTGCCTTTTTGAGTGCTAAAGCTTCGTTTTCTTAGAAACCGCTCTCAACAATATCGGCGGTAATAATATTACCAAAAATCGGTAATAATCAACACTAGTTAATTCGGGGCGGGATTGGGGGCTCTAGATCCCCCCACCACTGATACTTAAGGAAACGAATAATTTACACACTATAAGTGTAGTTACTTGACTTGTCACTGTACGATTGTGTAAATCGGCCATAAATGATGATGATCATTGAGCGGTGAATGGAGAAGGATTTTTTTTCTTCCAGGAAACTTATGGGTAAGACAATGTACCTAACAAAGGACTTTTTCAAGCTATTATAAACAAGAAAATAAAAATCTGCTTATTTTGAGTGGCGGGCTTAACGCTTTGCTGCTAAATAGCGTTTGCCGTTTCTTAGTAAAGTTGACTTAAATTAAAATAGTGGTATTTACGCTTTATTATTAGTTGTGTGTAATTTATTAGTTTCTTAGAAGGTAAAATATATGTCAAGGGGTTAATTATATGTTGCTAATGTTGCTATACAACAGAATAATTTGTTTGCTGAGTTATCCTTAGAACGAGGTTTGATTTTAGGTACCTATTGAAAAGTGTAGTTTTTTAAGGATACTAGATATAGTGACATGACGTCTCTTAAAACGCTTCTAAACAATGATGTTGATAAAGAAAAAGTTTAATTTCTATCAAATTAATCAGCCCATTGATAGCTTGGGAAAATTACAAGGTAGGTAGGTACTTACTTTTTACGTATCAGTAATTATTATTAAAATATAATTTTTCATTAATATTTTATTTATCGAAGTCACATGGATCATTTAAAATCATCTTTTAAACTAGGTGCCAGTTCATATAAAAGAACGGGCAAGAAACTACGGCCTAGTCCCTAGCGTTTTTTTTTCACAAAGAAATATACATAAATGCAGAAGTTTCAGTGTGGTACCATTTCAACTTAGTAACGCTTTAATGCAAGAGAATTATAAAACTTCAGTCAAAAATTATATATTTAGGTATCAAATATAATTTCTCTCAAAACAATCTCAAATAGTAAAAATAACCCCTAACACGTAAACTCGAAATCAATCCAGCGCGCCCACTGACGCGACAGATCGGACGGCGTCCGGTGTCCGTCTTAAATTATGTCCGGGACGTGATAACGAAGCGGACGAGAGGGGGGGGGGGTAGGGGGGACGTATTGTTTCCTAGCAGTTTGAAGGCTGGTGATAATTGAATTACTTTTTACTGCTGATGAAATGACAGACATTCGGATAAGAATGATAATGAAGAGACGTCTGATAATAATTGTTATGGGGTTGACCTAGTTCCCAAGTTAATAGATGTGAAAACGTGTTTGTTTAGATTCATACACGTGGAGATAGATATAGGGTACTTTTTATTTGTTATTTTTTGTTTAATTTGTGTAGCTGGAACTCCGGGGCTGGGTCTTCCAGGGTTAAGTTTTTTACGTGAACCTTCATGCAGGTACCACTGTGGATAAGTCGCTTATTTGCTTAGCTGAGTAAATGTAAGAAATATAAAAAAAATATAACACCTCACAAACGGACAATAATGAAAGAGTTTTAAGAAAAATACGAAACAGTTTTTATCAGTCCTCGAAACAAAGGTATGGCAAGACCCGTGACGTCATGAGATAACGTCAAACGGGTTGAGTTCCGCCTAAAAAAAGTAATGTCAAATATCTCTTATCTCCTTGAGCGATGCGATTGTCCTGAGAGGTTAAAAAGTCAAAACAAGCAATTTTAAAAGATTTTCTCCGTCAATATTTTTTCACAAATGAAGCCAAAAAGAATAACTGAAAAGTTGTTGAAAATTATGAAAAGATTCGCAGAAAACTGATACACAAATTTGAATGTTGTAAGAAGTTGCTATCTAATATTCTTCTTCGATTAATAACGCCAAGAAAAATACTTACTATCAAACTTACTCTAAAAACCCTTTGATCTTTTAAAAGCAAGAAGAACCAACCAAATGTCCAGCAACTACTTAACGCATGTCAAGCCGAACCCAACAACTTCCAACTAGTCAAACTACGGTTAAATCCTTTTTGTCCCACTCCCACCGGTGGGACTGAGTGGAAACGTCCACCTGTCAACAATCAATTGAAAGTTTAAAAACAATGCGGAGTTGGGACAGATTCAGAATTCGATCGACATTTTCAAGTTTTCAATTTAAAATTTTTGCTATTTCCGTACGACCATGAACTTACTAAAAAACTGATTATAAATTCTATAGTTTTGTTATTTTTATTTTTCAATAAGTAGGTACATAAAACTAAGACGAAAAAAATGCAACATTCTTATAGCCCATAAAAAACGCTATTTAAAATTAAATACTTAGAGGAAACAAAACGAAAAGCAATCCACAAACTTGCTCATCCATAGACACTCCACCCAAAATGAAAAACTCTTGAGACAAAGGCGTGCGCACACTAGCAGCGTCTCGCGAATTAAAAGTGCAGGTGGGGGCTGTCCGGCATTGATCTGTCGGTGACGCGCCGGACGATGGAGACGTCACCCCACCCCACACCTCCCCCCCTAGAGGAGGCGAGTGTAAGGACGTGTGGACATGCTTAGCGATGTCGAATTGATAATGGTGTCTCGTTTTTTGCGCTAAATGGAACTGAAATGGGATTGTAGCGTAATGGATTGGGAGTGCTCTCGACTTTTAATTAGTGATGTTAAAAAGGATTTTAAATTGGATATTGTTGGATGAAGCGATAGATTCAGGGGATATCAGGAATAAGCCATTCAATATTGTGATTTTTGATCGAGTGACAGTGTTTTGTCCTTATGAATAAATAAATATTTTTGGAAAAAACTTTAAATTTTTCTTATGAACTAAATGACACCCAGTTTTATATGATATTTCTAGAGAGTAAGTCTCAACATCGATGTTAATATTTTTAATTTTTACGAGCATAAGCATCTTAATGTTGCATCTAATCATAATGACTTAATGAAACCAAGAATAAAATCACTGCTAAACTTTGTCTCGCAGTCTATCCGCTCTACATTGTCCTCTCCAACTTTGACAAAAGGAGTACCCTCAACAATGTATTGTAATGAAGCGCAGAAAACGACTATCAACTTCGAATCAAACGACTAACTATTCACAAATTAGTCGCTCAGCAACTCGTCCACACTCGACCCGTCCGTTAAGAGCACCAATATCATATTACAGGACGGGACAAAATGGACTTTCGGTATTTATTTGATTCAGTCTTATCTGACCCTTGGGGGTGGAATTCACTTATTCATACTATTGCTTTGTGCTTTGCTCGTTTGATGAAAATACTAGTTTTCTTTGTTTAGTTTATTCAAATATTCATTTTACTAATTCGTTACATTTCAGAATGTAAAAAAATACAATTTAAATCAGCTCTACAGCTTTATACAGCTCTTTGTTATATAAGAGCTAAACTTTTGCTTGAGTTTTAGAGCCTACTAATTTAGAGCAAGACAAGTCCCCTAGAATAATGTACTGCCTAAATTATCTAACACCCCAACGTTCCCGACCGTCCAATTCCAATCTAAAGAGAATGCACTAAACAACGGTCCCTCTATCAATGTCCGCATAAACACAGAACGTATGGCGACCCACTGGACCTCCCGTCTTCCACCGTTTGACTGAGCGAAATCACTCAAAAGTTTTAATGCTGCTTCCGTGGGGACCGTTCCGGTTGGCCGGACGTGGACGCGCCGCGATAGTGTGCGTGCGCCTTTATGTGAAGTGTACGAGTATACTGGTTCTGTAGTTTTGTGGTTAGGTCTTAGACGTGGTTTAAAATTATTTCATGCTTTAAGCGAGGGAAGTATCTTCGATTGAAAATAATATTTATGTTAAAGAGGTTGTCCTTAAAAATGGTGCTTGGATAAAACTTGGACAAAAGCATGGTAAATAAGGCTTGAAATGTAAACTCAAATTATATTATTGAACGTGAAAGAGTGAAACAGCGTTTGGATATTTGAAACTGAAAATAACAGCTTATTTTCAAAGTAAAACGTGAACACACGTTTTGATATCGATAGAATGAAAGGACAATGTCAGGAAGTTTAATAATCCATATCATTCGTAATTCAAAACGAAAAATTAATTGAATCCATTCAATTTCTAGCCGCTTGAGTGACAGACTCTATCTGTTAATACCCAATTATGTCAGCCACCCCCTTACCACCCACCTGGGCCCTTAGCACCAGTTTTATACCATGCTTGTATCTGATCCCACTGATATTATAAATGTGAAAGTATAGATGTTTGGATGTTTGTGTTTCAATCACGCCGAAACTACTGAACCAACTTGGGTTATATATAGTTCGTAACCTGCATTGGTATGCCAATCAAAGTTGAACTGCAAAGTCGAACTGCAAAGTTTTAAATCATGGTCAGTTCATACTAACTCATAGTAATTCTGTGACTAAATAGTGACATTATGACGTCATTTGATGTGTTTTCGCTAGAGATGGGCGCTGGGTATTTACCCAAAAGGTATTTACCGGGTAAATACCCGATTCGGGTTTTTACCGGGTAAATACCCAAAATCGGGTATTTTCACGGGTAAAAACGATTTTCAAAGAAAGTATTACTGTTCTAGAGTGCTTACCTAATTTTATTGGGTTATATAAATAAAAGCAACCAGAAAAAAATAAATTTACTAACGTTTTATGTATTAAACAAAAGAAAAACAATGAAACTCCGTATCCGTGCAGCGTCTAACTAAATTTACGCAAAATAATAACATTTTTTTACCACCAAGTGATACCCTACCTACTAGTGTCTGTCTACCGTATTCAGTAAGGTATCTCTTGGTGGTATTAGGCGTATATTTTGTTAGATCTGCACATTAAACACTTCCAATACATCCTCACTACATCGACCCGCTCCGAAATCCATACATACCTAATAGATATGCAGTACGCTGTGAACCGGTGATTCCTACGAAGGTTTTATTGTCACCGTATTGGATCCAACCATATTTTGGTAGATTTTGGTAGAAAATACTCAAGAACATGCAGGAAGAATATAATGGTCATTGTAGATTGTCTCTTTCATTTTGTTATGGAACGAGAAGTCCAAGATGAGTAGTTTCCAAGATAAGGTCGTTTGACTTTCAGTTTGAGAACTTAGTCGTTCTAATAATTCTCTGGAAAAATGCGATACTATACCCGTGCTTCTTAGATCTTAGTACAAATCTGACAAGTAGATGTCGCTACGAGTAGTAAACAGAGCCTGGGACGCGCTTTTGAGTGGCACATTTCAGAACCTGCTAAGTAAAATCCTGACTGAAAGCCTGTCGTTTGCACGGTTCACCACGCGCCTAGCTGAATTTATTCATTAGAAGCGTTATAAAGCTAACTAGGTTGCGTGGTGCGCGAGCTGCATGCAGCTCGCAAGCGGTTTTTTTACCTTATACTTTTTTCTAAAAACCCCTACCAATCCCTACAAACCCCTACCAACCCCTACATACCCCTATAACCCCTACAAATCCTATAAACCCCTACCAACTTTTACCAAACCCTACGTCGTACTATGTAAAAAAAATTAGGGTAAAAACAATTGGGGTCAAAAAAATTTGGAGTGAAAAAAAATTGGGGTCAAAAAAAAATTTTTGGTCAAAAAAAATTTGGGGTCAAAAAAATATTTGGGGTCAAAAAAAACTAGGGTTAAAAAAATTGAAGTAAAAAAAAAATTTGCCGTCCAAAAATATTTTGGGTCATTTTTGCTGAAGCACCTTGTACATGTTAACCCTAACTATAGAAAGATCTATTCGATTTAAGCAATATTTACTAAAGCACCTTGTACCTACCTACATTGGGAGATAAGATAGGAGCATTTATAGGATTTCGGCAACAATACTGATGCACCTTGTACCGGTCCACCCTACCTTTAGAAAGGTCTATTCGATTTGAGCGATATTTACTGAAGCACCTTGTACTCGTACCTACCTACAGTGGGAGATGAGATACGAGCATTTTAGGATTTCGGCATTAGTACTGATGCACCTTGTACCTGTCAACCCTACCTATAGAAAGATCTATTAGATTTTAGCAATATTTACTGAAGCGCCTTGTACTTACCTGTTTTTGTTTCAATAGCCAACCCGCTAAGTCTTACCGTTTAAAAGTTACGAGCTAACACTCATTGAAGGGGGTGATTAGGAGGGGGGGGGGGGGGTTCGTATTTTTCCCATGGTCACCGTCTCTCTCGAAGTTGATCCACCGAAAAAAATCGTGTAAAGAACTAACCCGCTAAGTCTTACCGTTTAGAAGTTACAAGCTAATACTCAAAGAAAGGGGGGGGGGGGATAGGGGGGTTTTGTATTTTTTCCATGGTCACCGTCCCTCTTGAAGTTGATCCACAGAAAAAAAATCGTGTCAAGAACCAACCCTCTAAGTCTTACCGTTTAGAAGTTACAAGCTAAAATTTCAAAGAAAGGGGGGGGATAAGGGGGTTTTGTATTTTTCCCATGGTCACCGTCCCTCTCGAAGTTGATCCACAGAAAAAAAATCGTGTCAAGAACCAACCCTCTAAGTCTTACCGTTTAGAAGTTACAAGCTAAAACTCAAAGAAAGGGGGGATAGGGGGGCTTTTGTATTTTTCCCATGGTCACCGTCCCTCTCGAAGTTGATCCACCGAAATAAAAATCGTGTCAAGAACTAACCCTCTAAGTCTTACCGTTTAGAAGTTACAAGCTAAAACTCAAAGAAAGGGGGGGATAAGGGGGGTTTTGTATTTTTCCCATGTTTACCCCACCCCCGAAATAGATCCACCGAAAAAATTTTTGCAATATACCAGCGCAAGTGGGAGAACAAATCGATCAGTCAGTGTTAGAGTGAGACAGAAGATACGAGTACCCTACCATCAGAAAGGTATGGTCGCCTGCTTCAACATTTGTCTTTGCACCATACTCCTAACCTGAGTGAGACAGGAGATATAAGCACCTACATTCTGAACTTTAAGCCAGCATAAATAATTTAAAAAAATAACTTTACATCAACAACATCTCAAATATTCAATTACACCAAGGTGCGACCCGACCGGTGCAACAAATAAAACAAAAGAAAGAAAAAACAAATGTCCTCCCACCAAAATTCAAATAATTAGACGGCACGAGCAGCACGTCAAAAAAAAAATTCACTAGGTACTAAACCGAGTTCAATGAAAATTAAATGGGACCAATCTGGAAGTATATCCTTTTAGATAATAATTTATAAGTTAAAAAACTGGAAAACCCGACTTCAATTCGACTACCAGCTTCATCATCAGATGATGATGATGATGACAGTTCATTGGGAATGTTCTAGTGACTATAAACACCACATAAAAGTCACAGAAAAGCAAAATACGCAATTTCGTGCACGTGGTTGGTGATGATTCTTTAGAGGAACAACTGGTGGGTTTTTGCTTTTCTCCAATTAAATGCGGTTTAAATGTACAAACTGGGTTTATTGACAAATTTAGAAAAATGTTATAATTTAGGTGTGCACCACAAAGGACCATCGTTGCTAGCAGTAAAATGGTAGGCGCTACGCCGATACGTGACATATTGCATCGTTGCTAGCAGTAAAATGGTAGGCGCTACGCCGCAACTTGGCATATTTTTCAGTTATTCTATTTATAACCCAAACTACTGAACCGATTTTGATGAAAATTAAATGGGACCAATCTGGAAGTATATCCTTTCAGATAAAAAAAGAATTTTTGAAATCTGTTCATAAATGACGGAGTTCTGAGGTAACAAACATTTAAAAAAAAATTCAACGGAATTGAGAACCTCCTCCGTTTTTGAAGTCGGTTAAAACATTCATGTGAACCTGCCTGACTCCTCAAACTCCAAAAGTCAGACTCCTATACAAAAAACGTATTAGATTTTTATTTTTCACTTTTTTACTAGAAAATAACTGTATTTTCAAATTAATATAATTGAAATATGTGTAAATAACCAATACTATTTACATTTTAATCAATTGAAGGTCAACAATGACAAATATCTCTTGAAAATTGAAAAAACCCTTGAAAATACCCGTTTCAAGGTTTTTACCGGGTATTAACCCAAAACACCGGGTATTTTGAAAAAACCCGGTATTTTGCCCATCTCTGGTTTTCGCGCATATTTTGCTGTCAGGTGTCTAAAAAGAATTTACACTGGGCAGTGAAATATAACTTGACAGCAAAAGATTGGCATACGGGGGCTGGATTAAAACATAGGCTACTTTTTATCCGAAATAATGAACAGGACCTACAAGATAAAAATGAACGAATGGGATTAGCAGCGCTAATTGACACGAGGACGACGTCACGTCAGTTGCTTCAGAGCCTAGTACAAGTTTTGGTGTAGCCGTCTAACAACTAATACTGACACGCGAGTACGGGTTCGGTGTAATGATACACGGAAACGGTACACGCGTACGAAGTCGCGGTTAATTGCTAGGTCAGAATAGTCTCACAGGCAGTCATTAACAGGCACATGAGACTTAACACCTTTATGTTTCAGAGAGATGGGTGCAGTGCAATGCATCACAGGGCACATCTTCAGTGGACGTATTCAATGAGGCAATGCATCATTATAAGCAGTGTTACCACTCAACATCGGCTTGTGCCATCATTTATTTGTGAGAGGCGTCACAGCTCAGTCGGTAAAAGCTCTGCCTTCCGTGCTGTGGGTCGTGGGTTCGATCCCCACTAAGAACAAACATTAGTGCGTGGCAAACATAGATGTTTGTTCTATGTCTGGGTGTTACTATCCTATCCTATCCTATCCTACTAATATTATAAATGCGAAAGTTTAGATGTTTGGATGTTTTGATGTTTGGATGTTTGTGTTTCAATCACGTCAAAACCACTGAACCAACTTGGATGAAACTTGGCATATATATAGTTCGTAACCTGGATTGACATATAGGCTACTTTTTATCCCGAATAATTAACAGGATCTACAGGATAAAATGAACGAAAAGGATTAGCAGCGCCAATTGGCAAGAGGATTTCATTGTCATGTCATGTCACGTCAGTTTGACAGGGCGTAGTACTACCTCTTTGGTCTAACAACTAGCGTTTGACATTCCACTAGGTACGAGTTCGGTGTAATGAGGTGTAATGTCAAGTTTCTCAAAGAAGTATCCGCTCGGTACACGCACAGATAATATAATGTACACGGAAACTGTAGACGCGTACGAAGTCGCGGGTAACTACTAGTGTATTATAAGTATGTATTTACGAAAAAAAAAGTATATAAGTGTTCTATCAGCATTTAGTTCCCATATTACAAGCTTTGCTTAGTTTGGGACTAGAGGGCGTAATGTGAAATGTCCATGAATATTTATATTTGTATAAAAAAGTATATAGGTACGTACTGTACCGGGTACATTTCGAAATTTTTATAGTAGGTGCGCGTGCACAGATTCTTTAAAAGAGTTTTTTTCATTTGCGTCTTATACGTCTTATACGTCTAACAGTTGTTTTTATATTTCTTTACTCTTAAAAACATAATTAAACTTGTATTTCTAAAATAAAACATCACAGCAAGGAAATATTTTTTTGCCTTTCCAACAACTCGATGTCTTCAGTAACTAATGCTAACACTCCTGACGTGAAGCCACCCCGAGGTATTTTAATACAGGACAGTCCGTCAGACGTACAAAAGAGATTTTATGTGAAGGTTTTCATGTGGGGACTACGTTTACAATTTCACAATTTTACACAAAGATATTTATGACTAAAAAATACTTGTTTGTAAACTTGACAGGGAATTTAAGCTCTAATTATTATTAGAGCTTAAATTCCCAATTCAAATTAAATTTCAAATTAAGCAGTTTTGTGCAATTTTTTAAAGCTTTTTATATGGTTGGGTATTCGCTAGGGATTATCTTTTCCGAACACTTTAGCACTTTAAAGGATACTATAATATAGGTAATTGTAAATTCAGGCTTTATTGGTGGAAGCCTACGGTAGCAGTAAATAATGGCTTTTAGTATTTCTTTAATATACCTATCAGACAGAGAGGGAGAGAATTTCAACTGATGGTAAATGACGATGAAGCTGATGATGAAGCAGGACAGTCTAAAAGACACTTATCGGTGAAATCATTCCAGTTTTTAAAAGCTAGTCAGCTGAGTAGGTAGTACAGGTACTTAAACGGAAATAAGGAGGAAATAATAACGGAAGTAATATGAAAATATATTCATCACATTTCCAAAGTCACATTTCTGCGTCTAAAGTCGTTCTGTCGCTGACAGCTGTTCGAGGGGAGACAGACCTCATCAAAGGCAGACCTTTGTCGTCACTTGGACTTTGGCACGCATAGAGATGGATTTGTATCAGCCAACACGTTATAATTTATAAGTTTAAAAAAAACTAGAAAAACCGACTTCAATTCGACTACCAGCTTCGATGATGATGATGGTGACAGTTCATTGGGAATGTTCTAAGTGACTATAAACACCACTTAAAAGTCACACGAAAGCAAATAACGCCATTTCGTGCACGTGGATGGCAAATTTTTAACCGACTTCAAAAATTAGGAGGTTCTCAATTCGGTTGTATGTTTGTTACCTCAAAACTCTATCATTTATAAACAGATTTCAAATTTTTTTTTAATCTTAAAGGATATACTTCCAGATTGGTCCCATTTTATTTTCATCAAAATCGGTTCAGTAGTTTGGGTTATAAATAGAAATAACTGAAAAATAATTTATAAGTTTAAAAAACTAGAAAAACCATGCATGTCGCATGCAGGTAAAGTTGACATTTACGGAACTTAATTTCCATTCCCTCGTAGATACATAGATAGAAAAATACTTTATTGCACACCTTAACCTAGGGACCACTATAACATACAAAACTTAACTAAAAACTTACGTAGATAAAAACGTAACTAATTGTACAATGGGCGGTCTTATCGCTAATGAGCGATCTCTTCTAGACAACCTTAGACGGAATGGACTACCCCCGTACTCACCATTAAAACAGTAGGTAAGTAATGAAAAGTTATTCATCTTATTTCTCGACGTCTAAAGTCTAAACGTCTAAAGTCGACGTCGCAAACGTCTGTCCGAGGGGAGACGAACCACGTCAAAGGCAGACTGTCGTCGCTGTGTACCGAATAAAGTAGACGGATTCTACTACCTTTACACGCACTGAAACACTTTTGCACATGCTCATACCTCGCATAGAAGCCTAGTTTAGTTCTAGATTTATATTTTTGTTCTAAGTCGTATACCTATTGTATTGGGCTGTGTCATGTTGTTGCTGATTAAATATTTTCTTATTCTTTTAACAGCAGGGGTATGCCAATCAAAGTTGAACTGCAAAGTTTTAAATCATGGTCAGTTCATACTAACTCATAGTTATTCTGTGACTAAATAGTGACATTATGACGTCATTTGATGTGTTTTCGCGCATATTTTGCTGTCAAGTGTCTAAAAAGAATGATCACGTGGTACAAAATTGTACCACGTGACCTGAAGAAATTACACTGAGCAGTGAAATATAACTTGACAGCAAAAGATTGGAATACGGGGGCAGTTGTATGTTTGAGTCGTGTTTAAGTGATGACGCGTGGGGATGCACTTTGGGTTGCCCTCTAATGTTACGCGTCTACTGCGTCGGAATCGGAACATACTGAGCATAAGGATTTATTGCTTTGTATTGATTTCTATAATTGAGCGTGCACTGGATCGACAACGCCTCGTACGTTGCGTATGCTCCGATTCCGACGCAGTGGACGGGCAGCTTTTCTAGGAACTTTTTTTCGCAAATAAAGATTATGATTAGATAAGATAAAATATGCCAAAATATCGAAAATAATCTGACTGTCACCGCGAACCACGTAACGATATGCGCGGAATTCATTTTGTTTTTACAAAGACTGCTGTCAAAGGTTGAATGATCGAACATTTTAAAAATAGTAGGTATCCAGTTTGATAAATTTAGTCACGATTAGTGAAATGGTTAAAAGCGATTGCGTGCGGTTATTTAGGGTTGGAGACAAAAGTAGACTTGGTCCTGATGCGACAGTCTGAATATAACTTGTGTAAACACACTTTGGGTATTTCTATAGTGTTTGCGACTTTTAGGGGGACTTTACAAACGTAATACAAAGATCAGTTTTAATTCAAGCATAATTTCTAGAACACTGTTATTATTTAGATTCGAATAGTATTTTTCAATGTTTCTGTGTGCATTTTGGTGAATTTTGCGCATTTTTCCATACGTTATTTACATGTTTTCATCGTGCTTGTTTTATAATTAACAACAACGATATCTTACACATGCTTGACATAAAAACATAGATTATAAATAATCAAGCTACAGATTATCATCACACTGTAAAAACACAACAACTTTTCATTCGTAATTTTTGGTATAACGGAACACATGAACTTATGAAGGTGACGAATCCCATTAAAATTGGCGCATTATCCCGGGATTGCCAATCATCCCGGGATCACCGGTCCCCGGGATCAAATCTCTAATAAGAGTCTTGTTCGAATGTGAGTTTTAGTTAGATTTGATCTGTTGAATGAGTTTTGATTCTGAGAGAACAGTGGGATTGTATTGTCTTTTGGGATTAGATTAGAAATAATATAATGGATGATCAAAATTGTTTAATGAATTTAAAACATTAAAGGACATTTAGATTAAGTTTGTTACGTTTATATTGTAAAACGTCGGAACAAAATTACTTGGTGGAAAAAAATTGTATATGCACAATGTATGTGTAATGTCTTGATGGTAAAATAATTGCACTTAATTAGTTGTAAAAGGTATTATTTGTAGAACACCTAGGTAGGCAAATTGTGCCTGTATCTTATAAAACACCTAGATTAAAAAAACGCTAAACCTAAATTGTAAAATATTTAGCAAGGCACAATGGCTCCCAATTTTTTTAAATTACCTACTTACGACATAGGTATTTACCGGAGAAGTTCTTTTCGTGAAATAAATTGTTCTATTACCTGTAACAAAATGAACAGTCTCGGTAATAAATAAAGATGTTATTATATCCACCAGTCCACACACCTGGTAATTGCACTAATTATCCTAAATTAAACAAAAATCACAATTAATTCGTACTATGATTGAGTGAGTTGTCAATCAAATCAAACTTCAAAAAATTCAAATCAAATTATCTCGTTGACAAATCTAAAGCTGCCAGAATTTTCTTGTTTTCCCCGTGACTGAAAATGTAGCTACCTTCTTTATACTCTGCTGTCATTTGAGAGGCCTTAGTACAAGTTTTTTTTTCAGTTAAGGTCGCCGTGATCGAAACCGGTCCGGAGGACTGTAAATATATATACAGCGTGTAGCTACAATGGCGACATTAAATTAACCAGCGTATCCGGTTTCGCGTTTTCAGAATATAGACATATTTTTTATTTCATTAAACATAAGATTTATCGAAATAAATCAATTTTCTTAAATAACGCCTCGGAGCAACCTGTACGTAAGAGCAGAGGTCATCTGTCGGGTTCACGGGTCATAACCGCGTGTAACTGCGTATGAAGAGCAAGAAAGTATTGTTAGAATAGGACACCCGAAATTGCGCGTTGTGCATGAAAGGGATAGCTAGCGCCGCCGCGCCGCCGCCCGCGCCGCTCGCTCGACCGACTCGTCCTGCCGCCTAGCCAGTGATACGCGGGCCGGTGTCCTTGACACACTTTATTTTAATAATTTTGCTAATTATCTACCTATTCTCAATGTTTCGCGAAAAAGACGCTTGGTTTTGTTAGTTTAGCTTTTCTATTCTAAGTACCCAATCAGGTCTACGTAGGTACAGCGATAAAGACGCTTTGATTTATTATTTGTTTATCTGTCTACCTTTGCGACTAGGGAGCGGGTAAATTAAATGTTTGGTGCTCAGTGGATACTGGATAGGACGACACGACACGGAGCTCTTAGGTGGCCCAATGTCACCTGACCTCAAGCCCCTCGATTTTTTTATGGGGCTTTGTGAAAGACGACGTTCATGCTAAAATAAAATAAAATGTATTATCAAAAGTGAGGGCAAATATTCAGCGCCGCCGGTTACATCTTTGTGTCCGACGTGGTGGCGGCGGCGGCGCGGCGGCTACATTGAGAACTTGAAGATTTAATAAGTGTAAGGCGCTAGGTGCATAGGTCACAATAAAATTAATAGTAAAGTGAACAAGGTGAAGTGAAATTATTTGATTTTGTGTCGCTTGATTTCCCCGCCCCGCGCTCCGCCCCGCGCCCCGCCGCCGCCACCGAGCCGCCCGGGCAGGCAGGCGCGGGCGCGGGCGCGGTAACACGTAGGTAAAGACACTCATAGGGTGATTAATTTTTGTTGCGTATTTTATTATTAAGTTTGTTTGAAAAATTCGAAATTTCTATTTTGGACTATAATTATTTTTTTATTTTTTTTATGAATACTTATAAGTAGCTCTACCCGTGTGTTCATTTAATGTCGCCATTGTAGCTACACGCTGTATATATAGATAAGTTTTGTTGTAAACGTCGTAACGTCTGACACGCGAGAACGGCTCGATGTACCTACTGTCAAGCTTCTCAAAGTATCCGCTTAGAAAACGCTGGTACACGCGGATAACCACTAGTTATACATAATCTAGATGAATCTCGCCAGTTCTTTGCGACCAAAGCCTAGACATTACACCATACACATTACACCGTAGCTACATGTATGTATGTATGTGTTCTGGCAACATTTACCCGACACGAGACCGCAGTTATGTATCGCACACGCTCAGACAAGGGACAGGGGAGTCCATTGGAATTCTTTATAGAATGAAGTGGATTTAATATCGGTCGGAATGTCGCATCGAGAGATAGTGTCCGTCGGGAGCCGTCGGGCGATTTTTGTCGTGGATTTTATGATGATGATGTACTTTTTGTTGCATTAACAAAATAACAGCATCATCTAGTTCCCCACAAGCTTTGATTAGTTTGGGACTAAGAAAACTTTGTGTGAAATGTCCCTGAATATTTATTTATTATTTTATCAAACTAGCAAGTAGTTTACTTACAAACATAAATAAGATAACATCATAATAAACATTTTGCGTAATTGGATAAAATTGATAAACAGGGAATTTATAAAACCACAAAAATCCATTAATAAAATAAATGTATTTTTTGTCCTCGAGCTTCGGCTGTTGAATATTTTTAGATTACTCTATTATGTTATTCAGTCTTCCTGAAAATCTAAAATTAAATAATATGCAAAGTTACGCGAAACATTTTAGAAACGAAAATCGCAAGTTGTCACAGCCCTCCGTCAACTTAACCCTTGCACCGACTGTCAGCGGTGAATTCTACAAGCCATCTTCCGCCAAATTTTATTTTACGTACTAGTTCCTTTTTATCGAACCCATTGGACCCAGTTACAAACCGGTTTCACTTTATGTATTATTTAATACGCCCACATTTTGGATGTGCATGGATTTCGTCCCCATTCCCCAATAGTTTTGGGATAACCTTTTCCTGTACTGTTAGTTATTATCGCTTAAATTTTTATTGAGTGGGAAATTATTTTCCCAAAATTGGGGGTGTAAAGGTTCAATACAATCAGTTTTATGTTATCACGCCATTTTAGTTTTATGTTCAAGGAGTCTTATCCATTTTCCATGGAGGACTGGATAAACTTTTAAAATACTATTCTAAGATGGTTGAATAGGGTTTAATATCAATCACGTTTTGCTTTTTAACATTTTGAATGTTAACGTAACCTTTTCAACGAATCCTATTGTCTTTCTTTAAGACGAATACTGGCTAGGATAATTCGCGTCCATAAGCGATCTGATTGTAACCAGGTGCAGGCCGTAGAATCGCCTAGCATGCAAATAGTATCGGGAGAAAAAACAAATCGCCGCCGTATCCACATCACAGCGGCAGTCACGACAACGCCTTTACACGGACAATATTGTGCCCGCAATCTCGGATCAGCCGACCAAATAGCACGGATACTTATGTAAATCGGACCACTACCCCGCTTATTGTATATCTAATTTGATTTCTTTCGCAATACTGTGATGGGATTCAACGGGTCCTACCTGGCCCCAATATCGGTCGGTACGTGTGCCTTTTTGGGGTTAAAAGATCACTGATAGGGTTGGAGGGGCAACTTTTTAAAATATTTATGAACGGCCCCCGATGAGAGGCTCTGTACTGCCATCCAATTTCGGGTTATGTCTTCGGTAAGTTACTTATTCTGAAGGTATCTTTCAGGAGGGTCAAACTGTTTTTGTGAGTGTTAATTAAAGTATGTTGTATTCATGGACGAAGGGATTTTTATACGCAGCTGTTTTTCTATTTTGTGGTTGGATTTTCTTTAGCTATTTTGTTGCACCATATCCTTGATATTGGATTATGTCGACTGAAATAAGTTGGTGATGCTGAAAAGATGATACTCGTAAAAGGGTTTGATGGTCAAGAAATTTTTGCTAGCTTCCGCTGGTGATTTTACTCGTCTGTAGAATTGGAATAAAATATTATGCCAAAAGTATACTCCAGTCATGAACTATAATCTAGTAAGAACAAGTAAAATCATTCAACCCTTAGAGTGCTATTGAGTCAAAAACATCCAGAATTCAAAAATAGATAAGTTCGATACACTTTAACCCTTTAAATGATCCTTTTTTTGCTCTCACTCCAGAAACTCATACAAACTGCGCTTTTGGAGTGAGACAGAACCCTTCAACTTGTCATTCCCGAAACTTATCAGGCTAACACGGAGCTAACCCTAACCAGCCTGTACCCGGTAAGTAGTTAGTGCTATTCTGTCGCACTAATAAAAGAGGTTAACTTTGACACTAAAAAGTGAACAAAAAAATGCTGAAAACGTTAACTGAGGGTTCTGTACCAGCTTTTTATGGACATTTCGGTACATTCTTATTAGATTTTTTTGAATAAAAGCTGTATATATTTATCTGTGCAATCATAAAAAGAAGATTTTTTTATGGTATTTAATTAAATAAAAAATAAAAAAAATATTCATGGACATTTCACACGACGCATTCTAGTCCCAAACTAAGCAAAGCTTGTAATATGGAAACTAGATGCTGATAGAATACTTATATACATTTTTTTTGTAAATACATACTTATAATACATAGTAACACCCAGTGATAGAACAAACATCTGTTTGCCACACAGAAATGTTTGATCTTGGTGGGGATCGAACCCACGACCCACAGCACGGAAGGCAGAGCTATTACAGACTGAGCTGTGACGCCTGTCAATGGCGCCTGACGCCTGTAAATTTCTTTTTACAATGTTTTTTTTTTGCCATTTAGACCACTTTTTAGATAAAGCAAATTGATAGTAGTTTTCATAATGTTTTTAAAGACACCTGTGATTGAAAATACTGATCGTGTATGTGTTGTAATAATCTAATTACAACGCTTACTCAATGGGTAACAGAGGTTAACAATGGAATGGCAGACCGTTGTTACCCTTTGAGTACGGATCTCTAAAAAGGTTAAAATCTGAAACCCTAAGTGGCTCTGCTAAAAGTAGCCTGTCTGTTCTAGAGTCACTTAGACCAGACACTTTATCGAATAAATCCAAAATTAATCTTAAATAGGTGTATTTAAGGTTCTTGTTCGCGGACTTACGATATTAAGCTTTAATCAATTTTAACCTGTACTTTATACTGAAATAACGTTTATACCCTATAGGGTATAAACAACCCTCAATATGTCAATATATTGACATATTGAGTAGAATAAATTCTATGAACAGTTTACCTAATGAGCATAATATAACGATATCCTGGGTCTTACGGGTTAAACCGTATTTTTATAAAAAAAAAACGAAAATAATACTAGCTAATTCTGAATAATTATAATTCAAACGAATAAGCTGGTGACATTTTCATTAATAAAAAAATTCTGAAAATACAGTCAGCTCAGTGTATGAAATACCCTTTTTATCTACGTATTTATATAAAAACCCCATCAGAGAATAAAACCATCTGAATGAGTACAAAATGTATTCACGCGTCAAAATGTTGACAAATTAATTGCTTCAACTTTAAAACAATTTCAATTAAAAATTTGACAGTTCAGACAGAAAACGTGTTGACGTTTTCCAACGAAATTATTACGCCACTAAGCCATACTAATTACATCGTAATAAAACTTTGGCTCAGTTAGGGGTAGTTTTCTATACCCCTATAGATTAATAAACAGTTTAATTATAGTAGGTTACAATATTGGCATAAATATATATAATAATTAAATATTCGTGGACATTTCTCCCAATGCCCTTTAGACCCAAACTAAGCAAAGCTTGTATAGAGACTAGATTGCTAATATAATTACAATCTTTTTGTAAATACATACTTATAATACATAGTAACACACACACATACAAAGTAAAACAAAACACGGGGGTTGTTTTAGGGGTTGTTTTAACCTTTTGAACGGTAGGACTCCAGGCACAATAGATTTTCTATTGTACCTGGCTTTGAGGAAATCCAGTGACTTTGCAAAGGAAAATGAAACCAGAGTAATACTTATAAACCTGGTTGACCGCTTGTAAGCCTCACCATATATACATCGAAATAAAATTGCACCTACATAAGTACAAATTATTTTAGAATAAGCGGCAAAACTAACACTTACAGAAAACTACGAGTCGATTACATTGATTCAATTTCAAAAAATTAATTCAAAAACTTAATGGCCGTTGTTTTTGAATATCAAATAATACTTTTCCTCGTCTTCAAGAACGTTCAGAATGTGAACAAAAGATACTATTAACATTCTCTACTATAAGTACTTACTGATAATTATTTTGTGACCTAAGTATTCATAAATCCTTACACATTTATAAAATTAAATCAGATGACTCCATCACTTTATTACTTAATTAAAAAACCGATTAAAATTACTAAAACATCAAACAAATAGTTTTAACACGTCAAAGTCTACACCGGAAGTTTAGGGAGCGGAGCGGAGTTGAGCAGAGCGGAGTTGAGCGAAGTAAAGAAACGCATTGAAAAGAGTCCGGAAAATCCGGGCAAGCTAACAAATCAACACAGTTGTAACTGCGACGTCAATTTAATTAAAACAGCGAAAAGTTGGAGATTTAAAAGCGAGGTTCGATGATTGGTGCGGAGTGCGAGCGAAAGCGATTTTGTATTATCGAATTAAAACTAGATTAATAAAAACGTGTGCCTGATATGACTGGTACCTTCAGATTGGGTATTTTTAGGCAGCAGTTATTACCGACATAGCACCAAACTTTTATAAGTTTATACAGGTACTTACCTACTATAAAAGTAAGTAGGTATACTAATTTTCTAATCTAAAAAAACTCATACCGATATATCCAGGCACGGTTCTGTGTTGACCAATAATTTAAAGCTCTCATATTGACCAAACATTATGCATTTGGTCGAAACGCCCAATTCCCAAGATATCTTGCTATACATTTAATATTAATATTAGAAAAATGTGGTCAGAAGAATCTCTACATTTCGACATGTTCTTCATCATCATCACAATAGAAGTCCATTTCTGGACATTCCTAGGTCTCATTAACAAGTTTCTTGTAGGTATATTATATTACAGGCGTCACAGCTCAGTCGGTAATAGCTCTGCCTGCCGTGCTGTGGGTCGTGGGTTCGATCCCCACCAAGAACAAACATTTGTGTGTGGCAAACATAGATGTTTGTTCTATGTCTGGGTGTTACTATGTATTATAAGTATGTATTTACAAAAAAAAAAGTATATAAGTATTCTATCAGCATCTAGTTACCATATTACAAGCTTTGCTTAGTTTGGGACTAGAGGGCGTCGTGTGAAATGTCCATGAATATTTATTTATTTATTTATTAGGTAGAACTTGATAGGTACCTCTTATAATTTGCACCACACACAAGCGCAGGCCGTCGTCTGCCTGGGAGTTGTCGAACGTAAAGAAACAGTTCTGAAATATGCCAAATAGCGCCACCCCACTTATTAACTGTTTCAGAACTACTCATGATCTATAGCTATTAACTTATAACTTGGTCTGTGTCCGTGCCGTTAATTTTCAAAGACTTCACAAAAAGTACTGGTCTTTTTATAAAATTTTATATATATAAAAAGTTATCTTAGTGACGACTAGTGTAGCGCCGCCATAAAATCTTTATTCTTCTCAACTCCGCTTCGGCCCGCTTCGCCTTTAGGACCATTCCTCAAAAGTACTAAATTTTAAGTTAATATAACTACTAATACTAACAGGTACCTAGTTACCAAAGTATACCAAAGTTCATTAAAATTCATTTAAAAAATTAGTTAAATTTTTTTTTCAAATTCATACTGTTTGTGTGAAACTTAAAGTTTGATTCTGATTTTTAGGATGTCTAAGAGGGACATCCAGAGGCACATCCAAACAGTTAACAATGAGGGAGTTTAGTGACACAGCAAAGAATGTTTAAATTAAATTTAAATTTTTTCATTTTCATTTTTTTTATTTTCAATGTTGAGGCTGAAAAAGTCAACCAAAATAAAAACACAAGAGTTGTAAAACGCAATTACCAAACTGCAAGAACTTATTACAACCACTGACGTGTAAGTCTGTCCGTCCGTCGCAATACGCTGCAGTACGATTTTTCGTTTTGCACAAACTTAGTCGCGACTTGTCTGTGACAGTTCCGTGTACTCGCTGCTTTGCAAAAACTCACTTGCACGAAATAATTCGTAATTAGCGCTTTTGTACTGTTGTTTCTGTTGATCACAGCGTGGGACTAATTAATTTCTTTTATTTAATTATCCAATGAATGAAAATTCTTTATTGCACACGTGACGAACTAATTAGGTATAAGAAAATGCACCTACAATGCGGTCTTAAAGCTAAGAAAGCTATGTTTTTTGGAAAAAAACTCATTCTGTCGTGTAGCTGTTTAATTAGTGCAGAAACGGTACCAAGTATGAATTCGTATCAATCTATAACCCTATGCATAATCCATCAAACTTTAATTAACTTCCATAAAATCACTACCCTGCATTAGCGCTCATCAATATTTTAAACAGACAGCCAACAGTAAAAAAAAAAACAATTACACCCCCCCCCCCACCCCACCGCCCACCGCCGGGGCCGTCCATCCACACAAAGACGCATCAAAGAAAAGCACGTATGCACTTGATCGGGCGCTGCTAACATGACGGCGTCCATCGATTGTGGGGTGGGGGAGAAGAAAGCTTTAAAAACAGAGAGTCGGCGTCTCCGCGACGGCCCAATACGTCCCCGGTCGCCCGTCGATTACGGACGCGGCTGCATACGGCTGCGGACCGTCAGCAGATCAACGCAACGCTGACAGCTTACTCATTTTTTCCACCTGAATATCTTCGCACTGTCGAATTTTAATGCAAAGTCCTCGACGGAGTCTTCTACTAGGAAAGGTAGTGAACATGCTCGGGAAATAATGAAATTGAGGTAACTGCTTAACTTTATGTGCTTTATCTGCTTGTTTCATCAGTTTTTTTTTTATTATAGACAAACGTTTGACCGCAATCTCACCTGATGGTAAGTGACGATGCGGTCGACATTTGCCTAGAAGAAACCTATTCACTCTACTACTTGAATTTTTTGTATTTTGTCGTAGTTACACGTTTAAAACCACTTAAAAAGATCCTCATGATTTGCCTTTTTCATAGTGATGTGTAGCTCCCTCGAGAAGAATCTCCAACATTTCTCAACTGATAAGCTTGTTTTGCAGTCAGTACGTACGTGCGGACGGAACACGGAAACTCACGAGCATTGGTAATACAACATTCGTTATTTTTCGCCACCTTCCCAGCGTATTGATTAGTGCTCATTGCCGTATGGGACATGTTTACACAAAACCTGTGAGCTATAAGAGGTTATGAGAAAAGTCTGAACGGTCAATACCACCCTTGCTGTGGGGGAAACAATTTAAAAGATGTTAATGATAAAAGTTCTAGAATTTCAAAAAGGTTTTTTGAGGTTTAGAATAGATGAATTAAATAAACTATTTTACGTTCAAAGATAAAGTCATTTTGGTTAGAAACTCAAGTAAAAATGTAGTAGTCTAAGAAGACTAAGCAAAGCTTGTACTATGGCAGACAAAAATATTTGTTCTCAGTAGGGATCGAACCCACGACTGCACGGAAGACAGAGCATACCGACTGAGCTGTGACGCCTGTCAAATAATCATAATTTTGTCATCAGATGCAATAAAAACAATTGAAACTACGCTAGTTTCAAATTGAAGCTAGAAAACAATAAGTTGGAACTAAAGAAAATCAACGGAACTTTTCGCTCGTCAGTCACAGTCTTTGAAACCAGAGACTGCACAAAGTTTGGAAATGAACATTGAAAATTAGGTCACGTTTTACTAAGTATGCAGTGAATTAATTTCAAAGTTCAATAATACTAAATGAGTTTAGAATAAGGCACTAGATTGTCAGTTTTTTTGTATATCAAATGTTTGTCACTAAAAGTGATCACATTTTTGTTTGGGGTAGGCTAACATACTCACTGAGTTTTAAAAGCAATTAAAGACCAGATGTTGCTGTAGTACAGTTAAAAACGTCGTTATCTAATGTCATACAATATAAAAAACCAATTTTGGTCTTGGTAAAGAACTAACTTATCTAAGCTTAAAGAAACGAGTTTAGTTTTACAAAACTAGAAGAGAAACAGTAAAATAACTCGCCTTGTCTTCAAACAAGCATCAGTTAACTCTTTATATTTAATCGGCGGGTCTCTTCGACCCCGTCAACGTCGTCTGTTCCCAAGCTGACGGGTTAAATTCGCCTTTGAAAATGTTTACTGGGAACTGAGGCGAGTTCCTTGCTTCGCTCGACTGACGTGACAAGTTGTCACTGGCACGCCCACTTGCGCCAGTGACTGTGGCTAGTGCAGTGTGCGTTTTATGTTTCGGGTATCGACGGGGTGAAAGAAATACTGAATTAAATAACCTTACCTTTTACTATGGACTATTATTTTCACATTTAATATTGTTAAAATTCATAAGTCACACAAATAAGTTTAATGGGTGCTTGTAACACTTGTAACAGAATTAAAAAGTGGTCTTCCGACTGTCATAATAATATTAATGATGTTGAACTTGAACAATTACAACACACATTAAAATAGTCAGAATAAATTATTGTAACGAATGAGTTTGACATTCAAAACACATGATAATAAATTACGTAAGTCATCTGTCAAAAATGTCAATAACCCATTTGACTAAATGTCAAAATTCAAAATTCGAAGTAGGACAGGTACGTATTATTATGATCACATCGATGCAATTGTTAAAAAATATTATTCAAATAACTACTTGAAATCACTCTTGAGACCAATTTACCTAAACATGGAACAAGAAGAAGAACAAAGAAGAAAGAAAGAAGAAAGAAGAAGAACAGCTATGAAATATCAAATTGTTGGACATGCCTTTGACTACCTCTCTAGATATTCTTAAAAAGTTTTCAAGGAAAGACCTATAAGGTACATAACCAAAATATCTAAGGGGGATATCAACCGTGCCTAAATGCTATAGTAACATACTAAGTCACATGACAAAAATAAAATTTATTTTTTTATAAATGTACAAACAACGTAGTGCAGCCATAAACAGATAAACTTAATAACAACAACAGCCAGCAAAATTGGTGCACAATCAATAACACCCGCCATCTAGAATAAACTAAGACGGAGTAGAGTGTCAAAACTACCGCGGAACAATTCAGTCGTAGCCTGTCATCAGCGAAGACAAGCTGACGTGACGGGACTGACTCCCAGGGTACGGCCCAAGAGGCAAGCACTGCGAGGCTTTATAAATGAACACGGTAGAAGAACACTAGGTCATTAACAAGAGCTTGACGTGACATGGCTGACTTTGAGGGTACGACCCAAGAAGTAAGCATGGCGAGACTTATGAATGAACCTGATAGAGAAGAATATAAAGTCATTAAAAAGAAACTGACGTGACGGGGCTGACATTGAAGGTATGGCGCAAGACAAGTGCTAAGATACAGAAGTTAAAAGAAATAGGATTTAGCAATCACTGGCTGAACAGAATTATTTATGAAGACCATTTTAAGTTACAACGTTGTATTTTTTTGACCACAAGGAATATACTTAAATTCAATTGACCCGTAACAGTGGCACCTACCACAGTCACGACAATGCATAGTAAATCTATAAGTAGTGAAACTTTCACTGGAGCTTCACAAACTTTAGGTCATGTCAGCGATAGTATCAATCTAAAAGATGAAAATGTAAGTGCATCTATTGAACCAAATGGAATGTAGTTGAAATCATATATGCTGAATACATTAGCTGTTGTTAACCAGTTTGTTTCAGAAGAAGCGTTGACGCGACGAACGCTGTCATCTACCGCTTGGACCTTGAATGCACAGTAAGTCTAGAGTGAAATTTCCACTGAAGCCTCACAAACTAGAGGCCGTGGCAGCGACAGCGTCAGCCTGCAAGTTGATAACGCGAGTGCGCGCGACAACAGCGTGACGCGAGCTGCCGCGTTTTAACTTGCTATGTGCTGTTTTGATGTTGACAATACAGTCTAAGTACAACTATCTGAAGCTATCGCGACTATCGCGTTAGATTCAGATCACAAAAGGAAAAGAAAAAAAAAGCGACTGGAAGTCTGGAAAAGCGACATCCTATATAAAATGTGTTCGACGAAGATCGAATACTGGTATTAATAACTTCACACCTGAAATTACCACAGTTACATGACAGCCCTGAAAAGATTATAAATAAATAAATAAATATTCATGGACTTTACACACAACGCCCTCTAGTCCCAAACTAAGCAAAGCTTGTAATATGGAAACTAGATGGCTGATAGAATACTTAAATACTTTTTTTTTTTTGTAAATACATACTTATAATACATAGTAACACCCAGACATAGAACAGACATCTATGTTTTCCACGCACAAATGTTTGTTCTCAGTGGGGATCGAACCCACGACCCACAGCACGGAAGGCAGAGCCGTTACCGACTGAGCTGTGACGCCTGTCATAACTTATGATACAACTTTTGCGACTGCAACTACAACTGCAACTAACAGATTGAGATTATACAACTCAATCTGTTCACTGACCTATTGCAAGGTAAAACAACCAGAAACACATTCTTGAATCCAGCACAAAACCACCACTGCATACCTCCCCACCATAAACACGAAGTGCACAATAACAAATAACGACGTAATTTCAAACCGAGGATTGTAAAGCCGTCGGTCCACTTCTTCAGAGCGCCCGTGACAGTCATTTAAGACAGTGACGTGACACTGCGAAGGGGGTAGGGGGTGGCCGCCCCCCCCTCGCGCCAGACGGATTGATATTGCTGGCGGAACGTACTCGTAAGATGGAGCGATTGCATACGGGAAATAAAAAAAATATATTGCATTCCGTATGTTGTTTTAGGGTTTAGAGTTGCAAGTTAAATTTTACAAATTGCAGACATTTTGAAATAAGATCGGAAACTGCATACAAATTATCAATCAAGATTATATACATCTGTTAAAGTTCAAATCAAATATGACAATCAACAGCCACAAAGTTGACTGTGTCGATCTAAAAAATAAGATAGTAAGATAGTCGTTATCAACTACAAAGTCATTTTATACCCGTATCTCAAGTAGCAGAAAAATCTCACGCTCACTCTTCACAAAGAGTTCTACTACTCGACTACTATTTTTAGAATGATACCTAGCTTATAAAGGATAGCTAGTAACTATAAATCGTATTTTTATAACTACCTACTGCAAGATTAAACCAACTATCAAAACGGAACCTCGCTTCTCAACAAGGCGCTATCTTCACTAAAAACCTAGCAAAGCATTTCTATTTCACAAGGCATCAACTTCAAGTAGTCCGATGGACGCAAACGAGACGCCCGACGGAGACAGTGACGTGACAACCCCCCCAACCCCCACCCAGCGGGGTGGGGGGACGGGTGCATATTGACCCCCACCCTGGATAATAAGGGGGCTATGGACTGAGTCGTGCCATCTTTGTGGACTTGTATTTGAAATGGCGTTTTCAAATGTTTGAGAAATGTAGCTTTGATCATAAGTTCGGTTTATAAACAAAGGAATGTAGGATGTTTTATGTGATCAAATGCACTTTTATTTGACCAGTCAATTTTATACCCCCTTTCGGTGTGTAAAATTCAAAAGGATTTATTTATATTGCGACTTTTCTACCATCTTATTGGAATCGAACTCGCTTCTCTCACGTTTGCTGGCCAGCCATTGCATTAGGACTCATTAGGTATTCAGCTGCACCTATAGGCTTATTAATAGCAAAATACCTATGACGTAGGTAAAATGTTACTTTTAACGAGTTTTATTGAGGTTTATTTTTATTGACACGTTTTCAATATTGCAGAAATTCATCAAATCAAAAAAACTAAAAAAATTTTCTCCTTCATTAGAACATACAGTACGTTTGAAAGAAGCTTTAGAACTTTCCTGTCCGTCACGTCATTTGCACAAAACTGAGCTCGCAAGACGTCGACTTCACCGGACGCCCCCCTGCCCCCTACTCCCCCCTACCCCCCCACGTCGCAGCAGATAGATTGATATTGCAACGATGCAGGTGGGCGATCTTGGAACAACGGCGATTTATAAAGAACCTTCTTACGGTGTATGTTACGGGAGTATTTCGTTGTCAGAATGTTTATGATTACCTGTCATGGAAAATTCATGGAATGGTATAGAAACAAGAATTGTTCACTTGGTCACGTCGCAAGGATCACTGCCTTGCCTAATGACGACGACTAGGTATTAAAATTTTTGTGATACAGTCAATGACAAAAGTTGAATGCAGATTTTCATTTTGTATTTGTGGCGGTTTTCCTATTTCATTAAAAAAAGTCGATAGTTATTTATAAACTAAAAAGTTCATCATTTACCTACTTTCATACGTTTCATCCGCTACAAAATACATCAAAAGATGAAACTCCGTTAAAATTAAAAGCAGAAACGAACTTACTTTCCCTTCACACCTAATGAAAATGACTGACACAAATTAATAGCCCAAGTTCCTAACGAGACTTGAAAAAAGCAAAACACATCCCTCTCTTACACTCCATAAAAACACGACAAAGACACATGTCTCCCCTTATTATCTTCAATTAAGAGGCCGAGATAATGTACCGTGACGTACGTGACACAGAACCACCAATCGAAGACCTCTCGCGACCTGTCCGCATCTCCAAATCACAGCTCTAGGAAAATCAGCCGCGTGATATCAAAGAATTTACCCACGCGATGCTGATATTGAAAAGTAAATTCTATGTGACAGGGAATAAAGCTCTTTCGACGGCAGATTATTTGGTTCGTCACTTCAGTGACATATAGACCTGTGACTGTGACGGATACGTACCCGTTATTAGTGATTACAGGGGGTTCTGTAATCATGTGGAATAATGATTGGACGAGATAAGGGACAGGATAACAAGAATAATAAAACTGTAGATAGTATTATGAACGCAAAAACAAAAGTAAATAATTTTCCGTCTCTCACAATCTTTCATGATGAAATCCAAGGGAAAGAGACACAAATAGATCTAAGCCTATCATCGCCATCATTCACGCTGTACACCAAAATAAAGCCATCATCAGTATAGTAAATCCATAAATCAGCGTAAGGCTTCGATACTATGAGAGCAAAGACGGTACAATGAAGGCACTGTACCCAAAATATCTAGTAACTGCAATTAAGAAACCTTACTACTTATGTTTCTAATAAAATAACAGACACCACTTTTTTCTTTTAACTTTCACGATTAGTTAGTAGTCCAAACTATAGAGTAGGTAGTAGGTACACCTTTATTACCTACTCTACTAAAATTGTCTAAGATAGGGATGTTGTATAGAGACACTAGCTTACTATCGGATCTAACTTTAACTCGGATCTTTTCTAATTTATAAACAGAAGACAAAAAATACTAAACCAGAAAATCTTACAAACGTACTGTTAGGAAGTGTACCTGAGTATTTCTTTAGAATATTGTGCTGCCCCACACAAAAAAACTAAATCTTCCTTAGATAACGCTCTCAGTGTGCCAACGTCATTACCTATCTCGATAGACGTCGCGTCGAGATGACACCTATACGTCACAGTGACGCATGTGACAGCTACATGTCATCTCCGTGATCTATATCTGTCATTCGAGCGGGATTTCCGCGGAAAGTTATTGCTGTCCGGTGAATTATTAGGATTCTGGTTATGTCTATCTGAGTTGAGGGAATTATCATGAAATTATATTTAGATACTTACCTATATATAATAGGCAAAATAATAAGTGCGCTTTGATATTGTCATCAAATGGCTGAATTCTTTAACAGTGAACTAAATATATGAAATCAGATTGTTGATCATCATCAACCTATACTCGTCCACTGCCGGACGTAGGTCTCTTCCAAGACGCGCCATTGAGCTCGGTCTTCGGCTCTTCTCATCCAGTTTCTGCCAGCTACATTTCGCAGATCGTCGCCCCATCTCGCCGGAGGTCACCAAAAACTTAAAGTTTCCATTTTCAAGATCACATTTTCACATTTTGTCACAAACGTTTCCAAGAAAAGTGACAGACGCACGTCAATTTGACAGCCAACGTCATTGTGACGGCTGAGCGTCTCCTCCTGCGTATCCATCGCGCCACTTCGTACAGTATTATCTTTGACAGTTATCTTTCAGGGTTTGATAAGATCCAATTTGTGATGGCGAGGGAAGATTTTTTTTGCTCTTGTTTATTCCCTCGTTTGATTTTTTTTTCATGCCATAATGAGTGACCATTGTTGATAAGATCTGATGGAGATTTCATAGTTGAATTCTTTGTGAAAACGTTCGTTCGAGCTACTACTAACATCTTGCTCGTATTCATTTGTGAGCACCACTACCAGTGATGCTTACGCGCTGGTGTATTCAGATTTAAACGCTCCGGTATCTATTCTGTGATTGCGACAAGTGACACTGAGCACCCTTACGACATCATTTAAGAGTGATGGAAGCAGTCTAGTCACCGACAGAAACCGACTTTGATGAATGTAGTATACAACATGTAACATATTGTCTCTATAAGCCGAAAAGGGGCTTATTCAGACCAAACACCTGAATAGATTGGCATGTGCAAAAGTTGAATACAACATGTTGGAAATTTCCATTTTTTTTGATTTTTTTTTGTCTTAGACATTTGCGACCACTTTTAGTGTTTATTTACTTTGCGTATGTATCCAGCCTGTTAGTACACATGCTCACGCACCCTCCTATCACATCGCACCCACACATAGACACCTTAACACGTGTGCAATGTTTTTTTTAAGGAAACTTTAAGACGCTTTTCATGAATGAAAAACTTCGAAATATTAAAAGTCGTAGAACAAATGTTGTTCGCCATGACATGTAGAATAACCCCCTTTCGGACTTACAGGGACATTATGTTACACCCCGTATAACTGTTCATCTTGTTTTTCTGTCTCATTTTCTGATATGAAAAAGAAAAAGAGTACGTACTAAGTAGACACAGAGGATGGTAATATGCAACCTTCCACTCACGAACCGTCCTAATCAGAGTTTCCACAAACAGAGCAAGTCTGCGGCCACCCATCTTGCATTCCCCCTTCAAATCAAGACTGGACAGCGGTCGTATTTTTTGCAAGGTGCCGCTGGCCCATTAATTCCTTTTGTCTCGTAGGGTTGCTGTTTTCATTTGCACTTTAAAAGTGTGCTTAGGGGTGGTGTTAGGGATGGGGCAGTTTTGGAGTGGGTGTAACTACGATTTGACTGAAACTTGAGATTAAGCGCCGGTTGTATACTCTCGTAGTTTGTGGTTGGTTTGTTTTTATTAGGCAATAACACCTACTGAAATATTTGATGACCTTCTTTTTGCCAGTTCCTTAGAACACGTCTTAATCTCGTTGATTGTCTTAGAATGAAATTTCTTCAGCATTTCAATCTTTTTCCGAGACACAATATACCTTGGCAACCCTGCATTACTATGTTTTTTTTCAGCTGTATTCCACTCTCTGTCTCCACGCAAGCTTTACTTATTAATGGATTATGTAGCCGACTGTACATCCTTGGTGTGGTGCTGCACGCTGTCGTCTCTCGAAAAGTGACTCAAAGTTTTTACTGAATAAAATTACTTACCTTAAACCTGACCTTTCGGAAATATTTTGGCGGCAAAACAGGAGTACATGTTCTTTTACCCCTGGCAAGTATGTGGGCAAAAAAGAGGCGAGTAACCTCGTTATAGGCTGTGATCCAGTGTCCACTTCAAACCTGGTCCGCTCCAGTCGAACCGAGCCCTGTCGAGCTGACGAGCGCAGACTTCCTCGCGGCTGTGAACTTGTTGATCGGTGCAGCGATTTTGAAATGACTTTTTGACCATTCTGTTTTGATCAATTTAACATAGTAGAAAGGTTTTTGTGTACTATGAAAAAAACTAACGACTACTTCTGCTATCTTCAGGTATACCAGATGTTTTGATCAGACCAAGTCATGTGACAGTTTTATTTTTCCACTGAAAATCGATGAGAACTTTCCTGAACTTAATAACCATCTAGTTACAATTAGTGTTAGGATACCCTTGGCTTCGGCGGTTTAGTGGTTTACTAGTTGGGATACAGGAGGTCCAAGTTTGATTCCTGATCCAAGTTAAACCTGATCCAAGTTAAAAGTTGTCATTAAAATCAAATCGCTCCAACTCAACACCTCGAACTAAGCGAGTTAAAATCGCCTCAAAGCTCAAAGAAACCCGCATTCGGGGGGGAGGGGGGGGGGTATTTTTAGCTATTTACGTAAGGGTGGGGGGTGAGTTACGGCCGGACAACCTTTGAACCGGACTGTGGGAATGCATTTTATAATGAGATGGGGTTGTGAAGACTTTTTTACGCGTATTGCGCTTCACTTAGTTTTTTCTTTTTGCTCTTTATTTCGCAATCTGGAATTCATTCGTAATGTATAAAATACTAAGTTATAATTTTCACAAGATTGCAGAAACTTATCGTATCATTATTCCAGTCGTATGACCTCCACTGATGAACAAAGTCCCCTGCAGATTTTGAGAACGACAGATCTTGGCTCCAAACGGTTTTCTTCAAACTTTACTAGGACATCTTTAGCATGGGAGGCTGTTCTGTGCTGTTCTGTTTGATGCAGGACCTGACTTCACTGCTCTAACAAATAACTTTGAAACTTTTCTTTCCTTCTTCTTCTTCTTCTGTCGAGTCGATGTTACAGACACTTTATAGCTATGTCAACGGCATTGTCCTTATGGAAAAGAGAAAACTATGAAATGACATGTGGTCTTGAGAATAATATCTAGCTCAAATATCTTTATGACATTTACAATTCTTGCATTTGTTTGTACACTTCAAATAAAACCAGTTAAAACAGAACCAGAACACATCTTGAAGTTAGCTAAAAACGCGCCCTCTCATTAGACACAATCGCTAATTGCACAGTCAAATCGAACCTAACTCCATTACATTCTTCAGCTAATTCCACGTTCGAACCACCCACACCCAATTTCCACCCTTGTACCATCAAAAGTAGGGTGCAAATTTGATTGCCCTCTGCCTGATGCATGAAGAGTTATGCAACTAATTCCGATCACGTGCGAGAGCTTGCTAATTAAAAATCGAACGATTTTTGTTACTGACTGTACCTACTTAAGGCAGGTTTACTCTGCATCTCCTTTCTTGTTAAAGGCAGTTTTACACTCCGATTTAGATTACGAACTGTAATTATCTACCAACTCTTTGTTGATTGTCAAAGAGGAGTTAATTAGACAGAGGGGTTTGTTGTTGGGTGTTTGCCTACAGATGCCCTTTATCTTATAAGTTTTTAGCTATCGCAATTTGTTTTATACGTAGATTAAATTAAAATAGCGTAGTACTTACATTAACTTTAAGTCTGATGTAATAAAAAACTTGATCGGTTAATTTACCACATCTAATACAGTAACTATTTTCTAAGTGCTCATAAAAAACTACAAGTTACGGATATTATATTTTAATACGTAACAAAGTTATGTAGGTAGGTATGTAAAGTTAATAGATAAAAAACTTTATAGCACAACTACGTAAACATAAATGAACAACTGGCAAAGGGAAGGAAACAAAAAAAAGCTCTAGAGAGCATTGCCATTCCACCTGCCATCACAGACTCGACGCACATAAAAAAAATTGATGATGTATGTTTACTTCACCCAAAAGAACTGGCTAAATAAAATATCCAGTAAACTCCGACCTGCCTACACAACAACAACTTGTACATATTTCTTTACTATTACCCCCCACCCCCCCTTTACCGCTCTGAGCTCATGCTTACAAACTGTCGTATTACCGGTCATCCCTTGCAAGAGAATACCAACTCATCCGCCTACAAGCAAAAACAAACTCTACATTTCCCTATACAAAGCTGAAAGCTAGAAAATCACAGAGTCGGTCGCTTAAACCGGTTGACGTAAAGGAGACTTTGTTTAGTGGTGCGTAAGGTGCTGTTTTGTGAGTCAGTAGGCCGGCGCGGTAATGATAATTCTAAGCTAATGCTGTAAGGAAATAAGTGGAGTTTCTGCGGAATTGTTTGGTATTGAAGGCTGTATGAAAACACTGGCCTGGAGCCTACAAAGGTTTTCATAAATAAAAGGTTTCTGAATGAAATGAAACAAGACGTACACACACACACACACACATACATGCCAGGTGGAGTGGAGGGTACTTAAATAAATTAATTTCAACTTCGAATGTAGACTGCTGAGATTTCGGACACGACATGAGAGATTATCATTGCTTGTAGCTGCGATACAGCTGACTTTGAAAATTAAGCAATATTGATATCAAGCAAAACCAATTTTCTGTATACTTACACACACCACATTGTACTTTTTTAGTGGAATTCACAATGTATACTTACCTGTTTCTTTCAGTAAAATATCCAGTTGGGTAGACTAAAAAGATTCCAACAAGATAACATTTCAGTGAAGTGAGTTTCAGACAATTGTGTAGTGATCTAGCAGTTTTTTCTACTGTAATGTAATCTTAAGAGTTTTTGGAAAAAACTCTAAAGCACAATAAAGAATTAAATCTAAGACGTGATTAGGCCTACACAATTCTAGGCAATAAGTTCTATTGTACTCTCTAGTTACGAGTAAGTACTTATAGCTTTAAACTACAACAGGTAAGCAATTAAGTTTAATCTGAAAACTATCACCAACTCCACGTGAGCCTAAAAGATTCTAAGCTGTTGTGTAACTTTATACAGCTTAGTTTCGCCTCTAAAGTGAGCTACAGTACATTCACTTAGCTCAATCAGAAAACAATCATCTCTAAACACCGTCAAGCGTCCTTAATAGGCAAGTACAAGACAATGCACTACAACAGTGTGGGTCATTCCGTATTGAGCGACCAATCGCGTTGAGTGAAAACTGCCATAAAGGCTTGGGAATTACCCCATTGCAAAGAGTACCGAGTATAGGTGAGCCTTTCAAATGCAATGTGCCATAACGGGGCATTACCTACAAAGGTGACTGTTATTTTAAAAATAGAACTCTAAAATGTATCCGAATTCTTTCTACAAAGATTTAAAAATTCGGATACATTTAAAAGTTGCGAAAACGTTCTAAATTCAAACAATTTAATAAAACAACAGTCTTCAATTTTCCTAATTCAAACACGGAAAAGGTGTATCATTTCCGGTATTCTAAGTAAGTTAGAGACAATTTCCTTTGAATGCAACCAAGTTTGTGTTGAGTAAGAACCCCTATAAACGAAAAGTGTTGCACTAAAAACTGAAGTTAGAACCAAATAACGGGAAGAATAGAAATGAGACCTTGGAGTTCTATAAAGTGATGAACGTTCTGTAATTGAGAGGATAAAAATATTATGTAAAATAGACTCTACATTAGTTTAATAATTTATTGAAGTACCTAAACCAATAAATTATTCAACATAAAAAAGGTAAATACTTCTTTTTAAACCTAGTATTTATCGTCTCAGATAATATTATTTGTGAGATTTCATCGTTTGTAATAAACTGTTATTAGCAAGATATAACTTTATTTATGGGATCCAACAGTTTGAGAACAAAAAAGTAAGTTTAGCTGTTCTGTTCCATACAAAATGAAATACTTACCTACTTGTCTAAATGTCTGAAGTTTTTGAGGGTAATTTTATTACACTCTGTATAACACTAAAATGGATTGACAAAGTATACAAAGCTAAAAGTCTGTAAATAATAATGTTGTAGGTAAAATAGAGTACGGCACGCAGACTGTCCTTTCTGTTCATTAGCAGGATATTTATTCTCTGACCGTTTTTAGAATTTATGCCCTATTGTGTTCTGTGTTTAGGTATTGTTCTTCGGGTCAACGACTTGTTTAAGTGTGCGATAAGTTGTGGTGTAACTTAAGTAAGGAAGTAGAGTAAAACAATAGTAGTGTTCGTAATTAGAACAATCTGTATACCGATAGAAGTATTTATAGCGATTTAGGTTAGTTTAATATGAGTTATTGCTATTACATTTTTTTTTTTTTTGAAAATATATTAAACAAATATAAATAATTTATTCACAAAGAAAATTATGACTAATAAAGTATTTACAATATTTATAATATTGCTATTACATAAATAAGTAAATTAGTGGAATTTTACGAAACTAAAAAAAAACAAAGCATTACCTCACAGCATTATGACCGCTGAGGACGTGTCCTGTAAGACACCGCAGTGCACTGATTACCCCGAGACATAATGGTCTCATGTGCTCATAATTGCTCCTGAAAGGGAAACAGCAATGCGAGCATCACTGGTTATAACAGCAGAAATAAGTACGGTGATACTAAATGATCCTTGTGATTTTATTGAATAAAGTAATTTTGACTTTGACTTTGACTTTGACTTTGATAGTAATTCCCTTGAAGAGCTCTTTCACAAAGAGCTTTTCTCCTAATACAAGTAATTAAATTCAAAATTTAAAAAACCCCTGAATCTTGGACCGATTTTCATCAAACATAGCTAAGAACACTCCCGACTTATTCACCTTTCAAACAAAAAACCAAAATCCGTTCGGGAGCTACGTTGCCTCAGACACACACACAAACATAGATACGTCAAACTTATAACAACCCGTCGTTTTTACGTCGGGGGTTAAAAACGTGGGAAACCAGCCTGAATGCAACACTGAAGTCACGACACGAAGTCGCATCCAATACTCCCAGAGGGGTAATCACGAACAAATCTGACAGTCACCTCGTTACGTAAACCTAACGTATTCGAGTCATATTGCGCGTTAAGTCCAGCTCGACTGCCGAACGTTGTAGCGTCACCGCGCAGTGTATCTCGGATACGCTAACGTTACGATACGTTTGACACATATATTCGTGATCAAGGCACAGTTTTATGGGTTTTTGAGTGATGAATCTAACTATCAACGTGTAACGGTAGCTCTCTCACTACTCTCTGTTATAGACGGAGTATCTTTACGGTTTTGGGACGTTGTTAGTGTGTGTGGTCCAATTTAAAGATTGAAGCGATTATAAAAATTTTTTTTTTTTGCTATAGTTAATTCGAAACATAACCATATCTGAGGTTAAGTCGAGTTAGGCAGGATTTTTTGTTAAAAGTCAAAGTCAAAATTTCTTTATTCAATAAAATCACAAGAATCATTTAGAATCGCCTTATATAACTAGGTGATTCTAGGTACCAGTTCCACGTGACTAGAGTCTAAAAGAACGGGCAAGAAACTACGGCGACTGGTTACTGAACTAAACGAATGGTTACTGAAAAAAATGGTTACAAGTTTTTTCAACAACAAATTCTGTTAATTACGATTAATTAGGTACAGTTGAACGCATTTTGAATGTTTAACATGGGGAAATAAATTAGAAAGTATAGGTAGGTACCACCCACGCGGGAAAGCTTTGTATTCGCAGCCAAAGTCGCGGGCAGGCTTCTAGTGTAACTATATACATTACTAATTATAGCCATTCTGGTCCATCCTCCTTGGTTTTTTCTTCACATTAGGTACAGTCATGTCTTTCACTAATTTAAGTTAATGTTATATTTGTCATATTGCTCGCTATCTGCCGTCACTGGGACCAAACCCCATGATCTTATGGGAATGCGAGGTGACCATTTCGATGCTAATTTTATTACGTACCTGCTTCTAACGAATCCTGCTTGTTTGATTGATATCTTAATTGCTATTGGTTTGTTTCGTCTACAACTTAATGGGTATGATTTTTTTTTTTAAATAAAACAACAAAATACCTATATTTAACCACAAATGCGGATTAAATTCTGTTCGCCTTTGTACTGTTTTTATGTTATTTAAAATAAAGCAATTTCTATATTCAAAACAGGCATTCAAAAGCTTTTTACAACAAAGTTCTTCTGTACATTTTTTGAAGCGGAACCCTAAATATTAGCCATAAACTACAATCTGATACTGATCCCCGCATCGATAGATAAGGGGCCCATTTCTCTCAAGTACTTACAACTCATTATTTTTATTACAAACTGCAATTATCACTGCCCATCTACGAACAAAGATCTATTCTGTAGTAGCGGCAAGCTACGATGCTACTTTTGACAGTTGAGAGCTTTACATTGTAGAGCCATATTTTGTTATTGTAGTCTATAACAAATTCTAAATTTACTAAATAGTCATCATTACTTCTGCAGGTTCGATTACCTGCAGAGAAGTCCACTGATATCAATAAGTGTCCTCCATAGATATCCAGAATTAACGATTTTGGATCATTTCCATCCATCGAATTCATGCAAACTAAACAATGTCGTCGGTCCATCGGGTGGCCGTTGCACAGTACCTGGGGCCGTATGCTCAGTTCGATAGAGATTTTACTCTATTAGGGGTGACGTCAAAATGACGTTGAAAACTCTGTGAAACGAGTTTTCAGCCGAGATTTCAACGTCATTTTGACGTCATACCTATTAGAGTAAAATCTCTACTGAACTGAGCATAAGGCCCCTGCTCAGGATCCTTTTATAATGAGAGTTCTAATAAGTAGAGTCCATTAGAAAAAAAAAAAATCTATTATAAAATAAATTTTGTATTTATGGTATGCAACTGTTATGGTTGGAAACGTTTGACTAAGAACAATTAGAGCACAGATCTTTAGAGCACTTACGCTATTTAATTTATAGCACCAAGCAAATCTCGGTGCTCAAAGTGGAATAATTTTAAAATGTATCTGTCAAAAGAGTCATCATACTTTTGCTGGTTTTATAAGGTGAGGTCACACTACACTTATAAATCCTCCACAGACATCTAATATGTATAGTAAATTATATTTCAAATCGGACCAGTTAATTCTACATTTGGTCATAAATCACTAATTTAATGTGAGATAGGCGTGGTTTTTCTAGTTAGGTATGATTTGTGATGTTAGCTGTGGTCTGAGCATTTTATGATGGATGTAAAAAAAATAATAGAAATAAATAATAATGTAAATTCAGAGTGTTTTTAATGTTTTAGACACCAATAGGAAAAATAATAGCAATGAATAATGCGCCATTGTTTAAGCTCAATGAAATAGGTTTTCAAATAAAACTCATACTCGTATGCTGAAAAAATTCTCAAGGTTGAATCAAAACTTTTTGAATTTTTTACAATGAATAGAGGGCCTAGTACAAGTGTTTGTGTGTAAAACCGGTGTTACCAGTGTGCGCTGATTGATATGGAGACACTGATCGGATTATTTGAGAAGCTTCATATGCAAGTATAAGTTCGGTGTATACTAGGGCATGCAACCGGTAATTCTCGGTATCGAAAGTACCGGGAATTACCGGTACTTTTGAAAAATTTCAGTACCGGTACTCACGAAGCCAGTCTCGGTTCTTTCGATACTTTCGATACTCAACTTTTCTGTAATTTATTGTCGATTTGTTACTTAAAAACATACACTCTGGGTAAAGTTTCATCTTACTTTTTTAATTATAAGATGTTTTGACGCAATAATAACATAGAAAACGTTATATCGAGTAATATTATCAGAGTTATTTACCGCTATTATTAATTTGAGTCAAAATATTTTAATAGTTAGGTCCAACTTTGTATAAAGAGGTCACCAAACCTTACCTAACTAAACATATCGACCTTGTCTTTCTTGTGAGTAAGGCCAATTAAGCTGAGAGGATGATATAAGTGTTGAGCAAGCCTACTTCATCTAAAATCATGTCCCAAGCACTGCATGCAGCGTCCCGTTCATAGTGTGAAAAGTGGCCCCTGACGCTGTATAAATTATCTAGATTAGATGCAAAGGCCTGATTACCAGTGAAGACTATAGGACTGAGCCATAGTCACTATTTATTGGTTTTCAACACGAACTGAAACACGACTGTATCAGATGGCAACACCTCTGATCTGTTCTGGAGGAATCTGAAGTACCCAAATATAGAGGCCCTCATCAGAAACCTTTATGAAACCAGCTATGCTACTTATAACTTTGGGGAATTGCACGTCTAAGCCGTTCTTTTTTGAGAAAGGAGTAGAACAAGGATGCATCATTTCACCCATGCTATACAATAGGTATATATGGCGAACCCACCGTGCGTTAGACCTGAGATGACTGGAAAATCATTGTTAAAGTTGGAGGCGTCAAAATTTCTAACCTACGATACGCCGATCATACGTTGCTCGCATCCACGGAGTCCGGAATGGTTGCCCTAAGGTAGCGTTTAAAGTCGGCTAGTGCCGATCTAAGCCTGATTTTAACAAAAACAACACCAAGTTAATGATTGTCGATCGTTTTAAGTCCATCCAATTGTCGGATGCACCGGAAGAGTATCAAATTGTCGAGGAAGTCTCATACCTGGGCTCGTCAGACAGCGATGAACCAACTTAACAGAATATGGAGAGACAGCAACATTCAGAAGAAGACGAAGGTTCACGTGATTCGCACACTGGTCTTCTCCTCATTTCTCTACGGTACTGAAACGTAAACCATGAAAGCCAATGACAAAAGAACCAACGTATTTATACTAAAGAACGTGCCCAGTGCCTGTCTTCCATTTGCCTTCACCGGATACTTGTACAGACGTGGTGCGCGCAAAAATGCGGAAAACATGGAGAAACTTCTGATAACAGGCAAAACGGAAAGCAAGAGGGAGGAGCCCATAGCGCTGGTCTGACCAGGTGTCCGAACAGCTAGAAACTTCCGTCAGCATCGCGATCTATCAAGCCGTAGATCGTAACCCGTGACAGACGGAAAAAAGCTATCTAAAGATGCCATGCACGGAGTCACGATCCCTAACAACGGAAAAACAAATAAGGAAGAGGAGGAATTGTATTTTGGCGCAGGGCGCATAGCTAGTAGAACTAACATTCGTTGGGGTAAAGACATTATAGCATGGAGCCACGTGAAAGTGCGAAGAATGACCACACAGCCAAAGAACCAACGACTTTGTATCGATTGTGTAAAGTCAGTAGATAAAGAACGCTTAAAATCGGTTTTCCCGCAAATCTATGGTGGACCTTAATGTCCACCAGTGGACTAATTTAGGCTGCCAGTGTAATAATACAATGAGAAATAACCAAAGTTCTCTATTTTTATAGGTTTTTACTTCATTTTAGTCCTTTTTTAGTGAAAATCCAGTCAGTATCGAAAGTATCGAAAGTACCGGTAATTACCGGTACCGGGTCCAGTACCGGCCGAAAATTACCGGTACTGAGAATAGTACCGATACTGCATGCCCTAGTGTATACCAAGCTTCTACAAGAATCCGCTCAGTGTCTCAATACCAATAAGCGCACACTGATGTGCTGGACGTCAGACGTTTTACACCAGCTTTATACACCAAAACTCGTACTAACCCCTCAGTCTCAACTTTATGTCTGAGACACGCTTGAGTTTGAGCACTATTTTAGCATACGAATCTCCAAATCCGAATGTGCAAGAGTAAATAAAACAAGGTAGTCAGAGGTAATTCAAAAGAGCACATTTACATTCCAATTCAAACTTAAGAACTAACTTACGTACAAACTTACGGTGTGTAGATAGCTCAACTGCTTCATGTGTATTTTGTACATATTATAAATATTGTAAATACTTTATTAGTCATAATTTTCTTTGTGAATAAATGTAACTTAAGATCGTTTAAATAATATCTATTTTGATCAGTCGAGTGTGTATCTTACACATTCATTTATTTTTACACTTTTAAACTTCCTAATATTAGGAGGTAATCCCACCGAAGCCGTTAAAACACAGAATAGCAATAAACTACAGATAAAACAGTAAACAACACAAAGAATTTCCACACACTCTCAATCGCCGCATAAATCCAGAGGTCTCTAATCACAAATCATCAGCTTTTCCGTTTGTAGCACGCACACTAATAACAGATGTCGACAACCTTTCAGATTATCATAATCGTTCAAATCTTGATAGAAGAATTAAAAACAAATCGAATTATATTGAACTTTAGTCAAACGAATTATTTCATTTCATTTTAGGATCGTCTTGTTCTGAGCTTTTCAGAGGTCACGTTTCATTCAATAATATATTTTTATCTTGGTTTTAAAAGAAAAGCATAATTCATTAAACATGACTTATCTTCACCTTTACATAAACCAATCTTTATTTTTTTTTTCTAAAAAACTATGACCTTCCTTACGTACAACCATTGCCCCATTTTTTTTAAAAAACACCACCGACCAGCATTGTTCTCACAAAACTCATCCAATTACGAGACAAAAAAAGGTTGCGCGGCCCTACCGTAGATCAAGATGTGTGCGTTACCGTGCGCTCGCGCAGCGTATTGACAGATTTATGTGGGACGGCCGCGATCAGTCCCCCCTGCCTCTTCCCCCCACCCGCTCCCCTCACTGACCTGTGTCACTCTAAAACCAGCAGTCACATACGAATACCTATATTAACCTTTGGCCTAATGGTGTTGATGATGTCGTGGGAAGCTACGAGTAGAAATACTAATTGGTCTAAAACACCTATTTCTGTCGCTAAACGGTGATGCTCGCATTGTCCTGTGCCTTTTGAAGGGTGTGGATCTGATGATTGCATTGGCGATGCGATTTAAAATCTTGGTGTCTTAAAGTTATGAACGCAGTGCAACGCACAGACCACGTCCTCGTGTTTTTAAAAGGAGGTTTAGCTGTCGATCCTAGCTAATATCAGTTTATACGGCGAGTTACGTCACGTACTACTTTTGAACGAGCTCACGTGATAAAATTGGACATTACCAGAAGATTCTGACATCTGTCACAGTCCCAGCAACTTGCTTAAATAAATTGCACTTTCACACACTAGTAATAAAGTTCAAAAAACAAACCACCATCCCAAACAGTCAGTAGTCCTTCTTCAGTTGAAGTGATAAATCTGTGTGTTGCTATAATTTAGTTCTGTGGCGCGTCTGAGCCCAGCGATTGCGTGTGCGATTAGATAATTAACGCGGTGTGGTGGACGGAGGCCTTTTAAAGGACATGCTGGTAATTAGTGAAGGTTTGATCGACTGCGTCCGTTTTACTTGACGATAGGTTTGAAAATGGAATATGATCACGACTTGATATTGAGATATTGATATCAAGTTAAGTAAAAAGATAAATTGTTATCTCAGATGTCATAAGATCTATGAAGGATTCATTCAGAATATCTATGAAGAGTACCTACTTCATACAGGTTGTCTCGCATATGCGTTTTGTTAATAAAAAAATTATTAGGTAAGATAGGTTGGTGATAATTAAACTTATTGTGATTTTTGTAGTCATATTTCTCTTTTTTTTTTAATTTTATTAAAGACAAGGTAACACTAGTTCCGACGCGATGCGAAATAAAGCGAGTGCCGCAACTAAATAACGTTAATAGGCAATTCATCGCGAAGCTTATCTATTTGTATACAGGGTGTTGAAAGCCAAAGATATATCTTTACACTAAAACATTATTATCGCTTCTGTCTTACTATGTACTCGTGAGTTTTATTATTTTCTTAGATCTTTAGAGACGCGAGAAGTACGGTATGCATTTGTAAATATTTTTGAGTAAAACCATTGTTTTGGTTGCTTCATACTAGAATTATAATTTGAATCCTATTAAAGTATTGAATTACAGAAGTAATTAAGCTTTTAGTAAGATTGAACTAGAAACATTTTTTGCAAATGCACTTAAAATTCTATCTGGCCAATCCAAAAAGTTGGTTCCATCGCACAGGCTTGTTAGTTTTTATGAAAATTCAAACAATCAATAAGTTATAAGTAGGTTGCCATTTGTGGAAAAAGAAGTTGACAATGTAAAAAACCAAAAAGTAAATAAAATAGTGTGGCATTTCAACATCCATCGACACAGTAATAACTGGGCTATTTTACATATTCACGGAATTATACAATAATGATATACGCCCGCCATCCGTCATGTAAAGCCGTATACTGCACGACACGACACGGAATGATGTATTTGTCTCTTTGAATAGACTACAGTGCAAAATGCACTTTATAACTGAGTATTTAGAGTCAATATAAGTTACTTAAGCCAGGAAACTTCAGTGAAATTTTTGGCAAGCAAGAAAGAGCTGAAACCAGCTCACAATAAGTTTCAATATTGCTTGTGTTAGAACCACAGATCATTGCATAGAATCAGTCCCTATGTCTTCAGAGAGATTTCTCTATAAGCATGTTGTGTTGCTTATTCTATGAATCGTAAATCTGGCTCAGCACTGACACGTCACTCGTACAAATCATCGTGAATACGTCAAGACATTAATCATTTGAAAGAAGTTCTCCGATTGGTCGCGGCCGGACGAACAATTATTCAAATCCCGCGCTCTCATTGGCCGCGGACTCATCCGTTTTTTAACTGACAACTGATATGTACGACCCTTCGACTCGTGCGCAGCCTCATTGTAGTGTGATGAGATGCTATCAATCCACGTCGATCCGTAAATATATAGCTCTTTTTGTTGATTCATTGCGGAGATATAGAGATGGCATTGAAATACTGCTTGCAATATGGCGGTCTACAACAGTTTTTTATCTTGTTTGAATCGTTGGGAAATAAGTTTCTAAGGATATTTTATATCGGCTTATCGATAAACCATAACATATTTTTAGTATCGATATAAAACAAGCAGTGGAGAGGTAGCTTTCATTTCCAATGTGGGAAGCTGGTAAGGAGATATATAAGGGTTATAGTTACATAGTTATGTAAATAGTCAAATCGGGTACTCAATCGTGTCATTGCTTTGCCTTAATAAGTGTCGGGTGTAATCGATATCTCTATCAGTACAATTTATCGACAGAAGCATCGATACCCGGAAGTCAGCCCTAGCGCAGGAAAATGGCCGCGTATGCGTATAGTGTGTGATTGGCTGACGAGCTGGACATAGTAACGTCAAAATGGTAGCGCATTGTAATTAAATCTTGAAAATATTTTGACTTTAGCCCCTTTACTCATATTCGCCTGACATTGTAGCGCGGTTTTAAAAAATACTCTGTCATTCTCACATGACAACAGATTTAGCAGCCGTACCTACTAGTTAGCGCTGTTTTGTAAAACCAAAATGAAAATACGCCTTATAATTTTTAAATAGTTTTTTTTTTATCATAAACAATTGTAAGCTAACTAAAATATTTGTTTTCTTGTTATTTTTTAAAAAACAACTTCAAAACAAGCAACGTCTACTTAAAAAAAAGTACATTAATTTAAAAAGGAATTTTCTATAAGTAATAATTCTATGTTATCTCTAAACGGTTTGAATTAATTAGAAAACTGCCATTCAGGATACACTCATAAATCTACATTTATTTTAGAAGACCACAGCAAATGCTTCAACGCCACCTGTTGCATCCATAATTGCATTAGTGTCAAAGTAGGTTTACTGGATAATATTTCAGCTGTGGCCTGCGCTGGCGCATGCTGACATCTGTCACCGACCATTACCTTTTTATGTACGGTTTACGATCAACTTTACTACTTCAAACGCTGCCCATCGCAGTGAAAATATTTAAACTTAATAAATGTTTATAGTAGTAGTATTCGTTAATAGTTTTATGTGGAAAGTGACTTTATCAGAACGCGTCGATGGCATTTAACTTCGGCTCTTTTGATGGTTCAAATAATATCGATTCGATTTTATGAAGTTGCTTTACTGTTTTTGAGCGGCTTAAGTTGTCGTTCATCTTTTGTTAAGTATTTTAAATTATTATAAGATACAACCAGAGTAATAAAATAAAATTATTCATCTAACATTATTTATTTGTTAGTTAATAATAATGAATAACTTTTTTCTTGTCTTTTGATACCTAATAAGACTACCTAGAATAAGAATATAATGTTGTTTCTGTGCACAACACTGTTGGTGATCCTATTAATAAATAAATGAGTAAATAATAACTATTACTTAGGAAGTATAATTCATAATTATTTTTATTCCAAAAAAACTGCAGTGTAAACTTTTATTTTTTGACTAAACAGAATAGCATGCATTTCTAACATACCCAGCTCTCCAGTCTCTTAATAAGCTTACCTGAAACAGAAAACATTATTATAAGCAAATAAACGAAACAAAAAATGTAATTTTCCCGGAAGTTGAGGCAAATTGTTCAAGACATGAGCCTTGCTTAGCGTGACAAGTTAATTTTGGCTGCATCTGCTAATTCTGCAATTTGTGCATCTACTGGAATTACTTAACTGTTGGTAGTTTTTGAACTTTTAACTGTTGGAAAAATGTACATATTTTACAATGATCATGTTTTTAAGCTTCTAACCTTCTTATAATCGAGAAAGCCGATATCAACACGACATAAAAATGTGATATTGAAGATCAAAAAAATCTCACTTCAAAACTTCCTACTAAATTATCTAGCGCATTAAAATACCAACCGAACAATAAAAACCCACGCAAGTTATCACAAAACATCATCTGAAACAGTCGAGAAATTTCTAAAGTTCTCTAATCACATTTAAACAAATAAACTTTGAAATTAGACGTTTTAACGCGGTTTTACGAGATTTAAATAACTGTTTTATAAATATTTGGACACATTCATTATTTGATATTGTTGTGTGGGTTGAAATTATGCATATTTAAAAAATGCCGCCACTGACAACGTACATAAAACCTATATGAAAGGTGAAAGGTGAATTATAAAATTAAATGCAAAGAAACAAGAGTAGCGTGTGCCAAAAGTAATAAGGCAACTTTAGATTTTTTTATACAACTTAACAAGATGTTAAATGTTAACCACTGCCTATAGCGATGCATTGCCTCACTGAGCACGTCCACTGAAGACGTGCCTTGTGATGCATTGCACTCCTCAGTCTGAGACATAAACATGTTAAGTCTCATAATCCCTGTCATTCTTGCTATAATTACGCCGGCATCTGTACCCTTCAAAAACAGTAATGCGAGCATCACTGCTTGGCGGCAGAAATAGGTATGGTGGTAGTTCTTCTCCGGAGGAGCTTTTTCAGAAAGTTCTACTACTACTAAATGGAATGAGAACTGCAAAAGTCAATCCTTCATTAATCCAACACCACAATAGCTTTCTCGTGTTATTTCTAGTGTCTTCAGCGCTGCGATCAAGTCAATACCAGTTATTTCAGTAATTGTAGCCGCGTCTCACTATGTTTAGTTGCAACATGGATACTGGACACCCCTACTACGGAGACTATGTGAAAGTTTTCTGTGAGTATCGGGTAGTAAATTAGTTCTCTTAGTACGTAACTTCAAGAAAAACTTCGAATTTCCACGAGTATAATTTACTCGTGGGTATGGAAAATGAAAAAAAATCTTGGATATAAAATCTAAGATCTTAGGCTACTCCTTTTAAAAAGCATTTAAATACCCTCTTTATTCAAATCTTAAGGATAATTTGATAACATCCTAGATTAGATTAATTAATCAAATCCAGATTCTCTAAGGGCCCGATTATCTATCTTTTAATACCATTAGAATCTGACAATTTACAATCAAAATGACAGTTTACCGGCAATTAAACGATCATATTAGTGTCATTTTGATTGTTAATTGTCCAATTCTGGTGGTATCAAAAGATACACAATAAGAGGGATCCTTCAAAACTTGGCAACAAACTATTTAATTTATTCTAAAACAAATACCTACTTTTAACACTCGAATAAAATTTCATTACATACAATTTTTCAAGTATCAAACTCGAAGTAATCAAAGCTTCTGAAAAGCGTACATGTAGTATGGGTCTTGTTGCCAGTATAACAAAAGCTAGACGAAGATCAACACACATTAGCTCTCAGCTTAGAGCGGACACTACACCATTACTTATTGACGACTGAGGCAAAAATACGTAGACACATTCTACCTTCTGAATTTTGCTGAATCTATCGATGGAATGTGAATAATTTAGCATGCAGAACTGAAACTCCTGTGGTATAAGTCAAAATGCGTTTATTTAAACGAAACACTTTTAATCGTCATAAAGTACCGATTATAATTACAGTACTTAACAGAATAGAAAAAGACAATAATTAGAAACTAAACGTTTTTTTTTAGCTCTACTATAGAATATTAGTAGCTCTACACGTAAACATCTGGTAAAAATATTTTTTTGATGCGTCACATTTCATCTTTTTTTTAGTGTGATCGTGCAAAGCTTTTAATGATTTTGTAAAAGAAATAAAACATTGGAGATTTGCATTAAAAAAAACAGTAGAGTACTTGGGTAAAGATAAAACAGTTAAAGTGGATTCAAAGTACCTTTACACTAAAACAACAATTAACTTCCAAATACGTATTTCTCAACACCGTCGTCGTGACAAACTTTTTATTGTATTTCGCTTCCATACGTTAGTATTATTTATTGCAAACTATAGCCATCGCAAACGTGGTGGAGAATATGTTAAATTGATGCATCGAAGTACGATTTTACTAATTATTTTATTGACGTGTGGACTGCTAGATTTGTTAAGTGGTTTCGTTTAGAAATAAATTCTAAACTCCATCTTTAAACAGATCGTAAGTACATCTTTAAAAAAGTCTACTTAATGCGTGATTAGGTAAAAATTACAATTCAGACACCATGCATTATTAATTGCAATATTTTCAAAGTACGAGTACTGACGGTTCACTTTTTTTTTATTCCATTCCAGGTGTTGCCTTACTTATGAGAGTTTAATAAATAATAAATAAATATTCATGGACATTTCACACAACGCACTCTAGTCCCAAACTAAGCAAAGCTTGTAATATGGGAACTAGATGCTGATACAATACTTATAATAACATAGATGTTTGTTCCATGTCTGGGTGTTAATATGTATTATAAGTATAAGTATGTATTTACAAAAAAAAAGTATTTATGTATTCTATCAGCATCTATTTCCCATATTACAAGCTTTGCTTAGTTTGGGACTAGACGGCGTCGTGTGAAATGTCCATGAATATTTATTTATTTATTTTATATACTTTTTTTTGTAAATACATACTTATAATACATAGTAACACCCAGACATAGAACAAACATCTATGTTTTCCACGCACAAATGTTTGTTCTCAGTGGGGATCGAACCCACGACCCACAGCACGGAAGGCAGAGCTATTACCAACTGAGCTGTGATGCCTGTCAAAGTTTAGGAGTATTTTGGTAATCAAACATCACATTATTGAGTACTAAATTTTTTCTTGTTTTCCTTATATCAACTAACCGTTCAAAATAAGTGAGACTGACCAACAGTTGGTTTTCGTCTTGATTTGAATTAAATTTTAACAACAGGGTCTGATGGCAGTCATGATCTTAGCAGAATATGTCCAATTTACAGATCTCGGCCTTAAACCAGTACCTACATAATCTAGTACGTAGGTACAGTCGAGGAAGTAAGGCCCTGCCCCCGACGTCTCAAGACCACAATCTCCGACGTCACACACACACAATGCAAGTGAAACGGACTCCTCTGAATTTATTGACTGTTCACTTTATCTCCCGACGATACACTGACATGACAGTGGGGTTAAAATCACTATTGGACCCCGTCTTTTATAGCGTATAGTGCTGAACAAAAGTGTTTGAAATTAGAAAAATATTGAGATCACATTTTTTATAGTAATGCATAATTGATCCGTTAATTAGAAATATAGAGTGTAATAATATTAAATGTCGATACTAACAGAAAGAGTGTAATTAAAATAACTTTAAAAGAACTAACTTTCGTAGTATGTTTAATTTGTTTATTAGTACCCGTGAATTATTGGATCTTTTAGATCTTTGCCAGTTTTAAGACGATATAAGTCACGTATAAAAACATGAAAAGTCTGATCATACTAAATCAAACACACGCAACTGGTAAAAAAAAATCTTGGAAGTAAGTAGGTACCTACCTATTATTGTAATTCTACCTAATTTCGGTAGGTTGGCTTTGATATGAAATGCGACAAAGTCACTCTTCGCAAAACTTTCACATTATACATGACATTTTTATGACATCAACAGAAGCGCATGACACAATATTAACAATGACATACAATATTTAACACACATAAACATGTGATATGAATGGCGCATTATACTCAGCGGCGGTAAGTTGGCGCATACAATGTCAGGATAGACGAGCTGTGACGCGGACAGGAGTGGCGTGGAGTGACGTCGAGTTGAAGTTTTTACTTCACACTTTTAATTTTGTTCTTACGAATCCAAAAAGAGGTCGCTTCCACTCAGAGAGACTTAGTTGCCCAGAAACTTTTTGTCTCTATTGATTTCTGTTAGATGTGGCGTCGCTACGTGCGCGGACTTTCATACAAACTCGTAGAATTGATGTAGAGATAAATAAATTAGTTACGGAGATAAAAGTTGCTCGTGCGCGTCTTTATTAGCCCTTGAAGTTTATTAAAAACTAGATAAGTTTATTAAAAACTAGATAAATAGGTAGATACAAAATACTTTATTGCACACCTTAACCTAGGGATTACAACTACATAAAAAACAAACTAAATAACTAACAAACTAAATTAACTAACTAAAAAACCAACAAATGAATGGTACAATGGACGGTCTTATCGATAATGAGCGATCTCTACCAGATAACCTTGAACTAATAGAAAACTAAACTAACTTTAAGCCTATAGAAAAGGATACAAGTTGATGGTCGAATTCATAATTATCTAACAAAATACATTCAACCAAGTTCTTAGGAAGTTTGAACAAATAAACAAAAAGCAATGCGTGTCATTCTATAAAATATATGGTTACGGATGCACGTAAAATCAATTTACGAGAAAGTAGCCACCACCACAATAATATAGGTATAGATACCCCGTAATAATACTGAGCATTCTTGGACAATACAATTTGAGTCGAGGTGCATACAATGTGAGAGGTGCGTAGCGAATTTGAGGTGTTGATTGTTGAGTAAAGAATTAAAACATAAATTATGTAGAGTAGGTGTCTATTATTAAGTAAAAAAAATATTCTTAACAAAATATACGGCTACTAACTACCATCAGTCGTCAGAAATATCTCGAAAAAGTGAAGCTTACTTATTTTTAAAACTTTTAATAATTAGAAGCTTAATATTTACGTTTTACATTTTCCCCATGTTTTATTAATATTTTGATGTTGTTGTTGTGCGTTTATTCAAATACCTATATAAAATAAAAGTATATAAATAAATAAATCTACAAAGAGAAGGCTACTCCACGGTCGGCTGTGTCTCGTCTGGTTAATTCGTCGGGGCGTCATCAGCGACCTCACGAGACACTTTTTGCATTTTATCATTTTATTTGTTTCGCTCGCAACGTCGCCTCGCCCGACTTTAATGTTAAAATGTATGGAAATCACAAAAATAAGAACCGAATAACTCCTTGGTACTGTTACAACTGAATAAGAGTAATTTCTAGATAAAAGTATCCTTGTGTTGAGTTTTGTAAGTCGATTCATTGGACAGTTACCTACGTAATATTAATTTGTAACTGTAAAACCATTGATGCAGTTTGACGAAAAAACTAAGTTTGAAGACTTTGGTTGGTCTTCATTTGAAGCACAACGCAAAAAGTCTAAGTTTCGTGGAAAAGATGCTGCAAAGTTTAAAAACATTGCAGATTCTAAATACTTATTGTGATAATGGCTACCGATTTTTTTTATTTCCATTACTCATTATACTTGGCGGTTACACCGCTGATCTCACAGATGCATGTGAATTTACTTTGTGATAGTACCAACTGTTCTTTTTTGCATTTTATAAGCAAACGTTTGACCGCAATCTTGGTGACGATGTATTCTAATCTAATAGTTTGTAAATCTTTCGTCATCACAAATCTCGGCCGATTAACTATCAGTACAAATGACGCGTACTTAGCGAGTAGTTCGATAAGTACAGTCACGGAGAAAAGTTAAAGGTCGGCGCAGGATCGATGGCCGCAGATGTCGGTATTAATCGGCGAGTTTAATCCCTCCGCCCGGGGATAAATCAACGCTAATTGCGCCTATTTATATTTATCAAGTCCGGCCGATGGCTAATGACTTTTGTGCCCGATTGTATATTATTTCGATTTTGGGTTATGAGATTGGAATGTTTTTGAGTATTTTGGGTAATTTGTTTTCTTACTAATCTTTTTGTGGATCTAATTGATCGACAACATTGAGGTCGCCGCAATTGAGAAGCACGAACAAAACATAGTCAAAAATTACGTAAAAAGTACGAGTTAAAAAATTATATTTTCTTATATTGTAGAGTTACAGTCAGGGTATCGTCGTCAATAAAACTATAGAATAATCACGATTGTCAGGTGTATAAAACAACCGTTCCACTCGAGCGCCAGTATTCGACTGAGCCTATAGTCTGTGTTTCATTTTAATTTTCTGTGAGATTTGAGAAGCTTGCAATTTTTGTATGGAGAAAAATTGTTTGTCAATCTCTCGCTAGAGGCGTTTATCGGGTTTTCATACAAAATATCTCGCAAGTCGCTTTTCGATATTCGTTTTCATCAACAAAACAAAACTCGCTACAGACTCTGACGTATTTTTGCCACACTTTGGTTTTTAAGATCATCGACATACATAATAATTCATACCTAGGTACACTTTTCTTTCATGAGACCTCTGATTAACACCTGTCAAAGTGCCTTCTAATTCTAAAGGACGAAAACCTCATTACACAAAAGAACAGGTACCACTACACAACCTAAGTCTGCCAGATTTCCATAAAAAATGTGGACTTTTAGCAATTTGTGGAGTTTCGCTTCGTTGCTTTAATTCGGGTCGTATTAATATTGTTTATGGGACGCAAGTATACCATCTCGGAGTTATACCCTCTGAATCTCATTTGGAGAACTGTTCTTGAGGAATTATGATCTCTTTGTGTATCATTGCATTCTTATAAGCTCTTTCTATTACAACTTTTTTTACGAAAAAATGACTGTACCAATTCATTTTTTACAAAATAGTTTAAGTCAAGTCAACATGCTTTTTCACTGATAACTTTGAATCTTCATAAGGTTTTGTATTATCAGGTATCATAGTTTAAAAAAAATATATTCAATGAGGAGCAAGTTCATCCCAAGCTTGTTTGTAGGGGTAGGAAAAGATCATAAGGTGTAATAAAACTATGCAGCCCTTTTCTATAACTTTCGAATCCGTCACGGACCACAGAATAGGTAGGTAACGTTAACAGAAAGCCAACTCATTTCATCAATCGCTATTGCCCACATATTATCTCTGGCTTCATTGTATCCCGTCTAATAAACTATCTGTGGGGTACATCGGGGGACGTTTATGGCCGTTTTTGACATATTTGTGATGGTAAGATGCCTGGATTTATAGATTCCAAGCCATTTCTTTCTGATTTCGTGTGCAGCGGTCACTTTGATTTTTTTTGTTATGATTTAGTGTTATGTGTTTTGGGTGGTGTTGTTTTTTTTAGCTTTTATTGAAGGTATAAGCATTTTTAAAATGAATAAAAATGTTGGTGGTAGCCACCTAGCCTTCTATTCAATTCATCCCTTTGAGAAAATTCTGAAACATCAAGTATTTAGAAACAGTTAAAACAATAAATAGTTTGGCTGACTTAAAATCTCGAAAATAACAAAACCGTAAATTCATTTCACCTAAAGAATTTTAATAGTTTTTGAAAACTCATTAGTATGCAATTAATTTAAATAGTTTACTTTGAGATTAGGTGAATTTCTAGTTCTTTGTTTACGCTTAAAATATTTAGACTCGTCCTATTTAACCCGTCAAACGTCATGCTAAATTATCACTTCCTACATTTAGGCTAGAGTAAGATTTGTGACAGCTGTCAAATGAATCCTTTCGTTCCTTGTCACGTCTGTCATGGATTAATTGTTTGCGTACGTAAGTCTAACTAGTGAAAAATTTAAAACACGAAAACTCGTGAAGACAATTTTAAACTTACACAATAGACTTTATTTTAGCTCTTGTGAAATTAACTATTGACAACATGGCCTATATTTTTATAATAAATCTGTTTGAAACCTAGAGATTATAGAAACATAACCAACGATGGTAATGTGTTTGTAAGATACGTTATCGATAAAATATGATAAGCACATCCACCATCACGTATGACAGCATCATGCTTAGCCAACAAGACATTATTAATAAACACATCCGCCTCGTAAAGGTTAGTCTAAGCGACGTAACCCGTTGAAAAACGGTCGTCTTGATGTCGCGCGACACGACGCGACAGCTGCAACTATATTTAGACGCGCGACGCGAGATTCCGCGTTTTTCACTGTCCATGCGCGCATCAATTCCTGTCCGCATTTGTTACCCAATGACAGATGTTTTACGCCTCTGATAGAAATACAACATTTTCTCTTCCACTTCAACTAACACTTACTTTTATGACAATAATGGCGAATTTTCTTTGCCCCGCAGTTGAGGCTAAATTTGCAAAAAGGTACGCAAGTTGCCGTGTAGTTGTCAGTGTCACAATGACAGCTGCGTTTAAGACGTGTTCTAACCCTTTGAGATGAGTACAGTTTTAGAAATTTGACGACACCCTGACTTAATCAAAGTGACACAAATTGTTGAGATATAATTATTTGGATAATAAATCGTGCTAATTATTTCACTCATCAAACATAGAGATTTTTAAATATTTATAATGTTAAGTGTCAAGTAAGTGCTACTATTTATGCATAAACTATGTCAACTAGAGTATGGAAAAAATATACGGTTTTACAGTGAACGATTCTGAATCACATAGTACAATCATCGCATCGGCACTGGATCATGCGCCGAGTGCCTGTGTCATAGGTGCGCGCGCGCAATTACGCGTGTTAACTGATCTATAGCTTGCGATTAGCGCGCGAATTGCCAGACGCCATTTTGATTATAAATAGGGCTGTCAGACACTAATTTGAAGGAGATAGTTTGACATTTATCGTTAAATAAACATCGTCACTGACTACTTGCACTTGATGCAATAAATTCACACGAGATTAGTATAAATATGTGCAAGCATGATACGAAAAATGTCACATAATAATACATCTCAGTACCCACTTAGTTTAAAGATGTCTATCATCTTTGTAATTTTATTATTGCTAATCTACATACTAACTATTTATAACAAGCATTTAAAAAAATAAACTAATCCAGCTTTTTTCACAAGAACAGTTTGAAGTCTTATCTATGTTATGTCACTTCACAAAGCTGCAACCCTAGCCAATCTGTCAAAACTTTTACCTACTACCAACCCTAATTATGACGACGCGCTAAATCGGTACAGTCGCTTTCAGAGCAATTTGTGATTTTCGATGATTGTTTTCGACTGTACTATTTGACAAGTCAACATGTATTCATTTGACAAGTGTAATGACAATTGGTTGATGTCAAGTGGAATTGGGTATTGATCAGTTGGTAACAATAGCATAGGTAGCGCAAATTATATAGTTTAAGTACCTAAATATATAAATGTGCATGGACTTTACATACAACGCCTTCTAGTCCCAAACTAAGCAAAGCTTGTGATATGAGAACTAGATGGCTGATAGAATACTTAAATATTTTTTTTGTAAATACATACTTATAGACAATTACTTAACTAGGTACTTAGTTATTATAATAGTTAATTCCTTATAGGTATAAGGTATAGGTATAAAAAAAAATTATAAGTTGGTACAGGTGTACCAACTTATAATTTTTTTTTTACTTATCGATATAAAGAACAACCCTAATAATACTCGTCTTGGCGTCAAACTACCACTTATCGCGCGACACAAATACCTTCTGACAGGTAGTTGTCAGAGCGCCATCTAGCGGCCGGCAAGTGCACGCCCCTCCAAGACTCTACCGATTTTGAATAATTAGAGGTGACATGACAGCTTCGATTCCTGGCACGCGACATTTAGCATTATGAAGTACTTTTCTGTAATTCGCTTTTGTCTATGGCTTTCTACACACGTGCTGAAGTATCCCACTAGGTACTATTATAAATGTCAAAGTTTAGATGTTTGTGTTTCAATCACGCTGTAACTACTGGTCCGATTTGAATGAAACTTGAAATATATTATAGTTCGTAACCTTGATTAACACAGGCTAGTTTTCCCGCTTTTTTTAGTTTTTGTGGACGAAGTCGCGGGTAACTGCTAGTTACAAATAATTGAAAAGTATTTTGTTTCCGTATTAAGAATAAAATTAGTTAATTCTGTAGTAGTTTTATTTAGTAGACCTATGTATTTTGCTGTACAGATAGATTTTTTTCAATAATAAAACTTTGATTCCGCGACTGTACCTTCTGTTGAAGTTAAAACGAAGACTTTGATAAATCATGTCAAAGCTATTTCTTTCCCAATATTTTACAATAAAAAAAACAACTAACTGGTTTATACATTTGATCCAACCCCTACCACAATAATTTTACTGCCTTTTTATAAAGTAAATAACGTAAACAGGCCACTATTTTTGACCCTTAGCACCAGTTTAAACTCAATCCAATTTATAGTTTAAAAAAAATATAAGTAAATTGTGACGAAATAAAAACCTTACTACCCTACATATTGTGGTTCGGTGTCATTTTCTGTTTTCTAATTGTTTTGAATTGGTAACTAATTCAAAATGTTTGTAGGTCATATGTTTATCAGCATTTTTACTTAGTATTAAGACATTTTTGATGCAATTTTAAAACTATCATGGTTAAGAACATAATTAATAGGACTCACAAATGATAAATATCCTGTTTTTGGTCAAAATTAAATTTTTGATACAGTCGCGGTATTTTCGTCGCTGTGTATTTTATAAATACTTAGGTTATTTTTAGCTGACGAACTCGAATAACAATTTGTTTATTTCAAAAAACTAGTGCTAGCAGCCTCTGATCAATCAGTCAGCCCCGCCTTCCATCGTAAACCACAAAAAATATCCATCTCCTCCGAAAAGTAGATAAACTTTAAACAGATAAATAAGTATTCCGTGCGATGCCGCTCAAAATAATTTAATTTTATCATTTTATGTGTCTCGATAACCAGCCTTTTATACACAGTTGGTTCAGTCCACGCTGATTCCATATTATTAAAATAAAATATGATAAGAAATAAAATTCCTTGCTGACACACATAAATGCTCACTTTGACCAATAAATTCTAAGCCATTTTTTTGTGAATTTTAACACTGGTTAAGTTGACCGTAGCAGACTACGGGCTACGCCGTAGAGATTGCGTAGCAAGTTTAATAACTCATAAATACATTTTAGACTTTAGAAATATTGTTTGTAAATCTCCCGATAAAGGCGCTTATCGGGGTCATCCTACTAATATTATAAATGCGAAAGTTTAGATGTTTGGATGTTTAGATGTTTGTGTTTCAATCACGTCAAAACCACTGAACCAACTTGGATGAAACTTGGCATATATATAGTTGGTAACCTGGATTGACATATAGGCTACTTTTTATCCCAAATAATTAACAGGATCTACAGGATAAAATGAACGAAAAGGATTAGCAGCGCCAATTGGCAAGAGGATTTCATTGTCATGTCATGTCACGTCAGTTTGACGGGGCGTAGTACTACCTCTTTGGTCTAACAACTAGCGTTTGACATTCCAGTAGGTAAGAGTTCGGTGTAATGAGGTGTAATGTCAAGTTTCTCAAAGAAGTATCCGCTCGGTACACGCACAGATAACATAATGTACTCGGGAACTGTAGACGCGTACGAAGTCGCGGGTAACTGCTAGTACATAAATATATCGCAAGTCACTTTTCGGTGTTCGTTTCAATCAACAAAACAAAAGTCAGACTTCAGGCTCTGAAGTATAACGCACTTTTTGAAGCGCCCCACACAGCCATCGTTTGTTGATGTTTTTACCGATTGAACGAGCTGCTCTCTCTGAGCTGTGACTGATACCTGTCGACGTCGATAGATTCCGATGTCGGGGACAGACCAATTTATTACTTACTATATCATCCAACTTATGTCCGAACATAATAAGTTTCGGAGCTAAGTTGAATTTATTGTTTATAGGACGGGATGAGTTTCAGTTACTTTTGAGATTATTTTCATAAGGGTTTATTTGGAAAGATTTTGGTTCGTGTGATATTATTTAAATATTTTCAGCCAATAAAAAAATATTGAAGCTTGCTTTTTTATTTTACACAGTGCTGATGGAATTTTGGTAAGGCACATGAGATTTAAAATTAAAACTGTCTGGGTTTTCATCATCATCATCATCCACAGCCTGACCTCACCCACTGCTGAGTATAGGCCTCTCTCTTTTTGTACCATCTCTCACGACCCCGCGCCAGTCTCATCCAATTTTTGCCCGCGATATCAGTGATATCGTCCGCCCATCTTGCCGCAGGACGACCTACATTTCTGTATCCTGTTCTGGGACGCCATTCAGTTATAGCTTTACTCCACCTGTCATCACCTCGCCTCGCCAGGTGTCCTGCCCAACTCCATTTTAGTTCCGTTATGCGATTCCCAACGTCTTTGACCTTTGTTCGACTTCGAATCGTAGCGTTGGGAACACGGTCTATAAGCTTGATGCCGAGCATGGTACGCTCCATGGCTCTCTGTGCAACTCTCATCCTGTACACAGCCTCCTGTGTGAGCGTCCAAGTCTCGGCACCGTAAGTCATGGTGGGTAGAACACATTGGTTATACAGGCGGGTTTTCAGACATTGTGGTGTTTCAGCAGACTTAAGAATGTCGTCCAATTTACCAAATGCAGCCCAGCCGAGTTGAATTCTTCTATCGATCTCTTTATTTTGATGTTCTTTGCCAAAAGATAAAAGATGCCCAAGATAAATATACTTGTCGACTACCTCCAACGCCTCACTTCCCACCACAACGTTGTGAAATGAGGCGCTGGTGACGTTCGCCATAACCTTCGTCTTGGTCATATTCATCTTAAGGCCCACTTCAAAAGAAGCATCATAAAGGTGTTGTAACATATCTTGGAGATCCTCGAAGTTTTCAGCAAAAAGTACAAGATCGTCTGCAAACCTTAAGTGCGACATGTAGACGCCATTTATGTTAATTCCGTGGGTTTCCCAATTTAGTGTTTTTACAATGTCTTCCAACACAGCAGTAAAAAGTTTGGGTGAGATGGTGTCTCCTTGTCGCACTCCCCGCTTGATCGGAACGGGGTTGGTTAGTTCGTGCAGTCGTACTTGCAGTGTAGCTGATGAGTACAATTCTTGAAGTACTTTTATGTACCGTGGATCGATGTTGCAGCGATGGAGAGCGTCGAACACGGCCCAATGTTCGACACTGTCGAAGGCCTTCTCATAGTCCACGAAGGCCATGACAAGGGGCCTGTTATACTCGTGACATTTCTCCATCAGTTGCTTTACAGTGTGGATATGATCCATGGTCGAGAACCCACTCCGGAAACCAGCTTGCTCTATGGGTTGGCACTCGTCTAGCTTTCGAGTGATGCGGTTTGTTATGATTTTAGAAAACAGTTTATATATTTGCGATAATAAACTAATTGGCCGGTAATTGTTCAATTGAGCAACATCTCCTTTTTTGTGTAAAATTGTGATTATAGCAGTTTTCCATTGTTCTGGTGTTCTAATGTCTTGCAGGACTTTATTGAAGAGTTTTGTAAGGATTTTAAGAACTGGTACACCACCTGCGCGGAGTAGTTCGACAGTAATTCCATCTTCGCCGGGAGCTTTATCTGTCTTCATATTATACAAAGCATTTGTAATTTCACAGGGTAGTATAGGTGGTAAAGTATCCGTAATATGATCTTTTATTGGTGAAGCTCTAGGATCATCTCCTAACTGATCAGGTTCCGCAGATCTGGATGCATAAAGTGATTCGTAGAACTCTTCTACAATAGACAGCAGTTGAACCCTATCCGTTACTATGTTGCCGTTACTATCTTTGAGTTTTATTATTTGCTTACTACCTGTACTTGTTTTCTTTCTAAATATTTTTGGGCCTCTATATGTTTTGATAGTATTGTTAATGATAGTTGTATTATAATTTCTAATATCTTTTCTAATTGATTTATTTATTTCTTTGTTAATCTTATCTATTTCTTTTTTATCTTTAACTGTTTCACATATCATTGTTCTTCTAATATTGATTAAGTCAATAGTGGCTGGTGATAGTTTTTTAACCTTTTTCTGTGTCCCGTTAAGATGTTTTTTAGTGGTCTCGATTATGATTTTACTGAGTAAGCTATGAGTATAGTCCACGTCTAGATTGGACTCTTCTAAGTGTTTAAATTGGTTTTGCAGATCTAATTGAAAAGAGTCTGGAAGACGGGCGACTTCTTGGTTTTCATATCTTCTTTGCGATGTAATCATTTTTGTTCTTTCACTTTTAAAATCAAATCTTAGTGTGGCTCTTACCATTCTATGGTCGCTTCCGGTCTTAAAGCGTGAGAGTGTTGAGACATCGGTAACTACGTATTTATGGGAGCAAATTATGTAATCGATCTCATTTTTAATGTTTCCTCCTGGGCCAACCCAAGTCCATTTCCTCGAAGCTCTTTTCTGAAAGAAGGTGTTCATTGCGTGGAGCTTTTTGTACTCGAGAAAGTTTACAAGAGATTGGCCTCTCTTGTTACGTACACCAAGGCCAAACCTACCAACAGAGCTCTCATTAATCAAAGGTTGACCAATTTTAGCGTTAAAATCGCCTACTATAGTGTTAAAGTGGCATGGAGCCTCTTCTAGGGCTTTTGTTATATCATCATATAGTTCGTCTACTTCTTCATCTGGATGATTTGACGTTGGAGCGTATACTTGCACAATTTTAAGAGAGTATCGTTTATTTAGTTTTAAGACAATGAAACAGACTCGAGTGGATACACTTTTAATGTTGATAACTAAAGGGGCAATATGTTTTGCTATTAAAAATCCTACTCCTCCATATGTGGAATCTTCTGGGTTTTACAAGTACCGTAAAGTACCTAACTATACATATAGGTTTAGGTCGTTTTGCTAATAAGACATGTTGCTAATATGTTGTTTTGATATTAGGACATTTTGGTTTTAGGACCTTGTGCTACAAAGGTTCTACTTACACTATCTGATTTCAAATAATGTAAATAACACCACAGATAATATAGGTAAACAAAGTATAGTACTAATACTAACAATTTATTTTTACAACCAAAACAAATCAACGACTTTGATAATAATTTCGAGTGGTTGTTTCAACGTAGATGATCACAGAAATTACAATAATGAGGACCCATTTCTATTACAATAAAATAACTTAAAGTGATCCCATCTTAATATTCAGAAGGATAGTTCCAATAAACTACCAAAATATTAATTAAAATCATTCCCATCAGATTTAGATTAAAAACCATAACTTGCATTGAGTTTATATTATTTTATATTACGTTAATAATTTCCGGGTTTCTGGTCTCATGCATAAATGATTCACATCATATCGTATCAAATTAGACTGGGAATGGGCCAATCACAATCGTTCATATTCCTTTATACGAGGTTTCTTGTCTTTGCTTATCCTTCACCATTTATAAAACGCCATCAGCATTTTTGGTTATGGACTAAAATATTTTCAACTTATGACGAATTTTCACTCAATTAATCAATCAATACGAGGTCATTAGAATTTTGACTCTATACTATCTCAGTTTGGAGGTGCCTGTAAGGACAAGTATAATGGCTACTTAGAATCGCCACTTAACTTCTAACTACTATTTCAAATATTCACAAAAAAATTCATAGGCAAATTTTTTTGTTGAAATAACGAACAAAAGCCATCAATAAGAAGAAGAAGAACTTTTGTAAAAAATTAATCACCGTTTAAAATCTCATCTCGTTTTATTTGATAGTGACAGGAAGAGTTTTAAGCAGTGCTTAAGTTGAGTGGCGATTTTAAGTAAGGTCGCAGTTGCTGTAAAAATCAAACCTACTTATGCAAATTACGGTCAAATAAATATTATGACGGTCCTAACTTTCCGAAGGCTTTAGAGGACCGTTGGTGATGTTGGCATATTGGTACTTTTATACTAAGTTATGACATTTCGATTTGAATAAACATGTCGAAAGCTTACATTGCACAGCGTGACGTACAATAACGACGTTACTGTCACGTTTTATTTAAGGCTTCATTTACACACGTTTGGTGTAAACGACGTTCTGAACCAATGTCTGATTTGGCCATAATTTTTAGATAAAATGATCATTATTTCGTCGTAATTTTCACTAAATGATTATTGAGCATGGGTTGTATAGGATATTTTGAAGATTCAAGAACTGAGTTTATCATCTAAGAAATAATTTATTCACAAAGAAACTTAGGTATGATTAATACAGTATTTACAAAATAAACATGAAACTCAGCAATACTAGCCTTCCTTTCCATTTAGGCTCAAAAACTGGCTTAACAACCATGTACCTACTTATTTAACGCCATATCTGGGCGAACAAAATGCCCCCACTTCCACCTACGTCGTCGGTAGGAAATTACGCAAATTCAAGATGCTATTTTTTTCGCTAGACTTAGGAGTATAATATCTAAGATTGACATTTTTCAATAAAAAAAGCTTTTATTGTAGCAACAATGACTCAAACGAAAGTACCGTTTAAGCATGCAGCCCTCAGTCTTAAATTGAAGCTCCTCAGTCAAGTACAAGGTGCATAAAACATGTTTAAGCTGACCATCTCATTGTACTTTGTTTCGGACAATGGGCGACTACTTTAATTATGCGTAAAAGTGGACACAAAATATTTTAATGCGAGACATACGGACACGAAAGAAAAGCGCCCGCCACAGAATAAGTTATAGTAACAACGTAAAGATGTTTCACTCCAACAGTACTTACATTAAAAAGTTTTTAATAGTGTAGGATTTTCCATCTCTTGATACCCTCAGAATTTGACAAATTACAATCATAATGACAGTTTAATGTTAGCTAAACTATGTTTATTTATGTTTATTATATGTAATTTTGATTGTAATTTGTCAGATTCTGTATCAAAATTAGTAAATTTTTTAATTTTTGGAGCTATCATATTTAAGAACATGATTTTCACCAAAAATGAGATATTTAGAGGAAGCAATAGAACTCACAAATCACGTTAAATACCCCTTTTTTGTGAAACCAAATTTTTTTTTTAGTTGTTCTTTGCCATTATAACAATACCTTTTCCAAATCACAAGTGCTACAGAATTGATAGATAGATAGATAAAAACTTTATTGCACGCACAGAAAAAAGAAATTACAGAAAGAAATAAACATAAAAATAGAGTGTACAATGGGCGGCCTTATCGCTAAAAGCGATCTCTTCCAGACAACCTTTGGATGGACAGAAATGACGAAAAATATAGAACGGCGGTGTTCAATACAGAACATAAATAATAGTAGAAATAAGTAAATAAGTAGATAGCAACACTAATTTTTTTTCTCTAGCCACGTCCGGTGGCCATTTTGTATTAATGTCACTTTTTCCCGTTCGTCCGTGCTATGGCGGTCGACATTCTACATTGGTTTCAATAAAACCTTTTTTACATTACAAAATTCATTTAGCCTTTTATTTAACAGGCTAAATTTCTGGTCCTTCGAGTGAGTTTAAAGTAAAAGTAGTGTTTTCTTGGTTGTGCGTTCATCATAAATTGTGTTTCGGCGACTTGTGTGCAAAATCGAGTCGTTGGGGTGCTGGTCAACGCGGGCGGAGAAACCTCAAGAAATCGTTCCTTGCATGATAATCGCATTTTTGCGAGTTGCGAGGGGACGCCTACATCGTCGATTGATCATCGGAATCTATAATTTCGAGAAGAAAATCATCGGCATTCATCATTTTCCAAAAGATGGTGAATCGAAAAATTTTACGACCAAAGACAAGTTGGTTGTGACGTCACGACATAGAACGAGGTCTCTTCGTTCGAGAAGTTTTCGTTGGGTTTGTTCAGTTGGTCAACTGAGCAAATTGTTGTGCCAACATACGCCGGGAAACGTCACTCATCGTGAAGATACGTCAAACGTCAGAAACGTCAAGTCAGGTCACATCTGTCACTGTCTTCACATTTTGTAAACAAACAATCCACAAACGTAAACATTGGAAAAATTATTGAAGAATCGTATTTTGGAGCAGTTTCGTCGAGTTTCGCGGTTAGATCTAAGAAGTTTAGTGTTTATAAGAAGTGCGGCTTGTCAAAAAGTGCAACAAGTGAATCGTAAGTAAGTGCTGCGTTTCGTTACCATGCCGACCAACGAGCTTGGACAAAGGCCGGCCTCCGAGGTTGAACTGAAACGGCTACGCGCTCAACGAGCCCAATGTAAGTCCACAATTACACGTATTGAAAACTTTATAAACGATCCGATCAATGTGGCTTCATCTACGATTGACACGTTAGAAGCGCGAAAAGAGAAACTCGTGAATACCCTAAAGACTTATGAAAGTGTCCATTTAGATATATTAAACTTAGATGAAAAAGATATTGAATCTGTAGGATTGATTGAAGATAGATATTTCTCTGTTTTAGGAAAAATCAATGTAGCATTAAGACAATTAAAAACCAGAGTAGATTCTGAAAGGCATTCCATTTCTACTTGCAAATTGCCCAATATAGAAATTTCAACATTTGATGGTAAAGATTTTGCTCAGTTTAAGCCTTTCATGGACCTATTTAATGCTGTCATTGATAATAATTCATCCTTGTCAAACGTACAGAAGTTGTTTTACCTCCGTAAATATTTAACAGCTGATGCATTGGCTATAATTATTAACTTGCCACTTGTCAATGAATCTTACCCTGAAGCAATAAAATTATTAGAGAAACGGTTTGACAATGAGATGCGAATTATTTCGAACCACATCAATATTCTCTTGGACATTCCACAAATGCAAAAGGGTACTGCGGCAAGTATCAGATCATTTATATCTGATGTGCGTCAACAACTATATGCTTTAATTAATCTGAAGCAACCTGTTGAGAAGTGGGACATGCTGTTGATATCTATATTATCACGCAAGCTCGATAGCTATACTAATAGAGCATACCATCTCGACAGGTCGTCTCCGGACAACCTACCTACATTGGAAGAATTTATGTCCTTTTTAGAAAAAAGAGCAATTGCTTTGGAGGACAGTTCTCCTCAGAAGAGTACCTGCTATGAAGGTAAGTCTAAATTAAATAATAACAATAACAAGGTTTCCAATATTGTTACCAAAACAAATTCAAAGCGGTCTTGCATATTTTGCAGCAATGATCACCCAATCTATACATGCCCTAAATTCAAATTGGCTCCAGCCTCACAGCGTATAAAGTTTGCCACTGATAATAAGTTGTGTACTACGTGTTTAAGAAATCACACTGACAAGTGCAAATATTCTTTCAAATGTCAGGTCTGTAAGGATAGTCACAATACTCTATTGCATGAGGAAAAGCCAAGAGAGGAAGAGGTTATATCATTACATTCCAATCTATCCACAAATGAAACTAACATTTTATTGCCTACTATGAAGGTAAAACTTATTGACAAATCTGGTCAAGAAATTGAAGTTAAAGCGCTACTTGATTGTGGTAGCCAAGTATGTATTGTAAAGCGTACACTTGTAAGCCAATTGAACTTGACACCTATGGCTCAAGATTCTAACATTATTGGTTTGGGCAATACTCCAAATAAAGTGAATGAATGCGCTAACATTTTGTTACAATCATCTATAAAAAATGTAAAATATTCAATCAAATGTCACATTGTAGATACCATTACTACAAATTTACCACAAAATTATTTTGATTTGAAAAAATGTAAAATACCTGCAAATGTGCGGCTTGCTGATAACGATTTCAACAAACCATCTGAAATTGCCCTTCTATTAGGGGTAGATTTTTATTCTAAAGTCATAATTGATGGTGTAATTAAATTAGAAAACGGTCTTGTACTTCAAAACACATTATTTGGTCATGTTGTAACTGGTACAATTCAAAATGAATGTAAAATCAACTCGTCAAGTGTGAATTTGGTTTCAAACTTTGTTGTTCAAGGAACGACTGATGATGGCTTGGAAAACATCATGAAAAATTTCTGGCTATCTGAAAAGGTCACTGAAAATGTAAATGATAAAAATTTAGAGTTTGATAAAGCTGAACAAATTTTTCAAAATTCAGTTAAGCTAGAAAATAACAAGTTTTCAGTTGACATTCCATTACATTGCCCTTTAGAAGAGTTAAATATTGGTGATTCTTTTTCACTTGCTTTGCAAAGATTTCACACACTTGAGAAAAAGTTTGAGACAAATCCAGAATATTTTCAAAAGTATAAAAAATTTATTGATGAGTATGTAGAGCTGGGTCATGCCAGGGAAGTTGACATAAGTCAGTACGATGTCCTGAATGATCCTGTGTACTTTCTTGCACACCATGATGTTCAAAACGAGAGTAGCAAAACAACAAAGTTGCGAGTAGTTTTCGGAGGGAATATGAAGTCTAAAAATGGTCTCTCAGTAAATGACGTCATGTTAAATGGACCTATAGTTCAAAATGAATTATTTAACATACTGATACTCTTTCGTACCTACCGCTATACGCTCATGTGTGATGTAGAGAAAATGTTTCGAATGTGCTCTATTAATGAAAAATTTCGATCGTTACAAAACATTCTTTGGAGAGATCACCCAAGCAAACCCATTATTTGCTTACAGTTACAAACAATAACTTATGGTTTAAAAGCCTCTACCTTTTTAAGCACGAGATGTCTTATAGAGCTAGCTAACCTCTATCATGATAGGTACCCAATGGCTGCAAATGCTCTAAAGTTAAGTACTTACATTGATGACGTCATAAGTGGAGCTGACAGTGTAGAGCTCATGCTAGAGCTGAAAATCCAGCTTATTGAGTTGATGAAATTAGGTAACTTTAGCTTACACAAGTGGTGTTCCAACTCTCCAGAGTTACTCAACGACCTACCTGACAATGTAAAATATTTTGAACAAATTGACCTCAATAAGGACAATATAATTAAAACGTTAGGTTTGAAGTACAATATTATTGCGGATACATTAATATTTTCATGTCCAATGATTGATGAATATACTCATCTTAAAACTAAAAGAGAAATTCTAAGTTTCATTGGAAAAATATTTGACCCTCTTGGTCTGATAGGACCCATTGTGGTAAAAGCCAAATTGTTAATGCAAGAGATCTGGAAGTCAAAGGTTGACTGGGACTCTACCTTACCTGATAATATTCTAAAATGTTGGAAAGAGTTTTTAATGAATTTAAAAGATATGGGTACTATTCAAATACCTAGAGCAGTTAACAATGCTGATATAAAAAATGTAGAGTCAGTAGAACTTGTAGGATACTCAGATGCTTCATTGAACTCAACTGGTTGTTGTCTCTATCTCAGAGTTTTATCCAATACTGGACAGGTTAAAGTCAGTTTATTGTGCTCTAAGTCCCGCGTCGCACCTCTCAATAGAAAACTTACCATTCCAAATCTCGAACTCAATGGAGCTCTTCTTCTTGCAGAACTTGCTTCTAGAGTCCATAAGACTCTATTAGTTAGATATCCAGATTTAAAAGTGTTTTTGTACACTGATGCACAGGTAGTCTTAGCCTGGATAAATTCCCACAGCTTGAAAGGTGTCTATGTCTCCAATAGAGTCAACAAAATTAGAACCTTAACTAAAGATTTTATGTGGTCACATGTTAAAGGGGTTGATAACCCAGCTGATATACTATCAAGGGGCATTGCTCCACACAAATTACAGGACTACCAGCTATGGTGGTTTGGTCCATCCTTATTGTTAGACAAAAATTTTCAGCACAACGATGCTACCTCAATTAAAAACAATGAACAGCACAATATTGCTGATCTTCCCACAATTGAAAACAATGTGTGCAATTTGCAACAAAAGGTTGCTCAAATTTCAGATGACATTTTTGAAAAATACTCCGACTTAAATAAACTTCAGAGAGTAGTTGCTCTACTCTTACGTTTCAAACACAACACTTTAAATCCAAATGATAAATTGGTTGGTTCACTAATGCCGAAAGAGCTACAGTCTTCTAACCTAGTCATTATAAGACATGTTCAGCATAAAGCATTTTCTAGTGAGATTCAATTGTTAGAGAAAGGAAGTCAAATAAAAAATCATATGGCTAGTCTGCACCCCTTCTTAGACTGCAATACTATTCTAAGAGTAGGTGGTCGCCTCCAGAATGCATCCAACTTGTCCTATGACAAAAAGCACCCAATGATTCTTCCAAAGTCTAACCACATTACCAATCTAATCATAAAAAGGGAACATTTGAGACTACTGCATGCTGGCGCAAAGTTAGTATTAAGTTCACTCTCTCAAAAGTTTTGGCTATTAAATGGCATCAGAGAAGTTAAAAAAGTTGTGCACAAATGTGTCAAATGTTTCCGACTAAAAGCAGTAGCTGCTAAGCAATTAATGGGTTCTCTACCCTCACAAAGAATATCCATGAGTAGAGCCTTTGAAATAACGGGTGTAGATTTTTGTGGCCCATTTGACATTAAAGTAGCGCGTATTAGAAAGCCTATAGTGAAAAAGAGTTATGTAGCACTCTTTGTATGTTTTGCTACTAAAGCAATCCACCTTGAACTCGTGAGTGACATGACTACGGCAGCTTTCCTGGCATGCCTTCAGCGATTCATAGCTAGGAGAGGATTGCCATCCTTAATTTATTGTGACAATGCACAAACATTTAAAGGAGCTTCTAATAAATTAAAAGAATTGTATGATTTACATTCATCTAAGTGTCATGTAGACAATATAGAAAATTTTTGCTCCACCAAACTTATTAGATTCAAGTATATACCTAGCTACTCTCCCGAATTTGGCGGGCTTTGGGAAGCCGGTGTGAAAAGTGCCAAACATCACATACGGAGAGTAGTTGGAAATGTATCTTTGACATTTGAAGAATTCAATACTGTACTCACCCAAATAGAGTCAATTCTAAATTCAAGGCCACTTCTACCTTTGAGTAGTGATGTGTCAGACTTAAATTACCTGACCCCAGGCCATTTCCTGGTGGGAACCTCACTTACAAGCTACCCAGAGTTAGACGTGACCAACAAAAACATCAATAGACTAAAATTTTGGGATCTATGTACAAAATTAAAACAAGATTTTTGGAATCTCTGGTCCAGAGATTATTTAACTTCCCTACAAAATAGACCTAAATGGAAATATAGCAATGATAATTTAAAAGTAGGAGATCTAGTGATTGTCAAACAAAAGGATATTTCTCCTCTAAATTGGCCCATGGGGCGCATTGTAAAAGTTTTACCTGGACCGGATGGTAGAGTCAGAGTAGCAGAAGTGAGAATGGGACCTAAAAATAATGTTTACATGCGGTCCTATAAAAAACTATGTCCTTTGCCTTTGAATGATAATTAAGTTAAATTAATAATGATAATTAAGTTAGTTAAAATAACTAATTTCTTAAAAAATAAGTTAGCTTTAATTTAAAAATAAAGTAAATAAATTTGTGTAACACCTTCTGTGTTAAATAAAAATATCTATGTTTATATCAAAACTTCTATATATTTTCTCAAAAAAGTATTTATGTAAAATAATTTATAACTTAAACTTAATATTAAAATGTAAACCTAGTTACCTATGGATGGTGCACTTTGCCCGCCCCAACTTATGTTCAATACAGAACATAAATAATAGTAGAAATAAGTAAATAAGTAGATAGCAACACTAATTTTTTTTCTCTAGCCACGTCCGGTGGCCATTTTGTATTAATGTCACTTTTTCCCGTTCGTCCGTGCTATGGCGGTCGACATTCTACATTGGTTTCAATAAAACCTTTTTTACATTACAAAATTCATTTAGCCTTTTATTTAACAGCGGTGTGCAAAATTTAAACCTAATAAACTAAAACAAAATATCCTACTATACATACTTATCTAATTTACTAAACTTAACAACTAAACTAACTAAACTAAAGACAAGGAATATTATGTCGGAGTATTACCGTATGTGTGTACTTGTAAGTGATACAGGGCCGCCGGTAGGACACGAAACAAAAGCGAATCCCGTGCGTTACCGAGATCCCGCGATATCATTGAGTCGATGTCGCGTGTGTGACCAACTCAACAACTAGGGCTGGCAACTTCTTACACGCATTAAAACTTACAAAAGATTATCTTGTTTTGTGTGTTTTGTAAACCCTCGTTACTAGGCATTTTTATAATGCGACATCTTAATTTGACAAAGATTACCTATAGATTTATGAGAGGTTGACTAGTACGTGAATGATGCCCCGTGGTCGATTATTAACCCCACTAATGTGGAATCGGATGGGGGTGGCGAATTGAAAACACTTTGTTGATCTTCTTATTTTATTTTTTACAAATATACTTCTTCGCACACGCAGCCTTCGTCGTAGCCGGTAGCCAAATCACACCCTTCATTCTTTTAAAAAAAATAAAGCACTCGATCATCTTTCAGTCGTCTCACTCATTCCCAATCTTTCTACGTTCCATTTCACATACAAATCTCACGTTCCGTTCCCTTTCATAAATCATCTTCCTACACTAATAAAATTTCTCTTGCATAACTACTCAGACTGAAAAATCGTTTTTACATAAAGGTGTTAGCATGTCATTATTTTATCCCAAGCTATAGTCAAGGACTCTAAGTAGTATAAGTAAGTAGTTATAAGCCTATTACTAGATTTCTTGGTATGTATACATAAGCATATATACCTAAGTATAACTACGTTAGTTTACGACAGGTTTTGCTATTGAAGTTACTAGCCTATTTATTTTCATTCACTCGATTAAATGTTTAATCCGTAGTTCCCGGGTTGTCTAAACGTGAGCTAGTAGTGGCAGCCCTAGTTCGACCGCGCGGTAAGCGATAGTGCACACCGGCGACCGCGACCACAAATCGCTCGCGACAGTCAACAGGTAGCAGGCCAGTCGCACGCATTGTTTCCACGAACCGAACACAGAGAATAAACACTAGTTCTGTATAAGGTGGCTCGGAATAATGCCTAGAATTTGTATATACAACTTAGATTTTATTTTAGTCGTATATATATTTTATTTATCTTGTAATGCTTATTTTTAAGCCTATGGACGCCTGCAACACCGGAGGTACACACGCGTTGCCGACCCCAAAGTATTAGGCGGATAAATAAAAAACAAAAAAAAACGAGTTATTTACCAATAATAGCTAATTCTTAATTCTTTATTGCACACAACACAGGACATAAACAAAAGACAGAAATAGATGACATGACTGTACAAAGGCTAAATAATAATTTCTTATTTTCCTCGTGCAGTACCTACTTAGGTACTTAGTTAATTTAATTATTTTGTATGTATTATTTTGATTGACCCTTTGTTGTCCGCACTGGCACACCCTGTACACCGAAACCGCGAGACGGTATCGACTCGATTGATATACGATCGGACTCGCAGAATGTTTTAGCAAAATGCACCAGCTTTGCGTTTTAACCTTTGAATATCTAATAGGGCCCGATTTAGAATTATTTATGGAGGCAGAGACAAAAACAGAACATTATGGTCAGGTCAGACTCAGACTCAGACTCAGTCGCTGCTTGCTGCTGTCAGCTGCCGACAGCCTTTCAGAACTGTCAAAGGAATATAATAAAGAAGAATGTAGTGCTGAGAGTAATCCCGGTTGGAAGAGAGAGAGAGAGAGAATCTGAAGGATTTAATGAAGCTGATGCTTAAAGTTTGGCTTGTTCCAGCAAATCCCTGCGTGTTCCCCCTGCCAAGGGGATTTCCGAAATAAGCCAAAAGTCTCATCAGGTCATCCACACAAAAATATGGCAATGAACATGCCTTTTGAAGTTTGCATTGTGATTGACAGAGATAACTTACATCAAGTGGATAATTTGGTTCTATCATTTATTCTCATATAAAGAGTCACGGCTGCAATCCATCTGCATCGTTCGAAGATTTATCGAACTGTGAGGATATATCAGAACAGATATGCAAGAAAAGCATCTATGCGTATAAGTAATAGGTACTAAAACTATCTGCGTAAAACAAGTAGGTAGTCAGATAACTTTCCGTACATATTAGTAAAGCTCGTAAGTATTTTGAACAGACCCAGTCTGAATTGAAAGTATCTAGAGCTCGATTTATAAAAAAAACAATTTGTTCAATAAGCTTCTGTCCCATTTACGGAGGAACATATCGCACGGACTCGTGCATCAGATAGCGCCATCTATCGTCGCAGACTGATCTAAATAACGAGTCGATCGGATACTCCTTTCCCCTTCTTATTGATAGTAATTAATGGCCAGCTCTGGTCCCAAGACACTGCGATTATGTATCTAGTTGCGTTGCGCTTTTGCAACGTGTTTATAATGGTATGCATTTGAAAATGATTTGAAGCCTCTACCAGAACAATTCAGATTAGATTTGACACAAAACATCCTTTGTAAGACGACGTAGATACACTAGGAGAATATACCTACTTACCTTATATCTTGTTCCAGTATTCTGGGCCCGGTTTTTAGGCATCACAGTCCCATTAGGTACCCTTCAAATCGTTATCACAAAATGTTCGATACACAGTAATGCGAGCACCATAGATTTGCGGCAGGAACAGATACAGTGTACTTTCCTAGATGAACTCTTTCACAAAGAGCTCTATATTAAAAGCTCGCAGTTTTCAAACTAAGCTGCAAAAGTAAGTAAACAGGGATAGGCTACGTCGTATGGAAGAAACAGCGTAAAGTGAAGGTCTAAGATGAGTCGGGATTAAACCAATATTTAAATTCCAAGTAACCCCAAACGTCACATTAGCAACGAAACGCCGCACATACGCGCGAGAAACGCGCTGCGACCGCGTCCCCTTAATTAAGCCCGGTTTTCAACAAGTGACGTCCGTTTTTTCAGTACCGCTGTTAAAGTTACCAGACAACTGCTGACTGTCCGTCAGTTCTACGCCATTAACGGTTCACGACTTTGTCAAGATATTGGTCCATGATGCAGTTTTCGATGACACCTAATAATTTCGCCATCATTCGTAGTAGCTTTAAGTCTGATATAAAGTACTCCCTAACTACCACCGCTATAAAACGACCACCGTTTTCAACAAAACAGAGCTTCTACTACCCGAGATGGCATTAATTCCCTCCTAATTAAATATCAGGCATGATTTGCCGGTTAAGGAACGCGAGTCAGCGTAGGTTGTACTAGAACTACTACATTAATTAAGGTTCGGTAATGTTCGTTCTAATTAACTGAGCCTTAAGTAGTAGATGCCATTGTGTTATAGTGCGCCTGCGACGGTCAGTCACGGACTTGCTGTCATGAAAATGTCACGCAGTTAATGTCATGTTACTTTATTGTTTATCTGTTATGTTCCATTCTGTAACATGACTACTTTACCTATTGATTAAACATTTTGTTTTACTGAAACCTGTATAATGCATATTTTTTTTGCATCAGCATAATCCGTTTAAACCCCTAGTTCAGCGTCTGGGGGGTGATTCTAGACCGATAGATATTTTATCACGATAGATAAATATCCCTCAAAGTGTCAAATTTCAATAGATATAAAAATTTGCAATAGATATCGTATTCTGGACATATCACTGTAGATATATATCGACCGTTAACCGATAGACATGTATCGACTGGTCGGCAGCAGTAGATATTGAGATCTCTACTAGACATTTCAGTATCTACCTAGTGTCAAATAGAAATCTACTTTCGGTAAAAATCCAAACGGACGAACTTATCATAGAATATGTGGCGAAATCAACTTGTGGAGGCTGAAATTGACTCTTGTTTGTATCCTAGAGCGTAGGCGATGCGCCCGCTGAAATTTTACCTACTACCTAGGTCACCCCCACAAGCCTGCGCAGCCCCTAGAAAACTTGTGTTCTTCAATGTTACTCTGACTACCTACCTTTGCTACAAATCTAAGCCTGCCTAAATGATCAGTGGATGCGGGAATAAAACTACAAGCTAGGTAGCCTACCTACTCACTTTTAAATTAATTAAAACGACATAAGTATACATAATATTTCTTTATTTTCATATAGTCCAAAATGTAAGTACCTAGGTATGTTTATCAAACACTATCAAATCACTGTCTCCAAAACCGTTGTTTCTTATGTATTGCTCTTCATGGATGATTCTTGCCACGTTTTCTAATACCAAGCATGGGGAATTTTCCCCTATGAGATACATCCACAGGAGGACTCATCCAACAATACGAAAATCACATTTGCACTAAACTTTTTTCTCTCGTAATGTGCCTTCAAATAGTTTATATGAACGGAGTTTTTCGAGCTGCAACGATTTTTTGGTAATTATCTAAGTATTTTAATAGTAAACAATAAAAATCAATAGGAAATTGAAATGAAAATGTTTTGTTTTGTTTGGAAAAATTTCTCTGATTGCCGCTTCTTCTTTTTTTTTTTGCCCCCCTTGTGCAGGCAGAAGGTCAAGATAACATTCCATTTCTTGTGAAAAATGTGAGACGAAATTACTATTAAATGAGTATTTGTACAAAAATACCTATTTTAAAACAACAATGAGATTTACTATTAAAACATTTACTAGAAAATATAACTTTTATTACGACCAAACAAAGTTATTCGGTTAAATACTTACTAAATGTATATAATAACTGAACGCATTTCGGTGGAAACAAAATCTAGATAGTCTGTGGAAACCGGTGTAAGTGTAAATGAACTATTTGAATAAACCTCCTTTGTGATATATCTACTAAAGCAAAAGTCTATTGCCGGCTAGAATACGTATTTTAGCGTGGAGTAGAGATATTTGTAGAGATTTCAAGTGATATGATATAATTGCCTATAGATATAAGATCTCTATATCTATCACCAATATCTATCGGTCTAGAATCACCCCCCTGATACTAGATGGCGTTGCAAACCTCATCAAATCCATCCTAATATTGACAGATTTCGCAACGATATTTTAGTAGTCATCGACAAAATAATTTACTTAGTAATATTGCAGGTCATTTATTGGTGTTCTTTAAAAGTTAGGTACTAACATTTATTTTAGGCACATAAGTACTTACTCTTAAAACAAATCCGTAAACTAATTATTTCCTTTTATCTCTAACCATCTAACAACCTACTACAGAATACAGCAAAAACAACTTCAAAAAGCAAAACCTTCATTCCACAAATCCTAATTACCAAGGTTTTCCCTGAATAAGTAAGGCGTGACATGTCACGTGTCACGCAATCGACGCGCGTTTGACGCAACGTCGCGACTGACAGCTGACAGCTGACGTGACATGTCACGCTGAAGCGACGGTGTGACTGCGGGAATATTTTATTCAGCAGGTGGATTAGAAATACCTGTTATTTAAACTGAAATAGTTTTGGGGAAGTTCGCTGTCAGGCTGAAGTTAAATTATGTAGTAGCTCTTTCGCTTTTAATTTTAGAGGTTAGTTTTTGTCTTAGGTGGAAAAACTTTGTTTTGCTTGAGTGCTGATCGAACTCGCATAATTATGATTTCAAATGTAATTACTATCTAATACTTCGATTTAGTATGCGAACTTTAAAAACTATACCTAAACTGAAATATATTCCTGCAGGGGTATGCCAATCAAAGTTGAACTGCAAAGTTGAACTGCAAAGTTTTAAATCATGGTCAGTTCATACTAACTCATAGTTATTCTGTGACTAAATAATGTCATTATGACGTCATTTGATGTGTTTTCGCGCATATTTTGCTGTCAAGTGTCTAAAAAGAATGATCACGTGGTACAAAATTGTACCACGTGACCTGAAGAAATTACACTGGGCAGTGAAATATAACTTGACAGCAAAAGATTGGCATACGGGGGCTGGATTGCTATTATGAAACGAATTTTTACCCATTTTTATTCTCATAATTTTCACTAAAAACGGGATATTATTTACTATGATTTTGTGAGTTTGATTTAGTTCCCGGTATTTTGGCACAGTTGAATGCGCCAAGATCACGGGTAGAACTGAATATTTTTATTGATATAACACGAGTATTTATTTAATACAGGTACCTAAAGGACATGTTGCTAAAGGGTCGTATTGTTAATAGGTCATTTTATTAAAGGGTCAAGTTGACTTTAAGCTCTTCAGATGCAGAGGGACTTACAATTTACATTCATGAAAAACAACACCTTTATTTTTAGCAAATACAAAGCGCATACCCATTCAAGTCAGACTTGCCAAGAAGGTTATAACCATGGAGGTAAGTTACATTACCATAGAAATGACCACTTGCCACGCGACCGCTCACAAAAGGAAGGGTTGATCCTTAGATCAAGGCTTTGACGCAAAGTTGTATAGAAATCTGACTAATCCTAATACACCCTATGTCTTATTTTACTTTAAACCCCCGACCGAAAAATAAAATATCCGTTGTGTGTTATAAGTTTGACGTTGTGTGTCTGTGCCCTCATCTCCGCAATAATTAAATGTGGTTTTTTGTAAAAAAAAAAGCTGGTTGATCTAAGATGGTTCTTAGCTACGTTTGGTAAAAATTGGTGCAGCCGTTTCCAAGCCTAGAGGGTAGTCTGTTTACATTGTGAAACTTTTAGCATACAGTGCTAAGCATTTTTTCATAACATATTTGAATTATGAATGAGGTTCATTTCTTTTTCCATTTAAAAGTGGCATCCAAACGAATATGTATTTAATATGTCCTCTTTATGCAAACAGACGAACTTCAAGTCTTGCATATAGACAGCCTGTACGCGATGCATAGGGCACTCACGGAATATTAAAGTTAGCTATGGAATGCTGGGGTCAGCTGATGACTAGTTCGTTCATACCGGCAATCAACACCAATGTACTGCTTTAAAAAAATCGTAGGTTTTTGGTAATAGTATAAAATTATTTTGCCGATATGGGTCGATATTACAATAGTCGCTCTTACCTACAGCAATGACAATGACAAATCGTAGGTACTTAATTGAAATTCAACATGGCTGCCGATATGAAACTTGAGTTTTTTTACAGTGTTTATGGGTTTGTACGTTTCAGAATATTATATTCTAAGTCAATTTTAATGAACGAGTCTTGACGAAGACTCCTGCTTTGGTATGCCAATCAAAGTTGAATGGCAAAGTTGAACTGCAAAGTTTTAAATCATGGTCAGTTCATACTAACTCATAGTTATTCTGTGACTAAATAGTGACATTATGATGTCATTTAATTTGTTTTCGCGCATATTTTGCTGTCAAATGTCTAAAAAGAATGATCACGTGGTACAAAATTGTACCACGTGACCTGAAGAAATTACACTGGGCAGTGAAATATAACTTGACAGCAAAAGATTGGCATACGGGGGCTGGTAAGCCTCATTATTAAAATTTACACTTAGAATTTTTTAAAGGTTTAACCACTTGATCTGTAAACTAATTAGCCGTGTATTTTTTTCTAAGCTACGGTGTATATATAACCTTTAACTATTACGAACTTATCCCGCACGTATTTCCATAGTTGTATTTTATTTGTTTACTTACCAGGCGTGTCGTTCATACTACGTGGTTCATACGCGTTACTCTTCCATACTGTCTATAGCTCGAGGAGTATCACTCTGAGGAGTATGGAATAAAAATTCCACCGAGCTCGTCTTTACGAGTCTTCACAACTTTAAACCTTAAGGGAAATGAAATGGAAGGTAGCTTCTGTACTTTGCTACAAATTAAGGGTTATGTACTCTATATTGTGGTACTGAGCTCTGGTCTAGTGGTAGCGTAGCGAGTGTAGCGACCCCGCCTTCTGATCCTAAGGTCGTAAGCTTAAAAGCTCGTAAGCTTTTCAAACAATCCGTCACTTAAAATATTTATTTATTTTATTTACTTGAAAATGGCATAATTTTTTATCTCCGAACAAACGTGACCCAAATATTTCCGTGAAAAGTCCCACTTCACTATCTAGGGTATTGTTCATTACGTCCCAGAAACTAGTTAAAACCATTTCCCATTTTAAAAAAACTGACGGGACCGACATAAACCTCAAAATAAGTGAACCAACTTCAAAACAGCGAGCATAATAATAAACGTATATAACTTACCCTCCCCACACACCCCGGTTTATCTTTATTATTAGTCTGCTGAGCGAAATTATGACGACTGCAAAACGTCTTTTCCTCCATCCCTTTCTAGCACGCACATTTATATATCTCCTTCTCGTTTTAACTAAGGCTGTATGCATACTTGCAGTGATTCCGGCTGACGACCATCGTGGGACGGACGGCGAGTTTATAAGGCCTTGGAGAAGTAAGTTTTGTATTTAGTTTCTTATCTCGGGTTTATTCCTGAAAGGGTGAAAGGGGTGGAGGGTGGAATTAAAAAATAATTTTGGTTTGTTAATTTTTCAGGTTCTGGCGGAGTTTTGTAAATTGGTGGTTTTATGTTGTTTGTTTTTAGGTAAATATGCGGAATATGCGGAGAGGGTTTTGTATAGTTACGATACCTATTGATTATACGTGGTTTACAAAGGTTTTGGCTTTTTTTAACCTTTTTATCTAGGTAGGTGTTTGGTTTGCATTTTTAGATAGGTAATTAACATTACGGGTTTTATGGACCTAGTACTCGTTGTACAAAGCCTCAAAAGTTTTATTTTGTATTTATTGAGCTAACTTTTCTGTGAAATAAGATCAAAAAAAAATATCAGTGTAAAAAAAAATAACAGCTCGATATTAATTTATAACAAATAAATTCTTTATCGCAGACTACAATCCACTAAGCATAAGAGATACCTACAAACGAAGGCGATTTCTTGTTTTTCCAGACGAATCTATTATTCTAGCTACAATACTTTTAATAAGATCTCAATCCAAACTCACCGTCTCAAATCGCAAGAATACTAACAAATGAGGCGCTTAACACACGAGCGACCGGCACGCAATTATGCGCCGCGACCGGTCGCTTACTCAAGTCGCAAGTCGCTTATTCAACTGCGCTAATCCGACCGCAGTCGTATTTGACTAATAGGGTACTTGAGCATGCAGATTTGAAAAATCAGATGCGATCAAGAAGTGCATCAGTTCTCAAGACTGCAGCTACATAAGGGTTTGAAGTCATGCAAAAACTTTAGAGTACCAAGTTCTACGTCTACAATTTTTTTTTATGACACTGGTTAATCGAATAGTTTGTGTCATGAGAAATAAACGATTTCCAAGTTATTTGCAGTGCAGACGTGCTTTTAGACGTGCACTTAGCTTATATAGGTACTCAACTCACCGCTATTTTAACGATACAGAGGCATTGACTGTCAGACTTTATTTTCTGGTAATTTCAAAATAACAGTGTATTTTCTTTGATCTCCGCCGACTAGGCTGAGATGATGGTATAGGTGCTGGGCAAGCCTACTTTATCTTAATCATATCCCTGGTACTACAGCATCCCATTCATCAGGGCATGGTAAAAAAGTGGTTCCTGACGCTGAGTAAATCTATTATATCTAGACTAGATTAGATGCAAAGGCTAGCATATCACTAAAAAAGGTAGGTAAACGTGTTTGATATCTAATATAATTGCAGTAGCATTTAAATTGCGCTGGTCAGGACACTTGGCTAGATTTGATGATGGCAGTAAGACCACAAACCAACTATCCACGTCTTAGGCTAAAGGCCTGTGCACATGCGGCGGGCGTTTGACCGACGCGGCGGCCGGTGGCGCGACAGTATGATTTGTGGTTGCTTGCGAAAGCGACCTCTGCCGGTGACGTGCCAATTGTCTCCATCTTGGATGGTTGGAACAAATTGGGAGCGAGAGCGGGTTATGGTTTTACTTATTTATTTTATTCTTACATTGGGTTATGATTTTGAGCGTTTATTTCACAGTCTCTGATTACGCGTACCATCAGTTATGAATATTTTCGTCTCTACTTTAAAGTTATCAAAAACAAAGATAGAAATATTTTTATTTGACAGATATGACTTAGAGATTGTGAAATATGCCCTTAAACTTTTAGGTGTATAGTTTTGTATTGGTTTTTGATCCCATCCTCGTCGCCAATGTTGTATAGGAAGCTCTCAGAGGTGTTGACGTAAAGACGGTATAATTCACACTGGTTTATTAGACAGTAAGCTACGCTTAATATGTGGCGCAGCCACATGTACCTAGTTAGTTACCTAGATATGTAACAGTTTTATTGTGAATCTTTCACAAAATTAGACAAAAATTGTAAATTTTTTACTAAGTACCATAAGGATCCGATCGAGATAATGGTGATTTTAGTCTGTCCAAAAACTTCCGTCAGTGCCTTCCTTCCGTCCAATCATCTGTATCACTCTTAAACAGAATGCTATAGTAGAATTAAAAATTAATCTTGTAATTAGTAAATAAATACATTTTATTATAGTAGTTTTCCTCAAACTTTCAATGAATAGAAAAAATATTAAGCATCTAAACAGTTTGATTTTATGCATAAATCGCTACCAGCTTATGAATTAAATCCTTTTAGTCCCGCGTCACAAACAGTGCGTTGTCTGTTGTCTGAACACTTCTTGACACTGCATCCATAAAACATAACATTAGCATGACAAAACACACCAACATCATAAAACGGGCGTGAAATTACGATGAAAACCTTTTGAAGACATGCATTTTGTTTAAACTATAGCTGTCGCGTTCTGCCTTCATGCTCGTAATAATAAGCTACAGGTTACTTACAATTAAAAAAAAAAAAGCATTGGTGCAAGTTTTCTAACCAGGGGGGCGATTCTAGACCGATAGACATTTTATCACGATAGATATATATCCCAAAAACTGTCAAAACTCCATAGTTTTTGACAGTTTTTGGGGGATATATCTATCGTGATAAAAAAGTCTATCGGTCTAGAATCACCCCCCAGATGCATCAATGTGATCAATTTTGGTTGCACATTTGTAGTCGCAAAACTTGTTTGGATCAAAAGGATCTTTTTTGCTGAGCTGCCTCCGTATGCCAATCTTTTGCTGTCAAGTTATATTTCACTGCCCAGTGTAATTTCTTCAGGTCACGTGGTACAATTTTGTACCACGTGATCATTCTTTTTAGACACTTGACAGCAAAATATGCGCGAAAACACATCAAATGACGTCATAATGTCACTATTTAGTCACAGAATAACTATGAGTTAGTATGAACTGACCATGATTTAAAACTTTGCAGTTCAACTGAGATTGGCATACCCCTGCAGTTGCATTGTTATTCTCTAGATCGTGAAGCTATGCCATTTTGCATAACTAGATTCAGCGTGACACCAACATCGTTTACCAATTTTAAGACCTTTTTGATATAAAAGGACCCTTATAGAGGACCTCATCGTTTAAGATTCCAGCAACCTTGTAGTCTTTCTTTGTAAGAAGTTGTCTTACAACAAAGCAGCATTGGTATGCCAATCAAAGTTGAACTGCAAAGTTGATCTGCAAAGTTTTAAATCATGGTCAGTTCATACTAACTCATACTTATTCTGTGATTAATAGTGACATTATGACGTCATTTGATGTGTTTTCGCGCATATTTTGCTGTCAAGTGCCTAAAAAAAATTATCACGTGGTACAAAATTGTACCACGTGACCTGAAGAAATTACACTGGGCAGTGAAATATAACTTGAAAGCAAAAGATTAGCATACGGGGGCAGACACAAGTCTTGAAATCAACTGTTAAAGCAACTAGTTCATACAAACGTTTCTTACTTGCTACCAAAATAGTGTGAAAATTATTTTCAATGCTAACTTTAGAAAACCAGACGAACATGCGGAACAGACGGATATAAAAACTCCGAGGATAAGGCACACACTTTGTCAACACATCTAACGATACGCACGATTTATACTCTGTGCCTTGATCACGAATAAATGTGACAAACGTAACCGTATCGTAACGCCAGCGTATCCGAGACACACTGCGCGGTGACGCTACAACGTTTGGCAGTCAAGCTGGCGTTGACGCGCAATATGATATGAATACGTTAGGTTTACGTAACGCGGCGACTGTCAGATTTATTGGTGATTACCCCTTTTAATCTTAAACCTGAGTGCGTTGTATTTGTGGTAAGTAAACACCGTTTAATATGGTGGTTAGTCGTCTAATCGTGGTGGTAAAAGTTCTTTGAGAACGAGTTGAAGAAAAATAACTGAATATTTAATTTCGAATATTTTACCTAAGTACCAAGTCGCTACAATAATTTTATAAAAATATGGGCTTTTGAAAGACCGTGCGATGAACCAAGAGTTAATAATGAGCTGTACTCAATAAATAACCTTTTACGAGTTTTACTTTCAAACTACAAAGTGATTGACAGGCCTCACAGCTCAGTCGGTAATAGCTCTGCCTTCCGTGCTGTGGGTCGTGGGTTCGATCCCCACTGAGAACAAACATTTGTGCGTGGAAAACATAGATGTTTGTTCTATGTCTGGGTGTTACTATGTATTATAAGTATGTATTTACAAAAAAAAAAAAGTATATAAGTATTCTATCAGCATCTAGTTCCCATATCACAAGCTTTGCTTAGTTTGGGACTAGAGGGCGTTGTGTGTAAAGTCCATGAATATTTATTTATTTATTTATTTATTGGCAACACGGAGAAAGCGCACATCAGATAGCGTAATCGCTACTTTTAGAAACTTCGCTTTTCTATTAATTTGACAATAATTACAAGCAATCACCGATAATAACAATGAAACATGTTCCCTATCGATTACCCGCTGACAAGTTAATGCATCTGTCAACGCGGTGGACAGCCAGCAATGGACGACGTCTAATTAGGCTGGTGGAAATCTCATTACGGCTCGTCTTGAAGGCTTTGTGCCTTAAATGTTGATATTAACTACTATTTAGTTGTTATGCGTTGCTTTTTTGTCACGATAGATAACTATATCTCCCAAAAACGGTCAAAAACTTTTGACAGTTTTTAGGAGATATTTCCATCGTAACCAAAAAGTCTATCGGTCTAGAATTGCCTCCCGGAAGGACATAAAATTGGCAGAAATATAACCAGCAAGCCGGATATGATAGCGTTATCAATAATGCCCAATTGGCCATATCCTGTGTCAGTATGCATTATGACGTCACGTCCTACGACGTCATCTCCGCTTATCGCCAGTCAGCAGTGACGTCGTTCGCTCGAATCGTGCTTGACCGATTATGGTACGGTTATAGTGTGCTTGATGGTACGGTAATGGTCCGTTGAAGCTAAATTGTGAATGAACTAGAAACAAATGGTGGGGCTAAGATAGTAAAATATTAGCTATGTAGAATAGCTTACTCTACTTAGTACTTCTATGTTAGTTACCTTATATGACATGACAGCTTAATCGGAAATATCATTGAAGGGAAGGTAGAAGGAAAGAGAGGAAGAGGAAGACCGCGTATTAGCTACATGAGCCAAGTGAAGGCGAAGATCGATGTGATGTCGTATAAGGACGTCAAGGAAGCTGCCCTGAGAAGAAGAACCTTGCGGGAAATGCATACATTACGCCGACAAGAGCATAGCTCTTAAATTAGAAGAAGAAGTGGAATAGCATAGGTGCTCTAAGTGGCCAAAAACGTAGAGGGTGCTACGACAAAGAACAAAAATCCAACACCATATAATATTATTATCCAACATAAAAATGCTATGAAAAGAATACTGTTGTGTTTGATGCTGTTTACAAGTTGTTATTGAAAACATTTGACTATTTACTAATCGACTATTACAATAAATAAGTTATTGATTCCACTTGAAATCCTATAAAAACTACAAAATAAACGTCATTATAACATCACGTTGTTCGCCATAAAAACCCAAACTTTCCCATTTTACAGTCATTACCATTACTTTGTCAACGACAAAAACTACATTTAAATATAAACTTTATTACTTTGTCAATATAACTCATAATGCTTTCATTACGGAGCTGTCATAATAGCCAATCAGTTGTGAACTATATTGAACATAAAATTATGATCGAAACTCGTTTGGTCAAGAGAAATCATAGATAGAAATGACATGGCTGACGATGTGGGTGATAAAAATATGTATAAGAGGTGGGGCCCTACTTGCAGCGGTTTTATGTAGGTACCTACTAAAAAGGAAAAATAATTCGGATTTTTAACCTCAAGATTAAATTATGTAAATGGTTAAAATGTTAGTAACGGTAGGGGGTGGAAGGTATAAGGATGATTTTATATAATAATATGATTTACGTTAAGTAATTCTATAGTTGTAACAATTCAAAACTAAAGAATAACATAGTTAAACGTGAAACTCATGTACCTACACCCACTTTGTACTAATACTAAGATCTTGAAAAATAATTGCGGTCTTACCTACTTCGCCTTTCAAACGTTTTTCAAAAGTTGAGAGACATAAGCAAATGATCAGGAAAATTCTCTTCCACAAACCCGTCTCGACATTATGAAGCTAAAACTAAACATGGCAGAAAACTTAAACGTATAGCAGCTTGAGAGTGATTCACTTGAGAGGTGGCTAAGTAATGATCAACGATTTTTTTCATAAGTATAACTATTTTAATCTATGATCCTGAAACAACGGGGTATTCCAATCTAAGTTAAACTGCAAAGTTTTAAATCATGGTCAGTTCATACTAACTCATACTAATTCTGTGACTAAATAGTGACATTATGATGTCATTTAATTTTTTTTCGCGCATATTTTGCTGTCAAGTGTCTAAAAAGAATGAGAGAAAGAATGACTTCAGGTCACGTGGTACAATTTTGTACCACGTGACCTGAAGAAATTACACTGGGCAGTGAAATATAACTTGACAGCAAAAGATTGGAATACGGGGGCAGTGTAGTAAATTAAATAAATAAAATAAAATAAATAAATATTCATGGACTTTACACACAACAAAAAAAAACAAATGAAAAGTTTTATTATGTTTGCATCGCTTTATCGCTATATTGAGAACCACACCTCAGCACGAAGCGAAGGCGTTTGCCATCCGATATCGTGAATAATAAACCGATTGGAATAGCTTCCGACAAAATATTGCAACTTTAGCCTGCGCCTACGCAGGTCACGGGCTCGTTCTCTTACGCTCCATCATTGTAATGTTCATTATGTGATGATAAGTTCATTATGTGATGAATGAAAATAATGAAGTTCATTATTTTCATTTACATAATTTAAAGGTAAAGATTTAGACCATGCTCATTGACAAAAAACATTATAAAAAATGTTACTATGGTACTTAGAAATTTTAAAATTTCAGGTTACAAAGTAATTTCATTAGCGGAATTTCTGGAATAAGCCAATTGATTGATGATTTTAGGATTTAAGAATGTTCAGTGAAGTGAAAGATTTTTAATTACCTATGTAAAGTGGTGAAAAGTAAGTACCTATGTAAAAACTTCAGTGCGTATGATTCTTAGGTAATAATTATAGTTCTTTATTAGGATTTCATGCGAAATGTAGCTGGCAGACACTGGATGACAAGAGCCGAAGACCGAGCTCAATGGCGCGTCTTGGGAGAGGCCTACGTCTAGCAGTGGACGAGTATAGGTTGATGATGATGATGATTAGGATTTCATATAGTTGTGATTTTATTGTGTGAAAAAGGTGTACTGTATTAACTTTGATGTTGAAGTGCTTGGGAATAAGCTTGAAAACACATTCCTATTAAAATAAACAACAAACCATTTCTTATCGGCTACATGTTTTTCCTATTTAATTTAGACATAAAACTGGTTTAACAATAGTTTGTTTGATGTTTACGACAGCTTAGCGACAATGGAGTTTTATATCAATGTTAAATGTTTAGTTCAAATTATACAGAAACTAAAATGAAAGATTTTGTGTATATTAAATTAAATATTAATATTAAGTAGGCAAGGTAACTTTATTAGGTTTTTATAAAACACAATTTGTCTTATCATCTATATTTTGATGATTTTCAACACAAACACTAGAATTTATTTATTTATTTATAATTACTTACCAAGGGGTTGATGTTGATGTCATTAAACAATGACTTACCTGAAACACAATATAACTTTCATGAGCACTTTAATGACATTCGAATTAAAATCTTTTTTTTAGTAATACATAAACATATCGTTCAAAATTATAACCCTCTTTTTTCCTTCACTGTAGCTATGTAAAAAATAGAAAACATGACATATCAACAGGTAGTCATTTGAAGAGATGAATAGACAATTCTACGTTCTAAAGTTAAGGTTTTCTATCAATAAATTGAATTTGCAATTATCAATTCAATTTCAATTATTTAAATCAACCTCCACGTGGAATTTCAGCAGACTGTCCACTTCCACTCCTTCCTCCGCCACTTCATTTCGAGTGACGACGCGAGGGAAAAAAGAAGACACGAGTGGCGATGTGGAAAAAGAAGACACCCTATAAAGGGTGTCATAAGACTAGTTCAGAAAACATTTAGGGGGTTAAATTATCCATCAATATAATAAGCAACTTTTTATTATGGAACCATCAGTGTTAGTGCTAAAAAAAAATCAGCTATTCTATACATAATGCTATCCACACATTAGTTTTCCATACATTTTGTTTCATGCATTTTTTCCAAAGTAATGATGTACTTAGGTATATTTTGCGTACTAATACTGATGATACCACAAGAAGTTAAATTAAAAATTTAAAAAACCCCCGAATCTTGGACCGATTTTCATCAAATATAGCTAAGAACACTATCGACTAATTCATTTTTCAAACAAAATCGGTTCATCCGTTCGGGAGCTACGTTGCCTCAGACAGACACACACACTGTCACACACACACACACACACGGACACGTCAAACTTATAATACCCCGTCGCTTTTGCGTCGGGGGTTATCAAGGGAGCTCTTGAAAATAAATACGAAATAAACGATGTTTGATTTATGACAGTGTTTGTTTGGTTTACTCATCAGATTGTACCTACTTAGAAAGCGTTAAAGTACTAAGGTTTTTAAGAGTTAAATAATAATGAAGTGATTATTTTTAATCAATACAAATTAATCATCTAAAGGTCTCGTTATTTTTTAGGACCCCTCCGTTAAATTCCACATTCGCCAGAAATCAAAAACTAGCAAGTTTTACTTCACTTTCGAGAGGTCTGACGACAGCCAGAAAACTGACTTTTAGGAGTGCAGTAACCGTTTTACACCCTGTGCCGTACTCCTTTTGTTCGACAGACTCCGGAGTCCGGGAGAGACAATGTCGAGATACATCATTGGGGTTCTTTGCCGACTATATGAAACTCCTTTCATCAGCTCAGACATAGCAGACTGTAGGTAAAAAGTTCAATCTTGTGGTCTTTCAGCCCCCGTATGCCAATCTTTTGCTGTCAAGTTATATTTCACTGCCCAGTGTAATTTCTTCAGGTCACCTGGTACAATTTTGTACCACGTGATCAGTCTTTTTAGACACTTGACAGCAAAATATGCGCGAAAACACATCAAATGGCGTCATAATGCCACTATTTAGTCACAGAATAACTATGAGTTATGTAACGAGCCAGTGCGAGGTCTGCCTCGTCACTGTTCACAATTATTATCGAGGTGATAACTGATTTATAAATAATACTTGAACTCTATTTATTTGGATAAAAATAGGTATTTTTTGTGCATTGGATCGATAAGAAAAAGAACGTTCAATATTTCAAACAAATGTGACTGTTAAAAGGTCTTTGTTTCTAAGTGGCTAAGCCAGGCTCATAAATTAGATAACAAAAAAATAAAGCTTGTAAACGCAAATGTTTGTGGAATTCCCATGATGGAATTCAGGGAAAGTACCGAAATGTGTCGACAATACATTTTGGGCTAGTTATAAAAAAAGGATACGTTCCCTCGCCCCGCGAAAGAGGAGGGTTGCGCAGACGACGCGAGGCAAAAGGAAGCTTGGCATTGTATTCAGGATTGGGTTCCCAAACTCATAGGACGCGCTCGTTTCTTTTAATATTTTATTATTTTGGTAAATAATTAATTTCGCAATCTGACGTGTTGTTGAATTAGAGTAATGTTTATTTGAATCTATTGGGGTTTGTTGGGAGGATTTTGATTTTAAAATGATATTTGTTTGTGTAAAAGTGATTTAAAGAAGTAAATTCATTTGTGAGTAATTTTGCATATTTAAAATAGTTTAAAATTCATTTCTAAATAATCGTAAATTTTGAAAGTATTAATTTTGTTTTGATCAAACGTGTAATATTAATTTTATTAACTAAAATACCTAATAATAATTAAAAGTAAATGAATAAATAAATAAAAGTAGATTCTTTTGTAAAATAATATAATAGCTTCACGCGTCGTATTAGAAATCCAGAAATGGGCTGGTGGAGACTGGAAACCTAACGGTGACAACTAAAGTCTACCTTGCGTTGATAGGTCCAGGAACCTTGGATCGGGCTGGATGTTGATTCTTCCCTTCGTAGGGGTCAACACAGATCCTCAAGTTGGTTGATTCTGGAAGCAGGATCATCTAATTTGAACCTCTATTTATATATGTATCTATTCACACATTTATTGTCTTTGTCCGTCATGAAGCGCCAACCCAATCCCCTCGGTGCTGATTGACAAACACACGGTTATAGATTTAGGACAAAGTCGAGACTTACCAACTCGCATTCCCTTAAACAGAGTAGTTAGGGAAGTCCATCATTGCACTTCGATGGACTACACACACGATTAAATGTAAATAAGAAGCTTGCTTCTAGTTTTGATTAAATACACACATTTAGCTAGAATAGGAGGAAGTTAGGTACACATTGTTAAGTAGGGTGGGAACCTAGTTTAGGGAGGTAGAACATTTATTTATCACTTTGTTTTATTACTCTAACTAATGATGAGAAGGACTAAAATTATTTACATTATCCATTTTAATTTACAAAATACTCATTTTATTTTATTCTTCATTATGTTGAAGATGGTTTTTATACTAACATGAATTAAACATATAAATTGAATTAACATATTTTTATTACAGATAAAGTTAATTATAATATTTATTTCAGAACAAGATTATTATATCTTACTACGGTATATTTTACTGACAGTTTGATAACGACTGTTTGTGATATTTTGGAGTCAATTTAGAACTTGAAAGAATTATTTATCTTTTCTTTTTAAAGGACATGTTGGTTGTTCAATTGAACAAAGTTTTGAAGGAATAACTTTTGGTAAAGCCTACCTACTACTTCAAGAATAAACTTCGATCGTGTATATCAAACTTTGTGAGCGTGTGTCTCGGTATTTATCCGGAATCTATGGAAAGAGGAAGGTATTTACCTGCAGAGTTTTGATTACACCAAAAGTATCTAAAAAGATACAAACTATTTACCAAGTGGTACTCTTTGGTCTAACTAGCGACACAGTAGTTGTCAAGCTTTCTCGGACTTATAAAAGCGAGGGAGGCTTAATCGCGATTAGTTATTATGACCAAATCTTCATTTTTATTTATTTTGGGAAAGTTCCCGAGGCTTTTACATTGGTTATCCAGAGAGACTGGACTCAATTGAAATAGTAATAAATAGATTTGTTGTTTGTTGAAATAGATCGTTTCTGCAGTATTGCAGAGAACCTCTCGGGGCTGTCTAGATTTTGATAAATGATATTATTAATAATGTTATTTATTCAAGATGGAGATAGTTCCAATGTAAAACATCCATAGTTACACAGATGTTTGAATATAGATTTGATGAACAATAATTTTAAGTTACTTGTTCATTTTGTCTTATTCCAACATCGAATACTCGTAAGTCGTGTACTATGAAGAAGAGGTTTTGTTGCATGTATTTCATTTACGTAACCTTATGTTACGTATATGTTAGTATATGTAGCAATATGGTGTCGGAAACCATTGGCTGGCACGGGTGTGGGGTGCCTAAAGGAGCCCTAACATAGCAATGTTAGCTATCATAGTACATTATGTTCAATATATCAAATTAATAATATTATAATTCAATTATGATTAACTTAATATTTTATTACTATTTTAATACTAAACTTTAAAGGTCAGTGCCTTATTTGAGCGGAATTTCAGAGTAAAAAGTAGGATTATTTTTAGAGAGTAGATTCATTTAACATTTTAAATATGATTTTAATATACTTAATTTTAATTAAATTAATAATAGAAATCTCAACATAATTCCTTAAGTTCTTGAGTTACTAACGTGTCACAATATAGGATCCTAAGACGAACCACTAGACGATTACATGGCCAATTCTACATCTATTAGGTATATTTTATTAGGTAGGACATAGCTTTGTTTAGGTAGACCTATCTTCAGATTAGTTAGGTAGTTTAAATAGGTAGGAGTCTTTATTTTATAGGGGGGGTCGTTACAATTAGGTGCCGCGTGACCAGGATATGAATTTGGATGAATTAATATGTGAATTTAGATTAATTTGTGTTTGCTTATTATTTAAATTAATTACTTAGGCTTTATTTTATTACAATTATTATAGGTAGGTAGGTAAGTGCGATTAAATTCGCACAATTTGTTGCCGTAAAATAGGATGGGTCTTATGTTGAGATTTCTAAAACAGTTATTTTTTTTTAGACTTTATTCGGTTTTGTAAACAAAAAACTTGAGAGGTGTCAAGGGACACCCGGATGGAACGAAGTTCTATAAGAGAGAGAGAGACAGACAGAGAAACATGCGACGCCGCACAGTTAGCAAAAAGTGTCGTGACAACCTTTCGTAAGATTTTTTTTTTCCGTCTAGCCCCATTCACAACGCGCGATAAGGAACTTCGTTCCAAAGAATTAGAAGATAATAATAAATAATTGGATTGATAATTAACGGGTTGTAGGAAAATAATTTTATATATTGTAAATTGTATTAATCACTGGCAGTTGCCCGCGACTTCGTGTGCGTCTGCAGTTTCCGTGTGCATTGTATTGTCTGTGCGTGTGCCGGGCGGATGACTGCTTTGAGGGGTTTGACATTGCATCTCATTGCACCGAACTTGTACTGGAAGGTCAATCTTTTTGTCCTGTGGATCCTGTTAATTGTTCGGGATGGGAGGTGGTCTGTGTGTCGGTCCGGGTTGCGAGCTGTATGTGTGCCGGGTTTCATCCGGGTTGGTTCGTTGGTTTGGGCGTGATTGTGGCACGGGTATCCAAGCGTTCGAACATCTGGACATCTGAGCTTTCGCATTTGTAGTGTTAGTAGGATAAGATTTATTATAGGTTTATCAGTTTTATAAACTGAGGGTCGAAAGTCTGTTTAAATATTTAAAGGTTAAATAGTTAAAGGATCAGAGGGTTGTTAATTACTATTATATTCTAGTAGGTATTATTTATTGTAAGTTGGAATTAACATTTAAAGGGCGGAATATTTGTATGAGTATAATGGTTATTAGCATAAATACCAGTGATCTTAAGTTAATACTTCAAAATAGTTGAATTAATAGAGCGGACATCTGCGTTTGCTATACACAAGTGTTTGTTCTCAGTGGGGATCGAGCCCGCGACCCACGGCGTGGAAGGTAGAGCTGATATCGACTGAGCTGTGACGCCTGTCGAAGGATGAGTAGATATTTACAGTTTATTGAAATTTAATAGTTACAGCCCCGTATGCCAATCTTTTGCTGTCGGGTTGTGTTTCGCTGCCCGGTGTGGTTTCTTCGGGTCACGTGGTGCGGTTTTGTGCCGCGTGATCATTCTTTTAGACACTTGACAGCAGCAGGACAGAATAAATTGTATGAAAATAGGGTCGTTATGGTATTATTAGGAGTTATTGATTTTTTTTATTTATTGGAGTCTTTAATTTAATAATTGAAGAGCAAAATGTTTGTACGAACAGAGGTTATAGTAGATATATATCAAGGTTAAAATTTAATATTGGAAGGGCGGAATAATTATATGAATCAAAATATATTTTTTAGCTGTATTGTAAATGGAGGGTCGTCATTAAATAAAAATACTCGTAGTCTAAAATCTTATAGGTAGGTAATGCCGACTGAAGGAGATATCATCTACTTGTGACAATTTTGTAGACTTATACAAAACAACAACTAGGTTGAACTGTAGGTATTTCATTTGGAAATTTAATTACAGAAATAGTGTTTTAAATCAGTTTGTAGATAGGAGACATAATTGAGAAAATTTCTATGTTAGATAAAAGTAAACTATTTTTAACTAAGTAAACTAAATAAAAAAAAAAATTTACCTTAATGTATACAAAATGAAAATATTTATCGAATATAACTGATCTAAAGAATATAATTAATTAAATTAGTGAAATGAATTGCTGAAATCTATGTACTTACATTTGAATAACTTGCATTTTTACGAATTTATACCACGTATGGTAATAATATATAATATATCAATCATTAGTTTGGATTCAACATTATTTATTTATTTCAGTAGGTATTTGGTTAATTTCAAGTGTGAACAATAATTACTTTATATGTTCTTTGGATTGGCAGATATTCAATAATTATATGTAAAATTTATGAATTCTTAAACAGTTTACTAACACTTGAGAAAATCACGACTGATAAACACATGGTCGTATAAGTGTCATCTAAAATGCATTTCTAAAAACAAAATTAGTTAAGTGTTCTCGGGTATTGATGGCACAGTTAATGATTTTAGCTTGTTTATCAAGGGAAGGATCATGGGACGGAGGCCACTTGTTATATTTTAAAATATTTCTTTTGGATTGATGAAAGTAGATGAGATATTAATTTTTCAATGAGTTTATACTTTGTTTTATCGTGTGTCTATAATTACTTTAAGTTAAGAATAAACATAGACATATTCTGATTCTAAAATAAAAGAACATCAAAAACAATTTGAATATTAATTTCAGTAAATAGTGATTGGGTACAAGTGAATTGAAATATACTTACAGTTTTAATGACGTTTAATAAGTATTGTGTATTTTTTTACAGTTATTATTATTTTATACAACGGAGCAAATAAAACTGTCAAAGAGAATGATTTCATCTTTAATAGTTTTAATAGTTAGTGAGGTGCGCAGTTTGAGTAAAAAGAATCTATTTAGCATGATAGTCTAATAAGATTTTCACTTACGTTCGCATTTATTACAGATATTGGAGTTATGGAGAAGTTGATATTGTTTACAAGTTTTTAAACTTGTGAACTTTATTAACTCTAATATTTTGTATATTTTAATGTTTGAGCATTTGGCGTAAATAATTATTTCATTATTTGCATTTGGCGTAATACGGTTTACTGCATTTGGCATAATCAAAGAGTTCTGCTATTGTTGCATTGCGTTCTTGCATTTAGCGTAAAAATTAATATTAGTTTTTTTTCTTGCGGTTGCGTAATTAATATGTTTAGTTATAGGTACATTTAATTTAATACCTTTAATGGTTTTGCATGATTACTTGATAAGTAGCTGTTATGTTTAAAATATTTAGAATAATGAATAGCATTTAATTAAAACAAAGTTATTTCCTCTTATTTCAAAATATTTTAATAATATTTTTTTTTCCGAATGAAATAATTAAATAAAATTTAAAAAAGGTATAAATAATTTTATAGTCTCAATTCAAAATGGTTTGTTGATTTTGCGGGTATAATGAAAGACTACGAAAGTTGGAGTTTATGGAAGAGACGTATGGAATTTAATTAAAGTACGACATTGACTGGAAAATAGAGATCGAATGAAATATTGCTGTTAGAACTTAATGGTTTGAGGGGCCTAAGATTTCAACAGAATCTGAGAATGAGTCAATTTTGTTTGTTGTTATTAATCAAATAAACACTACACTACACAATCAACTTGTATGATGGAGATTTTTGGTGTTAGGTTAAGTCTAAGGACATTCATTGGCTTAGGCCAATTTCATACAAGTTCACACTATACCTATTAGGCCATGACTAAGCACACTACACATTCTCCGACTTGTAAACATGTTGTTATTTTGAGGTCGATTTTTGACTGAATGTCGCTGTCATGGGGAAACATTTAGACTCGGACGACTGGAAGGGATTTAATCTAAATTGTAAAGGGTGGTGTTTTCATTCCCAGTACCAACATTGCGGTAGTCAATACTCGGTCTGAAGGAATGCATAACACTATATTACTAGGATACATTTGCCTCACAACCAAATGCTCTTACACAGTTAGATTGTCCTTGCGAAAGAGTGTAAAATCCCGTGGGGGCTTTCATTTATAGCAAAGAATTGGAATCCGAATAGTAACAGTTTTGCACTTCGGTTTAAATACACAACACACTTTTTATATATTTATGTATTACACTGCATATTGGAAAATATGCTTATTACACAATTAAAGTAAATATTTGAAAATAAGAATAAACAAAATTTTATACCTTTATTTTTACACGAGGGAATTACTTTGTAAGAGTTATTATTTTAGTTTCTATAATAATTGTGAACATTCATTTTATTTGGAAATATTTACTACGGTTTCAAAATTATTATCAACCTGCGTAAATATTGAGGGTCGACTGTAACGAGCCAGTGCGAGGTCTGCCTCGTCACTGTTCACAATTATTATCGAGGTGATAACTGATTTATAAATAATACTTGAACTCTATTTATTTGGATAAAAATAGGTATTTTTTGTGCATTGGATCGATAAGAAAAAGAACGTTCAATATTTCAAACAAATGTGACTGTTAAAAGGTCTTTGTTTCTAAGTGGCTAAGCCAGGCTCATAAATTAGATAACAAAAAAATAAAGCTTGTAAACGCAAATGTTTGTGGAATTCCCATGATGGAATTCAGGGAAAGTACCGAAATGTGTCGACAATACATTTTGGGCTAGTTATAAAAAAAGGATACGTTCCCTCGCCCCGCGAAAGAGGAGGGTTGCGCAGACGACGCGAGGCAAAAGGAAGCTTGGCATTGTATTCAGGATTGGGTTCCCAAACTCATAGGACGCGCTCGTTTCTTTTAATATTTTATTATTTTGGTAAATAATTAATTTCGCAATCTGACGTGTTGTTGAATTAGAGTAATGTTTATTTGAATCTATTGGGGTTTGTTGGGAGGATTTTGATTTTAAAATGATATTTGTTTGTGTAAAAGTGATTTAAAGAAGTAAATTCATTTGTGAGTAATTTTGCATATTTAAAATAGTTTAAAATTCATTTCTAAATAATCGTAAATTTTGAAAGTATTAATTTTGTTTTGATCAAACGTGTAATATTAATTTTATTAACTAAAATACCTAATAATAATTAAAAGTAAATGAATAAATAAATAAAAGTAGATTCTTTTGTAAAATAATATAATAGCTTCACGCGTCGTATTAGAAATCCAGAAATGGGCTGGTGGAGACTGGAAACCTAACGGTGACAACTAAAGTCTACCTTGCGTTGATAGGTCCAGGAACCTTGGATCGGGCTGGATGTTGATTCTTCCCTTCGTAGGGGTCAACACAGATCCTCAAGTTGGTTGATTCTGGAAGCAGGATCATCTAATTTGAACCTCTATTTATATATGTATCTATTCACACATTTATTGTCTTTGTCCGTCATGAAGCGCCAACCCAATCCCCTCGGTGCTGATTGACAAACACACGGTTATAGATTTAGGACAAAGTCGAGACTTACCAACTCGCATTCCCTTAAACAGAGTAGTTAGGGAAGTCCATCATTGCACTTCGATGGACTACACACACGATTAAATGTAAATAAGAAGCTTGCTTCTAGTTTTGATTAAATACACACATTTAGCTAGAATAGGAGGAAGTTAGGTACACATTGTTAAGTAGGGTGGGAACCTAGTTTAGGGAGGTAGAACATTTATTTATCACTTTGTTTTATTACTCTAACTAATGATGAGAAGGACTAAAATTATTTACATTATCCATTTTAATTTACAAAATACTCATTTTATTTTATTCTTCATTATGTTGAAGATGGTTTTTATACTAACATGAATTAAACATATAAATTGAATTAACATATTTTTATTACAGATAAAGTTAATTATAATATTTATTTCAGAACAAGATTATTATATCTTACTACGGTATATTTTACTGACAGTTTGATAACGACTGTTTGTGATATTTTGGAGTCAATTTAGAACTTGAAAGAATTATTTATCTTTTCTTTTTAAAGGACATGTTGGTTGTTCAATTGAACAAAGTTTTGAAGGAATAACTTTTGGTAAAGCCTACCTACTACTTCAAGAATAAACTTCGATCGTGTATATCAAACTTTGTGAGCGTGTGTCTCGGTATTTATCCGGAATCTATGGAAAGAGGAAGGTATTTACCTGCAGAGTTTTGATTACACCAAAAGTATCTAAAAAGATACAAACTATTTACCAAGTGGTACTCTTTGGTCTAACTAGCGACACAGTAGTTGTCAAGCTTTCTCGGACTTATAAAAGCGAGGGAGGCTTAATCGCGATTAGTTATTATGACCAAATCTTCATTTTTATTTATTTTGGGAAAGTTCCCGAGGCTTTTACATTGGTTATCCAGAGAGACTGGACTCAATTGAAATAGTAATAAATAGATTTGTTGTTTGTTGAAATAGATCGTTTCTGCAGTATTGCAGAGAACCTCTCGGGGCTGTCTAGATTTTGATAAATGATATTATTAATAATGTTATTTATTCAAGATGGAGATAGTTCCAATGTAAAACATCCATAGTTACACAGATGTTTGAATATAGATTTGATGAACAATAATTTTAAGTTACTTGTTCATTTTGTCTTATTCCAACATCGAATACTCGTAAGTCGTGTACTATGAAGAAGAGGTTTTGTTGCATGTATTTCATTTACGTAACCTTATGTTACGTATATGTTAGTATATGTAGCAATATGGTGTCGGAAACCATTGGCTGGCACGGGTGTGGGGTGCCTAAAGGAGCCCTAACATAGCAATGTTAGCTATCATAGTACATTATGTTCAATATATCAAATTAATAATATTATAATTCAATTATGATTAACTTAATATTTTATTACTATTTTAATACTAAACTTTAAAGGTCAGTGCCTTATTTGAGCGGAATTTCAGAGTAAAAAGTAGGATTATTTTTAGAGAGTAGATTCATTTAACATTTTAAATATGATTTTAATATACTTAATTTTAATTAAATTAATAATAGAAATCTCAACATAATTCCTTAAGTTCTTGAGTTACTAACGTGTCACAATATAGGATCCTAAGACGAACCACTAGACGATTACATGGCCAATTCTACATCTATTAGGTATATTTTATTAGGTAGGACATAGCTTTGTTTAGGTAGACCTATCTTCAGATTAGTTAGGTAGTTTAAATAGGTAGGAGTCTTTATTTTATAGGGGGGGTCGTTACAGTTAGTATGAACTGACCATGATTTAAAACTTTGCAGTTCAACTTTGATTGGCATACCAATGCTGAAGAAACCGGTAATCGAAATAGGCTTCATCTATCTTACTTTTTTTAATTTTTGGGTTAAAAACTCTATTGGTACCTAATCAAAATGCGTCAACTGTATAATGACTTTAGAGAGTACCTAATACTCGTACCCAGGACCTTGGAGCGATCTCATGGAGCTTCCTCCGGAAGCATTGGACTGCCTTAGGGACCTGAACATTGACTTATAGTTTTAACTAGTACTTACCCGCGACTTCGTACGCGTCTACAGTTTCCGTGTACATCATATTATCTGTGCGTGTACCGAGCGGATACTTCTTTGAGAAACTTGACATTACACCTCATTACACCGAACTCGTACTGGAATGTCAAACGCTAGTCGTTAGACCAAAGAGGTAGTACTACGCCCTGTCAAACTGACGTGAAATGACATGACAATGAAATGCTCTTGCCAATTGGCGCTGCTAATCCATTTCGTTAATTTTATTCTGTAGATCATGTTAATTATTCGGGATAAAAAGTAGCCTATATGTCAATCCAGGTTACGAACTATGTATATGCCAAGATTCATTCAAGTTGGTTCAGTAGTTTAGACGTGATTGAAACACAAACATCCAAACATCTAAACATCCAAACATCTAAACATCCAAACATCTAAACTTTCGCATTTATAATATTAGTAGGATTAGTTTTAGTTACCTACTACCTTTTTTAGTTTTTAATTTAGATTGTTTGTACTTAGGATAAGAAATTTATTTTTATTAAGTTTTTAATAAGATCTGTTACGCCTAATGTCATACGATTAAATAAATGAGAGAGTAATAGCTGATTAGCACACTTTCATTGCTTTATAAGTTGGTTTTGATTGCACAGGAGTTAAAATGTACGTAACTGGTCATTGAAATCTTTTCTGCTATTTTTACAATGCCATTGACAATTTAGACTGTCATTTGAGGTAATTTTTTTTCGGTTTTTATGCACTTGGAACTAGTTTCGACTAAATATGTCTATCTATGAGATTAAAGAGGCTGTTTTAATTAATAAAAGAAATAATAATTATTTATTTTACAACATAACAAACGCTTCTATTGTCAGCTCGACGGGTCCGCATTATAGATTAGTTTGAAGTACAGAGAAGCACCTACTCGCATTTATAATCGAATGTCCGGCACACTCTGTTTAATTATGCTACTCTTTGAGCGGCTCCGTAATCAGACTAAGAGAAAAATACGACGCGACTTTAGGAGCATTATTAAAAAGTCGAGAAAGTCGCAATGCAAAACAGTGCCACCGCTTAGAAGAAAGATGGTGATATTTTTAAGCAAACTTTTAAAATAAAACCAAGAAAATCCTACAATTTTATTGTTTGTCGCAATGGTCGTTTTATTTTGACAAAATGACTATTTTTTGCACATTTTGCCTCTTACAGAAACTAATCATTTCTCTGTTAGAAACAATCAGCGCCATCTAGCGAAGCGGGCAGTAAAATATAAAAAAAAAAGTTCTGATTATTTTGAATCGAAAATGTAAATTCTCATAAAGAGTAATTTAAAGATAATAGACACGATTTATAAATTATTTCCAACCAAAGTCGCGCGACTTTTGTCTCGCGACAAAAACCTCCCTACAAGAAACGGCGTCCTTGCGTTTTTTTCTCTTGAATTGTTAATGTGTCGTGGGGGTGCGTCCACCCCCACCCTGTCTAATGAATGGACTTCAACGAATGAAGAGTGACTAAGTATCGAACTGGATTTAATTTACGGGGATGAAATAAAAAACGTAAAAGGGTTGTGTTTTCTAGAGCCTTTTTCTACTTTGTTGAGAGAGAGAAATAAAGAAATAAAGCTTCTGTCTCTAAAGAGTCTCTATTCTCCAGTCGTTTAACGTAGTGCGGGTTTGATTCCTGCAGCACGATAGGCGAGAGAAAAAATAAACACGACTTCACACAGGGAATTACGACTGCAGTATTAATTTTGAATATTAAACAGTTGAGCTATTCGCTGAATTAAAAATTGTAACTTAAAAGTTTTTAATATGAAAAACTCCTTATACCTAGGTACACAAGAAGTCAGAACAAAACCACAGTTTAGACATAGTACATAAAACTCAGAGTCGCCACTCAGGTTTGCGCGGGTCGCTGTACCAGTAATGTGACATCTCATTCTGCTAGTTTACGGCCTATCACTGTTGGGGCTCCATTGTTCAATGCTAATAAGCATGCTTGATTATAAGATGTAAGAAGTGTAGTTACTGGGTAGTAAGTCACTACTGTGCTGGGTACAGTCGGCAAGTGAATATCTCTATTTTCAGAAGTGTTTTTGAAAATCAAATTCGCCAATGGTATAGAGTACCTACACTATCCAGGCTTGTACAGTACACACAACGGATCATTATCCCTCTGAAATTAGGTGCAACAAGGATTGCGCATTTGTTGTGCGGAAAATTCGCTTACCTTCAATACGGCCCAAAAATAGGTTCTGCGTAGATAGTTCAGAGAGACAAAAAATCGAGGCATTGGAATTTTTACTTGAGCGCTTTGTTTTTTTTTTTGGAGGCCAATCTTGCGGTGAAAGAGGTCATATGCTCAAACCTCCTTTACAAATCCGTCATACGTAACAGATTTGACATTGACAGCTGTCAATTGTGGCACTTGACCGTTCACTCCACTTCGCAACGACGACGGTTCAAAGACCCACCACTCGAGCGCGCACGATGTTATCGGCCAATAGTAATTGTTTTCAAGATAGTAGAACTCCATGGTACAGGTATTGTTGTCGAGCCGTTCACTTAAGGGCGGGTTTTGGTGAAACTGGCGACTAATTTGACCTTCTGTACAATTTGTAGCAAAGTCCCTTTGAAAAGTCACTCCTGAGGAGTGACTTATTGCAAGTATTGCAACCAATGTTTTTACGTTTGTCATGACGGCTGCCGTTTTAGTAGAGCTTAGCCTTATGACGGAGTGATATTTAGCATTATGTCTAAAGTGTGTACTGACTAGGTAGTCATAAGATCACCTGTTTTAATGGAAGATGAAAGATTCTTGCTAATATAACTGTTCTGTATTTTAAGGTGCATAATTCCTGAAATTTTATTGAATAAATACAAAGATTGACGGATTGGTTTGATACCGCCAAGGACCGGGATAAGTGGAAAGGTTAGAGAGAGGCCTTTGCCCAGCAGTGGGATGAGATAGGCATGATAAAAAAAATGTACAGATGGATTTGTCTCTGATACCATTGACTTAGGTAAAGATTACTAAAAAAGACTTCAAGGACAATAAGAGAACTGGTAATCTGTTAGGTATTGTATTGATTTATTTCTAAGTATCCCTAGTCAGAACACTCAATTATTTATTCAATATCTTGAGACAACAGACCGCGATTTATTTCAATCGATATTGATAGTATTATTAATTGCTTGTTAATAATTAATCGATTTGTATGAAGTCGTGAGAACAAAAGGTTGTTTATGAACATACTGCTAGCACTAATTATTTGCAATAACGAGTCACATCGAGCACCTAAAACATACAATATTTGTTAACAAGAGCCAAAAGAAAAACATTTTATGTCTCAGAGTAATGGGCGCAGTGCAATGCATCACAGGGCACGTCTTCAGTGGACGTGTTCAGCAAGGCAATGTATCGTTATAGGCAGACTTGTTCCATAATTTAGTTTTATATAAAAATGCGACTCTTCCAAAACTGAGACGATTTTGTTTGAGTTTTACAATTTGCATTCTAAAATGCAAAGAAATTAAAAGACGTGTGGCATTGCACTTATGCATCTATCACTCTTCAACTTCCTAAAGATGATTACTTTCGTAGTTTTCTAGTTTAACAAAAATTGAAGCAAAATCCTTGAAAATTAATAAAAAAATAGTCAATAAGTAAGTACAAAACAAAAAAAGGAATACAAAATGACTACCCTAATTAAACCATATTCTAAAAGCTCTCTGGTTCATCAAAGCCAGGTGGGGGGGCGGGGGGTGGGGGCGGATATCCTATTACCCCTCAATGCAACGAGGTTACCTCATTACCTCTCTTCGCCGGTAGATGGCACTGGGAGACGGTTATTAGTTTTGATAAATTATATTAGTTCTTAGTGGCTTGTAAGCTTGCATCATTTTAATACGATTTGACTGTATTTTGTGGTTGAATAAAGATTTAGTTACCCAAATCACAGCCAGACCACTTATCGCGTCCTAAAAGTCAATTATGTATGCAAAACCAAAAACTACTTTATGGGCTCTTTGATTTATTTTTACCACAGATTATTTTATCAAATTCTCTCAATAAAAAAATAGATAACTTGCCAATAATTAAGTCAATTTTCTAAGCCTCAGAAAAACCATAATTACGACCGACGTGTTAAGACAAAGCCATAAAGCTGGTGGTTTATGGAATGGCCTATAGATAGATGGAGCTAATTATCTCTCGTCACAGTACCGATGACCGCCCACGAACTGTCTTACTAACTATCATAATAAGCTAGCATCTCGAAGTACATAATATGTACTACGAGATATAGTTACAGTGTAAGTACAGTATAAGTGATAGGTATATTATACCTATTAATTACTTATACTGTGGATCGACAAGTAGTTGTGTAAGGTAATAGAAACTATTTTTTTTATTATCGAACGTAGAAAACGTATGCGTGGACTTGTCGCTGGTTTTTTTTTTTTATTTTTAACTAAATCGTTTTTTATAATAAAAAAGTTGATAAAATAAAAAAAATATACTGTTAAGTATTTTGGATGAATAGCTTGATGCTTTATTTAAAAAAAATTACATGAAGATTGTAAATAAATCTGATGATTAATAATATCAATAAAGGACGAGAAATCTTATTGCGAAATAAAACTGTAAGTAACTGCATCTCATAAAAATTAGCATATTTTACTGACTGAGCGCATTTGTTAGTGTCGCATTCAGTTATGAGATTTATATCTTTGACACACATCTCGTCAATGAAAACGAGCTGTAAATCTTAACAAATTGTTTTACTTATATAAATGAATTTGTCAATTTTAATAGGTACTTAGTTTAGGTAGGTAAGGTACCCAACTCACCCACTCACTTTAATTTATTTTTTGTCAAATTAGCTAACCACATATCTAATGTAGGTAGCTACTTGCGGAAAATACATACATACATAACATATACATTAGTAACAACAGATACAGAACAAACATCTATGTTTTACAAAATATTTTGTTCATGCAGTGGCGATCGAACCCACGACCCACAGTGCGGAAAGCAGAGCTATACCGAATGAGCTGTGACATCCACAAGAAGACTAGATAAAGTCATCGTTCGGAAGACATCGTCATTCAGACAGCTGAATGATGATGATAAACACCAGCCTTCCAAAGTGCACGACCTTATAAAACCTTCAACTGTCTCCCATACATGCGGTCGACATCGACGCATGCCATGAGCTGGCGTGCCTTTGTCGTGGACTTCCCATTTTATTAGTACCATCAAGCTGCTGGCGTTCTCCATGAGTTATCTGACGCGAGGATATAAGGGTGCTGCCTGACTGCACGATGGAAGCGAGAAAACACAACACGCTATAAAAAAAATAGGTAATATATCTTGTATACCTATAGCTAAGATATCTAGGTCGTGAAATATTCAAAAGGATGACAGAACATTTTGTAAACAAGTAGGTACGCTAACTTCCAACTTAGGAAAACCTGTTGTATTTAATGATATTTTTTTTAAATGAAATTTATTAGATACAGGTAATCCTCAGGGGGTAAAAAAGCTAAGAACATAAGTAGATCTTATTTAACAAAAAAAACTTACTGCAGTAGGGTATATTATTATGAGGTACACGCCACAGCCATTTTAGCAGCATGTTGCACATCACTGACATACTAAAAAGACTTGCTCTTAATGTAAAACATCCTTATAAACCTTTACCTTATGTCATCTTGAGCTTCTTACAATACAACGACTTGATGGATGACTCGACTTGACTAAACTTATCTCAAATAATCCACTTGACACCAGTGTCAAGTGGATTATTATTATCGAAATTGTCTGTCGAAATGACGGACAGAGGCCATATATAAGAGAAGAAGAAGATGACATAAAGGAAAGTTTTTGCAGAAGTTAAAATCATTTTAATATTTCTGCGGATGAACACATCACAAAAACTTTCTTTTTCTTCTTTAGAGACATGGTTAATAAGTATTGTCCAAATATGTTTTAAGTTCAAGATTTGCTTTTGTCTGCTCTCTCAGAAATAGAATGCTCAACTTCTAAGTAAGTCTTTATAAAAATCATGAGCTTATTCAAGTCTTCAAAACGCGTTCACTGAGACCACACCGCACCCGTCACTGTGGGTGTGTACTATATTAGCTTTCTTTACGCATTCTGAATGGTTTTGATTCCACAATAACGTCTAACGTCCATTCATGACGTACTTTATTGCAAGTTCGTGAATGGCGTATTGTGCTTTACTACAACGAAGATTTCTACAGAGGTTAACTAGTGCAAAGGATATGCTTATATTTGCACTTCATTGTCAACGACCAATAGTCTAGGCGTAAATAACCCGCCTTCCAATCCCCAGGTCGTGAGTTCAAATCCTGTCAGGCACAGATGAATTTTTCTATTATAAATGTGTAGTGTATAATGTAATCCTACCTACGGTAATAACTTCGACGGAAAACATCATCAAGAAATTCGCAAGAAAATTAATTAAAGTTTTCATTTCGAAGGAATTTGAAGGCCACCATTAGAGCTTTGTTCTCCAAAACTGATTTCGTAATCTGTGTTTTACATTTGACTAAATGTTAAACATAAAAGTTATGCGATGTTTAGACAATGCATGCAAAATGAATGAATGCTCTTTGATATACATAACATTCGATAACTCTTCCAAAACGATGCGGTTACCTTATTTACGTAAGTAGGTACTTTTATTCTGCACTAACTTCATTCAGCGCTTGTTTATGAAGAAAAACTGTCGCAAAACCTGCGCGGGCGCAGCCGTGGGCGTTCCCGCATAAATATCCCACCTCCCTTTCGTTCTTAGGACGTTGCACACAAGTGCGAGTGAGGTAAAAGTTGTAACAATGTAAATGATGAGGGTTTATTTATGGGAGTCGGGGTACATTAGTGGCTTGAGGAGTAGAAAGGATAGTTGATGGTGTCGTTATGGCTGCTGCTCAGGACACAAGGTGGATGGCTAGTAAATTTTGAGGACCCGCTCCTTGGATACACTTTGTGAATAATGGCTTTGCATGCTAAGTATCAGGCTAAAGATTATAGTAGGTACTCATCTAGCACCAATACAACACTATTAAATAAATCCTGGTTGATTTTGTTTAAAGGACCATTTTGCAAATAACGTAAAAATTAATAATTGGTCAAGCGTGAGTATGACCAGAATCAGATTAACAATTAGTGTGATCTAAAAATTCTAATAGTAGTCACACACACAGATCTTTATCCCTCTAAAATATCTGCGCAGATTTTTGGGTCGAATTGGAGGAAAGCGAATTTTTCCGCACAACAGTAGGAGTACATGCGCAATCGTTTGTTGCACCTAACTTCAGAGGGATAAAGATCCGTTGTGCGTACTGTAGGTAGGTAGCCAAACAATACATTTTCATTTCAGATGCATAAAAGCACTGAATTTTGTAAAACCTCTGGTTCTGCCTGAACCTATACAAAGATAAAACTATGAAACTCTTTGTCGGATAAGCCATGGGATTTTATATCGAGTTGGCTTTCCTATGGTACTGCGAGCTATAATAACTCTTACAGCACCACCTTCAGAACGGTCTGCAGCAAGGAAGGGAACACAATGAGTTACAGATAGCGTATTGCATTCTGCGTTCGGTTCATAATTCGCGGTTGAATGCGGCTAAATGCTATTTATTTGCGAGCTGCTGAGTTAAGCTGACCCTATTTGGACGCATGCAATCACTTGCTTGTCTGCTGGGTAAATAGTAACCGATTTTGTCACGAGATTCATCACAACTTCACTGTTTTATTTTCAAATAGTTTGACGTTTCCGTGTGTGTGGAACATGAAGTTTGGCAACTGCGGGTCTCTACATATAAGATTTTTTGTTCTAAATGTTTCGATTTTTAGGAAACAATGGAACACTAAAAATTGAATTCAAAGCGTTTGTATTTACAAGACACTCAAAGTTTTCATTGGTATATTAGGATGATAAACGTAGATTGCAAGTGTGCATTTGTGGTCGAAGCTTTTGGCCACTTTCTAGCTGGACGAACTGGGATGAATAAATTAAGTGACAAAAGATCTAGGTTTGACAATCTAGACTAGATTATGAGGTAGCTTTCATAAATGGTATGCACTAATGATACACAATAATCTCACTACTCGATAAAATAGCTTAGAAAATAATAATAATAGTGACTAAATTACTTGGATTTCTGAAAAAAATTCTTACAGCAGGGGTATGCCAATCAAAGTTGAACTGCAAATTTGAACTGCAAAGTTTTAAATCATGGTCAGTTCATAGTTACTCATAGTTATTCTGTGACTAAATAGTGACATTATGACGTCATTTGATGTGTTTTCGCGCATATTTTGCTGTCAAGTGTCTAAAAAGAATGATCACGTGGTACAAAATTGTACCACGTGACCTGAAGAAATTACACTGGGCAGTGAAATATAACTTGACAGCAAAAGATTGAAATACGGGGGCAGTTCCCACTACTATATAATGCTATATAGTGTTGATATTTGGAGAAAAAGAATGAGATCCTCACGAAAAGGATTTTTTATTGGAGATTTCTGTAATAAATCGTATAAAATAACTAGCCATAGGTACTTATTTTAAATAACTGTTAAGTATATGGAATTCCACTTCCCGCACCAAGATTTTCTGCACTAATGATTTCAGCAACACTGGATGAAATTTGATCTAGGTTCTGCCCCCGTATGCCAATCTTTTGCTGTCAAGTTATATTTCACTGCCCAGTGTAATTTCTTCAAGTCACGTGGTACAATCTTGTACCACGTGATCATTCTTTTTAGACACTTGACAGCAAAATATGCGCGAAAACACATCAAATGACGTCATAATGTCACTATTTAGTCACCGAATAACTATGAGTTAGTATGAACTGACCATGATTTAAAACTTTGCAGTTCAACTTTGCAGTTCAACTTTGATTGGCATACCCCTGCTGATCTGAAAAAGCGTACAATAGTCACCTATTTTTATTCTGGTACCGTACCATGAGAACAAGACCTTGTATTTTTATATAACTTTCAACAATGACGCGGGAAACCTCTCACCGTGTCCACGCTGCTGGTACCAATCAGTCTCCGCTCAGCGCTGTCTTGTGTGATCACCTCCAGGCGAGGCTAATAAGACGAAGGGGGTGAGGAAGGAGGGGTAACCTGTGGATGGCTACTTGTTGCTGAGCTTTCAGTTTGGACAGTGTCATTGCAGTTGAGACACAAAGGCAGTTCGATTTTGGATAGGGACAAATCGCATAGACTCCGCACGCAATTCCGCGAGATTTAGACAGATAAACCTTTATTCGTCCCCTACAGGTAAGTATATAATAAGAATTATGTAAGGTAACTAGGTGTACAACAAAAACTAGACAGCCTATGGGCCAATCGAGTAGATTTCAAACTATTTTGTAGGTAGGTATGCCTAAATATGGCACCTACTTTAGGAACTTTTTCAAACGATGGCAATGACAGAGAATTCGACTGCAATTATTCACCAGATTTGTCTCTAAGCTTTTAACACTGTAAAAAACAAACAAAAATTGCAGTTTTTTTCTGCATCAGTTGTCTATACAATATTATAGATACTGTACCCATAAACCTGAACGCAAAATAATTTTACAAATGAACCATTAACCCGTCAATTGAAAAAACCGGTATTTCGCAATACCCTTTTTATTGCATACCGAAATAAGATCCTTTAATTTAGGTATGGTTATAATTTTCATAGCGCAGCTGCAAAGCGCAATAACTGGTGTAATGAAATCCACGGTAGATGATTATCGACAATTTCGACGGGTAATTTATGGCGGGAACGCTCTAAGAAGCTCGATGCGTGTGCGCCGATAAAACTTGCTATTATCTTGAATAGAGGTGAATGCGGATCAGGTTGTGTTAAAAATTATGTTGAAAACAATTTTGAATTTTAGACAGGTAAACGTGTATTGTGATACCTATTGTGCAATAAAAATTTTGTAAATACTTACCTTGAAAAAAAAATTAGATATGAATATACTTAACTCTAGAATTTTTAGAATAATACAGTTAAGTTTATTTCATTAATTAAAAAAAAGTTTTTTCTTTATTAGTTCGACATCTAACAGATTGGCTAACAAAACACTACGCTCTTTTTTTCAAAACTCGCAAAAAGTCAATTCTTATTCCACTTGAAAGTTTGTTGCAAAACATTTCCAAACACTTTATCGATCCATTAAAATAGCCTTGTTCTCAGTGTGTCCCGCACCCAACCACCCTTATTCACAACATCGCATTACTAGAAGGCGCGTGTTATCTTTAATTACTATCCACAGATTACTCAGCAGTTACTAAAAGGTGGGATAGATCACCGGTATTATACAAGATTTACCGTTGCACCATGATTTACGGGTACGGGTAATTTTATTTTCAATTATATTGGATTATAAAGGGTTAAGATAATGTTTTGCAAAATTGCAAATGGTACTAGGACTACATATTCTTAAGTAGCAGTTAATTGAAATGACGAAGTACTCGTATGAGTTTCAAATAATTTCGTGTTTTGAGTTTTGTACCCATTTCCTGCACTTAGTAAAGTACATAATGTATTCTATCAGCCATGTAGTTCCCATAACTTGTATTATGGGAATGTATTTACTATTATGTATTTACTAAATACTATGTATTTACTTAGTTTGGGACTAGAGGGCGTTGTATGAAATGTCCATGAATATTTATTATCATTATTTATGACTTATTTCAAACTATTTACATCTACTAAGTAATCTACTAATTTATTTGTACTTATGATCTCGCCTGTACCGTTTTCGTGGTTAGTAATTTTTACTTTCTATTTCCCTTATAAAATTCAGGCCTGAAAAGGTAGCCATTACATTGGACGAGGTACTGTGTTGAACAATAATAGTGAATTCGTTTTCAATGCACTATAATAATGTATTTCTATGAAATCTATCTTAACGTAATTTAACAGCAAAGACATCAAATCATTCGTGATCAAAACTAATAATCTAAAACCGATCTGTCTGTCTGTACCTTTATCCGAAATCTCAGTCTATTGTCTTCTGCAGTTCTTTGTTGACTTCTTCGTGAGATACAGACTGAACCACAGAGTATGTACTAGCTTTAGTTCATTCAGGCTCACGACAGTTCACTCGCCGCCATCTTAGTGGGCGCCACTATCAAAAATTGTGAAATAGTCAGCAAGGTTCGAATTTGGTCAATTGAACTATTATTGAAATGCTTTCTCGACAAGCTGCGATGAAGATATAAGGATATAACAATAAGGTGATGATCGCATATTGGAAACCTAAAGCTACAGTGTAAGAGTTCAGTTTTGTTTGCCAAAGAACACGATAGGTTGACAGTATTAGCAAGCTTGCTTTGAGAGCTAGAGGCCAGTGCCAAATTTAATCTTAAACTTAGAGAATACAGTTCACTTTACTGTAAACGATGCCTCACAAAGACAGAAGTCTAGGTTCTTTGTAGAGGCAGGCCCGGTGACGCGGAAACTCAGCGAGATTGCTTCTCGATTCATTGATTGAGTTTGGGCGATTTCGATGAAAGTTTTGAGTGTTCATAAATTTCTTTTTTTTAAGAGTTTAGACCGGGGCTGATTTTCTGGAAATTGTTTCGTTAGACACCAAATTCGGACATATTTTTAGGGTAAGCTGAATCTAAAATGATCTAAGTACTAATTTGTTATGGATACTTACTCACCTACCTCTAATTCTTTGAATTTAGAGGTAGGTAAACAACTATTGTTACTGCCGACATTTTCGAATAGTTGTTTACAAGCAAAGTATACCTAGTTCTATCTATTAAATCCGTCTCCTAGTGATGATGACCGGTGGCCTCAAACCCAATTATTCTTCAGATCAAGTCATTGGACTTGGCCTTACCCATTGGGCGTTTGCACATTGGCCGATAGCGATGCCGACCGACATTTCACTGGCTCTACAACCCGTATTGGTGCCGCCGTGGTCTGATAGCGTCGTACTCTAAATGTGAGGATCTTCTGAGTGACAGGCGTCACAGCTCAGTCGGTAATAGCTCTGCCTTCCGTGCTGTGCGTCGTGGGTTCGATTCCCACCAAGAACAAACATTTGTGCGTGGAAAACATAGATGTTTGTTCTATGTCTGGGTGTTATTATGTATTATAAGTATGTATTTACAAAAAAAAAAGTATATAAGTATTCTATCAGCATCTGGTTCCCATATTACAAGCATTGCTTAGTTTGGGACTAGAGGGTGTTGTGTGAAATGTCCCTGAATATTTATTTATTTATTTATTCTACCGATATCGTGTCGGCTTAGTGTGAATATATTCCAATCGATATATATTTACATCAAACCTCTAAATCTCGGCTTAATTCAACACATTAGTGTATTGATATATTTATGGCGTCTAGTAGCAATTTTTAATTAAATTTAAATAATTTAAAACAAATGTTACATCAATCTTAATAGATTTTTGGTGTTCTGATTTCTGAATAGTTAATTACTTTGAAACGCGTTATACGCACGTTTTACCTACTTTGTTGGTGGTCAAATTTTTGCAACTGTCTTATTTATGTAGGTATGTTTTGGCAAGATGAATTTAGGAAACATTTAAATAATTTTACTTTCACTTAAACCGGAATTTTTAATTTGTTTAGTAGCGAATGAGTACATATTGCATAAAAGGATATAAGGCAGTCTGATTTTTTAAATAAGGTTATTATAAAGTTCAAAAAACAGAAAATAACAGATTTCTGCAAAACTGTATCAAACTTATGTAAGTGTATGAAAATAAAAATGTGAAATTTTATTATTATTTGTTGTAATTACCACTGAATCCTGATATAATTTGGAAGTAAAACTGCTTTACCTGACTTAATCATATTTTTATGTTGGTAACATTAACCGGACCAAGCTTATTACAACATAATGGTAGTGAAGTACACAAAGAACTGCAGGGGTATGCCAATCAAAGTTGAACTGCAAAGTTTTAAATCATGGTCAGTTCATACTAACTCATAGTTATTCTGTGACTAAATAGTGACATTATGACGTCATTTGATGTGTTTTTGCGCATATTTTGCTGTCAAGTGTCTAAAAAGAATGATCACGTGGTACAAAATTGTACCACATTACCTGAAGAAATTACACTGGGCAGTGAAATATAACTTGACAGCAAAAGATTGGCATACGGGGGCTGGGCTGTATTGACTTGAAGATGAAGAAAATAAGGAAAAATTATGTAATTTGCAACTCGTGGTTAGTTATATTTTTTTTTAAAAAGAGCGGTTTGTAAAGGGTAAAGTTCGAGATGTATTCACATCTAAAGATTTCGTATTTAATAACAAATTAAGTATTTAGAACTGTTAAAAATGATATTATGAGCCACCGACATTATCCGTTTGGAAAAAATAGTGTAAGTATCTAACTTTTCTCCCAGCCAGTAAGCAGCATGTTGCTAAGGTCGTGACTTGACTGCGCGTTGTACTGCGCGCGCGCAGGTGCAGCGATGTCTCATGCAACAAAGTTAACGTTCTTTAGTTACCTAGTGGCCTATTACTTTGCGTGGTGCTACGGTAGAGCTTTTTACACAGATTAAAAGCTTTTTATTTATTTTAATTATGCTTTTTAAAATAAATGAGTATCAATATTATTTATTATCATAGATAAAATGTATAAAAAAATATTCCAGTGATTTAAGAATTATGTGAGATGTGATGAACGAGATGCTCTACGTCTCGTCTCTAGAATACCACAAACTTTAAACCTCTTTTTTTCAATACCAATTCTTTAACTTTTATAAAAATATAACTATGTAGGTAGGACAGGTGTACAAGTATTTACAAAATGCTTTCTGCAGATCAGTGTAAACGATCTACTATGCCTACTGCTACCTACTATCAAGCACCAATCAGAGGATGGTATCTGCATTATCACTCTGAATGGCAAAGTTAATCGGCTCTCTCTCTCTCTCTTTGTCTCTTTGTTTTTACTTTTAAAATATGGTCTTAGCAACATAAAACGTGATACATCAAGTTGAAACAGACAGGTTAAAACAATATATCATAGCCATAATGTAGGACCCCTAAATCAGTCGCTATAAACCAGTCGGCAGGTGAGCCGGCGCACCTATAGATCAAAATGGCGAATATCGAAATGGCGTGCGTACGCGCAGTCGTGATAGTTCGTGCCAAATACCGTGATGCCTCTATCTTGTCATGATTGAGGAGTGCTGTGGCCTTTTGTGGTGAGTGTATTGCGCAATATGTTGGAAATTTGAAGTTTTTGAAAATAGAAAACACATTGTTTTTCGTACTATTGCCTGTTTTTTTGTGATTGTCAGAGCGTTTGTGTGTCACTGCCAGTACTTGATTACAATTACTAGATTAAGCTGAAACATTTGATATATGTGTTTGATTGTTGAAAAAATAAAAATACGTAGTATATGCTATAAGAAAAAATTTGCTCACGACTATGATCCCCAGGTACGGTAAACATCCTTATTTTCCTTACGTAGATGCTAAATCTCTTGCCCTTGACCGATGAGAGGGAATAATTTAGATAAATATATTTCCATTTTTAGTTTCGCGGTAAGACCCATAAGCGGTTGAATGATTGACATAATGACACATCATTCAAATTGGGATCACCACACCAAATTAAATTGCCTAATATAGACCGTTTACCCGCTTAGAGCGGCTCTTAATTCTAATTTGTCAACACTATTAATACTAAACAGCAAGGGTGCTAACCGCGCGTCTCACTGCTAAACACTATTGAAGCCACCCGGCGTCTCCCGACAATGTTATTGATAGAATTTATCAGCGATCGAACTCAGAGGGGGCTAGGCTGCAAGCGGGAGCGATGAGCGGAGCGAGTTTGTGTAAAGTTGCTGATTTATAAGTATTTTTTTTAAATGTCTAGTTTTATGCTTATTTATTTAAGTAGAGCACTTTTGGCTACCTTTCCAGACCTGCAGGGGTATGCCAATCAAAGTTGAACTGCAAAGTTTTAAATCATGGTCAGTTCATACTAACTCATAGTTATTCCGTGACTAAATAGTGACATTATGACGTCATTTGATGTGTTTTCGCGCATATTTTGCTGTCTAGTGTTTAAAAAGAATGACCTGAAGAAATTACACTGGGCAGTGAAATATAACTTGACAGCAAAAGATTGGCATACGGGGGCAGATTCGCAGATTTTGGCAGATCATTGTGTTGAATTTGACCGCCATGGTTTTTAAACCCCAATTTTCTAATTTTAAAAACAAATTTAAAAAACTTATTGATGGAACCTTACGCATTAAATTATTAATGAAGGATGTAAGTAGAACAAAATATTTCAGCAAAAATGTTTTATTAGGTAATTAATCGTATTTCATTTAAATTAGGTACCTACTTTGATGGCATAAAATTAATTTGATTTCAAAGTCAAATATAATTGAGCAAAAGACAAGAATAAAAAGTAAAAACTTGATGAAGGAATGGGTTTTTATAATGGCTCAAGTGTTGATTTAAATATGCGATAAATTAGACGTGAATAATAATTTATTGCTAACATGTTATTTTTATTGATCTAATAACCTTCAAATATCATAATCGTGTATTGACTGCACGTAATGGACCACCTACCTACGTACGTCGTTTTACACAAATATCATTAGCAAAACTTCATTTATTTTTAAACGTGTTTTCTATATCAAATAACAGTCGATGATTTTCGTGTTACAATATTAGGTTTTGTTTCAAAATTTCAATCAAAACTCCATTGTGTTAAACGTTCAATATCATAGCATTTTTATGCATAATTTTTTCGAATAATATTTTATGTTGAATGGAATAATAGACTAATTAAAACCTATTCAAAGTATCTTTGATTTAACAAAATAATATTTTATAACTCTTTCCGCTCTGGCTTACAACTCAGACCACAGCCGCGACTCGAGCTAGGGACGTCTCGCGTCACCACGCGTTACTTTCTCCACACCTGCTAGGTGGCAACCCTGTTACACTAGCAAGTTGGCAACACTGGCAGAGTTTGGAATAGTCTTACTGCAAGTTAATCTTTGAGCTGATGGATGCGCTAAATAGCGAGTGACGTTCGCCCTTGTTATGTTGCCTGCTTGATTTTGCAACACTGTTCTAAGTTCTAACCCGATCACTGTTGGTGAAACTTCTTGATAACCGAGAAACATAGGTTCACATCACTAGCGTTGTGCTTTGGCGACTAACTTTTAGTAGGAATACCTACATAGACAGATATAGGATCGACCAGCGACCAAGAGTGGATTATGAAGTTATATTGAGATTAGAAGTTTTTTTCTGTGTTATTGTAAGTGAAAAGAAGATTTTGAGACCAAAAAAAATTAAAATCCCCTTCCCTTTCAAAATTATCGTTTTATAAATAAATAAATATTTATGGACTTTAGGGAGAACGCAAACCAAAGACAAAACGTCTTGTCGAACAGTTAGTGATGTGAAACTTCTCAGTATAACTTTTTTCGTCACAATATGCTTCGTCTTATTTGCTGTTTTCGTTACTTGCTTATTTAATGAGAATCATGCTAAGTACTTAGTAATATTATTAAGTACATACATAATTACACCATATTCTTATTTATTAAAAAAGCACAGTTCATTCTCTAGGTATGTGCGTATAAAGCAATGTTTAATAGGTAGGTACTAAACAATGCTATAATAGATAGGTAAACATAATTTTATGCATGCGTCGTGTCAATTGATGTGAATTTCGTTACAACGAAAACAGCATATGACGAGGAAGCATTCATCATATGCTGTTTTCGTTATAACAGAAAATTTATTTTCACGTCACTAAGTACGCGACAAAACAGTTTTGTCGATAGATGTGCGTTGGCCCTTACACACAACGCCCTCTAGTCCCAAACTAAGCATAGCTTGTGATATGGGAACTAGATGGCTTATGGAATACTTATATACTTTTTTTTTGTAAATACATACTTATAATACATAGTAACACCCAGACATAGAACAAACATCTATGTTTTCCACGCACAAATGTTTGTTCTCGGTGGGGATCGAACCCACGACCCACAGCACGGAAGGCAAAGCCATTACCAACTGAGCTGTGACGCTTGTCAGTCATTTTATGTCAGTTTAAAAAAAACAGTGGCTTCTTGGAACTATCTATTCAATACTCTTCCATACTACGTATGTTGTTATACCATAAAGAACATTCTAAAGATGATTCTAGTCTCTGAGTCATATAGGATTTACGTCAGTGTCATGTCAATAAATACTGTTTATGATGATTTCTCCTTAATCGGTGCTATGGCCATCATCAGAAATATCTATGATTCATTAATACGCAGAAAAGATACCTAAGTAATTCTAAAGTTTCTGTGTAATTTTACCATCTTTTAGTTAACCACAAACGTTATTTATTTTAAAAATCTTTAAACCTTTTTATTTACAACATCAAAAATAAATAGGTATTACAATCCAAAGCGTGTGGTTTGATTCTTACCTTTAAAAAAAAAATTAGATCTGGTCTAAACTTTGACCCATTCACCAAAGCATCAACGTTATATTATATAGCACAGAATAGATAGGTTTTATACAGAACGTGTAAAAGTCAGCTGTTATTAGCTCATATTATTATAATAGTGTCTTCTAAAGCTACGCGTCCATTGCGTCGGAATCGGAGCGTAAAGAGCGTAAGAATTTGTTGCTTTGTATTGATTGTTAAGGTACAGCGTGCACTGAATCGGCATTCGGGGCATACAACATTGTATATACTAACGCCGCGTACGCTCCGATTTCAATCCGACGCATTGGACGTGTAGCATTAGGGGTAAATGATTTGACAATTCTAAATGATCCTTGTGATTTTATTGAATAAAGAAATTTTGACTTTGACTTTGACAATATAGATTTTTTTTTTTCAATAAAATCCTATATTTTTGTCACTTGTGTATAAAATAAATAACAAGATAGTGTTGATCCCTACTCAATGTATCATACCACAGTTACAACGAATATTTATGGTTTCAATATCAAGGAAACAGCGATCCATAATCGCAAAGTCGACGCAATAAAAACTGACAGTACAAATAAATTATTAGTAATCCACACTATTTTAGACGAACGTGCCATCAATCTAGTCCCGACTGCATCGACATTAGCATCCGTCACGGATTCGAATCGATTATACGTGGAATTGGAATCGAGTGAATCGGTTATTTTAATTCTGACTTGTTTATGTGAGGTTGGATTAAGATGAAAGGAAAAGTGGAGGTGAAATAAGAAACAAGCCTAATCGATTATAGCCTAATAGTTACTAAGTTCGATTTTCTATAATAAGTAGTACAAATAATAAATGAGGAGTACTTATATACTTTAAAGTCTTCAGCATGAAGAATCATATAAAAAAGGTGCGTAGATTTACTTAGTTTGATGTTCTCAAGTAATCCTCAAAATTTTACTAAATAACGCGACATAATAAATAATTGATTAGATTTTTTATAAATCAATAACAGGTACAGTACGCATAACGGATCTGTAACCCTTTGAAGTTAAGTGCAACAGCGATTGCACATTTTATTGTTGTGCAAAAAAATTTACTTACCTCCAATTTGGAAATCGGTTCTGAGCAGACTTTAGAGGGCTTTTTAAAACAAGAATATAGCATTTATATCTTCATAATTACGTCAATCTAAATCATGCCTATTTGAATTCAAATAAGGTAAACAAAAAGGTCGACCCCGCTAGGACACGCACGCACTATTTGAACAAAACTTTGCACAACCAGATTACATTTTCCCCGTATTTTCATTCGATTACCTCAACCGCACTTAACCACTCGCATATAAAAGGAGGTATCACCCACTCAAACTTTCAACAGCTTTCGATCTCTCCGCGAATAGATAACGAATAACGATAAACCCCCATTCGATATTTATGCGATTGTCTGGAGGTATAATACCATCTCTGAAACGGTAACTCACGTCGCCAATAACAATTTATATCGATACCAAACGGTTATTGAATAGGCCATCGATAACGATTCTCCAAATCGAAAATCGAAACTTACAACATTAACTTTACTCGCGATTCGCATCACTACGTTCCAAATTTGAAATTTTCCAATCAGTCAGTTCCAAAATCATTTCGTCTTGCCTTTGTTAATAGTTAAAATATCGTGTATCTTGATAATTTATTGCTAAAACGTTGTGATAAACATGTCGAGCGGAAGCGTGTCACTTCGCTATTCGCTTGTAAGTCGATATTTCGAATGATAATCGCCTTTTCTGGAGATAAATTACTATCTCGTGAGTGTTTTCGTCAGTTGATTTTACATAATAATTATGAACCGGTTTCGACGCCGGCGGCCACGGCTACTCTTTTACGCAAATATTAAGATCATAAGAATATGTACATATTTTTGCATTAGGTCGTGTTATGATAAAGATTATGTAGTCAGCTCTTTACAATTACTACATTCTATCGTGCTGTATTAAACAAATCCATTAAACGATTTATTACTGAGCCTAATTGATCGTATTAAGTCGCAAGTAAATTAATTTAATTTCAACTTGATATTTAGAAAAATGCACTCATTAAACAAGAAATTTAGTGAGTAAGCAAGAGGACATATAGAGACATACACGTATACTTATTCTCAGGTTAAAATTTAGTTAATTGACTAATATGTTTAAATTACACACAGCCGATTTTTTTAGTTACAATTCACGATAACTATTTACACAGATGACAATATTTGATTGTGATCCTACCTACTAAGTTATGCAGATATTCAAAATAATTAAAAAGAGCAAGTTAATATGGTTATACAAGTAATGAGTTACTTTAAAAACAGCCATTTTCTCTGTCAATATAATAAAATTTTAATTTTACTTTATTCATTACAAAGTACGACAAATAAACGTAAGTATATAAATGTAAGTGTTAAAAAAGGAAATATTAGTTATTGGAGGTTTATAAATAATTAATGTTTTAATAAATCTATCAACCAATAGTCACATTTAACATAAATCTGTCCCTAACAGCGTTAACTCTTTTAATATTTATAAATTTATGTTGATATAACTGTAAACGTTTACGAAATATATTAAAACCGGAAAACTCTACTCAAAGTCAGTCTCATCAAATGGATACTTAATAATAATAAATAAACATTCAACTACTTAACTGGTTGACATTCCACAAATTGCTAGAAAAAAATAGAATACGTGCTCAGTGAGGCAATGCATCGTTAAAGGCAATGGTTACAACTAAACATCAGGTGGGCCATCGGCTTGATCCATCATTTAGTTGTATAAAACAAATAGCGATCACGCGATTATGGCGCGAATTGGCGGAGCGACCATCGCACGTTCGTTTGAAAAAACTTCTATTCGACATCAGTTTGCTTGAACGCTTTGTATCAAATTTTTGAACGCTTTGTATCAAATTTTTTAACGCTTTGTATCAAATTTTTAACGCTTTGTATCAAATTTTTTAACGCTTTGTATCAAATTTTTGAACGCTTTGTATCAAATTTTAACAGCTTAATTCGTCGTCCTTTATGTATATATTAAACACCATAAAATTTAACAATAACGGATACCAAACTGTACAAACCCAGCCATGTCGCGTAAAGATGACGCCACATCATTCTTTACACAGTCATTTTAATATAAACTGCTGATTTATTGTAATTCCGATGATACATTAATATTATAATGACACAAGAATTCAATAATGAATATTATTCGTCTATGCAAATTTATCGTGAGTTATTTGATTCAGCTATCACGCTACCGTTAGAGATAGATCTGGGTTTTCTTGGAAATGACGACCGTCATAAAACAGTCACCATTACTTTGTTTATTGTTTATTTAAATAAATATTACATTTAATGGGCACTACCGTGTTTTTACTTAACTCCATGCCACTATAGGTAGGATAGGACTGGATAGGACCTAGGAAGTTTTGCGGCGTAATACTACTCCCAAAAACAAAGGCTATATAAACTACTTAGATAACCACAATAAAAGAGTTATTTTTCATAATGTTTCCAATCATTTTTTAAGTTAATATTGATTCAGTTTTTTACAAAACGTCTTTGTAGAGGTTCTCGTTATTTCGATTTGCTTAGTTTGGGACTAGAAGGCGTCGTGTAAAATTTCCATGAATATTTATTTATTTAATCAGACAAGAAATAGAAAACGTTAATTAATTAACCGACTTCATTGTTTTGTGATGGATTTAACTCAAGTTATTTATAGAAATGAAACTCGTTTTTCGCAATGATAAGGTGATAACTGTTTCAAAATGTACTTAACATTTTTGTTTTTCAATATTGTGATTTTTGCCACAGTTACAAAACGCATAATATTAATCCGTTAAAAAAACAAAAAAATCATTATCAACAAAAAAAATAAACAGTCTAGTACTTACCCTTAATTTATGGTATAGGTACATTTATTATTATTCCATATTAATAAATCACTATATTAAACATGATTACTAGCTTGTATTTTTAAATGAGAGTACTAAAAAAATCTAATACTAAAATAAAAATCAACAAAACCTTGACATTGTCAAAAAACGATGCCATTTAAGATTAACACTACAAAAATAAAACAACCAGTAGTGTTACTGGCCCTATAAAAATACTCAAGATCATTTTTCTAGTCAATCACATTAAAATTTTACCTGTTTATTTTTATGAATCATAAATCTTAAAATTTATAGACTTTTATAGCATTTAAATCGATCTCGATACAAACACGATCACGCTCAATAACAGTCATCAAATTTATTTGATAATTGAAATCAGTTCAAATCGGATATTGATTTAAAAATGCAATTTAAAAGCTATAAATCGATTTGTATTTTAATGGTTTAATGACTTTATTGCCTAGAGCTTGGTAACTAAATCGAGTTTAATCGGATATACTCTCAAACGGAGTTCTTGCAATCTTTGATATTCACACGATTCTGTAAAAGTACTTTGTACGGTGCAACTGCAGTTGACCCAATCGAAATAAATCTAGGCACAGGAAAAAAAAAAATAAAGGGATAAATATTTATTTTTTAAAACAATAACTATATACAAATACTTTAAAAAATAGCATATTTTAACAAAAAAAATTATTAAAATGAACTCTGAATTCTAAATGCTAGAAATAGAAAACAGAGTTCAAATCACCGACTGCAGGCAGGGTGCCCAAAAGGCTGGCAACGTTACCTCTTTGTATTGCAATATTAATTCTCTGTCCAAGGTAAGCGCCAGCCCTTTGGTCATTTTATACAAAACAGATTCAGTTTTTGAAGAAATACAATGAAGTAATGAAGTTAATAAGTAAGATGACGTCGATGCGCGCGCGCTGACACCGCGCGTAGGCGAGCGCGACCTCGACACGCGATCCGCGCCGTCCGCTGCACTTTATGAATGAAATCCGAGCTACTTGAACTCCAACACACTTGTTAATACGTAGGAACTAGGATCTAACGCGAACCTAAACTAAGCTAGGTGTCTTTTAAGAAACAAAAAGAGACTAAATATATTTTTAACACAATAGTCCTACTGCTGTGCAAAGGTCTCAACCTTCTTTGTTCTAACTTCTTTGAGTAACACTAAGTACTAAATACGTGTATTTGATCATGAAATACACTTATCAAGTACATGGAAATTTCATGTCAGATATAATAATTACAGAAGTACTTAAACTATGTCAAAAGATACAATTATTTTATCGTATTTTTATCTCGTTATTGGAAAACATATCACGATTTCGAGAGGCCACACACACATCAATTCTGGGCGATCTATCGAATTTTATTGATAACTAAACTAGAGAATTACTATTAATTATCCATAAAATAGCACTACCTACGAATTTAGTCTACAAGATAATTTTATCGATAAAAATTTATATCTTTCACGGTTTTGTGTCTATATACTTTCCGGAACTCCATGCTATTACGGCGTAAATTTGCCAAAGGGGATTTTGTGACTCATTGTTTCAAGATCCCCTTGATTTCAAATTTTTATTCTCAAAATCCCCTTAAGGGGGAATACTCAAGGGGGATTTTGAGACTAACCCGTATGGAACATGCAGGAAAATAAATTATTTATGATTTTATAATGTAAATAAAAATGGTTACTTATTTATTAAACTTAACATTTAATCTACTAATTACAAGAGTACATAACAGATCTAGATTATTTTTTTCTAAATGGTATTGCTTCAGCAAAGCACTTCTAATTTCCCTCGTAGCGTTATGAAACATGCCTTTACTCCCTGAAGAACAAGTAAAAAACCAACGTAATGAGTAGCCACTGTAGCCAGCGATCCTTGTAAACTTTACGACTGATAAAATCAGTTATAAAACTCCATACAACCGTAAATTCTGCGGCCATCGGACAGCGTTTAAAGACGGGAGCTATTTGGGAGTCTATAAATCCCGATCGGGGATGTTCGGGTCTATTCGACCCTGTTCGGGCCTACTCGGCGATCATAAAGATTAACGCGCTCAATGTTTGTAAACACTAGTTTTATGTCGAATCGACAGATTTTTTTTATTTTATGATCGGTTTTATGATTCAGTGGTAGTGAACGACGTGATTGATTTTGTTATTGTGGCTGCTAAGAGTGGACGTTTTTAATGGTTTTCCAATTTAAATGTAATACCGTTATCTCGTGTTTCGTTACTGTTTTTTTCCTAAATTTAATTTACTAAATCAATTATAAATTAAAAACAATAGAGTAAACTGGCGATATTACTACTAAAGCTAAGTTAGACTAATTTATTTACTCTGAAAAATTTATTATGGATCAGGAGATTTTGGAAGTTAAATGTTCTTAGGTACACATCTACAGTAATATTTTTATCAAAACAAATTTATTTTTTTATATTAAATTTTAAATCACGTGACTTTATAATATGAATTTACTTAAACCTCACTTCAATTACAAAGAATATTTCATTCGACGTCATTTCAATACCATCATAAATCTTTGTAAAACTAACAAATCATAAGGTATAATAACTTCCGTCGCAGTAAAACTGGACCAATAAAACGTGAAGACTGGAAGTCGACGTCACGGAACCAATAACAGTAACTTACTTATAAAGTTTCACTCTAACAGTAGGTACGAAATTGAATAATATTATCAACCCTGTAACAGGCGCACGAGCAATCACAACGAACGTTCCTCAATTGATCAAAATTTTAAAAATTTAACAAAGTAGCACGACTGCAATCGACTTTGTACGTAAACCCAACGAGTTACAGCATATTTTTGTAGATAAATAGTTCGGTGAGACACAAACTCGGCAGAGCGTCGTAAAAGCGACACGACCATCAAACCCCAGGCTTGAGCAGTTTGCGGCTAACAATTGTTTTCTCACGAATAAAAACTGACCGTAAACTGACGGTCAATGATTATTGATGCGTAAAAATGCGTAAAGTGGACAGAGACGCCGCCGGCGGCGCCTCGTGCGTAAATAGGGTGTATAGTCGTGTTACTACAGAGTAGAAACAAAAATATACACGCAATAATATCCCATTGTTATTTTAACCAAACTATTGTGTGTCGTCAATCTGTTTGATATCGGAATTCAGTATAATTTGAACTTAAAATCCTTACATATTTTAAAGACCACCTAGTGGCTATACATTCTAACAAAACAATAAGCTTCAAAGCCAAGAAAATGTAGTGTTACTTGCGCAAACTAACAAAGTGCGCCAACTTAACAAAGGGCGCAAAGTCACAGAATAAGCAAAGTGAAAGCAGTTGTAAATCAAGCTCCCAACGGTCCATAAATTAGGCTAAACTATGCCACAGTTTTTATTATTTCAGAGTTACCTCATTGTGCGTACGGCATGCCGATTTGACGCAGCTGTACTGAATAGCAGTTTCATATCTATGCGGTCATTTTAGGGAGAACGCAAACCAAAGACAAAACGTCTTGTCGAACAGTTAGTGATGTGAAACTTCTCAGTAAAACTTTTTTAGTTACGATATGCTTCTTTTTATTTGCTGTTTTCGTTACTTGCTTATTTAATGAGAATCATCCTAAGTACTTAATAATAATATTAAGTACACTACATAATTACTCTATATTCTTATTTATTAAAAAACACAGTTCATTCTCTAGGTATGTGCGTATAAAGCAATGTTTAATAGGTAGGTACTAAACAATGCTATAATAGATAGGTAAACATACTTGAGAAAAGTCTGTAGTGTCATTTGATGTGAGTTTCGTTGTAACGAAAACAGCATATGACGAGGAAGCATTCGTCATATGCTGTTTTCGTTATGACAGAAAATTTATTTTCACGTCACTAAGTACGCGACAAAACAGTTTTGTCGATAGATGTGCGTTGGCCCTTACTGTGAATTATGTTTAGTGATGTTGAACAATATTTAGGGTGGGTATTACAACATTATCTATACCAGAGACAAAATGTTCTATAGAATTTAAAATTAACATTTAAAGTGGCTAGGAACTTAGTGGACATGGATGACATATTTTTTCCAGTTATTCAAAAACCAAATTACTGGACCGATTTTGATGAAATTTCTATGTAATTTAGAGTATAAGTATTCATTCGTACAAAAAAGTTTCAAATGTGTTATAAATAACAGAGTTCTGGAGTAACAACATAAAAAAAATACAACCGAATTCAGGACCTCTTCTTTTTTTGAAGTGGGTTAAAAACATGATGTCCAAAATATATTTTTCCACGGAATAGTAATGAAAGTAGTTCGTCACTCGTCGCCCTCCCGCGGCCAGGCTGCAACACCCATTCCAACTGACAAAAACGCGTATAATAGCGAAAATAAATATTATTTATCGTTTCACGGTGCCTTAGTTTCATACAAAAAGACCTGTGAGTTATTAGTTTTTGCATTTGTGTTTTGTAAAACGCTTTTTCTATGGCCATAACTTTATATTTATTGCAGGTTTAGTTGAATATTCAGAATCGCGTCACGCTGGAGATCAAAATGTTAAAAGTTACCAAAATACACATCCTTATCCTCATCTATTAAAGTTCAAAATACTGTAGCATAAAAACATAAAATGCCCTTTGACATACAAGATAAACTTGTAACTTTTTTTTAATTTTGATGTATGTTGTGACGTTGATAAAATAACCGTGGATGTGTGATTACCTACGTGATTGAGACTGTATTGCTATTGCTACTGCTTCGCTATTGTATGAACTTGTCAAACTAGTCTCGTAAACGGTGTTCCGTGACGCTCATAGATCTAATTAGATGACGCTCTACAAATGATTTAAAATATCTTAATTATTAGACTTTAAGGGCGGCTTGCGCCAGAATAGCTAAACGCGTTTAACTCTTAAATAGTATTTAGCGAGTTGTCAAGTCATACAAATACGTCAGATTTAAATCGATTTAGCTGTTAAATACGTTTAGTGATTCTGGTGCAAGACGCCCTTAAAGAACCTCTTCGAGTATAAAATATACGTAATTTTAATTTATTTTCTTTCTCCTATGTCGGTATTTTAAATTATTGATAACATAGTTTATTTACAAAAAAAAAGCTTTTAATTTAAATAAATAAATAAATAAAAAAACTGAGCTAGTACGTATGAATTCATCGAAAAATTACTCAAAAGCACTTTTTGATCAGTCACTTTTCGGCACATCTACTTCTTCTTCTTTTATTTGGTTTATATCGGCAATGTATATTTTTTAAATAGTTTTATAAGTATGTAGTTACCGTTATCATTAGTGTTGAGCCAGCGGTAGGATGGTCGCGGCTGCTGCTTGGAGCGCATTTCTCTCAGCGCCCGTTGACGTCACTGCCGCTCATCTGCAACAAAATCAAAGTAAATACGCATTTATTGTATAATACATAAAGATGAAATTTAAATGTCTTATAAACTAGGAAAACCTTTTGGAATAAGTAAGTGCAATAGGCGCCAGTTTCAGTTGAAAAGTTAGGCATTATACATGGTGCTATACAAATGTATTAATGGTAAGTATTTAGATCAGTGATTTTTCTCCCCATCAATGAAGATCTACAACTTTTTTCAAGACTATTTGTGTTTCTCGTTTCATAAACGTAATTACTCAACCCAGTCGAACTAAGGATGACCTAAGACTAATTGTACTTTGTACTTTGTAGCTATGTGATTTTCAAGTTTCATTAGGTATAGGTAGGTATCTTTTATATTACCTATTTAATTAATGACAGTAATTCAAATGAAGTATCAAGAGAGCCACCTGTCTGTCTGCCAGTTTCCACTTTCTCCGTTCTTTATCGTACTAAATTAATGTATTTTTTAATCAGCGTCTTAAATTCCCGAACGTACCTACTTTAATTAACAAAAACGCCCCCGATTCCGGCTGTCACTGTAAATCAACCCAAAATACTAGATAATAATTAAAATGTATGACAATTATTATTTATGGGTCGTAAATATGTCGGCTTGGGTCCTTTTCGCGTGATCCCAACCCCTTAGTTTGAAGGGTCGGGTGGGATCGCTTAGTTTTGTATGTGACTACAAGTAATTAACAAAATAGGTATAAAGTACTTACTATCTTTAAAATACATAAAAAACACCTTGTATAAAAATCAATTAGACGGTACGGTACCAAGTATAAGCCAAGAAAAACCGATGCATTTTTGTATTTATAGGAAACGGACATGCAACGATATAAGTAAATATCAAAAATAACTTTTATAGTTGTGTAAACAACGTTAAAATATTCTAAGCAACGATTTACTTCATAAAAAGAGTAAGTAAGTGAAATACAAATAGTTCGACAATGTCACCAATGTTAGAATCCGTTCCATAATTTATAAAATACATACATCATTTGATATAAATATAGATATTAAAATATTATTATTATTTCAGGAATTATTAGCTAAAATTAGGACTTGATTTATTTAAATTATTATGGAAATACACGAGCAACTTCCGGATCGATTTATTTGTTAAAAAGCACTCGGACGATGTTGTTTGTTCCGGTAAAAGGAAAGATGGCTTGAAGTTGCTCGTGCATGGCCAGTGAGCGTTTGATTCTCGAGGAGTAAGGAACAGTTCTTGAACAGTGTACGTGTACATAACGATAGTTAGCGAATATTGGTGAATAAACTGAAGTGAAGTTATAAAAGACTTATTATTTAACCACCATCTGTAATAGATCAGAAAGGTGGGATTATACTGAGAAGGCGATTGCTGAATTGAAATCCCGCTCAGCGAAAGGACTTACGCCCTGATAAAAGGTAAATGATTGCATATTTTTTTTCTTTTAATGATCAATTATTTTAGTTATTTGTAAAAGCTTAGCCGACACCTGATTGATTGAACCAGTACGATTTATTTTGACAAAAGTGTGTGGTACCTGAGAGAGAGGTGGGTTGGGTACCCTCAGTTAAAAATGTTTATATGGAATATCTTTTTTTTCTTTAGTTAAACTTAAAAAATGGGCATCTTTGCTACCATAGCTTGATCTTAGTAGCTTTAAGCTAGCTATTTTAGTACCACGATAATAGTTATTTACGTAAAAGTAATGTCAATAATATGAAACGATAAAAGTTTTAGTCTGAGTTTTTATAAGCGTTTAGGACACTCTCTTTTTGATTTTTTTGGTATCAGTTTCAGGGAAAACAAAATGGGTCGCAAATCCCGTAAGCGCAAAAGATCTTCCGATGATTCTACGCAGAGCGAGTCTGAATCATCAGAGGATAGACACAAACAACGGCGAAGAAAGAGAAGAAAGAAGGACAGAAGTCGTCATAAATCACGCAGACGCAGCCATCATTCGGGTACGTCGCGAGCTTCGAAGTCGAGGCAACATAATGAAGAGTTGAACCGTGCTCAGGCGGAGTCTTCGGCAGCTACAGTTTTCAGCAGCCAGCCTTCCGCAGTCACACCTAGCCAGCTTACAGCAGGCACACTTAGCCAGCTCCCAGCAGTCTCTCCTAGCCAGCTCCCAGCAGTCACACCTAGTCAGCTTCCAGCAGTCACACCTAGTCAGCTCCCAGCAGTTAAACCTAGCCAAGATGCTATACGCGAAGAAGGAGAACGGGAACTAACTACATCAACAGCAGTGTCGTCAGTGAGTACTCTGGCAACCACTAATACAGACTTAAGTTCAAATATTCTAGTAACAGCATTCAAAGAGCTTATTCAAAGCATGAAAACAACAGACGGGGGCACTGAACGCTATCCGATTTTAAATGTAATTCCCGAGTTTGATCCCACTAAGCGAAACCAAACCATTGACATGTGGATCAGTAAAGTCAACGAGTGTGCCAAGATTTATAATTGGACCGACAGACAGACAAATCATTATGCACTACCAAAATTAACTGGATTAGCTCAAAAATGGTACCAAGGCTTACCTAGTCTGTTGTTTACATGGACTGAATGGCAAAGTAAATTAAAGCTGGCTTTCCCAAGTGATGAAAACTTTGGTCAATTGTTAACGGATATGCTCGGTTGCAAAGCAAAGTATGGAGAGTCTTTGGAAGAGTATTTTTATCAAAAGATGGTATTGTTAAATCGATGTAATATATTTGGTAAAAATGCGATAGATTGCATTTTGTTTGGCATAGAAGACAGATCGGTAAGAACAAGCGCAGAGGCAGCGCAGTTCTCAGAACCAGATAAGTTACTGGTTTTCCTCAGAAATGTAAGAATAACAAAAAAATCTGACTCATCCAATACGTTTACGCAACCAAGCAAATCCGAAAATAGGAATTCTAGAAATTATAATAGGATAAACGATACTAGGCTACCGAAAAGCGATAATAAGTTTACAAAATGTTTTAATTGCGGTGAAGAAGGGCATACCTATTTCAAGTGTAAACAACCAATCAAACGGTGTGATACCTGTCATAAGGTAGGTCATGTAACTGAAAGTTGCCCCAACAAAACGAACTCTGCTAGTAACAGTAAAACCGTTTTACGGATATCAAAAGAACCAGATAGTGATTCTAAATATTTCAAAACCGCTACTGTAAATGGTCAAAACCTTGACTGTTTTATTGATTTTGGAAGTCAGTGTACTTTATTGCGCGAATCTGCAGCTAAAAACTTGGTAGATTCTTTGTCGGTTTCAGACCTTCCGGTATTAAGGGGATTCGGAGATAGTGTTGTCAATTGCTTGGGCAAATGTAATGTAGAGATAGATGTAGATTTAGCCAAAGCCACAGTAGAAGCTTTTATTGTTCCCGATCATTTGTTGCAAGTACCTCTGTTACTAGGACAAACATTCACCGAACAAGATCATGTAGTGGTATTAAAAACTAACGATCAACTAAAAATAACCGTAAACTCTGCCAAAAGCATCAAATTATACGTTAGTAGCACTGTCACTGTTAATGAGTACACCGAAATAGATGTTTACACTAAACCAACTTACACTGGAGCCGTCTTTATCGAATCTGGTATGTGCCAAAATGTTCAAAGACCGTATGAAGTATTACAAAGCGTAGTACAAATAACTGAGGGGTTAGGTAAAATTGTAGTTAAAGGCCCTTCTGGCTCTGGTGTCGAACTATCAAAAGACATTTTGGTACTTCGTGCACTTCCTTTAAACGAAGTACAAACCTTAAAAGTTAATAGGATTGAACGCTGTCCCAATAACACCACAGTATCCCAAATCGAAGACTCTATGATACATGTAGATAGTGATATAGGTTCTGAGCATGCCGCTAAACTTACCAAGTTATTAAACGATTATAGAGATTGTTTCGCTTTTTCTGCCAAAGAGTTAGGATGTGTAACGAATACCGAAATGAATATAAAGCTTAATGATACAACTCCTGTTGTATACAGGCCATATCGTTTGTCACATTCGGAACGTAAAGTAGTTCGTGATATGGTGCAAGAGTTGGAAGATTCTGGAATAGTTAAAGAATCTTCGTCTGACTATGCTTCACCGGTTATACTGGTTAGAAAGAAAACTGGTGACTATCGCCTTTGTGTTGACTTTAGGGCACTGAATAAAAAAACGGTCAAGGAACACTACCCACTTCCGCGTATAGACGATCAGTTAGATAGCTTGTCAGGACATAAATACTATACTTCTTTGGATCTCGCGTCTGGCTATTACCAGATTCCGATGGCAGAAACATCAAAACATTTGACAGCCTTTGTGACGCCCGACGGGCATTATGAGTTCAATCGAATGCCATTTGGACTTGTGAATGCTCCGTCGGCGTTCCAGAGGGCTATTAATAGTATTCTGGGTAACGCGAGATTCAAGGAAGCGTATGCTTATATGGATGATGTGATCATACCTTCAAAAACGATTGAAGAAGGACTTGAAAAACTCGAAGGCATCTTGGAATTGTTTCGTAACTGTGGTATAACATTGAACTTATCAAAATGCAATTTCCTAAAGACGTCTATCGATTATTTAGGTTTTGAAGTTAGTGAGGCAGGAATAAAGCCAGGGAGTAAAAAGATTGAGGCAGTAAATAACTTTCCAAGACCTGTCGATCAACACAATGTACGCCAATTCATAGGTTTAGCTAGCTTCTTTCGGAGATTTATAAAAGGTTTTTCAATTATTGCAAAACCATTAACCAAACTTTTAAAAAAGAATTGTCAGTGGCAATGGGGTGACGCAGAAGAATCTTCTTTCTCAACACTAAAAGCAGAGTTAATTAAACGGCCCATTCTATCGTTTTATAATCCTGAGTATGAAACTCAAGTGCACACAGATGCATCAAAAGTAGGAATTGCGGGAATAATAATGCAAAGGCCGAATAAAGACTCTCCTTTTAGTGCAGTAGCATTTTATAGTAGACAGACATCCCCTGAAGAATCAAAATTCACGTCTTATGATTTGGAAACGTTAGCCGTAGTTTGCTCACTGCAACGGTTTAGGGTATATTTAATAGGAATCCCTTTCACAATAGTTACCGATTGCAACTCATTACGGGCAACGTTCGAAAAAAGAGACACCATTACGCGAGTCGCAAGGTGGTGGAACATCATGCAGGAATACGATTTTAACATAATTTATAAACCCGGTACTTCTATGTCTCACGTAGATGCACTCAGCCGAAACCCTACTCCGTTAGAAATTACTGAGCTTCAAGTAAGACAAATCGACACTAACTGGGTGGCCACGGTACAACAGAACGATCCCGAACTCCAAAGAATTATAAGTATATTAGACGACAAGGAAAACGATAATGTAATCGAGATTAAAAATAATTTCTTAGTAAAGCGAGGGCTTTTGTATAGAAAAACTGAAGGTGGAGATCGTTGGGTTGTACCAAAAGGCGTCCGTTGGCAGGTACTTAGGGCACACCATGATGATATAGGTCATTTTGGGTTTGATAAAACCTATGAAAGCATTAAAAATAACTACTGGTTTGCCAAAATGAGGCGTTTCATCAAAAAATATGTTATGTCATGTTTGGAGTGTGCTCATGCTAAAGTACCAGCTGGCAAAAAGGCAGGAAAATTACATCCGATTGAAAAGGTTGAGTGCCCTTTTCACACCTTACATATTGACCACTTGGGTCCTTTTGTTCGTAGTAAGCGGAAAAACGCTTATTTACTAATCATAATAGACGCTTACACTAAGTTTGCAATAATAGTACCAGTCAAAAGTACCAAAGCTATTCATTCTATCAAAGCAATGAGAAACTATTTTCACACGTTCAGTGTTCCGAAGCGTGTTGTTTCTGATAGAGGAACGTCATTTACTGCTAAAAGCTTTCAGAATTACTTAAGTTCTTTGGGCATTAAACACGTTAAGAACGCAGTAGCTACACCACGGGCCAACGGCCAAGTGGAAAGGTACAATAGAACCGTGTTAGCTTCATTAACCGCGACTAATCATGGTAAACCTGAAAATGCATGGGATGAATGTGTGTCCGAAATACAGTGGGGACTTAACAACACCATTAATAAGGGCACTGGGAAAAGTCCCGCGCAGGCTTTATTTGGTCTCAACTTGGTAGGTACACCTGGTTCTTTACTGCAGCTTAGCGTTTCGGAAAACACTGATACTCTTTCTTTAGAAGAAACCAGAAAAGAAATCACTGAACATATTAGAGAAAATCAAGAGAAACAAAAAGAACGATTTGATAAAGATAAGAAAGAAGTGAGGTATGTAGTAGGTCAATTGGTTAGGGTGGAAAGAGAAGTACCATCGGTAGGTAAAAGTAGGAAACTTATTCCTAAAATTCGTGGTCCGTACCGCATAGTAGAAGTTTTAGAAAATGATCGATATGTTATTGAAGATACTCCGTTGTCTCAGAAGGGTAGTAAGAAGTTCAGTGGTATCTTTTCTGTTGACAAAATTCATCCGTGGATGGTTTTTAACAGAGCAGATTCAGAATCAGAAACCTCTAGCAATGAAGAAGACACCAGTTTGGTTGAGTTGGAATCTTAATAATTATAATTTTCATTATGAAGTCTCGTTGATTTTAAATGAGTAAGTACACAATACTATTACCTATTATAGAGCTTTAGAATAAAACATGATTAAAGGTTATTTAGTTAATTATTATGGATAATAAGAGTTTGTTTTTAATAATAATTGTAATATTGCTGAATGATTCACAATTTGTTCCATTTATTATATGAAATAAAACTGCATTCGATGATTTATGCTGTATGATTTAGGTTAAGTCAAATAATGAGATACATCTTGCACATAGGTGGCTTGGCTGTATGATTTATGCTGAGACAAATGATGGGGATATAGCCCCATCATTTTAATTTAAGACGGCTTGGCTGTATGATTTATGCTGAGACAAATGATGGGGATATAGCCCCATCATTTTAATTTAAGACGGCTTGGCTGTATGATCTATGCTGAGACAAACTATGGGATACAGCCCTAAAGTTTTAATTTACTATGGCGTAGCTGTATGATTTAAGCTAATCCATGATGATTGTAGATATTTGGCCGTATGATTTAAGCCAATTCTAATTCAGTAATATAATTATAGTTACTGAACATAATTTATAATTTTATTTGATTAATTTCCCGGGACGTGAAATAGATCAGGAAAGGCCGACTGTTAGAATCCGTTCCATAATTTATAAAATACATACATCATTTGATATAAATATAGATATTAAAATATTATTATTATTTCAGGAATTATTAGCTAAAATTAGGACTTGATTTATTTAAATTATTATGGAAATACACGAGCAACTTCCGGATCGATTTATTTGTTAAAAAGCACTCGGACGATGTTGTTTGTTCCGGTAAAAGGAAAGATGGCTTGAAGTTGCTCGTGCATGGCCAGTGAGCGTTTGATTCTCGAGGAGTAAGGAACAGTTCTTGAACAGTGTACGTGTACATAACGATAGTTAGCGAATATTGGTGAATAAACTGAAATGAAGTTATAAAAGACTTATTATTTAACCACCATCTGTAATACCAAACTTTTTCATATCTCAGACAGTGGATGCAATTTCACAAAATCCAGCTAAATAATTTATAAGTTAAAAAACTGGACAACCGACTTCAATTCGACTACCAGCTTCATCATCAGATGATGATGACGATGATGACAGTTCATTGGGAATGTTCTAGTCACTATAAACACCACATAAAAGTCACAGGAAAGCAAAATACGCAATTTGGTGCACGTGGTTGGTGTTGATTCTTTAGAGGAACAACTGGTGGGTTTTTGCTTTTCTGCAATTAAATGCGGTTTGAATGTACAAACTGGGTTTATTGACAAATTTAGAAAAATTTAAAAATTTAGGTGTGCACCACAAAGGGTCCATCGTTGCTAGCAGTAAAATGTTGGCGCTACGCCGCAACTTGGCATATTGCACCGTTGCTAGCAGTAAAATAGTAGGCGCTGCGCCGCGCCGGGCATATTTTTTTCAGTTATTTCTATTTATAACCCAAACTACTCAACCGATTTTGATGAAAATAAAATGGGACCAATCTGGAAGTATATCCTTTCAGATGAAAAAAGAATTTTTGAAATCGGTTCATAAATGACGGAGTTCTGAGGTAACAAACATTAAAAAAAAAAAAAAAAAAACACACAACCGAATTGAGAACCTCCTCCTTTTTTGAAGTCAGTTAAAAAATACAATAACATTTGCAATTTGTTCAACATTGCATCGGAAACCTTCTTTTGAATTTAGAACAATCGACAAAAACAAAGGTCAAATAACTTTCTAAGGGCTTTCATTCTCTGACCAGGTAGAAAGGCCAAACTTATAAGCTTAAATTAGTTTGACCAACTTAAATAATGATTGCAGGACTTACCGGCTAGTTTTTAATATGTGAATTTTAGCACAATGAGTAGGTATTTACTTAGTTGGCAAATATCTATCCTATCCTATCCTATCCTACTAATATTATAAATGCGAAAGTTTAGATGTTTGGATGTTTGTGTTTCAATCACGTCAATACTACTGAACCAACATAGATGAATCTTGGCATATACATAGTTCGTAACCTGGATTGACATATAGGCTACTTTTTATCCCGCATAATTAACAGGATCTACAGAATAAAATGAACGAAAAGGATTAGCAGCGCCAATTGGCCAGAGCATTTCATTGTCATGTCATGTCACGTCAGTTTGACAGGGCATAGTACTACCTCTTTGGTCTAACGACTAGCGTTTGACATTTCAGTACGAGTTCAGTGTAATGAGGTGTAATGTCAAGTTTCTCAAAGAAGTATCCGCTCGGTACACGCACAGATAATATAATGTACCTACACGGAAACTGTAGACGCGTACGAAGTCGCGGGTAGCTACTAGTTTTATTATAATAATGCAAGTGTCAATAATTTCTGATAAAATCACGTAATCATTTGGTGTCATTTCATCAATTTAAACGTTTGGTGAATCATTCGCGATAAATACCCGTATACCTAATATACTTGATATAAATGCTGGATTTTCTTTAAGTTTGTTTCTTTAAGCTCTGGAGACTACCCGATCCACGTTTATTTAATCAATATTGCTCGAATACGTTCACTTGAGTTGTCCCTATTATCCGCCGTCCTGCAAAGGGTGGCAAACTGTTATCTAAGTCAGAACGACGCATCTGTCCGTACATAAATCTGTCGCATATGAAAAGAATTAAAACGTACCCTATTGTGGAAGCTGTATAAATCTTGCAGATATCTTTGTGAGGGACGCGCGACGCCCGCGGCTCTCTCTCGAGCTGAAGCGATATTTTACAAGTTTTTGACAGCCGATATGGCTTTCCTAAACGGCACCTGCCCTTGCCCACTGCGCAGTGACACCGATCGCTTTTAAAACGTGCAAATGAGTTTATTATTGCTCGAACACTCGAATATTCCAACGAATAGATCTACTTTCGTCTACCGCAGTGATAAACCATTATTTTTACTGTTAATACAACGCTCGAAATTTTATTTATAGTCTTTTAATACAAAACGATATTGATTATCTCTTAAAAGATTATTATACGTTAGCTACGAAATAAAATTAATGTTCAATCGATAAAAATAAGTGTAAAGTGCTTTACTGCACATCAAATATAACTAGTTACAGCCCCCGACCATTCTTCAGTCCATTTACGAGCAATTAATACCTACTAAAATCAAATAAGTTGAATCAAAAGAAACGAGAAAAAATACGGTCTCAGTCGGACCACTTAATAAATTGTCTGGATCTCGTATGGAGAGTAAAAAAAGTGTATAAATCGAGTCACCAATAACACTATAGTATAGAGTTTATGGTGATGCCCTTGAGTGTGTTATCGGCGACGATTCTTTATTGACACTATAAACTGGAAACATACGGGCCTCTTACCCACCCGTCCGTCCGTCAGCGGCAAAAATAAATAAAGATTATCAAGATAAATATTGAGATCGTCGCGAAAGTTTGAATTGCCGTTTTGACTTGTGCGTCTGGTGTTTAGGTTTTTGAACTTCAAAGTTATTTGTTTTATGCTCTAATTTTCAATGTTAAATGCTGTTTCTGTGGATAAAATATGAGTCAGTTAGTAACCTTTGCATGAACAAACCAAGATAAACTTTATTGATCGGCTGTGGCAAAGTAGCTTCACCACATCACAGGTCACCGAGCCTCCTATTTATTGTTTCTCGATTGCAAAACAGGTAAATCGCCGGCTATAAGAAGCGGCGGTCGCGCGCGCGATACCCGCCCGTATGTCCGCATTTACTGACTGATTTACAAGGCTTTAGCGGAATATGTCCGGGGCCTGTTTGATGTGCCCCGTCGAGCCACCGACTCAATAATCGTTAAGACAAGACACGTTAATTCCATATACGTAATGAAAAAATACTCTACATATTGATAGAGTTTAAATTGGTTTATGTTATTGGTACATAAATTCGTGCTTTAAGGGCGCAGTTATTTTTCATGCTTTTGTCATTGATATTTTACTTAAAATGTGAGTTTTGATTGTGGAGTGGTTTTGTCCAGATTTGGCGAGCGGTGCGGTGTGGGCCGACGCGACGCCCACCCGATGTCAAGCGTCATGCGCGTCTTGATTCGAGTCCGCTTCAACAAAACATGATTAATCAAAGAAGCAACAATGGCAGTCGGTGTCCGTCATAAATCGGTGGTATCGTTGCATCGTCCGTATCACGTTACGACATTGTCTTGATATCGAATTTATTACGATGGCTCCGAATCAGAGACACGTCACACGTCCCGCGGCACTCATAAATTGTGTGACATATCGTCAGACTTCCCAGATTTTTCTTTTAAACAAACACTGAAATGAACACCTTATTACGATTGAATCAAGATTGAATATCGAAGGGTCTGAGTTTTCGATATCGTGTCTGCTTCATATTAATGACGGTTGTTCTTTTTAATTTATCGGTGAATATTTTGGTATTAGTCGTGTTCTCGGTTACTCAGCGCTTGCAAGAAGCGATCCGAGTTGATCTGATAGTTTGAAGTCAATTAAACTTGTGACTTGTGTCCAGATATTTCAATGGGAGAGCCACTGGGCGGTGTCCACTGGTTCGAGGAAGCTATTACTTTACTTTTAATATTTATTGAAGTGTCTAAAAAGTTTTTAGATTTGTAATTTTCCACGGGTATATGATAAAACGCGACTTCTAGGTTTGACGTAGTAACCTAACCTAGGTACCTAAGTTAAAAATATTACCCTCTATCAACGGGTAAAAAGCTTTTTTCTAGTAAGGACTTGGATCTTTTCTGAATTGTCGTAATTTGAATTTCTTGAAAAAAGTAAACAAAAGTTTAAAATCAGGCTAAAAGCAATTATCAGCTGATTGTGTAAAAGGCACCTAAGTCCAGAAAGTCATAACTCTCCACCAATCCAGCCTACAGTATGTACTTACCTACTTCGTTGTAACCGACTTTTTCACCCCAACATTAGGGTCACACCACACAGCAGCATACAATTTCGTCACAACGCGAAACTTGTGAAAGAAAACGTCATAAATCTGTCAAATTTGACAGAACAGTTAAATTATGGACGAGTTCTGAGTGATTTGTGTGCGACGCCGGCGATGGGCAGCAAAAAATGATGGAACTTAAATAGACAATGGCTTGCGATGAGAGAATGAAAATGTGTTATGAACATTATGGTTTATAATTTAGGTCAGAGTGGTAGCTCAAAAGTGTCAAACTATAGTCATTTTTAAAACGACGTATCAATAAACATTTCAATGCAAGAATAAATCCTGTGGCATAACATGATATCGCCGCCATTTTGTATTTATAATTTGACGCGCCGACGGCTATGACAGACGACATTTAATTACCGACCCCTCATTACCTGGATATTGCTGGATATCGACACCTGATTGTTTTAGGATGGACGATACGATCAAATTAGGAAAGATGTATTTCAAACCTGATTACTACAGATACTTAATAAGCCAGTGCAGGTAAGTAGGAAGAAATGCCAACATTACTTCAGCCCCCCTAAAAAAGGCTAGTTATCCTTCTTTAGAGCTTGAAGAACGTGACCTAAAAACTCTGTCATCAGAGTTGGCCACAATCATACGAACGAACGAGCGAGCCACCCTGGAATCAAATGCCTATGGGCCTGGGCCTGGACCCATCACCACGGATGAAACCATCGGTTGTAGTTTATTTTAAAGGCAATAAGGTACATTTTTCAACTGCAGAGCCGTGCGTCGGGCCGTGGTGTGGTGATAGGGCAAGGCCCTATCTGACGACACGATTTATAAAGTCGTCATCAGTAAAACGATCGTACAAGGCTTTCATGAAAAACGTTCAGTTTATTTGGCTCATTGGACTTTATTAAAGCCTTAATTAAGATATCGCATGTCACTGATTAATTTGAATGATCGCCAGATAATTATATTGATTAAAAATACGTCAAATGGAAATATGACGAGGGCAGAATCTGAAAGCATGGCGTCACAATATTTAATTACTTTTAAAAATTGGCTCAAATTGATGCTAAAACATTAATAATTTTTTTTAATATTGACAAGTATACTTATTTAGCATTCTATTCATGGACAGAACACCATTTAGGTCATAGGTACTCGTATGTAGCATTTTTGATATATTTGCATCAAACGAATTAACAAGAATGAATAGGTGTGTAGACCGTCTTGCTCCATCGTTGGCTTCATCGTCACTTTTCATCAGGTGAGATTGAAGTTAAAAGAGGTCCATCAAATGTAAAAAAATCTTTTTTGTTATTCTTTTTGTTATTCGACTTATGCAAGTGACTGTACCTACTTGTTTTTTTGTTGCACACACCAGCCTTGTTTTTAGAAGCAGGCAGTTAAGTATGTTGTACAAATTACATTTAAGTCATACTTTATAGGGCTTCAAGAGAATCATACAGATGCAAGTGTCAGGTTGCAGATAGGTATCTAGAAATGAGGATTCTTCCATCGCCTTGCTAGTTACTGCCGTTGTCAATATCCTCATAAAATCTATAAATAGAATTTTTCTAGAGTTAACCTCTACGGATTATAACTATTGGAATAATTCCTACAATATGTCTGACTTTACATTCAAAGATGGTTCGGCATGATAGCAGATTGTGCGTCGCATTTTTTGAATTTCATTTTTGAAGTTTCAGTAGAATCTATTGGTGGACCGATGACATGGGTTTCTGAGGGATTACCCCTCAGAAATTGAGGTGTAGTATCAAGATTCTCAAAGTATCCGCTCGGTACACGTATACAGATAATATAATGTACACGGAAACTGTAGACGCGTACGAAGCCGCGGGTAACTGCTAGTTAAATTATAATAGTTCATTTGTTATAGTTCAGGCTGATCGAGTGTTATCAAGTACTTGTCAAGCTCCGTCAACAGCGGTGCAGGTGATTTCTATGATCTCATTGTTTGACTCAATGACGTGTTAATTAGGTGTTAAAGCGCTCTTTGTAATCATTATTAGTGTGCCAATTTGAATTGATTTAAATAATTGGTCTTTTTATACATTCTTAATTCTATATTGCACACAACACAGGACATAAACAAAAGACAGAAATAGATGACATAAAGGCGAGCTTACATTTTATCCTAAACGATAATTTTGTTTAATATTACTAAATGATGGAACAAGCCGATGGCCCACCTGATTTTAAGTGGTAACCACTGCCTACAACAAGGCATTACCTCACTGAGCACGTCCACTGAAGACGTGTCCTGTGATGCATTGCACTGCGACCATCATTCTGAGACAATCTGATTCATCTGTCCACAGAAGTAAAGAGGCGATCAGTAGTACGTAGAACTTGCGAATATGCAACTTTCTCGAAGTGGCATGACCGGACCTACCTACGCATCTTTTATACAAAGTTACCATCTCGTCAAAGCATTCCAAATTGAACCTTAACGATTACAAAATACAGTCTAGCATGAGTGAATTCCATGTTGGTGATGCATTCGAAAATAATGTGCATTACAAAATGAGGCAGGATTATGATGGATACGATTCCACGCATAACTGTACTCATCTAACCGATAAACAACTCTATACCTATAGTATAAGGTTGAAAGTTGAGTGCGGAAGTGTGAGATGACGATCTGTCCGGAGAGGATTTGGTTTGTATGATTGTTTAATACTTTTTAATTTATTGCGGTAATCGTGGTTTTATCATCCGCTCAATTTGTCGAGTTGATTAAAAAGTTTTAATTCACTACAAAATTGAAAAAAAATTGGTAAATAAGTAGGTACTTATAAATGCTCTATCGATGTGAATCAGTACACTTGATTGAATGTCAAAAAAATAGAGAGAACAAAATATTAAGTAATACCGTTTTGTTTGTTAATGTATGTTAGATTAGATTAGAAAATTCTTTATTGCACATAATAAAATAGCACCTACAGAGGCGAGCTTAATGCTATTTAGCATTTTTACGTTACTATAAATTCACGGTCTTCTACCTGCATCTATGAAATAAAGCTACCTTGTTCAAAGGTATGACTATATATTTCAAAAATAAACAACATTGCTATAACATACAAAAACATTGCGTAAGCTTTGCTTAGTTTGGGACTAGAAGGCGTCGTGTGAAATGTCCATGAATATTTATTTATATATGAAAATCGTCTTTTGCGACGTTATTCATACAAGATCATTGTTCAGTAGCATAAATGATGATTTGACACAATTATTCCAAGCAAGACACTTTATTTATACAGAAACAAAGCCATCAAGATATCTACCTACTGGAGAGTTGGCTCAAGCCTGCAGCAGTTCCATCATCTTCAAACAGATGAGGCAATCACCTGCCGATTTCTGTCAACACATTGCAATAAACCCTTTCATTTCAGTTGGTTAAACGAGTACCGTCAGCAACATAAATTGATTAACAATTTAAAATTGATCAACTATATTTGGGAAGCTCTTGGTGTCGATTCGGTTGTAGCACTTTTCTAAACCAACCTAATTTGGCAGCACTAAACATGTAGTGTAGCTGTTACTTTAGAAACTACAACTCGTAAACTGATACGACAATGGCTATAATTTTAGCGCTGGCGAATTGGATTAATTTAGAAAAATGCAACAACAGAATTGTATCATTGACTATGACTACCTATTCGTATTGTAATTTTTCCAAGAGTTTACATTGACCTTTATATCTTCATTCATACTAACTTCAGTAATAGAACCGCACCACCTTTTATAACTCCTTTTTTAACCCCCGACGCAAAAACGACGGGATGTTATTATACAACCAAATGATGGCCCAAGCCGATGATCCACCTGATGTTAAGTGGTAACCACTGCCTGTAACGATGCATTGCCTCACTGAGCACATCCGCTGAGAACGTGCCCTGTGATACATTGCACTGCGCCCAGCGCTCGGAGACATGGACTAAAACTCAATTTTATTTGTAAACTAGTTGACTAATTGAATGTATCTGACTGTACCATAATAATAAGACAGCTGCCGAGCTTTTTAATTACTGTCATAATATCTGGTGATTAAAAAGCGCAAATGTCAGAGACGTAAAACTACAGTAGCATTGACTTCTTGATGCTAATCATTTTGAGAAGCTTTTTTTTTAATTGAGTTTAGCTACTTTGTCTGCATTTAGCTACGTTCACTGTGTTGTAATGGTGGTGGTACCGGCTGAGTTTTTGAAAGACTCGTTTGTTCGTTCGTTCGAGTTAGTGGTCAACTCTGGTGACAGAGTTGTTAGGCCGCCGTGAGGCCTCCGTCATGGCATTCTACTAATATTATAAATGCGAAAGTTTAGATGTTTGGATGTTTGTGTTTCAATCACGTCAAAACCACTGAACCAACATGGATGAAACTTGGCATATATATAGTTCGTAACCTGGATTGACATATAGGCTACTTTTTATCCCGAATAATTAACAGGATCTACAGGATAAAATGAACGAAAAGGATTAGCAGCGCCAATTGGCAAGAAGATTTCATTGTCATGTCATGTCACGTCAGTTTGACAGGGCGTAGTACTACCTCTTTGGTCTAACAACTAGCGTTTGACACTCCAGTAGGTACGAGTTCGGTGTAATGAGGTGTAATGTCAAGTTTCTCAAAGAAGTATCCGCTCGGTACACGCACAGATAATATAATGTAATCAGCAAAATTTCCGCCTTACCACTTTTGAAACTGTTTCGCTTGCAAGCAGTTAGCTACCTGATCTCGCCTTTTTCTTTTGTCTTCTTATTTTGACCAACCAGAGACCTAAACATCTATTTATTTTTATGACTGCCCATTGTTTTCATAACTTTTACACCCGAAATAATTTGTTTCTATTGGTATTCAAAAATTAACAGCTAGTCGGTTTACAGGAAATGCACCCTTAAGGTGGTAAGGCAGAACTTTTGCTGATGGTACCTACACGGAAACTGTAGACGCGTACGAAGTCGCGGGCAACTGCTAGTTCCCCATAATTTCTAGAGATTGATCTATTTCACCTTGCAAGTTCAGCATCAGCTACTTCTATAGGGCTCGGTGTAATTGCTCTTTGATTTTGGCAGTATTTTTACCATAATTTTCCGTGAGGGTGGAAGACTCCTGGCGACTCAGTACTTTACAATTAGGGCATGCAACCGGTAATTCTCGGTATCGAAAGTACCGGGAATTACCGGTACTTTTGAAAAATTCCAGTACCGGTACTGACGAAGCCAGTCTCGGTTCTTTCGATACTTTCGATACTCAACTTTTCTGTTATTTATTGTCGATTTGTTACTCAAAAACATACACTCTGGGTAAAGTTTCATCTTACTTTTTGAATTATAAGATGTTTTGACGCAATAAGAACATAGAAAACGTTGTGTCGAGTGATATTATTGGAGTTGTTGACCGCTATTGTTGATTTGAGTCAAAATATTCTAGTAGTTAGGTTCAACTTCGTATAAAGAGGTCAACAAACCTCACCTAACTAAACATATTGACCTTGTATTTCCTGTGGATAAAGCCGACTAGGCTGAGAGGATGATGTAGGTAATGGGCAAGCCTACTTCATCTAAATCATGTCCCACTGCACTGCAGCGTCCCGTTCATAGTGTGAAAAGTGGCCCCTGACGCTATATAAATCATCTAGATTAGATGCAAAGGCCTGATTACCAGTGATGACTATAGGACTGAGCCGTAGTCACTATTTATTGGTTGTAAACACGAACTGAAACATGACTGTATCAGATAGCAACATTTCTGTTCTGTTATTGAGGAATCTGGAGTACTCAAACATATAGAGACCCTCATCAGAAACCTTTATGAAACCGGCTATGCTACTATAACTTTGGGGAATTGCACGTCTAAACCGTTCAGTTTTGAGAAAGGAGTAGGACAAAGATGCGTCATTTCACCCATGCTATACATTAAATATGGTGAACACATCATACGTAAGACCTGAGATGACTGGAAAGTCAGTGTTAATGTAAATGATCTTCTCCATATTTCTCTACTACAGTTCTGAAACATAGACCATGAAAGTCAATGACCGCAAGCGCATCGATGCTTTTGAGATGTGGTGTCGGATATGCCTCCTGAGGGTTCCGTGGATGGCCAAAAGAACCAACGTCTTCATATTAAAGAACGTGCCCAGTGCTTGTCTTCCTTACCTTACCAGATACTTGTACGGTCATATTGCACGCAGAAATGCAGACAACATGGAGACTCTTCTGATAACAGGCAAAGTGGAGAGCAAGAAACCTGGAGAACAGTTGGAGATCTCCGTCAACGTCGCGATCTATCAAGCAGTAAATAGATAGATAGTAAATCATTTATTTGCGTGAGTGTAGGTACAAAAGTTGTTATTATAATATAATTTGATCCCTTACAATCTACCTCAAGAAGGTGTGCAAACTTTAATATAAATCGAATACATAGAATAAAATGAAATAGGTTCCCAAGTCAATATACAATTTCTTAAATATTAATAGTTCCATTCTTCTTCCAATATGAGATAAGTATGTCAAAAAATAATATAAAGCTAAATAAATCAAATGAGATCAAAATCAATCAGTAAGACCATGACAGACGGAAAAAAGCTATCCAAAGATTCTATCCACGGAGTCACGATCTCCAACAATGGGAAAACGATTAAGGAGGAGCAGGAATTGTGATTTGTAGCAGGGCGTATAGCTAGTGGAACTAACATTCGTTGGGGTAAAGATGTTATAGCCTGGAACCACGTAAAGGTAACGCACTGAATGACCACATAGCCAAAGAACCAACGACTGTATAGATTGTGTAAAGTCGGTAGATAAAGAGATAAAGAACGCTTAAAATCTTTTTTCGCGCAAATTTATGGGGGACCTTTGTGTCCACCAGTGGACTAATTTAAGCTGCCAGTGTGTTAATAAAGTTAGAAATAACCAAAGTTTTCTATTTTTACAGGTTTTTACTTCGTTTTAGTCCTTTTTTAGTGAAAATCGGGTCAGTATCGAAAGTATCGAAAGTACCGGTAATTACCGGTACCGGCTCCAGTACCGGCCGAAAATTACCGGTACTGAGAGTAGTACCGGTACTGCATGCCCTATTTACAATACAATAAATACAATACAAATTGTTTATTTGTAACAAAATACATAAAAGCACAAAGTATTACTAAGAATGTACAATAACATTACAACTTTACATTGCATTGCCAGCGCTAAACACAATGATAGTAATCTCCAGATTTCACCGAGAACAATTTCTTTTAAAGCTTAGAAAGAAAAATGACCACAGTTTTTATCAAAAAAATTAAATTCGAATGAGTCTTTAATAAATAGATTTTTTTTAACGAGGATAACTTTGGATCGTCCTAACATCGCAGGGGTATGCCAATCAAAGTTGAACTGCAAAGTTGAACTGCAAAGTTGAACTGCAAAGTTTTAAATCATGGTCAGTTCATACTAACTCATAGTTATTCTGTGACTAAATAGTGACATTATGACGTCATTTGATGTGTTTTCGCGCATATTTTGCTGTCAAGTGTCTAAAAAGAATGATCACGTAGTACAATTTTGTACCACACACACAAGAAATTACACTGGGCAGTGAAATATAACTTGACAGCAAAAGATTGGCATACGGGGGCAGGTTATTTTTATCAGTCCGTGCATCAAACTTCCTCTGCCCACATGCACCAATCTATCTCCTCTGTCAATGCAACTATGACAAACAGACACACGGTCTGCGTGTTATTAGCGATGCCATGAATCAGCCTTTCATTGGCTGTGGCGGGTGACAAGCATGAATCTCAATTGTGGCGAGCGCGGCCACTCAACTTGTGGCGAATTACTTTTTTCAACCGATACTTGCATGTGGTGAAGGGCTCTTGTTTTCCTAGTATCCTATCCTATCCTACTAATATTATAAATGCGAAAGTTTAGATGTTTGGATGTTTAGATATTTGGATGTTTGGATGTTTGTGTTTCAATCACGTCAAAACTAGAGAACCAACTTGGATGAAACTTGGCATATATATAGTTCTTAACCTGGATTGACATATAGGCTACTTTTTATCCTGAATAATTAACAGGATCTACAGGATAAAATGAACGAAAAGGATTAGCAGCGCCAATTGGCAAGAGGATTTCATTGTCATGTCATGTCACGTCAGTTTGACAGGGCGTAGTACTACCTCTTTAGTCTAACGACTAGCGTTTGACATTCCAGTAGGTACGAGTTCGGTGTAATGAGGTGTAATGTCAAGTTTCTCGAAGAAGTATCCGCTCGGTACACGCACAGATAATATAATGTACACGGAAACTGTAGACGCGTACGAAGTCGCGGGCAACTGCTAGTTTTTAATAGGTACTAGTTTTTCATGCACACTAAAGGTCAGACAAGCATCCAATGACTAGGAGTCATTTAAGGTACTTACTGAATTGGATTATTTTTCGTTTGATGAGTTTTATTTTATTTTATTCAATAAGCAACGCCAACAGCACACAAAAACACTTAAAAACAATAATTAGGTATACTATAGAATGTGTGCCAATTACAGGCATGCCGTATTACTGTTAACTGTAATGTTGAAATATGTGCGAAGAAGCTTGGGCTGGTCTAAAGGGCTCTAAAGAGTCTAGTATTTAGGTACATGAGCTAGTCAAAGGCACTATATTATAATGAGCACTTGCCCACTTTCGTAGCTATTGTTCCATTCACAAAATGTTGCAAGCGTAAACCTACAAAAAAAAAATTACGTATATTTTATTGAACATATTTTTTCAATTTTTCAGCCTAACCGGATTTGAACCTTAAAAGGCTTAGAAGCTACTAAACTACCGATTCAATAATAAATCAGTCTTCATCCTCTCCTCAAACTTATTTCCAAATGAGCGCGTTGCGAAGCTGCAACAGGCGACGCAATTTGTCTGTCTGTCTGTCTGACGCGCGAACGTATATAATTGGAGGCGATCGGTGTCGCTGTCAGACGAAACGCGTTGGATTTGCTGTTTACGCTGTAAATTATGACTGTATTTTACTATGATACACGGTGAAATGGGCTTGCCAATCTTGCTACAAAGTTGCAAATACCTACTTAGTTTAATGTCAGATAAACCGGTACTATAGGTATGTAACTCACATGAAGTACTGAGATATACCATACAATAATGAAAAAAATCTATTAGATTAGAAAATCTGATCTAAATCAAAAAATTATAATGACGCTAAAACATTTTAAAAGATAAATAAAATGAAAGAGCGAACAAAATAATTAGCAAATGTGAACATCTGAAATCACAAATCAATACAAGCTCCGTACAATGGATGACAAAAAAACGGACAAGAGCAAAACACAAGAACAACATATAACTCATCTCAGTCAACGCCTGGGGGGTTAAAGGGGGGTGGAAGGGGGGGTATTCTGGTCGTTTTTCCAAACGGTATCTTCATATCCGGACGTATGCACGAGAACTCGACTCGAGTAGTGCAAGAGCGCGTGGGTGTTTGTACACGTGTTTTATGCATGACCACGCTAACCGCACTTGCTTTTGGAATGATATGTAACATCTGGCTACTTAGTTGACCAGAAACTTTAGCAATTGATTTGCGTTCCGGGATACCAAAGGTTAAAACTGAGCTACCTATCACAAAATCAAAAGATTTTTTTTCTGTTTCTACTAATTTCTAAAAGAATATAGGTGGGTACGATACAATTACCCTGGGTTATCGTAACATACTTTTCCTAATGAAATGGTTTATGTTTGAATAAAACTCAACTAACTGCTAAATAACACTTTAGTGTTTTATACAAAGCTCTCCATTAGCGTCCTTGTACACCTCTACTGCACCTAGGTGTAATAACTCAGGTGATTTAGGTAAAAGACTACTATCTTCTTCTTCTTACCTGTCAATGGTGACAACAAATACTAGACGAAGTACAAACAGAATTTCGCCACTTTTAAAAAAAAAGTAAAAGTAAGTAGGGGTACTTACTTACTTTTACTTTTTTTTTAAAGACTACTATGATATGCAAAAATGTGCCGTAGCTCCTGAACTACACCTCAAAACAATCCGGAATCGAGCGCCGCTGTTGTTGTCTTTATCTGAAAACTGCGTCTTGACAGCGCTCGATTTGGATTCGAGATCGAGATGAGCTCGAATGTGCATCGAAAAAATAATGAATAGTACGTGTATCAACAGTTTACCTATGTCTAAATGCCTACAGTAGATTTCCAAACGAAACTTTCACTCAAAAGTAACAACGCAGTCCGAAGGCGATTTTGAAAAAACACCGTTTATAAAACGTATACCTAGCTACTATCTCGACGTAACGTTTTGGCTTTGGTTTAGTTATGACAATAACGAAAACCTTTGAACGTTGAACGATGCATTCAATGATCTATTTTTACCTTGAAATGCAGCAAAACTACCTTCGCATAATATAATTCTGCCCCCGTATTCCAATCTTTTGCTGTCAAGTTATATTTCACTGCCCGGTGTAATTTCTTCAGGTCACGTGGTACAATTTTGTACCACGTGATCATTCTTTTTAGACACTTGACAGCAAAATATGCGCGAAAACACATCAAATGACGTCATAATGTCACTATTTAGTCACAGAATAACTATGAGTTAGTATGAACTGACCATGATTTAAAACTTTGCAGTTCAACTGAGATTTGAATACCCCTGCTGAATGATTCTTGTGATTTTAATGAATTAATATTTTTCTGATACTGATCCTGCAGGGTTTTTTGCGCACCTTCCATGGCATGCCTAGCTAGCGTATAAAGGGAGTTTAGTGTAAATTCTCCGTTAATAGATATGAAGTGTAAAGCTTATTGTAACATGAGGTTGTTCATCTACATCTGGCGCATCGCAAAACTTTATGAATTGCAGAGTTTTTGTTAATTTGTGAATGCGTCCGCGTTGAAAGGCGATACCTACTTTCCGTGTGAAGTTATTTATTGTTCAATGTTTGTTTATTTGTTTGTCAGGGTGTTATTCAGGCTGTATAAGGAAGTCTGCTGCAACTTGTGTGATATCACTGATGTTTTGTGTAAATCTAGAGTCGCTTTTTTGGGAGATGTAAACGCTGTCCATTGACCTTTTGAGCGCTATCGAACCATACCGATATGCACAAAAGCAAGTTGGTTATTACCTACGCTTTTATGCCCTAGGCTTGGCGATGGTAACCACTTGGTAACAGCCCCCGTATGCCAATCTTTTGCTGTCAAGTTATATTTCACTGCCCAGTATAATTTCTTCAGGTCACGTGGTACAATTTTGTACCACGTGATCATTCTTTTTAGACACTTGACAGCAAAATATGCGCGAAAACACATCGAATGACGTCATAATGTCACTATTTAGTCACAGAATAACTATGAGTTAGTATGAACTGACCATGATTTAAAACTGCAGTTCAACTTTGCAGTTCAACTTTGATTGGCATACCCCCTGCAGGGGCTCGACCGGCGCCTGTTTGCCTTATCGTGGCAGGGAAAAAACAGATTGAAACTCTACCATATCAATTTATAAGAACACATACACAGATGCCTTCAAATATGCCTTCAAAGTCGACAGATGCCTTCAAAGTTTCCAAAAATTATGATTGAATTGAAAATATTTGCAATGCTTTCCTTCGCCGTTTGAAAGTTTGATCTGAATCGTTGCCAAATCATAGCTCACGTATCATCTCTCGATAGGTCACCTGCTATCGATAGTATCGATATGATCTGTCTGCGCCTGACCACTGGCGAAATAATCGAGTCCATCTCTCGCAACCCTTTCGGACGTGATCTCAGATCGCAAACATTCTCAGATCTCCGGTCAGATGCAACTCAGCTTTTAATGGGCAGTGAGATCATGCATCGATTTTGTTATTTGCTCATTTTAGAAACAATATTGATTTATATGAACGACGAGGTATAGTTGATCGAAGACTACAACAGCTTATTCGAAAACAATTTTTCTGTCGACTTGTGAGGAAGATGAGTTAGGCATTTTTTCCTGTTTTTATAGCTTAAATCAAAAGTCTAGAAGATTGTAAGGACAACTGTGAAAGAATTTTGGCGATAGCTCAAAAACTGAATTTTCTACGATTTTTTAAAGTTTGGATTTTCAAAATCTGTTTTTAGCCCGGCGATTTCGCGTGTGACGTCAGCCAGGTCCGATCGCTCACCCGCGCGTTTTAAGCGTTTTCTGCCTTTACGTTTCTATTTATATTTCTGATAAATAGGGAGAAAAGTACCAATATTTTTATGTAATATGGTGCCTCTAAGTCCTAAGGACACGTTTAACGCTTCAGATAAACTTTTTAACCACCGACTGAAGAAGAAAGGTGTTCTAAGTTTGAGGCTTTTTTGTGTCTATGTGTCTGTACCTATCAAGGCTCGTAGCTCCAAAAAATCACTCGTAATTTTTTTATAACTATTCTTGAAATGGAAAGCAGATAAATCTGGCATAGTTCTAAGCCAAGTTTGGTAGAAATCGGTGCAGCGATTTCCAAGTTATGAGGATGTTTATCAGCCCTCGACACGCATTTTGAAGGGTTCTCAGGCATATATTGATTGTAGTTTGAAACATTTGGTTCTTATACCAGTATAACGTGAGCTACTATTTCTTAGTGTTTCATTGATTTTGTATATCAGGTAAGACTGGTAATGAGCAAGATTGTGTTATCGACGTGATTAGCAATGTTTTTAACCCCCGACGCAAAAACGATGGGGTGGTAAAGTTTGACGTGTGTGTGTGTCAGTGCGTGTGCGTGTGTCTGTGCGTGTATGTGTGTGTGTGTGTCTGTCGAATGCGCGCGTTGGTGCGCGTGCGGATGCGGATGGTAGTAGTCTAAGTTACATTGTCTACTAAGGACGTGCCTAGTGAGACATTGTACTGTCAAGTACAATGCCTCACTAGGCACGTCCGTAGTAGACAATGTGACTCGCTAAGAAGAAGAAGAATGTGACTTACACTAGGACGTGCCTAGTGAGACATTGTACTGTCAAGTACAATGTCTCACTAGGCACGTCCTCAGAAACTAAGGACGCACCTAGTGAAGCATTGTCTACTGAGGACGTGCCTAGTGAGGCATTGTCTACTAAGGACGTGCCTAGTGAGGCATTGTCTACTAAGGACGTGCACGTGCGGATGCGGATGGTAGTAGTCTAAGTCACATGACAATGACAATGTGACTCGCTAAGAAGAAGAAGAATGTGACTTACACTAGGACGTGCCTAGTGAGACATTGTACTGTACAAGTACAATGCCTCACTAGGCACGTCCTTAGTAGACAATGCCTACACATACATATAGTGCAATGCCTCACTAGGCACGTCCTTAGTTACGAAGGACGTGCTTAGTGAGGCATTAGCAATGCATTGCTTAAGGACGTGCCTAGTGAGGCATTGTACCTAATGTACAATGTCCTTCGTAACTAAGGACGTGCCTAGTGAGGCATTGCACTATATTTATGTGTAGGCATTGTCTACTAAGGACGTGCCTAGTGAGACATTGTACTTGACAGTACAATGTCTCACTAGGCACGTCCTAGTGTAAGTCACATTCTTCTTCTTCTTCTTAGCGAGTCACATTGTCTACTAAGGACGTGCCTAGTGAGGCATTGTACTTGACAGTACAATGTCTCACTAGGCACGTCCTTAGTAGACAATGTGACTTAGACTACTACCATCCGCATCCGCACGCGCACCAACGCGCGCATTCGACAGACACACACACACACATACACGCACAGACACACGCACACGCACTGACACACACACACGTCAAACTTTACCACCCCATCGTTTTTGCGTCGGGGGTTAAAAACATTGCTAATCACGTCGATAACACAATCTTGCTCATTACCAGTCTTACCTGATATACAAAATCAATGAAACACTAAGAAATAGTAGCTCACGTTATACTGGTATAAGAACCAAATGTTTCAAACTACAATCAATATATGCCTGAGAACCCTTCAAAATGCGTGTCGAGGGCTGATAAACATCCTCATAACTTGGAAACCGCTGCACCGATTTCTACCAAACTTGGCTTAGAACTATGCCAGATTTATCTGCTTTCCATTTCAAGAATAGTTATAAAAAAATTACGAGTGATTTTTTGGAGCTACGAGCCTTGAAAGGTACAGACACATAGACACAAAAAAGCCTCAAACTTAGAACACCTTTCTTCTTCAGTCGGTGGTTAAAAAGTTTATCTGAAGCGTTAAACGTGTCCTTAGGACTTAAAGGCACAATATTACATAAAAATATTGGTACTTTTCTCCCAATTTTTCAGAAATATAAATAGAAACGTAAAGGCAGAAAACGCTTAGAAAGCGCGGGTGAGCGGTCGGACCGGCTGACGTCACACGCGAAATCGCCGGGCTCAAAACACATTATGAAAATCCAAACTTTAAAAAATCGTAGAAAATTCAGTTTTTGAGCTATCGCCAAAATTCTTTCACTGTTGTGTTTTGGACGTAAAAATCTATCGATCTACATTAAAAAAAAAATACGCTCATCTTCCTCATTGAGACAGTTTTGAAATAATTTATAAGTTAAAAAACTGGAAAAACCGACTTCAATTCGACTAGCAGCTTCATTGATGATGATGATGATGACAGTTCATTGGAAATGTTCTAGTCACTATAAACACCACATAAAAATCACAGGAAAATACGCAATTTCGTGCACGTGGTTGGTGTTGATTCTTTAGTTAGAGGAACAACTGGTGGGTTTTTGCTTTTCTCCAATTAAATGCGGTTTGAATGTACACACTGGGTTTATTGACAAATTTAGAAAAATGTAAAAATTTAGGTTTGCACCACAAAGGGTCATCGTTGCTAGCAGTAAAATGGTAGGCGCTACGCCGCAACTTGGCATATTTTTTCAGTTATTTCTATTTAAAACCCAAACTACTGAACCGATTTTGATGAAAATTAAATGGGACCAATCTGGAAGTATATCTTTTCAGATAAAAAAAGAATTTTTTAAATCGGTTCATAAATGACGGAGTTCTGAGGTAACAAACATAAAAAAAAAACATACAACCGAATTGAGAACCTCCTCCTTTTTTGAAGTCGGTTAAAAACTAAACCTTTTCACTCTCTCCGGGCACGATAAATCCACTAATTAATACACAAGATCCATTAAATATATTTAAAGAAGGCAGTTTGAGACACGTCTAAGCATTCTATTTGGTACATTTAGATCACTTGGTATTCTGTGTTGCAAAATCATCTCCGTGGCTTAAATACTATTTGGTTTCCTCGCTATGACGACCGCTTGAACCACAGCTGCAGTCCATCAAAGTTGGTGCAAGCGAAGTTGGCAGTCATGCAGCCTTACAAGTTACAACATACCTATTTAGTCAATGTTCAGTTGAGTTATGTTCAGTGATATCGAGAGGGAAACAGAAGGGCAGGTAGATAGGCTATAGTCTGTCTGATAACTTGCTGACAGCTGTCAGTAGTGGCTACCTACTTGCTTTGGGTATCTTAAATGCGTCCACCGTCATACGAACGCGTTCCATGAAACTGAAAAACTTGCTTTCACATCTGAATTTTGTTTGAGGTTTTGATTTTTTAGGAGAAGGCATTTTAGACAGGACATAAAGGAGTTAAGTCTGATGTGCCTGTGATAGCACCGGCACCTATATTCTTCAAACCGGAATACAGAAATGGAGTGTCACTGATTGGCGGCAGAGGTAGGTACCGGGTGGTAGTAATTTCCAGATGAGCTCTGTCACAAGAAGTTCTATTAAGAATATAACTTTAGTAACATTACGGCCACAGGATCCTAAGAAAGCTAGATCCTAAGCAGGCTAATCAGGTGCTTGCGAAAGAGTAATACAAGTATTAAACGTCATTAGCGATAAATCCACCGATATTAGTTATCTCGTACTATTAACTGTTGATTCTTGACTATTTCTACGCCTAACTTTCAAAATTATCAAAGTAATTTTTACTAAAAATGAGATAAGTATTTATTATTGTTTGTGTTCTGCAGGGGTATTCCAATCTCAGTTGAACTGCAAAGTTTTAAATCATGGTCAGTTCATACTAACTCATAGTTATTCAGTGACTAAATAGTGACATTATGATGTCATTTAATTTGTTTTCGCGCATATTTTGCTGTGAAGTGTCTAAAAAGAATGATCACGTGGTACAAAATTGTACCACGTGACCTGAAAAAATTACACTGGGCAGTGAAATATAACTTGACAGCAAAAGATTGGAATAGGGGGGCTGCTGGAACTTAAGAATTTAATATTTGTAAGAAACTAAACGCAAATAACGCTAGGAACCAGGCCGTAGTTTCTTGTCCGTTCATCTAGGCTTTTGTAAGGCGATTCTAAATGATCCGTTTTTTTTTTTCATTTATAAAACTAAGCCTCTGAAATGTCTTTTTAGTTCCTTTGAAGTTTGTTTTGTCTCCAAATATGTAAATGTGCATAAACATGCGCACACGCATACGCTTCGTTAAGAGCCATCAATTGGAGGCAACTAATTCAGTATCGGCGCACAATTACAGCTAAGGCGTTGGACCTCACACACGCTTAATTAACGATAAAATAAACTCCGCCAAGTGCGAGTCTTACACCCGCACTGAGGGTTCACTTAGAATACATTAATTATAGGAAACAACAATATCAGAATGATTCATCTTTAGACAGACAAAAAAGTTATCGAAAAATCGAGCCTTATCGAAAGTTATGTTTTGATTAGGTACATAATTTTTTTTTTTTTTTTGGATGAACTCAGTTATTTATTTATTTTATTTACAAATACTAATAAGAAAATAGCATTTTTAACAAACGAAAAAAAAAATTATTAAAATGAACTCTGAATTCTAAATGCTAGAGATAGAAAACAGAGTTCATATTTATATTAATATTATATATATTAATATAAATAATTATAATTATTTATATTAATAAATAATATAATATAGGTACATAATTACTAAAATCTAGCTAAAGACTGAAAAAAAGGAACCATTTGACCATCAAAATGTGGTGTGTAACCTAACATTACAGTCAAAACTGCCTAAGCTCTCTTACGGAACTCTAAAAATCAAAAAAGGTAAAAATAGGAGGGTAAGCAGTATCGGGACGTGTAGATGTGCCCTAATGAAGCTATGCAAATCCGACCCACGCAGCGGTGGCAACGCGGAGACATGTATATTAGTACTTAGCTGGTTGCTCCCGACTTCGTCTGTGTTCGTTTCTGTTGGAGGGCCTAGAAATACTAATTTTTATAACAATTCAAGGACATCATCATGATTTTATTGGACAGTAGCAATACAGGCATTTGTGACAATGCTGATCCGGGGAAGTACTACCTAATTCGTAGGTAACCTGCCCCCGTATGCCAATCTTTTGCTGTCAAGTTATATTTCACTGGCCAGTGTAATTTCTTCAGGTCACGTGATCATTCTTTTTAGACACTTGACCGCAAAATATGCGCGAAAACACATCAAATGACGTCATAATATCACTATTTAGTCACAGAATAACTATGAGTTAGTATGAACTGACCATGAATTAAAACTTTGCAGTTCAACTTTGATTGGCATACCCCTGCTGGATTAGCATAAGCTACTTCTTATCCCGAATAATTTAACAGGATTTATAGGATAAAATGAACGAACGGGATTAGCAGCGCCAATTGACACGAGGACGACGTCATGTCAGTTACTTCAGAGGACCTAGTACGAGTTTCGGTGTATAAAGCAGTCGTCTGACACGCGAGTACGAGTTCGGTGTAACGTCAACACCGGAGGTAGCAGCTCGTGTAAATATATGAGAGTGTAGTTTTAGGAGCATTTTGAGGCTGATACAATGATGATGATTTAATCACAAACAAGTCAAACAACCGTTCATGTAGTAATATGGTTGCAAACCCTAGTTATGCTGAAACCCTCCGGGTTGGTTGTAGGGTCTCCGCTTGTCCTTTTTCACCGCCAAGATAAGAATCACTTAATATTCCAATTTCGTCAAACTCAATTTGCTTATCAGTAGATAAGGCGTAAAGAGAGCCGCTTAAGGCGGGTACACACATGCGCAGACGCGGCATTGCGTGCAGGAATGCTAATGTGGACCACACCGATGAACTTACAATATGTTTTTCTTAATAAACATAAAAATGTTGGTAACGTTTTTAAATACAGAGCATAATAAAGCCTTATTACTGTCACGCGTGCCATGTATTGTAATGTACAAAATTATTTACTTAGGTATAATTTATATGTATACTAGCAAAATGGACAATTGTAAAACTTGCCAGCCCCCCTATTCCAATCTTTTGCTGTCAAGTTATATTTCACTGCCCAGTGTAATTTCTTCAGGTCACGTGGTACAATTTTGTACCACGTGATCATTCTTTTTAGACACTTTACAGAAAAATATGCGCGAAAACACATCAAATGTCATAATGTCACTATTTAGTCACAGAATAACTATGAGTTAGTATGAACTGACCATGATTTAAAACTTGCAGTTTAACTGAGATTGAAATCGCCCCCCTGTCACATAATTATTATTGCATACCTAACCAAAACCGTTCTTAATTATTTTATAGTGATTTCGTTACAATAAGGTATATAATACCCACGTTTGTAAATTCGGACGTGTAATTTCGCAGTGTTATGAAAAGATGAGTCGTTTTATATTCCATTGAGATAAAGTCATTAACATCAGCCATATTTGGAAGTTGACGAGTTCTAAGGCATGTCTGTTTCTGTCATTTCAACTTTTATTATTTTTTAGATTATTGTTTTAACATAAATAATGTCTTATTCCCGAAATTTAAATAATATCTTCGATTACAATGTAAAATATAAATAAATATAAATATAAATATTCATGGACATTTCACACGACGCCCTCTAGTCCCAAACTAAGCAAAGCTTGTAATATGGGAACTAGATGCTGATAGAATACTTATATACTTTTTTTTTTGTAAATACATACTTATAATACATAGTAACACCCAGACATAGAACAAACATCTATGTTTTAACACACACAAATGTTTGTTCTTGGTGGGGATCGAACCCACGACCCACAGCACGGAAGGCAGATCCATTACCATTAATGTAAATATGCTTTATTTACATAGCGCAATAAAACTAATTGAATTGTATAAATTATTGTACTATCGATAACTACCTATTTTATTTTACGTTCACAATAATTTAACTATTACAATAGTATTATAGTTAGTTTGTTTACAAAATTTCGATTAAACGACTAGTGGGGGACCAGCATTATTTATTTTATGGTTTGAAAGTATCGAGATGTTATTATTTATGGGATGTTAGAATAAATTGGTGTTTTAGATGAGACAACGCCGCGCCCACGCACAGATTAAGATGTTATTTGTATCGTCTGTAAAGCAGGTACAGTCGACATCAAAACTATATTAAACCTGTGAATAAATAGTTTGGCGTTCGATGGCGATTTTATATTAATTATAAATTCGATATGAAAACAAAAATTACAATACACGCCTCTAGTCGGAGAATTGAGAACCATTTTATTTCATGCAAAAATCACATCTATTTATATATTTTTTTTTAATTATTATTCATAGACATTTCACACAATGCCCTCTAGTACTATGTCTAGCAGTACTAACTAGTAAAGCTGGGAACTAGATTGCTGATAATACCTACTTGTATACATTGGTACCAATGGTATTTGATTCGATTCTCGATTATCGAAAGTCAAATGAAATGACTAAATCTCAAGCGTCACCACTTTGCAGCAGTATGATGATCTCGCCTCTCTGCGTGCGCCGGCGGCTATTAGCGAACAGCTACAATTTATAGGAGTGAGCGGGCCAGATGCTTATCTTTAATATCTCAGTAGTAAAGGTTCTTGTAAGAGACACTATCCTACTAATATTATAAATGCGAAAGTTTAGATGTTTGGATGTTTGTGTTTCAATCACGTCAAAACTACTGAACCAACTTGGATGAAACTTGGCATTGTAGTTCGTAACCTGGATTAACATATAGGCTACTTTTTATCCCGAATAATTAACAGGATCTACAGGATAAAATGAACGAAAAGGATTAGCAGCGCCAATTGGCAAGAGGATTCCATTGTCATTTCATGTCACGTCAGTTTGACAGGGCGTATTACTACCTCTTTGGTCTAACAACTAGCGTTTGACATTTCAGTACGAGTTCGGTGTAATGAGGTGTAATGTCAAGTTTCTCAAAGAAGTATCCGCTCGGTACACGCATAGATAATATAATGTTCACGGAAACGGTACTCGCGTACGAAGTCGCGGGTAACTACTAGTGACACATAAAGGAGTTAAGTCTTATGTGCGTGTACTAGCACCGACACGTCCGGCACCCTTCGTACCGAAACACAACAATGCGAGCATCACGGTGCAAATAATAGTACTTGCCCAGACGAAACACTTCAGAAAGAACTCTACGAGAAGCTCACCTTTATTATAATAGAAATAAGTAATCATCTCGATAAAATACACATGAAATTCAAAAATACTGCAAAACTAAAAACATTGCTACAAGAGCGCAAACTTCTACTTCTTCCATGTATCAAATTGTTAAACGAAGACACCAAAGACACGCTATAAAACATACAATACACGACATAGATACACCATACCGACGACAATTTATATCATACCTACATCGAAAACAATTGAAACTAGCACTGATTCTACATAACTTTTACAAATAACTTTCAACTCGATAGTATATCGATACTATTTATCGATAGTTGTTTATCGATAGTTGTTTATCGCTAGTCGCTTATGCCCTGAGCCGTATAAAGCCGCTATTTAATGGCTCTGTACAAACTAGCCGTAAACCTGCGACGTAACGTGACGCGTGCTGTGATGTGTACATTGTACACTCAGCGGCGAAAGTTGAGTTATTATACTTTTTTTAATATCACATAAATAATGTTTTTCTAGTCTTTTTTAATTCACTTACCAACCATCCCATTATTGTATCGCGGATTCACGAACAATAATAAATAATAAACAATAAACAAAGTGTCTAGTCTTCTAGACTGTCCTGCTCCATCGTCGGCCTCATCGTCACTTACCATCAGGTGAGATTGTGGCCAAAGGACATTCTATATTATATTTAAAAAAAAAATATGATTTATGATTTAATTATTAGGTGGTAATCATCTATTTGAAAATGTCGTGTAATGCCTGTAATTGCACCGGCATCCATACCGGTACACAGCACCACTGCTTGGCGACAAATAAAGGTATGGTGGTAGTGCTACCGCGGATACTCAATAACTCAATACATTTATTGTCTCATTTATTACTTTTTTTTTTGGTCGAGTGAGTGAAGTGAACGAAGATCTTAGTGTTAACTTTGGCAAATCGTTAAATCCTAGATCTTCATCAAAGACTTTTTGCTCAGGGGGGCGATTCCAATCTCAAAGTTGAACTGCAAAGTTTTAAATCATGGTCAGTTCATACTAACTCATAGTTATTCTGTGACTAAATAGTGACATTATGATGTCATTTAATTTGTTTTCGCGCGTATTTTGCTGTCAAGTGTCTAAAAAGAATGATTACACTGGGCAGTGAAATATAACTTGACAGCAAAAGATTGGAATACGGGGGCAATTGCTCATTATTATTTCTCTTTAATGACTTTTAAAAGTCATGCAACAAAGTAATGTTAATTAATATGTATTACATATTTTGATGCCTTATTATAAGATTAAATACAATTTGCGTTACTTACATTGTTCCAACAGTTTGTACCACTGACTGTACTTAATGTACTCATGTAGTAGGTATAAGAGTTTATTGGTAAAAAGGATTTCCAATCTGAATTAAAGATTGTGTATGTATTTTATGGTTTAGTACTAGAATATACAGAATACTGTACCCTTGTACTCAGTAACTTTAGAGTATGAATGGGGCCTTTGACCTAGGTAATACAAGCAAGACCTGAGACCTAGTACTTATAATTTTGTATAATAATATGCAAGATTTTTACTAGCCTTTAGTCACCCTTGGCCTCCTGATTGTGTATCTAAGATTCTGACAAAATACAATCAAAAACACTTAAAAAATCGTCACCATTAAGTGAGATTGCGGTCAAACGTTTGTCTTTCTTTTCTTCCTCAACCTATCTCGCCCACTGCTGGGCAAAGGTCTCCCCCAAAGACTTGCAATACTCTCTCTCCAGCCTCCGTATTCCAATCTTTTGCTGTCAAGTTATATTTCACTGCCCAGTGTAATTTCTTCAGGTCACGTGGTACAATTTTGTACCACGTGATCATTCTTTTTAGACACTTGACAGCAAAATATGCGCGAAAACAAATTAAATGACATCATAATGTCACTATTTAGTCACAGAATAACTATGACTTAGTATGAACTGACCATGATTTAAAACTTTGCTGTTCAATTTTGCAGTTCAACTGAGATTGGAATCGCCCTCCTGGGCCGAAGGTTTGTCTATAATGTATAAAAATATGTCAGTTTACCAGTTGCTAATTTGCTGAAGTCATCATCATTTCCCTGCCCTTATCCCGCGCTAGGCGGGGTCGGCACAACATGTCTTTTTCTTCCACTCGCTCCTATCATTCGTCAACTCAGAATCTACTCCTCTCACATTCATATCCTCTTTCACACAATCCAACCACTTCTTCTTCGGCCTTCCTCTACCTGCGTACCCAGTCACACTCATGTTCATAACTTTTTTTGTGATATGACTTTCATCCCTCCTCATTACGTGTCCATACCATGCTAATCTAGCACTCTTCACTTTTTCAACAACAGGCGCCACTTTCAAACTTCCCCTGATATACTCATTCCTTATCTTATCTAACCTCGTTACCCCACACATCCATCTTAACATTCGCATCTCCGTAGCATGCACTCTCCTTTCATCCGTCTTCTTCGTTGCCCAACACTCTGATCCATACATCGCGACAGGTCTAATTACCGTCTTGTAAATTTTCCCCTTAAGCTTAAGGGGCATTCGCGGATCGCATATCGTCCCTGAGACCTGTCGCCACTTCATCCTAATGCTAATTTGCTGAAGTATCATTTAGATATCTATTTATTTAATTATGGTATCAAAATCTGACAGAATATAATCATTTAAAATTTAATTTGTCAGATTACATTTCAATTGTGATAGAATTAGATTCTGATGGCACCAAGAGACAGGTTTGCACTTAAGACGTAAACCTAACTATGTAACACCTACCTACCTATGTGACATGTAACTCGGTGTAACCAATAAAATGGTATTGTATTATAACGTAGTTTTTCGTAAGGTCAATGACCTCTACCTAGACACTAGTAGCAACCGTACCCGGAGACGTCACTTAAGTATTAGGTACTTACAATTCTTTGAGTATGGCAGTAAGTGGAGTAAGAAAGAACCACTAAAAATCTGTTAGGTACGAAAAAAATTATAAAGACAGTGCTACGCCGTAGCACTTCGTAGCACCTCTACGTCGAGACGTCACGCACGCGGTGTGGTGACGTCACTCACTACATATGAAAATTACATTAGCATTGATTTTTTGAAAGTGTTATGACATAGGTACTTTATTTTTATTTTTGATATACCGATTATTCCTGAATGGCTAACCCGATTTCTATGAAAGTTTTTGTGGTTGGAGTCTAAGATAAATAATATCATCAATTAAAATAAAAAGATTTTTAAGCTTTTTTAAACTTATTCTAAACAGGTAATCTATAAAAACCATTCAGTTCAAAGCTCGACGGTAATGTCAAACAAACAATGGCAGTATCAGAACCTTATTATCTGATCATCTAAAGATGGATGGTAGTGTACGCACTGGGTTGGAATAACACTGCGCTTTTTTTTTCGTTACTGACTGATAAAATAGTGAACAGTTGACTCGTCAACATTTTGTACATACTTAAAAACATTTTAGCTTAAAGGTAAGTATACATTTGTATAAATCTTGGGTTTGTTTGAGTTAAGTAAAGACGTTTATAATGTGCAGTCTATATTGACGTCTATAAGCTTTTGTTACGAAGAACTGGCGTTTAGATTTATCTAGTATTAAGACGATTTTAAATGTTCCATGTGATTTTACTGAATAATTTTTACTACTACTACTTTTTTTACTACTTTTTTAATACTTTGACAAGTGCAACTAACAAATTAGATTAAAAGTATGTGAAATACTCTGCAAAACATAGGAGTCAGTGATCATCTTTGTATCAGAGTGATGAGTCAGGTCATCTTCTAGTTATTAATGGCATGAAATAATAATAATATTTGGTACATAAATTAAAAACTACTTGAAAAATAGTGAGTCGATATTATACTCTTATTTAAAATAAACGCGGCGCTAAACATACCCAGTGCGTACAAATAACCAAACCACGAATTGGTTTCCCAATAATGAGTTTTCCTGCGCTTTCCCAGTCCAGACAAAGCCGGGTCGGGACAATAGTCAACAATGGCCTGAGGGGCAGATCTGCGTACAAGACGATTAATTTCTTTGTGCAAAGGTCAATCCTCAATCAATCGTTTTCAATTTCTGAGTATTGATTGTCTGGTCTGTATTGATAATATTTAATGTGCTAGCTTTTTAAATGCCTTCAGGCAGGGTGCTCTCGAAACCAGAATGGACATCTCAACAACGCCCTCTAGTCTCAAACTAAGCAAAGCTATGGGAACTAGATTGCTGGCAGAATACTTAATATACCTACATTTTTTTGTAAATACATAATACATAGCAACACCCAGACATAAAACATCTACGTTTGCCACACACAAATGTTTGTTCTCAGTCGGGATCGAACCCACGACCCACAGCACGGAAGGCTATACCGACTGAGCTGTGACACTGACACCTGTCGTATTATTAATAGGGTATTTAATAATACTTTTATAATAAATCCTAATAACTGAAACTTTTGTTAGGGTGGACAAACCTGACATTAATTTTAGAATGAGGTGGACTAGGTTGATCTATTTATTGACAATCTAGGTCAAAGGTATTTTAAAATGAGTCGTCGGTGATTGGACAGCTTACTGAATCAAGACCGCATGATTCAGCAGGCTTACTAAAAAAATACCAATATCATCATCAACCTATATTAGTCCACTGCTGGACGTAGGTCTCTCTCAAGACGTGCCACTGAGCCCGGTCTTTGGCTCTTCTCAACCAACAACATTGTTTTTCTGCCACCTCAATGATGGTCTTTTGAGACCTCCTTGAATCAGAATCGAGAGTACTTGAATCTGGGGAGTTTTATTCGGTTTATTAACAAAGCCAAGCCAACTGGAATGTGTTATTTTAGAAGTTATTTTGACTACAGTTCCAGTATTGCTATTTAATTCTCACTGAAACTGCTTACTTGGAAATGTGCTATATTGAATGTAGACATTTTGTTTCATTTCTATCAACCCATGTCATGTAACACAATTTTATGATCTACACTAGGTACTACTGTATAATTCACTTGTCAAAACAGAGGCCAAAAATAGGAAGAAGAAGGAAGAGAACCTTGAAAGACCTCTTGCAAATGAAAACTAGGTCTATCTTCATCAGTATACCATTAATATTTGTCTCTGGTACAACCTATTTGTACAATTATGTCCTTTTTGATTTACAGGCACGACATTAGCGTCTCGAATAAAAGTCAACAGACGATTACATGCTTTTGTGCCGCATTAGACATCTATTCAGAACATACTGCAATACAGACCGAAATGACTTATGCCCCTATTAACATTACAATTTCACATAACCACCCAAAAAACTACAATTAATTCTACACCTTATTCAAACGACGCAAGGGTTATAATAGCTTTGAGTGCGTCGGTAAAGGATAGGATAATGTTCCAATTGTCTTTGGTAGAGATTAAATTGATTTATAAGACAGTGTTTCGTCCGTGTGATGGGTCTCGGGAACTCGTAAAGGCGCAGACACACAGTAGATGCTTTATTAAAGTTCCACTGGCCTAAAGGCGCATTTAAACGCAAAGCTCTAAATCGATGTGACATTTAGTTACAGACATCTGACAGCTTCAATTGTATACTCTAGTGTCTCAAACGAGATGAAGGTAACGAAAAATAAGAATACGGTCAGTATTATTTAAAGAGATTATTTTAAAATTAATTCGAACAGAGACGTATTTATAATATTAATTAATATATTTTTTTACAGTTGCGGTGATGACAAGAAACATGATATAGTAACAACAATATATTTTACAATCATAGCAATAAAACTCATTTTGCAATGCATGACAATCCGCAGTGAGACAGACGTCACGCGAGCGTTTGAATTTTATGTCAAACTCCCTTTTGATGTGATGGTAAATCATCTGTGATTTAGTGCGCAGGATTTGCAAGTTTCCGCGTTACAATATCTATTACTGCAAGAAATACAAGTGCGTACTGTTTTATTTTAGTTCACTGTATTTTTATTACTCTGTAATAAAAGCGCTAAAATTAATCCCGTCCTTATCGTTTCAGTTCATTGGAAAGGGACAAAATTTTTCGTGCTGTCAAATTAGGTTAGTTTAGGTCCAAATGTCCACTGTCTGCTTACCTGACCACCTAGTGTGCTTGTAGATTACTTTCAATTATAATAAAATCATCAACATATCAGGCGAACACTCACTCAACGAAAATCGCATTCCTGAGACCCAAGATACAGGCTTTTGCCTAGTTTGGGCCTCGCCGTTCCTATCATATAATAATAATTTGTGTAACGACTGTGTCCAAATATACTGTTTACCCTATATCCTGTGTTATATTTTCGGAAATAAAAATTATTCTATTCTATTCTATTTATCCACTTTCTCCGTGATTTCTAATACGTAATATTTTTAACCTTCTTTATTCACTGATTTTCCGCAATCCTTAAAACCCTTGATCCATTGCAAGGGTAACCTTTTAAGCTTCATATTAGTAGTAGACTGTTTAGATAATTTCAAACAGACTAGAAATATTTTTAACTATCTATTTAGACACGGCACACGACACCGAGAGCAGACCGAGCTCAATTATTCAGGCAACACGTCCCACACCGTTCCCCCCGCCCTATATCCGTGTACTTATGATTTAAGCGAGCAAGACCGTGTTCTGTCAACGTGACATTGACACTGACAGTGGCAAATTGACAGCTGCGTTTGGTTGGATTAGCTATTTGTTGCCAATTCGTTGGATTGAGATTGATCGATTTGGGCTCTGTGTGTGTAAGCGTTCGACGCGTTCGCAGCGTGCTTAGTCAATCTTCACCGATTATCTAAGTTAAGCGACGTTCTGCGCGGTTACTAATTGGATGTGTGACCGCTAGAGGCATTAACACGCTAGAGACTAGCCATTTTTATGGACATAGAACGCTGTAAAAAGAGTATAGAGTTCACGCAGTGTGGGACAAAACAGACGCAAAAGTTTGTAATAATATATGGATGTATGCTTGTTCCTCTTTCACGCAAAAACTACTGGTCCGATTGGATGAAACTTGGATTACATACAGTTCGTTGTCTAGATCAGCACATTGGCTATTTTTTATCACGGAAAATCAACAGGATCAAACGGGACGTGAGTGGAAGCTAGTAATAAATAAAAATATTTTATTATTCTCGATTTTAATTCTGGAATCGAATGCACGTTACATAATACTACATTTAATAACGATTGTATTGTAGTCCTAAAGCATGTCCCTACATTAACGTGTCGTGCATACAAAGTACAGCTCGAAATAACCAGACAAGACGTCTGGCTGAATATTCAAGTGGAGTTGTCGATCCGTCGGTACATCGGCCGGTCGCTAATCGGTGGCTATTTGCGGAGGACAAGGTGACAGTACTCACTATTGTTACAATAGTTACAAATTACAATAGTATTGTTTCCAAAAGTATGGTTTTGTATGTAAATTTTTTTATTTAGTCATGTAGTCACTTAGTCACTTAACATCAGGTGAGATTGCGGTCAAACGCTTACCTATAAATTATAAAAAGTAAATATATATATAATGTACTCCGTAGTTTAAACTTACGTTGGTCCGTTAGTCACTCTAGAACCATCGCAGGAACAATCTGAAAGGAAAATAAATACAATAATATTTTTTATTTTGTTTAAAAATGAAATTTATTTTTTAAGACATTTGCCCCTCTACTTAGTAACGGCTCTCAACTTATGGTAAAAGTTAATCATCATCATCATCAACCTATACTCGTCCACTGCTGGACGTAGGTCTCTCCCAAGACGCGCCATTGAGCTCGGTCTTCGGCTCTTCTCATCCAGTGTCTGCCAGCTACATTTCGCAGATCGTCGCCCCATCTCGCCGGAGGGCGTCCTACACTACGCTTGCCTAAACGTGGTCTCCACTCAAGTATTAGTTTGCTCCAACGATTGTCGGTTCTACGGCAAACATGGCCGGCCCACTGCCACTTTAGCCTGCTAAACCTTTGAGCTATGTCGACGACTTTGGTTAATCACCAAACGTGGAAAAGTTAATCACCGTTTATAAAAAAGCCATTTCGTTTTTTTAGATCGTGCTAAAAAGCCTCTTGTCACTAACTATTGTTTAATATAAGTGAGAGGCGTTTTTAAGTAGAAGGGTTAATTAGACAAAGTAAAAAAAATTGAACCTCATTTATGTTTAGGTAGGTATATCTACAGCGCCTAAGAATTAGTTTGTTTCCAATACTCAATGAAGACCTAAACTGCGCTAGCGCAATTGCACAATATTATCAACTGACTAAGCGATTTTCTATACAATTAAGACCTAACATATCAATTACGTGAGTTGTACCACTCTGGCTCAGTTTGGCGCTTCATTACGGACCGCGTAAATAAACGCTAACTTTAATTATACCTTTCAAAGACCGCCGGTATTTATTTAAAACGGAGTTTCTTAAAGTACGTCACCGCTATGTTGCGGGCGGTGATAGCGTCTCAACTAATCTCTTGGATTCAACTTTGACATGGAATTGAGATAAACTTACTTGTAATTCTAAAATCTTCTAAATTCTTGTAAAATCTTTATAGTAAGTACCTAAATTATTGCAAATTGGCTTATGAAATAATGTTTTAGCACAACATTGGGTTACAACTAGATTTTGGTTTTAGAAAAAGGAACTGGAAAAAAAATATAAGGCAAGTTAACTTTGATATATCAGAATTCCATATGCTTCTTCTTCTTGGATTTCTTCTTTATCTTAGAAAGGCCAGTAAATTTAATAGGTTTTCTACAAAAAAAATTTTTTGGCATTTTTGTATCTTCACCTTATTATTACAGTCGCTGTTGTCTAGAAACCGTGCCTTAACGATTATTTACGGCTCGTTGAAACATTTCCAATATGCCATAAGTCAACTCCGGACATGTACACGTGACTAATTAAACTAAAGTTGATGCTCATCGCGGTATCAATTTAATTTTTGCGCAGGAGTTGTAAAATTGCTATAAAATCAAAGATAGATTTATATTTGACGGTTGATGCGAGATTGTTTCTGTCAAGTATAACATTAATTATTCTAATATCGACTCGACAGTATTTTTATATAAGAAAATAACAAACGACTTGACTGACGTATGACTCGACTTGACTAAACTTATTTCAAATATTTCACTGGACACTGGCAAAATTGTTTGTCGAAATGACAGACAAAAGTCATTATAAGAGAAGAAGAAGAAGGTAAGTATAAATAAATATTCATGGATTTTACACACAACGCCCTCTAGTCCCAAACTAAGCAAAGCTTGTAATATGGGAACTAGATGGCTGATAGAATACTTATATACTTTTTTTTTGTTAATACATACTTATAATACATAGTAACACCCAGACATAGAACAAACATCTATGTTTTCCACGCACAAATGTTTGTTCTTGGTGGGGATCGAACCCACGACCCACAGCACGGAAGGCAGAGCTATTACCGACTGAGCTGTGACGCCTGTCCAGTATAGGATTCATGTTCTGTCATTTTTGGAACAAAATAGTACTTTCGTTTTATAATTCTTTTTCGTATTTTAATGTGAGAGTTGTTGTTTAATTTCAGCAGAGTTTTAACCAATAATACTTAAAGTCGTAGAATGAATTTGTTCGACTCTTAACTATGGCATGTTATAAAAATCTTTGTCAAATTCTTGTCATAAATAGTCACACCTAGGTTCTGTCATAATTATGACCGTAATTATTGTCATATGACGGTAGTGCCTCCATGAAACGTAGGTAAAGGCGTAACATTCCTCAGTTACCTACCTGTAATTGCATCAGCAGGGGTATGCCAATCAAAGTTGAACTGCAAAGTTGAACGGCAAAGTTTTAAATCATGGTCAGTTCATACTAACTCATAGTTATTCTGTGACTAAATAGTGACATTATGACGTCATTTTATGTGTTTTCGCGCATATTTTGCTGTCAAGTGTCTGAAAAGAATGATGAGAAAGAAAGAATGATGAAGAAATTACACTGGGCAGTGAAATATAACTTGACAGCAAAAGATTGGCATACGGGGGCAGAAACATCAAATTAAAGTCAAATTTTTTTATAAAATTAGAATGAATGAACGAACCCTAAGTTAATAAAAATCCAATAAATATAATGTATTTTAGCGCATATCATTGCTATCACGAGTCAGGGTTGGCAGAGGCAAAAACGCATCGTCATGAAACGTCCATCATTCTAATTCCTTTGAGACGACATCGGCTGTCTGTGCAGTGACGGCAAACACCGACGGTGTGTTCCACTTGGCACCCGAAAAATTAAACAAAGAATTATTTTCTGTATGAATTTATCAAGCATGACGCCACGTCATCATCTGGGAGATAATTTTCTTGATAACTTGTTAAAATAGTATTGAGATTAAGCTAGCATATCATTATAATTATTTTCATCAGATTTTAAGAGCCCTCTGGTTAATTAATATCTACTTAATTAATTAGTTTGGGACTAGAGGGCGTTGTGTGTAAAGTTCATAAATATTTATTTATTTATTTATCTATCCCAAGTTGTTGAATATTATTATATCTACCTACATATTAATTAGTGTTTTATGTAGGTACATAGATCAAGTAGATAGAATAGAACACGCCATGGTAAAAAATATTAAATTATTTTAATGGAAGCTTTCTGTGTTTTTAAGTGTGGGCTTGGCTCTTAGTTTAAGGTGATCGCGAAAAACTGATCACCGAATGTTTATTGAATAAATATCTCGATTTTTTTACAATAATAAGATAACCACTTGTGTTGCTTTTCTCATAAATAAGTAAATTGTATTTTTCTTTGAGAAATTTATGTTAGTGGTCGGCGCGTGCTACCGAACAGGTAATTGAATTTTTTTTACCTAAATAATAAGTTATAAATTACTTAGGTTACGGACACATCTGGGTTACACAATCGGGTGCCAAGCGTAACCGCCCTACCAATGACAGACGCCGACAAAGCGGCCGACAGACAACAGACCGATCATTTCTAATTGTGTGATTTGATACCAAAACTCATTGTTGACCGAATCGAGAAATCTTTATCATTATCTGTTCAGCATTTATCTCAAATAGATAGTTTCACGATTTCCATTCGACGTAATTAAAGTTGGTTTTGGTACAGTTGGATAGATAGCGGGAATTTTCTTTGATTTTATTTAGGTATACTTTAGGATCCAGGGAGGCCAGGGTGCTCCCCTCACCCCTGGAAAGCTCCGGCTCTACCCAAGGTAGACCAGGATTAGTCAGGGAAAACCTTAATACCTAGGTCAAGCTCATCCCAAATAGAAATCCTGGATTAGCACTTAGCACAGCAGTGAGTATAGATCATCCAGTCTAAAATTGCATCCCTCTCAATGGTTTTTTTTTTCATGTTGACCTGATAGAGCTGGAGGTTTCAAAAGCACCCGTGACCATGACTGAAGTAGTGGGGAGTGACTAAAAACGACTGGATCATCCTAACCCCACAATAACCCCACCAGGATAACACAAGATAACACCCAAGATATGGACATTGAGATTAAAATGTATTTCTTCTCAGTAAAGGCAGAATAATTACAGGATATTGGCAAACATCGGGACTTCAGCTTATGAAATTCCCATCAAAACGAAAAACACAATCAAGTTATAGTAGGTAACAATTACCTATCAACACACAAAAACATCACAAAACTTTCTTACAATAGGTACCTTTGTTTTTTTTTATCGATGATTCGTCATTTCGTCAATCATTCGATTGAGTGATCCTCTTGATGCGTATTGATGACTTTTATTGTGCATTTCTTTTATTCGACGATTAATACTTTTGTGTGGCAACCCTATGAGTTGCACATTTATTATTGTGAGAAACATTTTGGCTGTACGAATATTAAATTGTTTTTTTTTATAAATTACTTTTATTATGACATAAAATAAAACTCAGATTTCTAGGTCATTTATTCATGACCTTCGATAATGTTGCCAGAAGTGCGTCCAAGTAACCTACTTAGGGCCGGTTTCACCATCTATAAGTAACGCTATCCGTCAAATAAAACTATATCCATCTTTGTCTTTGACTAGTCTAAAGTTGAGACGGAGATATTTATAACTGACGGATATCGTAATCATGAGATGGTGAAATAGGCATTTTGTGTGACAAAGTAATTTAAGTAATTCTAGGTACACAAGCATATCTAGCTTTATATTAACTTTCCAATTTAAAGATTTAATCGAATAAAATTCACAACTGCTTTGAAATTCAATGAGCTTCTGCCTCTGTGTTACTAAAAATGTGTTTTTATTACGACATGAAAAATATTCCTGTAAATGTAGGTAAAATAGGGCTGCCCAACTGTAGGTGTCCAGTCCACCGGTATCTCGCGCGCTGACACGATTCGGGCCAACCCTGTTGAACGCTGGGGTGACCACGCAGTAAGGTTAATATCGGACAGTTTTTTTATATAAAATCCTGTTTTATAATACTGTCATTGATTTAAATTGTTTCACGCAATAAAGTAAAATATTAGGTACAAGTTAATATAAACAAATAAAATACTGTTATATTAAAAAAAATATACTGTTTTTTGTGACTCAAGCTGACCTGGTTGAATACTAAGGCCATATGCACACAATTTACAAAGGAAAATATAGCTATTTGATTAGTATATTGCCTCTTTTACCGCAATATTGTGGGCCAAAAATAGAAAAACCTTTATCCCCGGCGTTCCTAAAGCAAAGTCACCCCCAAAAGACGGGAGTTAAGTGACGATGATCGACAAAAAAACGATGAAGTGCAATTTTATTAACACGAGCTTTCATCAATTTGAAGAAAGAATACAAGTTCGAGTTTAACAAATGATGTTGTTTGTTAGGAGAAAGGGACTTTGGAAAATGGGTCTATAGAAAGCCTTTTTAGTTTCGTGAGATGTCCGGACATTTTTAGATTTTTTTTTTCTGGAAATATATTTATGGTTTAATAGTATCTCAGGATTACTTTAGACAAATAATGTAAACGACTTCAAAAAAGGCGGAGGTCTCTATTCGGTTGTAGGTTTTTTAATGATTGTTACCTCAAGTCAGATCTCCGTCAATGATGAACGGATTTGGAAAATTCTTTTTTTTTATTTTATACTTCCAAATTGGTCTTACTTTTGTTTTTAAATAAAAATAACTTAAAAAATATATCATCCAAAATCGAAAACGAAATTGCGTATTTTGTTTTCCTGTGATGTTTCAGTTGTGTTTACGGCTACTGGAATATTCTGCCTACCTTTCGGCTTTACTATCTGATGAAAAAGCCGAAAGATAGTCAAATTAAAATCAGTTTTCCTAGCATTTAAGCTTATTTATTCTTCTGTTGATGTTCAAAGTCCAAAAGCGTTTTTATTTAATAAAATCACAAGGACCATTTGGTCTTATACAACAAATAAAAATAAAAATAAATAAACAACTAGGTGATTCTAGGTGCCAGTAACACGCGACCAGGGGGGTGATTCTAGACCGATAGACATTTTTATCACGATAGATATATCTCCCAAAAACTGTCAAAATGTATAGAGTTTTGGCAGTTTGAGGGACATATATCTATTGTGATAAAAAGTCTATCGGTCTAGAATTACCGCCCAGAGCCTAGAAGTACGGGCGAGAAACGCAAAGTAGTCGTAATTCTTTCCGGCTTTATCGTGTTTTCCCCTCACTAGCGGTGAATAGACCGCGGTGATGTATTATCGCGCGCTGATCCATTGCTCGCTACTTAGACACCTATTGAAGTGACATGACGCCGCCTTTTCGATTCTTGACGATGAAAGGTGCGCTGCAAAGTGATTTTGGCTGCAACGAAAACAGGTGTGATGTGATGAAAAATGATTGAATCCTAAGGGCTCTTGTACCCTATCAATTGGGAAGTTTATATTTGATGATACTTATAAAAATAAAATCAATCTGTATCGATGTATAGTTTAGTTTCGAACACAAAGAAAATTACAATATTATGCTACCTTATTCATTTCACTAAAGATTTTTAAAAACTCTTCAAAAAATAATTTAAAAATGTTTTAATAGGTGTCTTCTAGACTGTCCCGCTCCATCGTCGGCCTCATAGTCTTTTACCATCATTATGATATTGCCAAAAGAAATTATATCTCATATAAAAAATTAACTTCACGTTTTAAAATAATATAAATTCTTCAATAAAAACATTCAAAAATTTCAGCAGTTGTTTCTAACATCCAAAAACCACTTTATAACATTAAATCAACAATGGATTGCATTCAATCTGCAGCTAATAGCAAAATTAGTCACATCACTCGTCACCCGGTACAGACGCGTGGAATGTGCTGAGTCACTATCGCTACGCCGCGCCCCGCACAGGTGAAGTATCCCGTGCTATAAGGTAGGGTTGATACTTCATAAAACTACATTTGGGTGTGATTTGGCTGAGATAATCACAATCGAAAATTACAGAACATAAAAAAATTAAAAAATGTGATAGCGCCATCTAGTCTGAAACTAAGCAAAACTTGCAATATGAAAATGAGCTGATTACTGATAAAATCATTTTAAATGATGAAATTCACCAACTTAAGTTTTAAAGTGAATTTCATAAATAAAATTAAGTTTTTGACTGACAGTTTTTTAAATCAAAATTAGAATAAGAGAGTGATTTGTGTATCATCTAAATTCGGTCTAAATTAAATAGGTACTGATATGACGCGAATAAATAAATTGTCATTTTAAGCTTTTCCAATAAATACCACTCGCATATAAATGATCAAAATTTGACTCTTTCCATCATCATTATTAGACCAGGTCATTATCCTAAAAACATTTCAATGTCAACCGCCTTATTCAAAATAGTAGTTTAAACCTCCAATAACTAAATTGACTGTTTGTGTGATTTCGTTGACATGAAAACGATGACAAGTGTTTAATTTTAAAGTCTTGATCAAATGACAGTTTTTAGTAATAAAGCCTTAATAATATAAAATTATAGTTTGCCAGTAACCCAGTTTTAAGTTGTTAATTAAAATTCATTAAATATTTGAGGAAACCAATAAATATGAGATTATAGAGCCACCAATCATCGAATCTTATTATAATAATTACCGTAATTACTTTAGTTTAGAAATCGTGAAGCTATGAGTAGGTACGGTGTGAATTTACATAGAATATTTACACGGCCGCGCTTACATAGAAAGCAGGTAATGTTATGGTAATGCCGTTTCCTGCAGTTGGTTATAAAAAACACTGAAGTCTTATTAAATTGTAATGTAACAAATTAATTTTATAAAAATTTAAACCTCCGACCATAACACTATCCTTGGATCATTATTATGCTGGTTATCACCAGACCTTGGAGTAAGGGACTCCAGTTCATCAAATCTCCAGTTCAACCAAGGTCATGGTCTCACCAACAACGTAGAAAGCATTAAGGATCATTGTCGTTACTTTTGTGAATAACTGTAGTTATAACTCTGTTGGTGAATTTATGTAAAGTAATTTGACAGCCCAAAAGATTTCTTTGATTATATTATCAGTTTATAAGATGGGGACGGCAATATTTTAGTGCCAAAAACTATTTCTTTCATGTGAGTGAAACAACAGAAAATATATCATGGTCCATGGAATAACAAGTAGGTAGACCGATTCGAAGCGAACCTGATTTGTGTGTAAATGCGACTAAAGTATAGATTTACATAAAATATTGACATAACGACGACAAACAGGCGAATAACTGATACCAACTCAAGCCGGTTTTTTAAACGGTTAAGTATGTCTACTAGGTTCTTCATAATACCTAAAATTAATACCATTAAATTCTATGAAGGTATACCTAATTTGAAAGATATTCAGACTTAAAATCTTCCTTGGAGCATTTAGCAATAGCTAAATACTCTTTTGTTATTGCAATCGATAAGTTGCAATAACACAAATAAAATCATTTGTGGATCAGTTGAGCTATCTATAAATCGTTTGCAACGGTGTGTAGATAGCTCAACTGCTTCATGTGTATTTTGTACATATTATAAATATTGTAAATACCTTATTAGTCATAATTTTCTTTGTAAATAAAAAAAAAAACAAATAAAATATATACAATAGCAACTGACAGTTGAGTCGAACAGTTCCAATACTTTTTAGGGTTACTCCGACGGATGCGTTGACCATACAAACAAACAAACATTTCCATACATTGACTCCCAACCAATGCCACGAATGTTGCCAGAGTCCAGGGAGATCTCACCTCTATCACAGAATAGACCTAGTGAAAACTACAAAGATTTCAATATAACCATATATGTTTTACCAACATGAATATTTCATTATACCTACTTCGGTTACCGTAATTTTTAGTTGTTTGACTTTACACGTGCATTTACGCCGTTCATGTTTTCATTAAGCAAAATCATAATTGTTTTTAATTACCAACGAAACACGAAACACCGTGAGATTTTTATTTCATTGCGTTTTTTTGCTCCAAATTGCGTGATGTTTGGTCACCCTACATTATTTCCCATCGTCTTGTTTTTCACATTGTTTTATTTATCGATTTCAGATTATTCACGATTCTTCTAATTATTTGTTACGGTGGTTATTAATTTTATATCTACGCATACGAAATCGGCCAATGTTTATAATTGGCGTGGAAATGTAACTCGTTCAAATTGTTTTGGGCAGCGTGGTTACCTTCTATCGTGTAATAATCGAACTTATATTAACTCAAGTAAGTGTAACGGTGCTGCCCTAATTGTAAAAATTAAAAAAAAAAATTAAAATTTATTTTAGCGGCGGATGACAGTTTATAGTTCACAAAAACCTTCTAAAAACAAACCTGCATTTTACAAATATTTTAAATTACTTAGAAACATGATCAGTATCTATAAATTACCGGATTGTTATTTGTTAGAATTGTTTCATCGTCACGAACTGCAACAATGCGAATTACTTTGCATGGACATCGAAAGGTTAAACAATTTCATGTAAATTACGCATGTCGATACTCCATAAACTACTAACAAATAGACAGTACTGTTTAAAATTGTTTATAGTTCCCGTTATTTGCAAATTTTAGAAAAAAAATATACCTCAACCATGCATTTTTTTTAAATTTGAGCATCTATCTGAGATCGTACTTAGGTACTTACAGTAAATTATCATTGCAAGGTTATTGAAATGCAACCTAATAATTTTTGTTACAATTAAATACCTACTATTTATTTGTTACTACATCGAGAAAGAGAGTCTATGTGACCATTACAAATATTTTCTAACATCAAGATAATTCTGCATCTACCGATAATCTATTTTAATCTCCGCTCCCCTGAAATCTCCAAATAAACAAAAAAATAATAAACAATTGATAAAGTATTGGTACAGCCCCCGTATGCCAATCTTTTGCTGTCAAGTTATATTTCACTGCCCAGTGTAATTTCTTCAGGTCACGTGGTACAATTTTGTACCACGTGATCATTCTTTTTAGACACTTGACAGCAAAATATGCGCGAAAACACATCAAATGACGTATTATTTCACTATTTAGTCACAGAATAACTATGAGTTAGTATGAACTGACCATGATTTAAAACTTTGCAGTTTAACTTTGATTGGCATACCCCTGCAGAACACAGAGATCAAAATAAATCGTATAGCAATCGTGTCGTACACAGAAAATGATACTCTAGCAGCTCAACACGCGATCTTCAGTACGCGTAGGTACACGACAATGTAGATTTGTATAGCTTAGTTTGTAATACATGGACCATCAAGGAATCGGATTGTAGATTCTGCTGCATCCTATCGTAATTTGATGATCTATTTATAAGGAGTTTGCAATAAACAAACATTAATAGTTGTTTATCGAAGACATTTGAAGGACTGAACTAAAGCAATGGTAATGGATGACAGATTTTCTCTACTCATTATGAAAAACTTCTAAAGATGACTTTTCAAAATGTGCTTTTTATTTTTGTAAATAAACGATTATACTAGGTGGTTTTGTTGTTTGACTGGGTTGAAAATTGTAATTTCTTCTGTCACTTTCACTTCGGTATGCAATAGGGCAATGTTTAGTCAAGAGGGTTCACAATTGAATTCCTCGATAGCATAGTCGTGTATTAACGTGTTTATTCAAAACACAAGATTAATAAGCACGCTATATCTACCTGGATGGAATTTAACTGACCATAAAATATAAACTATAGTACTTTAGCATACATACGTTTATGTATTTATATTTTGAAAATACAATATTACAATATCTGCATTAGGTAAAATTGTAATATCTTTTTCTTTTTATGCTTTTGTCAATTTTCTCGCTAACAACCGATCGTCCTAAATGGACGTGTTCAATGAGGCAACGCATTTTTACAGGCAGATGTTAACATTTAACATCAGGTGGGCTATTTGTTTATTTTATCACCTTTTCTCACAGACAATTTTTTTTTCCCGAGCTTAAGTACCTACGTTTATGAATAGACGCGTACGCATGATTCAAAATGGTCTTGGTAAGAAAAAGAAATAAAATGATCTATTAAAATTAAATCAATCACGGTTTTAGTTACGGCATTTTTTGTAAACTGCCTGAGTTTTTAAATATTACAATAAGAATTACGAATGAATCATCACCCAGATTTTTTCCATCAAATTCTAGCTGATAATAATTGATTTTATTTGTAGTCCAATTATTATTCTCTAGTCCAATTAAATACCGATCGGATTGCGTCAATGTCAGATCAGTCAATCATCACTTGACTGACAGACTGACAGGCACAATGATTGGACGTAATTACGGTGCACTTTCTTGATCTCATAATAAATTATCTTGATGATTCGATGCGACTTCGGAGAATTTGCTTTATTGTTTGTTGATGCGCCAACAATGTAACTGTTCTGCAAAATAGATACCAATCATCATCATCATTACCATCCACCGCCCGACCTCACATACTGCTGAAGTTTGTGCCATAAACGTAAATAAATAAGATCGGTACCTAAAAAAATTTCCCACAGTAATAAAAAATTACCATAGTAGGTACAATATTAAAATTAAACAGCAGAATAGTTTTGTAGAATACAGGGTGTTTTATGAAAATACTTTTTACCAACATTAACGAACATAAAAATATTAGTAGATTAAGTACCTAGTCAATAATCACACCAAATAATTGATTAGAATTTGAAATCCAATTTTCATTTGAATATCGAACTCGTCCCGAAATAGAATGTTGCCACAACAAAAACATTAATTTGCGCGCGCGCTCCTATTCAAGCACACGGCTGATTGTTCTGATTGACAGGTGACGCGGACACTCGCGTCCAGCGTCCATATTGTAAATAGTCGCAAAATTAATTTTAATTTAACTGATGGACATGCCGATAATTAAGATTTGGTTAAAATTATTATTTTGGTTACTATAAAATTGGTTTATGGTGATTGTACTGTTTTGTTTTTTAAAGCAACGTAATAGGTAATTAAGACAATGCTGTCTGTCTGTCTGTAATTTTCTGTAGGTACCTATTTGTATTTTATAGATCACATGCTAATACATTAATTCTAATGACACACTACATAATTATATAATGGAAAATAATTTCCTTCAAAAAACTTTGAAAAATCGATGACTTAGAGACTCGTCGTTGAGATTATTCAGTTGCATAAAGCTGGTTTAAAAAAATGAGTACTTTTTTAATTTATTTGATACTAACTTATTGATAACTCTCCGCCGGTCAGCTTTCACCCTACAAAGAGCAAAGCGATTCTGGGTCAACTTTTCCATAGTTTTACTGAACCATTCTTCCACACTAGCCATGTTACCCTCAAATGAACACCGTTGGATCAAACAACCGTCTCAACGTCTTCACAACTCATTAGATGCCTCCCCCCGTCCCCCACCGACACACCCCCGGGACGCCCCGCCCGCTTGTAATTAACCGAGGGCCATAAATTGACCCTAACTGTCATATCATATTGATTTAGTCCCGGGAACCTCCGCCAGAGTTTTCGTGAGGGGAAAAATTAAAATTGTTTGGATTGACGCGTTTGGGATGTAAACTTCTTGGTGCGCGTGTAGCTACCCTGATTGGAAATTTATTATAAATGTTTTTAGTATTTTTGTTCAAAAGTATTTAAGTATTCTATCAGCCATCTAGTACCCATATTACAAGCTTTGCTTAGTTTGGGACTAGAGGGCGTTGTGTGTAAAGTCTATGAATATTTATTTATTATTTTGTTTTTGAAATTACACGTAGGTAAAACCATACATCACATGGATTTCCCTGTTCGTTGGATCGTTTTAAAGTAAACACATTGGTGATACAAAAGCAGTTTGAAATTCCATCAAAATGAATAGCCGTCCTATTTCTGAAATGTCACTCCGAGTCGCATGCCATTATCTTTATAGCTGAAATAAAATTACTATCATCCTGATAAATAAATTAAATTAACATACAAAAATGAGACTTTTAAGGTAAGTAGTTGGAGTGGTCTAATTTAGGCAACGCAGGCGCAGGCTGCGGCCGCGGTAGCGGGGAGCGGGAGCGGGAGCGGAGCGGAGTGTAGTGTAGACAGCGTTATTGGCGCGCTGCCGCGATGGAGACTGTCAAAACAACGCTAACTACCGAAATCGAACAACATTCGGCCGGCGGATGATAGAAAACAAACATTTACTTGCCATTCTTAAACAGATGATCCGATTCAACAAACATTATTGAACAAATTTACGACCCATCGAGATCAAAGTCGTATCACAAAAATATCTATTCCAATCAAATAGGCGAGCGGTGATCCTCTCGGGCTGACGTTAAGGCGCACATTCGTATGCAAGATCGCTTCGATAAACGCGGATTCCCGCTGGCAGCCATGTTTTTTTCGCGCCAACAATCGCGCGCGTCCGGTGTTGCCGCATTCAAGAGTTTTCCTCATCGGACTAATTTTGATTGAACAGATTTCTTTTGTTTCTGTTACATTATTTTTCACAGGCGATGATTGCCAGCAGGATGATCAAAGATTAAAAAATATCGGCCTTGATATGAGCACAGATAATATAAACTGATATGAGTGAGATTAATCGGCCGTTACAAAAATTAGACGTCTGTTTAAAATTTTATTTTATTAGACAAGAGAATGAATGGCTGTGTAAACAATGTTATGAAATTTCACATCTTAGCTTTGATATCCCAGAATGGTTTCTTCTAAAAAGTTGCGTAATTTTGGATGAGATTGGCTCACACTCACACTCACACTCACACTCACAGGCGAACGGCCCTCGCGAAAGCACATTGCCATCGCCAGGCTCCGATGAAATTGACTGAAAATGAAGGAATGAATTTTAAATCCGTATCAAATTGCTTTTGATCAAGCGCTGGTTTTGACGATCACGTGTGAATGCCGTTAGTGGCTGAGCCTGCTAGGATAATAGGAATCTGACTGGTGACAATTTATTGAAAGAAAAAAACTTGTTCTCAAATTCTAAGTAAGGGGTATTCGGAGGCAGTAAAAATTCCAATTGATTTCACATCTCGGCATTGTGAGGTATAAATCGTGAAATGTGTCAATTAACTCAAGTTTAATGTTGTATTTATGTAAATGGCGAGTGACGGACGGACGGACGGACGCTCCGGGCATAGACAAAAAGAGACGTTTGACAGGACGCGACTAAACGCATTTAAATAAATTCGGGTGATCACGACGGAATATTTTTATATCTGGTCACAGAGTACGGAGAAGTATCTCGACTCACAATATTAACCAGTGGGTTATAATTTATCTGATACCGAAAAAAATTAATTAAAAGTTACTTCGGTATTGCCATTTTATTCGTCTTAATTTATATGGCAATCAAAATCAGAACATAGATAAACAACTTTACAAATAGTTTTGTAAAGATTAAATAAGAAAACATTTGGACCATATCAATGATATTTAGCAATCGAAAATGTTTAACTTTTAGTTCGTTTAAGTTTACTTTTAGTCTAATTATTGTGACTGCCAAAATTTTAAATAATTTTTTTTAGGCTGTTGGAGTTCTTGTTGGTTAAAGTTTTCATAAAAATGTATTATGAAAACTTTAACGCTACGTAACATATCTCTTCAAATCGTATGATAAATAAATTTATCTCAAAAAAAAACGTTAACATTTACCTTTGAGATTTTTTTAACATTTAGTCAAGTAAGGGTTCAACCAACACCGAATAACGCTATTCTTTAGAATAAAAATATTTCCGTCCTTGTTTTTGACAAGTAGAGATGACAAGGTAGAGACGGGTAGTATTTTATCTGAGGGATAACGTTATTCGGAGATAGTCGAACCCGGCCTAAGATACATAACCAAATCCTAATAAGCGGTTTTATTTCACAGATAAGCAGTAATTTGATAATAAATAAATAAAATTCAACAGAATTTTATAGGGCAAAGAAAACCTACCCCACATTGAAATTACTCAGCGGTGAGAGTGAAGTCAATAATTGAGCTGAGTACATTCCATGCTATATTGTTACGAGTACCCAAATATTGTGTCGACAGAAATGCAGCATCATTGTTTTTATTTTTGAATTTACTACGCATAGAACTGCATAACTGGTCATAAGATGCATGACGTGTAAACAAAACAAATTATTTAAAAACTACTTTCATCAATATTTGCAGAAAGAAACAAAACAATAAAAACTCGGTCAAAATTGACAAATTTCAGCATCATGCGTGACTGATATGCTGACAGACCAGCAATTAGGAACAAGATGGCCGCCTGCGCCCGCGCAATGTCAATACCTCAATAAATCATCCGCCATATTTATTCCGACTGCTTAGTACTATTTATTTTTATTGCCATCACACTCGAACAGGTTCTTATATTATATCTATAATATATTTTATAGTAGGTAACGATTACTTTTAATTGTTGTATTAACCTTGAAATGCCAAACCGTTTAGTCTCACATACTTTTAAATCAAACCGTGGTCGTAATATTTAGTGTTGTTTAATATACAAACTATTAATAGCCCCTAGGTATCTTAATATAGTAAGTACATCATCAGCTTCCAGTTCTCATCCCACGCTTAGTAGGGTCAGCATCAAGAAAATCTGTTGTTTTCCTCTTTCACTCCCTTCTATCAGTCATCATTTCTGTGCCCACTGCTTTCTTATTCACGTCATGCTTATCACAGAAGGTATGTGCTATTTCTTCTTTGGTCTACCTCTGCATCATCTAATCAAATTCTACAACTCTTCTTATTGTTTGTAGAAAACTGTTGTGGACTTATTAACACCAACCTTGTAGGCTTTAATTTAAAAACTCTTGCTTGCAGAGTAGGTATCTTCTTTTTAAATTTGTTAGTAGGTACCTGTACCTACTATCAAAGTAAATAAAAAAATATGCAATTAAATTAATTGCATTAGGACAATTTTTCAATCCTTAAAAGTTTTAAAACTTTATTGATAGATCTGTGAATGTATTTTATTAAGATTACAAAAACCTATTAGATTTACGCTATTGTATCTAGGATACTATCTAGCATTACTGTTATTAATGACATTTCAATTATAATAAACTTTTCCTAAACCTTTAAATGTATTCCATTATCTGTCACTTCAGGTAAGTATAAGGACAATTTAACTATCTAATTATTTTGCAAAATACTATTCCAACGTCATGATATATTTAAATTTTATGGATTGTAGATTTGTTAATTTGTATTAGTAGGTAATCTTTGATAGATTACTAATTCTCATGTCTACATTTGTAGCCCTGACTGTGATTAATTTCAAATAATCTGTTCCGCTGCGTTATACCTACCTACTACTGTCACTGGATTATGGCTGAATACTAAAGAGATTTAATTAAAATTGTTAATAAAAAAAATAACAATATTGACATATATTTAGATATGCATTTCCTAATCAAGGTAGACATTTCTATGTGAAAGAATAGTAGGTAAATCTAAAATATTGTATGCCATGACGTTGGGATTTTTGGCCTACTTTGACAGGTGTAAGTATTCAAAACAGCATAGGTAGTTTCAAATGTTTTTGAAAATAAGAGTTTCTGGTATGTGGAAAAGTACTTATCTTATGTATATTTTCTTCGTAATATTATGTTCATTAGTCCTTGTTCACATAAAATCAGTTTCTGCAAATATATAATTTTTTTTGTTTCATGATAAAACATAGATTATAATCAAGGCAATTTGAAATAGTTATACATAATATTAAAAATATTACCTACTATTCGAAAGGCGATAATTTTTTTTTTGTCTAACATCAACAAGAACAGGTTCTTTGCGATATTTATTTATTATTGTTTGTTTTACGAGCTTATTGTAATTTCAAAGAAAATCAAAAAATTCAAACAGATTTATATAATAATCAACATATTATTCTAAAAAATACTAAATTAAAAACTCATCACCTTTGATAAATAACATCAAATTATTTAAGGCATAATTTCAAAAATATTGAAAACATACAAAATGAGTTATGATTGTATTCTAGATAGATACATAAATAACTCATGATGTTATGGAATTTTATTATCTGTGGAGCAGATGTCGCGTCATATGGCGCATATAAATTTGGTGGATTCGTTTTATGTCCTGTCGAAATTATAAAAATATGAAATAAATATGGCATTCCATAGTTTTAGGTACAATTTATTAATCAGTGAGTGAGTGATATTATTATGACCCAAATGCGTTGAGTGAGATGTTGGACGAATTTATGAATTAACTTTAACAGCATTAAAAAGCTCTGCTGTGGGACGATGAAGGCTGAATATAATAATAATTAAAACTAAGAAAACCTAAATAATATCAAAAATGTTTTAAAAATACAAATACTTAATAGATTTTAAACTAAATAAAATAACAATAAAATCTAAATTTATCAATCAATCTCTTATCAATAAACTTGTTTATCATCTATCAAGTCAAAACAATAAAAAACGTTCGATTTTCAAAATCCGTACGCAATATTTCCTCCTCGCCATCCTTGTCTATGGCTCCGCCCCCCGCCCCCCGCGTAGACGCGCTGCAGACGTTCAAGCACGGACCCTCTATTTAAATGACGAGTGTGTGTGCACTGCTTTACAAAAATAAAGATGGCGGACTGCAGTAGGGCCTGTAGTGTGCCGTGCGAATATGTGCAAATACATGGGGGTGCGTGCCCCTAGCTTCTGGTGGAAGAAAACTAATTTATTTAAAAATAATTAAATGCGTAGCTAACGAATGACTTGTAGATTTAAAAAATAGAATCTACACTAATAACTTTTGCATACAAAATAAGGAAATACCTACATAACCTTACCTACCTATCTATATTTTAAATTTTAATTCACATAGGTAGGTCATTCTAGGTTTCATTTCTTTATGTTCATATTATAATGAGGGTAAGACATCAATAAAAAAAAATGAATAACTAGATTTTTTTGATGATTGTAAATATTTTTAACCACACTTAGTCTTGTAGGTACCAAATTCGTAGTAGGTAGTAGTACCAACCTAGGTATAGGTAATAATAATTATTGAGAAATATAGAAAGAGTAGCCAAAGTAGATACCTATACCTACCCACTAAATTTATGTGTTTATTTATAACCACTTAGCACTTTCCATACCAACGAGTTTATTTAATTAATTAATTACCTACCTTCTGTGCAATGAACAATCAATGCTCCAATAAAATAAACATCACACACACATCATGTAAAAATATCAATAAAAGTTATTTCCAGTAGCATTTCGGAACGTTTCCCTTGTTTTCGGGTAAAAGCGCGCACAGGACCGACGCGGGCCGACGCCGCATCGTCACTGAATTTGCCAAACAAACGCTCCCAAACTTTTCAGCCACCCACTATGCACAGAAAACTTCTGAAAGCTATTCTACATTTTATTACAACTACTCAAAAACTGAGAATTCTAACAAAAAGTAAAACAAAACGCTATTATTTTGAAACACATCTTTGTATTCTATGTCTGTCGTGCCTCGTGGATGCAAATGAAGCATGCAAAGCCAAATTAAATATGCTCACCTTCTTTTCCAATGAATATTGTAACGTTGACAGACAATGCAGTCGGTTCCACCTGTCTCGCTGAGCACCTAAGCAAGCAATGCCACTCGACAGGCTCTCGTAAATCCTTTGTTTTCTAACTTCTATTTGTTTTCTACGTACGTGAAACGAATTCCTCAACACATCAAACACCATGCATGATGTCGTCGAACCTCATTCCGATCCATCAATAGGAAACTTAAACAAATCAACCGTATTTGAACAGATGGGCCGCGACGGTGTCTCGGACGGTCGAGCAAATATTACTTTTCGCCGGATAGCACAGCGTGCGTGTTCACTTCACTCACAAACCGGCACTAAGTTAGGGGGTACACAATATTTTGGCACTACACGTGAGTCACGTCACTGCGTTGATCGTTTGACGTGTGTTTCGTGATTTGTTTACGCGGAGCGGAGCGGAGCGAGGCGAGCGCGGCGCGATGCTGTTGCGTCGCGCGTCGCGGCCGGAATGGAGTGACGCGCCGCGCGGCCGGCCGACACTAGCGCCGCGGGCGACGCCGGAACTAGCGCACTCAATCAAACCTCCGTCCGCTCCGCTCCGACGCACGTGATAAGATGCACCATTTTTTTGCACTGCATTGCATTCCTTTATGAATTCAATTGGTGAATTGATATTCTCTGCTGTGTTTCTCGACATAGTCAACGAGTATTTTGATGTAATTGCCTTGTCTATGTAAATACTGTTGAGTAAAAAATATAATTATTGAGGATCATTAATTTTAAAGTAAATACCTACTTACAGTAAACCACAAAAATGCCCAAAATAACAAAGAACTTATACTTACTTACCTGAAAAAAGTGGCTCTTGTAAAGTTTCAAACTTGTAGCCAGACTTGTGAATTTTACCCTTCACAAAAAATAGGTATCATAAAAGCCCTGAAAAAAGGAAACAAAACAATTACAAAAAATATTTTCCATACAAAAGTATCAAAAATTCAATTGTCTACATCCTGTCACAACATTGCAAAAACGCAGCGCGTCGAGTTGACGTGACCTTGCATCGACGTCGCGTCGCGCGCGTGTAGTGCCGTCTCGCTCGCACGCGTGGGGCGGCGACTCTAGCCCCGCCCCCCGCCCACCGCAACACCCGCTTTTTACCTTTTTCCCGCGTTTATAACCTCACTTTTTTTTGAGTGGAGAATATTATAAAATTTAAATAAATAAAAAAACTAAATTAATTGTAAGACTTAGTAAACACTGATATTTAGAATTTAATCATTTGGTTTCATTTAAAATTTAATTTATGTAGATAGGTTAAAATATTTTGATTAGAACTAAATTAAAAGTACCTATCTATTATGTAGGTACTTACCTTAGCTACCTTAAAATTATTTATGTTTGATCATAAAAACGAACACTTGTTTTACCAACTTATTTTTAATATTTTTTTTAATCGAACAGAAAGCTTTTAGGATTTATTATAAAATAGGGATTTATTATAAAATTTTGATACCATTATTTTCCACTTGAAAAATAAATAAGTAATCGAAAATAGTCTGAAAATAGATTAATTTATTGATGAATTTATTTATTCAAGGTAGGTATAATTATTTTTGCACAAAGTTAGCAATTTTATGTATTTTTATTTAAAAATAAACGAGTTGACCGGTCCTCATTACGATCGAACATTTGATGTGAGCTGATCAAATTATTTCGCAAAATTCAGTTCCATCGTTAATGGACCAGCCGCGAGTTTTATGAGCTGTTATTTGTTAAGTGTTTTTTTTTATTGAAAGTTCACAGTCTTTAGGTATGGCGGATTCTTTTTAGTCCACTAAAATGAGATTACCTATATTAAATTATTTTTAGAATTTAGTAAAAATATTATCAATTTATCTAACTGACTAAAAATAGTAGATATCTACCTACATAACTTACTATTTTCTTTTTATTATTACCACTTCATTCAACTAAATTTAAAAAATGCTATAAGTAGATATAATCTATCCTAAATTTTTTACCCATTGAATTCGATTTGAACCTGCACTTCTGTCATCGAAACCTGCCATAGTTCAATGACCAACATGAATTTATAAAACTCCTACATTACACATCAATTACCATTAAATTCCATTAATATTCAAAAAATAATCTCAACTTTTCAATTAGTGACACGAAAAAATATTCCTCCATTAAGTCAATGGGGGTAGTCACAAAACCATAAACTCAACACGTTATAGCGATCGGATTTTAAAAACTCGTATTAAAATTTACGAGAATAAGGTATTTTTAGGGCTTACCTACGGGGGAGTAATGCATTACGCATTTTATTGCAGGTTGCAGGTAGTGGGCTGAAGGGGTTGTGTCACCACCTCAGCTGGTAATTGTTTTGTCATATTCTGCACAACTCTATGCAAAGAATAGGTAATGTCTGTCAGATTTTGAGGGATCAAATTGATGCAGAAAAATGTTAAAAAATTGCTAGAATTGACAAATGTAATCTTAAAAGTAAAGCCTATTGTGACAGTTTCTTGGTGAAGTTATACTTAGTAATCTGCAAATAAACGGAATATCAATAGCAAAATTGTTGATATCATGGCAAAAGGATAATCTAAATTGAAAAAAATATATATACTTAAGTAGGTAATTTCATTATAAGCACAAATAATATTCTCAAAGCTTTGAATTTAAAAGTTTGTCTTTTGGTTTATTTTTAATTTAAAACGCAACAATATTTACATGTTTTCCCTGTAATTCATATCAACAAATTATGATAAAATCCATCTCATTTCGAGTCCAATCACCTTTGGATGAGCTCAATCCTACTTGCCGGTCATTTGACATCGTAAACTCAACACATTATTGTCTGGGAAAGGTATAATACTAACACCATCATCATCATCTGGTAGAAGTGTAATAGATTTGAGGTAAAAACTGTTCCTAGATGAGGCATCGACGCTTTTGACAAAGGGTCTTACATAAGAACATAATACCTAGGTAGGTATACTTAGGTACTTTTTCTGTCTCTACATATATAGGTAAGCCAGGTTATAGTATTTTCTGATGGTCCTTACAGACACAAGTCCAAACAAGTGATTTTCAGTTTGAAATTTTGCAAAAAAAAATCAGTGTTTTTTTTTTAATAAATAACGTCACGTCTGACATACGGCAGGCATACGGGCCACCTGATGGTATGTGGTCACCGTTACCTACACACCAACAACACTGGTAGCATTGTTGGGTTTAGCATAGGTTGGCTGTTTTCCAAATGATTATGACCTTAGTACCACTTTCGCTCTTGTTTTTTACGTACCTCAAACAAAGCCTAAGGCGACAGCTAGTCCTAAAATTAGTCTCGCACCTGCCATCCGTCAACACAAACACAATAACACATCAATTCGACAGCAATCAGTCATTCGTCTCTCACGACATCAAACACACCACCAAGAACACACCTTATGAACTCCTGATATAAGGTTTCAAGTCCCATAAGCGTGAGCAACCAAGAGCTGTACCGCTACATATGATTTTAGACCACCTTATTCCGTGAGCAATAGAATTCAAAGTAGTTATAAATCGCATCGAAAAACCGTACTAAAGTTTTTTGGATAAGTAATTTCGCATCGTAAAAGTATAATTTCGCGAGCTAGTCCACTCCACACATCTGTCATCAACGCATCGTCTTTATGGTTCCAAATTATACATCTCGACGCGAGTCGGCCTGTCTGTCTGTTCGCGCTGCAAATTGGCTACTTTTGTAATTTGCTGGATAATCATTGGTGTTTGTGTCAATCAGGGATTTTGGCCTGAATGACCTCTCGTCCTCTCTGATTCTAACAATATTCTTATCAAAATTTTCTTTCCGAGTTTATCTGCGGTTATTGCAACTGAGCAAATGTTTTGAGGGTTTCGTGTCGCGCAGAGCACTCCTGCATCATCTCTTCAGATGTGCTCTTCATTGAGATGAGTCATTCAGTAGCATGACATGTGTTCTTTAGAGCCGCCTCGTGTATGTGGCCTCGGTGAGTTGTTGTGCCAGTTCATTGGGATGGTTGATTAGTTTATCTTGGTAAACATGCGCAGTACTCTTCATCTCTTCTGATACTGTCTTAACTTTGAGGATATCATGCAACTCTGTGTTTCTTATAAACCAATTTCATATATAACTCTTGTCCTAACAATATTCTTATCAAAGTTAATCAGGTTTTTACCATTACAACTAGACACAGAGATAAAGTATAGTCTAGCTTTGGTTAATCTAAGCTAGTTCCACTTGAGTCAACAAGTTTAGAAGAACTGGCGACTGGTTTAGTTTTGGCTTATCTATTCAAACCGTGTCTATGAAAATAATTACATTCAAGAGCCTTTTGTACCCCCTAAAACAAAACAAGTGCTTATTTATTTGTTCCACAAAGTGTGAGGAAAATTAAAATCTGATCATTGTCCATGCATAGAGCTTCAAAGTGAGTCTAAAAATCTGAAGTTTATGGGTCAATTAGAATAAGTATCAGTGGTTTACCTCTTTCGGGTAAAGGTAACTTCACACAAAATAAAATACTCGTATATTAGTGAACTTGGCTTAACAAAATCAGCCCCCGTATGCCAATCTTTTGCTGTCAAGTTATATTTCACTGCCCAGTGTAATTTCTTCAGGTCACGTGGTACAATATTGTACCACGTGATCATTCTTTTTAGACACTTGACAGCAAAATATGCGCGAAAACACATCAAATGACGTCATAATGTCACTATTTAGTCACAGAATAACTATGAGTTAGTATGAACTGACCATGATTTAAAACTTTGCAGTTCAACTGCTGTGCTTAATAGTCTAGTTTATTATTACCCAGTCATCGAGCTACCTGTCACAACTTGCCGGGGGTTGCAGCTTGCAACAGCAAAGTTGGTGTCGCTGTCACCCCTCAACTTATAGGAAACGGGCATCGGGCGCGGCCGGTGTGCCCCATTATACCATAGGAATATAGAAATGTCTTTCCTGTGGATACGGCTGACCAAGCCGCCAAGAACAGCTTACACCTATCTTTACACCTATTAAAAAAACATTGAATTCAATGAAAAATTGCTTTCTAAATCTTCAGGTAATTATCTCAAGGTACTTGTCTAAGATCACGTTGCAGGGTACCCACATTTTCCAGAAGTTGGTATTCTACGGGTTGCTCTAGAAAAGCATATCGAGAGCACCATGTAGAACACCAGGTGATTTTTGTATAGCATATTGAGAATGCGGTAGTGTTCCACAAGGGACATTATTATAAATTGCCCCTGATACTATACAAATCGTCTAAACATGATTCTAAAAATAAAATAAAAATTCACACTTCTAACTTATAAAAATACTTGAAACTTTCACGGTGTGTACAAATATTTAATCTGTAGCTTCATTGTTATTACTCTGAAACCACAGTTTACCCGTATTGGGGGGTGGGAGATAAATATGGTCTAAGCACGCAGCGGTGTATGGTAAATTGACTGCATTCGTACAGTGACTCTCAAACTTTGCACGATTGAAGCCAAAACGAAATTTTTCTTAAAACTGAAACAAACTTCCGGACAATTAGGTAGCTACTTAGAATGAGGTTAAATTACCTACCCAAAGTACCTGTTTGCCCAGTAGGTATACCTTTATACTTAGCTATGCTAAAGCTTTGAGTTTTTGCTCAAACAACAACCTAATTTCACCCAATCATTACACCACCCATCAAAATAAAATGAAGAAAGACTCTACAGCCCCCGTATGCCAATCTTTTGCTGTCAAGTTATATTTCACTGCCCAGTGTAATATCTTCAGGTCACGTGGTTCAATTTTGTACCACGTGATCATTCTTTTTAGACACTTGACAGTAAAATATGCGCGAAAACACATCAAATGACGTCATAATGTCACTATTTAGTCACAGAATAACTATGAGTTATTATGAACTGACCATGATTTAAAACTTTGCAGTTCAACTTTGCAGTTCAACATTGATTGGCATACCCCTGCTGTCACATTTATTTTCCTTCTCAAACCTCTATTTGAGCAATTGGAAGTAAGGTTTTCTACTCTAGAGATAGAGGCGATTCCTAACACTATTTGAAATAAACAGACCCCCCCAATAGGTGGTATGGTGATATTGACATAAACATTGAGAGCCTCTGTCGAGTACGAGTTGAGTATCGAGTATGATGGACGACTCAATGTAGACCTCATTGGTACCTGCACTAGTCGACGCAACCTGCCTCGCTTGCTATAATTACCAAATAAACCTGCTAGGGTTGCCAATAACATGAAACTTAATTTTGAGCATTATTATTGCGTTTTTTAAGGTGTCTAATTTCAATATGCAAAAATAATTTCTGAAAAGAAAAGTTTATAGTTAATCAACTTGGGAAAATATATTTTGACTAGAAATACCTGTATTACTGAAATACCTGACTGTTTCCATAATGACTGATAATTGCATTTTATACCTTTTCTGCCCGAAAAAGGGATGCTCTACAAAAAAAACCAAGTCCTTAAGTATCTATTTATTTTGAAAAATAAAATACTTGTTATTTTGTGTTTATTTTGACGTACCGTACAAACATTTTTATAATTATTCTGCTAATTATTGTACTTATACCGTAGGCTCAGTTAGAGTGGCAGCCCTAACAATCTAATGAAGTTGCCATATTCATACGCATCTGCATATTCGCTTGGCGAATACACGAAATCTTGTAATGATTGCATTAATCGATCGATTAACAATAACAACCGTTTGGTAATCGATGGGTAACGATGGATTGAGGTTTGTCATGCGATCATGAAACCTTTTTCCCAGAGTGATGGGTGTAGTGCAATGCCTCACAGAACACATCCTCAGTGTACGTGCTCTGTGAGGTACTGTGCATTATTATGGGCAAAGGTAACCCTAGTAGCAATTTGTGTTGGCCAACGGTTGCCAACGGTTGGGATCACGTTGGGAAGTGGTAGTGACATTGCCTACAGCGAGCCAACGAACAGCCAACTCAAATTTTATTACGACAGTTTCTAAACAATCTCCCAACATTGGCCCAACTACTGATAATAGTTGTTTTAACAACCGTAAATACATACGATGAGCAAATGATGGCCCAACATATGTTTTTGGTTCGGTTGCCGACGAAATTTCTATACAGTAAGCCAACGCTGGCCCAACTGTAATAAATCAACTGTATTCCCAACCAAAATCATCCACAATTCCTCTACAAATGACCTACCGAGGTATTCGGTTGGAATACCAACACAAAATCCTTACTTTGAGCCAACCAAGTGCCAACGGTAGTTTTCTGATAAAATCCCAACCGAAAACAATCACGATTCCCCTACAAATGCCCTACCGAGGTATTCGGTTGGAATACTAACACAAATTCTTTACTATGAGCCAACCAAGTGCCAACGATAGTTTTCTGATAAAATCCCAACCGAAAACAATCACGATTTCCCTACAAATGCCCTACCGAGGTATTCGGTTGGAATACTAACACAAATTCTTTACTATGAGCCAACCAAGTGCCAACGATAGTTTTCTGATAAAATCCCAACCGAAAACAATCACGATTCCCCTACAAATGCCCTACCGAGGTATTCGGTTGGAATACTAACACAAATTCTTTACTATGAGCCAACCAAGTGCCAACGATAATTTTCTGATAAAATCCCAACCGAAAACAATCACGATTTCCCTACAAATGCCCTACCGAGGTATTCGGTTGGAATACTAACACAAATTCTTTACTATGAGCCAACCAAGTGCCAACGGTAGTTTTCTGATAAAATCCCAACCGAAAAAAAACACGATTCCCCTACAAATGCCCTACCGAGGTATTCGGTTGGAATACTAACACAAATTCTTTACTATGAGCCAACCAAGTGCCAACGATAGTTTTCTGATAAAATCCCAACCGAAAACAATCACGATTCCCCTACAAATGCCCTACCGAGGTATTCGGTTGGAATACTAACACAAATTCTTTACTATGAGCCAACCAAGTGCCAACGGTAGTTTTCTGATAAAATCCCAACCGAAAAAAAACACGATTCCCCTACAAATGCCCTACCGAGGTATTCGGTTGGAATACTAACACAAATTCTTTACTATGAGCCAACCAAGTGCCAACGGTAGTTTTCTGATAAAATCCCAACCGAAAACAATCACGATTCCCCTACAAATGCCCTACCGAGGTATTCGGTTGGAATACTAACACAAATTCTTTACTATGAGCCAACCAAGTGCCAACGGTAGTTTTCTGATAAAATCCCAACCGAAAAAAAACACGATTCCCCTACAAATGCCCTACCGAGGTATTCGGTTGGAATACTAACACAAATTCTTTACTATGAGCCAACCAAGTGCCAACGGTAGTTTTCTGATAAAATCCCAACCGAAAACAATCACGATTCCCCTACAAATGCCCTACCGAGGTATTCGGTTGGAATACTAACACAAATTCTTTACTATGAGCCAACCAAGTGCCAACGATAGTTTTCTGATAAAATCCCAACCGAAAACAATCACGATTCCCCTACAAATGCCCTACCGAGGTATTCGGTTGGAATACTAACACAAATTCTTTACTATGAGCCAACCAAGTGCCAACGGTAGTTTTCTGATAAAATCCCAACCGAAAAAAAACACGATTCCCCTACAAATGCCCTACCGAGGTATTTGGTTGAAATACTAACACAAATTCTTTACTATGAGCCAACCAAGTGCCAACGATAGTTTTCTGATAAAATCTCAACCGAAAACAATCACGATTCCCCTACAAATTCCCTAGAAATACCGTCCTACCTACTACGTTTTGATTTTGAACAACAGAAATGCCTTACCGAGGTGGTATATAGGTACCTATCTACCTATATTCGGTTGAAATACTAACAGAAGATCTTTACTATGAACCAACCAGGTAGGTAGGTACATATATGTACATACATAAACTAGGTAGGAATGTTTGTTCGAGCATAACTTTACTACCGCCGATTTGTACCTATCTCAATAAATTTATTATTTCGGACTAAGTTACAACTAGGTAGGTAGGTATGTAGTCTGAACGAAAATTTATCGAATTGAATTGAATTGTTGCCTAAAAATGGCCTAGATTGTTTGACCGTATTGTGGGTATACGTAAATAGTGATAGATAGTTAGGTACCTACCCATGTATACGTAGGTAGAACTCGCGGCGATCATCGAACGAGCGGCCGCGGCGCGGCGGCGCCGTTGAAATAAAGGAATATCAGTCGTAAAATAATTAAAATAAGATCGAAAATCATTTGTTCCAGAAAAATCACGCCTTGTCTCGACGCACCGACCTTACCTACCTAGGTAGGTATAATAATGAACATGAACAGGTCCAATAGGTAGGTAGATATTTACCTATTCAATCCATCTCTGGATTTGATTTACTTTACTAGTAGTAGGTACCTATAGAAAGAAAGAAAGAAAGTAGGTAGGTACCTCTTAATTTTATTATAAGTTAGTATAGGGTACCTAGGTACCTACTTATTACATATAGACATGGGACATAGGTATATGGGTGGGCTAAACATGATTAAGAAAATGCCACCTACCTACCTAACCTACCTAGGTACCTACCTACATTTTTTTATAAGCTACCTAGGTATGTCTTTATGTAGGCACCTGTCTACACTTTCCAACCGAAAACAATCACGCACGATTCCCTTACAGATTATGCCCTACCAGTCATTCGCTCGCTCGGTCGACTAGGTAAGTAGGTAGGTACCTAGACAGGTAAGTACAGGTACGTCGATGAAATGCAGAGCTATTTACGACCACGATATCAATCCTTGGCTAATCTAACTCACAATCTTACCAGCAAACCTTTGATAGGTATAGTTACTTATACTATAACTTGTCGACCTACCTTTATCTAATTTCATGAAGATTTCATTCAATCTTCAGGTCGAAAGTTTTGCTCAAAAAAAACATTCTTACACACAAACTAGGTAGGAATGTTTGTTCGAACATAACTTTACGAGCGCCGCCGATTTATAGGTACCTACCTACCTATCTCAATTGATTTCAGACTAAGTTACAACTATGTTGAACTATAATTTATCTATATAGGTACCTACCTAGTCAACCTAGTCTGAACTATAATTTATCTATATATAATTTGCCTAGATGGCCTAGATTTCTTGAACGTATTGTACGTAAATAGTGAAGACTAGCTGATACCCGCGACTTCTTAGGTAGGTACGCGTGCAAAACTTTCCACTAAAATATCTGTCAACCAACATAGATGTACCTAGGTAGGTACGTACCTCGTGTCAAAGGCTGCTTTTGGTTTAGGGAGGTCAAGCCTATCTAAGAATCCACGTCTTTAATTTCAATAAAATATAGGTAGCCTACCTATGTTTCAATCCCAAAATAAAACTTCTGAATGGTATAAGTTTCATTGAAATTGGTCCAGTAGTTTAGGTGTGATTTGCGAACAAACAAACAGACAAACAAACAAACTCGATTTTCGGAATCAGAATCGTTTCTTTAGTTGCGCCGTTGATATAAAGGAATGTCAGTGGTAACTTCATTTAAATAAGGTCGAAAATCATTTAATCAAGAAAAATCACGAATGCTGTTGTGATTGTAATAATAATAAATAAATGTTCATGGACATTTTAACACAACGCTTTCTAGTCCCAAACTAAGCTAAATAGCTTGTAGGTAGGTAGGTACTATGGGAACTAGATTGCTGATAGAATACCTAGTATATACTAGAGACAAATCAAATTGTTGGCGTCGCTTGGGCTTACCACAGGTAAAAATATTCGGATCACCTCCATTTTTTTATCGAATAATAGTTTTTATTGGTTGAAAAAATTCTCTAACCTCTACAATAAGAATCGATTTTTCTTAATTCAAAATTAATCGATTAATCGAATTTTAATTAAAAGAATTATTAACATCGATGTTTTTTTTTCGATTCGATACATCAGAACCGTACATCGATGTCATTCGATGTATCGGGTGAAAACATCGATACTTTGTAAGCATCGAGTACTTTTTTAAGGTTTCGTACTCAAAGGGTAAAAAACGGAACCCTATTACTATGATTTTGCTGTCCTTTGTGTCCGCTGTGATTTGCATGATTTTCGGTTTAACTTGAATGAGTATTTAATATAGAAGACGTTTTAGTTTTAAGAAATAACAACTGTGTGAATGCGATTCATATACCTACGGTGGAAAATGGGGGTGATGGTGATCTAGAAGCTCGCCGGCCGACACGACATAAACAGCTTTTTTTGTCACTGACTCGTGTGCAGTGCTGCCAACATAATTTTTTAGTACACGATGGCCGCAACGACATTATATTGTCAGTGCACTATTGAATAACAAAACTTTTCTTTTTTAAATAAACAAATAGGAAAAAAAATTTTAGGGGGCAAACTTGAGTTTTTATGAAATTAATTGGTTATAATCGATTCGATGTTTTTCTCCTAAACATTGAAAAAACATCGATACATCGAGTATATCGAAAGCATTTCAAAACATCGGATCGATTCGATGTATCGCATTGTAAATATCGATGTTTTCGATGCATCGATGTATATCGAATATCCCTACTCTAGAGACGACGCTCTTTTCGGTCAGGTCTTCCGCCATTTTGTGTTAATACGCAGCAGCCGCCAGCCAGTCTACAGCGAATATTGAATTAATTCTCCAAAACGTGAGTGCCTTCTCAATTCTAGATAGAAAATTTTGTGACCTGAGTTTTCTTTGTGGTATGAATACATACCTACGTACGTGTAGCCGATCAATGCTTGCGTTTTGCTAAACACAGCATCGATCGGTTGTGATATAATTTATCCAATATTTTATGTAGGTATGCCAGAACAGAACGACAAGCCACGGTAATGTACAGTGTGGTAGAATTTACCGAAGACGAGGATTGTATTAGTGTAATAAGGGATGAATGGATTACTCCTCGAAAAACACATTGCATGTGGCCACCGAAGACAACAAAATTTAATAGGTGCCTTAGTGGTTCAATTGTGCCTGATACAACATGGAATTTGTTCGGTATTAGGCGTGTATTTTATACAACAGGTACCTACCTACATAAACTTAGTAAACCTGTTGCAATATTACAACTTGAGGTAATAAATTACCCTATAGGTAATAAGTAGCTACTTTGACTCTTTACAATAATTTTAGATGACCTGGGCAAAGCTTTTGCTAAAGCAAAACAGGCTGAATATGACTCGGAGGTGAATAGTGACGGTAACCTTATAATATCCACAGAGAGGAGGCGTTACAAAACAAAAAATATATGACAGTGATACCACCAGTCACTCATCAGACGCAGAGACTGAATTACAGTACCCAAAACCACCTGAAGGGCTGGATCACCTGGGTGCTACCGATGCTGACTGTAAGTACCTACTAGTGCCATCATGCCTGAATAAGTAAATCTGTCGTTAGGGTTCGAGGGTAATCATGGTATGACTTTGTCTATCCGTCTATCTGTCACAAACCTAACGACAGATTTACTTATTCAGACATGATGGCATCATCCGAAGGTCATCATGGTATGACTTTGTCTATTCATGAGCCTGAAACTAACAGCCAAATCCAATAATCCAGGGCCGAACTAAGGATAAATCAATAAATTCTAAATTTTTATTTCTGACGCTATGTGTTTAATATTATGTTGAGTCTATGAAAACCTAATTAAAATTTTATTTTAAGGTACACTGGATTTGACTCTCACACCAATTCAAGATGAATTGACTGTACATAAATCACATGCTTTAGGTAAGAATAAGTAAACTAAAAACTTGTAGATTCTGATTGGTCTAATAGTATAGTGGGTGGTAACAGGGTGTTCTTTTAGAGAGCGAGGCCTCACTCTCACTTGAAATTTTTTATATTTTTTTTACTACAAATTTTTTTACAAAAGTATGTATTTTAAATATTTTTAAAATTATTAGTTTATTAGTTCTTAATTTTTTTTTCTATTTTAGATGTGATTGCAAAGCACTTGGCTTGTATTGAAAGTGACATAAAAGATCTGCAAATATCACAGCATGAAATATTGCAAAGACTTCAATCTTCTGGGCCTGTCACTGGAATTGAGCTGTCTCTTCCAGAAGGGATAACATTACCATGTGATGATCATGAAGCTCTAAATAAAATCGAAATATATATTGACGAAAATGGGAAACATTTGGTAACTATAATCCCCAAAAATACATAAATGTAAAAATTGTGTTTAGTAGACATTTAGTTTTATTAGTATTTATTCTAATTACAGGTTACTCATCTTAGCTTAGTGGGTGGAAACAAGCTAGCTGTCATTATAAGAAGAATTTTAGAGAAACTATTCAGTAACAGACTTGCTTTGCAATACAATTGGACAGGAAAAAATAGCAAGCTACCATTAAAGGATTTAAAATTAATGAAAGTTATAAGAGGTAGGTTATCTTACTTTTATTAGGACCACTTCATCAAGAATCAGACTAGATGGTTCGTTTCGTAACTTGTCTTTTTATATTTATAGATGCAGTGCGACAAAACAAAATAGCAGAAAAAGCAACAGATTCTGAAATACATGAAGTGATATCTAACTGGTTCAGATTTACCAAAGATCGCAATGGAGGAAGAGAGGCTCGTAGAGTTAAGCAGTAACAAATTAATATTATGTGTACCTACTTAAAAATGTTCCATTCTTTCTGTATTTTCTCTATATAGAAGAAGCTACTATTTTATGAATAATAAATATAAAATTAAATATATTTAATGTATTTTATTTTAGTGTTTCAGATTCAATCCTTTTCTACATTGGCTTCACGTCGGGTTTCACACGGAGAGACCCTACCGAAGAATGGATATCTACGGTGGCTTTAAATTTGTTTTCCTATCGGAAGTCCTACAGTAGAATGAATACGTTGGCTTATGTTGTTCTCCTTATGGAAGCCCTACCTATGTAAGAATACCATTATCTACGGTGGCTTTACGTCGTTTTCCTTACGGAGGCTCTACCAAAGAATGGATATCTACGTTGCAGGTAGATATCTATTCTTTGGTAGATCCTACGTACGGAAAACGACGTAAAGCCAACGTAGATAATGGTATTCTTACTTAGGTAGGGCCTCCATAAGGAGAACAACATAAAGCCAACGTATTCATTCTACTGTAGGGCCTCCGATAAGAAAACAAACGTAAGGCCAACGTATTCATTCTTCGGTAGGGCCTTCGTCAGGAAAATAACGTAAAGCCAACGTATTCTTTCTTAGGTAGGGCCTACGTAAGAAAACTACGTAGATATATGGTATTCTTTGTTAGGTAGGGCCTACGTAAGAAAAACAACGTAGATATATGGTATTCTTTGTTAGGTAGGGCCTACGTTAGGTAAACAACGTAGCGCCAACGTAGATATATAGTATTCTTTATTAGGTAGGGCCAACGTAGAATTCTTTAGTAGGGCCTCTGTGAGTAATCTCTACGCTTAACCGACGATAGAATGTTTAGTTAGTAAATGGTAGGTTTGTCATCCCTAAAAACAGTTGGCCCGACAGAAAGGCCCAACGTAGCACCAACGTGGATTTACTGCATTGTATTCAGTTGGATAACACTGATGGGCCCAACGAAGCGTACAATTGTTGGCTGTTTGTTGGGCCTTTGTCATAGATGGCAAATGGTTAGGTTTGTCATCCCTAAAAGTAGTTGGCCCGACAGTAGGGCCCAACGGAGAGCCTACGTGGATTTACTGTATTATCTTTGGTTGGCCTTTTGTTGGTTAATACTAGTTGGCCCGACATGGCGGCCCAACGTTAATTCTACCGTTGGTCCTACAGTTTTTAGGGATGACAAACCTAACCGTTGGCCAACCACTTTAGGGACGGAGGCCCAACGGTTTGCCTACAAAAAATGCTACTAGGGAACCGCTTAACATTAGGCAGGCCATCTTCTTATCCATCACTTTAAAAAAATTGTCCTGCTATGGGAATCAAACGACTAATGAAGGACTGGTGTATTGAGGCACAAAATCTTGGAAACTGGGAGGTATTTGATAAAAATACGACAATACGAGCTAAAAGGTACTTAGTTACAAGAGATAAAACACGATATTTCAGTTTTTTTAGCTTACCCAATGTTTAAAACTTAATTCAAAAATTGTCGTCATGCATGATACATTTTGATTGTGTTCAATACCGCACGTAGGCGACACATTCCGAAAACAGAGTTCTTTTAATTTTATGACGTCACTCACTGATTTTATGAATGAAATCTTACTTATAGAACTCGTAAGCGCTAAATGCCAAGGTTAAGTCGGTAATAAAATGTAAAGGAAATAGGTTTAAAAATACTTAATAATCTGATTTTATTGGAATTGTTTGAAAGATTATTAAAAACATAAAAAGGGTCAGAAATTTCAGCTGAAAAAAATCTGCTGTTCCATACATAATACAACACTTACCTAATTGGCAAAAGTGTAATGGAACAACCCATACCCTCGAATTATTTGATAAAAATTCATCTGCCTGCACCCAGCATCCATAAAAATCTGAGTAAAATCTGTCAATGTCTTCGAAGAAACCACTTGAAAATCCAAAATTAAATACAATTTCCTATATCCAAAAACATTTGCGAAAGTAGCGCATAATAAGTTACCGACGCCGAGCTCATCAACCTCTGAATGAGGGTCCAGATCCACCACCTACCTGCTACCTGTCCAGAAGTACCTTCACAACTCATTCAATTCACAAAATCGTCAACACGGTGTCACATCATGACTGAAGATTTTGTTATACCAAGTCCTAAAAAAATGGAGCCTCTAGACCTACCAAAGATAAGGTACAAATTAAAAAGATTACATACTCGTAGGTACTTAAAACTTTCAAACAATAAACAACATAGTGCAGTCTCCTGGGCGAGCAGAAAAAATATATTTGTTGCTTTAGTAAATTCATGAATTTTACAGATCGCGAAATTCGCAATGACTGTCTAAATTTAAAAGGAAATCTAAAATATTAAACATTTATCAAATTATTTTATTTATTGACCAAAACAATAACTATATACAAATACTTAAGAAAATAGCACTTTTACCAAAAAAAAATATTAAAATGAACTTTGAATTCTAAATGCTAGAGATAGAAAACAGAGTTCAAATCACTTTATCAAATACATAAGCTATCTAAAATAATAGTAGGGATTGAGATGCTCAATACTAATATTTAAGAATCTAGAATGAGACCATTTGAAACTAATAAAATGGAATTTGAGAGTCATGTGACTTTACTCATACCTAAATACTGTTTGATCACCCGAGTTGTATAGCCACTTTTGATATCAACTGTACCTTTTCATCACTACTGGTTCCCATCAGGCAATCGGCTATTTGGATGCATTTTGACCTCAAATTAACCTTTTAATACTTTCAAAGATATTACTTAAAATGGTGGATATAAGTTTAAGCAAGTTAGCACACCTTACTCCAATTTTATTTTATCTTGCGCGCGCGCAGCTTTATATTATTGCACGACGATATTAGAATGTTGTCTGTCTGCATGCTGGAACTTTTAGATTTTTCTTGATATCTAAAATGAAAACTCTTGTTTTCCTAAATTACAATGAACCACGCCTGAAAACTTGAGTGGGTACATCAATATGCACCACTTTTTTTTCTATAGAACCAATACAGTCTGCGCGAAAAAAAATTCCTGTTACAGGCAATCTGTATAATCCGGCATTTTATAGAATTCCTAGGTAATTACACACGTTGCTAGTAACATATAAATTTATACCAATTAGATAGGTAGGTATTGCATTTTGTAAAAAATTTTTTTTTGTCCACCTACCCTTAAAAAGGTTCTATGAATAATATAATTGTTTAGTGTTTCAATTTCAACTGCTTACTATAATATTATTGTTTAAACTGTTGGCAATGTAACGTAGTTGGTCCTAGTCTTTACCTGAATGTGTAAAAATGGTGGAGCTTACAACATGAGTCAGAGGCAAAAGCCAGTTGAAATAAATTGACGGCTACAAACCCTTATTGGATTAATTTATGGTAATCTGTTGAGATCGCGATAGGAGTTACGATTGAACTGTTTTTATGTCCGCCATCTTTGTTCGCAGCAGTTGGTATGAGCTGGTGTGTGGTGTAAGTTCAAATTGTATTTTTTTTTCAAAATTAACATTCCACCATCCTTGAAAATCTCTTTGTGCCTTCATTGTTGTGCAGAATAGTGCTGAGCTTACTCCAAGTGCCAAACTTTTATATCTATAATATACTAACTTGCGTGTAGCTTAGCTACTTGCATGTCTTTTTTGGCAATATACTATTTTGTATCAATTCAGCTACTGGTCGTAATTATTAAGAAGTCATAATTGCTATTCAATTTTCCATGTGGACTTTCTGCAATATGTCTATTTTTATAATTTTATAACTTTTATAGGTACCTAAGTAGTTCATGCCATTATTAAATTCGATCACCCTTTAGAAAAAAAAAGTAGAGCAGCAGGGGTATGCCAATCAAAGTTGAACTGCAAAGTTTTAAATCATGGTCAGTTCATACTAACTCATAGTTATTCTGTGACTAAATAGTGACATTATGACGTCATTTGATTTGTTTTCGCGCATATTTTGCTGTCAAGTGTCTAAAAAGAATGAAGAATGACCTGAAGAAATTACACTGGGCAGTGAAATATAACTTGACAGTAAAAGATTGGCATACGGGGGAGGTACCCAAAGTTCAATTTATTTAAGTATTATTTCTTCGCTTAACGCTAAAGCTTGGACCACACCAAATCTTGTTAATCATCCGGCGATATTTGTGATTTTATGACACTCGTGTCGAGCCTGCATAATATTGCAAGATTTGTCTCAACTGAATTAATTATTGTAAAATAAGAAACATGATACATGCTCGATGTGGTTGCACTTCTTGTGGAGACGATTGATGACACTCAAGCAGTAGGTGGTAGGTATGTGCAATGGTGAGTGGTCTTTGAACATAAGCTTACACCATCATCATCAGAAGTCAGATGATATATTGAGGCTTACTTATAATCGCCTCTCAACTGCTATCAACACTCAACAGATAATAATAAACTGGTTTTTACAGCGTCAGAGGCCATTTTGCTGAGAGACACTGCAGTGCCTGGGACTGGATTTAGATGGAGTAGGCTTGTAGTACCTACCATCCTCTCAGCATATATTCCGAGTAGAAAAACCCATTGGTGCCCGACCGGATTTGAACCCACGCACGACCTTAGAATCGGAAGGTGGATTATCAAAAGATAATCACCGTTTTAAATACCATCTCGTTTTGTTTAAATATGACAGGGGTCTTAAACAGTGTTTATAGGTTAAGACTAAGTAGTTGAGAGGTGATTATAAGTAAGACCGAATATTGACAATAATCATACAAGACATTCCATCCTGGCATTTAAGAAGGATATAAAACTAAATAGATATGTGATTGGTCTTTTTATACTCTTTACCTTACAATTTAATGCCACGATGAACGGGCTTTTATGCTTCAAATCAACGAAAAGTCATTTTTAGTAGCTGTTTTTTATGATGATTAGTATGCTTAAAACCTACTACGGTATGCAGTAGTTTATGTCCTGTTTAAAGAACCATTTATTGTGTTGGTGAGGGCTCATTTTTAGACCTAATAAAGTTAAGTACCTTATTGGCCAATGAACATTTGGACAATTTTGGTAGTAAAATATTTAATGGTTCGAGTTTTTCTCACAAAAATGTCAGCCAGTACTTTGCCACTGTAAAATGCTGAAGTAGTTATTTTTTACCTCCACGATATACCTACTGCTTCAATTCAATTCGATATTTGATCGTTATGAACTAATATTTCTGTTTATGAAATTTCATCAAACTTAAACATAATTTCCATTCGCATCTAACTCACAGATCCAATAAGTGAGAACCCGAAAAATAACCTTAAAAAAGGCGAAATATTCGTAAAGTTCGCTTCATAAAGAAAGATACGCGCGGCGAGCGATCGCGCGAACATCGGCGCACATTTTATACAAACGATGACGTAAATACTCATTTGCAAGAACAATATCCGATATTGAGTGAGGCCTGTCTTTTGGGCCTCTGGGGGGATACACTGCTGGACAGAGAAATTGGTAGGAACGCGAGTATTATCGCAACACGTACAACAGTTGTTTTACGTAATACAGTCAGACTGACTTTATCAATTACTCAGAATAACATTATCCGCCTGAAAAACATATATCCATCTCTACATTAAGCTTCTAAAACAAAGACAGATATATTTTATTTTATCTCGCAGTTGAAAAGAAAAATTCTAATTTAGGCAATTTTAAGATTGTCAGTCAGATTGTCATAGAGGTGGTATGCTAATTTGGACCTTGACTTAAACATGATAAGATCTAGGTATATATTTTTACGTAATTTTAGCTACTGTAGTTTGCTCTAACAGTATTGCCACCTTGTGTAGGCCGTCATCTAAAACTTCTACTTTTTTTTTTAAATAAATATTCAGGGACATTTCACACAACACCCTCTAGTCCCAAACTAAGCAATGCTTGTAATATGGGAACCAGATGGCTGATAGAATACTTATATGCTTTTATTTTTTGTAAATACATACATATAATACATAGTAACACCCAGACATAGAACAAACATCTATGTTTTCCACGCACAAATGTTTGTTCTTGGTGGTGATCGAACCCACGACCCACAGCACGGAAGGCAGAGCTATTACCGACTGAGCTGTGACGCCTGTATATTTTTTTTTACACACTGTTGAATATTTTAAAAGTCCCCACACCCTAAAAATCACCACAGTTACCACTGCTGGCTCTTTAGACTCTAGTTCATACGTTACGTCCATGTTTTTGCTCGTCAGTGTACAAAACACATTCATGTTTATTCACTGGGCCGCGCCTACCCTCAACAGATATATTTATTGGTTTGCATCTCAAGAGTAGAGGCATAGTCCCGAATTCATCAGACTCTTTACAACCCGAAGCTGTGCCAATGAAACCTTCGCGATATGAGAACTGGGAGAAGCACGAACAAAGACAGTCGCCGCGATACGTAAACCTAATGTATTCGAGTCATATTGAGCGTCAACGCCGGCTCGACTGCCGAACGTTGTAGCGTCACCGCGCAGTGTATCTCAGATACGCTACCGTTACGATACGTTTACGATTGTCACATTTATTCGTGCTGAGGTTATGTTTTAACCTTCTATGATAACTTGAAGGGTTTATGCTTTGATGTACAAACTCTTTCATAATCCGTAGAGTTTATTGTTTGTAGTAATTTGTGCTCTAAAAGCTTTTTGAAAGGGTTGAATTTTTTATGCAGTTATTCTAGGTTCTGAAATCTGATTTTTGAATGGCATAGCTCACTGCCCGGCGTTTTCTTTTGGATAAATGGTATGAAAATTGTTTTTAGAAAGTTCTACAAGGATATAGTAACCGAGACACCTAGATTTATCTGTCCTACGGAATTTGAAGTCCTATATTTAACTTATTAACTATCATACGCGACACCCCTTATTGAGAGACCATTGTTTTCTAAGTACTTATATCAGGATCAGCCTAGATTCCAAGGTCATAATAAGCACGGACATAGGTTTATCTAGCTAGACACTGACTAACGGACAATCAGTCATTACTTCCATAATTAATCTACCTGATTATTCACGTGTTCTGAGAAATATTCGCTCTAATTGTAGGCATATCAAGGGCAACTACTATGAAACGACAAATGAATATTCACGTTACATTGCGTGGCGGTGTTGTGATTATGCGCGGCATAACGCGGAGTGGTCTAGTCGCCGCGCAGTGTAACTAAAATTCGCAAACCATCGTAGTAGGTGCATGTATCAAGGGTATTAGCTTGCATCGGCGATCGCCGTCAATCAGGTATTCATTAGAGGTTCCGTCACATTGAACATTCAGCTATGAAGATTTCGCAAACTAATAGATATGGTACCTATATGGAAAGCCAGTCTCGTACAGGTTTACAAGAAAGTTTGAAAAGCACTATAAGTACGTTTATGAAATTATTTGTATTTGTTTAAATGTTGATTATAATAAACCTAAATATATATTCAAGATAGAGAGAAGAGTTATGCTGTCTACCTTCAGCTCTGTCATGATCTGCTACCCCCAAAATTATACAGGATGCTTTTGAAACTGTTTGAACGAAAGATGAATTCTGCAGTAAGGTACTGGAACTGGCACCCAAAAATGTAAAAAATAAATCCTTTTCTATTTCATTCTTTTTTATAAAGGCCCGCGTCTAGATTTAACCACTTATACTTAAGAAAATCGAAAGAAATTCGGATTTCACATCAAACTATTTTATTGTCATAAAACTACTGACACCTTTTTCTAACAGTGAACATTTAGCCAGATCCGAAAACATATCTTCTCCTTACACTATCGATGCATGTTACCTACAGATTGATGGGAAGCCCGCTCCATTACTATCCTCTTCCGCAACGAGTCGGTGTGGCCATGCCCTTAGCGGTACTCCTAACCTATTGTACTAACTGATTAAAGTCTGTGACTTTTCCTCTAAAGATGACCCTACAGAATCTATAGAGTTCAACAAAGCCCACTTCAGGAGAAATTGCACTAAGTTTCTTTAGGAGCCGTAATAAGGCGATAGCTTTATTCGCAAAGAACTGTAAATGATGGTCATTGGGTAATGATGTCGCAGTCACTTGCTTGTCTTGATTGTTTATATGCCTGTAATCCTACCCTACTAATATTATAAATGCGAAAGTTTAGATGTTTGGATGTTTGTGTTTCAATCACGTCTACACTGCTGAACGAAACTTGGATGAAACTTGGCATAGGTATATTTAGTTCGTAACCTGGATTGACACATAGGCTACTTTTTATCCCGAATAATTAACAGGATCTACAGGATAAAATGAACGAAAAGGATTACCAGCGCCAATTGGCAAGAGGATTTCATTGTCATGTCATGTCACGTCAGTTTGACAGGGCGTAGTACTACCTCTTTGGTCTAACGACTAGCGTTTGACATTCCAGTACGAGCTTGGTGTAATGAGGTGTAATGTCAAGTTTCTCAAAGTATCCGCTCGGTACACGCACAGATAATAATAATACACAGATAATATAATGTACACAGAAACTGTAGACGCGTACGAAGTCGCGGGTAACTGCTAGTTATAAATAAATTCTTACTAAAAAAAACACCAACATTATTTCATCTACTGAACATAACATCAACTGAATGATTACATATCTACCTGAACGCGCTATCTAATTTCATCAGTTTCAGTTTTAACCCTACAGTTTCAGTTCAAACTTCAGTCATCACGCGTCAAAGCCGAGGGTCTCCGTGACCTACATCTGTGCCTTGATCACGAATGAACGTGGCAATCGTAAACGTATCGTAACATTAGTGTATCCGAGATACACTGCGCGGTGACGCTACAACTTTGACAGTCGAGCTGGCGTTGACGCGCAATATGATTTAAATACGTTAGGTTTACGTAACGCCGCGATTGCCAGATTTGTTCGTGATTACCCCTCTGAGCTGCCGGTTCAAACTTCAAACTTCAAACTTCAAACTTCGATCGTAACTTCGTTTTTCGTTGAATTAGAGTAGGCCCCCAGTATCGGAAAACAATACGGGCTTACTTATTGCCGGCCCGATGCGGAACCCTGGCAAAGATAAGTTTTTATTATCGTGGATTAGGAAGCTGTTGAAGTTCCGATGGATGGATGAAGAGACGGACGTGTCTAACTTATTTAAGACTAGTAGTTACCCGCGACTTCGTACGCGTCTACAGTTTCCGTGTACCTACATTATATTATCTGTGCGTGTACCGAGCGGATACTTTGAGAAACTTGACATTACACCGAACTCGTACCTACTGGAATGTCAAATGCTAGTTGTTAGACCAAAGAGGTAGTACTACGCCCTGTCAAACTGACGTGACATGACATGACAATGAAATCCTCTTGCCAATTGGCGCTGCTAATCCTTTTCGTTTATTTTATCCTGTAGATCCTGTTAATTATTTGAGATAAAAAGTACCTAGCCTATGTGTCAATCCAGGTTACGAACTATATATATGCCAAGTTTCATCCAAGTTGGTTCAGTAGTTTAGACGTGATTGAAACACAAACATCCAAACATCTAAACATCTAAACATCCAAACATCTAAACTTTCGAATTTATAATATTAGTAGGATAGGATAGGATTTTACAAGTTGGCCAAAATTTTCAAATGGAAAATTTTGAATCAAATTTTATTATCTTATCAGAATTGTTGTCTAGGAAAAGGGTCTACAGTATGATAAGATTAATCAAACCATTGATTTAATTTGTATTGACGTTGAAAAGAAAATGAAGTCTAACATATATCTAATTAATTTTAAGAGACGCACAAGACAGAAGCTGACAACACAAAGGACCCAGCAGTGGGTGATACTGATACCGGGTGATGATAACGATGATGATAAATGGTGGTCCTTATTAAGAATCTGTGAATTACCAACTCTGATAGCGAATTTTGTCAAGCTCATCGTAGCATAGAACTCACGTCATTTACAGAGCTTTCTTTTTAAAACCCTCTATCTTAAGTCATCGAGCTGGTTCATGTGCTGTTCTGACGGAGGCGACTGCAGCGTGAGATAGCGCGCGCACCCGAATGCACTCGACATTGACGAACGTGCTGCTATCAAGCCTTTTACAATTGGACCACAAGCACCCGCTTTTTCTGCCTAGTTATAGAAACCATTCTATAAGAAGACATAGATTGACAAATACTAAATATCTAGGTTTTCAAACAAGGGTGCGTGTTAGTTTTTTGTCGCGCTTCATTAGGTACCTACTTATCAACAAAAAAAGCTTTACTTATCGATAACATTGAAATATAGTAAAACTTTAAAATGATACATCTACACAAGTAAGAGCTATTCTACCCAAACCATCATTAGATTGTACAAAAAACTTGGAAAAAAAAACAAGTATAAAGAAACTCCTTCCATCAAGAATTCACCAGAAATATTTATGGTCCAACCAATGTCAACATCTAGTATGGGAAATCCAGGAGTCAGCAGACAGTGGGGTAATTTACAGTTCATGAGCAACATAGTAAGCAAAACCAAACACAATATGAAAAGAATCCGGTTACTTATGACCCCGGTCTCAGAAAATAGGAAATATGTAAGCTCTTTGTATAACGTCTGAGCCAGCCGACCGAAACAGAAGCCCATCATTTCCTCGTCAACGGGTGCCCCCAGCACTCTCTGCCGACGCTGTCGAACGGGTCAGCTCTTCACTTTACTGGACAGACAAGTTAAACAATGAGAAGCCACCAGTGGTCTGCTGTCAGTGATCCAACGATGTAAGCAACCTGCTAAATAGACCAAGACCGTCCTAGACTTGTCTTAGTGCTAATATAATATGACATTAATGCGATTTAGACCTTCTATGTATTAGGTACACCAGTCTCAAATGGCCTGGTGACGTGGCAGTCACTCTTTTTTTCAGGGAAGTGTTTGTACGTCGTATGAATTAATGGCCAACTCTGGTGACGGATATTTTAGTCCGCCTTATGGCATCAGTGAAGAGTAAAAAAGTGTTTGTATTTAGTGCCACGAGTGATCCACGCCTCTTCCTAGAGTAAGCATTCTAAATTGCAAAATAATTCATCAAATTATAGTTTTTCGGAATAGCATTATTATCGTCACGATTTGACTATTGCCTCACTGATATGATAACCTACACTTTCAAAGTGTTTTATTCTTTTAGCGATTGAAGAATGTGAACTTAGAGGAGGTAGAACCTCGTGCTAGGGGTGCTAGTGGCTGCAAAAAACGCAAGCGCAATGAATTGATGGGCACGTGATATGTGTGGGAGAGCCGCGGTATTTATACAGATTCTTATTATGATTATTGATAGATTGATTATTAATTGTACCATTACCGGTGAAGTGGTTGCATAGTTGCATACTACGAGACCTCAAAGCTACATTTTCTGCACGAATTTTACCAAGTTATGTTCATTGATGACGTCACACATTGGTCTAACTCTTCACATATTGCAATTTTTCCGCGACAGTTAATGTAGATGTCACTGCTTGGGTTCCTGTGCCTCTTCTACTCTTAAGTGTCTTGACTAGATGAGTAATCTTTGATGAACTAGGTGCAATTGATGCACTTCCAAAGATTCTGTTGCAAGTTTGTATGATTTGACGTCCTATGCGAGTGCATGTGCAGGTCATCAACCGGTGGATTCAATCAACGCGCTGGTGCGTGCGCGCAGACGTGCGCTTTTTGTCGCAACATCACTCATAAATCAATCAATTCATTGTCGGCTAGGGTTGTCAATGAAAGTGTAATTTGCTCAAGATCGAGAAACTTTGCATGTTACTCGGGATTTTCAGTGTTTGTTTCAAAATACGTAAATACTAAGTAGGTAAAGCCTTCGACCCATGCATTTAAATTTTCATTAATGAATGTCCTAGTCCTAATGCTCCTATTGACATACTTAGGGTACTTATGTTAAATAGGTGCTCAAAAGTTTTCTTCAAAATATCCTAATTGTATGTCCTCAGCCCCCGTATGCCAATCTTTTGCTGTTAAGTTATATTTCACTGCCCAGTGTAATTTCTTCAGGTCACGTCGTATACGTGATCATTCTTTTTAGACACTTGACAGCAAAATATGCGCGAAAACACATCAAATGACGTCATAATGTCACTATTTAGTCACAGAATAACTATGAGTTAGTATGAACTGACCATGATTTAAAACTTTGCAGTTCAACTTTGATTGGCATACCCCTGCAGAACATTTGAGAACACTTATTTATTTAAAAAAAAGTAACTAGCTAGACCTATTGGGTCACCTACTACTTACAGCAAAATCAATGTCTGGCCCATACAGGTTAACAAATAAAATATAATTTAAGCAGTAAATAGCGCCAACCCTACACCATATCAGGCATTATTACAAGACGAAAACAAGTAGTGTGAAATAGTGCTACGATGTAATTGCAATGGAATTGAACCACAACCGAACCGCCATTGTTATGCACCTTGACATAATAATATGGAAATTGCAGGGTATCCCATGGACACCCGCTGAGTTGTGTTGATTGTTTTATCAAATGATCTCTTTATACAACTAAATGAAACAAGCCGATTGCCCACCTGATGTTAAGAGGTTACCTCGACCTACAATGCATCGCCTCACTGAGCATGTCCACTGAGGACTTCGCCTGTGGTTCATTGCACTGCGTATTTTTTGTTGGTTCTAATGATTTTATTGAATTATATAACTCTCACAAAACAATTTAAAATTAAAACAATTGTGAATTAATTTCAAACTTGACAAACAGACGAATCGACAGTAATTTACTTGTATTAAAAGAACCGCAGGCAAAACTATCAGAATTATTGCAAAACGATGCATTCATTACACAAAATGACATTTATTAAAACTTTCCGCCATTTTCTGTTAGTGCTGCGTTTGACAGAACACAAATTGTTTTGTGGCTTTTATATTCGTTTGATCAATGTGAGACCACTCGTAGACTAGTGGTAGCCTGCCCTTTTAATCCTAGGGTACATCCACTCATACACTTTGGTGTATGAGTGGATTTGAAATTCTGGATCTTAATATTGAGTTTCTGATTATTTCATAATAGTTAAACTTAAGTACTTTTTTTTCATACAACTCAATGACATTCCACTGCGCCCATTACTTTGAAACAAAAAGATGCATTGCATACCCTGAAAACTATGAATAGTATAACCTCAGTAAGTACATAAAATAATTTTAAACCTTTAAGGTTTAAAATTATTTTGATACTTAAGTATTTTGATACTTATTTTACTTATTATTACCGTATTTTGATACTTAAGTAGATGTCAATAAAGACCTTTTTATTTTCTGTATCTACACTTGTACTTACTTCCGTAAATAGCAAAGTAATTAAAAGGTAATTAAGCTTCAGTAACATTGTAATCAATCAAACAATTTGTTGTTTCTATCAGAGCGCAGATGCATTAGCCTTGCGCACGCGCATCTGTAATTATTGCACTAGAAGATTGAATGAATGTAAGAACGGTTAGTTCTTTTCGTCGGAAGCATGAGTTACTAACTTTCAGTTTTGGAACGGCGAAAGATAGTTGAACTCGCGTATTTGTCTGACAAAATAATTTGAAAGCTTTTCTGATAGTTGAATGAATCGAAATTGAATTGAAAATTAAATTAGTAAATATTCTGCTCCATCATTTCAGAACAAACATTTGTGCGTGCAAAACATAGATGTTTGTTCTATGTCTGGGTGTTAGTATGTATTATAAGTATGTATTTACAAAAAAAAAAGTATATAAGTATATCAGCCATCTGGTTTCCCATATTACAAGCATTGCTTAGTTTGGGACTAGAGGGTGTTGTGTGAAATGTCCCTGAATATTTATTTATTTTTATTTTTTATTTATCATAACTCCTCTCTCTCTCCTTACATCCTTTTGAATCTTTCTTAAAAATATAATCTGGGTCTTTTCAAGAGTGAATAGCTGGTGTCTTCTAGACTGTCCTGCAGGGGTATGCCAATCAAAGTTGAACTGCAAAGTTTTAAATCATGGTCAGTTCATACTAACTCATAGTTATTCTGTGACTAAACAGTGACATTATGACGTCATTTGATGTGTTTTCGCGCATATTTTGCTGTCAAGTGTCTAAAAAGAATGATCACGTGGTACAAAATTGTACCATGTGTCCTGAAGAAATTACACTGGGCAGTGAAATATAACTTGACAGCAAAAGATTGGCATACGGGGGCTGCTCCATCGTCGGCCTCATCGTCACTTACCATCAGGTGAGATTGTGGCCAAAGGACATTATATCTCATATAACAAATGTAAGGCGAAAAGAGTATTACCATCTACATATTTAAGATAACTATTAAAACTTTAGTAGATTTAATGCGATGGCCGGCCGTACTCACTAATGAGTTGGTCCCCAGATTAAAAAACGCCACTCAACATGCGATTATGCCCGAAGTTCAGCAACAACACGATTGTTGCCGATAAAGCTGCTCAGATTAAAGCTATCCGAGGTAGAACAAAACGAGCTGACGGGCGTCAGGCTCTTGCACACGACTGTGCCGCCCTCCATCACTGGTGTATCTATGAGATGATAGCATTATCATCAGTAGGTAGATATGGGTATTGTATTGTATAAGGTGATTGTTCTCTGCAGCTGTTAGAATCTGAAGTAGTATCTTAGAGTTGATAACTTGATAATATGTAGAATATAGCTAGTTTTTCAGCTTTGATAATGGTAGCGTGACCCAATGGGCTAAATTTTCCAGGGTCCTAATCTTGAAAAAAAACTTGAGAGGTGTCAAGGGACACCCGGATGGAACGAAGTTCTATAAGAGAGAGAGAGACAAACAGAGAAACATGCGATGCCGCACAGCTAGCAAAAAGTGTCGTGACAACTTTTCGTAAGAATTTTTTCCGTCTAGCCCCCTTTCACAAAGCGCGATAAGGAACTTCGTTCCAAAAAAAATGAAACCTTTATACCACTGCGAGACTACCAGAATCAGATTGAGGTAGAAACCGATCACAGACAAATCTTCAAGGAGAAAATAATGCACGATTTGATCCATGCCATCCTTAGCGCAGTGATGTTATGGGGAAGGAAGTGAAAGGGTGAAAAGTATTTTTTTTTAGCCGTCGTGTGCAAGAGCAGTACTATGATGCATTCTACGCCGCCGGTAAGTAGTGGCTGTATCTGCGCGGCGTCTAATAAATTAGATTGCCGGCATAAACATGCGGCGCGGGCTCGTCATCTGATACCGCGGACATTGTCTTGCACTGTTGCCATTGGTTAGGACGGTACGACAATCACGTGTCTTCATATCGGATTTGAAATGTCAAAGAGCCAATTTACACATTTATATAAATACAGTAGCGGGTTTAGTCGCGGTAATATTACATTGAACTGGAGCTCAATTCCACTTAAAAACTTATCAGCTGAAACGGAGCTGAACCGTAGTTTTTGATCTGTGCCTAGAGGTTATTTCGTATCTTTGACAACTGAAACGCTGCTAATTCGTAGCTTTTCAAAGGCTATTTCAATCCAGCTGCGCAGTGGAGTTTCAGTCAAGTTTCGTTCGTTCGTTAAGCTGAAGATCAATCGAACCATAGTTGGAACTAAATACTACGTCCGCCGTTGTAAATAAGTAGAATTGAGCCCCATCTCTACCGCTTCTTATTATGCTACCTGTACTTATGAGTATGTAGGTAAATCGGCTTTAAGAAGATGAAGGACCCTGCCTTCAGTGTCATTAGGTACTCTTTCTTTTAAGGGTAATAACAACGGAGTAGTAAGTAACCTAGAGAAGCGTGCAGCACCACAAACGCAGGATGTCGATCCTTGACAAGTTTTTAAGTTCATTTGAGTTTAGTCATCAAAATGTCGTACACCAATGGAAACCCCTTGGAACCGGCTACAGAAGGCATCGACAGGGTGCTTAGCTGGTCGGTGGCAGCCTGACGGAGATCTATAGCGGATCAGGTGCCGGTCGGCGAACTCACGAGAAAGCTACCACTTACCGACCAGGTACTAGGTAACATAACCTATAACTTAGATTGTAGTTTTGAAAGCGGATTGATGTGGACGATGGCTGTTTGCACAACAGTCGATAGCACAGATTATTAAGTACAAGTACTTAATAGAGCCCTTGCCGATGGTCCCAGTTGTGAGCATCTTGGAACTTTACCTACATAGAGTCATTACGCCACAAGTATCGCACTCCTGCGGCAGTCAGCGCTGGAATTCCCGATAACCTGCTTTCTTTGTAAATCCACTTCATTAATAATAGTAATATCCGTCGATAAGATCCACGGTTGACTACACAGCAGTATGTCAGTCAAACGTCACGTCACTGTGTTCGTAAATATGAGGTTTTTGCTGCGCGAGCGCACGCAAATCAGCAGACCATAGAGTCGGTACGAAATGCATCGTGCGGCGTAATGACTTGGAGAAGCAAATATGCTTTACTTTTACAAAAACAAACCATTTTAGAAAAACTGTAACTACCATGTATTTAATTTGAATATTGACCAATTATATGTTATTTTATGTAATAAAATAATCATACAAAAAACGCTAGGAACCAGCAGGGGTATTCCAATCTCAGTTGAACTGCAAAGTTTTAAATCATGGTCAGTTCATACTAACACATAGTTATTCTGTGACTAAATAGTGACATTATGACGTCATTTAATTTGTTTTCGCGCATATTTTGCTGTCAAGTGTCTGAAAAGAATGATTGTAATTGTAATTGTGATGAATGTAATTTCTTCAGGTCACGTGGTACAATTTTGTACCACGTGACCTGAAGAAATTACACTGGGCAGTGAAATATAACTTGACAGCAAAAGATTGGAATACGGGGGCAGGCCATAGTTTCCTACCAGTTCTTCTAGGCTCAGTCGCGTGGAACTGGCGGCACTTAGAATCACCTAAGTAAAGTTGTTATTTTACACGAGAGCTATTCCCTTACTAATCCTTGTAGGTCAATGTGCTAAACTTGGTAAATAAAATAAGAACATAGATCCCCGGACACGGAAGTTGTAGCTGAGGTAGACCAAAAAAGTTGAAGGGACGACCCTGAATGTATTTTGCGAAGACTAACAGAATTTGGCACGAAAACATGGCGAGTTGAAGAAAAAGAGTTGTTTGAAAACTTTGAACAGATTGGGACATAACAGGCTAAATAAAAAAATTAAAGTACATTGACATAGATAGATACATAGATAGATAGATATATTTTTTATTGTACTCTCCACTTAAACTAATACAGCAATAATACAGATTCTTTAGGAGGTAAGTACAATGGGCGGCCTTATTGCTAAAAGCAATCTCTTCCAGGCAACCTTTGGATGGACAGGATCTAATACACAAAAACAAGGACGGGGGCGTACATAAATATAAATTTAATTTGTATAATAATACATGACATAATAGGCCATTCATTGACAGGCGTCACAGCTCAGTCGGTATAGCTCTGCCTTCCGTGCTGTGGGTCGTGGGTTCGATCCCCACCAAGAACAAATATTTGTGTGTGGCAAACATAGATGTTGGTTCTATGTCTGGGTGTTACTATGTATTATAAGTATGTATTTACAAAAAAAAAGTATATAAGTATTCTATCAGCATCTAGTTCCCATATTACAAGCTTTGCTTAGTTTGGGACTAGAGGGCGTCGTGTGAAATGTCTATTAATATTTATATTTATTTATTTATTTATTCTTTTTTAATTTAACCTGTTTTGTCCCACTCTTCTCAAAGGCCTCTTTTCCTGCATAACCACAGCATAACTGATACGCAATGCACAATGTGTTTGTATAGTGGATCTTAAAGACCTGAAAACAGGATAGTATTCATTGATAAATGAGAAAGGAAGAGATATAATTGAAAAATAACATCACGCGAAGTCACGTGCTTACTACTAGTATTTTATATGCAACACTGTTGCAATTACGAAACAGCAATTCTGACAATGAAATATCAATATATTTTCTGCGCAAGCGCATCGTAGAACAAAGGTTATTGGGCGGCAAAGCGTATGCTAATATCCAACTGCTAGAGTGACCTTTTAAACACTAATTTGCAAATTAGTAAGTAATAAAGTGTCTAACGTCAGATATGCATGTGTTTGTTTAGTTGCAACATTGTGAATATGTTTTCAATTAGCTATTAGATTGCAATCTAACTATTAGGTACATTTATTCGTTTTCTAAGTTGCCGGCATCTGTATGACCAATACTTCAGTTCGTTGTCAGCATACCACAGAGGAAAAAACGTTACACACTGTTTATTTACTATTAGATACTTCTTTTTTAATAAAACCTACTTCTGTTTCTCATTCTCATTAAGTAAAATCATCAAGACTTATATTGTTCACTTATTTGCTAATTTTACGAAAACCTGCTATACAAATTAGTTTATTTCTGGGTTACATGTTGTCTTAACGCGCCAAAATGATTTTTCACTATAATGAAAGCAATTTCAATAAAAACAACAAATTCAACTGATTTCCCAACATTCGACCGTTATCGACAGCTGTCAATAGGCATCACACGTCAGTTCTGACAGACGTCAAAATCAGCTGACGAGGCCCGTCAAGCGCCGTGCGTTCTAAATTTAAATATATAGCGATTGACAGTGACGCGATAAAATGTGGAGTTATCATAAAAAATGACGAGGAAGTTCAAGAAACTGTTTTGTCATTCATAGATAGCTGACCAAATTATAATCAAAGTCAATGTCAAGAATCTTCTATTCAATAAAATCACATGGATCATTTAGAATCAACTGAACACTACCATGCTTCAGAGGAAACATTCAATCACTGAATTCCCGCGTTGGTCTATGTTGTAGTTCTGCATTTCGTCTTCAGACTACTTTTCAATAACATGTTTCCTGCGGCTGTTGGCTGGATGTGGCCTATCGTGACATAAACAAAACATTTATACAAAAACCTTGGAAGTTAGACCCGAATAGGTAGTGTTCCAGAGTGCCTCAGTATCATCGAATAAGTGCTAAAAATAGCGCCAGTTAATTACTGTCGCAGGTATCTGTAGTGAGGCGACAGGTATGCAACAAAAAGTCGCGCGACACAATGTTGATGTAGATTTACGCGGGATCCAGCGGGTGCTCTACTGTCCAGCTTGGACGACGGACTAGCGAGAGGTGTGGAGTCGCCTTTTCAATGTTCTTTCTAAATATAAGTAAAAGTTCAATACCTACTGAGTATTTGGCGACGTTTATACGACTCTAGCAACTGTAGAATGTCGACTATATTAGGAAGGCTATATTATTTATTTTACTTTAAGTATTTTTTTATTTCTTGGTCAAACTTCAGACATATACGGCTGGTAGGCAAGTTCGGTACTTATTTTCTTCAAAAACTTCAAAACGTCTAGTTTTATTCATATTGGTCTCCTAAAACTCCACTAGCCAAAATGGCTGCTAAATCTGATGTCGTCTCTTTTCGTCGTCATGCAAGTGACAATGCTATCGATTCTGTTGTCGCATTTTTCTAAACTAACCTAATTTGACAGCACTAAAAATGTTGCCGTCCCTTTCTCATAAACTGAAACGACAAAGACAGCTATAATTTCAGCGCTGTCAAATTAGGTTAGTTTAGAAAAATGCAACAACAGAATCGATAGCATTGACAGCGTAGTTTTAAAGCCACGCTAAAATGTCAGAAGATTATCAATAAAGGCCTCATGACACTAGAGTAAACAGACACTGGCATCCATAAACCAATAATTTGAAGTTGAATAAAGGCCAAGCATAATAATATTGTATGAAATAACGACTACTGCACAGTCTTTTTGTGCCATTATTTGAGTCGGGATCGCGGCTGCAGATAGCGGCACACATTTTTGCATCTTTTTTGTTAAAAAAAACTTTTTTTGTCGTCCGCATACGCTAATACAGGAGACCTTTGGAGAAACTCACCCTTTCGTTTATTTTGAATTCCCAAAAACTTCAGTCTGTGTTCTGATTCTTTGTTATTTTTATCAAGATTATTATATCTATGCTTATTTCCCGGCTATACAACGTCTCGTAAATATGCGCAAGAAATCCTAGCGCTGAAAAAATTCAAAGACCTTTGTTTTTACCTACGTAAATACTTTTATCTGACGTAGATGGTCTGACTGCCGAGTTATATTTCATTGTAATTTGTCAGATTTTGATTGATATTCATCAGATTCTCATGGTATCGAAATTAGGCAATCGGCTGATTTCGTTGTGACGTCAGTTTTTCCCTGTGACAACTTAAAGGCCTCTGAGAGATAGGAGTTGTAAACCTGTATTTTATTTCAATGTTCAAGTTACTTTTAATTAGTAGAAATACGTGTAAAAAAAAAACATGGATGAGGTAAAGGTAACTCAAATATCATACTAACAGCATTAAGTAAGGTTAATACAATTAAATATTTTGTTATTTCAGTGATATTTCATTATTTTACTACTAACGAATTGTACTTTCAAGATCTTAGTCCGAGAGCATAATGTCGTGATTTTTATAATTTAGCAATTTATTTTATACCTTATTAAATATTAATCGAATTTATTGTTTGCGTCGTTTCTCGGCGGAAGTCTGTATTAAATATTTTTTAGTATTTTTCTGTAGGTAACGATTTCGATAATTTTGTAAACTATATTATAGCTGATTAAATATGAATCTAATTTATAGATTATATAATAGTTCGGCGGAAGCCAGAATTAATTATCTTTAGTATTTTTCTATGTATTTTAGTTAGTGAGTTGACCACCAAGTCATGACTGTTTTGTGATTGGTCGAGGTAATGAGGTAGCCATTTTGTGCTTGAAAAGGCTGGTTAGGTAGAAAAATATCGGAAGAGCGACCATTCGGAAATGTGACTTGGTGGAGAGAAGTAGCATGGTAAATTGTGTACTGAATAAAGTGTAATTCTTGGACGAGCTGGTATCATTCACTTCAATTCAGAAGTGGGATGAACGGTATGTAAAGTGATAATTTTATATTTTTTTAGTGCACCCCTGATATATTTAAATTTCATTATAAAGTTATTGGTACATACATTATCCAGCCATTTATGTTAAATGGAATGAAAGATTTTGTTGGCATGTGTCGGTCGGGATTGCCCCGAGACTATCCGATCGTGCTAACTTCTGATTTCATAAAGTATAGGTGCCTACCTAATATGTTCTGAAAGACCGATACTTTGTTTCACGGATCAGTCGGGAATACTCCGAGACTATCTGGCCGTGCAAACTTATCTCTCTTTTGGAGTTGTGAGTACCTACCTATACTGTCCATTGAATTTTAGATTGGTTGAATACTTACTGAGATATTTGGTTAGCCAGTACCTACTAGCCTGAAACGTACAGAGATTCATAGATTGGGGTGGCATTAAATTCATTTAGATTTTGGGCACCTACTGACTACATTTTTTTTATATTCGTTTGAATCGCTGTTCGCATTGACTGGTCGGTAATACACCGGGACTATTCGGTAATGCAAACACCCTTCGATTAATGGTTTACTTATTTTGTAGGTCGGTAGTTGCCTTATATTTAAAATAATTTTAAAATATTATGCTACCCGCTGATAGCTATGATTTAAGCTAAGTGTGCTAAGTGAGAATAAAATTAAAATAGAATGATATGGGCTAAGTAAATACTTAGCTACCTACTTAGGCCTCAGATAAATTAAATAAATATATATATTCATGGACATTTCACACAACGCTCTGTAGTACCAAACTAAGCAAAGCTTGTAGTATGGCAACTAGATTACTGATAGAATTATTACATAATACCTAGGCTATGTATGCCTCTGTTCGGCCAAGTGAGCTACGTTACTTAATGATTGGGAAGCAAGCCGGCTATGTATGCCGTAATTATTTCCAAGCCTCGTTATTTATGCCATGTGTGCATTATTTAAGATTCTTGTAGCACTACGCACTAGACTTGTACGTGACTAAGTATGTCGCAAAAATTACATGGACTGTGTGATAGTTTTACATTACTTAATGATTGGAAAGCAAGCCGGCTATGTATGCCGTAATTATTTCCAAGCCCCGTTATTTATGCCATGTGTGCATTATTTAAGATTCTTGTAGCACTACGCACTAGACTTGTACGTGACTAAGTATGTCGCAAAAATTACATGGACTGTGTGATAGTTTTAGGCCAAGTGTGCCATTGAAGATTAAAGAAAAAAAAACACGAGATTAGTTCAGTCTGGTTTTATTTAGTGAATGATTATGTAGGTAGTTACCCTACTAATTACAATGATTTACTTCTGTTTCGAGTCCATGGATTCTGATGGTGCGATGATTCCTGACGATGAACTTCCTGTAGCGCACGAGCATTCCAGATGGAAATGGAAAACTTCAGTCTTAGGAGTGCTGTGTCGTCGTTGAAGATCACCGAACCCTTCATTGGAGTGTTGAATGGTTTAAACAAGGTTAGATCCAACCATTTTTATGTTTCAATCTTTGGTCGTAGTTTGCATGAGTCAATTCTTTGTGCAAGGTTAAACGAGTGCGTAAAATTAAGTGCTCCCGGATAGCGAATTGCTTGAAGGGCAATGTTTTTAGTTTATAACCTTTCAAACCTGAGTTGAAACTAAATTTTTGCTCGCACAGAATCGATAATATTGCAAACTTTATATGAGGTTATGCGTGCTGACAGTATGTAGACTATGCCCTGCACTCTGACGTGCGCCGGTGATGTCAAGACATCACCATAATAGTGAATACGATGGTTGTTATTTTATAAATGGAATAACTGATGCATTGTATTTGTAGATACATAGTTATGTGACTACCTTCCTACCCGGAAACCTAAACCTAAAGTCCGAAACTATGACCTTAGCATTAATTAGCACAAAGAAAATTATGACTAATATTTTACAATATTTATAATACGTACAAAATACACATCAAGCAGTTGAGCTATCTACACACCGACCTTAGTAGGTTTCCTGATTGAAAATTGAGATAGATTGGTAAATAGATCTTTATTGATTACTTACTATTAAACGTAGGTTTTACAAACTTAAATACAACATAAAATAAAACAAGTAGGTACCCGTTAGTAGCGAAAAATTAGATTTGTTTTTTCCGAAATGTTTATTCCATGGTGGTGTTGATCATCCCCAGCACTTGTGCTATCTGACAGACTGAAAGTTTTTCTAGTGCTTAGTACATTTAGTATGTGCGCAGGTAGTAAAGGTTTGAAAACATCAAAAGAGTTTTATTTGTTCTGTAAGTAGCTAGGCCATGGCGTCACTGTTTGTTTTACCAAACTACGAATTATCGCAACAAAACAGATATTATTTTATGTAAAGTTAAAGTGTACCTCGACCAAATATATAGGCATTGGACTGTGGTCGTGCTTCTTTTTTTTATGCACATTGAATACCTACTCAATACAGTTATTGCTTTCACATGGTAACATAGTCGCAAGTCTACTTATTGTTATAGACTTGTTGATAGATAGCGGACGTGTTTATTTGCGGAATAGATGCATAACACTTTAGATATTTACAAGTACCCACCGATTAGGTTTTAGGAGATAAAAGGTAACCAAAACTTCGAGTTAAGCTCCTTAATTATTTTGTTTAGCAATCTTCTAGAGAGGTTGACATGTTTGTCACCCATCGAAATACATACATGTGGGTCAGACATCACTGAAGTTTCTATTTGTTTGTTGGACAATATGTTATCAAGATTAACTGTCAAATGAAAGCGGGATGAATCGTTGGTGTAGATAGTGTAGTACAAGTAAGTCTACTGTGTGTACTGTGTATATCTACTGTATAATCTGATGTGTCGTTCGTTGCACACATCTTGCTGTCACGATCACGATTTTCGTTCGTACGTATGGGTTAGTGGCCAACTGTGGTTACGTGAGTGTTTAGGCCGCCTTAAGGCCTCTGTCGTGTCTTGACGACTTCTAAAGCCTGAACTGAAAGTTTTACGTGCCCTCCAAAGCATGGAAGTGCACACATTAAAACGCCACTAGCGGTGAGCCATCCAAATAGTGACCGCGCAGAACGTTGCTTAACTTAAATAACTAGTGAATATTTATAAAGCAAGCTGCACTCCTACGCCACGAGTGCAGTTGATGATTAGAGTCGATGTAGAGTCGATGTAGAGTCGATGTAGAGTCGATGTAGAGTCGATGTAGAGTCGATGTAGAGTCGATGTAGAGTCGATGTAGAGTCGATGTAGAGTCGATGTAGAGTCGATGTAGAGTCGATGTAGAGTCGATGTAGAGTCGATGTAGAGTCGATGTAGAGTCGATGTAGAGTCGATGTAGAGTCGATGTAGAGTCGATGTAGAGTCGATGTAGAGTCGATGTAGAGTCAATGTAAAAACAAAGTAGAGTCCATAAAGATTCGATGTAGAGTCGATATAGAGTTTCATGTAGTCTTGTAGAGCCTCAAGGTAGAGAATTTAATTATGTAGTCTTCAAGGTCCTTCGTCATGTGAGTTGAAGTCCTCCTTTGACATTCCAACCGGACGTTTTTGGTTTGGTTTTAGACTTTTGATGATCTGAAGTACCTATATAGGATGACCAAGCTAGTTGTTAAACTTGAAGGTTTGTTTACTACTAACGTGTTCGTTTTGTAACCTGAACGGAAGCTGGTCCAATGGTGTTTGAAATGAGGATTGATTTGATGAGATGATGATGATGGAATGGAGTAAGATGAAAGCGATAGTATACTATTTTTCAGCATGACATAAACAGTTGCAAAATATCTATATAATGTATCTAGATAATGCCATCAATTATAAAATATAAGAATGATGTTGGTTGACTCAATTTAGCTTTGATTAAGAGCTTGACCAATTTGTGTATGACAGTTCGTTCACTTTAGTTTTGTTGGTTGAGCTGTTTGTAGTAAAGTCAAAGTCAAAATTTCTTTATTCAATAAAATCACAAGGATCATTTAGAACCGTCTTATATAACTAGGTGATTCTAGGTGCCAGTTCCACGCGACCAGAGCCTAGAAGAACGGGCAAGAAACTACGGCCTAGTTCCTAGCGTTTTTTTTGTATGATCCCTTTTACAGAGAAATATACATAGAGCAGAAGAATAGCACTGACATTGCAAGTCGAGTAGGTAAGAGAAAAGTATTGTGGTCTCAGAAGCAGTATCTGACTGTACAGTTTTTGAAGGTTAGGCTAGACTGAGCGAAAGAAAGCTGAATGTCTTTTGCAGACTTGTTCGTCGATAAACGAACGTGAATCACGTAACGGTTTTGGTCAAGATGTAGGACTTGTATCGTGTGACATAACATCTGCTCCATGGCTGATTATTTGCTGCACTGACATGATTTATTTCGAGGACATTAAGACTTTATTATTGTTATTTATACATTTTTTGGACATTTTGGGTAAACAGACGAATTGATATTAATCGTAGGTAATTAATCTTTACAGTTAGTTCTCTGACGTAAACAGACATTATTCATTCACTAATTTCGTTTATAATTGGTGACAATATTGTTGGTTATGGGCATTTTTGTAATTTGAATCTGAATTTCCAGGTAGCATTGCCATGACATGCAAACTTGCGTCTCTGCCTCGCGTTGGATGTAAAACACGGGTACTACAGTCACTGGTATTACGTAAGCTGTGTGACCGTTCAAGGTGATCCGTAAGATTTTGTTAAAGGCGCTTATGCTGGATAGTGAATTAAGATTTAAGTAATTGTGCTCTGGCATGGATTATTTTGAACACGTTTCTTTGATGAAAATGTGCAAAGTCTCGATTCAGACTTGAGTAACTTTGGAGCATACGAACCTAAAACGTGCTAATTCGGCACCTCTGTCTTACTTTAATTCATCTTAGCTTATCTCCAGTCAGACACATAAATTTAGCACCTCTGTCTGTTATCGAAAGATATGCAAGTTATCTTAACTTTGTGTTTTCTGTTCTGCAGTTGAAGTAAATACCCCAGGTTCAGGCACCTTTGATGAAAGGCGCTCGAGCCCAGTACATGATAGCGTCATCCCCGCAGTTCGTGCCTGCAGCCCTGTCAACCTGAGTCTACTTGCTGAGCGTCATCATGATGACCGTACCACTGAAGGGAATCTCCTGGAGCTGTGATAGATTAACGTGGCCGAGGTCGACCACCTGTCAGAATGCCCGAATCAGCGAAAACAATATTCACGATAAAATCCTATAAGAGCAGAGTGCTCGCCTGACTCTCTCACTTGTGTTTTAGAGCCTTTTGCACCCACCAATAGTCCGGTAACGCTGTCAGCAATCGTCAGACGATTACAACAACGTCCTAGTTCGTCCGAAAAATTCGCCCACTTATGTTGCATTTTGTAAAAATAGACTGATACCCTCCCAAATTATTATTGAACTGTTTTTCTTGGCTTAAATTACTTAGATTTTTAGATTTAATTTTGAAATCATTTCGTTATATTTTGCTTATAATTATTTGGTAGAAACTGCTCACTGTATATATATTATAGTATTAGGTCATGCGTCAGGAGATCGCATGATGACGGATGGCCGAATGTCGTGATTTTTATAATTTAGCAATTTATTTTATACCTTATTAAATATTAATCGAATTTATTGTTTGCGTCGTTTCTCGGCGGAAGTCTGTATTAAATATTTTTTAGTATTTTTCTGTAGGTAACGATTTCGATAATTTTGTAAACTATATTATAGCTGATTAAATATGAATCTAATTTATAGATTATATAATAGTTCGGCGGAAGCCAGAATTAATTATCTTTAGTATTTTTCTATGTATTTTAGTTAGTGAGTTGACCACCAAGTCATGACTGTTTTGTGATTGGTCGAGGTAATGAGGTAGCCATTTTGTGCTTGAAAAGGCTGGTTAGGTAGAAAAATATCGGAAGAGCGACCATTCGGAAATGTGACTTGGTGGAGAGAAGTAGCATGGTAAATTGTGTACTGAATAAAGTGTAATTCTTGGACGAGCTGGTATCATTCACTTCAATTATAAGTTTTACTACCCATATTCTTTTTAAAAATTATTATATCGCTCAAAACATATTCCATCTCTATAATTAAAACTTGATATTGTGTTGAAAAGCCTCACAATTGCTATAAACATTAAATAACAGTATTGTGATGTGGTTACCAACAAAATAACACTAATTATTCCCCAGATATTACCTCGACGCTAAGTAGACAACTTGCCGATATCGCTTCACCTGCTCATTACAGAATTTCTGGATGCGCACACGCACGATACATTTTTATCTAGGGTTCCTTTTCAAATTTAAACTACTACGGGCAGAGGTTATCATCATCATTTTTATTCCTCGAAATTACGGATAGCCTTAAAAATAGGGGGCAAAATGTGGGTGATGTGAAAGTGCAACAGAAACCAGGCCCTTGCTTCTTTCTTAGTATAACTTGTCCAGTATCGTTCTAAGTGGTTGATACTATTATATAATAATAGTCAAAGGTGATTTTAATAAGGAACCCATAGCACTATTGATACACTTCCTTGTCCGATTTTAAAAATTGAAAGTCCATTCCGTCGGTATCTGTCATCGGGCGCGGTCGTGTGCTGCTTGAATCGATTAAATCTTTTTATGGTTGCCATTAAAATAAGAGCCTTAATAGTCTGCGACAGTGAATCCATGGGATTCTTTGTTATTGTTCTGTAAACACGGGTCATGATGAGCAGAAAAAAGTAGAGATTTAAAATAAACCTATTAAAAACGTTTTCGTTTTCAGTTCAATTACATTTTAAAAATGAAAGGTAGAGTCACGATATTTATTCCTCTCAGATCTCTTGGTATTTAAAATCGATCAAGTTATCAAGCAGTCAGAGGTATGTCCAATTAGACATCGTAAATCCGTATTTTTTGCAGTAGTTTCATACGTTGTACTAGTTGCAAGACCACTGCCGGAAATTGGTTTCCTGTGCGCGTCAATTTCAGGCATTGGTTACTCTTATTTTTCGAATGTAAATACCAAGTGCGGCTTGCACCAGAATCGCTAAACGCGTTTAACTATTAAATAGTATTTAGCGAGTTGTCAAGTCATAAATACGTCAGATTTAAATCTATTTAGCTGTTAAACACGTTTAGTGATTCTGGTGCAAGCCGCCCTAAATCTCCTATTTATATTTTTTGTTAATTTAAAGGAGTTCTATAGAGTATTTCTGGTCTTTCATGTCAAATGTGAACAGACTAGTTGTCAGTTAGCTAGAGCCCTCAGTGCGCAATATGAATAAGATCGTAAACGTTTTTGTTTTTTGTTTTATTAAACAGGAACACAAACAGTGGTATTCAAGCTATCTTAAAACTGGTACAAACACCAATTATAGGGGAACACATTATTTACATAGGTGCAACAGGTAATATTAACTATATTTGAGTTTTGTTTTTGAGATTCCGCTGGTTGTCACAGCAGCCTTCGTTTGATTGCAATCGGGTCTACAGCTGCATGCATTTATTGCTATCTCCATAATTGTGATAATTTGTATTCTACGTTCTGCAAATTATAGTAAATTTGATCCTGTTTATCTTCTTAATTTTTATCTTTAAAATTAGCAGCTGGTGCCTAATAAAGATATGGATATATGAGGACTTTTTGCCGGAGAGCGTCCTACACTACGATTGCCTAAACGTGGTCTCCACTCTTATTAGTTTCCTCCAACGATTGTCGGTTCTACGGTAAACATGGCCGGCCTACTGCCATTTCAAGATACGGAATAGATACTACCATGAAAAGTTGTTCTTTCAAACATGCCCTTGACCTGACTACCTCTAAAGACATCAAGACTAAAATATCTGAGGTAATACTAAAATCTGGAGATCACTGTGATGGGCCATGTCATTTAATTTAACCGTTCAAAAAGCTATTTCGGTATTGTCTTCAGCCACCACCATTTCATAGGTCAAAGTGGTCCATAAACGTCTTTATGGAGCGGTAAGGCGATTATAGACCCGAGTATAGGTATGTGTAAACTCGACTTAAGGGCTTGTATTACAAGGCTAATATACAAAGGCTTATTCAATAGTATTAGGGAGTTGCAAGTATTCTTTAGACCTGAATTGGGTTGACTGAGCTGTAAGGATGGTTCAGATGCAAGCGACCTTAATCCTAATTAGATTATAAATGTGAAAGTTTAGAATAGGTTTGTGTTTCAATCACGTCGAAACTACTGAACCAACTTGGATATAACTTGGAATATATAGTTCGTAACCTCGATTAATACATAGCCTACTTTTGATCCCGAATAATTAACAGAACAAATGTAATATAAAGTGGCCCTCAGCGTGACCAGTGCATAATAATATTCTAGATTTTCTCATCCACAGATAATGCATTGATTGATCGGCTTCATCTTGTTAGTTGTCTTTCTGATGTGTATAACTGACAGACTGACGTTTTGCTAGATAAGTGGAAGGCCGATTGATATGGATTGACAGGAGATTGACAGTGTACAAGATATTATGTAGGTACCAGATAAGTAAAGTTCAAAAATATTTGATGTAATAATGTAGCGACTAACAAATGTCAAATTAGCTATTGGGTATAGCCCCATTAATGAATGGGTGAGTGAGGCTATCAGAGTATTTCTGCCAAGCTGAGCATACGGCCTTAGTCCATAGTTGACATGCTACCCAATCGATAGAGAATAAAAAATCAATTAAAATAAATGAAACTGCAGAGGAAAACAACCTCTTTAGCAAAGTTTACATTTTAATTACATGTGACGACGACGGAGGACTTGAGGTGGTCCAAAAACTTCGTCACCGGAGTTGGACCGAGTTCGACAAATGACGTCCTGGACCGAGTTCGACAAATGACGTCCTATGTGGACACTATTGGTAAATCTCTCGGCTCTGAGCTTTGGAGTAAGGTAAATACTTTCATTATCAAACATTATTACGGTCTGTGACTGAATTCCGATTCGATATTATGAGAAAGTTACAGGTTTCCGAACTATAACTTGACAAGACAACTTACCGACGAGTTACGTAACTTCTATCAGCCTTGAAGACTTGAAGACTTGGTACTGCCTAGGTTTATATACCGTAGTAATTTATGAGATGTGTCACAGCTCAGTCGGTATAGCTCTGCCTTCCGTGCTGTGGGTCGTGGGTTCGATCCCCACCAAGAACAAACATTTGTGTGTGGCAAACATAGATGTTTGTTCTGTGTCTGGTGTTACTATGTATTAGATATAAGTAGTACTTATGTACCTGCATATTTCCAATAAAGCTTTGCTTAATTTGTTTAGCGGACTTTTTGTGAAATTACCATAATTATTTAAAAACAAATTAGTTTCTGTTACATAGCTACGGCATAAGATAGCTTGTGTAGGTAGTACATTGTGCCAAAAAGATTTAGAAAAAAGTAGATGTCCTTTGCGTGGCAACACAGCCTCTCTACGAAGTAGAGCAGTCCTTACCACGCAGTGTAACTCGGATACCTGAAAATCAAAAAGTTAGTAGAAACAAAATACTTGGTTACTTTTCCACCTATGAACATTTGTAATCGTTGTTGATGAAACGAAAAAACACACCAAGTCCTTATATTATTATTCAGAACTGAAAACTGTCGCTGAAAATTCATACAAAAACTTGAAACTTCCGCGTCTCGCGAAAACTCCATTCAACTAAAACAATCTCATTTTATTTATTAAAAAATCCACCAAACAAATTAGATTAGCCGCGTCAAAGAGGTTCTACGAAAATATCCGTAGATTGAAGGGATGTTAGAGTAATAATGCTATCCCCATAGCTACCCCTTTCTGAAGAAGCAAGCCCCTGGAATCGCGATTAAAATTAAATTAAATTCTGCCCTTTTAAGTTTTTATTTCTTATTAGGAATCACTTTAACGTTTCTATGTAAGGGCCTCTTCAATTTCAGGAGTAGCCATAGTCATAATTCTTTTTTTGATTCAATAAAATCACACGGATCATTTAGAATCGTTATAATTAAGTGATTCTAGGTGCCAGTTCCACGCGACCAGAGCCTAGAAAAACGGGCAAGAACGGCCTGGTTCCTAGCGTTTATTTGTATGATCCTTTTTACAAAGAAATATACCTAAATGCTGAAGTTTGTGTGGTGACATATAAATCTTAACATCATCTATAGCTTGGTTGGATATCTTTAGGACGCGATGTTATTTACAAAGTATTTTATCAGTGGCGTTGTCCCCCGTCCCGTTATGTCTCCCAATCTAACTTGGCTCGTTGTCGGCTGAGGATAGGTGGGCATCATCAGGCGAACTTTTAATGAATTGTCCCGATATTTTTGTTGTGCAGTTGAGAGGTTACAAGATTTTGATGAAAATATTTTCCAAATAAATATAATAAATCGTATGGTTATTAGCAGAACGGACCACGAAAAATAAACAAGATTCTTAAATACAAATCAAGTTTAATAAAACTATTAATTTAGGTACTTAATTATTATTTCAATTAAAAAGTTTTCAGTTACCACTAATTTTTGTAACAATTTGCGACTAGTAGCGCCATCTATCGAGCACGAATGAAAGCAGTTCGTGTCCGCCTGACACAGCTTACGTTGTTTGTTACTAGTTACTATGGAGATGCGTTTGCACGCTTGAAGCTAACTTCAGATCGCAGCTGTGCGTCTGAAGTTGAGCTGAGTCACAACGACGCTGCTCGAATATTGTGTTTTCGTGTGATTTTTAGTCAAAAAACGATTAGGTGAGTGGTTTTTTGTCATTTTCCGTATTATTTTATGGTTATTTCGACATATTTTATGTAACATTGGTCATATCAAACGAAAATCTAAATTATTGATGGTTGTGTTGTTGTTGACAACAAGTCTGTACTTTCAGTGGCCCAATTTTCCAAAAGACGTAGGTAATGGTAGGTATGCTATAACCTTGAGTCTCGCTTTCAATAAAGTGATTCCTTTTATAAAATTGTGACTGTAGCTAAGTAGGTAGGTATTTTGTTTCATACGTTAACATAACCTCTAACTAGAATGACTGACAATCTAGTATAGATAGATAGGTAGGTAGGTAGGTACCTGGTACCTTACCTACCCCTTTTAATCGAGTTCCATGGAACTATAATGTAACTTGCAAGAAATCATTACTAATCGATAAAACTAGCTTTAGCGACCTTTAGCGATTTTTTACCTTTAGCGATAAGACCGCCCGTTGTACTTCATGTTCTAAATTTTTGTTTTTCTAGATTTTTTTTCCCTATGATGTAAGAACAATTAAGGTACTTAGACTTACCTATAATATTATATCTATCTATCTACTTAGGTTCTTGCATCTTGCGTCAATTGCTCAATTTAGATGATATACATTTGAATTCCTTTAGACTTAAGTTTGACCGAATTATTCGAAGTAGTTAAGTACCTAGGTTATTAATCGTGGAAGTTTTACATGTAATTATTTCAAGAAATCTTTAACCTTTCGTTCGCCGACGGTTCAAGTCGTCGCTGGGGGCTTTTGACAGATTTATAGCGAGCGTGGTGTCTCGTACTGTACAGTGTACAGTACACCACCGTGCTGTCATGAGAATTAAAACGATTCGTATTCGAAAAATCTTTCAAATCTTCACTACATTTACTTACAAAAAAATAATGAATTAGTTTTGCTGATGGTACCTACTGCCGGTGGGTCAAGTGTGGGCATACTGAGTATAGAGTAAAATGCCAATAAAATAAATAAGTTTATGAATAAAAAAAGCTGTTATTAACAAAAGAAAAGGTTAATTATCTAATTTTATTTTAGGTCTATTAAAATAATAGTGATGTGACGATATCGATAAAAAAGTATCGATAAAACAAAATAATAAAATCGACCGGTAACCTATCTCAACAAGTTCTTAAACTTAGGTAGTTCTTTTATTACAGAAATTCACCATTATATTTTCCCTGCAAGTATAATGATAATTTACGACTGACAGTGACAACAATGACAAGTAATGCGTCATCCGTCATAATGCCGAGATTACCACTTGACAGATTTATTACTACTTGCATTATGCAATAAAAACTATTCATTCAGCGTTTAAAAAAAAACACTGACAGGACTTGATTTGTGAGTAAATGTAACCCTGGCATTTTTTATTGTTTTCCAACTTAATATTGCAGTTTTGAATGGGTTTTTTTTATGATTCCAATGACATGAGGGAAAAAATCTACCTATTTGTAGCGAAACATTTTCATCATTATCCGAACAGCTAGTAGGAGTCCATTGATGCCCTCTACAGATTTTTGATGCAACAAAAAATGACAAAATCTTGGTTCGTCGAACTAGAATATCTACCAACTTGACGATTGCAATACTTAGCCATTTTACAATCTTTTATGATACCTACTTACAAAATACATTATTTATGTCACTGGCTTGCAGCTCCATACAGGGTGTTCAAAATACAAACGTGTCCATTGTGCGATATTCTATTAGGCTAATTAATAATAAATCAAGTGGCCGGATTATCCGTGACGCGCCGGGACAAATGTTTCCGGTCGCACACAGCACCGCTTTTATTTATTTTTATTATTTTTATTTACGAAATAAAAATTTATGGTTTCCGAGACCGCCTTCCGAGAGATTTAGCGAGTGTGTCATAGACTCGGGAGCTGAAAACTCGATCTGTGTTGAATTATGTACGCTTTTAATGGTTTCGCGGTCGGTATGTCGAAAAAGGTTCCGTTTAATGTATTGGTAGGATTGTATTTTTGTGATTTAAATTCATATTATTGGCAGAGACAAGTGGATTTGGGTGTAGGATAATAAATTTGACATTTTCAATTTTTTATCCACCCATTACGTTCAACCCTATTGACCGAGCATAAGTAGTTAATTTTAAAATAATATCAAAAGGACTCACGCTGGAAATTCAAAACCAAACGGGAGTGTTCACAGATGTAAACATTTTAACAACATTTTGTACTTACTCAATTTTATGACATTAATTCATAGATTCGCAGATACCCCGAACAATCAGCTTATTAAACAGAGAAAGAAACATTATCTCGGTCAATTTATCTGCAGCCGGCTCGCTCGGACAGACAGTCACACACGCAGACAATAACTTGTTGTACAAGGCTGCGTACAAATTTAGTTATCCACCCACTACGGACTCGATTTATAATAAAAACCTTTTTTTATACCATTTTGTTTCCGATTCACCATAAATAAGATATGTTATTTAAAGCCAATATATCACTTGACAGGTGGTAGTCAGGTATGTATATTTTAAACACGCTAATTAATACTTAGTCATCACAACCATACGTTTCATTATCCTTTGGCGATGTAGTAAGGTTGCCGGGACGAAACAGACGTCTCATAAGATTTATACATAAATATCAAAGTAAGGCTTTGTGTGAATGTAGTGAGAGATTTTAATCAACGTCTGAATGCAACGGGTTTGGTTCCCAAAGCGTGCACAAGACAACCAACACGAACAACAATTAATAAAGTAAATACAAAGTTAGTTACGGATCAAACCTTTTTAGTAAATATAGTTATTTTCACCCACTATTAAAGTGTCAGCTCAATAAATGAATACATCCTCTATGTTGGTAGGTGCTGCTGGCAAATGTGTTTGCAATTTCAAAATCTTAAATAGGAATCATGGTGGTTCTAACGTCTTATTCTTATCTTTTACCCTACTTTGTATTGTGTAAAGATCCTTCGTAAGCAGACTCGTAACGCCATCTGTTTCCAGAAGTCTGAATTATTTAACGGCCTTTTCGAATCGGAGATAGTAGTCAAAAGGATTTCAGAGATCGATAGACTCAAGCTAACGAAAAGTTCAGGGTTCTATGACCTCATTCTTACGCCCTCTGAAAATATACCCCTTGAATTTGTTTGATGTTCAGATTTCGACTAGTTTTGTCAGGCAAAATCAAAAGGTGGATGTATACGGTTCCATTTTCAAAATAACGATAATGTGCTAGTGATGGGAGGAAGGGGGTAGGCTGGTGATGTCGATATTGTCAATGTCAGGCAGTCTCTGGTCGCTGGAGTGGCGGCGGCGGCGGCGGCGGCGGCGGCTGACGCGGCGACGAGTGCTAATCGATGCGCGCCACTGCGCTGTCTTCCGACGACGGCCATTACGCACCTTTATGGCCACCCGGATCCCCCCGCGCCGCTCCAAGGCGGCACATGACGAATCAATATGCCGCCAACCGACTCAACACTTATTTATTTGACACGATTTATTAGCCGAATGCCTGTAAACTTTTATGCGCCCCTCTGTTCCCATCCCCCACCGAGGGATGCTTTATGATAGACACGCATAAAATTCCATGTTTCTGCTGTTCTGCCATCCTCCACATTTATTGGCCGTAACAGATGGCGCGTCATAGACGAAGATATCCGATTGAGAATACGCTTAATTTATAAAGGCGGTGAGGTGCCGAGGGTAATAACAATTTCTTTTTACAATTTCGCTTCATTAATGACCGTTTTATTTGCGGGTGGTGCAATTAACATTAGTTACCGTCGCAAGCGCTCTGCGAGTGCGCGGCGGTTCCGAGACAAAATGTCGGCCGGAAATGTGTAATTTTTTCACAAATATTGCGGAAGGAAGGCGGTCGCTTCCTCTGGCCTGTTTAGATGGTTTTTATGCTAATCGTGGAGATTTGCTGGGTTTTCTTTTAGCACGACAATTATTCACGGTTTGTGGCCGCGGCTCGCCCTTTAAGAAATTAGCGGTAGGCGGCGGGGCCCAGCCCGACAGCCACAGCCTCTAAATAAACTGGGTTAAGTAACATTGCGCAGCTCTCTCATCAAATCTTTATGAATGATCCGAGCGGAGGAAGCCATCTCGAGCGGCTTACGGCGGTATTTTATCTTGCTGCGGAGTTCTGATATTTTCAGCGCTCTTTGAGAATATTACCATAAGATAGTTAGCTTTGTATTTGCAAATAAACAGGCATCTCTCATTGCGGCACGTTGTCGAGCATTAGCTAACGCAACAGTTATTTTTTATGTTCCCGACGAATATTAAGCAGCAGAAGCATGCTCGCAGTAACGCTTAATGGCCAACATACATGCAGAAATGCGATCTTTTATTAGTAAGTAAGGACAAAGCTAACGACTTCTCGACGATAAATTAATTTGCCGATAAAACCTGCCCTCTCAACTGTGAATTCCAGCAGGAAATAGGTTTTAATTATAATGACAATTGTGCAACCTTTATGTAGAAAAACGTTGTGCAACGCATTCTCGATAATAAGAAATTAATAATTCAATGTTGCTCGAAGAAATTTATGTAGAGTCGTAAATGATTCTGCTTAGAATGGCTGACACATGAAATGTTTCATCTTTCTTGCTGGTCTATGTGATTACATTGTTTACAATGTTATTATTATCTTCACTGAATGATTTCTCATATTATCTAAGTATATTGCTTTGTTAGGTACCTATACCTGTATCATAAGGGAACTTAGATGTTTTTTTTCCATTGTTTGTGTTGATGATATTGATGCTGAAACTGCAGAACGACAAAACATAAATTAAAAGCAATTGACCCAGAAACCTCCACCCTGTCGAAGCTAAACGAATTTGAAGTAATGTACGAACGAAATGAGCACAGGATCGTTGCGAGACTTTGTTACCACCTCCACTCCACTCCACGTGGAAATATGAAGGCCTGAGTCGTGTGCATGTAAATGTGAAACAATTTCATCTCGGAGAGGTAGCGAAGGACGTCGGGTGAAACAGAAACTTCTGGAGCATTCTGGTTCGCGCGGGGCCACAATCCACCCGCTCACACTCGAATGCATAACAGACAAACAGGCTAATCCCGGCGTTATCGTAAATTGTCAGTTTATGACGTGCGGAACGGCCGCGGGGTAGCGGCGAGGGGGAAGAGTTTTCTAATTTCGCCCCCTGCGCCCGTTTTGATGCGCTAATTCGTGTAAGCAGTTTCTGAACGTGCTTGTTTCGAGTTCACTTCAATTTGCCAGCGCGGAGTTTGCGCTTGGCGAGCCCTTATCGGGGCGCGCTAAGACTCTGTATCGTGCATCACCCGGTACGCCTTCCGTGCAAGGTTATCGTCGGCTTTTACATAGAGTTGCGCAATTTACATACATTTGTTTGTTCGGTTTTTAAATTGGGGAATTAACTGTGTTAATCGCGGTGTTGTTCGCTAAGAGCCCTATGTTGGCGTTGCGTAAACTCGTGTCGTTGCTCTGCCATGCCGGTGCGGCGCGGCGCGTACACACCGACGCGGCCGCAGCAACCTTCAAAGTGCAGCGCGATGGGATCTGGGCCCGCGCGGGCGCATCAGCAATTAATACTCTTCATTTAATCGATTCCTTCAATTATTCCACCTTGATATATGTTAATCCTTTTCTCAGCCTCCCCGGGATATTGTTGGCTATAATTACGTGGGAGGCGACCTCTATTGACAAGTATTGATGTTTTTAATCTGATGTTAGGATAAGACATTAGTATGCGCCCGTCCGTCCGTCCGTTGATTTGTAGCCGGCCGGCTCATTGGATCGTAATTATTGGATTTCGGCGCTATATTTATTGGCATTTCTTCTCAGTCGCCTTGATTTATCATTGGGCTGTCATGTTGGAGAATTATTGCGATGCGTGCTCGTCCGCCGAGAGCGATCCTTAATCGAAGTGTTTTTTTTTGTTTATTAGAGGCAAATCCCTGGAGTACATCCAATACGTCATATTTCAATACGTTACGCGCTAGGACACATGATCACCTCCATTAAGGCGCATCTTCTCCCGACGGATTAGCGCTCGTCGCCGAGTAATGAGATGGCGAAAAATATTGGAAATAACATGCGACAATAATAACCGTCTAATAGGGAGCGCTGCCAGCCAGCTGCGACTCCGCGCCGCGCTCGCTCTACTCTACTCTTCAATACTTACTTATTGATAGGTGATTAAATTTGCTTACCTGAGAGCCATCTTTCATTGATTTATACCTATTTAATTACAATTTAGAAGAATATTTACAGCGTTATTATCCACATGATACCAGCGCCATTTAAACCAAAAACAATATTGTTAGGTTTTGTAAAGAAAAAAGTACTTATCATTAAACAAGTTTCGTTTAAAGATGCGCCATCTACATGCAAGAATGAGAACTAAACGACCATGACTCACTAAACTTGTAGCACGCACAATTAATTCTGAATCAAACCAATTTGTACAGGTACGCGTCGAGTAATTGACACGATAAAAACTTAAGCGTATTTCCCGCCGTTTCCCAACAATGGCGCCGCCAATACTGCCAACATGATGGATTAACGTCACGCGACAATTTTCTTTTAAAACCATCGCAATATTGCACCGAGCTAAGCTAATATTCCCTTGCCAATCATGCTGCTCAGTCAATTTTCAATTTTCTCAGTTAATAAGCACGTCAGCCCCGGCTAAGAACAATATCAGCTTTTTATTGCGTCGTTTTTAAATTGTCACATAAATTTTGCTGCTATTACATTTTCTTGGAGTAAAATTTTAATCACAATTTATGTTATTATATCCTACGACTTGTAGTTGGATGATTAAAGTTACTCATTGAATTTAGTTAACAAGACTAGCTCTCTTTATAAAATTTGATTTATCGATACTAGCTAAAAATCTAATAAATTGCATCACTATTATTTATTTTAACCGAGCTCTACTTTAGTAACCTAAATTCGTTCACTCGATCACATAGCAGAGTGGCGCAGTGGAAGCGTGCTGGGCCCATAACCCAGAGGTCCGTGGATCGAAACCACGCTCTGCTAAAATTCTTTTTGCAGTTCTATATTTTTTTGTCAAGTTTTTTTCTGTAGACCGTTGTCGTTTATTTTGTACTAGCTTGATGAATATTATATTTCAGAATAAGTTATTCAAAAATAACATTTTGTACTATTGTTTATTGACGTCTGCATTTTACAAAACTACAAAACCAAATAGGTAACAATATTCTGCAAATATTTATTAGTACACAAATTAATTGCACAGGAGTATATCTCTGCAAACATAGGTATCGAGTCGATTAGCCGCGCGTCACTCGAGATTTATGTTTAATTGAAATCGTCGAGTTTATTGCGGCTACATGATTTATTTGTGAAGCGGACAGCCCTATGGGGTAAGGATGCCTGAACCGTCTCACAAGATGCAAGACCGATGTAGACCAACATTTACGTACCCTCATTTGAAACTACAAAAAATAATCATAGTCATTTTCGCAAAGCTAATTAATACCTTGACATTGTCCGTGCTCATCATTGGTTGTTATCAAGTCATCAGACGAACACCTCCCGAGCTACCAGCTGGATACTTAATCTCAGGGCGTCTTGCACCAGAATCACTAAACGTATTTAACAGCTAAATCGATTTAAATGTGACGTATTTGTATGACTTGACAACTCGCTAAATACTATTTAAGAGTTAAACGCGTTTAGTGATTCTGGTGCAAGCCACCCTCAGTCTCTCAATCGAGAACTTGTACAAATACTTCATCCAGTTAATCTATTTGTAAGTACCAGGTGAAATCTTTAAAATATTTGATGTGTAATGTGGGAAAATGATGCAGTCTCAGGATGAAGCCCTCACTACGTGTGGCTTCAATCGGCATGGCTCACGGCTATCGGCGACCACGGACTCAATAACAATAGACATTGTTTGATTATTTGCTTTCAAACGCTGGTCTGGCCACCTACAGATCTGCACGATCTGTTACGTATGAGCAACTGAAGTGTTGTTTGTTCACGATATCACCAACACTAGATATACATAGTTACCTAACTCAATCTAGTCAGCTCTAGCGCAAAGCCTCGAAAAGTAGCAAAAAAAGTCATGCCTAGTTCTACAGCTTCTTCAAGCATACCTAGTGCACCTGCAGGTATCACGAGAAAAATCGGAGGCAGAAGCTTGTTTTACAATCAAGTGGATTGAAAACCCGAACTTATATCAAACGTAATGAGACTTTTATTACCCAAGGTTTGATAATCTCCTCGGAATGTCTCCATGGAAACTATGAAGCAATCACATTTCATGTCCCATCGTTCACGTCTCCACATCCTCGATTATCTCCATAAATACATACGAATACTACTTGCACGTCACAAATGATATTTATTACAATTATATCTACTGACACATCTTTATTACTCGCTATATGAATATTATTATGAAACCTCAGACTTACAAACAAACCGTGACACCACAACAAAACAGACATTAACACGTACAGAATAAGATTTAAAATGACTTGTCAGGTCAGCGGGTAGCAGACCAACACATCCATTTCCACAAATCCGTGTCGAGAATCGAAGGAACCTTCAAAAAAGAGGAGTAACGCTAGGTATAATGATGAGCTTTAAATAACTCCTTTTCACGTGGCATTATTTATTGGACGCCAGGAGAGCCTTCGGACGGGTAACGATGACGAATACGAGATACGTTTGTAAAAAACCCTTCCCGAGTTGACACGTGATATATCCCTCGCGCATGCGCGTTATAAAGCACGCGGCAGGGTGCGCGCGCGCCGAACGCTGATTGGCCGGTGTAATGACTCCATGCGCAGACGTTCCCTTTACAAACCACCATTGTGACGTAGACTAATGACTGCTGTAAGCCAAGCCAATGACGGATAGGCACCTCTGATCCTATTGTGTATGTGATATATAGAACGTGCAGCTGAAATATTGCATCGTTTGCAAGCCCTTCTACAGATTGCTAGCTTCAAACTGAGATATTGGATGGATATAACAGCAACACCTCTTTCAACGAACTGGCGGCTATTTTAACCAAAGGTGTGCACGTAAATATAAGTGGACTAGTTGTTAAAGTTACAGCGAAGACAATAACAAGCTATAGGAACCTAAACGATAACAAAAAAAGCAGAAAGCTGCAAGAACTAGGATGGCTCGAAGGCGTAGATAATACTTAGTATAAGAATGAACACTAGCTCATTTGTGAATGGTAAGGTAAGGTGACAAAGTTTAGGTGTAAAGTCCCCGAAACGGGCCACGTCAAAACTTCCCAACTGTCCAGTGTCCATTAATGGATCGGTCAATCCCGCGGGGCACATACATTGTCCAGCAGACGTGGTTTACCTACTTGCCATACACCGAATTTGTGTAGGAATCATGCTGAATTTTGGCCCTTCAGTTGCATTGCAGTCATTTGCAGTCCTTATTTTACTGGATCTTCATTTTTTAGATTTTTTTAATTGGGAGGGGTATCAAATCAAATTGCTTGCCCCAAGTGCTTGTCAATCTTTTTATTGACGATAAAATAGAGTGTGCCATGCCAACCATCTATACAACGACAAATATTCTAAACTGTCGAAAAATAGTAGCTTTGTGTCCAAAACTGGTGTTCTGGTCCAGTCGCCGACAGCCCGCTTTCGACACAAAGGCGTCCATAGAAGATTGATTAGTTGGAAATTTGCCTGGATTATAATTGATTAAGCAGATAACTTGACCGCTGTGGCTATTTATTACTTCAGCATTGATGTGTCATTGTATGAGACGAGGTCGTAACGTGACCTAAGATGAGCTGTAGACGGCAGGACGTACACATTTAATATGAGTACCTAACCGTATCTTGGAGTAAGTATAGTGGCATTCAATCAAACCAGCGAGTTATATAAGTTTTTTATTGCTATATCACACATGAACTGTAAAAACTAAGCCATTGTCGGCCATTTCAAGATTTTTACTCCGCTATTTCAGCTTGAACAAATTAATATGGGTGAACCGGTGGCCGTGTGGCTTGCTTGGATATAACAGCCACCAGCCGCTGGTGGCTGTTATATCTGCAGCATCTGGGTACCTTAGTACTGTATGTTTTTTCTCGAAGCCCAGTCGCTACGTTGTAACTGACAGAGTCAATTAATTCTCATAAAATAAATTAATTTCCCTCAAGCTAAGTCATCGATTCCGATCAAACATGTCCTACAAGCAAATCAAATGATTTCGTATGATATGTTAACCCTCAAAACGACCTAGAGAAGGAGGGAATCAATTATAATTTTCATTAGAGATAGGCGGAGGCTCCTGATTTATAGCACACGGCCTTAAAGGGGGTAAAAACGCAAGTGCACCTTGCAACTTCGATAATATAAATTAAAGAATTGTAATTTATAATTTGCTTACTGTAACATTATTTTATTTTGTAACCAATTCTTGGGCCGCTCTGCATTTATGTACAGAAAGTAGAGACTCTACATTAGGTAGAGTCTATGGTAGAGTCATACATATTTTTTAGGATTTCAAAATATTATAAATAAATATACATGGACATTTCATACGACGACGCCCTCTAGTCCAAAACCAAGCAAAGCATGTAATATGGGAACTAGATTGATTAGGCTCTAACCAGTATTTTTCAAAAAATTTAAATTTGTTATTTTTTTGTTATAAAACCATTTTTTACACTTATTTATCTCATCTTCATTATAGTAAGGTTTTTTAATATTAACTAGTAACTACTTGTTTATTTCACTTTTTTATTTTGTCATACAAGTTTTATTTGTCGGACCTGTGTTTTCTGGAGTAGGTAGTATTTACATCCGTACAATTTCCCTGTCTGTCACCGCGATACCTGTCATCCACACTGGTCAGTTGACATTTCAAACGATACACTTCAATCGCACGGCTAAGGTGCCAGCGCGGGGGGTGGGCCGGAGCGGGGGAGGGGGTGGTGGCCGATCGATGCCGATGTCGTTATTCGGGCGACAGCCTTTGACGACGTCGCGGGTCGCTTCCCGTGCACACTCGGCTACTGTCCACGCTGAGTATTGTAAAACTTTGGTATTTTTTTAAACCCCGTCGGGTGACATACAGACACAAACTTAAAGCGGGTTGTGGAGTACCTGTTTGTTTTCATGAGGTCAGGTGATTTCAGACACTATTATAAATCCCAACCCTCCCAGACCACTCCAAAAAAACTGCACACAAGAAATATTAACTCTGTCAAAACTTATAACATAGAATTAACTTTTTCGAAGATTCCAAATAATACTCTACCTACTTAGTAAATCAGCAAATTAAAACGACCGTTACAAGTGACCGTGCGTGGTCGCATCGCCAGTTCGCGCGATAATAGTGCAATGGAATTGTATTAGGACCACGCTTAAAAGATTTATTTACCTTACCAAAACTGGGGTCCCAAGTGGAATAAACCTCGGCCAGGTCCACGCCTCTGCGACGCGTGACTGACGGACGTCCAACACAACTACACCACACACACAGGCGCAACGTGTGCTAATACTATTATTGACACATGTCACCGCTGATGTGTGCGTGACTGACGTGTGAGAGAAAATGAGGGTATTTTCTATGTTATTATTTGACGGTCATTCCTCAAATTGAAAAATATTGAATTTCAAAATTGTGCACTAGCTATTTGTGACATAAGAATGGCTCGACCGATTGAGGTGAACCATTGAAAGAGAGACTTACCTGGTATTCATGTAAATAGCCTCATTTTGTGTGTCATGTCAAGACAAAACTCTTTTTAATTCGTTCTAACAAACTAGGTAATCCAACAATAGCACGAAAAGATATTATAATTAAAAGTTCCACGGAGCGGGCATAATGAAAATAATGACGTTAACGACACGCCGCTGACAGCTCGGCCATTTGTCAGCTGTCATGTCAGTTGTTTGTCATTGATGGTGTCAGGCGGCGCGAGGACGATTGACGCGTGTCATTGAGGGTAGGTGGAAGGTCTTTTCAATGAACTGTGGAACTAGGTAATATCCGACCACCATCAGCATTTTTTTTTTTTTTTTTTTTTTTTTTTTTTTTTTTTTTTTTACTATGTCAATCGTCTGCTCTGACTGCTGTCTAAGTACATGTGCCTGATGAAGATACCTAGGTGCTGTAAGGCTGTAGCCACAATGGTACTCTAGTTCACCACATTTTAACTAAACTAAGTGTGATCGAGCAGGTGACTGCGGAATTATTAAAAGCTATTCACACCTCGCGCCTTGACATGACAGCACGACCACACCCCGTCCTTCAGGCTTCAGTCTTACTGCGTTATATTGATTATCCAGTCTGTGGGTATAATACTCGTACCAGAGCAGTGATGCCTTGTATCGATGTTTAATTATTATTTATTTATTTATGCACGGTGGACAAAGCACGTGCGAGATTTCTATGACGTCATAGAAAAATATGCACAAAATGATTTGAATGTTTCCAGTTTGAACGAGCTGCTCATAAATACAGCAGTCAGATTTATTACATCTGCATAATTTCTAGGCTAAAATACTTTCCAACTCAGTCGCATAACACAAATGAGTTGCCCTATTGCACACAATATCGATCATGGTGAACTATTCACAAATATTCGCATATTTTAGTGCCGTTGACGGAGACGTCACGGGTAATATCCACGCGATTAATAAGTCACCAACTCGACGCAATATCCTTATCCAGTAAGAACACTGCACCCTCACTTAACATAACCTCAAAATAGTCATCCTACTGGAATACCCACTCAGGCGGGACAGATTCGAAACAAAATTAAACGATCAAATAAATGGCTTTTATTCGCTGTTAAAATTTTGTATTATCTCACTGATTTGAAAAACTGAGATGTCCTTGTTTTTTCAAACTTTGTGTCTCCTTTTTATCTCGAACGAAGCATTGATCAGTTAAGGTTCGTTCTAAGGGTTCACTTCCTACATAGTATCAGCACTGCTTGTGGAAGCTATACTGTGCCCCTGTCCTGACGATGTCACCGCCACCCCGACCGCAGCCATCCATCTTGGAGTAAATCTTCACCTTAGCTACCTGTCTGAAGTTAGCGCGACCTACTAATCGAAGGTTTTGATGAAATTGTGGTTATTACCACATTGCGTTTTAACGGCTAGATTGATTGAAATAGTTTGTTAGTTTCTTCCAATGTACAGCTAAGTGGAATTTGTTTTAGTAGCAGGTATCTGCATAAAATATATAACATAAAGATCTTTCTTACAGTAGATGCTGTCGCCCAGAGACGACGATGATGACGACACTCACCTCTGCATCAAATGCAACAGCACCATCGTCGGTCTCGACAATTACGTCAAGCACAGGAAGGATAAATGCGGAAAGAAATCTGAGAGCAAAGACCTACCGCCGATCGACACCCTAGACCCTACTTACAGTCTAGGAGCCGATGTTTTCTTCCAATCTTTAGAGTTGCAGAGCAGTGTGAAAAAGACTGCTCTATCTCGATTGACACCACCGATCCCAACTTCAAAAGCTACTTTAGACAGAAAAAGTTCTCTCGCAATTGCATCTACTTCGAGAGCCCAAATGAGCCCGCTAGAAACCAACCTTAGAGGAGAAGATTGGATCGGGGGACATACGCTTAGAATTAGTGGGACCGAAGAAGATAATCAAACGAAGCTGATAAACGCTGTAGCAAGCATCAGCGGAGCTGCTAAAAAGGATACCAATACTTCTTACTCCATAGGATACAATGATTATAAAGTGGAGGAGGACAGCGATGAGTCAGAAGTATTTGAAGAAGATGAAGATGAGGAACCAACGGGTGGGAAATGGAAGCCTTCTCCGAATTACACTGGAGGAAAATGGCGTCCAGCATCCCCAGAACACGACTGGGATGACCAAGAACCTTCCGCGTCTTGGAAAACGTTACTGCCTGAAGTAGACCGTGACGAGGACTATGATGCACCACCACCTGGACATACTAAAGGTAAATGGGTGCCCGGCGCAAACGACAAGACTCAAATCATGCAAACAACGATACAGAATAAAGGATCGGTTCAATACTGGTGCGGGCCGTGCAATAGGAGGCTGGGCTCCAGAGCTGTCTACGACAAACATCTCAGGTCTAGTCTTCATCTAAAAAAGGTGCTTCCAGAACACGAGTTAGAGTTCTCCGGGCATTTAGAACCTATGAAAGGGCTGGAAAAACGATCAGTAAGACCATCAAAATATGTAGATGGTGGAATCTATTCTCAAGTAGAAAGGAAAAAGAGACAAAAGAAACCCAAATTTAACATGAAAATTGAAATAAAGAAAAGAAAAAGGAAGTCTTATTTTGTCCACTGTGCTGGCTGCAAGTCTCGTGTCAGGGAACATGTTATGGGAAAACACCTTATCTCCCATTACCACTTCCGAAAAGCGGCCGGTGTCACCAGCTCCCTGTACCAACAACTGATTCTCGACAACATTGATGCCATCGTTCATCAGTCTCCATTCCAATGCAGTCCTTGCAAGTTCTACACGAACTGGCTTTCAACCTTCATGCAGCACTGGTTTTCTGAAGAACATGAATGGGCTATGACATTCATCGATGGGATTTACTGGTGCTCTTTTTGCAAGTTTGAATGCAAGACTTCGCAAGAAATGCTTGAACATTTATCTAGCTCTGATCACACTGAAGTAGTGGCAGTCATCAACAGATCCATGCCTATTATCATCAGGAAGAAAACTGTTCTCAAATGTGACACTTGCTCTGAAGTGTTCAGGTTCAATATTGAACTAAAGAAGCATAGTCAAAAAACGGGTCATCCACTGGCGTACACAGCCACAGACACCTACCAAGAGTTGCACCAATGCCAGCAATGTAAAGCAAAGTTCAAATCATCGCTGACTCTTGCTGCTCATTTGAAGTCTAAGCATAAACAAAAGCCACATCTCTGCTTAGTCTGTACTAAGACCTTTGATTCTTCAGAAGAGGCTAAGCATCACCGTCAGACTTCAGAGCACAGAATCAATCGTAAGGAAATGCTGATGAAACAAGGAATAATTACAAAGGATTTGAGGAAAAAGTGTCCTTATTGTCCTGGGGATATCATGATGAAAAATATTTTGATATTAAAGGAGCATATTAAAAGTTTCCATCCCGATATCAAGAAAACGTAAGTATTCATCAAATTACACTTTTTGAGTAGAGAGTAATAATTTACCGCTAAACCAACCCCAACCTATACAACTTTTATTTTCAGGTTCTAGTTTGCTCATTTTGTACAAAAAACCCTCGTTTTTTTCAGCTGCCCCAAATGTGGGATGGAATTCATACTTTCCCAAGAAGTCACCAGCCACATCCGAGCGAACGCTTGTCAGTTCTTGGCTTCCGCTCGCGTCGACTCCTCAGTCTTCTGGAGCTGCAGTCAATGCCTCTTCACCACAGACTCTCAGGCTGAATGTTACTTCCACGAGGTTCTCCACGAGCCTCCTGAAGTAATCAAGATAGAAAACTCGAATAAGGTCATAGAGAAATACAGTTGCCCGATTTGCCAGAAGTATTTCCAGAAGGCTTCACTTCGCCAGCATCTGAGGCAGCACACCTTCGAAAGGCCGTTTGTCTGCACAATTTGTAGAGCGAACTTCACGAGACAAACTAGTCTGTCAAACCACGTCAAGTATGAACATGGAGATGCGGTGAAGGACCGGAAAGTGCTGGCGGCTGTTGGGAGAGACGATTGGAGGTGTGATAAGTGTATGAAAAAGTTTCCAAACAAGTGAGTAACTTAATAATTTCTGATTTTTTATTAGATAGGTTCTCGTAACCAGGGTATTATTTATTTCTCTGACCTCACTAGTCAGTAGTTACCTGGGCAATACTGGGAATTCAAAGAACAATCTGTGATACATCTTACGATTATTGATACACATCACTATATTGCCTAGCTACCTAGCTCTGGCTAGACTCCGCATTCCTCGTACGTTCCGATAAAGCCATCATAGCGAGAAGAACAAACACTTTCAAAATAGCCTCAATGAGTCGTCGACTGCGCTGCCGAGGCGGATATGCATCTTGTCACCTGTCACACTACTCCTTCACAAATATCGGGATACATTCATAATTTGACACGGCTTTGAGCGCGCATTCTCCCAGTGTTGCCAGCGCTGATGTTTTTATGCATCGCGGCGATAAATTCACGCCGGATGCGCTTATTTTTAGCGCTGCATCAAATATTCGTGTCAAAATGTGGTATTCGTCGCCTTGTGCATCTACTTTTCTATCTACAGTCAGTCAACACAACCGCCATAGTGCCAATTGTAATCAAAGTAATGGGAAGCATGTCTGGGTTTGATTCTAGTGACGGTAGAATTTTCTGAGTAACAGCAAATACTTTCTCTCATATTCACTTAGTTGTTTTTTGTTGTTAACAGACGTAGGGTAGGTACCGTTCATTCATTCATTCCACAAATCAAGGTGCCTGAACCTTGATTTGAGGCAGTAGAGCAAATATTTGCACTTTTCTTTCAAAATCAGGTAGAGTAGGTAGAGCAAAAAGCAATTCAGTTAGTTTAAATTCTTCATTTAATACTCAATACTCAATACTCAATACTTTATTGCGTTCATGTTGTACAAAAGGGTCTTAAATATATTTATGCTACCAACATGAGCCCAGTTAGGGCACGACAATTTAAAAATGGTCACTAGGTATTTTAACCATATTACTAACATAATTATTAAGTATATAACATTTTTATATTTTTAGGTATCTACTCAATATTCTAATTTACATACTTATTAATATTGCAGTTTAAAATAAAACTAAAAATTACAAAGTTGCTTAATTGCAAAATGACTAAACAGTTTAGCCGCGTGTCTGGCTCCTACCTCTTTGTAATGTACTTTATTGTCAGCATGTGTAGCGTTAGCGATCCACGTTTTGATGTTCGATGATGTTTCTAAAATAGTTTTATTTACTCACCCTCTTCATTTGCTAGTTATGCGCAATTTATTTGAGCGTTGAACACTGCTCTTCGAAACAACACCAGCCAGGTAATCACAATCACCTACCCAGTGTCGACAAAGGGAAAAACACAAAGATCTTAAAGGAGTTCACAGACTAAATAAACAGGTCTTTGCACTGCACACCTATCCATCATCATCATATTTGAAATACGTGACGTACCGGCACTGTGAAAGCCGGCACATTTATGTCTCAGAGTGATGGGCGCAGTCGCAGTGCAAAGCATCACCAGGCACATCCTCAGTGGACATGCTCAGTGACGTAATGCATTGTTATAGGCAGAGGTAACCGCTTAATATCAAGTGGGACATTACTTAGTAGTATAAAAAAACACTTGATCCTTCCCTTTCAAAGAAATTTGTCGAAATCTCAGATCTAAACATAATTTTCAGGGAATCCCAAGAGCAAAACTTAGGTCGTTGGACTCTAAACTAAGAACCCAGCCTAACTCTTAAAACCACGTGAATCAACTCAGCACTTTCCTCATTATTATCCAATGCTAGGTAGGTACACTTGCTAGTTTCAACCAGACGATTGCAGAAATGTCTCCGTGCCCCTAGGATCCTGGGACGGTCAAGTTTCTAGACAGGAATATTAACTTTATTTAGTTTTCCCGGTTTTTACGGGAGTGTGAAGCGGCCTTAGTTTGGTTGTCAAGTTTTTTTTTTATGAAGGATACTTATCTAAGCGTTTGTTTCGTGTTCTCTTAAAAAGTCCTAAATTATGTGTTAGTTGAGCTACCGTGCAGATAAGTATTAGTCGATTTTAAGAGGTACCTAAGTTTACGAAGTTAGTAGAGGTGGCTACACCACTCTCTTTGAGTAATAATTTACCAACACAAAAGCTCTGAATAAATCCACGCTGTCATTTTATTTTATCTAGTTTTTTACATCCAGAGACTGAATAAGCAAGTCTAGCTTAGACCAGTCTAGAGCCTCTGGACCGCTGATGATCTAACTTGGACGATTTCTCGTGCGTTATTGCGACTGCGCCCATGCAGTTATGGCTGTATAACTGCGATGGTGTTGCCAGTAATGTCAGTTTGCTCTCTAATGGGGTGATTAGCATTTATGTGGGGTGTTCGAGATGCCGGTAAATATAGGTGCGAGTGTGTAAAAGTGAAGAGAGGATTTTTACTGTGGAAATTAAAATAAAATACAAAATATTTTCGTTCTGCGTAGTCGAGCAAGGAATTTGCTGATGACAGGCACGGTACACTCGGAAACGAAACAAAACTAACCCAAACCCATAGGTACCTAACTTTATAAAAGGTTAGACAACTAACTAGCGGTTAAAATAACCATCCTAGACCAAAAGATTTCCACCACCCACCCCCACGAGGTTACGTTTATTCACATTCACAAATTAAATAAGGTTACATATTATGACTTTATTCACAAAGAAAATTATGACTAATTTAAGGTTACATAGATAGAAAATACTTTATTGCACACCTAGGGGTTACAACTACATAAAAACAAAACTTATTACATGGGTAGGAGGTAGGTACTTTATTTACCTACTTTCCATATTGGTGTAATTTTATAATGCAAACATATCTGCTTGCAGAACGGTGCTCTCCCGGCATCCCTGCAGCTCCCACGTCCTCAGCAGTGCTGACCGCAAGTGTCATGTTGAAAACTGCAGCTTCATTGCTGCCAGTACGCTGCAGTTGGCTAAGTAAGCAAGCAATCATTTTAATTTTATTTCAGAGCATGTCATTTATTGTTTAACTGTGAAAAGAGACATCTAGCGGTAACCTCTAGTACTAATATCCAACTGAACACTAAGAGTAATTTAAGCTTTTAGGGCCACGGTACTAGCAGTAATAACATAGTACATCAGTTCAGTAATAGATGGCGCTATTACAAAAATGGTTTTAGTTACAATACGACGTAATAGAGGACGCTATAATGGTTATAGTTATAATACGACAGATGGCGTTACGAGTGTCTTTACTAAAATTATAATAAACTAAATTGAGAAAAATAGTAAGTACCTAGTACATTATTGTACATAGAAGTTTTTTCTATATTTCCAGACATCAAAGAATACACGGTTTATCGCGTGCGGAGCGTCACAAGTGCCCACAATGTCCATTCAAAAGCTCCCAAGCCAGTCATTTGAAGAGGCACCTCCAATGCCACAAGGGCGACAAACCGTATGCTTGTCCTCATTGCGAATTCCGTTCTGGAAGTTTGGTAAGATAAGAACATTGCCATATTTTATAAAAAAAACAACATCCTGCTCTTAGTAAAGTAGCCAAAAGATGGCGCTACCAGGCTTTTAGCAGTAAGTAATATGAAAACAGAATGTTTCTATTTTTCAGGAAAACCTTCGCAAACACGTGCTTCGCAGTAGCCGGCACAAGGATGTATTTCTCTATCTTTGCAAGCTTTGTGATTACCAAACGAACATGGCTGCAGACTTCCGGGTTCACCTAGTTGCTGCCCATTCGGCTGAATATAACTCGAAAACTGCCGTGCAAGCTGCTAAAGTGCATTTGATGAAAAACAATTGAAGTCTATTACAACAATTTAAAATAAAGTGACGTTCTACCTTTGATAAGATTAATTTTAGGTACCCTACCCTACCTACCTCCTAATACCTAACCAACCACCTTTACAGACTAAATCCATGCTAAATTTTTATACTACCGCGTAGGTAATGCTAACCTGTGTCCATAGCATGTGTAAAACGTTCTTCCGTTTTAGAATCTGTGCAAATATTGGACCTCATTTCAAGCTCAAAATGTCCCAGTGTCCAGACATCATCAGCTGGGCGCTGAAACACAGCTGTTGTATCTGTCAAATGCCATACGTCAAAGCAGAGTTTTATAACGTTAAGTCTTTAAGTCCGTCAAGTCAAGCGAGTGAGCCTGTGAGCGGGAAAAAATTAGAGAAAAATCGACCGCGGCTGCGTGTGGTCGTTCACAAGTGTTGTCTTTGTTTCGCGATAATAACAATATTTTCGATCGAATTTCCCTGTTTTACTGCTATAAATTCGCAAGATTTTCCTGTATATTTTTGTATTAAAGTTTACGTAATACAGTTTATAAGACGAGTGTGAAAGGCATTGTTAGCTGTGAATTTTTCAGTGTACTGTTCAAATTTTCATAAATTATGCGTATTTGTCTTCACGTGGCGAGCTGAAAATCGATCCATAATGTCACTGAAGGTGAGTCCTTTAATTATTACCTACTCAATTGAACCTACCTACTTAGATTGGCACCCTAAAACTTGTAGGTAGGTTGATAGAAAAATAATAATACAGAATAGGTACGCAGGTAGGTTAGGTACCTAGGTACCTCTAATTATATAATCTTAAAATGGTAATACCTTAATGCCTTTACTAAATACAAGTTCTCGCATAGGTTCGGCCAGTCCAGATGGGCGAGAGATGGGAATAAGGTATTACCTCCTATCCTACCTAGGTAGGTAGGTAGGTAGATAAACTTAACTGGCACCTACCTATTTTTTAAAAGGATGATTGCTTTTCTTTATTTCCTCTTGAGTCTCTCATCATTGCATTGCCAAGATGCCAAAGGTACTTAGTCTTATCCCGTTTCTACAACTATGGTACAGTTAGAGCGTATATACAGGGTGTAAAAAAACTACTCCCAAAAACTTTAGACAGCATTGCTTGTCCAATGTAACCAAGCGCTTAGTCACATAGATAAGTAGCTACCTACTTCACCTTTGATCCGCCAATCTACCCTAAGAACTCCCATGCAATCTTAGGACTGCAAACCGGTCGCTCAGTAACCTACCTACTGGGCGATTGGCACAGTGCACAGTCCATATTTAGCGCACAAACCAGTTCATCCAGTCACTGAACCGATGACTCCGGTGTCATCTTTCTTTGGGAACTGGTTACGAAGGGTTTCGCATTGTCGCCAAAATCGCATAAAACCAAAATTGAAGAACTGATCGTCTCATCTTAGTGTCTGACATTTGTCATTTTTCAATTCGATCTACCGTTTTTAAAAGACCAGTTTTTTCATGCTAGTACTTTTGATATATTTTTAAACGTGAATCTGCTTTACTTTCTGGGTATTGCACAAATCTTAATTTGCTTGATCAGTCGACTTTTTTTTTTTTTTTTTTTTTTTTTTTTTTTTTTTTTATTTATTAAGTTCAACCAACAGTTGTTACAATATAACATGTTATGAGTTACAATTATTCTCGTACTATGAAGTACTATCTTAAGCTAAATGTACAACTACTTATAGGTCAACACTGCATGCATTTAACTATGAACATAGAAGGAGTAACTTTAAAAATGAGAAAATAAGTGTAGGTACCTGCCTATAAAAATTATAACAGAGACACAATTACAGAATTAATTAATTTGGTAAGTTCTCGACCAAGTGTTGGCGGAACTTATTTATATTAATCGAAAAAATATCAAAGTTTTTGCATACGGTATTCAAAGATCTACATAAACGCGGGACAGGGGAGTTACTACCCAAGACAGTAGTACGGAGTGGAGGAACCAGAGTAGCGATCGGGCAACGGGGTGTTCTACGGGGGACTCTCAAGTTAAACATACGTAACAGTTGCGGGCAATCTATTTGGCTATTCAAGATTTTAAACAAGAATGTAAGGTCCAGCTGAGTTCTTCGCTTATTTAAAGATGATATTTTGAAATGCTGTAGTCTATGTTCGTAGCTTCTCTTAACTTTAGAAATTTTAGCAGCATATGCAAGGTGCCACAAAAAACGCTTCTGTATCCGTTCGATCCTAAGTATATGGGTGGCATAGTGAGGTCTCCACACAACAGGACAATACTCGAGTATACTACGGGCTAACGTATTATACAATAATATTTTAGTATGAGCTTTTTTAAAAATCTTACTATTACGTATGACAAATCCCAACATTTTTGATGATCTCTTAACTATGTTCTCCATATGCGGGATAAAAGTTAATTTCTTATCCAGTATTACTCCTAAGTCCCGAATATTATCAACCTCATTAATGGGTGTGCCTCCTATGTTATATTGAGACCTAAATACAATGTGTTTCCTAGTGAATTTTATAAAGAAACATTTACCAATGTTAAGGTTCATCTTGTTGGCACAACACCATTCAACTAAGTTATCCAAGTCATTTTGTAGCAAGGAGATATCGACATCTGAGTTTACAATACGAGATAATTTTAGGTCATCTGCAAATAAAAAGTAATTCGATGAATGTAAACAATTTGGAATATCATTTATAAAAATGTTAAACAGTATAGGCCCCAAGTGTGATCCTTGAGGGACTCCGGAGCTTATGCTAAATAAGTCGGACTGGTAACCATTTATGACAACAGAAAAAGAACGATCACATAGGTAAGACTTGATCCACTTAATGAAGTTCCCGGAAAAGCCATAGCCTAATAGCTTCTTAATAAGTAACGAGTGTGATACTTTGTCGAAGGCCTTGCTGAAGTCAGTGTAAATCACATCAATTTCCTGGTGCCTGTCAATAGCTTCGGCAAGGCCCTCGACAAAAGTAACGAGGTTCGTAGTGGTCGATCTAGCTTTAACAAAACCGTGCTGATGATCCGTAACGTACTGTTTGAAGTGACACTGTATATTGGGACAGACAATTGATTCAAAAATTTTTCCTAGAGTAGATAGAATAGATATAGGTCTGTAGTTTTGTACAAGATTTTTGTCACCCGATTTATGTATAGGCACGACCTTTGCGGATTTCCAAGCACGCGGGAAGACTCCAGAGCGCAGAGAATCATTGTAAATGTGATAAAGAGGCATGGCTAATTCTTTAGAGCATTTTTTGATAAAAAGTGGCGAGATACCGTCAGGGCCGGCACCTTTATTTGGATCAAGGGTATCTAGTTTATTTTTAATAATGTCCATAGAAATATGGAGACTTGCAAAACAGGCGCTACTATTATTGATAGAATTTAAAATCGGCATTGCCGGGCCGTAGATTGGATTTGTATTGATCGACGGGTCCTCATTGACATACACTTCAGAGAATGTAGCTGCAAATAAATTACAAATCTCCATGCCGTCAGATTTTGTTATGTGTCCGTCAGACATGATATGAGGATATGCGTTGGTTTCACCTCTTTTAGATTTAATATACGACCAGAAGTATTTAGGATTTTTACTGATTCTGTTTTCAATTTCACATACATAACTGTTGTAACAGATGGTAGCTAATTTCTCACTTCGTTTACTCAGTGTGTGATATGCCAGTTTGTCCATCGGATTGTTATATTTCTTGTACCTACAGCGTACGTTATTTTTTTCGCGCAATAACTTAATGATCGATTTATCAAACCAAGGTGGGTACTTATTGCTATTTTTATGTCTAATAAAAGGTATGTGCTTATCAATCAGGTTGCGGAGAGTACCGTAAAATTTATCCAAAGCATTGTTTATATCATGACACTCTTCAAAGTAATCATTCCAATCAATTTCAGAAAGGCTCCTATTTATTGCGTCGTAGTCTCCCTTGAAATAATTAACCTTACACTGGTCCGGATTTGTTCTAAGGCAGTTAATATTTTTGACCGTAAAATCTATATCGAGAGGTGGATGAAGTGGGTCTGAGGGACATAAGGCATTCGTAGAGGAGGACACCGTGCAATTTGGCAAGTCAACGAACACAAGGTCTAGAACTTTGTTTCTACTATTGAGGACCTGATTACATTGTCTAAAGTTAGAGACGTAACTAAAGTCAATCAAAATCTGATTTAACGACGAGGTTTGATAATTAGAAGCACCACTGTTGATTAGGTCCCAATTAATACTGCTCAAATTAAAGTCTCCAATCAGACAAATACTTGTCTGAACCACGACGGACATACGTCCGTCGTGGTTTTCTAAGACTGAGTGACAATGATCTAAATAGTGTTCCAGCATAACACTCTGAACAGGAGGAGGGAGGTAAATAGCACTGATTGCTAATTTACTATGTGCCTCTGAGAGTGGGTCATAGACTACAACCCATAAATCCTCGCACATACTCTCCCAGATTGCCATACGTTTAGCAGACAAACGTTTTGAAACAGCAATCAACACTCCACCACCCTCTCTTTTACTGTGAAATCCTGAAGAACTTCTATCTCTTCTGAAAACAACATACCGTTGGTCAAAAAGTTCGGCGTCTAGTACGCTTTCGTTTAGCCAAGTCTCGGTTAGAACAATTATGTCGTAATTGTTAAGTGCTAGGTTACAGAGAAATATATGCGTTTTAGTTCTGAGTCCACGAGTATTTTGGTAATAAATACTTATAGAATCCATTGTAACGTTAAGAAAATCTATAACAAACTCAAAATATATTTACTACTTTAAGTTAGCCAAAGTACTCGTGTCTCTCACGAAGATGTACCCCGAGTCCTCACTCTTTCTCATAAAAATACGTCCGCTTCGGACCCACACAAACTTATATCCTTTATCCTTAGCTGCTTGCCTTGCAGCGGCATGTAAAGCTTTGTTTTGTGGAGACAAGTGCTCCATGATGAAAACCGGAGTTGTCTGACCGGTGAGCCCTATGTGGGTGCTGTTGAGCTTGTTGCTAGGATTCCTCTTGTTAAACTTTATTGTGGAGGCTAGGACACTATCCCGAACATATGGCGTATTAAACTCCACAACGATAGAACGTGGCCGTGAATTTTCAGGGTTCAGTTTAGCGGTTCTCGTTATGCGTAGTATGTTTTCATTCTTTATTTCGTACCCAACAGTGCTGCCAAGTTCCTTTACGATTGAAATCAGATTTTCCGATTGCCTTTCGGGAACGCACTGGATCTCGATGTTTTTGCAACGTGCATTTTGTTCCAGCTGGTTGATTCTTATGACCAGGCTCTGAATCGTAGCTTGCGTTTGATCATCACGCTCCTGAAGAATTTTGACCTGGGCTTGAGTTTCAGTGTGCACTTTCATGATGTCCTCGAATTTCTCATTAACAAAATCCATGGCTTGTTTGACACTTTTTAACTCTTCCTTAACTGAGTCAAGCTCTAAGGAAAACTGCTTCTTAAAATCCGTCATGTGCTTCTGTAAGATCTCATCCATAATTTCTCGTACCTCGTCACGAGTAACAGGAGAGTCCTGCTTTCCAGGTGGAGATGATAATGCTGGCCTTTTAGTAGGGCGCGCAGCGGTGGTTTGACGCGCAGCGGTGGTTTGGCCCTGACGCACTGGAGTGTTGTCATTTTTAGCAGCCTTAGGAGTAGCCTCTCGGCATTTAGGGCATGTCCAGTCTTTGGCTGTATCAACACCGCTACCACGTTTAGTCATCCCAGGGTAAACACATGCAGAATGGTACGCTGTCATACATTTTGCGCATTGCAAGTAGTTGTCATCTTGGTTGCGCAAGGAACAGCAGCCCCACTCCATTGGTGTTGAAGTCATTCTGACGACTTATCTGATGCAGTCACAATAGAAAAGTGCACCGCAATAATGTACCACAAGTCGAAGCGGAGACCGCACAGCAATAAAGTTCCCCGATATCTTGAACACGGGCAAACCGTACCGTAATTGAGAAAGTGAAAAATATGCGGGTGGTTCAATATTGTATTATTGTTTTTGTTTATGATAATTGGCAAGTTTATTCACAATTGTTTGCATAATCTATAATCTCACGGTAATCCTTCGGTCCAAAACACTATGTGTGCGAAAATTAGAACACTTCACTTGACTATTTGTGCAGTTACGTGATAAAAATTAACAGCGAACTACGCAAGGATGTTACTCTTTCTACGCCGCCGGTAGATTGACTTGATTGACTAGATTGACTTTATGTTTCCTTCTAAATAAAAAAAATCGATGCGTCTTAAACTTAAATTCGTCTCAAGAAACACGAACCTCAATTCCCCTTGCTTTCTCAACTGAAATTGCAAAATCACACTCCTTTGTCATCTCCCCATATTTCATCACCCCTCGAAATCTATAGTAAAAGCTCCCCTCTTCACCTGCGCAGATATTTCGCACACAAGTATATCTACTTAAGGTATGCTGCTCGTAATACAAAGGTACAGAACCCTTTATGATTTGCAATACAAGCACAGATCCCTACAATCCTCTCACAAATTTGGATCTTCTTGCTTACCACAAAACTCGGTCTTTAAAGCTTATTAAAGTTTGCTGAATTTTGCGTATAAAATATACTCGTAGAAATTCTAAACCAAGTCATTTCTAAACCCTTAATTAAACAGTGGTGTGTAAGTGTACCTTTATGTAGAAATCGTCATGTTCCTTACCTAAATAAATAAAGATTTAAATGAGGAAGATAAGGACGAAAGCTAATAATCCACTGTATCCAATTATCTAACTATTCTCAGACGACTTTTATACGAGTGAACTAAAATTATCAATCATTATGCACTTGATAAGTGAAAATCACAACATTTTTACAGCGTCTAGTCTAGACTGAAAGCCAGACTGGGAAGGGAAGTGACACTTGCAGACATATTGCTCGAAGTTGCGATATTTCGAGACTACCCATTTGTGTCGCGAAATGTTGCTGGCGAGATTTAGCACGACTGATTCACTTCACTAGTTCTTTTTTTTGGTCGAAAGTCATGGTTTCAGGACTGGATCAGTTTCAGAACAAAACCAACATACGATTTTTTCGGACGATATTGAAATTCTTGGTTTAATTCTGCGTTTATGGATATCGATCTTAGTTAATCGAAGGTCTTTAATCACAATGATAGAACAATCGAGCAGTAATTGCCAATTTAATTCTGAAACAAAATTACTAGATTTTCAGTGATTTCTTGACGGGTAATGGGTCAATTTGGCCCCGGCTAGTCCATCATTTCTTTTCATTAAAAGTCATAGAAAAGCAAGTTGTTTGCGGTTTATCGGCCCAATAAAATAATATCTGATCGTAACCTCAGTTATGTGACTTCTAACTTTATTGTTCGCGATAGCTTTACTACTTCCCATTGCACATTTCTATGAGTATTAAAAATAATATAGTTTTATGGTCCTTCTAGCTAGATGCTATGCACTTATGCCTGTACAAATTCTTTTTTTACGTTTCTAACTAATCGGTGAGCATGCTTGGACAGATTGTTCAAAGTATGGACAACGTTATCTTTTTCAAGCAAGTAGGAATGCAGTACAGCACTGCACCACACGCAACACTTGCTGTTTTACCAAGACTACACTATCCGTACAGAAACATTTTTTATAGAATACTGAGCAAGTCGTCTTCTCGTAGTCTGTAGATTAACTCAGTAACTGATCGCCTTCTTGTCTTCGCCTTGTTATCCATTCAACAAATAACTAATGTCATCTTTCCAATTGACATGCTTGTCGAGCAAATATTTGCTGAGGTTTAGACTACTAGTTGAATTTCATTTTCCCTATTATCTTGCATATCTTTACATTTCAAAGTTCATTACTCGCTATTACCACATGTCTTCCTCTACTAGGAAGCTAACTGGCTAATTGACATCGACCAGAATTATGCCTCTAATTAGAACAAGCTACTGCTTACTGTCCGTAATTACTGTGTGCCTTTTATTTTGATGCACGAGACTTACTTCATGTACATTTTTAATGAGATTTTAATGATTAATAATAGCAATAAAAAAATTGTAACTATTTTAATAAAATAATTAAAACTATTCAAAAGCGCATCATTACATTATAGCTCAACATTCTTATCAACATTACACAGACTGAACAAACTACTCTAATACTTAGTTTGGTTTCCGAAACTTCGTAACGGAAAATTAAGTGTTGAATGTCAGGCGTCACGTTAAAACGCATGTATTAATTACCAAGTCTTCGCGATGTTCTGGTGTTTAGCGTCAAACAATCACAGATAATATTACCTACAGTGTAATTAGCTTGGTGGTTCCTTCCTTCATATCCTGACGTCGCTTCATGGAAAGGCAATGCAAGAGTTCCGGGCACTTCTGGATCTTAGAACGAGGGTGAGGTACTTAGTACGAGTATATTCCTACTTTAGGAGAGACTCATGATCACTGGTAGCTTTCTGGCACGGTAGACATCTCTTTAGGTTTCTTGATACCTTGGTACTTACGTAAGTATAGGTTTCTCAAAATCTTTTGCATGAGGGTAACTAACAGCGTATTGCGGTTTCTAAGCAGATACTTATAAGCATCTAGACTATAACATTTAACAGCGATAAAATGGACAATCTCATCATTAAAACATAGCAAGATCAACTACTCCTTTATCGTCTCAGGACTTTGCAAAAACTGCTCACCTGTAATTTAAACATAGACCCTTAAAATTCCGTTATTCCGACCTTTCATTTATAAGGTACGTTGACCCCGCTATTATCGATTTGCGACAGAAATAAATTGTCCCCGAGTTAACCCACATCATCCCTCTTTCATGAGATCAACAGATCTATAAAAAACGTCGTTTTCTTGTTATAAAACATTGTTTCTCATCAAGAAAATGTTTATGAGATATTGTATGAATCGTTTTACTTTTTTGTCAGGTTTTTACAAAAAATTACTGCTTGGGCTTTTTTTTATCAAGAAACAATGCCGTCATTGCCGTCACAACTTTTGCTATATTCTAATGCCCAACGGGAGCTAGATTTACATGTGACATGATGTGACTGACTACTTAGATGAAGTCATATTTTTATTGCCTACATAAGATGTTATTACCGTCGTGATTGTAGATGTTAGACATTGACCTAGTTAGTTCTCAGCTCTGACATCATAGCTGTTTTTATTGAATTGAAGTTTTTAATGAAACTCAGTAAATATGAAGTACTTATTGCTTGGGAACCATGTTTCTAGAAATCATCTGCAAATAGAACAAATAAATACAGGGTGAAAAGTCACCAAAACTGAAACTACCTACAGGCTTATACCTCGGCTCTTCTCTTTTAGTTTTTTCGACGCTAATCGTTCTAAAAGTGTCGAAAAAACGTGAGTGTCAAGTTTGAAGATTGTACGAAGTAAAGTCACGGTAAGCGCCTCTAGCGGGCGAGCTGAGAACCATTTTCCCATAAACAAAAACTCTGAATTGATCCATGATTTTCGAGAATGAAACCAAATAAAACTCACAGAATACAGAGTAGTTTTTATGCACCTTGTATTAGAGATTTTTCAGTGATCTGACGTTCTTTTGATTCTTGTCTCACTATTTTAACGTTATTTTAACCCTAATCTGCTTTGTTATAATCCTATAACAAAGCAGAGTAGGTATGTATCAAAATACATCCCAACAAAGGGGTTACAAAATACCTTGCTCTGTCCCAAAACATTCTAAACATTTGCCTATTTGTTCAAGCCAGGGTCACAATGGTAATGCTACACCTGCTACCCTGAAATGACTAATTTGCTAGTAGGTACCTAAGTAAGTGAACTATGATACCTACTATCTGTACTGTACCGGCTTACGTTATTTTGCTGTGCTATTGTGCGTGCGTGTTACGTTTTTCCGTCAAATCTGGCTTATTTAGATTCATCGTGGATTGTAACATGTTGTTGGTAGGTTTTCCTTCGAGAATAACACGTATTTTCCTCATTTTCTCTCGTTTCGTGGTTACGCGCTTAGCTTCAAAGGACATGGTACTAGGTACCAATGGACTTAGGAACCTTTGAGGTTAAACACGTGATGTTTTCTTAATTTGTATGGAAATTGCGTTCAATTTATAAGTTTTAATTTATCTACGACATAAGTATACCTACATCACCTACCTACCTACCTTTTAAGGTAGGTAGTACCTATTACAAGAAAAACATTTAGAAAAAAGCGTTCATCATAATCTTTGGTTTGTTTGTTCTTTGTATCGATTCTGTGGTAACGGTTTGCAAAAGATTTTGAATTCGTACCTACCTTTATTTGTTCGCTTACTGTCCTAGTGCACTTACTGAAGTGTAAGCCCGCCCTGACAAACAAGTTTGCGTACAAGTGATACCTCAAGCCTTATCAGTCAAAGTAGCAAAACACGGTGCATTGACGCATAAATAAACAGTTACTGCCACAATTTACTGCCGTTTACCAAGAACCCGCACCTGTGACATACAACTACAGTAAATTCATCTAAAATGCTATCGACATACCTACCCACTGTGGTGTCTGCAAAAACCTGCGCCGTCCTTATAGGGTTGCGGTAACAGAGGCCTACCTACCTGAATGAAAGCTGAGCAATCACATCGACCCGTCGACAAAAGTACAATATACCTAGCGTACCTACCTACCTACTTACTAAGGTAGGAATACCGTCTACTGTTAGAGATGGCTTATTCCAGAAATTCATAATAAGGCATAATAGCTATAAGGTAGGTACTAGGTACTGCTGTAAACCCTAAGAACAGTGGTCCTTCTGTCTAGGAATAGCAAAACTGGTCTAGACCTAGACTGGAAGATAGCAAAACTTGTTCAATAACGGTACGATTATCTAAGGTCTCGTTAGAGCCGTCTGGCGCCATATGAAACATTTAGCTAACTTCGTAACTCAGTAGGTGTCAAAGTAACTTTCTTGGATCAAATTATGTACCTATCTGTCATTGACTACCGTCATTAGGTATCTAATGTCACAAATTCATAGCTTCGACAGATTGGTAGGTCTCTAATTAATTCTTCAAAAAGTTTGGTTTACCTCAAGGCCTAAGTGGTAGGTAATCAAAGTTTCTTCGTGTTATTATACAGTGAAGATTTACGATTGCAATTCTCTAATTCCTCTTTAGGATTCCGTATATCTACTGGAAATAAATATTTTTTTGATAATCCTCCTGAAACATTAGATGAATGTTTTTTATTGATTGAATTTTTTTTTATTACTAAATTTTAGCAATCCGATACTGCTAAAACATGGAAGTCTGGGATTATTTTATCGGATCATATATATAGCAAAAAGTTCGAATTTCAGGATTTTTTAAGCCTAATATTTTAGTCCTATTGGATGGTGAGTTTTTACCTACGTAGGAAAAGTGTCTGAAACTTGATGAAAAGGGCTACAAGAATAGAGATAGATGAATGTAGGCTACATGCATTGGGGTTCCCAATTCCCTACATTATTTTAGGAACCCCCAAAGCACAATACTTATACGCACTTGTCTGTTTTACATGGTTTTACTTATCCAAGTAATAAAAACATAAGTTCTGATTTATTTTATTCGGTTGAGTCATAAACCGAATCCGGTTATGACATGACGTACTTTACGATGTCATTTCGTCACTAAAAGATCTTACAGACGAAGTTATTTGATTATTTCACAAAAACACCTTCCCTACCTAAGTAATAACATTACTTTTAAAACAGGATGCGCGTAATTTCCTCAAATAAATTGAAAGCGTTCATTTCACAATTCTTGTCGGTGTTCTGAGACTAACAATAAAGTAAATCAGTGTAAAGTTCTCTTTGAAATATAAAAAAAACTATAAACTATAAAAAGTACAGTTCCTTAATATAGAAAATAAAAGAAGCATTTTCAGGAATTGTTGATTAAAAAACGATACAAAAATGAGAACATTGACCGCAAACTCAATTTCCCTTGAGAAGACTCAGACTAGGGCAACAAGCTGCTTGGTTCAAACGTTCAAACAGATATTATGTAGGTATAGGTAGGTAGTAAGTTAGAGCACCAACTGTATCGACCTCTAGACGTTCACTGAAAAATTTCCATCCTGCGTTGGCAGCACTGCCAAGAACTAAAGCAATTTATGTGCTTACTAGCTGAATGTCAAGGCTTCTAGGACTGACAATCGATATTTTATACGCTACCATTTAAACTTCATTAGGTTGTGTAATATCCATTCTTTCTGTTGATATATTGATGGAATTAATTACTACCTGTGCCTAGCTTTTATTCTTAGCACTAGCCTACTTCTTTACTTTCTCTGTTACATCTAGACCAGAGTTTGTATATTTCACGTATGAATAAATTAGGAGTTAATATCGTGCATGCAACCTGCATTCAATCACGTTCAATATGCGCAAGCGCATCTAGCCCTCAATCGCAATACCTACTATTATCATTCAGATCTAGATCTAGGTCATATCATAGAATAAATATAGTGAATTAGTTAGGAACTGTGCCTAGACTGCCTAGTTTATCAACTGCAAGGCACACATTTTCAATATCTTCTTGTGCTTACCTAGTTCTACACTAATAAGGATAGCTAGCTACTGCATGGTGTAGGAAGCCCAGTGGATTTGACGCTTTTTAAAGAATTCTAGTAAGAACTACCATAAGCCTTTTCCCTCGACTTCTAGCGACCTTCGTGATTTCTTCATTTCACATCACTGAATGTCAGGGCCATGAATCTTACGCATTGTCTTTTGACTCGTGCTCTATCTATTTTAGTCTGGTACCACCCCCATGTGGAATACTGTGGAATAGAACACAATTGTGTTTCGATACTACTTACGCCAATAACTGTCAGTCCTCGGTAGGCCGCGGCAACGGTAATTAATTGTGGGTTTCATTGCGCGTTTAATGAGTCGTCTGATTGTTTTGCTTCGAACAATCAATGCAAGCTTTGATTCATGATTGTGATCGTTCCCGTTTTGTTTTAGATATGAGATCTAAATGACTGTTTTTTAGATCTAACTAGACACGTGTGGCTAGTTAATATTACTAGTATTGGAGAATTTTGGCTTCTGAAAGTTTTGATTATAACAAAAAAATCCTAATTCTGCTTTCTCGATGGTTGCTGCGGATGTCGTCGAAATAAGAATAAGTAATAAGAATATCTACTAGTTAGGTTAGCTAGACGAAATACCTAAGTAGAATATGCATCCGGTGACCTTCGTTGTTGAAATTAAAATGCAATAATATTTCACGTGGCTTCAAGAAATACATCTATCATTAAAATATTACCTAAACAACAACGTGCTGTGCATAGTACAATATCGTCCGCCGCTCGAGGTCGGCTGACGACTGTCCGTCTGAAAGGCGATATTTGCTTTGCAGTGTGCATTTCGTCCCAAGGTCGTGCCGTTTCTTTGCGTCATCAATGTCAGGCATGTCAGCATCAAAATAACAATCCGAACTTGATATGGGCTTGACGTTTCAAGGTTAGCTCTCCCTGAGGGTGAATGGATAGATTTCTAGGTGATTTGATTGCATTAGACAAGTTCGAACGACCAATTATTTCAGGACATGCATATCTGCTGGGCTTAGCAGCAGTAATGTAACAATACTTAGGTAGGTAAGTAAGTACCTAGCATAATAATTTGCAGACCAGCTAAAAAACCCGACAAAAAGACGTTTACTATAAAACAACAATTTATCAATCGATGTGGTAATTACGTAGGTAAATTGAAGCGTGTCGAGTGTTTTCATGCGTGTTGCCTTGAACTTGACTTTGGGTTTTTATTGCTTACAATTTATCTTTTAGTTGATATTTTGTATCTATTTCTAGAAATACTTAACCATAACCTCAAGATAAAGTTACTTAGGTGTCCACTGTCTAGCCCATATCCACACTCAGTCTTTCGGCACCATGTGATCGATCAAGCCCTTAGATAAATACTCCAGTTGATGCAGAACTATGCTCAAATTAAATATGTGTTTCTTCAGAGTGCAGGCTATTTCTATTCCGAATTATACATTGCTTTGGTTAATGCATAACATCTAATACTGCTGATGTCATTAAAACATTGTACGATCTTAGCCAATAGCGATGGTGAAATATCTCAAAACGTCGTTACATTCCCATCGGCTTCTCAGAATTGCATCACGCACGGATCATGACTCGATGGAGTACGAAACAATAGGGCGCCATGGATGGATGGTGTAATGCAACAGCTAGGTTGGTGCACTGTTGCTGAAACCTGGGCGAGGCTAGGGGGGGTAATTGTCTTTCTGAATTTAAAAACTAAGGAGCATGGTTGCACTGCAAAACATTAACCTACCTACATACATCTGATAGAGGATGGTGTTTTGCTTTATGCAAAAGTTTGTAGCGCTAAAACTCAGTATAGTGCGATCAATGAACTTTATAAAATGGTGATTGTGCAGTAATGAAGCCCGTCCAATGGAATGGAAATGCCATGGATGGTTGTATGCAACCGCGATTGAATGTTGCATTGTTTGTTGCCGAAACCGATATGCACTGCCTGCTATAAGTATTGCTAGGCTCGGGCGATGAACTTTGTGGAAAATTATGATTACACGCGCTTATAAAAGCCTGTAATGTAATATAGTTGGTCTAAGTTATGGTAGTTAGAGCGAGATAGTCTGTCTTGTAGGTTATAAGATTTAGCTGGTAAAAGAAGGCTTCAATTACATGCAAAAGCCTAAGACAAAGCAGATCCGGTCAGCAATGGGTATAAAAATCATCTAGTAGCGCCACTAAGCCAAAAAGTTACCAAATTATGTCATGCCAATGTAAATGCGTTTGCCAGACTATGGGGGGGCTACAGTTGTCACTTGTCAGTGTAATTGGGCACAGTCGGTTTATTTATATCCTTTTGGCCTAAATAATGCACGCTATTGTATAACTCGTAGTTCAACCAAATCGCTTTCATCGGTGACTCATCCTTGCGTCAATACTCCTGTTTGTTGCAAGTTGCAACGTATCGATTACCTACAGTGCTCTGTTTGTAAGTAACGGATGGTGTCTGGAGAGTTTTCACTGCGAATAAATATAACCTATGCTTGTTCACACATGCATATGAGTATAAAAGTCTGGTAAATCTCGGCTTCGGTAGGAATGGAAACAACAATCAGTGTGGTTTCTGTCTACTAGTAAAGTAGTGGCGTGATCGATAAAGTTAATGATGATTACCAACGTCATTTTATACAATACCTATGATTACAAATGTATAATGTGGGGTACATCTCCATGCCTAAGCACCTTTCGCTATCCCACCAACACGTTGCATCACGGTGACTATAAATGGTGATTCTAGCTGGGTCAAGCCTTTCCCAAACCGAAATCCTGGATCCGCCATTGATTTACCAGAATGCAATAAATAAAAATACTTAGGTACTGTTCATTTTCCATCTCCGACGTTTAAATAGTATTTTTTTTTACAACAAGTAAAAATATCTGGTTGGTTGGAAGCATATATATTTGAAACTCGAAACCACCAGAAGCCCACATCCTCCGCTAATGACACCGCTTTCTAAAGATGTCTGAATACAGAAGCATTAGCTCGAGGATGTCAACAGAGAAAGTACATCACAGCCCCTTGTGGGTCGCTGTCGCCACTTTCGTAATATCCAGGACGTGAATAACTGCTAGTTCAATTTTAAAGTTTGTCTTATCAAGATGAAGTTACATAACGTAGCGTTGGATGATGCGAAGATTCCCAGGTCCTGTGCGTGGAAACACTGTTCCGTTTTGGGTTGAGTGTTTCGGGGTACCAACCCCGGTATAGTAATTGCACTCTCTGATGGTCACGGGTTATTATCCAATATTCACGTGTCTGTGGGTGGATGATTGTGATAAACAAAACTTATAAAAAAATATTGTAAAGAGGTAGGTATTTATTTTATACGTTGACTACATGATTGCACTGTTTGCTCTATGCGTTGCGTTGCGAGTGTTGCGACAGATTCTTGCGCAGGCGCATGATAACACTAGATTTATGATGTTTACTGCTGTTGGTGAAATTTTAGCTAAGCATTATAACATTCCAAGATTCAATGCAGTCAGTTGTCTTATTTAATGAACTGAAGAATACAAAGATAAAGTTACGTAATAGATAGATAGATAAAAGCTTTATTGCACAAACAGGAGAATAGGTACCTAATAAATTCTTATCAACGGTTTATTAATGTTGGGAAAGGACCAATCTTGTTTGTGTAATAAATTGAGAAGATAGCAAAATTAGCAAATGTCTTCATACCTAGTATGAATCTACATCACGACACTTATTTCATTCGCATCTTACTTACCTAGACTAGAAGTTTACAAAGCTATATTTCTTCTGTGGCAGTGGCACTAAATAGATACAGTAATTTACTTCATATCTGTGGTTAGTTGGTCATTTCAGAACAATACTTTGACTCGAGCATTGATTTTATGACTCATCTCAACGAATATCTATACCTACCTACCTCGGTCGGTATTCTGTGCCTCGGCCTATGGTTAGAGAATTCTTTCAAGAGCAACTTGGTTAAATGGAATCTCTCCCTCATCAGGCGTGAACCATTAGAAAGCTCAAGTACTGCGCCTGCGTGACTGCAGTGTTTGTTATCTGTAGCTAATCTGTAAATGATTGCATGCAAACGAGAGAGTTTATTTACATGAGTGTTTATTTCACTTGCATGTTTAAACAGTAGTTGGTGGGAAAGTTCAGAGAATAAATAAACAATCTGGTTTGTTACCTCTTGGGTTAACTTATTGCGAAACATTTAGGTATCGGCCTCAGAAACCGGGCATTACCAGTCCTGTTACAGTTGTCTTCTGGAAAACTATAAACTGTAGACGACTTAGACCCTCTAGTCTTATTATTTACCAAATACTTTACCAACAGGAGGTTCTGACTTTAAAGGTAAGATCTGTGAAACTTTCACAACCTCTATATAAAAAACAGTTATATGAAACTAAACAACAGTTCCAACAGCGTGCCGAAAAGCTCAATCAAAACAAAGATACTGAATAACGGTATTAATAATCCAAAGCATAATGTGGCATAATTCCATCCATCATGGTTACTTAATACCACTAATTTGTGGCCCATTGTTGTTGAACTAATCTGTGGTTCAGAATTAAAAAGAAACAATAACAATGAACCGTTCCACGGTGCCTATAGAAATAGAGAGTTGTTTACATCCGCTGGTCGCGATTCGGCAAAAAACGCTTGTCGGTCAAATGTTGCATAAAATTGCTGGTCACTGTCACGAACAAGGATCTAGAATACTTTAGATTAGAGCAACCACCAGCTAGCGGTGTTGTGGTTGTGATGGAAAAAGTGTCAATGTAGATCAGCAATGCGATGGTTGCAATTGGTTTCCTTTCGTTTCTGACTCTCACGAGGAATGTAAGAAGTCATGGGATTGGGAATTTGTCACTGTTAATTGAGTGCTCAGAGTGATTAGTAATTACCTACTTACCTACTAGGTTAAAAAAGTTCTTGTAAGCATTGCTTAGTTGCGTTTGGGTATCTTTAGGGATGTCAACCATGCATGTAGATCAATCTTGATTATACACCATGGATGAATGGCATGATAGATTCTTTTTAAATTTCTAAACCTATGATTTTATGTACCGATTAATTTCTGAAATAATAATAATAATAATAATAATAATAATAGTTTATTTACCAAAACACTAGTTAGAAATAAAACATAGGTAGCAACAAAGGTAGGTACAAATAAATCTTACTTAGGTTTACCGGCGAAGGCCAAACTAAGCGTTGAGCTTGTATTTTGGACTTCTAGAGTACAATTACCAAGTGTGAAGTTCCTGACAAGAGAACAAGAGGAGAAAGTGCACGTTGCTTGCTTTTACAATAAAATTATAGATTTTTTAATAAAATTTTGTAACATATTAAACTAAGAACCTACTTAAAACTAAAGCAATCATTAGTAATGCAATATTCCGTTCTGTAGGGGCATGGGTGTGTGTGTATGTGTGTGTGTGTGTATGTGTGTGTGTGTGTGTGTGTGTGTGTGTGTGTTGTGTTGTTTGTGAGTGGAGAGTGAATGAATGTGTGAAGGAAGTGTGTAGTACGTGTATATGTAAGGTAGCATAGCTTAAATAAGGAAAAAATAATAAATAAATAGGGAAATCCTGTATCTCTTCATATTACTTCCTTGTATTTGTTTGCCACGGATTATCTCCTGTCTGGTATAAAATACTTTTGACGTAGGCGTCTGTGGGTAGAAATCTCATTACACTAACATCCAATCCAACACAATTTTCCAAAATTACCCTTTAAATTGCATTAAAGTAATTCACATTTTATAGTTTTTATTTTAATTCATAAGTCCTAATGACTTCATTATTATCAAATTAGCAAATTCATAGAGGCCGACTTAACTGTTAAGTTTATGTTAATTCCGGTTTTGCTCTAATAAATTCTACGAGAAGATATAAAATTAACTTGTTTGGCGAGTTAACTAGATACTTAAATTAGTTTTTTCTGAGAATCTATTTCGAAATTTTTGGTCGACAAGGACCACAGCTAGGTACCTAGTTTAGGAACCTATAGGTAGGTAGTAGGTGTAGGTAGGTACGTATTATTTTCTAAAAAACTTATGTCTCGAATTGACCACCCGTCTCTCTCTCTAATGGGTCTTTGTCTTATTTTCATTTCTAAACAAAGCCAAAAATAACATGTCGTTCTTCCGATGATTGATGATCTCAGTTCTCTGACGCTTTCTTTTTACTATCTTTTACTTACAACAGTGGTTTTACTAAGCTTCCAGTTTCACAAGAGATCCATTAAGATGATACATACTAGGTAAAAAGCTGTACAATTTACTTCGACTAAAGTTGTATTTATATTCTTATCTTCAAATATTTCTACCATGACAAGAAATAATGTCACCTCATGATGGATCACTTTCTACTAGCTGTTCATCATTAGACAAAGAAAATAGGTACTTCTTGGATCACAGAAGCAATGACCAGTAGTTGATGACTGTGGAGATCAGATAGAACAAGATGAACAAGTGATTATAACGGTCATGGCGGGCCTGAGCGTTTTTGAACACATTTGATGTGAAACTGTAAATTCGAAATTTATCAAACACGACACCTAAAAATAACTTCATCGTCGAGGATCTTTAATCTCTTCGATAACTTGTTTCTAGAAAGGCTTGTCAGATCCTTTCAGAATTTGTAAAGAGATAGCTTATACCCAGAGTCCAGTTTAATTGAATGAAGGTAAAGTAACAACGCAAAGTCACAACAGTCTCTGTTCTTGCTAATAGCAAATCATAATCATTAAGAACCTAGCACCTTTCCGCCCACTTCGCGAGATTACAATATAAGCAACTGCCACTTACTGCCGCCATTCGCGTGCCGATGATTACAATGATAATCACTTGTAATGAGGAATGATAATTTACGGACGATGTGGTGGGCCAGTGGATGGGAAAGCTGGGTTAGTTATTTCTTCTTTCTTTTTTTGTGAGAGGCATATTTCCCGGGTAGACATGACACAGACATATTGTTTCATTTCATTATGCATATTAAAGTTTTATCTGGTGTTTCGTGGTTCGCTACATGTACCTTCTCTCTGCGGTCAGTAGGTAGGTACTTACTTTGTGAAGATCATGATCACTGGTGGATGCCTTGGTTGTCATGTAGAGAACGGTTTGTCTCCAGCGCATTCTGTTTGTGGCCATTCTAACCACGTCATAGAACTTGTTCTTAACCTACCTTCAGCTGGTCAGTTTATTTTGTTAGGGATCTACTGCGAGATCGCTTCCTCTCGACGTTACCAATGATGACCAGCTTCCCTAGACTTTGCTCGCCACGTCTATATGGCCGAAGTAGGAAAGAATGCAGCGCTGACAAATCGTGGATATCCTGTTTTGACTTTCAGTTGCGTATGCATTGTTACGTATACGTATACCTTATGTTATTTTGTTAAGTTTCTATGAGTCATCAAGTATTTTCGTTGTGTTGTGTTTGAACAGATGCTTTTCTAGATTTTCGCAAAAAAACCACTCTAACAGAGACGCAGACGCATTTTAATCATGTAGAACTTCTGTAAATCTTATCATAGTTAGTAATTAAGGTTAAACAAACACAAGGCAAAACAGTTGATTAATCCCTTCTCTAGATGAAAGCTGAAAGCGTATAGATAAACAAGCTAATCTTAACTAGCCATTTAATTACTGGATCGTCTAAAATGGGCTCTCAATAAACATTGCAGCACTTATGGAAGCATCGAGCTGATCAATAGCGGATGCTTTTATTACTAAGGGGAATCGTTTTTGATCTGTGTAATATTTTAAGTCCTAGGAAAAAGTACTAGGTAGTTAAAACAGTTTAATTTTTCAAAATTTGAATGGGTAGTCCAGCTCTACCTAAGTACAGGATTTATTTATGGTACGATTTGTTTTTACGTCTCATCGTTTCGCACTTGTCTTCCGTTCCAACTGATATTGATTGATGTTGGTTGCAGTAGTAGCTTGTGCGAACTCTACTACTTATCTACAAACCAGTCTTTATTTAGTTGTCTGAACTGAACGGTCAGAACTAAACTCAGCTTTTAACTTTTCCTTCTTCTCCCTCCAGTTATTTTATCTATCGTCACATCACATTAGGAAAGTCTGATTCCACGTTACTTATACTTATAGTGGTTTTCTTTCGCCTCGTCTCCTTGAATATTTTCAGCAACATCACATTAGAAATTAATAGGTATAAGGCCAGAGCCAGGTATTTTTGCAATCTCTACATCCCGTCACGGTGTAATCACAAGTACCGGTAACTGGAGAGCGGAGCTATCCAATATTCATAGGAACGGGACGGTAGGGTTGCCAGGTTCATTGTCTACAATGGACTCTCAAAAGTAGCATACATTTATGATGTGGTAGAAATTAAAAAATAAAATGGTATGTGCTGGTTATGTTATAAGTTACAACACCTGAAAAGGCTCGAGAGCCTATTTCATGGCATTGCCTTTGATTCATTCCTAATCTTAACTTACCCGCTCCTGTTTGAAGCTTGTGGTCATCACTCCACACCGATGAGTCCTTGTTGCTTATCTTTTGCCAAATCCTTATCGTATCGTTACATAATTCGTGTTGGATTTGACCTAATGAACTACTGTTCATCGTGTTGGTAACGAGTAGCAACCCTGGCCACTTGGTAGAGTCGATGGTGCGGATCGTCTCGCGTTTCCTTGCATTGGAATTAGCATTTACATCTCGCTCGATAATTGCACATTTTACATTATTACAGTAATGCCCGATCATCATGCGCTGGATACTGTCTTTACCGCTCCGAAACTTATCATAGCTTCAGGCTTAGAAAACTTTTCAAATTACCTATCTACAGCATAGAGAGAATCTAGAGTTGCCATTTGATAGACTTCAAATGTGCTTAGAAAAAATCTTTTCTTTTACTCATCTTTCTCTTTGACGTCGTCTTTATGAATTACCAGGTTGATTACATTGGGTACGTATATTTCCATAAATCGATTGAGCTGTCTAAAAATAACATCACCGTTATTGACTTTGCGAATCTGCCATCCGCCTCCGCATACCGCCCTCGGGATTTTTTAACTGTGAATAATAATTAGTTACGGTTTACAAATAAAGACTCCCAATCCAGCTGATTTCTTTCCTTACCACTACGGGCGGCGTAGGAAGTAAGTTGGTATAATGGATAAACAATTTAGAACTAAACGATAGCGACTCGCGAATCATGATACCTGCCTAAAAGTTCTGAAAGTTACCTTACCTTACACGTAGTTATTTCGATCAAACACCAACCTGCATTGCTGTATTGCACACCTTGATTTGTGAAAACTTACACATACCTAAGTAAGTGATAGATATATATTCTTGCAAAGTGCGCTTCCAAATCCCGAACATGTAGGTAAATGTGTTTGCGTTGGATTTGGAACTTCGAATTTTTAGTGTACTAATTAATGTTTTTCCAAGGTCTAGCGGCAAGCCTTTAAAATATTTTTAAGATCTAAGAATCCAACTTATCATCCAAGTAACTTACAATCTGCTAATTTTAGCTCTCCTATTCCTATATCTTCCGAGACACTGATAACGTTATTTACGTCGAGATAAACAGCGGTTTCACCAGAGTTGGTTATAATTACCGGTAATGGTAGAGTGCGCTCGTTCAGTTTGTTCTGTGCTTCTCTTTAATTAGTTTTGAGCCGTATATAATTAGTAGAGTTGATTTAATGATCTCATGTTGCATGACCCTCGTTTTGTTTAATCAAACTGAGAACTGGACGTTTGATTTAAGTAGTAATTGCCCTAAATACGGCTTTACAGTATAATTTGTAGGAGTCTACAGAATTCACGTTGTGCTGGTTTGATCTGAGACATATTATAACGTCCTTACAATATATAGTTTAACCTTTTTATTTGTCTGTTGTGATGTGATAAGTACCTGACTGAAATTCTGACTCGTTCTTGAAGATTTGAGGGCACAACCATAGAAGTACCAAGAACTTCTTTGCGGCGTTATGGTGTTTGAAATCTGCACATACACAACTGCCATTTTTACATCCTATCCAGCATATCCATCCATATTCAAGACTGAGGTCAAGTGGAATAAAGGTTTAATTCTCTCGTTTCCAGAAAGAGTCCCGCACCGACGTGCAGTTCCACCTCGCAGCGCTGAGGGGAGACTGCGACCGGCTGCGGCAGCTGCTGGACACGGGGAAGGTGCACATCGACTCCAGGGACCGGGTAAGAGAACTCTCAAACCAGTTAACCAGTAAACCAGTTAAGAAAAACCAGTTATAGGGTACCTACTTTTCAAAGAATAAACGCTGGTGGTTCGTCTGACATTACAGCGCCAGCTAGCCATGGAAAGCGCAGAAGGCGCTGAGTTAGCGAAAAACTGGATTGGTATGTTGGTTGTAAAAACCAATAACTTCTGTAAAGCTTTTAGGTAAATTACTATAATTTTTACTATGTTTGTCACCCAAGTATGACGTAAATAAATGATTGCGATCATTTGTCCAGCGTTTTGAAATATCTTGTGTAGTGTCTGCCTTGTAGGCAGCAGTTTGCTACCTCTTAAACATCTTTCCTGAGTTTCCTGGCTTATAATTGGCGCAATATAACCACAATTTGAACTCGAAACAACTTAATCTTTATTGATTAACCCTGACCTACTTATTTACAACCCCGTGAACGTTTGTCGGGTGGAGGAATGATCGAAATCAAGATCGACCTAGACGGTCCTTTCTACGTAGGTATTCGGTTGTTGTTAATTGGTGGTTTGCAATATGCGAGTAACTCGATAAATTCTGCCACTAGGTACTCTCTTATCCACTTATCTACCATATTTGTAGAAGTTACGCGACCGCGACAGATTACCATAGCTGAGGAAACTATCTGCGCCATGTATGGAATTCCTTGTAAACTACGGATTCCGTCGTGTTGTAAGGAACTACCTCTAATTAAACATACATGTTCAAGTTATGCGAAGACATGTTAAGAAATTGGTTCTCAGAAGGAAATAAAAGCTTGACGTGTTGAAGTGCTTCCAACAAACATTGTGGCGAAATTGATTCTGGGAAAAGATTAAGCTTAGCTAAGTATTATAGTTTTGCATTACTGGAAACGGGAATGAGCAACGTAGCGTAGGAAAATGCACTTTTGCAACACAGGATAGACATTTATTTAGATAATCCTGAAAGAATTTAACTCATTACCTTTAGCTGCTGCTTCAAATGCTGACTGCACTAATCATTAGCTTTGTTTTGTCAGGAATGAGCAGGATTCTTCTTGCCTCCTCAGATGAGCACAGAACAGAAAGGTCAGCTTGACGTAAAAGACAAACGTTGCCCGTGGGTGGGTAATCTCTTCCTAAGATGTTCCTTCCTACCACACTACTACTAGACTGAACCACAAAAATTAAATTTTCAATGAGCTGCATCCTCGTTCACTAAAATGACCTATTCTATTATCTGAAGTGCAGAGAGTGAAGGGCCTAATCAACTGATCTACGAAGCCACAAGTTTGTAGCCAGTTATTCTTGGTCACGTAGACCTTTTGGCCTATTTTCACCAAGTTTGTACAACTTTTACGTAGGTAAGTAGTAATTTCCAAATGTTTTTCATAACCTTCTTAACTTGAAAGGAAGGGTTCGCACGTTAGCGGTTAAACGCAACTTTTCACAGCATTCTGTACCTACCTACATGGTTTACGTAACCCGTTGACTAAATGATCCCTGTGATTTGATTGAATAAAGAGGTATAGCCAGCCACCTCTGTGATAGTCAATTCTCTTGTTTTCATGTGCAGACGATTGCTTCTCCGACTTTGGATGCTGGAACCTTCAGACTTCAGGTCCTCAGGTTTTTGAGGATATCAACGCCTTCCAAAGGATCGCAAAAGTGTCTTGCATTGCATCAGACTCGACTGATATTCTTTTTAGTGATTTTAAATGGAAAGCCATAATCGACTATTAAATTCTAATTCCCACAGTAATTTACGTAACATTTACTAGGTAACTGAGTGGTCGATGTTAGAGAATGGTTGTGCTGGCTATAAATCATACTGTGGAATTATGGATGCTCGACCTTTGCGGCACGAGTCAGACAAGGAAGCGTTTTCTAAATGAGGATTATGTTACCTATTCATTTAGTTTTTTATTACACCTTATGGTCTTCCACAACTGGATATAGATTTCCATGATTCCCTAGATTCCATCCTTCTCCATCTGCCGCTGGTTTGTCGCGATTACCACAATATCGTCGATTTTTCGAGTGACAATTTTTGTTGTTAGTTTTTGGAGTCCCGCTTCGCTTATGATTCCATACCACGCGAATGGCGAGTGTGTAAAGAATTGAGGATGGTCGAAACTGGAGCACATTATGAATACACCGTTCTTTACTTTAACCATATGCTACTTCCAGGAAGAAAACTTGTGTTTATTCTTAGCATGATTTCTTCTGTTCTGGAAGTTGCACTTGCATAGTTTCAAAGCGTAGTTGGTTAGAGTAACTATGTATGCCCAGTAATTGCCACTCCTCGCAATAGTAAGCGTAAACTTGCTAAGAAAATTAGCGTCGGAGTATTTTGCACCTGCCTGTGCATGTCGTATCTACTCGTCCACCACCTTGCAAATAGGCATTCCACCATGAATAAATAGTTCAAGAAACATCAAGTAAAAATATTTCTAGAATTAATTCAAAGCAAGCCTAGAAGCTACGTTTCGGAGGAACTGTAAAGCTAGGTACGAGAAACAGTGATTGTTTTGAAAAAGTTAATGGGCTGAAAACCTTGGCGGTTCGGCCGTGCGTGGCCCGTTTTGTAGAAACGGCTTTCAAGCCTGCAAACTAGTGCAAACCCTGCAAAGCAAAAAGCGAGCTTTGAAACTGAAACTGCTTGGAAGTTTAAAGTGCAGCTTTTAAAAGTTTCCGTCGGCTTTTAGGTTGGCGTTTAAAGAGTGTGAAGTGGAAATGGAGAGCTTGCATTTTGCATAAGAGCATTTAGGTCAAGTTTCAGCTAATCTTTGGAAGATCCGCAAACATCTTTTCTAGACGGTGGATTTGTTAATTCATGTTATTCTAAGATAATTGTGATCCCACGTTATGTTCTGGTTACTGGTATTCTTGTTACGAAAACGAGGTGGTCTACGAAATAGGAAGCATCTTTTGCGTATTTACCTTTGATATTCACGTCTTAGGTACATAAATCAAGATCAGGAACTAGGCATATAAGTATGTCATTGTTGCGTGTTTAATATCACTGTTTTTGTCTTTTCAGGATGGTACAACCCCGCTGATCTTGTCAGCGGCGATGGGCCACACGGAGTGCGTCAGAGAGCTGCTGCTGCAGGGAGCTGACCCTGCCTGTTGCAGGACGGTATGTGCTCTGCTCTCTCGTTATGATAACAGCTATGGATGAATATGACAGAATTTTTATAATTCTCTAGCATCTCCAATGTGTTCGTGAAATGAGGACTCTAACAGCCTTCGGTTGCTACCTGATAGTCTGAGCTTTAATAATAAATAAATATTCATGGACTTTACACACAACACCCTCTAGTCCCAAACTAAGCAAAGCTTGTAATATGGGAACTAGATGCTGATAGAATACTTATATACTTTTTTTTTTGTAAATACATGCTTTCCAGCAGTAGATTTACTTTTGCTTTTAGACGTAGGTACTCTACTTATAAGTAGGCACTAATTTCATTTTGTTTGTATCATTACAAATTGTATGTCAGACAGGAACGAGCGCGCTGTTCTTCGCGGCTCAAGGTGGTTTCCTTGACATCGCGCGATTGCTGTTGGACAATGGAGCGGGCATCGACGCCCCCAGTACGGTAAACACACTTTCACAATTTCATAAATAAAATAGTGCAAAAATAATAGCTCTGTTAGTGGGGTTTGAACCTGAAACCTTTAAAAGGGTCTGAGATGAGAAGTTTCATGTTGGCTAACTTCCCTTCAATGTTCAACGCAGTGTCTTGTGCATTCTGTCAACAATAAGAAGAAATTTTCATATTGACATTCCAGGACGGAGGCACACCTTTATTCGTGGCGTGTCAGTGCGGACACTTGCCTGTCGTCGAAGAGCTGATTCGAAGAGGAGCTAACGTCAACTCCTGTATGAAGGTAACTCCAACGAAACTGGACTGACATCATCATAAAACTGGGCATGTTTGGCCGCATGGGGGAACAAGTTATAGAATAACTAGCTTCCTGCTTCCTCTCACTAGGTGGGGTAGCGTTTCCGAGGTAGGTTTATCATTTTTAGGCAAATATACTTGATTTATATTGGGTGTCCGAGAAACTTAGACTGACAGGATTCAGATACAACGAAACGTACGTACCAACGTACGCACGTTGGAACGTATTAGTTTGGTGCCGATTCTGTTGTTGTATTTCTGTAAAATAACCTAATTTGTTGCAGTCCTGTTCTCATAAATTTGAAGCTAACTAACAGTCGACACCATAGAGATCCATGTTATCAAGTACATTCATCAAGTAGCTTCTTCATCGATTCTTGTTTGCTTATAAAAATGTTTTAAGCAGTTGATTGTTTGATTTGTAGGACAAAGCGAGTCCCCTGTTCATAGCGGCACAGAACGGGCACGAGGAGGTGTGCCGCGCGCTGCTGGCGGACGGCGCGCGCGTCGACGCAGCGCGCAGCGACGGCGCCACGCCGCTGTGGATCTGCGCGCAGTGCGGGCACGAGCACGTCGCGCGCACGCTGCTGCAGCGCGGCGCCAACGTCGACCAGATCAGGCAGGTGTGTACCCGGACACGTGCCGCAGCTGCACCAATATTATAATGTTCGGTGCGTTTATTGATGAGGCGTGCGTGACTGCAGGACGGCGCGACGCCGCTGTTCAAGGCGGCGCACAAGGGGCACGCGGCGGTGCTGGCGGAGCTGCTCCACTACAAGCCCAACCTGGGACTGCTGCCGGTGAGTCGCAACACCACGGTTCTTCAGCCACCGCGCCTTGTGCCTTTTGTTTTGGATGAACGATTTAGGAGCTTTTTACTACTTACCTACCTACTTGTTTACCTAAATGGTCATTAAAAATGTGAACATGTAGTTATGTAGTGTAATGATGTTTCAGAACGGTCAGTCGGCGCTGCACGGCGCGTGCCTGTTCGGGCAGATGTCGTGCGTGCGGCTGCTGGCGCGGCGCGCTGCGCCTGCGCTGGCGCTGCGCAACGCGGCCGGCATGACGCCGCTGCAGGCCGCCGCGCATGCGCGCAAGCACGACGTCGTCGCATACCTCTCCAGCCTCTCCGCTGCACGCGCCGACACCTGATCACACCCGCATCCTGCATCCTTGTACCTCTCTCCCTCCAGGTGACACCCTCTACTTGTCCTATCACCAAAAGTTCCACCTTGACTATCTTAAGGGTGTTTCTGTGAACCGACTATAGCTGTTAATTTTTGAATTAAGCAGTAAATTATTTCGGGTGTAAATGTTATGAAAACAAGGGGCTTTCACAAAAATAACAGATGCTAAGTCTCCGAATGAAGTATAAATCTGTTCCGATGAAAACCTCTTACACCTGGAGGCAGCCATTGTATGATTGTAACAAAAAAAACGCATTTTATAATCCTTTAGGTTGTGGTAAGAATTAAATAGTGAAAGTATCGGATGTACATCCCTCCTCAAAATGTCCTTAGATCTGCGGTCAATCTCGTATTCCTAATAGCTAAAATAACTATATATTTTGTATATTGTATGTACTGACCATTGTAATAAGCTTTACACACGCCTTACGAGCAATACCTCACATTTTACACAATGCATTACTATACATACATCCTATATGGTACATTTACATAACGATTGTATATAATAATCAAAAAGACTTGAACATCAACATTATGCCAGTTCACACTAAACGAAACAAATCAAACACATCCCCTTGCAATTATTCGCTTAGTCTGGACCGGCATTACATAGCTATAGGTACTAAAGTTTTGTATCATAATTTTCCTAAATCAAATTAATGGTAAAGTTTTGTTATCCTAACTCGATTGGGTTTTCTAAAGGTGCTGTTTAGTCATAGTAATGGATCGATCTATTTTAAGTTTCTACGCTAGTCACTGTTCACGGTTACACATCGAATTATTTTCAGTCTTAAAAATACAGTCATAATCTTATTTAAAATGAAACGGAGGCATTTAAGTCTTCTTTTTTTATAGAATTTTAATGAAATGCTATTTAGAGAGTATAATTTCTTTTTTATTTCCCAAAACTTACAACGATTTGAAAATTAGATGTGTACTCGTGACCACTTTTTTATGATTTTACTAATACAATCACTTCTAGAGAATGTACTTTCATATGCAATGATTAGGATAAGATATCATAATGAATAACCTGTTGTATTGTTGTAGTACATAGAGCTAAGCATTATTTAATTCGTTTTAAGTCTGCATACATTTGCCTCAATGAAAATTTTACATCAAAAAAGAAATGCATTTATAAGAGGGTGTAAAGAAACAGTTTTTTAACTAAATCACAGATTTTTCAGTGGCAAGAAGCTGGTTTTCGATAGCTAGTCTTTTTTTACACCCTTTATAAGTATGACTGACAAGTAGCAGGTGTTGAGAAAGTTTGTAAAATCAGTAGCGGTGTGGCAATATTATTATGTATAGCGCTCAACTGTAAATGTACAGTTTTAACAAAAAGTATTCCTCAATTTTAGCCAAGCATTTTGTATTTTACTTGAATCTCGAGTAAATTAAGTATTTCTTAAAGTTCTGAATTTTACTTTAAATTAGAATAAAATATAACAGTTTGTCGAAAGGTTGTTCTTTTGAATTTGTTATTAAAACTAATCGTTTTTATATATAAAATTGTTTTTACTTGTATAAAAATATCCTTACCATTTAGATATTCTATTTTTAATAAAGATACAGATAGATACATTTATAAAAGACTTTGTTGTACAATTGCTATTCTCTTTAGTAAGGCAAAACCAAAGTTAGATTGAATATTAGGACTGATCATAACACACGGCCCTGTCAGCAAGTCATCAACGAATAATGTACAATTCCTTACAGTTGTCGAGCATGTCCGCAGCCGCCGCGGCGAGGAGTCCCGCCGAGGGCCTCGCGGCGGGCATGCTCTCTGTGCAGCTATGGAACAGAGCCAGCGGCTCCGCGTACACCTTCTCTGATATGTGCGCGGGGATCGCCGGCCGGGTTCCTGGAATACGAGACAAAACTTTACTACAAAATATTTATTTTATTTATTTAGTTTCGAAACAATTTATCAGTTCAGACAGACAGAATATAAAAAAGGTTAATACATACCATATCTCTCGGAGAAGTAGTCCTCTTCACTGTCCACAGTAGCACTGGTATCGTCGAGGCACTCCACACTGTTGTCCAAGCTGTGGTCCTGCGAATGCGGCGGCATCAGCCCCATCATCTCCCAGAGAGTGAGCCCGAGCGGCCACATGTCTGTCTTGTGGCTGATCTCTCCTCCGTGGATCACTTCTGGAGCACTCCATGCTTCTGTGCCTGGAATAGTTTAATAAAATTTGTTCTTTTTTGTTTTCACATCTGCGATATGCCTGCAGACTATAAGCAATCTTTTAGAATATATTTAGTGACGTGCAGGGCGGCACTCCAGTCAGTATAGCACCATTTTGATTCAGTTTTGTTGATTTGGCTCTGGATTCCGCACTTTCGGAGTCATATCATTTAAAATACTTACCAAAATAAACAGCTCTCTTAGCCTGCTCCTTATCAAACACTCCATTCTCATCGAGTGGCAATGTCACTCCAAAGTCACACAACTTGCAGATCACAAAGTCTCCGTTCACGAGGATGTTGTATGACTTCATGTCTCCGTGCAGGATCTGCATTTTGGTGTGCAGGTAGTCCAGGCCACTGGATATGTCTGATGTCATCTGGAATTTTGTACATTTTCGAGTCATATTAAATCCTGGAATTCGGTAGACTAAAGTATCTCTGCCAGATATTCGTTTTGTGGATTTATAAATATCCCAATAATTATAATTAAAGTGTTAATCTTATATGAAAGATTTTCTTAAAATCTACTAGTTTTTAGTTTAGAGCAATAGCAGCTCGACTTACTTTGAGCTACTGAGGAAGTAAAGAAAAGTTTAGCATTGTCTAATTTGTCAACGTACTTAGTAGGTACTTACCTTTAGCATTTGCCTTGGACTGAACGGCTCTCCATCCCCTTCCTCTACCTTCTTCTCAATCATGTCTCCCAATGACAAATCACAAGCTTCCATCCCTAGATACAGTATCTTATCACCACTGAACGCTCGAAATCCTACAATATTCGGGTGAGACATCTTCCGTAGTAAGTCGGCTTCAGCTTTCAGACGTTCTGTGTAGACTTTGCTGGGTTTCACTCGCTTGTTGATCATCTTCAGAGCCCATGGTGAGCGGATTTGACCAGCTCTAGGCGACCGAACAAGCTGCATCACTGATACTCCTAAATAAATGATTTACACCGTTAAAACTAGCTCTATGGACAACAGAAAGACAAAATACGATTTGTGAGAATATTATTGCGATAAAAAAATCTAATAAGAACTCACCGGTGCCATAGCCAAGACGGTTCAGGAAAGGAGAAGGTGGAATGGTTATCTGCTCACCACCATGTACAGGATTGTTTTTAACAGGCGTTCGAAATTCAGACATCGTCAGTTTCATTCAGTGCAATTATACAACATTTAATTGCAATGCAGGATCAACGAAACGAATATTATTATAATAATCTAAAACAAAATTAACGACTGTTTTGTTTTGATTTGAAAATTTTCTACTTCAACTTCTTGGTTTATATATATGGCTTTTATGCGATTTGTTTTGTTACAAAAAAAATCGTGTTGTAGGTAGCGTGACTGCCGCTTGTGCTTGACAGTGACATTTATAAAAATTCTGCTGGTTTGGTTTTAGTGGCTTTGGCTCGTATGACGTAGCCATTAGGTAGGTAGGTACCTACTCAAGTATACTTATTGATCGAAACTGAGCGAGCGAAGCGTCTCAGTTTCGAGATTGGCCAAAAATGCTTTTGTCCGGCTGTCTGTCTGTCTGTCAGTAATCGCCTACAGGTCGCATTTATCAACCGATTTGGACGAAAATCGGCACACAAGTTCCTCGATTTATTGAAAAAATTTTGTCTACAGTGAATTTTGATTAGGGGGAAAATAGGGGAGAAAAGGGGGAAAGTTTGCTGTAGCGTTGTTTATCGCCGGATTTTAATAAAATTTGAGAAAAACACTAAAGACTTCCTTCTACACAAGATGGTGCAAAAATATTTCCAAAAAGGGGGAGTGGAAGGGGGAAAAGAGGGGGAATTAATTTTTAATATTTTCCCGAAAATATACGCCTACCAATATCAATAAGACTATGTTAGAAGTTGATAGATTGTATGCATTACATTGACTAATATGACAGATGTCTATTTTGACGTTTCTATAGTTTATAGGTTATAATTTTTGACTCGTAAAACGTAACTGTGTTTCTGTGCTCTTCTCTCACCGCCATTGAACCTGTAAATGTGCTTGTCAGTAAAATAATAAATGAAAGTCTTCCACGCCTATCCGTTTCTTCTTCTCACGATATCTCACACGCTGCTGCCCCCAGGATCCACTACCTCTAACAGGTTTTGGGACCAGTCTGCGAGCTGCATATAAAAGTTTTCTCCTTTTGCGTGAGTTCGCTACAAGATGTCGATGGCTGAGAATCGTCGGAGTGATGGCGGCGGTGGCGCATTGGATGGCAGCACAGGTTCGAATATAACCTTTAACAATATTGAGAAATTACAAGGAATAAACAATTACTTGAACTGGAAGTTTGCAATACGCATGTTGCTTACCCTGGATGGGGTGTGGAAATGCGTTGAAGGAAGCGACGTAGATGCTGCGCGCGACAGTCGTGCGCTAGCGCGCATCTGCTTGTCCATACAGCCGAACCTTTATCAGTTTGTCCGTGATGCAAAAACTTCTAAAGAGGCCTGGAAGCGTTTATCTGATACGTTTGAGGATAAAGGTCTGTACAGAAGGGTACTGCTTCTACGACAGCTTCATAGGACGGAGTACAATCACTACGCCAACATGTCGGACTATATTGAGGGCGTCATGAAGCTTGTCGCTCAGTTAACCGACATAGGAAAAGTCATTGAAGATGGCGAAATAGCGGAAATTTTACTGTCCGGCCTTCCCGAACAATTTGATGTACTTGTCTCAAGTCTGGAAACTGCTAGTTTGACAAATAATCTTACCAGTGAAGTTGTGCGCACTCGACTACTACAAGAGGATCATCGGCGGAATAACAATCATCTAGACAATACGGCGCACCTCGCCAACAAGAAGAAACCAGGAGGATTAACCTATACGTACTGTAAGAAGGTTGGACACACCGAGAAGCGATGCTTCAAGAAGAGAAGAGATGAGAAAGCTGCGAAGCCTGACGAGCATACAATGCTTGCGTCTGCTTCTGCATACTCTGCTTCTAGTACTGGAGAGTTTATCATCGATAGTGGTGCTACAAATCATATGGTTTCTGACCCTGACCTGATTCGTGAGACTACTTCAAAGAAGTGTGCTATCTCCATAGCTAATGGAGATAGTCTTCATAGTGAAAGTTTAGGTAAAGTCTCCTTACATTCTAATGTTAGTCTAGATAAAGTTTTGTATGTTCCTTCCTTATCCAGTAATTTAATATCTGTTAGTCAGATAACAAGTAAAGGTTATATAGTAATATTCCACAAAAATAGTTGTAAAATCTATAATAAATGTGAAATCACGGGCAACCATATTTTAAAAGCAGACTTAAATAATGGACTTTTCAAGATAGGGGTACAAGGTCGCCACACCTCCTATACAGGCATCTCAAATTCCCTTCATGAAAGGCAGGGAACCTTGAGCGCCAATGCTGCAGGACTTTTGCCAATGAGCTTATGGCATAAGCGAATGGGTCACTTACACCATAAAGGTATGTCAATATTGGGTGGTGGTGGTCAGTGTTCTGGTGTTGTTTTTCAGAATGATAATGTCACACCAGGCAGCTGCGTCTCGTGTCTTACGGGAAAGATGAGTCGTTCGTCGTTTCCAAGTTCAGATGGCCGACGTGCTGCTCATACACTGGAACTTATACACTCAGACGTATGTGGTCCCATGCAAGTCAGTAGCTGGGGTGGAGCGCGCTACTTGTTGACCTTTACCGATGATAAGACAAGAAAAACATTCGGCTACCTTATGAAGAACAAATCTGAGGTATGTTCCCATTTTGTCACTTTTAAAAATTTTGTTGAAAAACAGACAGGATTGCAGATAAAGATTTTACGGACTGACAACGGTACTGAATACTGCAATAGTGGCTTATCTAGTTTTTTAAAACGAGAAGGCATTGTTCATCAAACCTCTGTGCCTTATTGCCCTGAGCAAAATGGGGTTTCAGAGCGTGTCAACCGCACTATTTTTGAGAAGGCTAGGGCCATATTACAGGAATCATGTCTTAACAATCGCTATTGGGGTGAGGCTGTAATGACGGCCATTTATTTAAAAAATAGGTCACCTACAAGTGCATTGTCGGATAAAATCCCTGAATGCGAATGGACCGGATCTAACATTGATCTTAGTCATCTGCGCGTTTTTGGCTGTGTTGCGTACTCGCACATACCTGATCAGCGGCGACGTAAGCTAGACCCGAAGGCAAGAAAGTTAGTGTTTGTAGGCTATGGTGAATCTTGCAAAGGTTACCGTCTCAGTGATCCTGATTGTCCTCAAAAGATTATCTACTCTAGAAATGTTGTCTTTCATGAGGATACATTTGTAGGAAAAGGATCTAATGTGGAAAATGTGCTAGGTAGAGAGAGTTTTATAAATTTTGACCAAAATGATATTATTTTAAATAATGATAATATTAATGTTGACATTCAGAATAATATTGAATATAATAATAACAATAACAATAATGAAATTCAGAATAATATTGAATACAATAATGAAATTCCAAATAATGATGAATGTATTAATAATATAAATATTTCAAGTATTGATAGGCATTGTCCTGATAGTAGTGATAATATTAATCCTGCTAATAAATCTATTCAATCTGTTTCAGATGTGGATAATTCACCACCAACGTGGTCACCACTGTCTGACCAGTACTGCACCGTTGAAGAAGCTTCTAGTGACGCTTGTGGTGATGATGATGATGTCCCGTGTGATGTCGGTTCATCTCTGCCGGCGGCGTCCGTAGATCGAGGAGGAGTGCCAACTGCGTCTGGTAGTAATTCTGACGTGTGCCCCTCTAGGCCCGTTCGAAGCACACGAGGTACACTACCTAATAGATATAAGGATTTCGACCTATCGTCATTACTCGTCGCGGCTAGTGAGTCCGCAGGTTCATTTGATGATCCCCAGACATTTCGCGATGCAATGAATTCATCCGAAAAAGATCATTGGGAAGATGCTATGAGAGGTGAGTTCAACTCCATGATCAAAAACAAAGTGTGGGAGCTTGTAGACAGACCCAAATCTCATAACATAGTCAAAAATAAATGGGTATTTAAAAAGAAATATGATGCAACAGGTAAATTCATAAGGTATAAAGCAAGGTTAGTTGCCTGTGGTTATAGTCAAATAGAAGGTATCGACTATGCAGAAACTTTTTCCCCTGTTGTAAGACATTCAACACTTAGAATTTTGTTTAGTATTGCAAACCAGTTGGATCTATGTATGGATCATATAGATGTAACAACAGCTTTTTTGAACAGTAAATTAGATGAAATTATCTATATGGAGCAACCAACCGGTTTCAAACCTGATAATGCTGGGGATAAAGTATGTTTACTAAATAAAAGCATTTATGGGTTAAAACAGGCAAGTCGCATGTGGAACTTAAAAATAACCAGTGTTTTGTCGGAAAATGGATATGAACAAAGTAAATGCGAACCTTGTGTATATTGTAAAAAGACCAAGGATGAATACACAATATTGGCTTTATATGTTGATGATATTTATGTTTTTCACAGTGGAAACGTAAATAATGTTTTGTCATTGTTAAAAGAACATTTTGAAATTCGTCATTTAGGAACATTGAAAAATTGTTTAGGCATGAATGTTTCAATCAACAAAAATGTAATTATCCTTGATCAGTCAGATTACATAAGGCGGTTATTAGCTAAGTACAACATGACTAATTGCAAAACTGTTTCTACCCCACTACCAGTAAACTGTAAGCTGGATAGGTCAAACAAAAATTGTTTAGATGATAATGTTTATCAATATAGGCAATTGTTAGGATCACTTATGTACCTATCTGTTTGTACACGTCCAGATATCTCATATGCATGCAGTCAGTTAAGTCAGTACAGTACATGTTTTGATATGAGTCATTGGCACGCTGCTAAGCGAGTATTACGCTATCTTGCTGGAACCATAAGTTATGGTCTTCATTTTGTCAAAGGCACTGATTTCAATATTAATGCCTATGCTGATGCAGATTGGGCCAATGATTTGTCAGACCGCAAATCATACACTGGATTTGTTGTAAAAATTGGTGAAAATGTCATCAATTGGGAGGCTAGAAAGCAACGTTGTACGGCTTTATCTAGCACAGAAGCAGAATATCTTGCTATAAGTGATGTATGCAAAGACATTTGTTTTGTCACAAAGGGTCTGGGGCAAAACTCTATGGAGCCCAGGTCCCGATTTTTTTAAACTCGCATTAATGAAACTTTCTTTGTTACAATGTACTTGTAACGTAGTTTTAATATAAGTAATAATTTTATTAAAAAGCAACGGGAATACTTAGTTATTCGACATCCAAACTTCGACAAAAAACAAAGGTTGTCTGCCAGGAAATGGTATTTTTCGATGACTTAATTGACAGTTTGTATTTGTATGACTTACTAGCTTTCACCTGCGGCTTTTCTTGAAGTTTGTGATAAGTAATAGGTAATATCATGCTATCGTTTGTGACGTTTGTTAGGTATGGTTGTTAGGTAGTTAGCAATTACATCTCAGTTTGATAGGTAGATCATATCTAATCACTAGGAACATACAACATCGACCAAGGTCGGTTGTTATATCCGCTTTTTATGTTATGGCAATGTTATTAAGATCTTCGCTAGCTTCGTTTGCTCGATTAGCAATAACTTTTCCTACTGCAAGTTTTGCTCGTCGTCAGAATCTTCAGTTTCTTCTTCAATTACATGGTTTAGGAACATAGCTGGTGCGACAATACTGTCTTGATGCCGTGCCCAGCTAAGAAACCATATAACTGTCATAACATGGGTGCAACAGCCAACTGTTCTGTTGCCCACAATGCAGCTACAGCAGTACCCTAATATATTTTCTACGTTGTTGCGGTCAGCCGGTTCACTCTCAAACATAACGTAGCTATAGTAGATTTTCCTACTAACGTGCCGTGACTTGATTCTTGCTCTAATTAAGATTGGAGTAACTCCTCTTAAATCGGCATCGTTTAGGCGTATAGCGAGATATGGTCACAGCTGGCCGCTTATAATGTGGTAGCAATATGGTGGGTTGCATTCTATTGTTGGCGGCAGGTATTCCCAAAGGTGCAGCAGGTAAAGGAGGTGGTTGTGGGATTCCTGGATTGGGCCCGAGATGTGGCTCTTGTTCGACAATTTCGAGCATATCCTGAGCTGAGAAACTGAGCTCTACTAAAACATCGTCTACATGCTTGATCATTGTTATTGACCTGAAATAAAATATGTGTGGTTAGTGATAAATGGCTTCATTTTATTGTTTCACATTATGTTTTACTATCCAATAGGTGTACATTTACATGTGCGCAATGCTAGTACCCTCAAACGGTGAAAGAAAACATCGTGAGGAAACCCTTGGTTTAGTCAGTTCCACAGTGGTTTGTGAGTTTCAGGTAGGTAAGTACCTACTGGTAACATTTTCAGGACAAAGACAAGTTACCTACGATTATTTTGTTTTACATCTACATTTCAGCGAGATCACGCAGTTGTAGGTAGGTAGAGTAGAGTAGGTAGTTACTTTGGGTTATTGGGGGTGGATATGCGACGTTTTCTTGAATATAAAATAAACCTATTTTAATGAAAACTTAAAAAACTTATTCCGCGCAGACGAAATCGCGAGTAACAATGCGCTAGTAAAATAAATAAATAGTAAATATAGTAAATAGAGAAATCATTTTACCTGGTACGGAATAATCCATGACGCTATTATATTTCCTTCTGCGGTATTGTAGATGGCATAAGATCTAGATCTCAATATAGAGCTTCCACAAACTCGGCATACTCTTGTGTGTCCATATGCTCGAGCTGCAGCTTGGCCAGGATTGTTTAGTCGATTTCGTAATAAAACCAAACATTCTTGGCATAAGTTGTTATTAGGCGAAACCTACGAATACAAGAAGTTTTGTATAAAAAGTGTGAATAAGGCGTAAAGGAAAATAAGTAAGTAGGTAGGTAGGTACTTACCTCTTGTAAATAAGTTTTGATTATTGAGAACCTTTTAAATGAAAATATAAGAACTTATACGAATATACTTTTTTTTATACAACTCAGTGATGGAACAAGCCGATGGCCCACCTGATGTTAAGTGGTTACCTCTGCCTATAACAATGCATTGCCTCACCGATACTTAACTCATTAAAATGTAAGAAGCTAGGTAGTTAGGTATAAGCATTAGCACCTACCTAAGTTAGTCATAAGGCGACCCATCTAGCGTACCTGTGTAGCTACATTATCAAAATATCAAAAACAAACATGCAGGCGGGTAAGTTACTCAACAACACTCGCTCATTGTTGAAGTTACAGAACGTCTCTACGCTGGGGCGTAGAGACGTTCTGTAACTTGTAAGTTCTGTAACTTTGCTTGCATTGCTTAATGTGTTATGGACGCGCTACAATGCCACATAGGATACGTCCTCTGTGGATTGGACTTGTTTCGTCACTCGTCTCATAACAATAAAATAAAATAGCACAAACATACCTGAATTGGGGCTATCCACAATGACACAGCTTCAACAATATTAACTGGTTGAGCCTGCACCAACAATCTTCTTCTTCTAGGGCCTAAACATATTGTACAATTGATGCACCGTTCTCCTTCTTCCATATTTTTTATCAGTTTAAAAATCCGGAAAATCAATAATAGAAAAGCCAAACAAAAAGTATAAATATAGTTAGTATAGTTATGCGTGCGCTTTTCAAGTTCTCAGAACACACTTCGACGGCGTTCTTTTTTTAAAAAAAAGTTGTACATGGCCTGTAGTGATTGGGAAGAGGTGATGGAAAAAAAAGGTTTTACCTAATCTAAATAATACTTCATGTTTATTTTATTAGCTACATTGTCACTTGTTTTGTTAGATACCTCCCTAGATAAGTATGTAGGTACTTACCGAACAAAAAAAAATTATTTTATTTGATTTCCTTAGTATTATAGTAGGTACACTTACCTACCTCAAGAAAAAAATTATTGTTTAGTTCGGAGTTTATCTGCCTTGTAGTGGCCTTGTAGGTATATAATGAGTCAGCAAACTGTCCAAAGAGTCTCTAGACTTTTCTAACCCTCTATTAGGAATGAAAAAAAGATGTCACCGTCCCGGTTTCTTGTCGTGTTATCAAAATAATGACTTTTTATTACATTTTTATAATTCCCGCTGCAATAGAGATTTCGATAGAACAAATAACTACTTAAAAATAACAAAACTAATTTACTGCCACATTAAATTGTTGCGAGTGGAGACCTGCGTTGCCCCAGATCTTTTCTTGAGAGAAATTGTTGACAAAAATTTTGATGTCACTGTATTTAATGATAATCAAAGTGCTCAAAGACTATTGCTTGTAAAAGAATACTCCCATAAAAGGACCAAACATATAGATTTGCGGTACCATTTTGTGAAGGACTTAGTACAGGAAAGGCAAATAAATGTTAAATACCTACCTACCGATCAGATGATTGCTGACGTGTTGACAAAACCATTGTGTAGTCAAAAGCATATTAATTTTGTCAATAATCTAGCATTAAGGTACATTTAAACTTTTGTAACCTTTAGCATAATTTGTGGAGTAGGATTTATTATTAGTTATTTGTTTTTATGTAGAGACTTTTAATTAAAATGTAGAGTCACTTGTTTATTCCGAAGCATGTAGAGCCAATGTAAAGTCACTTTTAACTTAGTATCCTATGTAATGCCTAAGGAGGAGTGTTAGAAGTTGATAGATTGTATGCATTACATTGACTAATATGACAGATGTCTATTTTGACGTTTCTATAGTTTATAGGTTATAATTTTTGACTCGTAAAACGTAACTGTGTTTCTGTGCTCTTCTCTCACCGCCATTGAACCTGTAAATGTGCTTGTCAGTAAAATAATAAATGAAAGTCTTCCACGCCTATCCGTTTCTTCTTCTCACGATATCTCACACGCTGCTGCCCCCAGGATCCACTACCTCTAACAGACTACACAGTCTCTCCGCCTTTACGTGACAAATCCGTAGACATTAGATTCGAACTCCTAGGACCAAGGGAACGCGAGTAATCGCTAAAACTTATACTTACCCCTGTTTTGCTCAAAAGTCTACATAGGTAGGGCCTATTAGAAAATTCAAGCATCTGAAATTCGATTTAGCCAGGAGAAAGGAGAAAGTGTCGGTTATTGCATGGTTATAAAGGCTCGGGAGGTCTATGTTCTCACAGGAGTCAGGACAACTAGTTTTAGATTCTACGATTCTAGTAGTCTCATACCAATCTGACCAAACCAAACTGTAAAATTCTGGAGTCCGGATCAATCCTTGAGCAGTCAGTACCTAATTCGAATAGGTAGGTATTTGTGGTTCGTTGGGCACAAATGGAATGGTATAGTGGTATCTCACAGCACTTCACAGAGTCGTCCATACACACACAGGGACGGTATGTCGACGGGCACAGTGGGGTAGGTACCTACCTAGGCCATTGCCAACATGATCAAACTAAAGAAAGCAGTCCACCTATATCTATTGGTGCCTAGTTAGGCCTCGTGTGTAGGTACACTTAGGTACTTCCAGAATACGTACCCTGCTCACTACTAAGTAGGTAGTTACCTATCTACATTATGCAAGAACAACCAACCTATAATAGATTGGCCGTAGAAGGCGTGGAACTGTGGAAGTGACTATTAGGTAGTATTGAGATTCGTGAAACGCCAAGGCCAAGTTCCGGAAGTAGCGGATACTTACATAAAACTGAGGAGAAGACGTCCTTAGCCACCTTACTTTGGCTTGCCAAGTGTTGCTCAATGGGAAGCGTCTATAGTTACGTCGGACAGGCTACCCTGAAAGTCTGCTCTACCTACTAGTTACGTTCAATAACAATGAGTCGGTTCTATGGATGGGCAATGTCTAAGGAGTCTGCAGTGGCTTAGCTAACTATTGATTCTACAAGGAGTCCTAGGAAGGAAATTGCTCATCTCATTCTGATATTTCAGACTTCTAGCGACCTACTTCTGATGCTGTAGGTATCATTATATTTTTATCTACCAATAAAGGTAGGTACCTTCTCTGTTCTGTGTACCTAATAATATCAAATAAAAGTTATGATGATAGCCGAAAAGATTTCTAAAAGCGAAAAGCAAAATCTGGCATTCATAACTGAAGATGACTTTCAGGTAGGTGTGTGAATGAGTGCTCGTAGGGTTAGATTTTCGCAAGCAATTCGCAGTAGCACCCGCCGACGACGATGACCACCGCTGGCGGGTGGCCGGTAGTTACCAAGTGGCAGCAGAGACGCGCGGTCCTCGATCCCGTCATCATGCCAAACCCTGGCTTCAGGTGAGCTCCGCGTGAATCTAGCATTATATCTGCATACCACTATTTTTTGAGGTCAGGATCGACCATCCTTAACTTTGCTAGTCTTCGAAATATTAATTTCAACTATTTTGCTGTTGGTCCCTGGTTTCCTATTTTTTCTGGTGCGGTAAGGATAGATTTTTTGAAAGTAGGTGAAGTAGGAACTGAGGATTAGGGCATTAATTGAGAAAAAGGTGTTGTGATTTTTATCCTACTATGTTTTGTTGAACCGGCACGTCCTTGTTGCTGTCCATGGGAAATCGTCTACTGGAGCGATGTACGTACCTTCATGGCCATTAGTAGACATAGCGGGCCTTTTTGATTCAATTGTCTACTCCTTAGCCAGTGTATTTTGATGCCATTGTTGAGTCATCAGAATGGTGGAGCTCATGCGGCTCATGCATGTGGATAATTTTGATATCTAGGTTTGATACTGTAGGAACAGTGCAATGGCTCATTGTTTAGTCATTATGTAAAGTTACCTGTGCGTGTACCTAACCTAAGTATCTACCTACATTCCTTCCTACACAATAGGATGGTTGGTAGAACATATCGTGTTCTGCTAAATTCTGATTTGCGATTCTTAAAGAGGTGTAGAGTCAAAGGATTTTGAGGTACTGAAGGGTAGTTCTTGCCTGGAAGAGGGTCTGTACCTAGGTACCGTCAATTGGGGGAATTTAAGACTGGAGTCAAACTTGGGACAAAAGTGTATGCAAAATTAATTTGCTCGTTGCGGCAAAACTAATGTAGATATTTCAGCCATTTTGCTGTCAAATCTCCCGGAGCTGCAAGAATATTACTCAGGTATCGCAAAAGTTTGTTATTATTAGCCTAAACTCTTTAAAAATACGATAGATCGTTACCTGTCAACTTCGAAATATAAATAAGCTGTAAAACTTTGTTTGTCTCGGCTTTGTTAATAGAGTTACGGTAAATTTGTTTGGAAATATCATAACATAACTTTATGGCCGTAATTTTGACGTTTACTTCGTGACAGTGCTACCAACCGTTCAAAAATAAAACGAAAAAATGTTAAGGTGTATTCACATTAGGGTAAATTGGGACAAACACATTTATATTTCCTCAAGTGGATGATGAGCAACTAGTTGCTCCGGAGAATGTATTTCGAGAGGAAGACATATTTTCCCTAAGTTTATCAAAGAATACTGTTGTTCTTAGTTAGAAGTGCCTTTAAAGGGTTATGTTTTTGTTAATCTAAAATTGTTAACTGATTGCTCATTTTATTAGGCTAAGTAGATATAGAAATGAAGCCAATGAGTGTGAAAAATACGATCTCTTAAGCTTAAGTTGTATTTTGATATTATTCTTTATTATAAATGTTTAAATGACGATCTCATATAATGTTCGAAAGATGGTAGTTTTTGTTTACGTAATTTTTGAATTTCCTATGTTACTTTTGATACTAACTCCTTATAAATGATTAAATTTTTATATTTTTGTTAGGTAAGGATAGTATATATCTCTAAGCTAATATATATCTCTTCAGCTTAAGTCAATAAGACTTTAATTTCAAACTCAACTAAATTATTTGGTTAAGTTCATTTTAAAACAGAATTCTGTGATTTTTTTTAAATAAAAATGTTCCAATATGAATGCTACCTTATAATTTAGGTCACCAGTGATTTTAAAAAAAATATTAAATGGCTCAAGTTAAAGATACAGCAGTGTAACTAGGTTAAAACCTGTCAAAAGCATAGGTGTCCCAAATTACCCCTTCCTACAGGACAACTTGGGACAAGCACTTTTAAAAAAATATAATAAAAACTATCGCTAGAATCGTTAAGCTCACATGGAAATCATAAAATATAAGCGCCCACTGTAATTTAAAAAAATGAATCAGATATCTAAAGCAATGATTTTTATATTTTTTTTGTTCTTGAAGTTGAAAATCGTCCCAAGTTCCCCCGTTTGACGGTACTTATAGTCTGGAATCAGAAAAAACAGAAATCAAAATCACCGATGCCAACAGTCAGTGACCTTGAGCATTAAACTCCAACCATTGATAGTGTGTTTCCACAGTATTATTGAATTTAGATGATGGCGTATTCTGCAATCTGGCCCTGGATCCTTCCTCTTTGCTTCGCAGTAGCGTAAAATAACAATAATGCTGTGTTTGGAAGAGCCGTCACGCGCGATTTCATACTCGTACCATTGACAACGTTGCGTACGATTTATTAATTCCACGTTACAGACGGATTTGGAAGTCGTTTGGTAACTTAACTGATGCGTCTGCGCACGTTTGGATATGAAAGTAGGTGCATACATAATAGTTATGTATCAGGTCCTCCAGATCTCTTCTCAGATCCGAGAGGATATTATCAGTGTGCAGTTGTGACAAACCAAGATCTGTTGACTGAGTTTTTTAGATGTGTCCAGCTTGCTTACTCAGTCAAAAGTCCCAGCATTTGAATTCGGCGTTTTGCACGATGTTACCGAATATGACTCACGCTACATAAGTTTGCAATACATCATCATCAAATATATTAGCTTTCACAGAATTTTCCTCGTCAATCCTCTGGGCTCTGTCGGTGATAAGATTGTCTACTCTTTTTATTTCTTTGTATCACTAACGTACAAAAACATCACGCATATTTGTTTTCTCCACAGCTACAGCTGTAGTTGAGCGACCTAGACGCCTATCGAAAAGTAACAAGGAGGTCTCTAAGCTTGCTGGTAGATATGGCCAAGCAGGCCAAGCTAATGATATATGTAGGTACATAGATTCTGCTGGTGATTGAGCAAATATAATGCATCAGAAAACAATTCCCGGACACCTGGACCTACCACAGAACTACCAGCGGATGAGCAGTTTGGTCTGATGCTGTTTACTTCATTATGTAAACAAGTGGCTTTATCTTGACCTTGTGTTGGTTTCGCTGAGGATTTGCAGATTCTAACTAGATTACAAGTTGACACAGTTTTGTTTCTTGATTGAACCTAGTATATAGGTCTTCTCTCAGTAGGTCAGTTAGACTGATCAGCTTCGTCAAACCAGGCGAGAAAGAACCTATCACAGTCACAACCTGCCTTCTTGAATGTTCTATTGTAACTTCGTTAAAACCACGGACTGGTGATTTTCAGAGGATATTAAAATAATTAATTAAATAGGAAGGAACAATTGATCATAAAAAATTTAAAATCGATTTAATCGTTTTAGGCTTTTTATAACTGTGATTCTTCTACTAGATACTAGGTATTGAGTACCTATATACCTACTAATAAATTATTATTGCAAAAGACATCCACTAACGTTTAGTCCGTTATGAAAAAAAGCATCCGTTCCAACATTTTCACTTTTCATGTTGGTATACTTAGCTTTGGAGGAAACTGCTTAGAGCAAAATACCTAATTATTTTAGTAGATTAAAACTGTGTGCGACTCAATCAATTTCAGATCTAGATCTCGACTCTACCGTCTTGAATAGTCATAAGGCCTGAACGTGAGAGGTTCATCTAGACTCAGACTTCCGTTCTTTTCTCTGGCATCATTAGTGGACAGCATCACAGTGATGGTGTTTTGTGATAGGCTTCTAAGATCGGACGAAAGTCTCCGCTAGAGAAAATATTAGACACTGTAGGACCTACGACATACAAAACAGAATGCCAAAAGTGAATCTCAATACTTACCTACTTACGAACAGTTTTTCAATTGAATTTATTATTCCACTTTGTAGGTGTACTAGTGAAATAATTCGATAAATCAGTGAAAAAGTGACAAATTGCAGTGCAATGGTGAGCAATGTTGGCAATGGAAAAACTGGAGCAATATGGTAATCCGCTCCACGCTCGAGCGCACTGCTTAGCGATTTACGCGTATACTCACCCGACGTGACACTCGCAGTCGTGCACAATTTGAACACGCAAAAAGTATACCTAAGTACCTTCTTTAAATTTAAAACACCTGAATCTGAAAATACCCTAGATAGGTACCTACTCTTCATCGTTGATGGTCATCATCAGACCTTGTCGTGCGTCCTGTGACTGGGACGTTTACCAGAAACCAGGTTGTTCTCTATTCTTACCGTAATTCCCGACTGTGATAAAAAAAAATTCGGACTTTACGGAGGCATATGGAAGAAAGTCTCGTCCACACCTCCACGATATCGTCTACGATATAGAGACGTTGCGTTGGTGCGGAAGACAGTCCAGGGAATCTGTAGCAATTACTCCAGCACCACATCGCCAAGGAGTGTACTCGTGTGAAGGATGATACCAGACAAAAATAAATGAATAAATGGAGCGCGATTGCAGAACATATTTTGCTTCTGTTTACTCGCGATTATCTTGTCTAAGTTACAAATGAAATGCAATATATTAGTTAAAAAATGGATTTATAATTGATCATGCCGAAACCAGTAATAAACGTAGTTTTCAGTAGCAAAACAAGACAATTCATCAAGAAAATTAAATAGGTGTGGCCAGTTTTGCTCGTCCACCGATGATATTAGGTAGGTATAGGTGCCTGGTTAGGTAAACAGGAAAAAATTACAAATGTTCCATCTAAACCTATCGCACGGTTAAGTTAAGTACCTACCTTACAAGGTAGGTCACTTAAATAACGTAATTTATTGCGCATGCGCACGATAGCTATCGCTGGCGTATCCTTCGCAGTTTCAATTATTTTGACGCTCAAAGTTAAATCATAAACATTGTAACAATATTTCCTGCTTAATTAGGGAAACTAACTACAAAAGGAAACAAATAAAGTTTACAGAACAAAATTATTAAAATTTATTAAAAAAAAATAAGTGTTATACACAAAATATGTCTAATTGGTAATAACTTAGAGATAATGCTAATCCTTACTATAAGACACAAGATAATGGTATTAAATTGGAGTTTAAGTAGTAATTTGAAGTTAATAAGTGAATAAGGGTCGAGGTGCACGTCTGGTCTCTGCCGCAGTTCAAACTGAGGTTTGCCTAACGAAACGTTGAATACGTGAGGAGTGGACCGTCCTGAGCCTATGACGAACGTTTGGACCCCAAGACGAATGTAGTTCTTGAGTAATTTCCCCCCGCCGTGCTAACTAACCTGTAGTAATGACTAACCGCTGGAGGTAAACTGTATTTCAAGGGAGTTGGGAATACGTTCTCGAGTCTCCGCGGTTTCTTATCGCTGTGGAGCTCCGGCCAGCTCGTTGGCTGCACCAAGAAGACTGATCGCAACCTGACAGCCTCTCTGTGATAGGCAAAATAAAGAAATATGTTTAGTATGTTACAGAGCCCTACTTTTACGGTGATTTTATAGGAGTTATCATTATGTTTACTACGAATACCTTGAGGCTTTTATGTCGGGATGAACTCAAAAATCTGGTGGACAATCGTTCGCGATGCCGCCCTGTTCACAAATCCTTTTTACGGTGTGATCCGTGTATGCAGATAAAGCGCAACTCTGAGGAAGATGAGAGAAGGAAATTAATCACCATGAAAGGCTTCCTTCAGCTCTTATTGAGCTCAACTGGGACTACGATGGAAGTTCATAAATACCTTTGTGCTGGAAGCTGGTAACATGGATCGCACGCAGCGATATAGGTACCAATCGAAAAGTTGCGGACGCGCAGAACTTTCGCTCCTCAATTTCGTAAACGAACCACAATAAAATCCCTTCAGATTTCAATTTACTTGGGAAGAACAGTTATAATTTTATAGAAAATATCAAGGTAGTCTCTGTTCGCTCGTTAAAATTTTAAAGTTTTCAAACCAATCCTCTGACTCTATCCCTCCAATACAGCTCTCTCCTTCTTTCTTTCTTTTTTTTAGAGACTGGACACCATCAATCAATATCTATGACCTGCTTGCTTCAAGCAAAGTTTGATCGTTCTGTCAAGTCGATTTGACAGATGGATGACTGTTTTCAGAGTAACAGAATCTGCTAAAGAACCAAGAAAAGATACGTACGAACGCACAAATTGACAAGATTTCAATAAATAATATGACTACGAAAGTGGAATCGAGTTACGAATGCTTGATAAGATAAAAACGTTTGCTTCATCAGAGCTTATTTGCAAAGACATAAGTTTCGCCTATCTATGGTGGGGTTGCCAACACGAAAAACAATAAAATAATGATACTATCTCGATGAAAGGAAATTTGAAAATATCTCCCGCGAGATTCAAAGTAGGTACATTTACGAGGAAATTACTATGATTTTTTTTAACGTGTACATTTAAGGAAATATGCTAAAAATCGAACGTTACAACATAAATGTCTACTGTTCTGAAACTTACAGCCTGTTCAGTCAAACATAACAACACATAATGCGTACCTACAAGGTGTACAATTAGCTCGAGCGAAGCTTCAACCGTAGTATTGTTTCTTAAATTTCGAGCACAAAGCCTTTTTCATGGGTACAATGTATCTTCATGCATATAAGACTTGATGCAGGGAAGACAAGGAACCTTGCGGTAAAGAATAGACGATGTTAGAAAAAATTACATAGATGTCACTAACATACATTACAGCAGAAATTAATATCTTCATTACATTATACAATGTTTTCAAAGACATAACAAATCAAAACATGCCAAAATACAATTGATGTTATAAATCCTATCTAAACAACTGTAACATAATTATTGCACCACGCGCAAGTGTCGATGTTTAATAATAAACCATTGTCTGGCTGTATGTCCATCTCAGCGCAGGTGATATATGAATGGGAATAACAGTAACTTCCGGGTAGTTTGCGATATGCACGTGCTTGGGTATAAACATAGTTCTTGTAGTGGTTACAATCCTCCTCCAAGGGCGTTAGGCAATAGGATTCAGCTGACTAGTTCAGTCAGGTGAATCGCAATTGCGATTTCAGAGCCATAGTCCATGTATGATTAAAATAAATTTAGTGACATGATAGTGTTGTGAGTAATGTTACATTTTATCTTTTCAGAACACTCACGATTACACTAACAATAGTATTAATCGTTGCACATCCATCATGTGGTTTTACAATATATCGCAAGACTACGGCTGATGAAAGCCCGGGACCCACAACAGACCTCGCTTTACAAGAAAGCGTACAAATCAAACATGTTAAAAGACCTAACGACATCAAGCAAGGTAAAGATGGCGATACCATCAAAGCAAACAAAAAGAAACACAATTTTGCCAGTGAAATGAAAACCTTAGATTCGAGAGAAAATCCGATGCTTGTCGAGTCAAGAGAAACTGAAAGTACTCTTGACACCACGATTGCGGATACAACTACTCAAGATGTCATGACAACAGAGACAGAAGTAGAAGTGACTGGCACATACCCTGTATCAGAAACGACTATTACTCAAGAGCAAAAACCTACGGCTACGGCAACATCATCGCAGAGCACAGTGCCATCCGAAAGTGCATCATCGAAATCCATGACTGAGAACCCTGATAAACTGACACAAAATCCAAAAGTTACTATATCAGAAATTAAAGAACTGACTGAAACTGAACAATTCAAAACCAAACTACAAAATGCGTCGTCAACTACTATTCAGAACAGGAATGAAACGAAAGAAAAAAGTACTATTGAAATGCGAGTCATAAATGATCAAATTGCAATAGATTCTGAACCAAATAAAAAACTACTAGCTCAAAAAGAGCCACTTAGTAACACAACCACATCAACTGTTAGAGATATTGAAAATACCAAGGATGATAACTTAACTAGCTCACAGATGACACCAAGTGCATCTTCTGAAACCACCGAAAAGCTAAACATCACATCGTCAAAAGTAACATCTAAGTCGTCTTTTGAAAGTGATTTTACTACACCAACATCTTTAAAGTTTGAATCATCGGCACTCCCAAACGATATATCAGAAAGTGCTTCAACGGTTGACGAGGTTAGCGTTGCAAAAGACTCAAATCCAACCCCGACAGCGCCTACATGGAAAAAGTATACTACTATAGAAAGGAAAAGTGTCGAAGAGAAAGAAAACGATTCGGCTAAAGCAGAATCAAAAATTACTACTCTTCCTTTCTTTTCATTAGAAACGTTAAAGGAAGATTTGATGACTAATGCTAATCACCTATCAACAGTAAGAGAATCGCAAACAGGGACAGAATTAATGGCAACGACAGAATCAATTGGAAGCACTCAAAGAGAAAATTTAGGAACAATAGCATCGAAACGAGCAGGATTTTTAGATTTGTCTAAGAGAACTTCTGCAAGTTTTGAAACAAGTACGGAAGGTAGCACCGTCTATAGGACAATGTACGAAATGGAAGCAACCAATATAGAAATGCAGAAAACTAATAAAATAAATGGTTATGACTCCCAAAGCCAATTGGTAAATAGATATTTAATGTTATTTTAAATTTTTTAAGATTTTGAGTTTTTGAAATTGAAATTATTATTTTACAGGCAGAGGACGCCATCAAGGAGGAGTTATTAAAGGAAGAAATTATCAATAACCACGAAGAGAATGCTAAAAGGCACGACGAAATTGGATCTCCTGTGAATAAGACTGTGGACTCGACCACGAGTCAAACCATAGCCGAAGACACTCTCAGCGTTCAACCTATCAATCAAGATAGACGAACCACATTGTACACAGTCGGACCGAATTATAAACCAATGAAAAGAATAGAAGTACAACCAGCCAAACCGTTTGTGCGTGACCCAGACGACAACCGCTGGAGAAATGAGAGCATCAGCTCGCTAGGAATCGTTTTCAAACCGAAAAACTCATCGTCCAAATCCTTCAAAGAAGTTCTTAAAACTAAAACTGAAACGGAGTTAAATAACTTATCCGACAAAGAGGGTAAAGGTGACACGCCTGAATTAAGGGCACGACTTGAAAAAATAGCAGAGGTAAGAAAATCTAAGAAAAAGAGGATCAATAAGCTCGGAGAAGTGGTGTACACCGATTACGAAGAAGTCGGTTCTGCCGAGGTAACCACTACACCGACGGCTGAAGCTACTGAAACCGAACATCATACTTCAGGACAACCGTCGATACCAACAACCAAAAACTCAGAGAACGAATCCACTTCACCCATGACAACGACTGAAAACCAAAGATATTGGAAAACTCAACTCGAGACTATCAGCAAGGAAGAAATGATCACGGAAGTTGGCGTAGATGCCCTCACGACGCTAAAACCGAAGAAGCCTTACAACTTAGCGGAATACTATGATACGACCGACGAATACGACGCAGACTATTTCACGCTACCGAAAGTTGATCTGAAGAAGTTCACGGTTCCGTTTGAAGCCACATTCCCTGCGATGACGTCGCCGCCGATACCGTCACATTCTACCGCGATGATCCGACCTCGGTTTCCTGAGAGGAAACCCACAGTCCAGTACTTCCCACCCACCACCAAGCCCCCGAAGGTAAACCTCAACGATTACGATGTCGACTTCGAAAGACGCGTGCAACTTTATACCCTAAAAGAAACCCCGATAACCATGCCTCCCTTAGTTGATACGGTAAATGAACGGGTTGCCACCGACCAGCCGGATCCGCGTCTCGCAGTCAAGCCCGCCGATTTCAACATGTACACGCCTCGATCTCCGGACACCCTGAACAAGCACGTTTATATGACGAAAAACGGGCCGCGCGACGCCGAGCCTCAGAACTACGTCATCAACGATGGAAACTTCAACCGAGGGACGTACATCATCAAGCATTACAGGGACTTCCTGACCGACGCCGCTAAAGAAGAAGACGATGATAGGCCCTCCGAGTTCGTTCCTTACACCGAAGCACCGGCCAGGGGCGTTACTTTGGACGAACTAGCGAGAGCGACCGTCCGGGGGAGGACTACCGAGGCCGACTACGAATACGACTCGCAGTTCCGGAAGGAGGTGCTCGGTCGGTTCGTGGACAACTTCAACCAGAACAGCGACAGATACAAGGTTGACTTTCCGATTCTGTTCAACACCAGCGTCGTGCACCGCACGAACGACGACCGCGGGAGGGTGTTGGCGTCCTCTAGCACGTTCGTCAGGCGGCTGTACGGGAGCGAGCCGACGGCTACCCGCGCCCCGCCGGCGCCGCCGACCACCAACTTGGTGAGTCGAGGGTGCGAGCCGAACTGCGACAATATAACGGTGGAGCTGTCTCCGGCGTACGAGCTGCATTACTACGTGCCCGACCAGGAGGAGCAGGAGATGATGGAGCCCCGGCCCGCGCCCCCCGCAGCCCCCGCCGGCGCCGCGCCGCCGCTCCACCGCTTCACGTTATGAAACCAACCAGCACCGAACTACTGAAGCATCAGATGCGTGTTCGCTGCGAGTTGCCGCAATCTAACTAATTATGTAAATATGAAAGAGTACTTGCCTACTGGCGGTACTCGTGAGCCTGCCCCGGCTCGAGGGCTGTTCTCATCTCGAATGTTTGATAAGTCGTTATTATGTTCGCCATTATTACATTAGATCTGAAATAGACATCGGTTAGTGTTAAGTTACCAAAGACACTAGTATTTAAGAGTTATTTGTGCTTTGAATGATTCTATAATTATTTAAGAGATATTTTGTGTGCTCCGAATAATTCCACGGATACATAACAAATCATTTTTATACTTCTTTACCCAAGACTTAACGTTTTTAATTTAACAGGTTATTTTTGTACTTTATCGTAGATAAAACTAGAATAGCTGGAACATTTTTGTACTTACGTTGTGATGAACTAATAAACTTAATTTTAAAACACGACCACTTATTCATTTTAAAGTACCCACCCACCTAATTAGGTATTAGTACAAAATTGAAAAGATCATACCTTGACATAATAAATTCTAGCGGATTACAATAACAATAACGGACTATGCAGGGATGGAGTTAGAGCGAAATAAGCAAGTAGACGCGGCTTATTTCGACTTCAAAAAAGCTTTTGACCGCGTCCAAAATGATGTGCTTTTAAGGAAATTATCGGCCATAGGTTTCACGCCTAAGTTCCTTCAGCTGTTTGCCAGCTACTTTACTGACCGCGTGCAGTATGTTCAACTCTCGGGGTACCATTCTTACCCATATATGACTTGTTCTGGTGTTAGTCAGGGTAGCACGCTGGGGCCCACACAGTTTCTGATCATGATAAATGACTTGCCGAAGGTCGTCAGAACAGCTAAATGCCTCATGTTTGCTGATGACTTGAAACTATTCTTGGGTGTAAGCGACACGAGTGACTGTGAAGCGTTACAGAGGGATATCGATAGCGTGGTGTGCTGGGGAGAACGTAATAAGCTGGAGTTCAATAGTTCCAAGTGCAAAACTATTTCTTTTACTCGATCGTACACACCGCTCCAGTACAACTATCACATATCTGGTGTTCCTCTTGAGCGTGTCACGGAAATTAGAGATTTGGGGTTGACCTTGGATATAGCATTGACCTTCAATCCGCATATCATGGGTGTATGTAGTGTAGCTTTCAAATCCCTAGGATTTGTCATGCGACAGACATCTAGATTCCGAGATAGGAATGCCATTCTCTCTCTTTACTACGCATTCGTGAGGAGTAAGCTGGAGTACAGCTCGCTCGTATGGGATCCCCATGAGCACAAATATAAGATCATGCTAGAACGAGTTCAACGAAAATTTGCTCGATACTTATATAAAAAAATGCATGGACACTATCCGTATTTATATCCGTCTCTGTTTGTCATTGGAATGGTAGGCCTCAACACTTTAGAATTGAGACGCAAGTGTGCTTTGCTGGTGCATTATTACCTGCTGCTCAACGACAAGATTGATAACCCTACCGCCCTTGCACGCTGCTTCTTGTATGCTCCAGACAGGCGGCTGCGGCTGCGCGCGCCTCCCCTATTCGCGGCCCCGTCCGTGCGAACACAAACTGCCCGGTATGCGCCTACGGCTCAGGCCCTTAATCTGTTTAACGCTTTTCTTGCTCACACTCCGGAAGTTGACGTATTTTCATCTACATTTAATAAATTCATAAGATTGTGTATCAGTTTTATAGGTATTATACCTCATTATAATTGTTAAATGGCTTACTGCGCGCGTTGGTTAACACTGTAAGTGCAGTAAGCAGCTGAATTTAATAATAAATAAATAATAAATAAATAAATAAACAAGGGGAGAGTTCGATTTGAAGTTGAACTAGACTTGATGTAGGAGTCCACTCCCACCCTCGCCCCGCGCCGCCGTAAGTGCACAATACCATAATTTAGTGAAAGCAAAGAGTTATGATTAGGACAGTTTGAATAAAAAAACTTAATTTTTAAAATACAATTTTATTGACATTTTTCATTATAAAGTAAGTATGCTAACATCACGCGTTCGTGCAATCACTCCACGCTGCGGGTTACATGTCAGTTTGAGCATATTATAGTATAACATAATCATAGTAGACTGAGGGTCTACTCGGCAAAACGATAAACGAACATTTCTATTGACATTTCGAGCTACACTACGCGGCAACGCTCCGTTGTCGAGTTGTCGTTGTCGCACATGCCGCGCAGTGTAGCTCGAAATGTCAAAACGAAAGTTTGTTTATTGTTTTGTGAAGTAGATTACATAGCTATGGCTACACCATATCGACACGACAGCTGTGAAACATAAATCGAGTGGAAATGCAATTTCTGGATTCCAATAAATAATTACAATCTCAATAAAAACATAAATAAAAGTCGAATTTTACAAATGAACACATCTATCTTTGGGGAGAAACTCTAGAACACTGTTCAGGTACTATTTACAAAATCGGTTGTTCAACAAATTGCCTTTGTATAATGTGTCCATTTTTGTGTAAAAAAAAAAGAACATTAACGGTAGGATAACGATAAACGTGTAAGATAAAAACATTTCGTAATATAAAGAGTAGCTCGCCTTACCTTACACTTTATAAAGCTAATTGCGTGCAAGTTAATATCCACAGGATAGAAGAATGCAGCAACAATTACTAAAATAACTTTCGAAAAATCTGGAAGAAATAGTGTCGATTCTTAAAATCTCCAAAATAATGAAGTTCATAGCAGAGTGCGGGGCCTTGTGCTCGGTGCGGTGGAGATTTTACTCTAATAAGAATGACGTCGAAAACTCCTGTCACCAGTCACTGAAACGAGTTTTGAGCAGAGTTCGAGTAAAATCTCTGCCGAGCCGAGCATAGGCCCCAGTAGGTACAAACTGTAGTACAAAGCTAGGGTAGAGGCGGCCAAATACGAACACAAAAAACTTAAATGTCAGATATTGCAAACTGTACCGAGTTCAAACAGCTTTCGTTCAATGTATGGAATTCATCTTTTGTCCGCTAACTTCTATAAAATTATAAAAACACAGTATATTCTAGTTTGGTAAATTATAAAATTACAAATGTATTTCATTGAGTTTATAGTATTTTTATAAAGTTACGAGTATGTTTATCTATAAGTTACTTTTAGAAGCAAGCTTAGACAAAAGCGTAAAACACAATACTTCAGACATGACTTTATTGGCTGGAATTAAAAAGTAAATGGATGATCGGGTAACCACGGCGCGGTATCGGGTACATACTAGTTCATGCGGTACATTTCATTGAAAGTTTAATTTAATAGTAGTTTATGACTAAAAGCGAATATTTACAAGAACACGCCATTTACTAGCTATACCTGCCTCCCGACTTCACTCGTTTCTAACCTGTCTGTGCTACATATTCTATTAAGACGCTGACAAACGCTCGCACATTTCAACAAGTTTTGAAAAATCCCAAACCACCAGTAAAATAACAATACTCGTACAAATGCTCAGCAAAAATATTATATTGATCCAAACAAGGTTTCCGACCAAAATATTTATTTTTAATTTTTTAACCTTTTTTCCATTTTTTGTTAGAAAAACTCGTTTGTCACTATAATTTTTGTAAATGAATTTTTGTATTATTGTTCTCTGTACACTGGTTGTTTGCGATTTTACATAACTACATTCAGAGATTTTATGTCTTTAAAAATGTTGATATGACGCTCGCCGGCGTCTCTACCAAAGTTAGTTTGACCTTTTGTCTTTTTTCGACGCATAACTTATTTATTTATTAATTTTATGATAATTTCATGTGTTAAGAATACACAGACAGCTTAAAAATAATGTGTACCTTCTCAAAACCCCTACCTAACTCTTTACCTTAGCCAGTCTTTCGTTTACTACATAGACTACTCCCAACTCGCCGCATGCCGCCGCAATATTACACCTTACCACAACGTAACACAGTACATTATAGCTTCAAATTATAATAGAAATGGTTTACTGATAAAAATGGCATCGTTATCATAACGACTATAGGCGTTATGCATAAATTCAACGAACGAACAAATTCAACGTATTTTTTTTTCAGGAAACTCGTTGGTAGGTAAGTACTTGTACAAATTTGTTACCGCTGCGTTGGTGAATATCAAAATATCTCAATTAATTATTATTACGGGAACTATAATCATTAATCTGTTCAAAATGGATGGCGGAATTCGCGCCTTATCTAAAGGCAGATTTTTTAGATGCAAATAATAATAATAGCGATAGGTACATACATCCGCTAAAACGACGCAAACATACAATAAATAATACTATGATTATTTTATATAGACTCTTCCCAGACGCTGGCTTGGATGTAAGTGAATGAATGGAAAATTCATATTTCGAATATAATATACAACCATAGACAATATCCCCGGGGCTGGAGTCTCTTTATGAAGACAATGGCCGTAACATGTTGCGTTTTGTTGTAGCTACACAGTAGACTATGCAGACATGAGAGCTGGAAGTTAAACAATAAACTTAAAAGAATTAAACGTCATGTTGGCACCTCGCATTTTTGGCACCACTAGCAATTAACCAAACGTAAATTTAAGAAAAAAATAAATTAGACTTTCTTTTTTTAAATTCGGAATGAGCACCAAAAACTAACGTTTTGTAACGAAAATTAGGAACAAGGTGCCGGCGCGCCTCGCTCTATATATCTCCAATTTATGGTAATACTAGCACCATCGTGTCATACCAGAGAACTATTTCTCTAACTTGACAATTTAATTCCATGGACTGAAACACACGGATGTAACTAACCCGTGTTTCCTGGTACGAGGGTAGGTTTACGTATATCGAAGCAGATGAACCCGCGGAACTAAATGTGTATAAATGCAAATATTAACTCACTTAGCATAATATTTAGATCACACGATAATACAATTGACTTTATACTTGTGTGCGGGGCACTGGCCGGCCGCTACCGAACCACTTCTATTATACATAATGTTATTATCTAAATACGTAAGTAAATTGGGCTTTGGAATATACTAAGGGCGTCTTGCACCAGAATCACTAAACGTATTTAACAGCTAAATCGATTTAAATCTGACGTATTTGTATGACTTGACAACTCGCTAAATACTATTTAAGAGTTAAACGCGTTTAGCGATTCTGGTGCAAGCCGCCCTTAGTCTTACAAAACGACTGTTTCATACCAAAAACCAAATCGCTTTAAGCGTATTTAGGAAATCAAACATTTTGGTTACCATCTTTACCAAAATTTGTGAAATCTACAAATGTTTTGAACACCAGGCGCTAGAAACTATCCCTTACTATAGTTTTAAATGATTTGGGTACCTAGTGCAGTTGTTAATATGATGTCCAAAGTTTGTAAACTCCATTACCATTTTACAGTACGCACAACGATCTTTTTCCCTCTGAAGTTAGCATCAACGATTGCGCATGTACTGTTGTGCGGAAAAAATCAGTTCTGCGCAGATAGTTTCGGGGGACTAAGCCCCGCTGTGACTATTACACTTCGCGGTAAAGCCGCTCAATTAAGATGAAATTGACACAAAAAGGAACAAAAAATTCAATATTAAAACATTCCGAACTTATTTTAGTGTAATATTAGTTTGATTTAAAAGGGCTGGATGTACCATTATGTATAAAGAAGTTGTCGAATAACGAAAATACATAATTGGCATAAAAATGAGACATACCTAACTGGCAACACACAACACTAATTATAATTCCATTCAACAACCGACGCGAGTGCAGGACTTTCAACCTTATGTTTATACTGAGTATGTTCAATTTACCGTATACTTATCGTAATCGCATTCGTAAAGCTCTAAGAGGAAGCCTCGCCATACATCAACAAGGTGTCCCACAATTAGTGGCATATTTTAAATAAGTTTTTAATGACAATTTTTAGACACAATAATGATATCTTGTACTCAAACGAGCACAGATTACCGTTTAAAAAAAATTTGCTGTGTGCGGAAACGTCTTCTTAAAATATCTACTAACTCCGAGACACCTAGTATTCAAATTTAATATTATATAACATTTGTGTAACACACACATTCACACTAAACTCGTAACTAAAGCATTCTCGATGTTTGTTACCGTTCCCAATTAATAACAGGTACTTTGGCGCATATTCTGAAAACATACGTAATAAGGTCCTGCGGTTAATTTAAACCAAGATGGCAGCGGCTGGCAATGCAGCATTTTCAACTTTATCTTCACCGTTTCAAGACTTAGTATGGCTTGAGTCCTTCAAGACTCAAGCCATTATCGCGACACTGTCTTATTCCAATGAAAATAAAGTTAAAAATGCCTCGTATCTGAAACTAGACGTATCTGACTAGCCGCTGTCATTTTGGTCAGAATGATAGAGACTGAAATCTGAAACGGAACATCCCACTTCAGCTTTCAAAGTGAAATGTTACGTATTCCTATACACACAGGGTTCACTTTGTGTAATACAAAAAACGGTAAAGGTTTAGTTTAAGGTTAGAGTGATTCTACTATAGTACTCGTACTTACTAATATTCCGTGTGATTTCAGAACACGGCCCTCGATACACAGGTTTTATACAATTTATTCTAAAAGCGCCAATAAGCAACGATTCGGTAATATCGGTTTTAGATTCACACTCGACTAGTATTTTTCGGGAGGTGCGAGTATTTACTACTCTGGCCTGTGATTGGTTACTGTATGACCAATAAGAGAACAGTAAAACAACGAACAGTCATTTTGAAAAAGGAACGAGACAGTCAGGACGCCATTTTGTTTCCCTTTAGTTCGTGTATGTGAAAGAGCGATAGAAAATGGCGTCAACTCAATAGAAATTACTAAAAATCTTAAAATCCGTTTTCAAAGCTAGTAGTAGTCGCACCTCCCTATTAATAAATTTCTCGCTACAACCCTGTGACTTGATATCACTAATATTCTACCCCATAGGCTACTGTGACGATATCCAGTCAAGTCACAAGAACACGCGTATTCACAAACAACACTCGAATACACATTATAACCACTAATTCAAACCGGTTGAGTTTCGCGCGAGATGTGAAGTCATCTCTCCCGATAGCTTTGTCGAACACTTCCGAGAATAAGGCCTTCAAAGTTTTGTTTGTGAATACGGATGCGGCACTAGTTATCTAATGTATCACTTTAACACATTTTATATTTAAACGAGGCTTGTAAACATACACTCAGGGTCACATAGATATATCAACCGTACGTACGTACGTATGCAAAAATACACAATGCCATACAAAATCTCTTCATAAGGTCCTTTACTAGATTATAATTATTATAAATACCTATGCATTTACATCTAATCTATTACCTAGCGGTTACGATTTTGAACCTAGAGATAGGAATCGTTCGAAAATGCTTTTTAATACAAGTGACAGTTATAACTTCAACGCGCTGAGTATGTGAATGACTTTGCCAGTGACAGTGACAGGAACATTCGTTACAAAGTTAGTCAGCGGTTGTAGATATCGGGTAACTATCCCACAGCACTGAGCCGTATCTTAGTACTGCGTGTGAATAGCCGTTGCATGCTTTAAGCGCTGACATCAGGAACTAAATCTTCTTGGCACTGTCTAAGTCTAAGCCACACACGTCTTAAGCGTTTTAGTGTAACAGCCCTGTGTAAGGGGTAGCTAAGTTCAAATCCGGCCCCGTTTCCTAAACTATGTTTAAATGTTATTCGATATAAGCCCAAGTGCTTCGGAAGTATATCTTTACATAATTATTGTATATCGGGACTCGAAAGCGATATTTTTAAACAGCTAGTAATAACCGCCATTTTTTTTCACCAGAGACTTTTTAGCCAGAGACTTTCATATCGTGCAGGGAGGTACTTAATACACGTGTAGTTTTGTAGATCGTTCCACATCCTATACACTAATGATTCTAAAGGAATACAGTCTAATTTTAAAGCCGACTAAAGTTGAGGGTAATTTTAATTTACTTAGAATTAAACGCATCGAATGATCGTTACAAAACTACCCGCATTTACAGCAGCGAGGTAGGCTCGCCTCCCTGGCTTGCTTCATTCCCGGAGTGTAGGTATGTGACGTCGTCACTGGCATGACGATGAGAAAAGTGGGGGGAGTTACAATCCTAATAGGATCCATTAGTCTGACCCCTCGCTTGTTGTTGAACTGTCCGTGTATGTGTGACGTCATCGCTAGTTGATGACGATGGCCGAAGTAACACCAGCACTAGTCAATCCAATATTCTCACCCCTTGGCTTGGAGTGTGTGCATGTGTGTGTCGTGGTCACTAGCTGACGTGTTGCGCGCGGCGCGGGTGCACGGGCGCGGCGAGGGGGGGCGACGGCGAGGGGGGCGGGGGGGGAGGGCGAGGGGGAGGGGGCCGCGGGGGGGCCGAAGCTCGAGCGGAGGGACTCCTCGATCAGCCGGCAGAGCTTGTCGCGGTCCGCCTGCACAAATGGATACAATTTAGAATTTGCAAGTTAATTTTACAAAAGTTTAAAAAGCCTCTAATGTCATCATTGCTAGCCATCATTAGAGCGTGGAGTGTGGACTTTAGTTCATCAAATCTTAAATCTCTCGAGATGAATAAAATGTGTCAAACTGCATTTATGCATAAAATTCCTTAAAACTGGTTTTCAGAGCTGACGAATATCATAACAAGCAAGCTGCTGCATCGATTTTCATCAAACATGGCTCAGCATTATCCTAGACTAACCAGCTTATTCCTTAAAAAACCGCATTCTAATCGGAGCACTACATTCGGAGCTCCGAAACCACAGATAAACACACAACGCCGTCAAGCTTATACAACCTTTTCCTTTTTCGGTCAGGAGTTAATAATATAGGATTGTCGTTTAGTACGAACGAGTTCAAAGCGAAATACGCTCGCCGCGCGTTCTTAAACCGGCAGTTCAATGAAGCAATAAACTGACTTGACGTGGTGAACACCGGTAAGAAATGTTGTATCCTACAAAATGTCTTAATTTACACGTGTACTGTAAACTATCTTTATTTGTAATATAAGGTAGTTACCTCGTGTATGAAGCCGAGCTGCACTAGCTCGTGCGCGAGCGCAGGCGCGCGGTCGCGCCGCGTCACCGCGCACGTCAGCTGACGGTTCATCTTGTCGTCCATGCGCAGCAGGATCGTCATCTGCAACACACAGATCATACAACCACATTCACACATTCACAACCACACATCAAATATCGACGAATTTTACAGCAAGTGTCGAATCCAACTCGGATAGTAAATTAGAACGTAACCAGAACGCACACCCAACACAACACGAATATTACGGGAAATCTGTTGATTGCAAAGAATAATATAATTCTTGTAGGAATTTATTTTAGGCACATACATGCCACTTTCTTAGGTTGATTTGATGGTATATTCCAGAAATTTCAGTGGGGACTTTAGTTTCGTGGTTCCCGCCGAGCACCTAGGAGTTGGGGAGGCACCTATAGCGAACGCCTCCTCGCGGCAGACTACGGTATAGTATGGTGTGGTTATGGCGGACGCGGACGCACCAGCGAGTCGAGATGCGCGTGCTGGTCCTGCGGCGGCTTGAGACTGCACATCATGTTGACGACGCGGCGCGTCTCCAGGTCGCGCGGCTCGGGCGAGGCAGGCGCGCTGTCGCAGGCGCCGCGCGCGCCGCGCTCCGCCGGCGAGGCGGCGCGGCCCCCCAGCGCGCTGCCCCACCCGTACGCCGTCAGCGGGTAGATGCCGTTCCTGTACAACACAACAACAATACAACTAACCTCCACTCTCCACCATCCCTTCCTCCCTGATACATAACATACGGTACGAGCAGATATACCACAACTTCACACAGGGCTTTGCTTCCACTTTCATAATGCGATGCGAACCTGCCAAGGAGTGGAACTCTTTACCGGCCTCAGTATTTCCCGAACGCTACAGTTTAGAAATTTTCAAGAGAAGAGTGAACAGGAGGTTTATATGAAAGCGTGCTTCACCTGAGGCTGCAGCTACACTAACCATCAGGTATGGTGGCAGCCAAACGCCGCGTTGTGACAGTGCATACTCACTTGACGTCCTCTAGGAACTTCTCCAGTTTCTCAGCGTGCGGCTGCAGGTCGGCTGCGCGCAGGTGCACGGGAGCGCCGGCGCGCGTGCAGCTCGCCACGGCGCTGTGCCAGCCGCCCGACACCTCGTCCGTTATCGTCTCCGATATGTTCGCTGTAACGCACACATTACTCCTGCTAAACACTAGTCAATCTGACATATTATGGTACTAAAAGGTTCACAAAACATAGGTTTACCTGTTGTGTGTAAAGTGTGATTTACCTGTGGTATTGACGAGCGTATGCGCTGCTAATAGCTTGAGGGAATGTACTTCGAACAGCAGCGGATGGAAGAGGAGTTCCCGCGCCGTGGGTCTTTGCGCGGGGTCCTTGTTTATACACCTGGAAATAGTAGTGCTCGATCAGGCCATTTATTTGGTGATTGCGAAAGAGTATGTTCATTTCCGATTCGTCAACTAAAGCTGGATGTAGGAACGTCCTTGAAAGAATGGCCGAGTGGAGCTAAAAAACATAATCCGTCAGAAAATTTAACATCATCATCAAACCTGCCTGACCTAACCCAAAACACAGTTCTGTAAATACCAACCGTTGTATGAACGTTCTGTAAGTCTTAACAGGCAAAACACAAGCCCTGTATTGGTAAATTTGGCTCTAGCGGAAGACCAGCGTGGGTTGTTAGCAACCCACAGTATGCTGAGCTTGGGTCCATTTTGCGACACCATTGCACACTTTGTACATGTATTCTTCTTTGTATTTGATTTGTGATTCTGTTTAGTAATTATTTTCTCTCTTGTTGTTTATTTCTTTCTAGTGTATTTGTTTATTTAAAATTTCTTGTGTGTCGCAAATAAATGTTTTACTTACTTACTTACTTACTTACTGTAGGCTGTAGCACGCGCTACTCACCTGTAAATAAAGTCCTTCTGCCGCGTCTCCTCGAGGGACTCCACGGTGCGTTCGATATGTTCGTCGGAAACGTGCGAGCCTGATTCGCCGTTGCCTTGGATTTCCAGCGCTGCCGTCTCGAGGGCGCACATTCCGAACGAGTAGATGTCCATCGCTGGGGTTACTGTTTGTGATGCTGAAGACGAAACCATAAAACAATTACTAACTACTTGAAAACTTTTGAAGATCTAAAAGTGTTAAAAGAGAGTAGGAATCTAAGATACAAGTCGTAAGTGTAGCCGAGACAAGTTCATAGAACAATATAAAATGAGCCTGGTCCCTATACATTGTTGAATCTCATAAGATAATTTTCAAGATAACAACGCAATACCCCCTCGGAATCTGACTGGTCAAGACAACTATGCCTCCTAAAACCGGAAAGCTTTCGGATGAAAATACCACTAGCATTTTTTATTCACTCGAGCTTTTTCCTACTTACTGCCATATTCCGGCGCGATAAGGTGCATATTCTTCATGTTCTCGCGACACGTCTTCACGTGATGATGGATAGCATCCGGGGCCACTGAGCCAATCTTCACGAGGCCGTTGTGCTGAATGAAGATGGTATCACACGTGAGATTGCCATGGACTATGGGCGGTACGCAGCCGTGGAGGTAACTGGAAAAAGCAAGTCGAAAGATGATGAAGATATTCATAGACAAGAGTTTCAAGGGTTACTATATTTTCTAGTTTTATTTACCAACTCTACTTTGGACAGAATCTCACCTGATGACAAGGAGGTAAGCAATGGAGCACGAAAGATAGTTTAGAAGATGTCTATTCTATTAATTCTAGCCTTTAAGAGGCCTAGGGTCTAGCCTTCCGGACAAATGTCACAAGGCTCAAGAGCAAGCAGTTTGTGATCATATCTCCCACCCGATATACCTGAGAGCTGATAAAATCTGCGTACACCATCGTTTCCAGGCTTGAAGAGGTAACCGCTTCACGTTGCGTTTTGTCCTCTTTAGGAACTGTTTTAATGAACCACACGACATGTATTCTGTTATGAATATCACCTGAAATTTATAGAGATAGTTGAGGGTTAGTTATATACCTCTACATATAACTTTAGAATCATAGAAGTACGGGGGCATTTCATAGTCGCAGAACAAAATAGCGTATTGCAAGAGTTTGTTCGGCCATCGGAAACTATAAGCTACTGCTCGGATGGGGTATAGGATATGTGAAGAGCCAGACGTGAGCCTATATCTTGAATGAATGGCAAAAATATAGAATCTCACCCGAGGCTTATCATTATGTGTGTCCGTCCAATACCGGTGGAACTTGACAATATTCGGATGCTCCAACCTCGTGAGGTTATCGAAGACCATCTGGATCTTGTCCTCTTGCGCCTTGAAGTTCTTCCTCTCGGAGAACTGCACCTCGTTCCAGACCACCTCGACGCCTTCCTCCGTGTCCATGGCGAGGTGTGCCACGTCGATGCCGGGGACATCGCGTTGTTCAACCTGGAACAATGTAACATCAATACAAGCGTGTTTTTGTTTATTGTCCTGTTAAATACCTACCTAATTCTCAAAATAATTATGCTCTCAAGAAAACTTTTTAATGCTTTGATTGACTATCTATAATGATCATTGAACTATCTACTTACATACTATGCTCAAAAGAAACTGTTGTTTTAAAATCTATAAATGGGTATTTTAGCACAAAATCTAAGGGACCGGTTATGGATGACTACATGAACAGTTAGAGTATAATGCCGGATATGGTTCATAAGGTACATTCAATTTGTCAAAATCAGTATAAAACCCTGAAAATGTGATCTCCCGAAGTCACATATGAATGCGCACATATTCGTAAAGCTATATCAGTTTCATTGTAATATCTGCGATCTGCACACAATGCGATGAGTCGGGCGGACGTGAAAGCAATCTAGGCAATTTATAGACCGCTAGCCGTTTGCTCTCCGGCTTCGATTGGATCTCCGGCTATATTAATTTCATACGAGCTGCGTTTACCACAGTGAAGGAGTTTTTCGACTACATTGTTACTAGATTTGACAATATATTTCGAACGGAATACGAGCTGATTTAGAGCCCGTCGTAATGATATTTCAAGTCAGTACTACTTAAAACTTTTTCAGATCTACACGTCCAACTCTGGAAGTAATGTTCTCATCCCTAGATGTACCTAATCCAAATTGACGACGAGGACTTGGTAGCAATATCCTCGACAATCATTCAATTGGTACCTGAACTGCGGATGTGAACTTGAATGGAAAATAACCTCGTAAAAAGATAAATGGTGGTGTTTCATGTTTGTGACTGTCACTAAAATTGAAGATTTGCTCAAAGGAAACAATTAGCAGATTCAAGGTATAATTACATACAAAACGATGCATTGATGTCATCTGGATAAATTTAGACTAAAAGAAAATAATTTGAAGGAAATCAATAGCTTAATTTATAGAGTCGACTTGTTTAAAGTTTCTAAAGTCTTCTAATTAAATGCAGACGATATTATACTCGACATCGGTTGGTGTAAAACATGCAAATATTTCTCTGGACTGCGAAGATATATTTCGACCAGACAAATCTGTGTCCACTACGCAAAATGGATAAAGTTACAACACCATAAAAATACAATCATACTCGTATCATCAATACCTACGATAAATAAATAAATATTCATGGACTTTACACACAACGCCCTCTAGTCCCAAACTAACCAAAGCTTATGATATAGGAACTAGATGGCTGATAGAATACTTATTTTTTGGTAAATACATACTTATAGTTTACATAGTAACACCTACATACATACATTACATACATAGTAGCACTACCTATTTGTGTGAAATTTTAAAATAAATAAATAACACCCAGACATAGAACAAACATCTATGTTTTCCACGCACAAATATTTGTTGTTAGTGGGGATCGAACCCACGACCCACAGCACGGAAGGCAGAGCTATTACTGACTGAGCTGTGACGCCTGTCACAGCTTACATCTATACTGTTGGCTGTGTGATCGCTTTATGTTTATTTTAAAACCAGACAGGATAGGGCATACAAATGTAATGTATCAAATGCATTTATCGACACAACAGATGAAGGCACAGTTAGTAATGTTTTGTTTAGGTTCACTACACTACAATATACTAAGCATTATATAATTTATACAACTTGATATGGATATAATTAGTTGGGGCTGTCGACCGATAGTGAATTAATTATGGCACTGTCTCTTATTGAAACGCATTGATGATAAGTATGTTTAAAATAAACAACGTGTGATTAAAATACTTAAGGTGAAGGGAATCATTGTGATGAAACCGGAGTAAGGCAGCAGCGAATATAAACATGCATCGTATCACTTGCGATACTGATAGGAAAAGTGGTCATATGGTAAGTACCCTTCTTTATATTTTCAAAGAACCTTCAGTAACAAAAGATCTAAATTGTTGTCTAGATATTAAAAATCACAAGTATATTTTTAATTAGAAGACAAATCTAGTTCATAATGAGTTTAGCTAGTCAGTCCTCGGGAGACGAAAGGCATATTATACACCAACTAAGCTGTAGAGCAGGTATCTCATAGACTAGGTACGACGATTACGATACGATTACGACGACTACGTAAGACGATTCTAAATGATACTCGTGATTTTAATAAATGATTTTCTGATCCTGATAACTCCATAAAACCAGGCAAGTCACAGCACGAGCGTGTCAAGACAATTAATTAGTAGCATTAAATGGATAGGCAATAACCGCAGGTTATAAATAAAACGCAAGTAGAACTGATCATGTCAATTACAATGACGCACAGAACTATTCCGAAAAAGACTTTATTTATGATGCTAATGAATCATCTATCACTCAACACACTAGTTTTAATTAAATGTTTGTTTAATATAAACAGGCAATAAAATGGTTTCACGGTACGCAAACAGTCAAACAGGTCTCACGAGAGTCTGTTAGCCAAGATCAGAAATATTTTCTTCGACAATGTTGATGTCTAAAGAGGTTGTTTTCGCCAGGATTGATATCATATTGAGTGATAATTTTGAATTACGGATTTAAATCAAAAGTTTCACAATATTACTAAGGGTGTACAAACATTACAGAACTATATGATCACTTGGAGATCGTATAGTTTCTGTCACGTCGCAATGGCGTTTCCCGTATATTTTAATGCTGCTTGGAGACGTTTGTGGAGTAGTCATGCTCATGCAGCTACATCTATAACAATTTGAATGGAACTAAATAAACCTAGGATCAATAGGCTAGTTTTTGACGTTTCGAAAAATTCGATGGCTCTTCTACTGTTATGGTAAAATTCGCGTACTGAAATTGGTATTTGATCAAACCTCAAACGAAGCACGCTCTTAATACCATAACATGCCGATATTGAGTAATAACATGTCAGAAAGCATGTCTATCCAAATAAACTGAAAACCTACGTATCTAATGACGGGAATACTGGCTTATTGTGCAAAAATTCTTTCAGTATTTTTATAAGCTTATGTCTTAGGAGTATCGTAATAACCACTTATTAGGTACTGCGATTTTATCATGATACCATTCTTATTTATCTACTTGAATTTGCGAGTATCATAATTTGTTTATTGTTTTCTTGGTACAGTAGGTTGATAGCTGACACGCAGTCAGTTAATCTAAATTGCAGGCCACTTTGGAACCTTTACCAACGAAGTAATAATGTGTTAATTAAATACATTTTAGTCCTGAACAGGTGGTCATCCGCCCATCTCTTAACAACACCTTCCAAAATATCCAAAATACTAGGATATAAAAAGAACATTTGATCAAAAATCATCGAATACCTCACCTAATTACCTTAATCCCAATTAAAAAAGAGTGTTATTTCAGACACATTGACCGTGAAAATGACCCTAACATCCTTCCCGATTGCGCTATAAATATCCATGAGCCATCGGAAGCCTAGACAATGGGCTTTTTATGTTGATTGCAGTATGATATATGGCCGTCTGCCGGATTACTGCTTTTAGCAATGAAAGAGTCTTTGTGCTTTACTGGCGTTATGACTTATGGCCATTTAAGAACTATTCCGCATTGCTTGCAGCGAACAACGCGGATGTGATAGGTCTTACGTGTAAATTGGATTTAACATAACTACATATAATGGTACAAACACATGGGATATTTTAAGGAGTGAAGTTCATAACTGAACTCCAAATGAGGAAATTAAATCTTGAAGATGCAGAGGTCTCTGTTTCGCTGGTCAGGTAAGATACTTTGCAGAATATAATATGAAAGGCCGATGATAGATCTAATTATGCGTTGCGCAATTAAATATATGCTCTGCCCGCGGAATATTAAAACAAATTAAACATTTCGATGGTTCTTTCTGAAGTTGGGAAGTAAATGAAAGGAATTTATCATTCAAAATTTACAAATCAAGATTTTTTGGATTGCCTTTACAGGAGATTATAAATAAAGGGGTTTAGGTTTGCGTTGTGGGCGTGGGTAGGCGTTCTGATATTTATGTGGCAGTACCATAGAATATGCAATACTGAATGCCCTTTCAATTCCAGCGGCTGGACGGACATATCGCTTCAATCTCGGGTTGCACTTGCATTACACTATTAGCGCACTTTCTCGCGACTTGAGCTTGCAACTGATATTTATTCTCCGCAAAGTGGCGAAGAGTTGCAGTTTGTAAGGGTTTTCATACAATTTACTTGAATTACTTCAAGTAAACACAGTAAATAATGCAGTTGCATAGGTAAGTGAGACACAATATGGAGTATTAAGAACTATGGTATATCTAACATCATTACATACAGTTCATGAAACTATTTATAAGATCAAATTATTAGCCAGAATACTTATATGTTACAGTTTTGATAATAAATGTAAAAATCGTGCATTATAGTGCATATAGACCTTTGTATGTATTTATTTACATTTATTATTACAATGTATTTTAGTTTCCCAAGAGGATATATCTAGAGCGGAATGTGAACAGATCGTGCACATATTTATCCTATTATTAGATAGATACTTGGGACAAATAGGAGCCAAATGTCAAAAGCATTTACGAATCCGGCGCAATGCGCATTTCTTGTTCGCAAGTGACCACTAAAACGAGTCGCGCTACAGTTTTCACAAATTAAACTCTAGAAAAGCCTTTGTGGCTTCGACTTTACTAGCTGGTACTGGCTCTACTGCAAAGGGAGCTTACCGGGTGGGCGAGACTTTCCCCTGCGATTTATAGCCTTCCGAACGCGTACATAATTGCTAACCAAGACAACACTAATGACTTCTGGTAAATGATCTATATCAATAAATACTGAGTGATGATTACCTGTCATACTGGCAAAATTTCCCATACCTTAGAGGCAAAGATAGGTGATAAATGGACCCCATATCGGAATTTCCCGCATCGTGGGTAACAGGAACTCAAGAATACTATGGGACCATGACAGTCGTTTCATTAGATCATTCTGTTGGTACGATATTCTTTTACCCAGCAGCTTTATTTACATCTTTGATTGTTGGTTATCCTACACTGCCCTATAGCATCAAAGTCAAAGATCTTTTATTTAGTAAATCCCTTCAAACTATTTCAGGGTACAGTTTCTTCCATTTTCGAATCAAGGATCTGATGTAAATCATCCGTTCACGTCGTCGGTGTAACTAAAGTGTACAGTAACCAGCATTAAACTTTCAACAAGCAGCTGATTGATGACTGTTTAACCTATTAAACACACGATCATTACTGTATTTCCTAAGAGACTCTAATATTGAAGACGGCTTATAATAACTCTAGGAAGTTATAAAATCGATTATTTGCGGTAGAGCGGTAGATGCTTGAAAAATATTACTAGATTCGTTTTGCAATAACTAAATTAGGTACTTTACAAAAGGTACTGCTGTAAAAAAGAAGGATTTACTTACATCGTCACGTTCGCTTTTGAAACACAAACAGTAACAAGGAAATAACGTCTGCCTGTTTATTGCGACTAATTTTAGATTTCATTGACAGTTTTTGTGCACTCGAGGCAGAAGTGCAACTCTCGATGGAGCTGAGTTTTATTTAGGGTATCATGTGATTCCGTAGCCGACTGCAGGCAGCAGCAGGTGGCACTACAATCGCAATATATTTTCAACACAACGTGTTACGTTAGCAAAGACATGCTAGTTCGTTCATTACAACGCGTTCATGAGATTTTATCAAGTACATTTACCAATTTTTCATACAAATATAAACAACTCCACGATTTCCCAACATTTTCCCTAAGCCACAAGCAGATTTCTCGGGAGTTTCAATTTAGCAGTCTCCGAGGCAATATTTACGCTCGCCGTGCGCTTAGCAACTTTTATGAGTTGACTTGAACATTGTAAAATGTGTCATGGTTTATTGCTTCGTTAGCCATCGCTTAAATCACGGCTTACGGTCTTGGAGACCTTATCGTTTGCCGATACCTTTATGAGGTCAACCAGGCTTTCAAGGGTTATTCGTTTTACTACTCATTTTAAGCAGTAATCAATATTTTACTCAAGTTGATAGTGTAGTGAAATATCGCAGAATACATAACAAACTTTGCTGCTGATAAGTTTTCAATTTGTTTCGTATATGTCGTAAAACAGGATAAAACTGTTCCTATTCGTTATTTGCTCTCCATTTTCAATAGAACACTCATAATTTTATTGACATACTCCAGCCAAAGGTCAACTATCGTCTGATAGTGGCCCAAAAGTAGCTTGATTGAATTGGGCTTCCACGCTGGGGACCGATACGTCGTCTACAATAAATTGGATTGTCCGTTTTACGCAAGGGTTCTTACTCCCTCCTTATTATGACAGCGTTTTGAACCTTTACCTTTCAAACATACAACAACTACTCCACTACTGCCAAACTGAAGAACGATAGGATCAAGCAATATGCGATTTCTAAAAGCCTAAGAGCAATAAGCCATGTCTCTAGGTACCCAGGGGGTGCCTGAGACGTAAGTTTAGGTATCTATAGGCCATAAGCAGGCCTGGTACCACAGGAAAGACATGCTCAATATGCGTGGAGCTGCCTAACCTGCGGGTTTCCTCACTCATGCAAGTCAATACTATGTTTATTTGCAAGGTCCAAAAGACCTTTGGACAAAATATTTTGACGCAGTTATAAAGACACACCAACAATAGAATAAGTGTGAACGACAATTGAATAATTCAACAGCAATGTTCGTTTGCTCAATGAAAATGTTAAATATTACGAGTGCAAACACACACTACACAGTTGAAACTATTTATGTTTGTTTGGAATCAGCAAATATACGATACGATTTTCGGAGGTAGAGTAGTTTGAAAGTTTTATGAGGCAGTTTTATCACCTCATCTTCCGAGAATTTGCGTGAATTTGGAAGTTTGTTTATCATTGTATGCCTAAAGAATTGGATCTAGCTGTAGAGTCATAAAACACAGTGCTTGAAACAAAAATAATTCCATCTATTATGAATAACGAATGTAGTATTATTTGTCGCCATTACGCTCAAATTAATTTGTATAAATATGTAATTAATTTCCGCGCAAAAACCAATTTAAATTTAATGATTTAATTTTAGATATTTCCGTTATACCAGTCTAGCTAGCCTATCTACTCTTGGCACTACTATCCGATGTTATCGAATTTGTTACGAATGTTAAATTATTTCGTTTCTAAGAGTAGGGTATGTAACGAACAGCGTTTTGTCTTGTGACTTATATATAAAATATATCCCATAGCATAATGCTTCTCTGAAACATGAGAACAGCTGATGCAATGAAAAATGCAGTAGAAATAGACGTCGACGTGATAAATGCAGTGGGAGTGGCAGGAGACTAGTAATGCGCGGGTGGCGTGCGTCCGCCCAGTCAGACCATAGACAATTAAGAGGAAATACGGGCGGAGAGACTTTAGATAATTAGGTATTTGAAGAAACTATCGCTGTCGCTACCGTCCCCCCTGCCCTCAAATTCGTGCAATAAGGACAACTGCAGATCCGACTCAAAAGCTTAAGTAAAAAGTTGAAATTCGAGGTTTGGCTCTCGCCTATTTCCTCCTCCAATATTGAACCAATTTAAAAGATATTTTAGACACTGAATAAGGAGGATATATACTACGCCGCTATGTTTTTCTTTTTTCGTTAATAGTTGTCAAATTTGTACACTAGGACTCTGTTAACAGCGATCTAAGGGCCAACGCACATCTATCGACAAAACTGTTTTGTCGCGTACTTAGTGACGTGAAAATAAATTTTCTGTTATAACGAAAACAGCATATGATGAATGCTTCCTCGTCATATGCTGTTTTCGTTGTAACGAAATTCACATCAATTGACACGACGCATGCATAAAATTATGTTTACCTATCTATTATAGCATTGTTTAGTACCTACCTATTAAACATTGCTTTATACGCACATACCTAGAGAATGAACTGTGCTTTTTTAATAAATAAGAAATTATGTAATTATGTAGTGTACTTAATAATATTATTAAGTACTTAGCATGATTCTCATTAAATAAGCAAGTAACGAAAACAGCAAATAAAAAGAAGCATATCGTAACTAAAAAAGTTTTACTGAGAAGTTTCACATCACTAACTGTTCGACAAGACGTTTTGTCTTTGGTTTGCGTTCTCCCTAAATAAGCAATTTTGAGCATTTTTTGAGGGTTCTAGTGCTTATAAAAATAATTTATCACCAAAAAGGAAAACATAGGGGCATAGAAATAGTGATTATTTATTATTCTGTGAAAAATCATTGCTCTAGGGTCATTAACCAAGAAGAAAACAGGCGAGAGCGTTTGTATGGAGAAAAGACCACCCACGTTTCCTCTTAACGAGCCCACGTCGCTAATGCGAGTGATATCGGAGGAATTCTGCTCGACCTCGACGGAGATGTAAGAGATGCTGGTTTGATTCCAATGGCAAATAAAATGCACCATATGGATGATTGTGTAAAACAAATGTTTCCAGATCTGTCACCCGTAGAAGGTTTCAGAGTACAATAGATAGAACCGACGCGACAGTGGAAACAGAATTGTATATGGGACATGTAGGTATGAAAAGAAAAATAAGAAAGCGACAGTTACAGCTCCAAACTACGGAAGTTGCGGAACACACTATTACATCGGATCAGGCAAAAAAGCGGGACGATTGCAGGACTCGATCCGATGCCCTTGCTCACCAATAATTGATGGTCAAACGGCATTCCCGAGGCAGTTGATACGCAGGTTTAATTTGTACAGGCAGACCAAGAGGCAGGTGTATTAAGAATTTATATTTCTCGAATTTAATATGACGTGATAGGAATACAGATGTGTGACGACATCATCAAGTTAACACGTGGATGACGATACCTACCATTTATCACGACGAATACCTATTAGCGAGACCAGTACAACACAATTGGGACACAAATCAAACTATTAAACATGCTAATTAGATGTCTGGGTTTTCAACGAGACATAAAACAGTCGAAATAGCAAGTACCTACCTTGGCAAAGACGAATAATTTGAATAAGCGAAACGAAACAGGTTTAGATTGTTATTGCAATGGTGTGTATCAAAATGTATCTGCTAATTTTCACACGGTTTAATAAGCCGAGACTTATCAAAGATAGATATTGTACTTGCGAAATTCCGTCGAATATGTTCTATCATAGGGATCGCGGATAAAAACCCAAGGTCGTGGCAATGACCTCCAAAGAAACGATTCCGATTGATCAACCCCGGCGAGAGGCACGCACCGATTCAATGTCAAGAGCGAATCTATTCTTATCAGTGCTGTGCTGGGTATGTTATCTTGCGTCATCGCGCCACCGTCACGGGGATCCCTATAAGCCGATACGGCGCCGCCGCCCACCAGATACGAACATTAGAAATTAGCTGGTTTATTAAAATTACAATAGCGTAAAAACTTGACGTCAGATGCAGCAGCGTCACATCACAGTGCTTTGATTTACGACATACAAGGGGCCAGGCGAGGCGAATCTAGAATTAGAATCGTGACGTTTGTTTGCGGAATGATGCTAATATTGAGTGACAAATTGCGAACATCCGCTGTCACCTCTGAGGAACGTTCCATCTTTCCGAGGCTTCGTGGCGCTCAAGTTGGAGACGTGGCCTCGCATTAAATGTAATAGAATTTCTGTGCGGAAAAATTACACTCAGTTATTAAAAACCTTGCTTTCTAAAGTAAAAAAACTGTTGCCAGGTGAGTATTATGGTCTAAATAATGGATTTTTTTACATTTGCGAAGGGTTTTGTCACTTTATCGTAGGTAATTGTTGGCGGGTGTCTTCGACCGGCCATAGACATAGGCGCTCTGCTCAACAATGTCCGGCGCTGGCAGAGCTCCAAGCGCCGCATGGCGTCCATACATCATCATTGCGCTGCGAATGCAGCTTCCACCAAACTTTCATATCTTCAACGTGCTTCGTCGTGCCATTTCAACTCTTTGACAATGTGCACTGGCTCGAGCTCACGCACGATTGGCGGGACCAAGCGCATAACTAAGTTTGCGTCTCGGTAAATTAGCGAAAACGCCCCCACAGCCTTTTCATGTAAAGGAAGCAATATTTGCGAATGGTAATAACATTACAGGCAGAGATGCAATTTCATTTATGTTTAAACGGGATAGTTCGGGCGTCAACGTTCGCTTTATAACACCTTGAGAATGTAATGCAAAGAGCGTCAAAATAGGCGAAACTTCCACGAGCGTCAGACGCGATACATCACGTACAGAGCCGATAGCGCCCTCGCTATCGACTCGAGCCGGATTCCAGGCATTCCAGGAAAATCTTTGAAGGCAAAATTGAAAACAAGAATAGCCAGACGGGAAATAGAAGACTAATTCAATTAATGCATCCGACATCGTAGAAAATCTACCGTTCTCAAATTGCCAAACCACAATTGCACAAAAAAGATTAATAGCATCATTGACTAACATTTCTCATTGGGTAATGGACATTTTATCGTCAGTTTGAAACAGTATTTAGAAATACAAATTCAAATATAAGTACAGAGTACCTACACGTTCACAATATTACGTCATTGTGATTGTAGTTTGCTGGGTGTTTTCACGATCAAGAACACGAAGCGCATGCTTCTGCTTGGGTAGACAACGGTCCGATCACCGAAATAGGTTTTTCTTATGTCGGTTGTATATCAAAGGGGTTCGAACATTTTTGTATGGAAGCTGGCATATCCATCGGTCGCCATTTTGAATTTTTTTTTAAATTTCCGAGTACGCTGACTGTAGTATATACCTATGGGTAGAGGACACTAATATAAGTAAAAAATGTTAAACATATAATATGTCATATCCTAAGGTGTCACGTTTCCGAGATATTTGTCTTCGATCAACTATTTTGGAGTTAAAAATCGCCATATGAGAACAGTGAGGAAGATGAGCTAGAATTTTATACGTCTTGCTAATCCAAAATACTGGCGCACTCCAAACAAAAGCAATAATGCATCTGGTATGGTGGCATGTTGCAAGCACGTGGTATGCAAGAACGGAGCTGCACTGTCACTGTCACGGTCTGGCGCAGCGGTGGAGTGATGCATGGCTCTGTCCGTCGATACACATTGCTTTTTGCTCGAGCAGACTACATTTAAATTGGCGCGGTTGCATTGCTTTTACTAACTTCAGTAAAAAGACTACATATCTCTACGAGCACAGAACACGACTGTTTAATCGTTTGTACAATTGCCATTTCCAATGCTTAACACTCAGCTTACCTACCCGTTCTGTATGTAAAGAACGAAGCCCTTTGTCCTAACATATATGGGAATGTCAACCATTTTCAAGCAGTAGTTTTTATATTGTTGTGGACGGAGTTCACAAGCCTTTTACATAGTCAGAAAGAGAGCAAAACCCACAAGTGTTACCGAATAGACTACCACATTTCTGATCAAAATATCCAGTGACTGTTGCCTCACGGCACAGTTGTATGACTCAACTTTTGCTTTCCCTATTCACAATGTTTCATTTCATGTGGCAGTGTTTATCCTGAAATATCTTCTATCCCCTTTTATACAGAAAATAAAATGGAATGGCTGAACTGTGACTGTTCTGTCTCTGATTCACTTTGATGACTATTTAGATGGTTATTCTGTGATATTATACTGAAAGTAACGTTCCGTTTTCTGATATGCATCATATTATTTCCTCGCTGCAGATAAGTAGACCTTTTTATCCTCGAAGGGTTGGAATATTTAAAGCTCTTTGCTAAAGCTGATGCATGAGTAGTTTGTTTTCCGCTGAATCTTGTATATTTGAAAGATCATGCGTTAGGTTAGTGCCTTAGTGTATCCTAAGGCCAGCTATGGGTAAGGTAATTCTTCTCTAAGCATACGCCAAATGTCTTTGATATTAGATAAGAACAATTTACTCCAGTAGAGTCTGCGAGATATTTACTGGTGCGTGTCTGGCGCAAATCAGAGTTTCAACATTTTGCCAATGCGGCAACTTTTATAGTGAATACTAATTTTAGACATAATTGAGGAGAATTCTCCGCCTACTTTTAGAGTGAACTTTACTGGTCTACAATGAGTCGATTTAAAGATATTGATGAAGTACTTCAAAACTCAAACCATTTACAGCCAGACAGGTTTTGCCTTCAGGGGTCTAAGAAAATTAGTATGAAACAACAATGAACATGTTGATTTAGATTGGAAACGAGCTGTATGGCATGGCAATGGCAACTCATCTCAAACTGGGGTAGGTATATCTGTGGGAGTAACTACGACGTGAATTTGCTAAAAAGTTCCTGCGTTATATTGGTTGGACTGAAATTTCCAACTTGGGAAGCGGATTCTCCGATCAAACACCGCGTATATTGTCGAATTTAAACTTTGCTAGAACTTATTGACGTTTCGCTATAAACCCAGCCTGGCACGTGACGATGTTTACTGTCTGTCAGCACAACGCCCACCTTACCTCCTAGTACCAGTACTATTCGACTTTCAGTATTTCCTGTGGCATTCGTTGATAAATCCGCGTTACCCGATATGTTTCTTTTGGCACTGAATTTACTTTTTCCTGTATTTTGTTAGAAACGTGGCGGCTGCCAAACGTGCTCCACACTAAAACTGTCGTGTTTGTCAGTCACTAGGTTTGGGATTACTAGGTCAAGATTTTTGACAGTTCAAGAAATTCCGTCTAATATCTTACTTTTAAGTATACTTACCTACCTTGGTTTCGCTTGATCTGTGCTCTATCTTTTATATTGTCTTCTATCTCGAGAACCATTCTCCTTTGATATTGTTTTATTAAGCGTCTTACACTAATGATATTTGTACTTATCCACAATCGATATCATTTACATTTCAGACATCGATACCTACTCGTATTTCTATTTCAGTGAATAACCACGACTCTACGTATTGAAATGTGGTTTACGCGTGTACGATTTTACGACACAACGCCAACATGGTTAAGTTCTATTGTTTTTCGATTTTATACGTTTTTCTGACGTAATGCTCTGCCAAGATTAAGTAAAGCATACTCGGTGCAGTGCAGGCAGACTTTGTGATTTACTGCGCATTTACTTACTCACTGCATGTAGGTACCGACCTACTGTAGTTTGTACAGACCTACATATTTTACGGTCTAGCAATTGTGTTGCGAAAAAAACCAACCCTATTCTTTATACAGTACCGAAGACTGTACCCCATAAAAGCCAACCGCCTTATTCTACCATGTTGTAACTTCAAGGCTGTGGGCAGGACCATCTTCAACTACTAAAGACACTGACACACGTGGTTCAGTATGTTGCCATGCCGCAACTTGTTCAGTCTCGACTTTTAATTTAAAATATAACTTATGCCACTGACTGTACAAAACTTGCGTGTTTGTGCATCGTTCATAAACCCTGAGGTCATCTAGTATTTAGGTTAGGTCTCAGGTACGATACGAAACAAATGTTAGGTCTAAAGTCCAGTTATATTGCTAAGCGTTACTGTTTCATAATGGTCGTGGAGTTCAAACAAAGACATTTTCATTATAATGAAAATCGATACAGATCAGCTACCCTGCTGATGTTAATCACTCTTTTAATATCAAATCTGATTAATCATTATGTTAAAATGGGCATTAACTAGCGAATTCTCGTGAAGAATGCTTCATGAACTGTCACGATTCACTATGAGAATACCGAGAAAGTTGAATAAATATTGTCGGAACGGAACCCATAACCTAAAATAATTCGGTAGCGCGCACTGCAAACAAGAACATTTTCACTACCTACCGTATTTGCTGGCTGTCACATCTTAGCCGTTGTTCCGTTATTATATTTATAATTAATTAATTTAATTTTAATTAAAGTTTAATTTAAACATTTATATCAACCAAATAAATTATCTACTGTTTAATATGGAAATATTCTATCACGAAACGTACCGCTGCTACACGCGATTGCTTATTGTTCTAGAATGAATTAATGAACGCTGCCTAAACTGGTAATCAGTTAATTGTCTGATAAATCGTCTTTTCTTCTAGGCACGACTTCTTATGAAACTTTCGTAATTTACTAAGGATTAGTTGAATTTATACATAGTTCCAGAACTTTACTTTGTGCCATTATGCCTTAACTTTTTAATAGGTAAAGAAACATTTATATGAAATTCAACATATCTAAGTAGGAACGAAACGTAAATAAGTTTGGTACTAACCTAATTCTTTGTAGTTATTGATATGGAATCACAGAATATTAGTACAAATAGCTGAAAACGTGAATGTGAGACCGAGAAGGATATATAGGAGAGAGAAAGCCCGAAAAAAGTTGTCTACAAGGAAAAAATGTAGTAGGTTCACGTGAGCGCAAATAAAACAAAGATTGTATAAAGATTGCTGTATTTTACTTAGAGAAATCTTCAGACCCACATCCGCAGATTGATAAGAAACTTTGCAGTAACTAAATCGAAATAACATAATCATGGGGCTCATGGTTACTCAAAGTGCACTACCCAATCCTATTGAATGCCGTTCGGGCTACATCCTTGGTCGATATTTCTGGTCAAATCTCAAATGTAGTCTTTTACAGATAAACATATGTAACATACTGGGTTGGCAAGTTGGCATTAACAAAGCCTGTACAATGGTACATATTGATTATTTGCCATTGTAATTTTCTCGATAAGCGATCAACAGGCTTGCCTGGGAAATACGTTTCCCACTGGGAAACGCGATTGAACCACTTCGTAATCTATGATTGTTTTTTTCGTTTATTTCACAAGTTGGTTTTGGGTGCCAGTTTTGCAGCTGCAGATCGTATTTGATCTAAAGAGATAATGAGTTGCGGGATAGAGTTTGCTAACGAACGCCACTGGTCATATTTAACAACATTGAGGAAGGTATAATTTTTGAACATTAAATCAAGGCTTTACATCAACTGTTACGATCAGAATAAGACCACAGGATTGCAGTCAGAAATGCATGGAATAAGTACCCAGAAAGGCGCACTATTGTCGTTAAATAACTTGTTATATTACAATGTAACTAGTTCTTTTAGTTAGCAATAAAAATGTAAGTAGGGTCTATAAAAAGTATGATAATGCAATTATGGTCTTGAAGGCATTGGAAGAAGGATAAACCTCTTCATCTTGATAACAAACTTGACAAGGGTGCTACTTAGAACAAACCGGACGGACCTACCACAGGTGGGACAATTTTACATGAATAAAACATGTATATTATTGTGAGGCGTCGCCACCCATGGTTACACTACAATACCAGCAATGCATTGAAAGATGCCATGAACCAACTATTCATGGACTGTGCTTGCTTCAAGTACGACTTGAAATACAGTGTGGTATAAAAACTCGTAAATAAAATAACGCCGGATGAATTTTTGCTCTCGTCTCGTCACCCGTATATAGGCGTGAAAGCGCTTCTACTCGTCTAACCTGAGGGAATAAACCGTGACCCTTGAACTTTGTATAATGTTGTGTATTTCTGCTATTTTGACGGAATTAGAAGGCGGAAATATGCTTTTGGGTTCACTCACAGAATGTAGAGTAAGAATCATAATAATATGGCTATTGTCTGTATCAAGAAGTTTAAAGAAGATTTGCCATTTACAAAGTAATGATGCGCGTAAAGACGACAAAAACAAGAAGACAGTAAACAGTAACTGATAGAGCTTACTGCTGAGTATTCTTGACTTTCGAATTAGCTCAAAGTACACCTGACACACACACTAGACACGAAGACCGTTGAAACTAGCTGTTCTTTATAATGTGATAAAATTCGCGTCTAGAATCAGTTCTCCATGTAGTCAACATACTTGTATCAGCCATTCGATCCGATCGGCCGACCGCGATCTCGAGCGCAGCGAACAATATACACAAGCATGCACTTGCGCGGCGAGTATTGAGTTACAATACCTGCTCTAGGTATTTACAGAGCAGTTACATAGGTACATAGGTCCAGGCGCTTTATGTGGGACAAATAACAGGGCATTTACCATCTAGTTTGGCTGTATGATTCCGCAGAATAGAGGATACTACTGATATTGTTCCAAAAGGCACAGAATCCAAACTATAGAATTTAGAAAATCCAATTCTTTTTTTAACAATTCCATGCGTATTGCACAGACATTTGACATCAATCTCCCTCAAGATACTTATTCTTGAAGAACACCCTTTCGGCACACAATCTGCAGAATTCTTTCAGCCAACTGAATGCAGCTAACAAACAATCAAGAGCACAGGTATGTAGATAAATCGTAAACCTTGTTTACAGTGTAGACCGACCACATAGAACTGCCGCCAAAGTCTGCACCAGACCCATTTACCCTGACCTGCCTCTCGTGACGTGTTTGTGAAACACTACAGCACAGCACGATATGAGGTGTTCGCGCCATAAATCACTGATCGGCAACATCAGACCAGCTGTGTGCGGCAGAACATTCGCATGTTTATCCAATGTCACAGACGCGGCCAAAATGCATATGAAAGCAATTCTTTTGACGTGCCATAATTTACAACACGGAGCCTAATGTTAGAATCTAACCAAACTAATCAGACACCTTAGAAATGAGTGATACTTTTATTGGGAAAAGCCAATTATGAGCCAGACATAACGATTGTTCAATCTTTCTTTGTTACTATCCTTGTATTTAACAAACTGACAATTTGGAATATGGACAATTTTAATAACTGATAACTGAGGACGTGGTGCACGAAGTAGTCTTTATGTGTAAAAGGGTAGGTAGGTATAAAATAGAAACATCAATCATAAGAGCATTGTAATTTATCGTTTACGCTACCGTATAATCAGTAAATAATATTATCACTAAACATTCTCCTTGCATTTATGTAAGAGTTGACGTAACTTAGGTATGAGGTGAATGACTTGCCTATGTGATATCGTGCAGAAGGCTGTTGGACCGAATGATAAAACTACAAGTAAGTGTACTAGCAACTTCGAAAGATAGAAATAATTTAAAATAAAATCGGATGAAAAATCAATAGAAAGAAGCATAAAAACAGATCAAGAAAGAAACAGCATTAGGTAGGTTAGTTACTACCAGAGGTATGTTAGTTATCTTAGTTGTATCTTTTCATTAATTCATTAAATTATAACGAGAGAGAAGAGACAACGTGACTGAAGATAAAGAACGAGAGAGTACACTTATACCGAAAAGAGCCTAGTTCCTAGATCAGAAAAAGAAGACAGTAATGAATTTCAAATGGTTGAACGTGATCATCCTGTATTTCTGAATCTGAATGCTACAGTATGTCAGCGTGCGCATGCGCAAGTGTTACAAATTATGACGTCAATGGTTATGATTGTTTTAATTGCATTCGTACTCAAAAGACGCGGTTATAATTCGTTTGTTTAAGTAAATGTTGACGGTAAGTATAAATTATCTCACTGCAAGTTTTATAAAACTAATGTTTCTTAATTATTCGCTTCAAATTTCTTGGTAATGACTGACGAACTTCTTATTATTATCTAGTTATTAATTTGAATAATTGAGTAGGTATGTATGTACATAAGTCCACAGACGTAAATGCCAGAACCAGAAATAGCATAATTCCATGAAACACTTAGTTTTGTAAATAAGTTAAAAGCTAAGTTATTGAAAACGGAGCTCTACCACAAACTCATTATGTTAATGGACTTACTGGCAATTCCTAAAAACTTTTAACTATGTTAGGTATATACATGATAGATACATATATAGAAAGACTACACACAAAAAACAAAGAACGGACATAGCGAAAATAACAAACATATAGGTACCTACCTACCCATACCTACTACCCACCCACTATGATCCCACTACTACCCACTATGATCACTTTGTAAATGTTATATTAATTAATCCTTTTACGTTTATTTATTTAGTAGCTTAATTATCAATTTGTAAACGATGGTATTATTACGATCAATCAAAAATCTAGCTCTAATCAGTTTAAAATAATTATCTCGAACCGCTGCACCAGCCAGCTAAATCACACGGTCTAGCAACTTATCTGTATGCACCCCACAACTCAATTCACTCCTCATAATCGCTTGGGCATTCTGCATATAATCGGCTTTGGATCTATTACCGAGCTGTCTAAAGCTGCAGACCAACTTGTTAACTGTGTTGCATACTATGCAAGAGCCTATCGGGAACGGGATTATTGGAGGATATAACAACGGTTTTATCATTGTACACGAGTTGAAAGCAAGTTCAACATAATTTGGATGTTTTTATTTTAGGGAGTTATTTTAATGATCAAAACGAAAATGATTCAAAGAAGTAGTGAACTCGATAAATATAATAAAATGTCACACCAAGATTGTAGTGAATGTAATAGATCTACCAACAACCTATTCAGTTAAGTATCTAAACCGAATAAATATCTTAACATACCAATGATTTAGCAAATTCAATTCGAAAATATAATAAGCACTGTAAATTATTGCATAATTATGAATTCAAATAAGAGTGACATGGTTCCTCTACTCTAAAGGCTTTATCACGTCTCGAAACGATGCCAATAAATATTCTTTATTACACTTTAATCACGATTTAACCATAAAATAAATTATAAAGCGTAACCCGAGAACTCCGGTCAGACATTGGCAGTATATTATTATATTAAAGTAGGCAAAGCTTTAGATTTAGAACCTTCAACGATGACGTTAAAACTTTAGCGTTCGAAAGGTAAAGAGTTTATATAAGGTAATATAATTACTAGGCAGGTAGTAGTTATACTTAGGTATACAACAGAACACACTCATTCTAAAGTTGTAGACCATTTATCAATGCTAAGGGAATTTAGAGAAATCATCGAGGCGATAGCGAGAGTATCGCCATTTGTAACAAACAGCCTGCCCTTCCAGATATGTTATTACGGAAATGTTTAGAAAGTTGTTAGACAGATTCCCGGTTATTGCTTTTCCTCAAACAAATCCGTATAATATTTGCAATAAATAGTTTGCAGTGCAGTAAGGAAAGATAGATCTGACTGTGTGAAAGATGGCGTGAGTAGGGAGTGAACACAGAGATGATGGCTGATAAATGGAAGAGGAAAGCACATTGTGCCGATACTTCCTCTAGCGTGGGATATGGACAGGAAGATAATAGTAGGCAGTGCGATAAAACAAATTCTCAAAAAAAATTGTGATGAAATAATGAGCCGGCATGCGATCTTATCAAGGATCGATCAAGGATGATAATGATAAATGAGCAACTAATCAGCAAGATAAGTTAGCTGACAACAGGGTCATTGAATTTATCGAAATCTAATACAAAAACGTCACTCCAAATCATATCATAGAGATAGGTGACGAATAAGATTAGCAAAACCTCCATGTCACAATCTACTTTCGGCTTCCGATTTCAATATTAAATGTTGCTAACTAGATCACGTCTGAAATATTCTGCAATGACATTTTAGCAATAAGCTGTCATACCATAAGTAATTTTTAAGCCGTGTTTAAAAGACCTACTAGTATTGAAAAGCTCTTTACAAACTTACAACAGCTTGCTCACAGAATCAATAACTGCGGAGATGAATCCAAGACCTCCATCACCATATCATATACAAAGCGAAGTTCTTTTGAATATCAGCTTGAGCTTCCACCCACAGGCTCCGTGGTCGGAGTCACGTATCTCATCTCATGATCCCGGGTCCTGTTGCGATGGCAACAGGACGCACCCCATCGTGCGTCATTTGTCACTATCAGTCGACGTCGGAATGGAACTGAAGGGGGGAGCAGGATACCATAGTGCGTGTCACGTTCGCATTTAACGTACACTTGGGAATAAGGGTGTCACTAATGACAAGCAAAATCGGAAATTTAAAAGAATTTGGATATTCCGGCAAGATGGGGCGACGATCTGCTAAATGTACCTGGCAAACACTGGATGAGAAGAGCCAAAGACCGGGCTCAGTGGCGTCGTGGGAGAGACCTACGTCCAGCAGTGGACTGATATAGGTTGATGATGATGATGGTTAGGATATTTGTAGACATAATTTGAAAAGTTATATGCGAAAAGAAAACAGTGCCTACAATAGGTAAATTTGAATGAACTTTGTAAGCTCAGCTTCACAATGGTGGAATATGCACAACCCATTTTACAGAGAAGCAAGAAACTTTTTGATCCAAGAAACTCGAACTTACATAGGTACAATATAATTTACGAATGGACCCAGTTTGCATCTTAGCAAGTATAATGCTGCTAACAATCTTGGGAACTGCCAGTAACCTCAATGGAAGCGTGACAGATGTCGATAACTTGGGTCAGCTCAGTAGTACAGCTTCTTGTTTAAGTTTACTGCATAATTCAACCAAATCAGGAAAGGGAAATTCAAAGTGCTTGTGAGTACTATCAAGTTGTGGGTTTCGCTGGACGCGGAATAATGCAGATTTGAGAATTAGGTTGCAAGTTAGTATCTGGACCAGTTATTATTAAATTACATGAAATACATTAGCTCGTTTTAATTTAAACTTGTCAAAGCCCCAATGCAAAACAAACATAGGTATTGTTATGTTAAGAAAATGCTATTACTGAAATATATGTTTTCTATTGAATCGCAGGTGTATTAGTATCTAGGTCTAGGATAATCTACTATAGAATAAGCTAAATACTAGGTTTATCAGTTTGGAAATATGATCACATCACTGAATCAACTGATACACGGTCGTGTGGTCAATGTGAAGCTCTTAGAATCGTCCACAATGAATAATTCAAACCATTCCTCGTTCCTATCGCCGATCTTAGATTTTATATCAAAATGTCATCGGATACATTAGGAATTATAGATTTTATATCAAAATGTCATCGGATACATTCGATACATTAGATTTTATATCAAAATGTCATCGGATATATTAGGAATTGATACTTTAATTACGGAGATTCAAAGACATATTGCAAGTATTTTATGATTATAGCAAATTCCATTCGATCATAATCGAATGTTTTTGTTTTAATTTCCTCACATTCACTTTGAAGAAATCTCAACCAGTTGAATGAAAAACAAAACTTACAAGATTAAAAACTTTCCCTTTCAAACGCGTCATAAAAACCCGTAAAGAAAGATCAACAATGTTTATAGCGCGTCGATCAAAATGATTATGATTAATGGTTCACGTCATTGGTTCTCATGAAACGTTAGTTCGATCGACTGCGCATGAGCAGCGCCGCCGCCGCCGGGTCCCACTTTTTGCGCGTGTCATAAAAACACGGTGCCAATTTTGACGGGCCTCACAGCTCAGTTTGTATATTTTGAGAGTGTCAAGCTTAGAATAAAGAAGTGTCAAGTATAAAAACTCTGATGTCTCATAGCTCAGCTTGAAAATATGACTGTATCAGGTTTTTGCGCGTGTCAAAAAAACATAGGCGCAGCTCTGTTTGTAAATTGAAAATATCAGCCTGAAAGTCACACAGAGTTTCAGGCAAAAAATAGCAGTGCAATTGAATAATTAAGATATCTCTACACGCACTGCAATTTAATCAGAGTACGTTGTTTTTGGCGGAAAATCTAAAAAATTGATTGAGGAAAAGAGTTATTCGATTTCTTTTAAGTTTTGCAACCTATTATGTACTTACTGCACTGCACCAGTGTACACTGCTAAAATTTATTTCACAGTAAGTACTGGCTCTTTTATCTTTTGCTCTTAGAGCTACCTGTGAAATATTAGATTTTTTAAACTAAACATTATGAGTATATTTTATTTACTTTACTGACACTATACCAAAGGAAAGAGATTGAGTAATCATCGTCAATTTATGAGATGACAACGATCTCCGGATTGTAGCAAAAAAGCCTCCACTAGTTAGGCCATGCGCCATGCCCATACACATTACAGTTAATCCGCATGAATCATTCGCATCAGGCATGCTCCGCCACTCAGCCAGGGTCGCCGCTGATGAATCACTGCATATTTAACGAGTTTCCATAGCTAGTTCATCTACCAACCAATATGAATAAATACAGGATTGTGACGAGATATTTGAGATATTTATCGGAATAATGCTTGCGTGACGGACTAATAACAAAAATCAAATTAAAATGCAAATTAATTTACTAATGTGAATAAACAAACATACTGTGATTCCAGAATAGATCTGTTAGAAGGTGATGAATGTACAGCACAATTGCTGTTCATGGCAGGCGCCCCATCAACCAAAATGAGTGATTACATTAGTAGGCTTTACGCATAGACAACCCCCTGGTGAGCCATTATCGCTATCTTGTTTTTATTGGCGTGGTCATTTCACCAACTCTACCAAGTCTTACAGTAACGAGAGAGTGCGGAAATCCTCCTGAGACAGGATCAAAGGGACATTTAAATCGCAATAGCACGTCTCGTATCGAACGCGCGCCACAAGTGTTGTCGGTGAATCACGACACGACGACGCATTAACTGGCTGTAAACGAGTTAGAATTCTTCGCGGGTCTATGGGCAATGACTGCTTAGTGGATCCCATACTTAAGAGATAATTACGAGCTTTGAGGATGAGCTCAGTCAAGGTAATGGCTTAATATCCTAAACCATCGACGATGTAAGAACTCCTTATTTAGAAAACTAAACAAGGAGCTGGTGACATACTTTTATACACATGTACTTAATAACATCCCTGTCCTCAGCAGAGGGTTTAAATTATTATAGGCAAAAGAAATGACGCAACAACCTTCCAGGCGAACCCTTGGTTTTTACTGGCTCAGCGTAAAGGTCAGCGAACAAAGAAGGCAAATTGTTCGTCCAAATAGAGAAATATCAACAGAGTTGGCAACAAAAAGTTAGACCACAACAAAAGGTGTTTGCTCTCACGATGTTTGGATCTAATGAGGTTGCTAGCAAAAAATTAAACACGTGCTATACAATTAAACAGTTAACAGTCACAAAGTATGTGATAAAAATCAATTACATTATAGACTGAGTGAGACGAATTTTAGAAATTCGATTATCCAGACGATGTCTGTTTCGTTTAAGTAAGGGTGTAAAATTAAATGAGGTATAAGTAGCTACATCGTAAAGATAAAGAATTTGTTGCTATACAAGGCGAGAAGCTACAAATAACCATCATATTAAGTGAAGTTACGAATGCTACAAATCACTCCGCTGCGTTGCCTTAATGAAGATTCTGCATACTATTTCGCTCGTTACATGTTTCCCTGGAAACAGCTCGAGTGGGTGGATTTTTGGTGACGCACGAATTGTTATAGGCTTTATTCTAAAAATGACATTTCCAATTCCTATATGAATTGCTAGAGTTTTTGTCAAAGTAATTAAGGAATTGGTGTATCTAGTTGGAGTAACGTTAACGACGTCATTTTTGAATGTAAGAACCAACGCGGTTCTAGAAGTTTAAACTTTAAACTCAGGACACAGCCTATGTTACACAGGACAGGACATACTTGCAAACGCAATAAAGCTATCCATTGTCCACGATTAAATAATAGTGAAGTAAACTCGTTGCTCCTTTAGTATAGATCAGAAGGCTCTTAAATAGGTAGGTAAATAAATATTCATGGACATTTCACACAACGCCCTCTAGTCCCAAACTAGTACTATGAGAACTAGATTGCTAACCATTAACAATCTAGTTGCCATACTTGGCATATACTTACATTTTTTTTTGTGAATTTTCAGTTTTTTAAAATCAGTAACACCCAGACATAGAATAAAGTTTTATTATCGCGGTCACAACACCACACAACCTAGTAACATGAATGCGCCAATTCTACGGATAATAAAAATGGAAACTTTGACCATCAATAACTTCTATCAATAGAATAAACCACAACAGATATCGTATCCCAGAAATAGTAGGCGTGATTTATATCAATTCTATTCTCGTAACAAAAATGGCCCAAGCGCGTACAATGGACCTATTAGTTCATGGAATAACAAAACAAGTATTACATCCACGTAGTCCTGATCTCTGTTCATAACGTTGTGGTCTGAAACAAAAGCTTTCAAAAGAACGAAGTGTTATGAACGAAGAAGTTATGAACAAGGCTTTCATTTCTCTGAAGAGGGGCTAATTGGTCCTCTCGAGGCTTTCAATGTCTGAATTGGAGCTACGATTGAAGCTGAATAACTTTCACTTTCGAACAACACGGCTCCATTTCTTTCTTTTTGATCTGTCTTTTAAGACAAAGCAGTAATGTTTGTTAATTGTTCTTCTAATATCACAACAGGTAATCAGAATCGAGAAGGATTTCAAATCAAATTGTATGCAACTGTAAATTAAAATTGATATTTGATGGACGACTCTGATTACGATTGGGTACAATAAGTTACAGAGTTTCATACCAATTTGATAAACATGTTTACATACTAATTAATGTTCGGTAGTAGGTACTCCGGAAACTTATAGCTTGGACCGATCTCAGCCAGATCAGTGTTTCGACCCACGCTGCAATTCGCACCGGCAGCAGCAACCGCCGATTTATGCTTCCCTTCAAATTGATCTGTACAAGCATCTTGTCGCCTGCAGAACTTCCAACCAAATTAGTCGGTAACTTACGCGTGTAACGAATAAGTCTCCCTACGCCTCTGGCTAGGCCAGTAAGCATAAGATCAGCTATTTTTAGAGCGCGGACCATTATTTGAAATCTCCAAGGGCCAGTGTATTTGCAACACTTTATACGAAGTTCACATGCAGCTGAAAATGTTTGAAACCGTAGCACGAAAAATGATTCGGACACTAAACTTTGTTTGGCATCTATCAAGTACTGCCAACTGAACTAACCAAATGCATTATAGGATTCGTCAGACTACCTACGAGTATATCTAGGAAGTAGTTCGTCCTGGACTGGATATATAAAGAAATTTGGATATTTTCTTTTTCCACAATCCTTTACGGTGAATTACATAGCTTGTTTGTTAACCTTTCAAGTTGGGACGCTGAGTTATTGGCGTGTCGTTTACCGGCCCCGCTGCACTTTTCGTTTTATCATTCCCTGTTATGGAGCGACGAGAGCTTGCATGGATCCAGCCCGGCCGACAATTCAACTTTGAGTTGTAAAATCTTCATACTTTAGTTCTTTTAGAAAATCACGAATGACCAATAACATTTACGTAGTGTAGTTATACTAAACACTTAGAATATAGTAGAAGCCGCATTTGACATAATTTGTATGAAGGATTTTGTCACCAAAATGCTATAAAAATGTTCCCGTGCGCATGATGTTCGCGCAGCCCAATGTTGCACCTACAAAACTATTTCCCAATTTTTTGGGGTAATTTTTTTTGTAAATGCTGCTTAGGTACCTAAGTAGGAGGTACTGAAATAGATATTCATAAATTTTAATAGAATTAAGGAAAGACTCAGGACGTGTTTTTTGAATGATTTTTGTCCATTGTTCTCGTCTGAGTATGTCATCAAGAATCCTAAAATTACACAAATATTTTTTCAAAATAACAAATTTAGCGCTCTATGATTAAAAATACCTATTGAAATACCTATGCCTAATGATGTGTAGTCATAAAGATTAATATAAATTTGGTTGGGAAAAAAATGTTGGTGTTGTTTGCAACATTATTGAATTGATGGTAATTTTTCTTTAAATTGATGATTCCAAGACGATTCCTTATCAAATAGAGACCCAAATGTGATGTATGTTATCCCATCTACTTTGTTTTTAGACCCAGGCCAATTTTTTCAAGTGGGAACCACACACGCCGGCATAATTGTATAAAAATATGTTTGGCATTGGAGGTGTCAATGGCCAGAGACTGAATGACACAAAGTACTCCATCATAGTGCACTTCTTACTGTGACACAAAAATGGCTATACAGTACATCTGTACTTTTCTATAATCTGTGACTAAACATAATTTTCAGTTTTATGAATACGTTGATAGCCGTCACCAATTGTTTACCAAAAACTGTAGAATACAAGTCTAGACTGTCATTTCGTCACGCATACGGACTATTAGCTATTTCAATGGCATACAGAAACTGACAGAGCAACTAAATCCTCGTAGGTAATTTTTAATTCCAATTGTTTCGTTAGCCAAGCTCGATCTCTGGTTCTTTTCACATTAGTAGAACGTTTGATTCGCGGATGGTTTAATATTTATGATACACCTAAATAATTTGAAGTAAAAACCTCGGAGGAAAATATTTATGAAATGCCGCATGCAGAGCCTCTCTTCCTTGGCACTTCGCCAAGTAATCCTTTACGAACGCTTTACTTTTGCGCACTTCTGATCAATACTTCAAGTACCAGGTACCTACCAGACATCTTCAAGTTCTCGTTACTAAAGCACTGCTTGTGATATTTTCAAGATACGGCTCATTAAATCCTCGTTGTCTGCAGGATTCCTTTCAATAGATGACGCGCAGTAACTTTAACGTGATATCTTTCCCGTTCACATCGTCAATGTAAAAGTATTTTTCTCTTCGGTTTTAGCTTCTCAGCTGACCTTTGCCGTTGAGACCTTTGTGCTTCTTCATAATTCCATGTGAAGTAACTAGCCTAGAGGGATCAATGCACCTCAATGTGTTACCTGAGTCAGTGCCTTTCTCTCGTCTGCTGGGCGTCTGGCTTCGCCGACACGCTCGACCGAGCAGATACGAAATTAGGTGGTATTCATGCGGAAGTTTTGTCTGTGCATTAATAGCATTTTGCATAACCTATTGTAATTTGCTCTAGACAATTTATGTTGCGAGTAAAAATCTAAATACTTGATTTTACCAGACTTTTTACATGTTGTCGACGCATAATCCATTATTTTATTTACAACTTATGACGTGTTCGTTCCCTAAACGCTAAAACTTGAAAAGGTTGGCCATTTCGCTGTTCTAAATGACATCTTGGTTGGTCGGTTTGCAAAATGCATAGCTATTTGCGCAGCCAGCTCACTAATTTACCAGTATTTTTGCCAAACCGACATTACGTTACGGTGTCCAACGCACGCTGACATTTCAGACAGCAGTGTCGTAATCCACTGTCTGCAAACAATGATGTTATTTTCACGACGCGACGCGCCACAAATCGTGTTGTATAACACCTTTCAGCCCAGAATAATACTATACGTATTATTAGCCTGGGGCCAGGTATGACGACCAGATTTAAAGTGAAACAGTTACAAGAGCCTGTTGATGCGCTAGAGTGTGTATCTGTCAATAGTCTGCAAAACTGACTTCAGCTTAAAAGCTCTTGGATCAACAGTACAACTAAAATCGTACTGTCTATTGATTTTGGCATGTGATTCTTCACTTGGAAAACCATTTTACAAATCTTTTTGGTGCTCGAGTTTTCAAGATTTGAAGTTCAAGTTCTGTATACTGACTGGGTGTCCCGGAACTAGTATGTTAACCCTGAACAAGGTGATTCAGACCATGAAAACGAAAAACTAGGCGGGTAAAATTTCAAAGTTCTTATTCTTAAATTTTCACATTAGAACGTTACCAGTTGTGCAACAGTTTGGTTTTGGTATGCACCAAACCAAACGAGCACTGTAACAGGAGACTATTGAATCCGAATGATCTCATTGAAGCCGTACAAGTCTCGAATTATTTAGTTCATTTCCGAAACCGTTGCGAGTATCTTATGACACCGGTTCATGAAAAACCTTCGAATTTAGTTTCTCGGTAACCCTCGACACATCAATTGCACGAGAAACCAGACGCCCAGGCTTGCCTTCGACGGTTCCAACACTCGGTAAATTTGCTTTCTCAGAACCGTAGTAGCTTTCCAAAGCAGTATCATAAGATACGTTTAATTAAGTCTGTAATTAGATCTCACTTGATAATATATTATCTGATGGTGATAAATATAATTGACTTTACCGGCCTCGAACCTGCATCGACTCCATATCGGGGGAACTAGTTGCAATTAGGTATTTACTAGTAATGTTAGTGTCACAACGCAAACAAGTGTTCTTACAATACCGTTTTGATGATATCTAACGTGTTTTTCGTTCTGTTTGTTCACCATGCTACTCTGGTTCTGTTGCTTTCTTGATACCTAGGTAATTACAGGGATCCGCTTAAAATTGAGCCTGGGAAAACAGTCCTATAACAGTTGTTAAAGAAACCAGTATGGTGGAGGATTCAGAAAGTTAAGGCGTGTCATAACAGCCATGTTAGGTTAGATTTATGATGGTCGAAGAGAATCGGTTAAGGCTAAACGTTTGACGCTGGTTTATGTGTTGTCTTGCACTCGGCACAAAGCATAGATCTTATAGACGTGCTAAGAATCTAGAATCGCGATTAATCCACTGGGCTATACAATCTAGTTTAAGAAATTTGTGAATTTGAATGTTTGAATGAGGTAATCTAATGACAAAATTATAAAGAAGGATCATAAAATGTCCTTTTACAAGTAACTCTTTAACTTAGGAGACGATGATACAGAACTAAGTAATATCAAGATATATTGATATCTATACCTGGATTATCTAGGCGTCATTGCCGTTACTTGGAAAAAAAATATTGAATCACCTGCCGATTACAATCGACATGAAAACAAAGAATGTACAATCAGATAGGTATCACAATCACCAACTTTCCGAGAACTACCAACGCCTAGAAAATTGAAGTAGACTTATAACAAAACTAGGTTAGGCTTTAGGCATTATGAACTGGGTGGGAGTGGGAACTATCGTGTTCATTGCTATGCTCACTATTTTCCGGCTCAAAGAACATAAACCGTCGATGGAGGTCACAGGGTCGTTGTTTGAACGACTAATAGCCCGTCTCGCCTTTCAGATTACCTAGTTAGGCATCACGACTACGACACCACCGTACCTGAATATACTCAGAATCGAGTTATCAACAGTTTGTGCAGACCCGCGGTCACTCTCAAAATACAATTGTAGATAACTAAAAGCTGGTAGATAGATTCTGGTAAGGCTTAGACAGAAGGCTCTTGAAAATCTATAAGATCAGTGGACTACTTCTACTTATGTTAAGAGGAAACGTGGGTGGTCTTTTCTCCATACAAACGCTCTCGCCTGTTTTCTTTTTGGTTAATGACCCTAGAGCAATGATTTTTCACAGAATAATAAATAATCACTATTTCTATGCCCCTATGTTTTCCTTTTTGGTGAAAAATTATTTTTATAAGCACTAGAACCCTCAAAAAATGCTCAAAATTGCTTATTTAGATCGCTGTTAACAGAGTCCTAGTGTACAAATTTGACAACTATTAACGAAAAAAGAAAAACATAGCGGCGTAGTATATATCCTCCTTATTCAGTGTCTAAAATATCTTTTAAATTGGTTCAATATTGGAGGAGGAAATAGGCGAGAGCAAAACCTCGAATTATAACTTTTTACTTAAGCTTTTGAGTCGGATCTGCAGTTGTCCTTATTGCACGAATTTGAGGGCAGGGAGGACGGTAGCGACAGCGATAGTTTCTTCAAATAGGTACCTAATTATCTAAAGTCTCTCCGCCCGTATTTCCTCTTAGGGAGAACGCAAACCAAAGACAAAACGTCTTGTCGAACAGTTAGTGATGTGAAACTTCTCAGTAAAACTTTTTTAGTTACGATATGCTTCTTTTTATTTGCTGTTTTCGTTACTTGCTTATTTAATGAGAATCATCCTAAGTACTTAATAATAATATTAAGTACACTACATAATTACTCTATATTCTTATTTATTAAAAAACACAGTTCATTCTCTAGGTATGTGCGTATAAAGCAATGTTTAATAGGTAGGTACTAAACAATGCTATAATAGATAGGTAAACATACTTGAGAAAAGTCTGTAGTGTCAATTGATGTGAGTTTCGTTGTAACGAAAACAGCATATGACGAGGAAGCATTCGTCATATGCTGTTTTCGTTATGACAGAAAATTTATTTTCACGTCACTAAGTACGCGACAAAACAGTTTTGTCGATAGATGTGCGTTGGCCCTTAATGTTGATAATGGCAGTCACATGGAGAGCAGCAATGTGAAGTAATGAGTGGTAGATAAGTCCCAAGCATGATGTCAATCTGACCACGCTTGGCCTTGGAAGTAACATACATGGTAGGTTAGGAATAGGATACTAAGTTAGGTAGACATGTTTCTTTCTGTTCATTCCCGACAGTAGTCTATAAATGGTAAAAGGCAATTTCTACTAAAGATCCCGAAGGATTTATCTGATTCCATTATGCTATAAGTGCGGTGGCCAACCACAAATTCCGTCTAGACGATCGGATAAGCGATATTATGGCTTCAGCTTGCAGTATTTAATAGGAAAACCGCAAAGCAATCGGTTTTATGATAAAGCTGTAGGTTAAACGTGAGTAAGAGTAATATCTAACCGGTTAGCAGTGGGTCACGGGTTAATTCTATCTAGGAGCGCTGATGAGTTTGCTACCTGTGTGGTTTAGGAAATAGCACTGCAAAATATCATAAATAAAAATGATTTTGATGCAACTTTCAATATCTCTCCAATAGCACTCAATCTAGAGATAGTAGTGCATGCATAGTGAGTGCTGTAGCGTTACTAGGGTTATTAAATCGGTGACGATGAGGACTGAGGAGTAAAGTACAGTAACCGTAATTTTAAATTTACGGTTTAATTTATCAGCTCCGAATAAAAACTGCGCGTAGGCAGCCGTGAAACACCAATTCATAAGAAATATATTGAGAGCATAATGAATGACACATTGTGTTCTGTTTTAGAACATCATCAGCTGGAGAATATTTTTTTTCTTTAAACCGGCCTCGGGGCTCGACTAGTTTACAGTGGAATGCTTCACGAGTTCTACGAGTGTTATTGGTTATTTTATTTCTGAATATCTCCCTGATCTACCTATCTCAGAACAAATCAAAGTGAGTAAAAAAACTCAAATTTCAGAAGATAGTCGGGGTTTCATCGTTTCTAAATTTATATTTAGACGTTTATACGTAAAGAATACATTACATAAATAACCCGTTACACACCATTGCCATGCCACCATCGATGTTAGTTCCGAACTTAAGCTGGTACCTGTGTTGTACTTAATAGCAAAAGAAAGCTCTTAGCAAATAAGGCATCAGTAATGAATTCACACCTACTTACAGTTCAATTCAAAAGTGACGCTAAAGCTAAGTACTGGTACCTACTACGTATGCGTTGAGTACATAACATACATAATGTGCGGAAGCGCAGATCCACAAGATGCTAAATCACTTTCACTCAGTACCGAAATAGACACCCAACGCGAATTCCCCCAGCGGATGGAGTCCATCAAGGGTAATTTTCACTTTCCAATAAAAAAAACCCGTACAATAATCTGTGTCAATCTGTCAATGGCCTCCGTTGAAAGTTCTTAAGCCCAACTAAACAATAAAAGTATAGTATGACACTTATGACGTCGGAATACGGTTTATTTCGATCAGAGAGCAGATAGTTCAGTTGGGTGCGCAGATAAAAAATTAGCTCGTAAAAAATGAAACATAATATTTTATAATGAATGATGAATGAGTCAGTTCGTTCCGCATTGCCGAACTCCAAGCACAGCACGCCAAGTGCGGTATAGAGGAATGATTTCTGCAATACAAGTTCATTTTAGACTCCAGTTCAACAAATCTGAATACATTGAGATGAACTAAATGTTTGATACTGCAACTTATTTAATCAAAGTCGGGTCTCGATGTGTTTCTGGCCAAACGACGTAGAAATTATAGTAAAATAATTGCGCTACACCGAAATAGTTTTACTTGCGATGAAAATTAAATAACGCCATGCAATTAATGGCGAAATGGTAGACGGCCCATCTCTGATTGAAACTAAATAAAGTGTTTATTTATCAACAACTCTGGACAGGTTAAAACTGCTGGCTGTGTCTCTTTGAAACAGGTCAAAGTCAACTAAATCAACAATGTAGACAAGAAATTGATAAGTACAGAAGTCATTCATTCAGTCGTTTTACTAAAAATGCAACATCATCGACAGCAACGGCTCTTGAAACACGACTGCGTGAAGACATGGACGTGACCTTTGCAGAGGTGAGGTTGAGACAGGAATAACCGCCATGCAGTCTCCTCATTGCGGGGAGGCATATTCACTGTCAGAGGGACTACTACGAGACACAGTAGATAAAACCCAGTAGTTAAATTCAATATCTAGATATAAAAGAAACCAACAGTCACATATTAGTCCATCCCACATTAGAATGCGTGAGAATCTCAAACCACGAGCAATCATACTAGAGACAACACCCAGACCGTGGCGGCACAGAGGTGAAACTGGCAGACACATTGGCGTCCATTAACTTCCTCGTGCTTGCCGAAGGTTGTGTGTCCAAAAAGGCAAAGCAGGCCCATCAACCAGTTCTACATTTTTATTCCGAAACAGTAATTGCTTCCGTTTCCGAACGCGTCTTCATTTGGTAGTAGGTCTCAGGTTTGGCGAGCAACCCATCTCAGCAAAGTCGACAATCAATATCTTATACTAAAATACAAACTTCTATAGTCATGACAACTATAGGTCGTGAAGTTAAAGTTTAATATCCAGTGCGAGTGCGAGTCAAAACTCTTCCACGTCTCTACCTAAATAAGGAAGAGGTATTTTCCTTCGTTTAATGCGTGTTGAGGAAAATTTCAATGCACCGCACGTTTTTCTAACATTCGATTCCATTTCCAATTAGGTAACAAAGTTTTCTTCGAGAAACGCCCAGCACAGGTCGCGCTATTTACAAATGAACATTCCTCGGTCTGGAGTCTGGACCGATAGATAGAAGAATATTCTTATAAAAACAAACGTTGTTAGAGGAATCCCAAATATTTCTTTTAGGTATGTTTTTAGTGTTAATTAACATCTTCATCTGTTCCAAAAATCATTTGATTTGCTTGTTGCAGGTTGCAGATTAAACAAATTGATCTTGATGTTCGGAGTGTTGTGGAAACACTAAATAGGTTATTCACAGTAATTTTGTAATAACCTTGTCAGCCAACAAAGATGTGTAAAAAAATATGAGCGGAGCGGACTCATCTAGAATTGTTGTAAAACAAACACGAACGAGGAGCTTCCCCGAATCCGCAATAAATAGTTGCAGTATCGCAATGTGTCCACAAACGTCGCCATCGCGCGTTCTTAGAACGAGACCCTACTTACCTACATGGTGAATGGTGATTGGCGACGCCATTGTCCCCTAACAGGAAGGAATAATAAAGCGAGCACCATTGAGCATCATCCAATTTTTCGCCACAATGAAATCAGTTTCAAACACAATTTCATACCGAATGCTGACAATGCTATCTTCTCGCCCATTGGAACCTAATAACTCCTACATCTGCAGACTTAACTTCTGTCTAAAATCCTAAGTATTGCCCTAGTTATGATAATTGGACGCACCTCTACACAGACGTGCGTCCCAGAAAGTTGTGCTTAGACAAGCTCGGGGGAGAATTAGGCAAAATAACGAGTAGGAAGTTAGGCGTTTCTACACTTTCTAATGTAAGATCTATTTACTAGACAAAGCCCAATGGGCATAAGATTTATCTAACGCCGGTGTATAGCCTAACCCTAGGCCTAGAAAGCGACAGTGATCGGTTGCGCAAGCGCCGAATCGCAGGTCGTCGACCGGCGCCGGGGAAAGTGGCGTATGGAGTAGGTATGAAGTGACTCTGTTTAATTAGCTCTTGTATCGAATGTCAGAGATGAGTGCCGTGTGGCTTGATATATTATTTGGATGGTCTATTGACTTTTAACCACACCTGTATGTAAGTACCGGTCTTTCAAATCGTTAGTCCCTTTCCTAAGGGTGGCATGCCACTCATCTTAGAAAGAGAGCTAGAATTCCAACCAGGCTCAGACCAATCTATGTGATTGCTCGGTATTTATTGTCCATGAATAATTCTTAACTTGAAACCCCTTGATTAAAGTTAGATCAGTTTAGAAAGATGACAAGCAACATTCCCACTAGCTTTAGTCTCATCGAGTGGAAGTGCACCGGTCCGGTCTATGATAAAATTGTTCTATCCATATAGCCTGGTGTGAAATTATGTAAGAATGGTTGAGCTCTTGAAATTTCTGTACTATACAACTAGGAGCCATACGGCAGGTTTTACAAAAAAAACAGGCCTGCAACAATCACACACCAACAATGTCCCTTCAAACTTTATTACAGGTAGCTCCGCATACCCTATTCTTGGCTTGAATTGGAGGCAAGTGAGGGATGAGGAGTCTCGTGCTTAACATCAGAGAGACATAGAGGGCTGTGACTACTGTATTATGCAAGATCACAGCAGGGGCTGCGATTCGCCCCACATTGCCTCTATTTAAGGGATGCTGGCGTATGACTTTACTTGGACAGTGCAGGCCGCTCAGCCCCTATACAATCATCTCTATGTAATGTTTGTAAACCAGTAACTACATGTTTATATAATATGCCTAATGTATGTAGTAGGTACACTAAAAACATGGAAACTTAAAGAAAAGTAAGAAATCAGAAGTGCAATTCAAGCTTGCCTTGAATAAAACATAAAATTGAGTTGAATATTTTTGAAATATTGAAAATGCGTGAATAAACCAAGTAAGGGTGCTTTGAATATAACTTCTAGTTTACTTACAATGTAAAAGTGTTCCCGGAATAAGACCTATTATCAGAAATACCAGTCAAAATTGGCACAAAATAACTTCGATATCTTCGATATCTAGTTATTATCAAAGTCAACACACACATAAAGCTATGAAGGTAAGTGATCCTGATTTTGCATTGATTGGTAGACTTGGTCGAGGCCTTTTTCCGTACTGCTATCATGCCATTTGGGTTTTCAAAATGATCAACTATGGAGGTAAATAGACAGGAAACACACATCCAGTTCTTTATGCTTAGACACACTCAAGACAGTGTTCTCTACAATTGTTTTCAGATAACGATTTTCTACAAAGGCTATTAGCTTTTATTTGTTAATGTCACTAACAAAACGTTATTTACGTAATAAACATAGATTCAACTGCGTCTTATTTGTGTAACATCAGCTAACCTTGTGCATCAGCTGACGATTATCTTTGTCTGGGTTAAATTCATGGCCTACATTATTGGGGCTGACTAGGTAAAAAGTAAGCTTACCTCTTCGCGGCGTTTCAGCCAGCGGCCGCAGGGGCTCTCCTCCAGGATCTCGCTCTCATCCTCAGAATCCTCGCCGCTCTCCCGAGGAGACTTGCGCTCCTTGTCGAGGCTCCTACCGCCCGACATATCACCGACCCGACACAGCACCAACTAAACAATCCACAACACCGTCCACCTGACACCCAACAAAGGTTTCAACGAGAAAACACTGGATATATTTTCAAAATACACTTTTTCTCGTAACCAATATCCAAGGCTGAATCGCGAGACGTCACTGTCAGTACTTCCAAAACCATTATTTGATGCACGACACTGGTTAGAAACGTTTTTTCACATCAAACGGTGAAGTAAGGATATCTCTCTACAGTTAGCGACGGCACGCAGCAACCGCGGTGAGCTTATTCATGGTAATTGAAATAAATTGTCCACCGGCGTAGCTCCGACGGGAGGCAATAATTGACAACATGATTTTTGTCAACCAAATAAAAGCCATCACAATAAAATACGCCCTGATAATCCGTGACACTGTTGTGAATTATCGGACTGTATTTTAACATGTTGTGAATTATTGGCTGTATGTAAACAGTTACAGGTCGATAAAACACATCACGGTTTTGTACAGCCTAATAATTCATTACATAACATAGTCCTAGCCAATAAAATACGACCTGATATTCCGTGTCACTGTTTTGAATTATCGGACCGTATTCTATCATGTTGCGTTTTATTGGCTGTATGTAAACAATTACAGGTCGATAAAACACATCACGATTTTGTACAGCCTGATATTACAAAGCATTAGTGGCTCGTTTGTACTGAGCAAGTTCAAATGATTGAAATCTAGAATTGCCATTATAAAATAATCGGTTTTGCATGCTTGCATTGCTTGCTTGCCATGGAGTAAAGCTGAAACTGTACTAGCATGGCCGCAGCGGCCGCGTGACATTTCCCGATGGTTGAGTATGATAGAAAATTGCCCATATAAAAATATTAGTACATTTTCTCTTATTTATTAAAAATATCCAGTAGAGAAACGTAATGGCAAGGCATCACATTCACATCACATCACATACGAAACGGCCGAGCTTAAAACAGTTCTTAGAAATCAAAACTTTAAAAAATTCAGTTTTTTAGATATTGCAAAAATTCTTTCACTGTTATGTTTTGGAAGTAGTATATTGATGTATCCCTACTAATACAAACTTTCGTGTTTAAAAAATTAGTATTATTAGACTTTTCTCACATAAATTAAAAATGTGAAAGTTTGTACCTACCTATGTATGGATGTTTGTAACTCTTTTACGCAAAAACTCTGGTCTGATTTGGATGAAACTTGGAATAGGTACATATAGTTTGTAGCCTGGATTAACACATACGCTACTTTTTATCCCGGAAAATCAATAGGATAAAACGGGACGCGGACAAAATCGTGGGCAGAAGCTAGTATTAACTAAAAATTACGCTCATCTATCTTTTTGGTTCATGTATGAATCGAGACTAAAAAATTGACAAAGAGATGAGCTTACAATTATAAGATGGGTTAATAACCTAATTTATTTACTAAAAAAAGTACCTACCTAATGATATTTTGCAAATCAATGAAAGAAGAAAAATTCTAAGGCTACTTACCTACCTATATATTCTAAAAATTCAAATTCCTTTTTATGTACTCTCTTATTATTCTTTATTAATAAATAAAGGTTAAAAATCAGTCAAATACCTACCCGTCCGTGATGCAGTATGGTAACCGTGCCTCCGATCGAGGTGATGAGATAATATGCAATATGTTTGGTGAGTAGGTACTTTCACTCCTCTAGGATAGAGAGTAGGTACCTACCTATTCAAAAAAGATTTCTTCGTTACCTACATGCAGTTTCGAGCTAAAAATTTATCTACCAGATGACATTGCGAGATGTCAAAAATTTAATTTTCTTCCTCTCTACAGGGTGTAACATAATGTCCCTATAAGTCTGAAAGGGGGTTATTCTACACATCATGGCGAACAACATTTGTTCTACGACTTTTAATATTTCGAAGTTTTTCATTCATGAAAAGCGTCTTAAAGTTTCCTTAAAAAGAACATTGCACACGTGTTAAAGTGTCTATGTGTGGGTGCGATGTGATAGGAAGGTGCGTGAGCATGAATGTGTACTAACAGGCTGGATGTGTATCCAGCATACATATGCATATGTATGCTGTCCCCAAAGTAAATAAACACTAAAAGTGGTCGCAAATATCTAAAACAAAAAAAATAAACGGAAATTTCCAGCATGTTGTATTCAACTTTTGCACATGCCAATCTGTTCAAGTGTTTGGTCTGAATAAGCCCCTTTTCGGCTTCTAGGGACAATATGTTACACGTTGTATAAGCACAGAGAAATAGCTGACCTATCCTATCTATTGAACATAGCAAATGGCACAGTGGACTGCCCGGAGTTATTAGAACTAAGTAGGTAGGTAGGTACTTGGGCTACGCGACGCACCAACATGGCTTTATTATGAAGACCCAATGTAGGTAGGTACCCTACTTCATGTTCCCGTAGTTAAGACTAATTAGGTAGGTACAGGCAAAATGCTTTCATAATTAGGACAAGCAACTCGTTTGATTATGGCAGACTAGCAGTTGCCCGCGACTTCAATGTCAAAGTCAAAATTTCTTTATTCAATAAAATCACAAGGATCATTTAGAATCGTACGACTTCGTACGCGTCTACAGTTTCCGTGTACATTATATTATCTGTGCGTGTACCGAGCGGATACTTCTTTGAGAAACTTGACATTACACCGAACTCGTACCTACTGGAATGTCAAACGCTAGTCGTTAGACCAAAGAGGTAGTAGGTACTACGCCCTGTCAAACTGACGTGACATGAGACAATGAAATCCTCTTGCCAATTGGCGCTGCTAATCCTTTTCGTTCATTTTATCCTGTAGATCCTGTTAATTATTCGGGATGAAAAGTAGCCTATATGTCAATCCAGGTTACGAACTATATATATGTCAAGTTTCATCCAAGTTGGTTCTGTAGTTTAGACGTGATTGAAACACAAACATCCAAACATCTAAACTTTCGCAGTAGGATAGGATAGGATAGGATAGGATAGTAGGATAGGAAGTAGGATTTATTTAATACCTCGTTATCTGCTGGCAAATATTTTGATAATGTTTAGTTTTTTTCTTCGGTTCTTATAATAATATAGTTGTCAGATACTACGTATCTACTCTATCTTTCAAAATTTGAATACATACATGCAATACTTGTACCTACCTATTCAGTATCTCTTGTCGTCTACTTAGCTGTTTTTTGTCTAAATTCAAAATACCTAACCTGTGGAAACTTTTAATTGGCCATCAGTTCGCTTGAATCTTCTTGATTAGGTACTGTGTTGTGTTATGTATGTTATTTTATTGTTGCCTAGCTTTAAGTTTTCCCAAAATTACTAAAATAAAATACCTATCAGGAGTCATCATTTATTAGTTACCTACCTACCTTTCCCATGCCCGGATGAACGGGACTTACACTATATACCTACCTAACTACTTGTAGAATGTTTGCATCCAATTGAATTGAAATACAGCATAAAGAGCATACGTAAGTTAGATTAAGTACCTACCTATTGCTGCTACTACCTACCTAGGTAGGGTAGGGTTGGCTCTTACCTACCTGTTCAATTTCGAATATCTTCAATGCTATAAGTAGATGACGACGAAGTAATAAGTAGATAGGTGTTATTGATGGAGTCGAAAGCCGTTCATCAGAACCGCAGGTAAGTATAGGTGTGCATGTTCCAAGCATAGTATAGGTAGGTACCTAAGTACACGTAGAAAACTCTTGGATAGGTAGGTTAAACACCTACCACCTACCCGGCTCATATGCTCACGGTGTAATAGGAAACGGATTAATGTTCTGTAACAGGTGACAGATACGACTTTTTAAAATTTTAAAAGTCCAATCTGTCGCCTTGTTACTATCAAGGTGACAGATTGGAATTTTTTGTTCAATCTGTGAGAGTGAAATATTAACACCAGAAAGTGTAAAACTAAATGCAGAAACTGTCTTAAACAATTTACTACCGAACAAATCGAGAGAAAAATGTCTAAAAGCCTATGAAAAATTTATTACATGGAACTCCCCTCAAGTGGCGGTTGGGCCGTGTCACAGGAACTCTATTTCCCGGACGGGATGGAGTGACCAGAGTGGCGGAGATTCGTTTGGCGAACGGATTGGTGAAGAGGGCATTCTCGCGAATATGTCCACTCGAGGTCGATGTCCAGGATGCTGCCACTGGTGCTGCCGGAGGAGCCGAATTGGGACCCGTCACCACCTGAGTACCTACCTATCCATTGAGGTTCTCTCAAGGCCCCCGGGATGTCTACGCGTCACGACAGAGGGCGCTGCACCGGCGACGCTATATAAGGAGCTGCGCCCGCGTCCCGTCGCTCATTACTCATTATTCACTACGCAGTACGCAATCTGTATCTTCCTATTTTTATTATATTAATTAAATTGAAGCAATGAAAAAAGTATTGATTGATCCTGCCAAGCACAGACCCTAGAACCAGTAGGCAAAAAACACTATCTTTAACTACTATCTCGATATGTTCAAGTTATATCATATGATAAATTTTATAGGAATTTATTTACAAGCTTAGAATATAGAGCTAATTTAGTTTTAGTAATGACGATAACTGATTGCTTTACAATACATCAAATGCACTATAAAAACTTGCCATTGTAATACCTAGGGTTTTTTTTTAAATGGGGGACAGATTGGACAAAAAAATTCCAATCTGTCACCTTGATAGTAACCAGGCGACAGATGGGAATAATCCTAGGAAACCTAGTAGTGTGGTACCTACATAGGATGATACCTACTAAAAAAGCTGCTGCTTATAATTACTTATGTACTTTTAATATTTTTTCAGCAAAAAGTAGGTACTAACTTATTATGTAGTAGGTAGGTACTTACTTACCTAGCGAATACCTAGGTACTTATTTAATTATTATTTATTTTAGGAATCATTCATTAGGATGACAAAAAAGAATTTACAACACAAATACAAGAATCTTTACTTCTCAAACAACGAACATGAATACAAATGTGCAACCAAAAAGAAACAAATCCAAGCTTATTAGCTTACACTATACAGCAGTTATACCAATGCTTTACAAAATACCTACACGAAAATACACGAAATAGCTCATAGATAGAACCTCGCTAAACCCAAAATAACAATTTCTCTGTTGAAGAAAACCTCTCAAAACTAAGGCCGTGGCCTCATTACGCTCACAGTGAGCGGCTAACTGTTAGCCTCCCTATACCTATGTATATTATATGGAGTGTCCTTACAGCGCGTACTGTACGCAGTTTGCGACGTTTTGCTTGCAGACTCAATCAGTCAGCGGCTGAGACGCAGCGAACGATGCTCTCGGTCGGCGACTCAGTTCGCTCACTACGCCCGCGCCGCGCGGCGTTACGCTACTAACCGTAGTACTATCTACCTTCCGTAGAGTTTGCAAGTGCTTCGCGGCTATTACGCTACAGTTTGAGTGCTCACTCGACACTGAGTTAGCGACCGATACGCCACTCAGAGTTAGCTAGCGAACAGTCAGCCGCTCACTGTGAGCTTATGAGGCTACGGCCTAATCTAACCATAGGACGCCCGCCAAGAAGCCTAGCCATAGAGGAATGCTATCCTATTGCCATAGACTATAGACGAGCTGTTCTTGGTGTCGCCGCTCGAAAAAGATACTCTCGTGTTTTTTTTCTGTGTTGCCTCTGACTGAGGGTCGTCCCTGACCCGTATATCTAGAACTCCGCTGGCTCCATTAGGACCGGTGATGTCGACCGCATTCGGTCCTGCTTCGGTATCAGCTTCCAGTAATGGTACGGGAGGCGCAGAGCCTCGCCGACACACCGGACATGATGGGTCTGCAATAGACCCATCAACCTTGTCATCTGAGGAGAAAACTTGGTGTTAAGAAGGAACTCTGTAGTCTAAAAGTACAACACTCTCCTGTCACCATACTCATTCCATCATTCAGCAATCATTTGATTCGTACATCATCACAACAGGTCACACAGTCAATCTTTGCAAGCTTTTCACCTTACAATGAGACGTCTCAAATAATAATGAAAACAGGGGCCCTTTTACTCAAACAGTCGTATCTAAGGACATCGCGTTGCGATGTCTTCATCACCAGCAGCTTTGTCTTCGACGCCACCCGCGTCTACTTTTCTTCTGACACCAGATGCACCAAGCGTCCACCCACAGGTTAACAAACCTCTTTTTGCATTAACCTGGCGTGTTGTAGCTGCGCGTGTCGCTGCTCGGCCAGTCTGCGAGTGAGGGAGCTGGTCGCCGGCAGCACTGCGGGAAACTTCGTGCTCTCTGGAACGTCGGTAAGTAAAAGATTTTGTTTTAATTCTTATCAGACCATCTTTGTCACAGAGTGTGTTATACCTTGAATTTTCTTTTATATACCTATAATTATGGGTATAATTATAGGTTGAAAAATAATTCATTCTTATTACTCTTTTTTTCGCTCTCTTCATATTCTTCATAGCTTAGTTCGCCTTTAATCTTTATTTTATGACGTGCATTGTGTAGAAATCTGAGTATCCATGCCAGAGTTCGTATAGTTTTACTATATTTAGAAAAATAGGAAAGCTTAATTTGTCATACCTTCAATCGGGCTTATGTTTGCATTGCAAACAGCTTTAGCCTCTCTCATTTATGAAGAGGGATGACTTTGGCCACGCGTTACGCGCGGTGTACAGCCACGACGGTCCCTCCAGCCAACGGGAAGACAGCAGTTGGGCCGCGTCGCATCCTCTGGATGTCAAGTCGCCTGGATTTGACTTGCCTGGAATGTGATGCCAATTATCAGTATTAGTGTTTTGTCTTATTAACTGACTTCAAAAAAGAAATTCGGTTGTATTTTTTTCTCCGTCATTATTTAAAAACATTATTATAGTCATACAAATTATTTGCCATTAATTTTTTTGATTGCAATCATCGTGAGGCTAAATCATTGTTATTTAATAGTTCATCGTGACTTACCTTCCAGGGAAGAACAACTTCGTACCGGCCCTCCTTATTGACTGTAATATTCTCTTCGAAAGTCGCCAGCACCTCCTCTTCATTCTGCTGTTTTGTCTTGGTCTCCATCGGGTCACGAATACAGTTTCCAGACACCAAAAATTAGATATGTCTGCAGAACAAAACATTGCAACATGCGGCGACTGTCAGATTTGCTTTTTTCCTCCACACTTCAACCCTCCCACCCCTACCGTCTGCGTTAAAACATCGACTCGTTCGTGAAGTTTGATTGATGCAGCATTGGAGCAGCGCGTTAAGAATCTCCTTCGGATGCCTTTCCTTGAAGATTATGTTGAGTGCTGTCTTCACCCACTTTACCAGTCTCTCCCATGGTCTCTCAACATGGTGTAGTGCTGGAGAACGAATTTCTGAAACCAATCACAGTAGGTAATCGTTAGTCGGTAATATATAAATATATTCATGGACATTTCACACGAAGCCCTCTAGTCCCAAACTAAGCAAAGCTTGTAATATGGGAACAAGATGCTGATAGAATACTTATATACTTTTTTTTTGTAAATACATACTTATAATACATAGTAACACCCAGACATAGAACAAACATCATGTGTAATCTGACAAACATCTAAAAATAATTTTGATTGGATATCTACAGGTTAATATAAAGGTTTAATAATACATAGGTACTTACCAGATTCAGTTTTGGACCATTTCTTTACTACTGCCTTGCAGTAAGTGTGATCTTGATGTGGTCGCTTTAGTGTGTAATCATCATGATCACGATTGTCATGATCGGAAAATGAAAATACACAAATTTACATAGAAGTAACTGGATATACCAATTTAGACTGCGGTCATAGATAGGAAACATTTGCTCATACCACAACAAAATTCATATCCAGCGCTCAAAATGTGATAGCAAGAGCATGATTAATTTGGGTGTAACTTACAAGAGAATAAGGGTATTCTCTTGCCTTTAACATTTCTAGGTAAATTGGGCTAGGGAGCCCAAGTAGCAATTTAACTAATCAATTGTTTGAGTACCTACTCCTAAAACAATAGTAATAAAATAAGCTCAACTCGTGTGGTAGTGAATTCATTTAGATTGTTATGTTCATAACGAGGTACTTACCAGGGGGTATTGGAGATGTTTGAGGTATATCACTGGATATCTCTGTTGCGGTAAATAACGTGGGATAGGCACCGGGGCGAAGACGAGCTCTATCGCGTGTGGACGCGAGAAACCTCTTCTCAATGTGTTTGCGACCCACAAACTGCTTGCGAAGACCTTGGAAGCTCAGGCTACGACTTCACAGTTTATGCACTCTTACCACTTTTGGAGTCCTATCTCAGTTTTTGGAAACATATGTAAATTGACGTCCTTTCGTCTACTAGCACAGCTCACAACACAGCACTTGTTGTACATATTTAGATGAAACTGCAGTTACAGAAATAAATCAACGCAAAACTTCACTCATCAACTTTATATTTAAAAAAAAAACTGCAATGGCGCCTGGCTGTTAGTTTGTAACCGTTTCCTAATAAGGAAACGGACAGGGACAGGGCACTTGTCGCTGTGGCATCGCACGGACGTGGTGGCATTTCTCGTTCGTGTGGTCACATAAAAGTGACCACCACGAGTGAACCAGGTGCTGCCTTCTTTAAAAGCCTCCATAGGTATTACGTGTTCCTGTTGCTCCATCTGTACAAAACGGAAAAAGTTGAATTAAAATAATGCTACCTACTTAAGTACTAAGTATACATTTTAGGTAACTACTTACTTTTTTCCGGACTAGTCCGATCCGACGACTGACTGACCGCGCGCGTCGCGTCGTGCGATGGCGTGGGCTGGCGGGCGTGGCAGCCTAGGCAAACCTCTACGATTGGGCACGCTGTTGCCGGGCTACCACGCCGCACGCTGATTGGTCGCCGTTTGCGCCATCCGATCAGCGTGCTCAAGGTCTTTGGGTGCGTTATTTTGAAAAACGAACGCGGCAGCCCCATGAGCGTTTCAACGGAGGGACCATAGTGGAATTTTAGGTTTCTGAGCACCTCAATATTTAGTAGAAGTTCTCAAACAATGAGGAAGATGAGCGTATTTTTTTTTTAATGTAGATCGATAGATTTTTACGTCCAAAACACAACAGTGAAAGAATTTTGGCGATAGCTCAAAAACTGAATTTTCTACGATTTTTTAAAGTTTGGATTTTCAAAATCTGTTTTTAGCCCGGCGATTTCGCGTGTGACGTCAGCCGGGTCCGATCGCTCACCCGCGCGTTTTAAGCGTTTTCTGCCTTTACGTTTCTATTTATATTTCTGATAAATAGGGAGAAAAGTACCAATATTTTAATGTAATATTGTGCCTCTAAGTCCTAAGGACACGTTTAACGCTTCAGATAAACTTTTTAACCACCGACTGAAGAAGAAAGGTGTTCTAAGTTTGAGGCTTTTTTGTGTCTATGTGTCTGTACCTTTCAAGGGTCGTAGCTCCAAAAAATCACTCGTAATTTTTTTATAACTATTCTTGAAATGGGAAGCAGATAAATCTGGCATAGTTCTAAGCCAAGTTTGGTAGAAATCGGTGCAGCGGTTTCCAAGTTATGAGGATGTTTATCAGCCCTCGACACGCATTTTGAAGGGTTCTCAGGCATATTGATTGTAGTTTGAAACATTTGGTTCTTATACCAGTATAACGTGAGCTACTATTTCTTAGTGTTTCATTGATTTTGTATATCAGGTAAGACTGGTAATGAGCAAGATTGTGTTATCGACGTGATTAGCAATGTTTTTAACCCCCGACGCAAAAACGATGGGGTGGTAAAGTTTGACGTGTGTGTGTGTGTCAGTGCGTGTGCGTGTGTCTGTCGAATGCGCGCGTTGGTGCGCGTGCGGATGCGGATGGTAGTAGTCTAAGTCACATTGTCTACTAAGGACGTGCCTAGTGAGACATTGTACTGTCAAGTACAATGCCTCACTAGGCACGTCTTTAGTAGACAATGTGACTCGCTAAGAAGAAGAAGAAGAATGTGACTTACACTAGGACGTGCCTAGTGAGACATTGTACTGTCAAGTACAATGTCTCACTAGGCACGTCCTTAGTAGACAATGCCTACACATACATATAGTGCAATGCCTCACTAGGCACGTCCTTAGTTACGAAGGACATTGTACAGTAGGTACAATGCCTCACTAGGCACGTCCGTAAGCAATGCATTGCTAATGCCTCACTAAGCACGTCCTTCGTAACTAAGGACGTGCCTAGTGAGGCATTGCACTATATGTATGTGTAGGCATTGTCTACTAAGGACGTGCCTAGTGAGGCATTGTACTTGTACAGTACAATGTCTCACTAGGCACGTCCTAGTGTAAGTCACATTCTTCTTCTTCTTCTTAGCGAGTCACATTGTCTACTAAAGACGTGCCTAGTGAGGCATTGTACTTGACAGTACAATGTCTCACTAGGCACGTCCTTAGTAGACAATGTGACTTAGACTACTACCATCCGCATCCGCACGCGCACCAACGCGCGCATTCGACAGACACACGCACACGCACTGACACACACACACACGTCAAACTTTACCACCCCATCGTTTTTGCGTCGGGGGTTAAAAACATTGCTAATCACGTCGATAACACAATCTTGCTCATTACCAGTCTTACCTGATATACAAAATCAATGAAACACTAAGAAATAGTAGCTCACGTTATACTGGTATAAGAACCAAATGTTTCAAACTACAATCAATATATGCCTGAGAACCCTTCAAAATGCGTGTCGAGGGCTGATAAACATCCTCATAACTTGGAAACCGCTGCACCGATTTCTACCAAACTTGGCTTAGAACTATGCCAGATTTATCTGCTTTCCATTTCAAGAATAGTTATAAAAAAATTACGAGTGATTTTTTGGAGCTACGACCCTTGAAAGGTACAGACACATAGACACAAAAAAGCCTCAAACTTAGAACACCTTTCTTCTTCAGTCGGTGGTTAAAAAGTTTATCTGAAGCGTTAAACGTGTCCTTAGGACTTAGAGGCACAATATTACATAAAAATATTGGTACTTTTCTCCCTATTTATCAGAAATATAAATAGAAACGTAAAGGCAGAAAACGCTTAAAACGCGCGGGTGAGCGATCGGACCCGGCTGACGTCACACGCGAAATCGCCGGGCTAAAAACACATTTTGAAAATCCAAACTTTAAAAAATCGTAGAAAATTCAGTTTTTGAGCTATCGCCAAAATTCTTTCACAGTTGTCCTTACAATCTTCTAGACTTTTGATTTAAGCTAAAAAAAACAGGAAAAAAAGCCTAACTCATCTTCCTCATTGTAAAACTGAACCGGTAATTTGTAAAAGTTACGAATCAAAAGTTATAAGCATTTTAAAGTGGTCCCTCGGTTCCACACATGCAATGCTGGGTTCCAAGGATCTAATCAGTATTCACATCTTCTTTCACTGTCTATATTTATGAGCGTTTCAACGGAGGGACCATAGTGGAATTTTAGGTTTCTGAGCACCTCAATATTTAGTAGAAGTTCTCAAACAATTGTAAAACTGAACCGGTAATTTGTAAAAGTTACGAATCAAAAGTTATAAGCATTTTAAAGTGGTCCCTCGGTTCCACACATGCAATGCTGGGTTCCAAGGACCTAATCAGTATTCACATCTTCTTTCACTGTCTATATTTAGTAGAAGATTTGTAAAAAAAAACTACTTAATTTCAGCCCTTCTTCTTCTTGCAGAGAGACGAAAACACGATAACAAAGTAGTCCCTCAGTTCTACATTGACGAAAATGTTTTTGCGGTTTTACAAAAAAACTAACTGGAATTTTAAGTTTCTGAATCAGTCAATATTTCGTAGAAGTGCTCATACAATTTGTAAAATCAATCAGTAATTTGTAAAACTTACCAATCAAAAGTTATAAGCATTTTAATGTGGACTTTCGGTTGAACACTTTCCAAAACGCAAAAGTAACTTTACAAAAAAACTATAAAACTTAGAGACGTGTAATATAGCTTATCATTTAGTAAAAATTTTTACTAAATATCTACATACAGCAATGAACAATAGACAGAGCCATTATCGTAATATAGCAATTTTAGTTTCCGGCATAGAGATGCAGCCGCGGGGTGACCACACGGCTTAAATTTTCGGGACAGGGAACAGCATGATAGCCGCGCGACGCGACGATTCCACTCTCTGCTGATGCGGGTGTGACTCAATGAAGTCAGCGTTGGTACTCTAAGTACCTATTCATCCATTGTATTTTCAATAGGTGAGTAAAAAAAATCCGATGATTGTCAAATAAATATAAGATCATACGAAAACGGAACGTCAGCGGAAAATCAATACTATTTATACTTAGGTGCTTACCTATCACACTATTCAAACAACTTCAAAGTCAATATCTGAGGGTCCCCCTCAGCCATTATCAAGAATCTGATGTCAAATTTGAAAAATCATGTCCGCCATTTTTAACTTATCTGTTTATGGACCGATTGCTTTCAAAATCGATATCTGAGGGTCCCTTATTTCGGCCATTATAAAGAATCTAATGTCAAATTTGAAAAATCATGGCCGCCATTTCAAACTTTTCTGTTAGATTCTTTATAATGGCCGAAATAAGGGACCCTCAGATATCGATTTTGAAAGAAATCGGTTTATAAACAAAAAAAGTTCAAAATGGCGCACACACGTCATGTCAAACTTTACCACCCCATCGTTTTTGCGTCGGTGGTTAAAACATTGCTTATCGCGTCGATAACACAATCTAGCTCATTACCAGTCTTACCTGATATACAAAATCAATGAAACACTAAGAAATAGTAGCTCACGTTATACTGGTATAAGAACCAAATGTTTCAAACTACAATCAATGTATGCCTGAGAACCCTTCAAAATGCGTGTCCAGGGCTGATAAACATCCTCATAACTTGGAAACCGCTGCACCGATTTCTACCAAACATGGCTTAGAACTATGCCAGATTTATCTGCTTTCCATTTCAAGAATAGTTATAAAAAAATTACGAGTGATTTTTTGGAGCTACGAGCCTTGAAAGGTACAGACACATAGACACAAAAAAGCCTCAAACTTATAACACCTTTCTTCTTCAGTCGGTGGTTAAAAAGTTTATCTGAAGCGTTAAACGTGTCCTTAGGACTTAGAGGCACAATGTTACATAAAAATATTGGTGTTTTTCTCCCTATTTATCAGAAATATAAATGGAAACGTCAAGGCAGAAAACGCTTAAAACGCGCGGGTGAGCGCCTGGAGCTCATGACGTCACACGCGAAATCGCCGGGCTCAAAACACATTTTGAAAACACAAACTTTAAAAAATCGTAGAAAATTCAGTTTTTGAGCTATCGCCAAAACTCTTTCACTGTTGTGTTTTGCGAAAAGCACCTGGCGCTGACGGTATCAGCAATAAGGTGCTCAAGCGGTTCCCCTTAGCCCTTATCTACCTCCTGGTCAGCATCTTCAATGCGGCTATGGAAACTTGCACCTTCCCCGACGCCTGGAAAGAAGCCATTGTCATCGGCATTCCCAAACCAGGCAAAAAGGCATCAGAGCCTAGCAGCTACCGCCCTATCAGTCTCCTCAGTTCCCTGGGGAAAATCTACGAGCGTCTCCTTCTGAGTCGTCTCTGGTCCCACGCGAACGAACACCAACTCCTCCCCGACGAGCAGTTTGGTTTCCGCCCCCGTCACTCCTGTCCCCAGCAAGTGCTGCGCTTCACGGAGCACGTGCTTTCCAGACAACACCATACCTGGCCGGCAGATACTGGTGCAGTCTTCCTCGATGTAGCGAAAGCCTTCGACAAGGTCTGGCACAACGGCTTGATCTATAAGCTCTCTAAACTCGGTGTGCCACATAGACTCGTGCTCATCCTGCGAGACTTTCTCCTCAATCGTAGCTTTCGCTACCGCGTAGAGGGCGCCCTCTCGGCCCCTAGACCCATTAGAGCCGGGGTCCCTCAGGGCTCGGCTCTCTCCCCCCTCCTATTCACGCTGTACACCAGCGACATCCCTCGCACCCATCAGGTGGAAATCGCCTTGTTTGCGGACGACACAGCTTTGTATGCTTCTGACCGGAATCCCAGTCGGGTGTGTATAAAATTGCAAACCGCTCTCGATGCACTCGGTGCATGGTTCAGTAAATGGCGCATTGAAGTAAACCCAACGAAAAGTACTGCAGTGTACTTCTCCGCGGGCTTACACAAAACCCGTCCCATTACCCTATTCGACAAGCCAATCCCCTGGGCTAGATCAGCACGTTACTTAGGAGTAATTCTTGACCGTCGCCTGAACTTCAAGGAACATGCTAGGAAAGTTAGCAACCGCGCCAAGTTCATACTCGGCCGCCTCCATAGCCTTCTCTGCAAGAAGAGTAAAATGTCTCTTAGAAATAAGGTGACGCTTTACAAAACTTGCATACGCCCTATCCTGACATACTCATCTGTAGTATTTGCCCACTCCCCCGCAATCCCTGCCCTTCAGGTAGTCCAAAACCGATTTTGTCGCAAAGCCACTGGAGCTCCCTGGTACATGCGCAACATTGACCTCCACCGCGACTTGGGTCTCGAGTCAATCACAGACTACATAAAGCTCGCCTCCAGGCGATACTATGATTCAGCCCCCCACCACCCGAACCCACTTATTTCGAAACTCCCCGACTATCCCATCGAACCTCCCGTCGATACATCCCTCCGTAGACCGAGACATATTCTCGGTGATCCCGATGACAAGATCACCTCTGCCAACGCAGAGACGATCGAGCCATCCAGTTCGGTTAGACAAAACACTGCACAGATACACCGACCGAGCCGGCGTGGTCGAAGACGTCCCTTAGTGCCCGCCCATTCGGGGCCTAATCTAGATCTAAACTCCCCCCCTGGCAACAGCCCAAGCCGAGGTCGTACCATAGCGGTGCCCTTGTGCTAGTTGCCCCAACCTAACTTTACCGGTTGAGCGCCGTCTGTGCTCACCATTGTTCGGTAGCGCTGTAAGAGTCGTCATACGACCACCAGCATTTAGTCCATTCGAAAAAAAAAAAAAAAAAAAGAAGTCAGTCAGAGTCTGCGTTTGCGCCTCCGTATCCAGCATTGGAAAGGAGGCCAGCTCTCTCAGACGCTCCCCGCTCCCCTCCCCTTGCGTACTCACGTGCTTACGTACGTATCCTGACGAACGTTTCGACTCGCGCATGCGTAACGAACGTTTCGTCTGGAACGTCGTAATATTTTAAGGAAAATAAGACTAGACCTACTTATTGTTTAAAATACGTACTCATAAAATTTGTTTTGTGGAAGAAGATTGTTTTTTTAATAAAGATCCAATTGCCACAAACTGGCGCCCAACGTTAAGGCCCGGAAACAGGCCAGCCCAAAAACAAGATCAAAAAGAATCAAAAAAGAAAACAGAATGGTCCTGGGGAAAACATCAAGACAGATGCTAGTAACTATGCGCTTGGAGCTGTTTTAGTCCAGGGGGAGGACGCAGATAAACAACACCCTGTGGAATTCGCGAGTAGACTGCTGAATCCTGCGGAGAAGAATTATTCTACCACAGAGAGAGAGGCTCTCGCTGTAGTTTGGGCCATTGGTAAATTCAGGAGCTACATAGAAGGCCTTCCAGTCACCGTGATAACCGATCATCAAGCCTTGAAATGGTTGATGTCACTACGATCACCAACAGGAAGATTAGCAAGATGGGCCCTGCAAATACAAGCCTTTGACATCACTATCAAATACATCCCAGGAAGAACGAATGTGGTAGCGGACACATTGTCCAGACCGATTTGTAACGAAGATACAGCAAAAGATTGTGGAATATGCAGTGTGGTGATAGACATGCCGCAAAGATCCTCTTCTGAAGTTAGAGCAGAACAATTAAAAGATGAGCATATCAACAGTATCGTCGTTGCCTTAGAAGATGCAGAACGAACTGAAAACGCCATCTATTGGTGTAACAAAATAATAAAGTTTTTAATAAAGATCCAATTGCCACACCATTACAAATTGCAATAAAATAGATATTTTAGTACCTACCTAGCAGCTGTGTGGTGCCGGCGGCGAATAGTACCAACCCATTTCATCCCGTGGGTGTCGTAAAAGGCGACTAAGGGAATAAAGGAACACAGAAGACGGGCAGCAGCGTCTCTGAACCGTTTGACATCTTACTGCGATCGCCAACCCGCCTGCCAAGCGTGGCGATTATGGCAATTCCTCCCAAATATTTGGGAGAGGCCCTTGCCCAGCAGTGGGATCCCTACGGGCTAATAAAAAAAAAAAAAAAAAAAAAAAAAAAAAAACCTACCTACATATTTATGTTTTACAACATACAACATGTTGGCATCCCCAACAAATAAATAAAAATGTAGAAGAAAAATTATTTATGGTTAACCAGAGTCCATATTGGTCTATGGTCAAATTGCAATCAACAAAGTTTTACAATAAAAAACGAATAAATCTTTTAATTCTTATTTATAAATACACATAAAATGTATGTTTTTTTTATTCATAATTCATAGAGAATAACTAACTGCTACAACTTTGTTTTTGATAGATTTTTTAGTCTATGCGTCACCCCGGATGACAAGATTGATTTTACGGATTGACACTGACAAGTGGGGTAGAATGCAATCTAATGACAGCAGCTCTTTATTTATAAGTTTCGGTGTTACCCACAGTTTTTTCGACTTGCCTCTTTCCCTTAGGTTTTCGGGTAAAATTAGTTAATAATCTTATTTTTTGTTAGGTAAGTACTTTTTTAGGATGCGAAGGAGTAAATATTTATTTTCTTGCGTGATGTTGTTCTTGGCGGGAATTTCAGGTATGGTGGCAAATTCCAAGTGATTTAAGACTTTGGTTATAGCTACGCTATGTGTCTAATGGTGGCACTTCACATGGCTATTTGTATTTGCGTATTTAGCAAACAATTACCACGTGTGGACAGTAAATTTGTCAAAGTATTGGCCTTATATGCCTATTTGATAAATATGACCAATACCAAATACGCGTTACCGTAACGCGGTCGTTATCACCTGTATTTGTATGTTTGCGTTTACGTCATATATTTTGCCAAATATAACAAACACCCACCCAATAGCAAACACAACTAGCCATGTGAAGTGCCACCATAACATCGGGAGAATTTAGTTTTTTTTTATATAATAGTAGAGGTTAGCTCCATAATTTGGTAACAGAAAATAACTTTTATGTGTCGCGGTTTGCCTAAAAGTTTCCCTATTTTTCGGGAAAAGGGAGATAGGTGGCTTGTTGGTAATGGAAGTTCGAGAAAACCATTCGTAGCATCTATTAGTTTGTGGAGAAAACTAAAATGAATAAACTTTGCCAGCAGGTTCTGATTTTTGGAGTTGTTGTAGGGTTTAGTGGCTGATACCTAGGCCAAGGAAGACTTTCGTCGTACCGGAGGACCGGCACTATTGTGTTAGGCGGTATCAACTTTCCAAACTCCTGCGTCGAAGGCGAGTTGCGTGCGTGTTCTGTTTGGTCTGCGGAAGGACTGTTTCATTTATTTTGAGGCGCGGCATCTGAGAACTTTCCCAGCATTTTTTCACATCCTAGAAGGAGGTGTTTTCCGAGAGGACTGTTGTCTTCAGGGATTCCATAGCCGGGAAGGAACGTGTTGTGCTTGTGTGACACTGGGGAGTATCGTGAGTAGGGAAATCTTTACTCGGACCATTTATTTTGGGTATTTGACGATGATGCTGAAGCGGCTTCTGTCGCTGTAGGACACCTGCTTTTGTAGGTTGTGTTGGCAGCTCCCTGTGTTAGGTAGGGTAAAGTTAAGCTTCTTGTTTAATTTTATCAGTCCAACCCGTCAGGTTGTTGGCGCCCAATTTTGTTTGTACAACTTTCATATATTTTAATTTATCAATAACTAGTGTCATTATCTCTGGTGACTTACTCTAAAACATCCCGCTGAGTTTAGCTGGCATTTTTTTGCAGAGAGTAGGTAGGTTGTAGTTTTCAAAATAGATTCAAAACAGACAAGCGTCACAGCTCAGTCGGTAATTCGCATCTCAGTAGCATGCACTCTCCTTTCATCCGTCTTTTTCTTTGCCCAACACTGATCCATACATCGCGACAGGTCTATTTTAATAGTTATAATATTCATTTTATTGTACTCACCTACAACCCTTTATTTTGTTATAGGTATGCAGCTCAATATTGTGAAGGTTGAATGATGGAATAACAATCCAAGGATGGAAACTGACTATATTACTCGATGATCCATCATAACATGAATACAGTACAATCGCTATTGAAAAGTATGTTTGGTGTTGTACCGCCATAAAACATAGTTTTTTTAACAAATTGTTGATATTAAAATAATAAATCTATTGCATTTTTAACAAGTTTTATTAAAGGTTAAAAATAAACAGTAAATTAGGTAAGTAGGTATGTAAAGAAATCAAAATGCAAAGTTCTTTCTCAGATTCTTTATCCTCGTAGCTAAGCATAGGTAATAGCTATGACAACTTAATTTATATATTAAGTTTCCACTAGGTTCCTACCTTTTATCTAAAAAAAATTATAATGTGTTACTTGGATAGGTAGGTACAAGACAGAGCTTAGTTTTATAATTTAAAGAAATCTGATTTCCAATATCACCTCAACAAGAGTTTACCTTTGTTGCTATTGAATTCTGGTCAACTCTCATCTATTTACTAATCAAAGGCAATGCATGCTGGGTTGTGTCTGTATAATCCAGTATTTGTCATTTTCTCTCCTTAGGCCACATATTGCAAAAACCTGTAAAATACAGAAAGATATTGACTGTTGCTAATATGTAGGACCTATACCTATTGCATTCAAAAGACTTAATCTACTCTAAGGTAGGTACTATGAGGACCTATTTGCTTAGCTCATAGTTTTGTGTACTTCCTAATGTGATACCTATGGGGAGTGATGGAGATGTTCAGTCTTATGTAGAAACCACCACAAACCATTTACCCAGAAGAGGTGATGATGTCTCAGTAGGTACCTTTTACTTTTAATACATACATATATAATAAAAATGACTGGTGTCACAGCTCAGTCGGTAATAGCTTTGCCTTCTGTGCTGTGAGTCGTGTGCTCGATTCCCGCTGAGAACAAACATTTGTGTGTGGCAAACATAGATGTTTGATCAATGGCTGGGTGTTACTATGTATTATAAGTAGGTACCTATGTATTTACAAAAAAAAGTATATAAGTATTCTATCAGCATCTAGTTGCGATATTACAAGCTTTGCTTAGTTTGGGTTTATAAGAGAGGGCGTCGTGCGAAATTTCCATGAATATTTATTTACTTTTATTTTAAAAATTAACTTACTTGAAGGATATTTGAGGATGTGTCACTTGAAGTTGCACATTGTTCTTGGCGTAGTTTCAACATTATACCTTCGGTTCCAGTTGGGACGGCAAAGTTATTCAATAGTTTCCAAGAACTACTGGCATAAGAACTGTCATGAATGTGCTAACTGCATAATATCTTATGTTGTTGGTGTAAGCTTTTTAGTGATTTCTCTGTAGACCAGTTCCCAGCTGGGTAACAATATTCAGCCCATACCCGGGCCCTGGAATCAATGAATAACCAAATTGAAGATGGGATTGTGTACATAGACAAAAACTGTGAGTAACTACTACTATATCTAATTTACTGACATTCAGTACATAGTATAAACTACCAATATTATATAATTTCTTCCACTTTTTTTACATTGACTAGGTAGGTAGGTTACATACCTAATCTGTTGAAAATGGTGTTGAGATAAAGTTTTTATAGGTAGCATAGATCTTATTTTACTATGGGATACAATCATTATTTGTATATTCAGGTTACCAGCATATTTACTTAAAATTCGTACCTTGTTATGTAGTCTTGTTTGAAGTATCAACATGTATTGTGGTAGGTCGGTACTCCGGACAATTTTATGGTAGGTATGTGAGGAGTCTTTGAAACTAAACTAAACATCCTGATGACTATAATGAGGCAAATCCCAATAATATTTCAGTAAAGTGTATTTTTTCTTTTCGACAAATTGGCCTGGCCAAATTGCCGATCACTGACTCCGCACTTTGTATCTTGCTACATTGCTTGCTTCACAAAAAAAATACTCTTCGCTTGCTTCTCTCTAATGTCATTATTTTTAAAAGGCAACACATTACTTGCCCTGCACGGCAGCACTCGCACCGCACCGCACCCGAAAACGAGGCATCTGCCACTGGCGCCACAGAATAAATAATAGTACGACGTAATGAAATATCATGATGTCAATTATCGACCCGTAACAATAATCCACAACATGATTTTACGCAGCAAATAATGTACACCACGATAATTCATTACATGTTTGAATTATTTGTCGCGTATTATCGGGGTGGCATTTATTGGGATGTAAATTATTACGGTGTGTAAAATATATGGAATGGCTTTGAATTATCATGTCGTCAAATATCAACCCGTAACAATAATCCACAACATGATTTTACGCAGCAAATAATTTACACCACGATAATTCATTACATGTTTTGAATTATTTGCTGCGTATTATTGGGGTGTAAATTATTGGGATGTCAAATATTTGGTTGCGTAATATATGGACCCGCTCCGACGTATTCCTCGGCCGAACACAAATAAAAAAAACCATAATGTCAGTAAACTCTACTCGCTCACTTTTACTTTTTTTCTATAAGTGCGAGTCATAGACAAAACAAAGCACAGATTAAAAAATATAACTTTTAGTTACAGCAGCTACCAACTACTACCAGTGATATTAAAATGGTGTTTTTAGGTACATACCTATTTTTACCGATAAATAATATAATTTAGTTAAAAAACATTGTAGGTAAAAACTTCATTTTGTGTTTATGTGGCCATCTGTTGGTACTTATCAAAACTATATCGTTTTATATCGCCATCTAGTGGTAAGATTACAAACGAATATGTGTTTTAATAAAATGTTTCTGTTTTGGTTATAGCAAATAGATGGCGCTGATACCAAAACTAAGAATTTTCAAAGTTTTCAAAGTCGATAAATTTTTATTGAGATACATTTTATTAATAGTACCTTTTTACTGACGACGAACGTGTCTGTACCTTATTATGTAAAGATGCCGGGAGACTATTACAACTGCGGCGCAAAACCAACTGTTACCCACCTACCAACCTACTTATTACTTCAACTTCAAATAACTTTTTGTTGTTGCCTTACCTACCTAAACTAGGTACCTACCTTTTGCACTAAAGACTAACGTCCACTCGTAAAACACGGAATCTAGTAGGTAAGTAGGTACATAAAACATTCCTCCTAAACTATGAAAACGCTGAGCAAAGCTGGAATATGAAAAGGGGATTGCGTTTTACGTCGACGAATAAAACGCCTGTCTCAAAATCCAGTGTTGTTGATTAAAGTCTATTCCTTGCAGCTGGGTCTTGGTCAGCCATCTCGTGAAAGCCTGTGGAGTACCTAAGTATCTTACGAACTCATCAAATCCTGGTACTTTATGACGTGGAAAAGGATGTTTACGACACTGGACAGAGTTGGGCGAATCTAGTATCCTGCTATAACTTGAGCTGAATGCCTAGGTAGGTTTATGAGTGGCCTAGGTGAGGCTTTTACGCAGCCGAATCCTATTGTGTCCATTGATGGAGACCAGTCAGCGGGGCAGCGGGAGTACAGGTAAGTAATATTCTCGGTGGTTGTAGGTTCTATGTTATACTATACGTTTCACTAAAAGTCTTTTCAACTTTCTAATGAAAAAGAGAATGTACAGACAATATCGTTATTATTAATATGAGAAAAAGTTTTATAAAGTTTTATGACTGAAGCGTATACTACGCCGTAGCTGCCGTACGCTACGCCGTAGCTGTCGCCGCGAACAATATAAAAATTTTCTATATGTAGACAAGCGATAAATTGAATTTATGACAATCAACGACCCTACCTATTATTAAATTATTCAATTCATCTTTGTTTCGTGGAAATTGGAAGAAATTACAAAAAGCAAAATTCGAGTTGTATTAAATTGTCCGAAATTATTATGTTCTTCCAAAAAAATTGGTTCCTTTTTTACAAAAGCATTCATTCATAAAATTCATAAATCATAGCAGATTATAGGTTGTATATTCTACCTGATTATTGAAGCCCAAGATCCATTACGTACAATCCATTATGAGGACAGAATAGCCAGCAGGACGGGCTACAGTAGCCTAGGTTTGATTAATGGGCTATCCTGGACCCTCAACGGCTAAGCCTTCGCATTGCAGACAAAAATCCATCTCTTTTTATTATAGCTCATTAGATATTTAAACTATAGATATTGTTAAAACACTTTACACGTTAGAGAGCAATAACCCTTTACCCGCGTCTAGTACGTACTTTTTTCATTGTGGACTAAATATGTAAACGATGCACTCAGCATAAAAGTTACAGTGAAATTAGTCCTATCATTGGTGGTCATATCGCGCACAGCGATTTCTTCCAGACAAACTTAAAATTGTATAAAAAGTAACACCCCAATTCCGCGTGTGATTTTTTCCCAGATGTACCCCTAACCTTCGCATTGGAGCCATCATAGCTAGATCCATGATCGATGCCCTCGCCGCGGTACGTACTTACTCAGGGGTGACAGGGGCCTTCGTCATGCGGCGCGGTCCCCCATCAATCATGCTTTGTTAGTTTTGTTAGTCTTCGCTTATAAAAATATCAGAGTGGAATGGATACATAAGGTTTTTTTAAAAGAATATATCCCACAATGCCTATTGAAAGGTGGGACATTTTGTGCTGGTATTTTATAACACAGATGACTTTATTTGAAAAATCGACTCTCTTAGCTATCAAAACTCAGAGAACTTTCACATAGGACTATGGGAACACGCGAGGTCGATGACCGGCGAGGGACTCGATCCTCGATCTGTGACCAACTACACACGACCCAACTAAAAATGTCCTGAAAATATCAAATTTCTTGCTCCCATTTCAAATATATTAAACGAGACAAAATAAAAACTCTTCCTTTTTGTATTCTCGCCGTGGATTCAAGCCTTGGTGAGTTAGGTAAGGTTAGGCAAGAGTTGCTTCCAAAAAACTGTCGCAATATGAATGTGAAGAAAAAACCTACAGCTTCTTATGTCAATTCAATGAACCAAAGATTTAAATAATTTAAATCATAAATCATAATTGCTCGTGAATCCGGGTGAATATTGTAAGTGCTTAGCTGCACGGCAATCCATCTGTATTTTATGGGTGGATTTTCTCGGTTAGGACTCTTGTTATTTTTAAAATAACAGTAGAACCTATCTAGGTTCTACTGTTATTTTAAAAATAACAAATAATAATTAAAGGTACCTACTTATGGTATAGGTATCTACCTATACCATAAGTAGGTACCTTATTATATCAAACACTATCCAGCGTCCAGTCGCAAAGGTCTTGTGTGCCGAGAAATGTGAGTGGATGTTTGTCTTGTCATTTACTAAGTATACCACCTATCTGGTGTCTAAAAACAACATTTCACGGAATCGTACTTAATTTATTTTGTTTCAGTTTGATTCAGAAATATCAAATAACTAGTGTGAACGGTCTTCTGCGACAATGGACAGCATCCTGCCTTTGTGCTGAAGTATTAGAACTAGAAGACTTATTTCTGTCATAATTACCTCTCGACGGAACTATTCTATGAACATCCTGTTTACCGGAAACTAATTAACTGAGCGATAATAATGATAATAATCTTGTTATTTTATCATGTGTGTGTGTGTGTGTGTGCCTTGTATTTTTGTGTACAATATTTAGGGGCTTCTCGTTACAATAGTTTTCATAACTGTGTTGCTAGCCGTTACCGCATACTTGCTGCCGCGGCACCAAAATGGTAGAGTTCCTGAAGTTGGTTACTCATGGTTTTGGCGCCCAGCGCCCGCAGGACTGTGTCCTGATAGTAGACGATCATCTGTAGTTTTCACCTCAGAAATGACCAGTATGAAATAACCAGCAACATCACATATTAAAAAAAAAGAACAAGCCAGTTGCGACTGAGACTACCAGCTGCGTCGGCTACAGCCGCTCACACAACAACAACATACATCTCTAGAGATACATCTCTAGATAATGTCTACGGAGTGCGTGCCCCGTTGCATTACGTCCATCACCCTGACACGTGGGCGTAGGTAAGTGTAAAGTCTCAATGCTTGCATTTTGTCTGATATTCACACTTTACAGAGCAGTGTGTTACACAGCACCCTGGTGAGTCCACAACTCATCCGCGGGTCAACTGTGGCTGGCGATAGTGTCGGCACGTTTGCTGTTGCATGCCGATTAATGGATAGACTCTCGTAGCTTGAAACTCATGCATTGAATATCACGCACACACACAGTATTTTTAATCAGTGGACAAAGGTTTCAAGCTTAGTCCTAGTAGCGGATCTAGGATTTCGTTAAGGGAGGGGCTATTTGGGTTATCGTGGACTAGCCCTGGTTCACCTTTGAGAACTTTTCGGGGGCTTGAGTTTCCTAGAGGATTCACTAGTATTGAGTGAACTGACAAATAAACCGTTTAACTATACCTAAATGCTTGTTTTTCAGCTTCATTGTGGTATACCATGTGAGAGGGTAGAAAAAAGAAAGAGAGACATTATAGTTCTAAACTAAAAGATTTTATTTTCTATTTGGCGCAGATACAAATAAACTACAAAACATAGAAATATGACTCTCTGGTAAGTAACGCTCTTATATTGTTGGACAAATAACTTAATTGTTTGGCGATGTTGTGATTCAATAAAGCTTTCTACAAGTAAGAGTAGTCTTTTAGATAATTGCACTAAATGTTGACCAAGAAAAAAATATGATAGTGCAGCATTGCACTAACTTTAAGAACATTTTACAAAAACTTTGAAATAAAAGAGGCCATTTTACTAGTGTCTTTCCGCGACTTCTCTCTTTAAGGCTATTTGATTTTTTCATCTAAACCGGCTCGATCGCTAAGCAATGAATCAGAACCATCCAAACGTTTGCTTTTATAATATCAGACGAGCTTAGTTATGTATACCTATAGTTACATAGAGCAAGTTTGTCAAACCTTCTTTATGAGCGGCTAAACTTACACAATTTCCATAAAACCAAAGTCAAGCCACATCTCGACGACCCTTTATCATATGAAATATGACCGTGATACGGCATAAGGATGTAACGGGACATTTTCGAAATTTATCATAAATAAATAAGTGCTTACATATTATTTCGGGCTAAAAGCTTAACCTGATTGAAGCTCTTACCATAATTACATTATTAGACAGAAACACTCGGCTACTAAAGACACGTTTGCGTATTTCTTATTTAAGTGACATATTTTTCGTGGAGCCACTTGAGTAAATGTGATTCCTAAGAAACTCGGTAATATTACAAATTGAGTTGGCATAAGTTATCCTTTAGCCAAATCAGATTTAGGTATCTTGTTTGTTTTTATGAAACTCTCCAAATTATGTAGGTAGTTCTTTTACAATACTAAGGCCTATGTTACACTCGTTACCTCGAATAATCCTCGCCTCGACTCCAAATAGTGCTGTTGGTTGTATTAGTTGTCAAAATTAAAACAAGCACGATTTCGAAGTCAAATCGAGGCAAGTGTTATATAAGGTAACAACTAAGCATTATTTATTTTTGTTCATTTAATATTTTTCACCAATTTTTTTATTATTTTAACTTGTGATTTTGCTATCAAAGCTTTGAATAATCTTTGAAAGTTTGAAAAATTCAGCTTTTACCTTTTCCCCCTGGCTCCACAAAATAGTGAAAGTATGTCAGTCCGTTTCGTCATGAATACTAATGTGCGAGATGAATTTATGCCTTCTCGAAGAAAGGAAAAGTTATATTAAATTGGGGAGATGGAGTTTGTCCATGTTGTAAGCAACTAATATAGGCGATTCTTATGCCGACCGCGTAAGATTCAGAATCACGTACCTGCGAGACGTATACCTAGTCTAGCTTCTATAAAATGAGGCGAAAAACTAGGATTCTATAGACTTCAACCATTTAACTAAGGGACGGTCTATTGAAAGTATTATATTTAGATGTAGATTTTGAGTAGAAACCTCTTGATAACCAATATTTTTATATCATACAAAAAACTGTATCCGTCTGAATTGTAATTTTTTTACTGAAATCTAGTAAACATATAACTGCTATTTTATTGGAATGTCATAAACCAAGAAGTTACAACAGCCATTTTGTATATTTTTGGCATCATAACAAAATCCCAATGATATGTTGAACGGCCCGAAAAAAGTTGAATAAACACAGTTGATATTTTCACATTTTTAAAATATGGATGTCAGCTCAGCTTGATACGCGTGTACAAGCAAACTAAATGTAATAAATAAGCAATATCAGTAATAGCTAGTCAGACCTCCGTCAAAGAATACGAAGCATTCCTTCATACGCGGTGCCCTCGTCAGCCTACAGGTGACGTGGCGGTTACATACGAATCATTGTTAAGCTTATTGTATGCGAAGCTCTGGCTCATAAATAATTTCCTGACTCTCCTGAATCAGAACCAGAAAACTCATAAAAACCACAAGGGTCATTTAGAATTTTGTATTAAGTAGGTACTAGGTGATTCTAGGCGCAACCAGATTCTAAAAGAATGGGCAAGAAACGTGAAAGAAAAATAGCTATAAGTATTTTTCTACGAAACATTTTCAGGTTGATTTGCTGTGCACTGACAGTTACGTACTATTACGCATCAGCATTTTGTATGAGTTAGCAATCGAACCAACTAAGCAAGTTGTCTGCCCGAGTGCAACTTTAATTTCCATGAAATCACACACTTTATTGCTATAGCGAATGTTCCATAATAGTGTACGAATAATTTCACACGAGTGCGTAAAGATCTAGAACCTAGTCTCTAGTGATACAAACACACACTATAAAAACATTTTGGGTAGATGTTCCCTTCGTGTGTGTATAATCAAATACCTGAGAGCAATTGGGGACGGTCGACACGTTCAAGGCTCAGCATACTGGATAAAGGCAATTACCTTAATATTTCGTGAAAGGTTCACCGAGAATACTAATTTTAATTGCCTATTTCATTGGGTAGAGCTCTAGAGCAGCCTCTATTATGCTCTGACTGATGTTGGTAACCTTCCGATTGACGTGCCAGCGCGTAGACGAGGGTCTGGAGAATCTGCTGACAAAGTACATTTGTAATAGCTTTGATGTCTATTCACGTGGAGCTAAATGTTGTGACAGCACGCATTCTTCCACATTTTACGGTTATCTCCCTCGAAACGCTATGAAAATGGGAAAATAACGCTATGAACTAAGCAGTGTTGACGATATTATTTATTTATTTAGACTTTTTACACCGAAACGCTTCTAAGGTATATTCCTCTCGCAAATACTCCATTAAAACCTTTATTTAGTGTATGTACGTATTTATTGCACACTTACAAGATATTTCCATTACAACAGAATCCTGAGAAATTGCCTGTATGTTGATCGTACATGTCTCATGACTCGGTGTGGTGGAAGCGCTCCCAGGTCACATCAGCCTTATTACGTAATTTGCGAGAGGTCTGCGATATCGTGTACTTTAATATTAAATAAACAGGCACACCGTCAAACGTCACTTTCTGTACCACAAAAGTGGCGTCAGTCACTGACGCAACCGAGAGGTGCTAAATCTAATTATGCTAAGTGTGCAATGGAATTAATGGGCAACCCCAAAAAGAGTTGTCAAGTCGTTTGCGCGGTAAAAATGGTGCTCCAACTGCAGGTTATAAATTCTGTCATATTTAAAGCGCTGCATAATAATATAAGCAAATTTATTTTGCAGCGGTAATTGAACCTATCTCTTATATCTTCCGGCCTTCCACCATTCCAAAGACTGAATATGATGAAGCCCTAAACAAAACAATAGTACATTCGAATCCTTATCAAGTTCTGCTTGACTGAATCCGTTCCTACGTATCGTAATCTCTTTATTTCCTCATTTTGCAACTCTTGGTTTTGTTAACAGTACAATAACCTTGGCTTTATGTACAGGAAGATGAGTTTCTTTTGTTTATGTAGTCTTTTTAACTGTTTCTACATATTTTCCCATCTAGTTCCCATATCCCATAATCCCATAATCCCACTTTGTTTAGTTTGGGACTAGAGGGCGTCGTGTGAAATGTCCATGATCAAATAATAACGTCAAACTATGACAGAGGTCAATCTCTGTCACCAGAGTGTCACTATTAAGCTCACACGAACATACCTAATTAGTATTGCCATAATTGAGCAACGTGTAGTCTGATTGAACAATGCTACATGCAGGGGGGTATATTATTGCAAACAGATTGGCCATTGGACTGAGATAATTACATTGTTATGCGGACGTCTCAAGCAGGTGTGGTGCGGCTCTAGTGTTCGCGGGTTCATTACGAGCATGAACAACTCCAGGGGCACGGCCAGGACTTATAGAAAACATCGTAGAGGGTTCTTGATCTATAAAATTCCAGAAAACGTTGTAAGTCGTCTTTATGCATCGACTTCCCGCGATCAGTCAAATGCATTATAAAATGTGGAACGTTACTTACGTAAAAGTAACATTCCAAAGTTTCGTAACATCAATAACGAAAGTAAAAGAAAAATTAATACAAACAGAAAAAAAATCGTTACAGCGTGATTAGCCCCGCTGCATTGTTTAGTGAATGATTTAAAAATAACGAAATCATTCTGTTAATCCCTCAATTATTTCAATGGTTTATTGTATAAATTAGCCAGCTGTCTGGTCGCACCTCGTGGTAGGCTCAAGGCGCAACGGAGTGGTGGTGACAGGTTTGACAGGTATCTGTTATGCGATTAGTGCACCTCACGTGGCCTTCCATCAGCACAGGGAGGTGTCTGCTGGAAATAGACCTCGTCTGGTTTTATCTAGAGATTTACTGCAGACTAGTTTACGGAGAGCATTTTGGATCAGTTTAAAACCCTTTTCACCTTCCCGGTTACCGTTAGCCAGCGTCGGGTACCCTACGGCGCTGGCAGTGAAGTGTAATCTAGTACAAAAAGTGACTTTTGACAGCAGTGATTGCCCCTACGTTTTTCGCAGACCTGTCGCGAGTTTTATAATAACCAAGCAAGCGACAGTGGTCGATAGCTATTTATTTTTAAATCAGCATATAAAGAGTTTAATATTCAATAACGACTCAGACGTCTGTATGGATTCTAATAATTGTTTGCGGGAAGGAATACTTTGCATAATTAGATAGCTTCCGTTCAGTGGAGACGAACAAAATTAGAGTTTCATTGAAATGTTTTAGAAAATTTAATGTTTAAATCTGTATCCGCATCGCTCGATTGCTCTATACAACTTATTGTAATTATCTGCAGATTTACTAAAGTTGAATGTGCCTTTGGCGTTTGTTTAGTGCTACTAAGTATTATCATAATAAGTTTGTTTTTAAACTTGCGTAGCTTTCAGAATTGAAAAACATTTCAAACAAAAAACAAAGGGTCTAAATTGTTATTTCTATTTCGTTGCTCTTGTTAAAAAGTTACAAAAAATCCATGATTTATTATGAACAGTAAGTTTAGGCAGCAACTTCGTATATTTTGTAATAAATAAAATTTTCTCGTCTCGAGTTTTTTGGACATAATTAGCAAGTTTTGGTGAGCTAACGATCATTCATTTTTTGTCCGACAAAGTTGATAAATTATCCAAAAAATATAAGTAGTCTGAGTCGTTTTCATGAATAGACTAACATCCGCCGGCTATTATAAAAACAAGCCGAAGTAGATTCACCATAACCGAAACACCGTTAATATAATATACGGTAGGCTCTGGTCGCGTGGAACTGGCACCTACAATCTTTTTTTAAAGTCAAAGCGATTTTTTGCCAGTCTTATTTTATTTACTACCGTATCGTATCAAAGTCTGTTATGTATGTGTGTGTGTGGCTGCGTCCACCACCTTGTTTGCCTACCTACAATAAATCAGTGCTAAGCTAACCAGCGTTCGTATCACTTGTCTCCCCGCTCCGTCTTCATATTTAACAGTGGCGACGATCTACCCGCAATTGTGCGAAAAAATCGTGGAAATGTCTAACTCTAATGCGCAATACGGAATTTTAAATAGTTTCGATCACACGATACAGACGTGGAAGACGTACAGAGGCCGCATTTCTCAGTATTTTGTGGCAAATGACATCAACGAGAAGACGGATACCGAAGGCAAGAAGAGAAAGGCGATCCTTCTCAGCGCACTCACCGAGGGTACCTACAAGTTGGCAACGGATTTAGCCTTGCCCAAGGACGTAGTAGATGTGCCCTACGAAGAATTATTATCACTTCTGGATAAGCATTTCACCCCCAAGTGTGTCGGGTTTGGTGAGCGTCATAACTTTTACGCGGCCGCTCAAGAGCCGGGTGAAACTCATTCGCAGTGGGCTGCGAGACTGCGAGGTCTAACAGCTAAGTGTGCGTTTCTCAACGTCGAAGAGGCGCTCCGTGACAAGTTTATCATGGGATTGCAGCCGGGAAAGGAGAAGGAGAAGCTGTACACGAAGGAGCTGGCTGGCCTCACGTTGGTCAACGTCGTGGAGATGGCTGAGAACCTCAGCCGAGCGCGCTCCGCCATCGCCGCCAGCGCTGGTCCCGCCGCCGCCGCCGCCGCCGCCGCCGACTCGCATCAGCTTTTCAAGATCGCAGATAGCGGGAAAAGTGCTGGTGTAGGGAAAGTGAAGTGCAGTGTATGTGGTTATACGAATCACAAAGCGTCAGAGTGTAGATTCGCTAATTATATTTGTAAGAAGTGTCACGTAAAAGGCCATCTGCGTAAAATGTGCACGAAAGTGAATTACGTGGAGATGGATGGCGTTGACCAGGGTGAGGATGATGAAGATGACGACGGTAAGCTTTATTATATCCGATCACTGAGGGGAGAACCCATGGTAGAAAAAATTAGCATTCATAATGAATTTTTCAGATTCGAAATTGATAGTGGGTCTGGGGTAACGGTAGTTTCGGAGGGGTTTTACAAAACTCATTTCAAAGATGTGCCATTATCACGTACGTGTAAACAGCTCATGACGTATAATGGAAGGAAAATAGTATGCCTAGGCACATTCCGTGTACCAGTATGCTACGCCGGACAGACGCACGATATCGTTTTATTCGTGGTCCGCGACGGGGGCCCACCCCTTCTAGGTAGGGATTTCATTTCAAGTTTTAATTTACAGCTGATGGCTGTAAATTTCTGTTCAGAATCTGATTTTTCACTCAATGATTTGCAGCAACAATACTCAGAACTATTTTCAGATAAGTTAGGTAAGTTCAATAAATACAAAATAAAGTTATCATTACGAGATAATGCGAAACCCGTTTTTTGTAAGGCGCGCCCTGTAGCATTTGCGTTGCGCGATAAGGTTTGTAAAGAAATCGATAGATTGGTCGATTTAGGCATTCTTCAACCGATTGAGCACTCAGAATATGCGTCACCTATTGTTCCCGTTTTAAAAAAAAATGGGTCAGTCAGGTTATGTGCAGACTACTCGGTCAGTATAAATAAACAGTTATTAGTAGAAAAGTATCCGCTTCCCACCACTAATGAGTTATTTTCTAAGATCCATGGGGGACAGCAGTTTAGCAAACTCGATCTATCAATGGCATATAACCAATTTGTGTTAGACGATGAGTCACGTAACCTCACTTGCATCAACACAAGTCGCGGCTTGTTTACCTACACTCGGTTAGTGTTCGGGTTAGCGAGCGCGCCAGCTATTTTTCAGCGCGCGATCGAAGGGGTATTGTCAGGTATAGACGGAGTGTTGTGCTTGTTAGATGATATTCTAGTGACTGGAAAGGATAAAAAGGAACATCTAGAAAAGTTAAATGCTGTTCTTAAGCGTTTACAAGATGCAGGGCTAACATTACAGAAAGAAAAGTGTAGTTTTTTTCAAAATGAAGTCCGGTATCTCGGCTATATTATAACAAAAGACGGTCTAAAAAAAGAACCAGAAAAAATTAAGGCTATGGTGGAAGCACCGGTTCCCACTAATGTTACTCAGCTGCAGTCATTTCTAGGACTAATTAATTATTACAGGAATTTTATTCCTAATGCGTCAACGGTTCTCAGTCCTTTATATGAATTGTTAAAAAAGGGTACGAGTTGGAACTGGACTGCGACTCATAACACAGCTTTTCAGGAAGTTAAAAAGTTAATGACTTCGGAACAGGTTCTTGCGCATTTTGATCCTAACGCAAAAATAATATTAACCGTAGACGCGTCTCCGAGCGGGTTGGGGGCGATTCTGTCACAAGTAGGCTCAGACGGGACAGAACGGCCTATCTCGTTTATGTCGCGAACTTTAAATCCAGCAGAGAAGAGATACGCTCAGATACAAAAGGAAGCAACCGCCATTGTTTACGGCGTGCGTCGGTTCCACCAATATTTATATGGTCGATCTGAACCGTTTTATTTACGAACGGATCACAAGCCACTTTTGTCTATTTTTAGCCCTTCGAAGGGAATACCTGAAATGTCTGCGAATAGATTACAACGTTACGCTTTGTTCCTAAGTAGCTACAACTACAAGATAGAATACGTACGCAGTGCCGATAACAGCGCGGATTATTTGTCTCGCGCGAGCTTACCGCGGGCGGTGCATGAGTGCGCGTGCACCGAACAATGCCGCTGTTGTGATTGCGAAGTAGCATATGATCGAGCTACTTACGTGTGTTTTGTAGTAGACGGGAGTATGCCCGTTACATTAGATAAGTTACGCGATGAAACAAATAATGACCCAGTGTTAACGCAAGTGAAAAGGTTTATTTTGAATGGTTGGCCACCGAAAGTTAATGATATACGGCTAAGTGCATATCATTTGTGTAGATCGCAATTGTCGTATGAAAATGGCTGCATCATGAGAGGTCATAAGGTAGTTTTACCCGTGAGTTTATACAAAACTATGCTAAAGGAGTTACATTCTTCACATTTAGGTATAGTTAAAACTAAGGCCGAAGCGCGTTCAAGATTTTGGTTCCCTGGAATTGATCAGGCGGTAGAAACTATGATAGGTTCGTGCGACGTGTGCATTCAACTGCGCCCCTCGCCCCCGCGCGCACCCCTCGCTCATCGGGAGTTCCCGCCGTGTCCTTTCTACAGAATACACATAGACTTCCTAGGTCCGATTAAAGGTTGTACTTATTTAGTAGCAGTAGATGCACATACCAAGTGGGTAGAAGTGTACAATATGAGTACTACGACTTCGGCAGCCGTTATTGGGAAGCTCTGCGATTTTATGTCGAGGTTTGGTGTTCCAAAAACAATAGTAAGTGATAATGGTACAGCTTTCTGCTCAAGAGAATTTGAGTTATTTTGTGTTTCAAATGCAATCTCTCACATAACATCGCCCGTGTATCACGCCCCTTCGAACGGCCAGGCAGAAAGTTTTGTGAAAGTAGTGAAAAAGGGAATAAAATCATGTCTTTTGTCAAGTAATACGGTAAAGGATGCATCGGTAAAATTACTAAAATATCTAATGGATTATCGTAACTCTATTCACACTACCACGGGTTTGTCCCCTGCTCAGTTGGTATTCGGTCACAAGTTAAGGTCGCGACTAGATTTTTTTGATCCGAAGTCATCGGCGCCCTCGTCACCCTCTCTATCTGACCATGTTAAAAACCAACAGTGTATGCAAACTAAGCAGCAAGGGAAAAATAAAACAAAATCTTTAAAGAAAAATGATATTGTACTGTATAAAAAATTTACAAACAAAACAACTTATTCATGGTGTAAAGGAGTCATAGAAAAAAGAATAGGTAAAGTGTTATACATTGTTAAAGATATAGATAGCTCTGAAAGTCATAAAAGACACATTAATCAGTTGATGTTGTATAAAGGGACAAGCAACAATGATGTTGGTTTTGATAACAGTTCTAATGGGAACTTACCTGGGCCACCTTCACCGCCGTTGTCTCTGTCAGTGTCGCCGTCACCGTCGTTGCCGCCATCGCCGTCACCGTCACCTCCGCCTTCACCACTGCCGCCTGCGCAGAAGTTGTCACCTACGCTGTCACCGCCGCCTTCATCGTCCATGACCATACCTTCAGTGGTTGCATCAGGGTCGTCTGCACCCCAGCAGGAGTTGACACATAGTCGAGGGAGAAGAGAGGAAGTGTACGAGCCACATATTTCGCCAGGAAGAGAGAGCGAAGACGTCGTGAACCCGTCTCAAGACACGCGTATTGATGAACGACAAAGTAGTTCGAATGTCCTGGTGGCTGAAGCAGGAACGAGACACTCGGTTTCTGAAGATGAGTTTTACGAAGCAGAAAGTGCGCTCGATGCCCAGAAGGAACCACAGAATGATGGTTCGATAGCATGTGGGACAAAGAAATTGTTACGAAAGCGTCCCGAGGTTAACTACAAGAAGTACTTTTAGATTATTAATATAGTAGTAGCGATCAAAGTAGTTTTAATAGTATTTTCATACTAGAGGGAGGATTGTTATGTATGTGTGTGTGTGGCTGCGTCCACCACCTTGTTTGCCTACCTACAATAAATCAGTGCTAAGCTAACCAGCGTTCGTATCACTTGTCTCCCCGCTCCGTCTTCATATTTAACAAAGTCAAAGTCATAATCCTATCCTACTAATATTATAAATGCGAAAGTTTAGATGTTTGGATGTTTAGATGTTTGGATGTTTAGATGTTTGGATGTTTGGATGTTTGTGTTTCAATCACGGCAAAACTACTGAACCAACTTGGATGAAACTTGGCATATATTTAGTTCGTAACCTGGATTGACATATAGGCTACTTTTTATCCCGAATAATTAACAGGATCTACAGGATAAAATGAACGAAAAGGATTAGCAGCGCCAATTGGCAAGAGGATTTCATTGTCATGTCATGTCACGTCAGTTTGACAGGGCGTAGTACTACCTCTTTGGTCTACCGACTAGCGTTTGACATTCCAGTAGGTACGAGTTCAGTTTAATGAGGTGTATGTCAAGTTTCTCAAAGAAGTATCCGCTCGGTACACGCACAGATAATATAATGTACACGGAAACTGTAGACGCGTACGAAGTCGCGGGTAACTGCTAGTTATTCAATAAAATCACAAGGATCATTTAGAATCATCTTATATAACTAGGTGATTCCACATGCCACATTGCCACAGGTATATAATAAACTACCGGAACAAATGAAAGAAGCCCAATCTGATACCCTATTTATAAAATTACTAAAATCTTTCCTTTTAAAAAAATGTTATTATGAATTAAATGATTATATGAATGATAAAATGTGCGAATATAATAATACTGAATTAACACAAGAAATTGACTGAATTGAAAAATTGTCGTGAATAAAACCTCGGTCTGCCTACTTTCCTGTTGCAATACCCCTGAACAGGGTTCATGTGTGATACCTACCTACAATGTAACAACTATGAAAGCAATAAATATATTGAGTATTGAGATTCTAGGTGCCAATCCCACGCGACCAGAGCCTACAAGAACGGGCAAAAAACTACGGCCTGCTTCCTTTTTTATTTTTTTCTATTCAGTCTGTATAGACTCTAATCACCGCTGGGTTTGTTCAGTGAAAACATCGAAACAGTTGCAATTATCTGAAAAAAGTTTTATCAACAAACTGACGTTGATTTTCAATGGGAATTGTAGCAAATATACGAGTACCTACGTAGAGTTTTGAACATTCTGTTTCGTTGCGTTCTCGTATTTTTTGTTTTATTTTAAAAAACTAGTCGAGTGCTTGCTCGCGCTGTTTTTTCTAACGAGGAGTTGTATTTCGGTTTCAATTTTTATGTGCTGCGTACCTTTATCATAAATATATATCTATCTACATGCTTTACCAAGAGAAGTTTAGCCTATGTTACTTGTAAATACCATCATTCCTACATCTGAGTAGATCTAGTTAAGGCTGTACGTTTTCATTCAGGCTGTATGTACTACGTAACACTTTTATGCTTAAAGATTTTGAAGAGCATAATTCAAATTTTTTGGTTTTTATGAATGATTTCTTTATTTTCCTCAGATATCTCAGGCAAATGAACTTTTAAACTAATACTGCTGAAACAAAGATAAATCACACATACGAGTACTAACATTAAATTACCCGTTAAAAGATTAAAAAGAGCTACTATATAATATTTTTCTAGACAGCTAGATCATTCCCTAAAACATAAACATCACAGTTTCGTTTTTTAAGCTAAAGCTAGGTGAACTAGCTGAATGGTTTGTGCTACGTTCCGGGTACACGACCGTAGCTCGTGCTACGCCGCAGACCGTGAACTGCTACGCCGTAGCTTTGCTACGAGATTATCTTCAAAGAGAATTTTTGAAGAGTTTTAAATTTATAGCTTCTGAACGAGAAACAGTCAATAGAGGGTTCAATTTTAAATGTTGTTTTAAAGATAAAGTGAATTTCTATCAAAAACAAAAACTTACTCGCTCGAGGCTTCACATACGACACTGAGGAACTTTTGACAAGATGATGATATGCTGCAGATGGGCTTTTAGGACTCCGTTATAGCTTAATACTCAATGCAGCTCTATGACATCTCATTACCCTTGGACAATCAGTACACGCTTCGAATACGATTTTTTAACAAACTGTTGTCAAGGTATACTTACGCGAGATTTGTTTCCATTCCGCGTCATTCTCATCTCCAAAATACATCTAAGATGTCTACGTAGGTATCTTTCTGAGATGAGGTCCAAACTCTAACCTCCTCTAACCGTCAAGTTTATAAACGATGTAGAGGCTTTTTCAGAGGCGGGTTCAGGCGCTGCGCTAGGCATAATATGTCAGTGTTCAGCCCATGGCATGGGTATGAAATCGGGGGTACGCGCCACTTGGGTAGAAAGTAATATAAAATTTACACGCCACATTAACCCACACGTTAAAACATGCAGAGAATTAAAAAAAGTGGTTGTTAGAGTTCAAATGGAAGTTTTGCAAAGAGTCCAACAAAGTTTTAACGATGAAAAGTTGTACCGCGCTCAGTGGCCGCTAGTTAGTAGAGCCTGCAAAAATATAAAATCTACTGCTAATTCTTACCTTAATTATCTTATCTTATCTTAATAAAATAAAGAAAAAATCATTATAGCTACTTAATTGCCATTTTGCTAGGATCTTACAAAATTGGCTGTAATTTTGTGACTTTTAAAACATCCTAACCAAATCTTAATTATATTTTTACTTGACTTTAGAATTATCTCAGAGAGAGAATTTAATGATAAACGCAATGATATCCGCTCTTAGCAAAGTACAAGGTGTGGTGTATGTTCAGAGATCTTTGACCAATATGATTTTTATTTCATTCAGATACAATTCACATCAAGTTGTAATAAATGAATAATATTTGCTCAGTGACATGCCTCCTCACAGTATAGCATTTTTTATAGTGAATTAATTTCCGTCCGGTGGTTTTTCTGCTTGCACAGCACTTGGCTAAACATTATCCTTTACATGGTCATGAATATTCTAAATCAATTCTGCCTGGCGAGATCAGTAGAACCGGGGCTACTTATATCATTACATTTTTTTACGAGTTTGTTATTTTACTAACATGTGTTTCATCATCACTATCAACCTATACCAGTCTATGTTGGACGTAGGTCTCTCCCAAGACGCGCCACTGAGCTCTTCTCATCCAGTGTTTGCCAGCTACTCTTCACAGATCGTCGCCCCATCTCGCCGGAGGGCGTCCTACACTACGCTTGCCTACACGCGGTCTCCACTCATATTTGCTCCAACGAGTAAGTATTAGTTTGCTCCACCGATTGTCGGTTCTACGGCAAACATGGCCCGCTTTTTATCTTTATCTTTATGTCAACCACCTTACTTATGTGTGAATACCAAGAATCGTTTGGCAGTTAAGTTTTAAGTCATAATATTTTACGCGAACACATTACACCTCCGTTTATCAGCGCTGCATGGGGAAAGTATTTGGGATCGTCAACGAAGTTTTAATTGGAGCCTTTAAAACTCTATTCTAAAGATGCGATAACGACATTTAGGGAGAACGCAAACCAAAGACAAAAAGTCTTGTCGAACAGTTAGTGATGTGAAACTTCATAATTTCGTGACAAACCATGTTAGTATAACTTTTTTCGTCACAATATGCTTCGTCTTATTTGCTGTTTTCGTTACTTGCTTATTTAATGAGAATCATGCTAAGTACTTAATAATATTATTAAGTACACTACATAATTACACTATATTCTTATTTATTAAAAAAGCACAGTTCATTCTCTAGGTATGTGCGTATAAAGCAATGTTTAATAGGTAGGTACTAAACAATGCTATAATAGATAGGTAAACATAATTTTATGCATGCGTCGTGTCAATTGATGTGAATTTCGTTACAACGAAAACAGCATAAGACGAGGAAGCATTCATCTTATGCTGTTTTCGTTATAACAGAAAATTTATTTTCACGTCACTAAGTACGCGACAAAACAGTTTTGTCGATAGATGTGCGTTGGCCCTTATCGGTGTAATAATATGCGGTGATTTAATCAATCACGCAGTGCAATGTACATCTAACAAGGAACGTCCTTGGTGGACGTCCTTACTGCTTAATGTGGTAGTGCAGTTGTTAAAGGCAGTAGTAGACTTTGCTTAGTTTGGGACTAAAAGGCGTTGTGTGAAATGTCCATCAATATTTTTTATTTACATCCTGGTTGGTCTCCATGTTTTAAATAATATTTTTTCCTAATAAAATGACAGAAAGTGGAAATATTCCATTTTATATCTGAAATTACCCTAAAAAGAATTAAAAAAAAACGAAAATATTATTAAATGAACTTTGACTTCTACGTGTTGGCATTACCTACAGGCACCCTGCAGTTAGAAAAAAGACAAAATAAGTAAGTAGCTACGTTGAACTAAATAAAAACATATAAAAAAAAAATTCTAGCTACATATCAATAAATTCACACGTTAGATATCTGTATGTGAGTCCGTGCGATGTGGTGTGATGTAGTGTTAGTTTTATGACAGTTTTAACCCTAAACACGCGCCTGCAGCCGTTCCGGTAAGTGTCTGTGAACCTCGCGTATTCCATAAAGAAACCCATAAACAGCTGCTTCCTTTAAATCGGTCACCGAAAAAAAAATTATTCATGGAAATTTCACACAACACCTTAATTTCACAAACTACGCAAATTCAGGGGAATCACATTGCTTAAATAATACTTACATACTTTTTTTGTGAATACATACTTATACATGGTAACATTCAGACATGGAACAAACATCAATGTTTGCCACACACAAATGTTTGTTCAGTGGGAGTCGAACCCACGACCACGGAAGGCAGAGCTACTACCGACTGAGCTGTGACGCCTGTCATATACAGGGTTACAATTTTTTTACATTATTGCATAAGTCTCGCCTAAATAATGAGTTTTTTATCCTATCTGGATTTCCAAAAAGATTTCTATCAATGAAATTTACAATATCACGTACAGGTTTCATATAACGGACATAACTTTGTTGAGAAGCGTACCGTTACCGACATAAACGTATTTTTCATCTCGATTATTCTGTATGGTTTCCGAGAAAAAAATAAGTTGAATATTTTCTTTTCCTTATTATTTTATTATTATTCGAGTTTAGTAAATCTGAAAAGGGGTATCATTTAATATTGTTTTTTCTGTTTTTGCTATTGTAGGTAAGTATACGGTTGCTATCATTTATTTCTTGCTTATTACTCGTACCGCTATATCGTAGTGCTATTAAGTATTCTGTACTCGTACTAGGTATTACTATTAGGTACTATAACTATTATTGCATTAATCTATGCTTTACCCCTCAATTTGAAATTTATCTGAAAACTTAACGCATACTATTAACTTTGAAATACCAGGAATCCAGACATCATAGATTTTCTATTATTGTCCCTGGCTCCAGCAGAGTTAGGCTGCTTGCGCACGCGGCGACTGAACCAGCCGCCGCGCCGCCGCCAGCGACCTCACGTCGGATATGAAGTTTTTACTTTCTGTTTGACTAATTCTGCTCAAGTTTTCTGTACTTTCTTCTTTCATTCACTCATAAATGCAGCTTTAGTACGTGAACGCATTAAACCACTATGGTCGCGGCGACCAGCCCGGAGCTCTACAAGATCATATAAATTCTAATTTCTAAATTAAATTCAGATTCTAAATGATCCTTGTGATTTTATTAAATAAAGAAATTTTGACTTTGACTTTGACTAAAGTAGGACCTATTCTCCAAGTCAGAATTCTAAAATATTATTACAGCCATAAAAGTCATTGAAGCTAAGTATAAGTTGGAAAGTAAATGCGTTACATGACTTGTCTTCATAATGCGACCTTGACCAATTGTCTGGTCGCCTAGTGCGTATGTAGTTTTAGTGGATTTACAAAGGGTGAACTCGCTGGCTCGGTACAGCGATGCTTATTCAGTGGTTTAGTTATTTACTAGTTTTGTGTAGTTCTTACTATTACTAGACTATGGACGTTGTGTTTTCAAACAGCATGCGATGCAAAATAAGCTTTTTGAGTCCGTTTTCAGAGCTGAAAGTCGTTCCAATAAATTTGGTGGATTTGTTTAGTAACATTACAATACAAATAGTGGGGCTACCATATTACAATACAAATCTGTCGTTTTTTCCATACTAGAGTAGGACTCTTTGTGTGCGAGCTCGGCCGGGGAAGTACTAGCACCGTACCTATTTCTGCCGCACAGTGATGCTCGCATTGCTGTGTTCCGGTTTGAAGGGTATGGGTGCCGGCGTAATTACAGGCTTATGAGACTTAACACCTTTATGTGTCAGAGTGATTGGCGCAGTAAAATGCATCACAGGGCACGCCTTCAGTGGACGTGCTCAGTGAGGCAATGCATCGTTGTAATGGTCACGACTTAACACATAGTTTTATAAAAAAAAACAATATGCCTTTGAGCTGCCTGCCTATTTGTTGGTCGACTGCGTGGTGCAAAAAGAAAGGTATGGAGGGTAAACACACTGGACATATCTATATCCTTGGACATAGTCATCTCTAATTGGTTTAAGCTGTTAGGTAGAACATGAATAATCTACGTTGTTATCTGTTGAAATACAGTACCGAACGACTGAGCTGTTCGACTAGATTACACTAACCACGAGGCAAGTTATGATTAACTCCGATACTCGCTGTATTGTTCACAGTTAAATCAAACAGAAAGGAAACTCATGAACTAACCAAAACAATACCGGCGCCTGTTTGAAAAAAAATGTGTAAAGTAATGGTACCTTACTGGGTGCTTACAAAGTTAAACTGTTTTATCTGTCTTAGGCTGTATTTTACCAACACAGAATAATGCCATTCCTTAGATTAAAATATTTCCGTCCGTGTTTCTAGAGACAGATAGTATTTTATTTGACGAATATCGTAATTCGGAGTTGATCGAACCCGGCCATAAACAATAAAGTTCGCACTCAGCACATATCTACTCGTCAAAGCACGATGGAGGCCCCCGTGCTGTGCCTCCATCAGGTTACTTGTCTACACTCATTCAAACTAACTTTTGTTTTGTTCGTAATAAAATGCATGTTTGTTTTGTAACAAAATAATCCTAAGTATATCCAACAAAACCACAGGGTATAATATCAATTTTAATAAATAAATAGCGAAGGGAAAATACATTATCTACCTACTATGCTAGTCTACCCACGGTCACCACGACACGTGTTTCACGACCGTGCTGACAAACACGTGCCAAGTTATCGCATCTCACTGAATTGGCTACCTGGTACCCCTTGAATAATAACTACGCGAATTCGCTCCAACCTTCCAATAACTATTTTTAACATTAGGCATTTTCACACAAGAGCTTTAATATTTAATACAAAAACCAAAATAACCTCATCCGCTTAATTTGCATCTCGATCTATCTCTGACTGCTGCATAGCATCGATAACGTGAGATAAATTATTATTATTTAGGAAGGGAATAATAGTTTAGGAGCTAAATTTTTTTAATATTGTATTCTTATTTAGCTGATTGGTATGATACCGTTTATAAGCAGCTTTATATTTGCAGCAGCCTCGGCAGCAATTCCAACACGACCAAACGATGCAATTCAAGCACATTCAGACGTAAGCCCAGCCAGGCTACATTGCTGCATTTTAACTGCTGCAATACAACGGGAAGTACCCCGGCAGTCAACTAGTCATGCTAGATAAAACAGATAAAAACGGCAATTAACATGAGCCTGATTGCGCCATATTGCTGCCGCAATAGCGAGTGAAGCCGGCTGCAGCGCTATCTGAGTTATGCCTTGGCCACCAGCCACCAAGCACTCAAGGGTCCTATCCGCGGAACCGTTCGACAAACCGCATTGAGTGAGATGACGTCGCATCTCGGAACCTGCAAGAGTTCTGTCGCAGGCGGCTGGTTTTAACTTTGTCGAGTGTTTTCGAGCGTAAGACCCTAGTGGCTCAAGCACAATGTTCCAACTGTCATGTTGATAGCCTGCGCCACAAGTAATGGACCTAACTGGACTACGTTCTTTGCGACAGAATTGCAACAAGCGTGAATTGCGACTAGTTTACCCAAACAATATTGTAGCATCAACTCTGTCAGATGGTGACAAAAAAGCGAAAGAGTGATGTTATTTACCATAGATGCAAACAGATGCATACCACCACTTGCTCCTATTAGGTACCAACTGAATGTCACCGTTCAGTTCAGGATTGGCGCGATAAAAGCCATAAGTAAGTTTCCTTGTCGTTTTAGTTTTAATTTTAATAGTGGTGAAGTGCGGGTTTACGAGCGCAGCCGAACTGGATTATAGGTTTATGAAGTCCACTTCAGACAGCCGAGTGGAGGGTATCGCGTCAGGAGGTCAAGGGCGAAGGGAATGAGGAACTTTTTAAACCACATTTTCATACACCCAGGTATACTTAAAGCCAGAGAATAAAGTGACGAAGACAAGGGGCTACTTCACCTAGGTCCTCCAAAGAGCAAAGACTGTTTCAAACTCAATACGCATATCATAATATTCAGTAAACAACATGATTACTCAGCAGGCGGGCGGTGGGATGATCATATAAAAGGTTGAAATAACCTTCACGTTTCTTCCTTTTCGCTAGGTTTGTTTTTAGATAGAGATGATTTTACGGCGACAGGATCAAAAGAATTGCGATCATCCTATAAAAATGCCGAAAGCAGAGCTCAAATTACTTATCAAAAAGTTATGAGTAGCTAAGTACAAGAATTTTTCTTATATTTTTATTCGCTACCAATGAAAATACGCTCTTTGGTAAAATTGACATTGATTTATTTGCTAAATATTTTTTTTGTGTACAATAGCTTGTACTCAATAATGGAACATCCTCCTAAGGGTATACGGAGCGGTGACTACAAATTAAATGTTTACTTACAGATTGTCGATTGTAAGGCGACATGCGCACTAGGCGACCCAACAACCAGCCATTGTGAAGTTTCCCATCTATCGACAGATTTAAATAGTTCTAATCAAGGCAGCAGGTTGTTTTATTTACTTACCAACTGCAGTGTAAGTTGTGCACTTCTGTTAAACTTAAATTGATAGCAATCTTAAATACGTTGAAATATATGCGACTGATCGCTCTGCGTCACTGCTTATTTTTACGTACTACAGATCGGAGCCGGTCGTTGCGACTGTGGTCGCCTAGTGCGTGCATTTTCTGTCTTGTTGACAGCTCTACGACACAAGGGTGACGTATCTGAGATGGAAGTGAGGGTTGGATTTCCACGACACGGGTATGTTTGCATTATATGTACCGTCTGGGTTTGTGTAGGTGGTGTACCTACTGTCGTAGTTTCTGATAAGTACTGATACCTTTACTTGAGAAATCCTAAGTAAGAACCACTAGGTATAGCATAAACGTGATCGGTGCAGTCGGTTCTAAGTTATGAGGATATTCAACTGACATAAAACTAAGATCTAAGGGTATAATTGCAGTTTGAAATATTTGGTTCGTATCCAAGCATCTTTTGACGAACTAAAGTCCGTGCTCCGAGGTCTGATGATGAAAATATAGGATCAAAGTTGGAGGTTTTTAAACTTTTGTATGAAGCTATTGGTCTAGATGTCATACCGAAAACCATTGAAAATAATATAAAACGGTTACTAATGTTAAATAGAACACTTTGTTTCTATTTCATCGCATTGCTTAGCAAGCATCTAATAAAAAAAATAACAATCGTAATAATAAAAATATTAGAAAGTAAAATACGGAAACCCTTGACGTTCCACTTGATCCACAAACCAAACAATTTGCTCTCCTGAAGCTGATATTACCTATTTAACAAATCTTTGCAATAAACAAGTCCGTCTCCGCTTGACTGGGCTCCGAACAACTTATGAAAAACATGGCTGTCTTAAGTTCAATGAATCTAAACTAAGCGTTAAATGAATATAAAAATGTAAATCGTACTTCCATTATCCTGATGGTGGACTTGGGGCTACAAACTATACGATTTGATGGGTCGGTAAGCACTCGGTGAAATGAGCGCACATTATTACATATAAGTACAAACAACGAGCTGTCTGACATTGAGTATCCTTCGCGAGCTTTTTTAAGCTCTTTAAGAAAAGTACCCGCCATAATGTCTAGGACTAAGATATTAGCAGTGCGTATTCACCATAGCCCTGATATGATAGTGATGATTCACTATATTTTGTTCAATATATGAACTGTATACATCATAGAGGTTGCATCGGTTATGTGTGGGCGCGTTGACCTACAGAGCAGCAGAATGGCCCATCATCGGCCAAGTCATTTGGAAGAGCGATAACATACAAAGTTAAAGTTCGGTCGAACATTGTTAAAACATTTTACCAACGCAGCGCCAATCTGATTTATTTATTGTCAATGATAACTAAAAAGACTACAGTGGACAAAATTGCACCACGTAAAGGGACCTACAGGCTATAGGCTGCAAGCCAAGTTACCACGCCCAGCTCGGCGGCCAGAGATCTTCATTTTCCCTCCAAACTATCAGTCACCATGACGCCCGGGCGACAAACGGAACCAGCTGCCGAGCTGGTCGCCGCGACTTAGCCGCGAAGTTCATCTGCAGCCTTACGAAACATGGTGTCATCCATAAACATAATCGACAAGTGAGAGTTATCGCACACGCGGCGCACTGCGCGTCCCGAATCTGAGTGTAATGTCCTTCATAAAACGGAATCGCCCATATAATATCGCACTCTGTGACGAAAATATAAAGGGGGTTTCTTATGGGGGCTTATTAATGGGCCACGTGATTGTAAGTACGCCACATTATTTATATAAGTTTACTTAATTGAAACTTTAAAGAATTTTCGTATTATTTTCATAGTTTTGTTACAGTAATCAAAATTGTATGAAAATGACACGATGGTCACGTGATCATTCCCATATTTTTTTGTCGTTTTCCGATGATTTCTAGCAGCTTTAGAATGTCGACTTGACTACAGCAGTACAAATACTTGCAAATAGATGCTATAAAGTACCTATAACATCTTTAAAAAAGTATCTAGTAATAATAAGCGAAAGTCCGCAGTTTATTTGAGTTTTCTGCTATATCACCGCCGTCATATCAAAATAACACATAGCCAAAACTTAAAAAAGTAGAAAGTAATCCAGCACGGCCTCCCAAGCCGCGGGTAACCATTCAAGAGACCGTATTAGCTAAAAGTTCTTAACTGGCGAGAGGCTTCCTTTTATTTGATTAGGGCTGTCGAGCGCAGCACAAGTTTTTGCAATACTTTGTGGCTAATTTTATTGGGTAGTCAGAATTTTTCACTTGGAAATTAATAATTTTCCGAAACAAATAGAATGACTTCGAGTTCAGAGTTTATTTTTACTAACAAATATTATTGAAAAAAAGTACGTATAGTGTGCTTTCGAAAAAAAAAGTTAAAAATGCTTTGTCTATGTTTTTGTTTGATTGTAGAATGTCAACTTGGAAAGGAACTTGTCAATTCAATTCATTAGTACTAAAGCCTGGTGTACACAGGTAGGTACAAACAACATAGTATCACAGTAGAGTACTATCCCGCTAGCTATAATACCAATGTGGACAACACTGTAATTAGTTCTTATCTTTTAATTTAAAATGTAATTGTGTTATCGCCTTACCTGTCTGTTATGATTGTGATAATTTCATTTGTATTTGAATTTGTACTAGTAGAGTAGAGTAGTAGTGGAAGAGAAACAGGTAGAGTAGGTACTTGGAACTGGTAGAGTAGTATGCTAATTGATTCTACTATACTACTCAGCTTAAGGGTCCGTTGGTGACTGCCAACCCTGGGTTATAATCGGATCGTAATTTGGGCTTAGTGTGGAGTGCGGGATCGGATTGGCATTCAGAGACTCGAGTCTTACGCCTTTCAAATCAGCTCGCGTGGAGCCGCCCATTGCGCGCTGATATTATCTAACCCCATCTCCTTTAAAATCGGTGTCAGACAAACTGGCAGTGATTGGCGTAAATGTGCAGCTTCTTTATTAGTCATGAAAAGTGCGAGTTTGATTTTCAAGGGGCTAAACTATTCATTGTATCCAAAAAGCAGAATCAATGTATGTATTACAGCCGTCTAGTGTATTACATGTAGGTATTTCAGATATTTTTTTATGTTGCGGTACTGTTTTGTCCAATTTTGGAATAATAATATCATGGCTCGAACTCAGAAATTCTAAACTTCTGATAGATATAGTTGACTATCTAGTAGACTATATCGGTGACTATCACGAGGATATTTTTCGATGATGAATGTTATTTTTTTGTAAATTACCGCTTTTTGAGAAACCATAACCTAGCAACCCTAGTTGAGTTATAAAAAATGAGGGACAAGTAGAATATACCCTAAATGATAAAATGAGTTTTTGCATAAAATATTATGAGCTCATGTTATTCTGTACCTAAGTAATGGAACAAAAAAAACTATAATTCATGCAGATTTATCTGTGATGTTTTTATTACGAAAGAAAACTAATGCCCCAATATGGTGTACAGTCGTGTACAGAATGAGTGAAATATTAGTGCCATTTATCTAATAGATACAATTTTATTCAAAAAAATACAAGCTATGTTTTTGTGAAATTTTTATTTTTGTAGGTTAAAAGTATCCTTTCAACATCAGAATAGACAAATAGGTAGATAAGTACACTACTAAACGCTATGTTTTCGAAAGCAAAACCTCTATTTTCGAAATCAATCGTTGCAAACGTCAAAGTGGTACACAATAAGTACATGACTTTCAAACACTTTCTTACAGAAGTGTTCTATCCGGAGAAGCCTGTGCGTTCACCCTTCAGTGGACTCCAACGAGCTTTGTTGTGCCTTTTTATTCGCTAGGTTTCCGCCATTCATTATTGACGAGTCACAACTAGGCCACTGACGTACAATCGAAGAGCTATAAAACTTGTTCATAATAAACCTATGCTAGTTTTGCCTCACTTACTTTGAATGGTGGAGCTTTCAATCACTATTATTTTGCAAAAAGGAGAACAAAAAGTTATGGAAACAAGTCGTAAGTTTGTTGTGTGGGAGTGAGCACGAACAAATCTGACAGTCGCCGTTTTCGAACCGTATTCCAGTCATGTTGCGTGTCACTTTTATCATCAATCAACAATCGTAAACGCATCGTAATGGTACCGTATCCGAGATACACTGCGCGGTGACGCTATAACGTTCGGCAGTCGAGCTGGCGTTGACGCGCAATATGACTCGAATACGCTAGCTAGGTTTACGTAACTTTCTGGTCTATACGTATATAGAAATGTATTAGATTCACGACTTGCATAAGTAGTTAACAAAATAATTCATAGTAAACTTTTGGATTTTGGAAAGAAAACTCATTGTTTCTTGAACAACACTGAAGTGAAAATCAAAGGTATGAGATATTGAGAAATATAAAAACCAAAACGATATTTTTCCATTTGCTGTACTGGTAGCGTGTGCTGGCAGCCGTGGTTTCAGTTAAACAGGAAACCCGAAGGTACCGAAGTTTGTACCTGGCTAGAACCAGTACTGCAGGCTTCAAGACTTCACAACACTAACTCAGTACTGAAAGCCACACTTGCCACTCCTGGAGCTCATTGAATTAGCTCGCGCGCTAATTCCACCACACACGGTGAGATCAGCGAGGCTCGGTGTAGAAATGGGTGGATGTGGTACTTCTAAGAAATTTTATTTTTTACCGCTTTTCATATACATACTTATAAATTCAATTTCATGTGTAAACTACAGGAGGTTTCGGCAGAGATCTATTTCCATCTCAATGTGAACCTACTGTAACGTGTTTAGCTGTGGTTTTGCTTTAGCATTATAATTCAAAGTAATCGCTGCTGCCCCCTGTAAAGCTGCAAGCGCACTACGGTGGCCGAGTTGAAGGTATTGTGAAGGCAAAAAGCCAGTGCGACTTGGCCGTTTATTGAACGAGGCTTTTAAACGCCTATAGGGGAGACCGGGGCAAGGCCGTATAGCTAAGGATCTAAGCATGTAGTTCATCCATTTCAAAACGCAAATGTATTAAATCAACATATATATTTAGTCAGACTCATTAGGTATATATTACAATTAACATAATTCAGAAAAATTTAAAATTAGACTTTAATTTGAACAAAATAGCAAATAACTACTTTTTCCGGTTTTGCCCCGAGCCATGGGTAAAACCGTATACTAACTTCAAAGATCGAAAAAGTTGGTTTAAATTTTCCTAAGCCTTTGTACGTTGCACAGTTCAGATTATGGTTTTCTCTGTATGTATTGACTCGATCTTGTAACGTTGATTTTGGTACCTGGTAGGTTGTAGAAGCTTTCAAATAACCCATAGTTCCATCATATACAACTTGAATAGCTTTTTTAATATTTTCTGAATCCGAGTCTTGCCTCGTAGTGGTTCTTTGATAATTACGCGGCATTTTTGAAGCATCTGTAATAAAAGACTAACAATATTTAGACTTACCTATCCGGGTCAAAATCGTATATAGCCGGTTTTACCCCATACGGTTGTGCCCCAACGCTAGTGTAGAACAAAAACATCATTCACTCATAGATAGTCAATACAAACTTGCCGGTACAAACATTGCATTTAAGAGCAAATACATCAGCTACAACACAGTTGATTAGTGACTTATCTGTAGCGTGTGTACACTTCACAATCACTGCTTGTATATTCACGAAAATAAGATGAGGACTACCGAAAAATAATAAAATAAAATAATTCAAAATTGCGGGAGTCTGCAGTGACAAGTGTTTGTTTACAAATAGTTGTGATTGGTAGGCACCACTGAGCGGCTTGTGCGCATGAAATTTGAATTATTGGCGAAAATAGCAACGCTATACGGTTTTACCCAGGTATACGGTTTTGTACAGGTCTCCCCTACTTAATATTCACCAGAAAAATACTAGTAAACAATTTTTTCCAGTAGATAAAACTGTCTAGAGTAGAGATGTCTCGTCCATGCTTCGCACATCGTTGTCCCGCCTCCTCACCTGAACACTTGGAATGGAGTTAGGTGGGAAACAAGCAGTGATTAGTTTGCCGACACCGATGCAAGGAAATGCGAGCCGTGGCGTCGATTTGACTCTCTACGTAAGGTTTTATTGAAACTGGTGACTGTTATATTACGTGATATTTGCTGACATCGGGTGAGGTTCGGCTTAACCCCCCCCCCCCCCCCCTAAACAACTCATTAAAACACATTTTGACGATGGATGGGCATTTAGCTGAGCATTTAGCATTTCTCTGTTTCAGATATGTCACTTTCAATGTGTTCATTGTTCAAATATAAAAAAAAAAATGTACTAAATGCTAGTAGTTTGAAACTTTTTACGGTGCCATGATGACGGCAGCCGTTTTCAAGAGTCCAAAGATTTAGGAGAAATCGTTTCGTTTGAAGTTCACATTGAACCCCTTTGAAGATTGATACGCTTTCAAACATCTGGTGTACTACTGGTTTTTTCTTGGTCACATTCCATAGTTTAACAGATGTTAGGCTTGGAGTAAGGTAGCCTATAGGTTAACTTGATATATTCCTGAAATTTCCACACTTTGCCACGTCAAACTAATTCTCGTTCACATATCCACATTTTTGAAGATATCGCAAAACTTCACGGTCTAGAGAATAACAATGCAAAGGATCAAAAAATGACATTCTAATCCAAACAAGTTTTCTGACCATAAAAGCACCAAGGTAACTAATTTTGGTGTCTTAAAAAATCTTTTTGATGTTTGGAAACTTAACGGTTGTACGAGAGACCTTCTTTTAGAAGAGACAAAGGTATTTTCTGGTAGGTAGTCTGCAAAATACTATTGCATTAGTATTTACACTATGCAATGTTCGTACAAGTCTATGTATTCTGCTGTCTGAAACTGTCATTAAGCCGGATCTACACAGGTGCGCTACGTCTATCTCACTGCAGTTTGCAGCCAGTGGGTGACGAGTTTTAGACGCAGTAGGGTTGTCAAATCAATACTTTTGATTAATTTTTTTCCACTGCTGGGTGCCTCTTCTTTCTTTCCTTTATTTCAACCCCTTATTGAGAACTTTTGAATAAATGTTTTTTTCGACGAAATAGTCTTGTAGGTTTGTATGCGGGTGGGATGCCGACGGCATCTCGTTTTATCAATTGGTACCTCAGATATAAGTGTGCAAAATCACAGAAGCAGAAAGTCAAAGTCAAAATTTTTTTATTCAATTAAATCACAAGGACCTTTTAGAATCGTCTTATATATGTGTGCTTCAAAGTAAAATAGTATTACTAGCTTGAGTTTTTATGTAAAAGTACTATCTCCAATGAAGTCGCCGCCGGCGCATGGCACAGGGCAACCTTACATACGAGTACAGAGAACTCCATCTTGAGAATAGTTATTTTTAGCTGTATCAATATTAGGCATTGAAATAGTAGTTATATAGTAGGTAGCCTTGAGCGAACCTTGCTTTAATTGGGTGTACTTTCAATAGCTTGTTTAAATATTTGACACTTGGATCGGTCTGCGGGGGAATGGACTGACTACCACCTAAACCATCTCCTCAAGCGTCGGTACTTTTTGAAATAAATGCACCTAATTAATAAGCTTTATGACGAAATGAAAGTCAAAACACTTGCCAAATAAAGATTTTAACTTCTAAGTAGGTACACCTAGTCCTCTATTTTTTTTTAAATTACGTTACTCAGTTATACAAGACATAAATAGAGATAAAAAGCTTAATTTATATGCTATCAACTCCGTCAAACACACACAGGTCATATTAAAAGCTTTACCAACATTTTGTTGTTAATATCTAGTTTATAACTGTCCCATGGGAAAAACCCTCATTGAATTTCAGTATTTACTTGTAGGTCTCTGGAAAACCAACCAATACAAGACCTATAAATTATGCACCAGTTTTTTTTATTTTTTTTTGCCGGTAACGAAAACCTACTCGTCGACTTTGAGTCGTATTATGTCCAGAATAAATCCATATTTGGACCACTATACAAGGTTTATTTCCACAGTTCAGTGCAGTTCAATCGGGTGTCATTTCGGTGGTCAATGAATTTTTATGAACTGATCAAAATGGTATTACAGTAAATGGGTATAGTTAGGTGCTACGGTTGTGGATAACTCATTTATTTTCCATTTCGCGGTGGCTGCCCGATTTGCCAATACGATGCGTTTAATTCTAGTTCTTGAAACAGCCGGGCCGTAAGTATTTATTATAACATCTTGAAAAAGCTCAGTTTTACGTTCAGCAAATCAACTAAGTACTAGATTTGAACTCTGTTTTCTATCTCTAGCATTTAGAATTCAGAGTTCATTTTAATATTTTTTTTTTTGTTAAAAATGCTATTTTCTTAAGTATTTGTTTATAGTTATTGTTTAGTACATAATTTATATATTTAGTACTAGAAACTTTATCGTTCCTAACAAACATATAGGTATTATTATATACTGTACTTAAGTAAGATTTGCAAGGATATGTGCAGATGTTAGCGTGATTACCACCCTGGGTGACGGCTGGCATTTCCAACTGAGCTTTTAGAGTCTTCAAACTACAAAGAAGTACAGGGGCCTCGTGCCTGAACTAACTTTGAATACCAGAAACTAAAAAAAACTCTAAGTTCCATTAAATAACGGACGCCGACTTCAGTAACACTAGGCACAATAATTGATTGGAGTTTTAATGCTATTGAAATCGTCTGAATAATTTCGGCACTACTGCATCCATTCGGTACTTCACTGAAATTAATGAAAAGTGACTGTTTTTTGGCGACTATATGGATGTGGCGAGTTGCTCCTAACATGATGGCTATATGGAGCAAAGAGAACATCGTTGAAGATTATTGGTATAGAGACTGACGAATCTGAAACTGAGCGCGGTGTAGAGGTCAGTGACACTTCTTCACCTTCACGCACAACGCACGTTTGATTCTAAATTAAAGCTCTAAGCTAGATTAAATAGTGAGGGTATCTATACCAATAGAGATTATTCAAACTACAAACTTAATTTAACTCTAACTACTTTACTAACACGACATTCTATTCTACGCGTTTCACAAGTTTCAAGTAGTTTCAACAATAACTGTTATGACCTAGGTCGTAGAGAACAACTCATGATTACATTCCTGATTCAACCCTAATCTAAATTTGCATCAACCAAAATCCCATCTCCCACGCCAGCAATTCAATTTGAAAGTTTAGTCGTCAGAACGCCATCAGACAACAAGTTGGCTGACGGACAGATAGGAGCAGAGAATTGTCTGCATTTTGTGCATTAATAATAATTGAGTCGAAACCTTTGTCTGCAAGTGTAAGAGATAAGATGCATAAATTGCGATGGTGTTATTTGTAGTGAGAGCGACACGCCAGTCGACTCGCGATGAGCTTTTGTATATAAGTATTGTTTCGTTGTGCCATAAGCTTCTTGCCCGTTCTTCTAAGCACTGCCTCCGTATGCCAATCTTTTGCTGTCAAGTTATATTTCACTGCCCAGTGTTATTTCTTCAGGTCACGCGGTACAATTTTGTACCACGTGATCATTCTTTTTAGACACTTGACAGCAAAATATGCGCGAAAACACATCAAATGACGTCATAATGTCACTATTTAGTCACAGAATAACTATGAGTTAGTATGAACTGACCATGATTTAAAACTTTGCAGTTCAACTTTGATTGGCATACCCCTGCTGGTCGCGTGGAACTGGCTCCTAGAATCACCTATTTCGAAGGTGTCGTGGGTGTTTGTTTTCAAAAAGTATTAGTACATAGTGTCAGAGTCTCAGAGGGTTTTCGAACGGTAAAGGAAAACATTGAACTCAAGTAGAATCTAAATCAAAATTATCACACTGATTTTTACCTTCTAAGAAATGCTAGGAAATATTCTACAGGACAAATCTTTAGTACCTCTTCGTGTCATAAAGCGGGTAAAGAACATGAATCTGCTAATATGTTTGCCTTTCATTCTGCACGCACACAACCCGTCCGTCGACACCTCCCGGCATTCATTGCCCACGGGAACATGATCCTCTTCTCTTCCCGCACACTGTCACAGAGTATGAACATACACTACACTACATCGACACCGTAGTCATTATATATATTTTTTCACTACGCTCATAGACTTTTCAGCTAGCAATGTAAAGCAATATATTATGGTGAATATTTCCTGCCCCCGTATGCCAATCTTTTGCTGTCAAGTTATATTTCTGTTATTTGGTGCTTGCATAGGCGGGAAAGTTCAAATCAAACGACATGCGTTTAGCTTAGTTCCATGTATTCGACTGCCGGACCGGCGGGTCGCAGCCTCGCCCTTACTACAGACTATAGTCCTAGTTGCTGTCATAAGTCCATGACATAACATCCCTCCACCTTTAGCTAGAAGCTAGGAACGTTGGAAGAACGTTACCTGCTATACCAAATCGTTATAATTAACAGAAAAACTAAATCTAGAAAAACTTCTTATAATCTATGACTTTGCGAGTCCTCTTAGGTGTCATCGTGGTCGACGTGCTAGGGGCTGGTTGTTCGCATTCTCGCGAGACTTCCTGATCGACTGCAGTCGGAGTGTGCCATGCATTCTCCTCGATAGGCGCTGGTTGAGGCACAGGAGAAGTCGGGTCGGGGACTTTCGACTGGGTGTCCATCGTCGGTGCTGAGGGAGCAACACTAGGTTCATTTTGCACAACAAACGCCGGCCTGAACTGCGGCTCTAGGGCTAATTCTTCAGCTGAGATATTTTCAGACCACTTCTCCCCTTTAAATTTCAGCAGTTGATTCGTATGTTTTCTCATAACAACACCAGAGTCACATATTTTCACTTCATACATTGAGTTACCCAGTTTTTGTATAATAACACCTTTCACCCAAGAATATTTTTGCATATGGGGAATTTTTACTAATACAGTTTCTTGATTATCAAAATTTATTCTACGTTTCCCATCATAATACCTAATTTGCAAAGACTGTTTATCTTTCACTAGGTCATCGAGTTTAGCATCCAATGAGAGAGGTTTAGTTAAAGTGACTAAATCAAGTCTGCATCTTAATTTATGACCGAATAAAATTTCAGCTGGTGATTTATTAGTTGTACTATGAGCTGAATTGCGATAGCAAAATAAAAATTCTTGTAATTTACATTTTAAATCTTTTTGGTTACTACCTGACATGATAATGCCTTTTATTGCTTTTTTTATTATTTTTACGCTACTTTCCGCTTGCCCATTGCTCATTGGGTGATAAGTTGGGGAAGTGACATGTACGATGCTGTTTTTGTTACAAAAATGTTTGAATTCTTCAGATACAAAAGAAGTTCCATTGTCAGTGCAAATTGTGTGAAATAATCCAAATCTTGACATAACTTCACATAGCTTTTCAATAACAACTCGAGTCCCATATCCTGTGGATACATCAAAACATTCTATCCATTTAGAATAGGCATCAACTATTACCAGATATGTATGGTTGTTAATGGGACCTAGGAAATCTAAATGCACCCTATACCAAGGCTGAGGTGGGAAAGGCCAAGTGGTTAACGGGGCGCGGGGAGGTGTCGGTCTAGCCGCAACACAAATCTTGCAGGAAGCAATTACTGAGTCAATATCGGCAGACATGTGTGGCCACCAGAACCTAGTTCTTGCTTCAGACTTCATTTTATAAGTGCCTAAGTGACCAGTATGTAATTCACACAGCACTCGTTCCCGGCAAGAGGACGGTATGATGATTCGATACCCCCTGAGTAAACATGAGCCTTCTGCTGACAACTCGTGACGGCACGAAAAATATGGCTTAAATCTATCATCTTTAACTGTAGGTGGCCAACCATTTATTACATATTCATAGACGCGTGATAGAATGGGATCATTTTTTGTCCCGTTTACAATGTTTTCCATTGTGAAAAATCTTGGGGAATCAAAAACAAAATTAACATAAGTAGCCCTATCAACATCAGGGCCCTTATCAACATAGATTTGTTGATCTACAGTTGATCGACTCAGGAAATCTGCAGTGTTAAGAGCACTGCTAACATACTCAATGACAAAGTTATATGAACTTAAGAAAATCGCATAACGCTGCAACCTGTTTGCCGACACTTCTGGAACACCTTTATTAGGGTTAAAAATAGAGAGCAATGGTTTATGATCAGTTTTTAGGATAAAGGGGGTGGCACGACCATACAAATACTGATGATACTTTCTCACACCAAATATAATAGCCGTTGCCTCTTTTTGAATTTGACTGTAGTTTCTTTCAGCTTTAGACAAAGAACGTGACGCATATGATAGTGGCCTTTCTTTATTACCCTCTACTTGCGATAAAATAGCGCCCAATCCAGTAGGAGATGCATCTACAGTAAGAATGAGTTCGGCATTGGGATCAAAGTGAGCAAGAGTTTCGTCAGCAGATAACTGATATTTTATTGTTGAAACTGCTTTATCATGAATATCGGTCCAGTGCCACGGCGAATTTTTTTGAAGTAATTGATGCAAAGGAGACAAAATAGATGAAGCATTTTTGACAAAAGATCTATAATAATTTACAAGGCCCAGGAATGATTTAAGCTCTGAAACATTAGTGGGAGTTTTTGCATTTTTTATTGCCTTAACTTTCTCTGGACACTTATGCAAACCATACCTATCGACAATAAATCCCAAGTAAGACACTGAGTCTTGGAAGAGGGAACACTTCTCTTTTTGCAATACCAAACCAGCATCTTCTAGCTTGCTAAATACTTTTTTGAGTGTCTCAATATGCTGAATATCGGAGCAACCCGTAATTAAAATATCATCTTGATATACTAAAATGTTATCTATACCTGACAAGATAGACTCTATTGTCTTTTGAAAAATAGCTGCTGAACTAGACAATCCAAAGACCAACCTTTTGAACTTGTAAATTTCTTTATGAGTATTGATACATGTTAGCATCTGAGAGGGCTCATCTAGGACCAATTGATTATAAGCTTGTGATAAATCAAGTTTACTAAATTTTTTACCCCCATGAAGCTTTGCAAACAGTTCTTCTATCCTAGGAAGAGGGTACTGGTCTATGATCAATTGTTTATTGAGAGAAACCGAATAATCTGCACAAAGTCTTATTTTACCATCATGTTTCAAGACTGGTACTATTGGACTCGCATACTCAGAATGATTAACTTGTTCTAGAATGCCCAAATCAACTAACTTATTTAATTCCTGGTCAACCCGGGCTCGCAAGGCAAAAGGCAATGGCCTAGGCTTGAAAAACTTTGGTTTAGCATCTGGTTTCAAATTCAATGTAACTTTTGTAGTTTTGCAACAGCCAAGCTTATCAGAAAACAGTTGTGGGTATTTTGGTATAAATTCATTCAAAAAATTACACGAATGTACCATTGAAATTTTCAAAGCAAATTTTGAAAAAAAATCCCTACCCAGCAATGGAACTCCTTCTGTGCTAGCAACATATATATCCAGATTATAACATTTTGAGCTATATGATACCGGCAGTGAGACTATTCCTAGAGTGTTTATACTTGTACCATTGTATGCATTCAATACTAATTTACTGGGCTTGAGGGGAACCTTGGAAAAGTGTTTTTTATAAATCAAGCGAGGGATTATGGTGATAGGAGAGCCTGAATCTAATTCAAATTCTAATTGAACTCCATTTACAATGACAGATTCGTACATGGGTTCCCCATTGACTGAGCGGATGTTGGAAATAGTTTTTATGCACTCACCATCATCCTCAGATACCTCATCCTCATTGGAGCTACACTCGATGAAATTATGTTTAACCGCACTTTTCTTAGGACACACTCTACGCAAATGTCCTTTAACACCGCATTTAGTACACTTATACTTCACAAACTTGCATGTAGATATCTCATGACCCTTGTATCCACACGCCGTACACGGATCACGCAGGGCACCTGACGCTGCGGTGGAGTCGCCGCCGCTACCGGCCGCCGCCGCTACTTTGAAGACCGGCGCCGGCGCCTCCGCCGCTGCCAGTGGCGTGCTGACGCCGCGAGCCGCTCCCAAACGCGCACAACGGAGAGCTTCAGCTATGGAGATCGCTTTGCTAAGCGACACTTCGCTCAATGCCATGGTGAACAGCTTGTCCCGCTCGCGTCCCGGCAACATGCCTAGAACGAATCGGTCTCGCAACGCTTCATTCAAAGTGGTGGCCGGGAAGTCGCAATCAGTAGCCAGACTCCTTACTCGAGCTGCCCACTCCGTTAAGCTTTCATTCTGATGTTGAGTCGAACTATGGAACAAATATCTTTCCGCAAAACCACATTTGATTGGTTTGAAATGGTCATCCAATAACTTGGTTACTTTGTCATAATCCAATGTTGAGATTTTCTCTGGTAACGCTAAATCGCGAACTAATTTGTACGTATTCTCTGACAAACTGCTCACAAGGACAGCACGGCGCTTTATTTGAGATTTGTCTTCCACGTTCGTGATTTCGTTTGCAATGAACCATTGTTCTAGACGGTCTTTGAAAACTTCCCAATCCTGTAGTTCATGATTGAACACACTAAGTTTCCCAACCAATACTTTTGCCATTTTGTCTTCCAAACAGCAAACAAAAAAATCCAAAATTTACACACGTAGATACTTTTCGTTGAAAATAAACTTGATTTTTCACTACCACGTCGCCATTGTTATTTGGTGCTTGCATAGGCGGGAAAGTTCAAATCAAACGACATGCGTTTAGCTTAGTTCCATGTATTCGACTGCCGGACCGGCGGGTCGCAGCCTCGCCCTTACTACAGACTATAGTCCTAGTTGCTGTCATAAGTCCATGACATAACAATTTCACTGCCCAGTGTAATTTCTTCAGGTCACGTGGTACAATTTTGTACCACGTGATCATTCTTTTTAGACACTTGACATCAAAATATGCGCGAAAACACATCAAATGACGTCATAATGTCACTATTTAGTCACAGAATAACTATGAGTTAGTATGAACTGACCATGATTTAAAACTTTGCAGTTCAACTTTGCAGTTCAACTTTGATTGGCATACCCCTGCTGGCACCCAGCTCTCCTTTATAGCTAGGTTGAAAATCACAGTGATTGGCTAACACTATTCGTGTTCCACCCACGTCTCACTTCTTGCTCACGTCTGCTCACGTGAGCACCAGGGGAATTTTCTAATACCATAGCAGTTGAGTAGTACGCCCGACATGCCTGTAAACAACTATAAACGTAATTTGTCTGTGACCGGGTTAGGAGTTATCTATGGTATTTTATTGCTATTACCAAAATTGGATCGCAGCAATGAAGTTCGCTGATACAAAATTAAAATGTTTCTATGCAAACTAATATAATTATCATGGTTTAAGAATTACACTAAAAAATTCCCAATTTTTTGACGAACTTTCTCTCAGCTTAGTCCATAGAAAGTAACGAGTTACCCATCATCACTGTTCGCGAGGAAGGTTTCGAGTAGTAGCCAACCAATAGTGATGATGATGATGACTTCATTCATGTGACTTTCGATCACGGCAACTTTACTTTCGTTAGCTACGAGTATATGGAAGAGTGTCGTTGGTGTTGTCTTATGTGACATACTATACCTACATTTTTGATGAAAAGTCTTAGTAAGCGAATGACCGTATTTGAGTTCTGCGCGGTCACTATTTTGGATGGGTGACCGCTAGTGGCATTTACATATGAGCCCTTCCGTGCTTCAGAGGACATGGTAATCTGTCGGTCCCAGCTCTAGCAGTCGTGAAGGCACGGCGGTAAGGCTTCCGTCCTAAAAACTCCATCACCAGAGTTGACCACTGATTCATACTCGAACAACGATACGATCCGAAGAATTCGAAATGGTATAAAACCACGACTGTGTTGTGTTGTGTTGTGTTATGTACTTATGCTCGATACTCATCACACTTTTTGGTGTTTTAAATGTTTTACCAATGAAACTTTACTGTATATTATATCCATGACAAAATCAAAGTCAAAATTTCTGTAGATATTCAATAAAATCACAAGGATGATTTGTAAACAGGCTGCAAGCTCCGCGCCGCCGCCGCACCAACACCACAATTAGGCTAATGTTGTCACGTCTCGACATCGCTTGTATCGACAACATTCACATATATACGCTGATTGGATTACATTACTTATTTGTTACTTCGTATATAAAACGTCCGATGGAAAAGGTCCGTCTGTTTGTATTAAATTTTTTTCGACCGTTAGCTATTTAGCAGCAGAATGCAGCGCACCTGGTCTTCCTCACAGAGACGATCTTTAGTTTCTCCATCTACAAGAATCCGGAATGCTGGTCGGGCACAACCGAGTTAAAAGCTACCCTATTTTCATCTTCCGGTTCGTGGTCACCATTCAACAATCTTCTTCGGCGGCTTTCAGCCATATTAATTTCCACCAGCAACATCTCAAAGCTCACTTGTAAAATTATTCGTAAAATCCCAAGTTTTTATAGAGCTTAAAATTTAAATTTCTGTTTCGACTCATTTATAAGGATAAATAATTTACGACTTTTAAAAGGTTTTTATTATGTAAAATAAATGCTGGATAATGACTGGGGATGGCCTCAGTTTTAGGCTTGATTCAATATTTTATGGCCATTTCTGATTGAAAGCTTCAAACTCTGATTTATGTAAATAGAAATAGCGAGCTGGTGGAAGGCTTAGACAACATAATAAAGACTACCTTGTCATCGGTTTTGAATATTTATTTGGATGACAGGGCATGGTCGCAGGCCTCCCTGCCTGTCAAATTGGGAGGCTTAGGTATTCGCAAAATTTCAAGTGTAGCCCTACCAGCATTCTTGTCTTCCGTCTATAGCACTAATTCTTTGGTAGAAAAAATTCTAAATCCGTCTCTTTTGGCTCTTACTGGCATTGATCTCAAAATTTCGTACAAAGACGAAGCTAGAAATGCTTGGCATAGAGCTTGCCCCGATTCTGCTCTCCCCAAATCACTTTCGGCTCAACGGCAATGGGACGGGCCTCTGTGCGAGTTAACACGGAACTCTCTGTTACAAACGTGTTCAAGCTCCGCAGATCGTGCCCGTCTCCTAGCCGTTTCTAAAAAAGAGTCAGGATTTTGGTTGCAAGCTCTTCCCTCTCATAACACTGGTACTCTAATGGATCCTGTCACGTTCCGTATTGCAACCTGTCTACGGTTGGGTGCTCGGTGCTGTGCGCCTCATCATTGCCAGTGCGGTACGGCTGTCGAACAGCTTGGTCACCACGGATTATCGTGCACTAGGGCCGCCGGTCGGATATCCCGTCACGCTAGCCTTAACGATATCATCCGCCGGGCTTTTACCAGCGTGAACGTGCCAGCCATTCTCGAGCCGAATGGTCTGCTGCATTTGTACCTCTTGGGGTCGAGACTCTGGGTCCGTGGGGTACCGAGGCCCTCCGGGTTTTCAAAATTATTGCAGGGCGTCTAGTCGCAGCGACGCGTGACCCGAGGGCTCGTGATTATCTGGGCCAGCGAATCAGCATTGCTATTCAGCGCGGCAATGCAGCCAGTGTCTTGGGCACGCTTCCGATTGGTACTGATTTGGATCAGTTGAGCTATCTATAAATCGTTTGCAACGGTGTGTAGATAGCTCAACTGCTTCATGTGTATTTTGTACATATTGTAAATACTTTATTAGTCATAATTTTCTTTGTGAATAAATTATTTTATGTAAATAGATAATATGAGTTACTGATGTACAGAATGTATCTAATTATCTAATCAATCACGCTATTAAAAAGCGGTCAGGATCAAAAGGTGACATGTACACTTTTATATTCTTCGATTTTTTAAGCATCTGACACACAAAATGCGAACAAATCCGAGGCACTCTACTAGTGTTAAATATACGCAGTAATCCTGAAAACAAGGCACTTCAATGTGTGCTCGTAAAACGGCTGTAAATCGCGTAAAATAGCACACATAGAAATGTGCTCCTAATCTAGTACCTAAGCTATACCTATATATAAACACCTAACAAACTGTACAAAAACAAATACAATATCGTAAACCAACCGCCTTGAAACAGCCAAAACGATAAACGAAGTTCGTGTAGCCATTGTGAGTTACATTATGCAGTAACGCAGAAAATGGCTCCGCAGTCGAGTTGCCTTCACTACGTCGACGCGCAGTGTAAATCAAATGCCAATACCACGTATTTTTCCTCATCGTTTTGCAAAGGAGAAATCAATCATAACCAATTTGATTATAAAAAATCGGCAAAAGTAAGGAGCGACCCTCAGCTTATAAGTAGTTTATTTATAAAAAGAACAGCTAATAATCACAAGTAGGTACTTAATTAAATTAAAAATTTATAAAACTCCCGAATCTTGGACCGATTTTCATCAAACATAGCTAAGAACACTCCCGACTTATTCACCTTTCAAAATCAGAATCGGTTCATCCGTTTAGGAGCTACGTTGCCACTCACACACACACACACACAAACACACACGTCAAACTTATAACACCCCGTCGTTTTTGCGTCGGGGATTAAAAACTAGCGTACTTATAAGCCAAAATTGGAGTAATATGTTGCAAGAAATCTATCGTTCAAAGTTACAAACAAATCAAACTAAAATGAACTTTAAAACAAAAAGAAGCTATAAATACCTAAGTATAGCACGAATCTAGATTGAGAGGGATTGTGCGGAGCCGTCGATGCGTTGCTATTGCACCGGACGTGCTACAGAATGCCAAAGATGAGAGGACAGACGAACCACTACCTTACGAGCCTCAAAATATTGATACCTACACTGACATTTTCAAGGTAGAAGCTACTTTATTTTGCCAAGAAAAATATGAACACAAACCGACTCTTATTGCTAACTTTACATTTACAGAAAACTTAGTGACTTAATTGAACTAAAACTTTGCTCTGTGTTTAATTGTTTTAAAGATAATCCAACTTAAAACTATAAGATAATTTAAATGTTTACTCAACAAGTAACAAGTTCCAAAAACTTCCTAACTTTAGAAGGGTCGGCAACTTATTCACCAATACAATTACAATTTATATTAGTACTAATTCTATTAGGACTATTGAAATTTAATAGTTTTAGAACAGTATAGTTTTGGAATAAGGTTAATTAACAATTTTATTAGTTCACCAAATTCTAAGTTTACAATTGTTTTAGGTCTCGCTATAAGCGATATAGAATGAGTACTTACGCAAGTAAGTTAAATTGTTAGTAGTATTCTTTATGTTCCATCTACGCGAGGTATCTACTCTTTGCCTGTGTATTACACATGCTTGCAACTAACGATGAAACCGATTTATTGTACCTGTGAATATTGCAGGCCTCCCCCTACCCCCTACCTCCTGCACACCCCCTCGTCTGCACACTGAATACCCGATCATTTCTAGGCGGTGATCTAGCTACTGCATTTGTTTTTACATATGGTTTGCTCGACATTATTTTGTGATGTTGTGGCCGTAGTACTATACCGCTTGCCGCCTGTTTCTGCACTAATCATGACATTAAATTAAAACTAAATACTACTCGTACCATAATTTTTGACCAAAAACGAGACGAAGGAAATATTGGGATACAATAGAATTCGCTAATCATGGTAAACATATCCCGTTTTTGGTAAAAATTGTTTCAACATTTATGTACTACCATTTCAAGTGACGTGGTTACACTACAAAAGTAATTAAAAGTAGGTGCACTGTTACCATAACATGGTTTTTTTTACTTTAAATATCGATTTCAAATAAGGCCGGGTTCTACCAACTTCAAATAGCGCTATTCTTTAGGTTAAAATATTTCCGGTTTTGTTTTTGACAAGTTTAAAGTAGAGACGGGCAGTATTTTATAGGACGGATAGCTTTATTCTGAGTTGGTTGAACCCGGCCTGTCTATAAAGGAGTATTTTATGTAGCTCCGTGAATGAACGTCCTACTATTAATCTACTTTATTCTGTGGCTTAGTGCTTCAGCGTAGTCTTTTATACATGATTGAGTTGGTAGGTACACAGCGTGTGCACAAACACTAACATTCTGTCTAATATTCCAGAACAAAATTCGCAATTAACTTGATTAAAAAATAAGTGAATCTATTTAGCATATTAACGAAAGTAATGAAGAGTTCAATAAGTGCATACGACGCTAAGAAACCTTTCTGTATGCAAATGTGTCAGGATCAGCGGCGCCGCCATTTTGAATACAAATGCCCAATTTATCCGGCGCTAATGGCGACCTGTGGAGCTTTGTTAACATCGGTTTATTGCGTGTAAAGGGTTACTTACATCATACACAATGTCGATAAACTTACTTACCTACTATTTTCTGCTTGTGGCTTGATGGAAGTTATAAAAGGTAAAAAACAACTCAAAACTAATGTCTAAAAGTGGCTTCTAAGTGGGTCACTGAAATAACCAAACTCACAAAATTTAGAAAAATCACAAAATTAAAAAAAATATTATTTTGTGTCTAGATCTAGACGGTATCAAAACATAGGTAGGTAGTTCAAGTTCTCGTGCACTGGTTTTTTATACCCTGTATATTTATTGCAACTCTTGTTAGCTAAAATCACGTGATAGAGTCACACAACTAAACTACACTTAACGTAGGTTTAATATGAATTCATGGCCGCCCAACACCAGGTTCTAAGCTACTTGGCAAGTTCTATCCAGTGGACTCCATAAGCCATGCTGGACGACGGCCAAGAACATCTGCTTGACTTGAAGCTACGAATACGATAGTGCACAGTCGATAACAAAATGTTTTAAAGTTGCACAGCGATTCATAACATTAACAAACAAACACTTCTTCCATTTTCTCCGACTCTGCTACGAACGATACCTGCCACACTATTTCAGTCATCCTGAAACGGAATATTTAACAAGCCCGTCTTATTTACAACTAACACCCATTCTTAAGTTCCGTGTTTTCCTTCACCATTTGAGAGCACTGAAAAGAGGTAATCAAAGACATCCTAACTGTTATTTATATCTCTATGTGAATCAAATGTAATTTAATGTATAATGTAATGTACATATATGGATGTCTCGTGCCGCAGTGTACTTGAACTCGAAAACGTAATACTCTTCAAAACCTTTGCAAGTTGAATGTGCACGTTATTGTAGTTTCAAGTAGTTGTGAGAGTTTTATGAGCTGTGCCCGGCCCCTGGCACTGCACCGCACAATACAACAATACAGAAGATTCACTTCATAAGTACTCTATAAGTTTTTAACACATCGTTGTTAGGCATTCAACACCACGAACGTGATATTTTTTTACTAAAGCCAGAGATTGGTTTGTTTGATTTGACACGTTTAAATTATAATTGTAGGACTTATAGCTAGTGAGAAATAAAATAAAAACTATTTCAAAAATTCTAGAAAACTAGAGACACGCCGTGCTTGTTCACGGTGCCGTGCAAGGCGCGCACCGTCTATATTCACGTCGCACCCCGCTCTGCAGTTGAATTATATTTACACCTAATGACGACCGATGGCTGCCGTGAGACGGCGCCGCCGTGCCGTGCTGTGGTGTTTCGATTTTTCGATGCGAATGTAGCTCGTAATGCGGGTCAGTCCCCATTTGAATATGAGGCTTACCTTCTGTATCAACATTTATTGTGATCGCACTGAGATATGCGCTACTAGTGTACTCTCGATGTTTTTATTACGTTTGGATTTGAAAGTGTTTTCGTTTGATTACGTGATGATAGCGCAAACAAGCTGTAGAAAATTAAAAAAAAAACGCTTAAATCAATTTAAAAATATAAACCTTTGAAATAAGCCTCGAGTGAGTAATTTAAGTAATATATTGTAAACAATGATTGGAGAATAACGCAGTTATTGTAATTTTCTTATCTAAGTACACCCATCTCGATGCTAAATAAAATTTGCTTACATATATTATATTATAGCTGTTTATCTGACATGGCAAATAAAAGCCCTTAAATATATTTTATTTGTTGAACGAAATACTTATAATTTAGGTAAAAAGTGCACCATGAATCTCATAAGCAAAGCATGGTAGATATCCTTTCAGATATTAAAATAGGTATTGTTAGTGGACACTTGGTTATTTATTACTCAAATATAAACCAGTTACAAAGTTATTAATTTACAAATCTATTTACAAAGGTAAACCACAGTGACAGAACTCTAAAACTTTTAAATTAATAATTAAAACCACTTGGCGGGTTGTAAATATTGAATTAACTGCAGTGAGCATAATTAAGCGAGTAATATCTGTTGGGAAGTTCGCGATGAGAAAACTTCGACGAACTCCAAGCGACGGAGCTTTTTATGAATGTTTCAGAATTCATAAAACTGCAAGTAGGACGAAGTATTATCAAGTGTTAGAAAATGTAAAAACATAGAGAGTAGGTACTTTAAAAAAACAATCTACTTCCTACTAATATAATAAATGTCAAAGTTCAGATGTTTGGGTGTATGTTTCAATTACGCTACAACTACTAGTCCGATTTGGATGAAACTTGGAAAATCAACAGGATCAAACGAGACGCGGACGATGTCACGGACGAAAGCTAGTTTATAAAAAATCCGGCAAGAAATTGGCACGTACCTAGGACGCTCTGACATCAACAAAAATAATATTTAACTTGGAAAAATATTTTTTACTAAATTTTAATTAAGCTCCTTTGTGCTCCACCTTTAACACATTAGCATGATAAAAGTATTTCATAAAAACTACTTTTGTAAACGAATTACTACGTTAGGTAATTACTAACGCCCATTTTTTATTAGAAATGTGAGAACAATACGAAGCATTATATTAATATTCGTCTACTTGGAATTCAGTATAAAGTAACTTGTGCACTAGGCGACGGCGACTTCGTGTTACAGTACACATTTTTGTTTACTCGTATCTTTATGACAGCTAAGCCGCAACAACTAAGAATTTTGGTAGCTTGTCTCTGCGCCATGGTCGCGTAGTGCGTTCGTGTTCTTAGATTTGTTTAAATTAATATTTGCATACTTAGATTTCAATGGGGTTCCTTTGTGACTGCAGAATGATAGTTGAATTTTCAGACCACAACAAATCTGATTACTTACCTACTTCAGAGGGTACGGTTCAGGGAGTTAACCGTGGTTAATCTGACATTTTCATGTTGCTATTGGTGGTACATTTCATAGACTAGTTATAGGTACAGATACGACAGTAAACAAGATTAGTGCCTACGGGTGTACGGCGGGTGGTAATGAAGTTAAGTGCATTCTCTGAGCGCGGGCCGAGGCACCCCCACAGAGATGCAGGGAGCCAATGAATACCGAATGACCCGACAGACCACTGGATTCGTATCGATATTATTTCTATTTATAGTATCCGAGCTGAACTTTGTAATATTTCGCTGGAGTCAAGTGCACTTTCAGAGTCCCTAATAAAAGTTTAAAAACGTTTAATAGTAAGTAATGAGACTATTTTTATCTAATCTTTTGATTTGACTTATTTCAAGTCAAAGGAACAAACAAAATGTATAATTTACCGATACAGTAATCTTCATTTACATCAAAGACTAATTATTTAAAATTAGCACAGTGTCATTGTATAGTCTATATGGGCTAATATGTGTCGTGGGATTTTGTAAATGGAAAAAGTAGGCAACAATTATTAGCGGTTCCTATAACGCGTTGTCTTATCTACACAAGTTTAATAGTGTAAACTCTTTGGTAGAGTGTAGTCGGCTACCAGCAATCATGACGAGGAGAGAGTGTTTAGTAACTCTGCTTTGAGACTCGCGTAATTGCATTAGCACCGTTTGTGTAAGGATGCCTTGTGGTGGAGGCTTTTCGGTTTTCAAATATATACACCCAAAATGTACACATTAAAATTATGATAGCGGCTACCCATCAAACAAATTTCACACAACGCCTAGCTAGATTGTTGGTAGAATATTTAAATACTTTTTTTAGTAATACATACTTTACATAGTAACACCCAGATACAGAACAAACATCTGTTTGCCACACACAAATGTTTGTTCTCAGTGGGGATCGAACCCAGGACCCCCACTGGAGGTAGAGCTATTACCGACTGAGCTGTGGCGCCTGTCAAGTCAGAAGAACTCATACGACTGTAATTACACGCTTATTAACTTTACTATACTTAGTATTGTTCAGTCTATCTTCCATACAATTTGTCGAGCGAAGCCGTGCACCAAATGTATTATAATATCTCGTACGTAAGCTCCTCTTTATTCTCCACAATGAAACGCTACGCGAAATTCTCGTTCGATCCGAAACACAGAGAACTACCCGTTTTTGTAGCCATCGATAGAGGCGGCTGGCATAATAGACAGTGGAGGTAGTAACGCTCTGCTGCAACGGCAAACGAGTAGGGGCTTAAAAAGCCTTTTAGGCAAAGTTTAAAGTAAATGTTATAGCTACAAGAGTGTATATGAAAGGTTTGCTGACTCTACTAGCAGGAGTAGGTTTGAACGTTGAATAGTAAACAAGCAGTTTGTATGAACATGAAACTTGTATGGCATCCCTAAATCTCCAAACGATAATAGAAGATTGTATCTATCAACGCCGCAAAAAACTTTCAAATATCCACGGTCGGAAGGATAAAGCCGTATCGGAAGCGAGCAGAGCCAGGTAATTAAACTAGTTATCACCTGCTCTGCGCGTGTTTTGTACCGGAACAAAGAGAATTGGTTTCTGAACAAAAGTCGTTACAAGTAGCGTTAGCTGGTCCGTGCGGATCCTGACCAAGAGTTTGCCGAGACCATCAATATACCGTGCTAGCTTGCACTATGGTAGCTTGCACTATGGTAGCTTGCACTATGGTAGCTTGCACTATGGTAGCTTGCACTATGGTAGCTTGCACTATGGTAGCTTGCACTATGGTAGCTTGCACTATGGTAGCTTGCACTATGGTAGCTTGCACTATGGTAGCTTGCACTATGGTAGCTTGCACTATGGTAGCTTGCACTATGGTAGCTTGCACTATGGTAGCTTGCACTATGGTAGCTTGCACTATGGTAGCTTGCACTATGGTAGCTTGCACTATGGTAGCTTGCACTATGGTAGCTTGCACTATGGTAGCTTGCACTATGGTAGCTTGCACTATGGTAGCTTGCACTATGGTAGCTTGCACTATGGTAGCTTGCACTATGGTAGCTTGCACTATGGCGGAGCTGGTGCAACCTTGTGCTGGTAGGTAAGAATCAAGACGATTTATCATAGATAGGTATCTCGTTTAGGTGTAACAATCATCATTATATTTCGGGGTATTTTTAAAGGTTTAATTTGTAGAAGAAAAATAAATCCATAGTAGGTATAATATAGCAATGTTTCCACAAAGCAAATTCAGCGCCTAGCCAGTCGAATGACTCAGAAAACCTATAAACTGTTCATAGACATAGACATAGACATAGACATAGGTTTATTTGTTACATCACACATAGAAACGAGAACATTAAAAGAAAGAAAACACAAAATAGTAATGTGTGCTACTGCAACAAATTGGCTCCAGCTCAGCATTATGCTTCACCACCTGATGGCAGCTCAGCGCTGTTATTCTGCCGAAACCATTGGATTAGGCCATTGGCCCCGTGAGAATATTAGAACCAAATAATATAAATAAATATAGGTAAAAAGCTTGACCCGAAAAGTATTGGCATGTGTGGTGTGTGTTGTGTGTATGTGTGTGTGATTGTGTATAAGAGTGCATGAGAATATATATATATATATTTTTTTTTTTGTTTCTCCTGATTCACGCAAGTCTCTTAAGAGTCAGGGTATCACAGGAAAAACCAAAGTGTTTCTTGTCATATATTATATGTGTGTGAATTTGAGCAACGTTGAGTGTGAGTGTATATAGTTTGTGATTCTTATGTAAATGTATTGATGTGCCTAAGAATATTTATGTGTGGTGTATTAGTGCAAGAGGAAAGAGTGGGGGTGTGTTTGTGTGTGTAATGATTGAGTGTGTGGAGGGCTCTCCTGGTACGCCAGTCTCTTAAGAGTCTGGTTATAGAGGAGAACCCTCCGGTGTATGCGAGGGTGTATATAGGGTGTGTTTGTGTGCTTGAGTGTGGTTGTATATTATAGTTGTGTGTGCTTGCGCTTAGCAAGTGAACGGCCCACTAGAGCTGTTGGTACCAGACAACCCAGACTGCTGTCTTTCAAATATGTATTTCTTATAGTGCTTTTTGAACGTGAACTTTGATTTTAGCAATCGAAGAGGTGGTGGTATATTGTTCCAGCATTTAGTTGCCTGGTACCGAAAGCTACCCCTAAATGCAACAGTTTTATGCTTACTGTAATGAAGCATATTACGAGTTGGCCTGCTGTCGTATTTACTTTGATAGCGGCTGAGCTTAGAATAAAGATACTCTGGTTTCCCAGATGTCATGACACCATGTACCATCACTCCCAAATGGAATGCCCTCCGCGAAGCCATATTGAGAGTTGATGAGCTATTTAAGTAAGGCGTTATGTGTGTTCGCGGTGGGACATCGTAACAGAATCGACAGCACGCATTCTGTATTCTTTGTACGAGGCGGGAAGTCTTCGAAGTCAAGCGCGGGCCATACACCAGGTCTCCATAGTTTAATTTAGATAAAATCAGCGTTTCGCACACCTTAACTCTTATATCTTGATTTAAAAATGAACGTATTCTATACAATAACTTTAATTTAAACAGGCAGGTTTTCATTAAATTTAAAATATGGCTCTCAAAACGAAGGGAGCTGTCAAAAATAATTCCGAGGTTTCTAGCTTCATAGACCCGTTCGATGTTTTGACCATTGATGTTCACATTCAGTGTCTTCCCTGCTGCGTCCTCGATAAATCGCTTTGAACCAAGCAGCATAAATTTCGACTTGGTGGGATTTAAAACTAATGCATTATTTTGTGACCACAGCGCAATATTTTCCAAGTCATCATTGAGCTTAGTCAGTTCAATATCTAAATTTCTAGGCACAGGCAAATATAACTGAACATCGTCAGCATACAAGTGAAATTGGCTATGCTTGATTTGCCAGCACATGTCTGCGCTGTAAATGATGAACAGTAGTGGCCCCAATATTGATCCCTGTGGTACGCCTCTATTAACCACCTTCAATGACGATGAAATTTGTGACCCATCCGCCCGGTTAACTTTTACAAGTTGTGCTCTATTGCTCAAGTAACTATCAAACCATTTGACCGATGAGGCATCCACACCATAATATGATAGCTTTGAAAGCAACAGCGGTATATTAATAGAGTCAAAGGCACGGGAGAAATCTAACAATACTAAGATCGTGCCCAAACCCATGTCCTGATTAACGAGAATATTGTCGACAACATCAAGTAGTGCTGTTGTGGTGCCTCTACCTTTGCGAAAACCAGACTGAACAGGGGGTAAGATGTTGTTTCTTTCTATGAAACTACTCAGTTGATTACACACAATTTTCTCTATTACTTTAGAGAGAACCGGTAAAATACTGATAGGCCTTAAGTCCTTAATGTCAGCTGGGTTTGGTATTTTGGGAATGGGATTCACTGTAGCAATTTTCCACTGACTAGGAAAGGTCGACGTTGAGATTGATTTATTGACAATGGTGGTTATTAGTGAGAGAGTACTCGGTAACGTCAGCAAAACCATATCCATAGAGAGTCCATCTATCCCACGTGCATTAGTTTTTATCGATAAAAGTACTTTTGCTACTTCCTCTTCAGACACTAGTTCGATAGAAAATGTGTTATTATTAAACCGGTGATATTCAAAATATGTTAGTTGAGAAATTGATACGATGTTTGCTCCTGGTATATCAAGAAAGTGCTTGTTAATGTCATCTGGGCAATTGAAGTGATCAGGCAAGCAATTTTTTTCGTCGGAACTAGGTAAGACATTCGTTTTCAGGTTTTTCCATAGTTTTTTTTCATTTCCTAGTTCAGAATTTATACTAAAGTCATAATATGCTTTTGTTTCATTTCGGATACTTTCAATAACAAATGATTTCATTTCCTTATAGTACTTTTTATCAATATCCAATTTTGTTCGACGGTACTTATTGTGCGCCTCGTTACGACAATTCATCATAATCTTAATATTTTCAGTAATCCATGGCGCAGGCTTATCTTTAATTTTTATAGTTTTAATTGGTGCATGTTTATCAAGTAGACCCCTAACAAAGGATGTAAAAGCGTCCACCATTACGTCAACATCAGTTGCATTAGTAACTACTTTCCAGTCGACAGCCAGTAAATCGACATTAAACTGTGTCTGACAAATGTTTTTGAGAGGTCTGTAAGTTATAGACTTTGGAGGGATCTTCTCACGTTTTATATTTAGTGTTGCAGAGACAAAAGCATGACCCAACAGGCCAGTAATATTATCAACTCTTATGTTTCGTATGCGACAGTCCGTGCAGACAAGATCTATAAGAGTCTCGTTGTCTTCAGAAAAGTGAGTGGGCGCTGTTACCACTTGTGATAAACCTGAATAATTAAGAAACTGATTAAGCTTACATGTTTTACTGTCATTCGAATCAAGGATGTTAACATTAAAATCGCCCAGAATTACAATTCCATCACACCCAGAAAAATGGGCAATGGATTCTGTAAGGGCATCAATGAAGATGTCAACATTGACCCACTGTGGACGGTAGGCAGTACCTATCATTATACGAGACCGATTGATCTTTACTGACAGCCACATCTGTTCAATATCCGCGTGAGGGTGAGCAACTGTACGAACATTTATTCCGCGCCTAACGTAGAAACCTATCCCTCCTCCCCGCCCTTTGCGCATGTGTGACGGCCGAGGTGTGAAACGTAGTTTATAGCCAGGTACCTTCGGTGCACGTGCTTCCTCGCCCACTCGAATCCAGGTTTCATTAATAGCTATTATGTCACATTTCATATTATCCACTGCAACGATGAAATCATTGTGTCCCGTACCTAATGAACCTGCATTATAAAGACCTAACGTAAATAATCTTGATTTAGTACCCATTAATATCCCGGTAAAAATATATATTTGGCATTTTGAACATATATGAAAATAATGAAATAATACTTGTCATTTGCGGTTGTAGTAACGACTAAGGTTGCAAAGCCACAAAAGGTGTTATAGTACCGAAACACACTAATATTAGGAATTAAAATTGTATTTAAATAATAAATAGTCGTATTGTGCATGTGTAGTGTAGCTAAAATAAATTGTTGTAATAAAATAGAATAAAATTTATATGAAATTAGAATATTTGTTGCAGTAGCAGCACAATAGAGATAGGCACACAAACATAATACTGATATTTCAGCTCCACAATACAAAAATAGTGACAACAATAACATAACACTCCACAAAATAGGGTACACAAAAAGTAACACTACATGTAGGACGAGAACAAGCGCAAGTATGCGGGTAGGTAGTCTAACTAATCTCTCAGACCACAGTTCTCCCATCGGAGACACCAACTGCGCCAGAGCCAAAAACCCGCACTAGGTCAGCCTCAGAGCGCAGTCTATGGCGGGGGGAGTCCTCGCTCTGATGTTGGCGGGCATATATGCGCCCGTCCTTTGACCACACGAATCTCCATGATAGACGTGCTCCAATCTCCCGCGCCCTCAAAAACAGCTGCCTGTTTTCTCGCGTGAGGCGCTCGTTAACGTAGAAACGACGAGACTCGCCAGCTAAGCCTGCATCCCCGGTTGAGACGCCACGGCGTACTCGGGCGGCCTTCAACAGATCGTCGCGCGACGCTCGCCGCACCAGTCGTACCACGATAGGCCGCGTGCGCGCACTTCCTGTAGTCTCGTCACGGGCTACACCAACACGATCCGCGCTGACGACGTCGCGCTCGGTCAGCGACACTCCCAGCTTACGTGCAAGAGTTAACACGACGTGGACTGTGGCCTCGCCCTTGGCCTCTGGAACTCCAACGATGTCCACATCATTAGATAGGGCCAGTTGCTCCGACTGGCGGATATGCTCCTCGAACCGCTGTACTGTCTCTCGAAGGTGACTGTTTTCTTTTCTTAAGACATCAATAATCTTTGTCTTCTCGGCAAGCGACGATTTGAGATTTTCAAGTTGAGCGTCAATCGATGTCAACGTACCTTTAAATCCACCGAGGATATCATTTGTGGGCTGCAGTTGCTCCCTGACTATTTGTCCCACCGATTCGGTTATAGCCTTCTTGACCTCCTGCTGAATGAGAGACCGCAAACCGGCTGAATTCAAGCCGCATACTTCCTCCGCCATGTCTTCTGGTTCTGGTGTAGGTAAAGGCGATGGTTTTCGTATGGTGACGTTACTAGAGCTCTCCTGACCCCCAAGGTCTTGAATTGAAATTTGAGAGACCGAGCGAACAGGCGTGTTCCTATTATCGCCCTTACGTTCCTTATTTCGGCAAGCTTCACATTTCCATGCATCTTTAAGTGCCTGTTTCATAGAAACAAAGGAACGCTGCGTCGTGTTAGCGCATTCTAAATCGTAATATTTTTCGCAGTAAGCACATTTAAGGAGTTCCTTACTCGTTATCAGCTTTAGGCAACCAGCACAAGACTTCTTCTTATAGTCGCTCATCTCGAAGAAAGTCCAGAAAAAAATAAAAAGCAAAAAGATTTAATTATGGACGTAGATTTGAACTCGGTCTAGCGTTGATGCTCCGCTGAACGCAACGCGTAGGCACACTCGACCAGCGGGCTTGCTACTGCGATGATCGAAATAAGTTTACACAAGCCTCCACAGTGGATTGTGTATTAGCAAAAAATCTTTAGACGACCGTCAAGTTTCAAGATCAGGCACACGCACAATGGAGGTAACTTTTACTCGTTTCGTAAAAATTGTACTTGTTTGCACTTATTATGGCACTGAGTCACAATATTTCTCGTTTCAATATTCACTTTTCGATAGACAATGTTGTTACGAGTTTACTAGTATAGGGTACAACACGGAAAATAAACTTTTTACCAATATTTAGATTAAAAACCTTCGGAGCAAGGCAGTACGTGTCTTTCTCTCACAGGGTCCAACGACCAACCTCATAGATCTCGGGTCCGGCGGAATAAACATTCCGAGTGGAGCCTCGCAATCAATCTACGTCGTATTATGGCGATTTACCTCATCCCCCGTGGTTTATAGCCTGCCGATTCGGCTGGACCGCGTTCTGACGATTTCGGGGTTTTTAGCACTAGTCTGGTTTTAGGAGTCGGTCAAGAACTTGTACTTTCTATGAGATACATATTCTAAAAATAAAATATAATAAAAGATGCAACACTTGCCGAGTACTTTTTGTGTTCTGCCGAGATGCTGCCCCCCTATTACAATCTTTTGCTGTCAAGTTATATTTCACTGCCCAGTGTAATTTCTTCAGGTCACGTGGTACAGTGTTGTACCACGTGATCATTCTTTTTAGACACTTGACAGCAAAATATGCGCGAAAACACATCAAATGACGTCATAATGTCACTATTTAGTCACAGAATAACGATGAGTTAGTATGAACTGACCATGATTTAAAACTTTGCAGTTCAACTGAGATTGGAATCGCCCCCCTGAAATGATGGTGCGATGGTTTAAAAATGGTGCTACAAGACTACGAATGCAGTAAAGTGAAATTATCAAATCAGAAATTAAACAAATATTTGTTTAGCAGTTTCAACGATTGAGTAACCTTTTTACCATAGGTCAAATATTACCAGGGTTCAAAGGTATTTTTGTTTTATCTGGCCAATATATAAACAGTTGAGGCCTACACTGGTGCTAACCTCTAATAAATGCTGACAACTAATGGATTGAGAGACCATAATTCTGTCATCTACTTTAGATGGCTTATTTTGAAACTAGATCTGGGTTGCTCATCGCTGGCTGCCTAAAAAAGAGGCTTATTATTCATAGCCCAAACATTGACGGACAAAAGGGCACGCTTCCGATTGCTATTGATTTGGATCAGCTGAGCTATCTATAGCGGATAACTCAAGTGTTGTATATTTTGAAAATGTTGTGAACTGTATGGTATAAGTAGTCGCAATTCATGCGCGTCGTTTAGAGGTAGCGGGTATTAATCGTAATTTTCTTTGTGAATAAATATTTACCAATAAGAGGGCTATCACAGTTTGGCCGCGATTCAAGGGCTGGCGCGCGTCTGAGTTCGTCTGAGAGTCTGAGATCGCATTTCATGCAGTTTTAAATTACGTTTATTCAATATAATAAAATGAATTATTTAAATAAAAAATATACAATTTTATTGATTATGAACTAACGTTTATTTTGGTATAATTTTTACTTAATAATATTAATGTAATATGGAGAAATTAACGGCTAATTCTGAACGTTTTTAGCAATTTTATGGTTTTTAATTGATTTTTTTTTGTAGATATCCCATACTTATTTCTGAATTCCGGGGCCGCTACGGTCAATGGCAGTATATAAGAGATATTTGTAAATATTTTTCATTTCGTTTGCTTTGCACAGTAGTTCAATCCAGAAGCTTGAAAAAGTGTCTGCGCGAGTTTTATTAAAAACTTGTTTCGGAATTTTGGCTTTATTTAAATATATAAGGAAAAATTGCAAAAAGCGAGGCCGCTACGGTCAATGCGAATAACTATTCTACATAATACAATAAATCGAAATTATCTAAGAGTTTCAGTTTCAGAGATCCAGAACGTCAAAAATGGGCATTTTCACGGTTTGACCGTGATATCCGCCATAACTTTCAAAATAAAACCAAACGGGTGTATTATCTCATTGGGACTTTATAAAAATCATACAATGGTAACCAGTGACTGTAATGACATCCTAACAAACTAGTAAACGATATTTGTACTAAAGAACCACGAACGGCAAACAAAGTCACGTCTAGCTAGAAGACGCAAAGGTGAAATAAACATTTTGTTCTAACCTACGTAAGTAGTTATTCTAATAAGCAACTCAATTATCTATACATACTTACTTTTATTGCCAATTTTACGCAAAACTGGCAAATTAAGATACATAAAACTTCCAAGAATATGATTATAAATAAAATACCTCGTAAAATGATGAATATTCAAGACACATAAAATATGAAGTCATTTTATGGAAACTCGTAAACTGTTCACGCATAAAAGAGGTTCTATTTATCAGGAACACGTAAGGAGGCTGTTTGCGGGAACATGGAATAAAGATTCACTACCGGATAGCAGGTGTTAGGTTGCCGATAACCTGTTGGCTTTACGTACAACGTTTTCACTAGAGGGATAATTCTCTGAATAAAATCTAGTGAACATATCATCAGGGTTTTTGTTAATATATCATAAAACATTGACTTTTATAACACCTCAACAGATCCCAATCATATGATTTTTACTACATTTTATAAGAGAATTATCCCCAGTTTCGTAAGAAGTAGCGACCGTGATAAAAAGGCAGTCAAACGACTGTTGTATTGTGTAATTTTTTTACATTTTTACATCGGCGATACGAAAGCCTGAGCTGAGTTGCAAAACGTGTCGAGTTACGATATGCGTTGAAAGGTCGTGGAACTCTTTGGAATATTGCCTCCACAAACCATTTGTTAGCTCTTAGGTACTCAATTTTGTATTGTAATTGTGTACGTTTTGTCCAAAATAAATGTATTTTCATTCTTTCTTACTCGCAGCTCTACCTTTTGTAATATTGTGCTGTAGTATCAAAGCATAATCTTTCCGTACATTTCGATCTTTTACTAATATTAACGCCAAAACTTTGTCAAGGAGTTAGAAGTTCCATCAGCCTATTGCCTATTACATCTGTATTTACCACAAAACTTAGTGTTCTTATTCTTTTGGTAACATAAGTTCACGTTAAGCTTCGTCTTAAGTGAGAAGTAAGTTCGACTAAGTATTTAGAAGTATAGATGGACGGTCGTCGAACCAAGGTTTACATTTCCAAAATGGAAGATTGTATCGATGTTTTGATAGAAGGAAAAGCTTAACATTTCAAGCGGAAAATATAAAATGTTCTACATCGAAAAACGATAAAATGGTTTCTTGTATAAACATTTTATTCATTTCTTTATCTAAGCAAACCAAAGTTTTTGCAAATATTGTCATGTCTTTTCGCTTTTCTTTTTCAGTTACGCTTCATATTTGCTTTTATTTTATTTTTCCCACAAGTAGCCATTTTATTTACATTACATGATATGTTACTTGTCCGTTAGTCTCGTCTGTGTACCGCCTCCGGTTAGACAACATAATTTTAGTTCTAAAACTCAATTGACAAGAAGACATTGTTATATATTTTATACAAACTCGTATACTTACTGAGTACAAACGTATGTACTAGTGGTGAGTAAAGAAGCAGCTGTAGGCACCTATAGCAGGTTATTTTCCATGGAGCGTGAGGGGTTCGATCGCAGCAGGCTGAATCCGCCATAATTGCTTTGCGTCACAAGTATGGTATCGAAGTTGTAATTTGTACAGACTGGCCATTTCCGATATTCAATTTATTTTTGGTTTAGCCTTACTAAAGATGGATCATCATAGTTTAGTTTAAAACACTGACCAAAAAACAGAAGGGGTAATTATAAGTTTGTCAGTTTTGTGTGTCTGTCTGTTTGTATATTCCCTTGCAGCTTTGATATTAGAGCACTGATTTGAATGTGGTTTGTTTTGTAAGAAAGGTGATTTATCTGGGATGGTTCTTAGCCATGGTTGGTGAAAATGAGTGCAGCCGTTTTGAAGTTAAGAGGATATTCATCAGCTCTTAAAAACAATTTTGAGGAATAGTATCTGGTTTTAAGGAATACTTAGAGATGAATTTGAATCCATACTCCAAGGTTTGATGATGACCAGGAATGATGAAGAGGATCTAAAGATATTTTTATGGTCGGAGGTTATTATTGTAATGTCAAAAATGTATGACTCTGTCGCAGATATGGAATATTGGGTTTGGCCGTAAGTTCCAACATTTTTCTATCTTCTCTTGCAAGTAATTATAGTCTGTACAGGGAACCTTACAAATGTCGTTTCTCGAGTAATTACTCGAAGTACAATAATCTACCAAACGACAGTACTGCATACTTACAAGTTTCGTCTCTTGAGAATCGACAGTATACGAGTCTTAGATTACTTCCCTGTCTGAACCTTTTCTACATCCCCTCAAATAGTATTAATAATTCAACAGCAACTATATTTAGGGCAATATTTGAGTATTTCATTAAACATCCCCTAAATTGCTTTACATAATCGTGGCTTTGAAAAACAACTTTACTTACGTGTCGAACGGTATTGTTTTGGTGTCAGTATAAGTAAACCAAGTGTCAGCTTTCACACAGACAGGGAAATAATAGAAATATAGCTAACTTATTTACGTATATTACGTTACACCAACGGTATATTTACATAATTAGCTATGTACTAAAAAAAGTTATAACATTCTAAAGCGGTATAATAAATAGCCAATATTATCTTGAGCGGTCAAGTTCTAAAATCGCTCCACTATGTAAGTAATTTATCATTAGTGAGATTTCTTTCTCATAACTCTTAACATCTTCACTGGTAGGCAAGGCTCTTTGGGAATCCAAAAGAGAAAACTATTTAGCTAAATAATGAAGACCTTACATTTTTCTGTAAAATAATTGAATTTTAGTCAGAATGGTAGAGCTAGTTTCAATATTGTTTAGTTAGTTAGCACGCCCGAAGTACCAGGAGCGTAGAGCTGAGGTGAGCATTAATGTGAGCTGTGCGAGCTGAAGGCAGTTCCGAGGCGACTGGACGGCTTCTGCTGTGAACAAGGCAGGGCTGCCACACTGTGCCGGGGTTGGGAACGTTTTAAAGAAATTAATATTCTCACAGTATTTTCACAATATATTTATGAAAACTTAATGTACACTCATAAACACATAGCTAGTTTTAAGAAAAATAGTGATGCTCATGGTATTAATACTAGAAACAAAAATAAATTATACATTCATAAATTTCGACTACAAAAGGTAAATAAGTCATTCATGGGAAATACTGTACGTTTTTATAATAAGCTTCCTGAAAATGCCACAAAACTTTCAGTGCGGAAATTCAAAACCTACATTAAGAATAATCTCGTGAAGAAAGCATATTATACCTTAGATAACTATATTAATGACAAAACTGCATGGCCCGATGTCGCTCCACCCATCGACAGCTAACTACTCGACTTGCAATGTCAGTGCTATTCTTGTGTTCTATGTATATTTCTCTGTAAAAGGGATCATACAAAAAAACGCTAGGAACCAGGCCGTAGTTTCTTGCCCGTTCTTCTAGGCTCTGGTCGCGTGGAACTGGCACCTAGAATCACCTAGTTATATAAGACGATTCTAAATGATCCTTGTGATTTTATTGAATAAAGAACTTTTGACTTTGACTTTGACTTTGACTTTGTTGCGCTCATTCATTTTGTTTGTTAATTCTTTAACATGTTAGAAACAATCGGTTAGGTAGGTATCGTAAATTTTTTGCACTTATAGATTAAATAATAGTTAAAGATATATCTAACAAGATCCTCGATTTACGAGTATGATAGTAACAATAATGACAGGTAGTAGTTTGAGGAAACTACGCACTTTGATAAGGCTTCTCTATATCTCACACTGCCGCCGGTAAGCGGTGTTTCTTACCAACTTCACCACAACTAGTTAGTGGTTGAGACAGCCCTTGTACATGTTGCATTTAGCGCATGAAGTTTCGCAGTTAAGTGTAGTGCACACACACGTACTCTTAGAGGAGGTTAGTGTGTACTCGCCTTTATTAAATGTACACTTTCAAAGCAATTGAGTTTTGTGTATCAAATAAAATTATATAGCGAAATTAGTAAACCATGAAAGATACCAATATTAAGATTGCATCATTGTCACGGATGTAAAGGGCAAAAAGTAGAGCATAATTGTACTAAAATATTATTTGGGACTTGAATATTGGTTAAATCAATTGTAAATTAACACAAATTACATGTTGTGGTCCAAATTATACCAAATTGAAATTCTGCACATATTAATTTATTCTGGAAATATTTACCGAACGTAAATTAATAATAACATAGTACACCTATTTTCAATGAAACATTACCAACGATAACCATGCAATGTATAATGTTTAATCTGCACTAAATAGGGCACGTCCTCAGTGGACGTGCTCAGTGAGACAATACATCGTTAGAGGCAGTGGTTACCACTTAACACCAGGTGAACCATCGGCTTGTATATCATCATTAAAGTTACATAAAAATAATTAAAAAAAACAACATTTTTGGAATATTTCGGTTTGCCACGAAGTTTTCTATTCTCTACCGATTGTGGAAAGTTAGCGAGACGTGTATGAAAACTAGCTAGCTATATAAGTACTTTGTGGTTACCTTATAACCTAGCATACGTTACTGTGTCGGTTAGTAACTGCGGTTAGTACTGTAACAGGTGGTCGTGACCTCTGTACGACGTGCTATATTGCACGACGTGCTATATTGCACGACGTGCTATATTGCACGACGTGCTATATTGCACGACGTGCTACATTGCACGACGTGCTATATTGCACGGCGTGATTGCTCATTTTGCTGGTCATGTGTAAGGTTAAGACCTGGATTAGCTGGTATAGTTCCACCAAATTTTTTTTTATAAACTTTAATAACAGCGCTGCATATTTTCTTCGCTGTATATTTTTTCCAACACTTTTTATTTTTAAAAGGCACAGTGTGGAGTAAAACGTTGGATTATTCTGTTTTTGAAAGGATTCACTTTACTTATCGTAGAAATTTTAATTTTCTCGGCATTCATATTTCTCGAGGGAATGAATTCATTAAGAGAGATGATGTTCTAATTAATGAATTTGTTTTCAAAAGGGTTGGTGGAATAATATGTTTTTATCAAAGATTTTAATCTGTTTTCAGCGACTTGGTAACTTCAATTTTACTAAGAGGTGGCTCAGATTAGAATCTGTTTTGATGGACTCAAAGCTAACTGAATTCGAGGGGTAATTTTTTTAACAAAATCTGGTATCTGACGTCATCACCCAGAGTACCAGACATTCTGAGAGGACGTTTGCGAATTTACCTGTGTTTCTATTACTACCTCTGACATAAGAGATTCTGGTAATTTTACTTGTGGCACTGAAGATTGTGTCTCCGCTCACACATTTCAAATAATTTAGCGTTATTGGTGACATCAATTAGAATATGGAACACTGTCATTTTATTGTTTTACTTGTGAAGATTAGGGACTCGCCTTTTAGGCCCTATGGAGTCACAACAGGTAGATAATTCCAACATTTTGCAGTTATTACTGATTATAATGCTCTTACGTTACTTTTAGTCATAATATTTTTTATGTGAAACTTCGTGTCAATCGAACGTAAGGAAAAGCGTATATGACGCAAGGACACACATCGCTGAAGTTGGGGTGAAAATTACAAATGTCAACAGACGCACCGGCGGATGGAGACCGTTAAAGCCTTCAAGAAGGCTTTTAGGGAGGGCAATGACCGTGACGGAGTATATACATGGTGCTCTAAAACTATGAGAGATCATATTTCAAGACTTATAAGGGGATGTCCCGCATAAAGATAATGTTGAATTTTTACTTATATTTTTGTTGTTTAGTTGTTTTTAAATTGGACGCGCCAAATAGCATTGGTATTTATGTTGGTAATTGGTTTGGTTTTGTTCTGGGTGTTGTGAAACTGATTAATTCACAAGAAGAAGGCGGTGATAAAGCAGCCTGTATAACGTGTACACTCACGTGACCAAAGGTCGGCTCAAATATCATCACACACGTGCTCTATAAGGGCGATATTGTATTTCGAGAAGGGTAAAAGGGGGATTAAGGAACTAGATTAAGACGATGGCATTGAGGCAATTACGCCCCTAGGGCAGGGGTCGGCGACCTTTTGAGTCGGAATAGTCAAAAATTACAATTTACAAAGTTTCAAAATTTTTAAAGAGCTACAAATTATTTTCTTGCCAACAATAAATAGTACCTACTTGAATAAATAAAGTTTTTTGATAAATAAAACTAATCTATTTATTCATAATATACAAAGTGAAAAGCTAGTACAAGTGGCTGAGAGATAAAATGGTGCCTAATCCTCGTTAATCGATTCAGAAAGATTTTTAATTTTTTTTTCTAAAATAAATAATATTTGCGTATGGAAAGAGCCGCAGCTTCACATTCAAAGAGCCGCACGTGGCTCGCGAGCCGCAGGTTGCCGACCCCTGCCCTAGGGAGTTAGAGCTAATATTAGCTTAGTTTAAGCGACTAGGGGTATCTTATTAACCGACTACTCAGAAAGGAGGCTCTCAATTAGGCGAACCTTTGTACTCGGACCATATAAATATATATTTTTTTATTTTATTAAAAAGGATCTTTTAACATATCTACTAGGCTAGATATCTAAGTAGGCCACTGTTTACAAAATAAAATCAATCATAATAATAGGCGAAATTAAGTAGTTTTGTATTTGCCACGAAGTTAGATACCTACAAAAAACCGGTCTAGACCAAGAGAGGCCAGTTGAACTACGAGTAAGTATGAAAATAATGTTACTAATATTCTTAAAGAATACTTGGAACTAACGAAACTGTTTTTATTTATGAAAGTAAAGTGATGGAATAGGCAGATGGCCCGCCTGACGTTAAGCAGTAACCTTTGACGATAATTATATTGTGCAGGTATAGCGAAGCTGTGGGTTTTTTATAATATTTTAAAAAGTTATTTAAATATTTTCTAGACTTGGATGAAAGCTATCCTTGTTAAATATTTTACTGAATAAAATCTTAAGTAAGGGTTGATAACTGAATATTGAAAGGTTACTGATGCTCGGACGCCTGAAAAAGGCAAGAGAAAATCGCACCTTGTTCAAGTTGCGGTTTTGATTTTAGAAATAGGTGCTTTTTGGTTGCTGGAAAATGTTTGCGAAGTAAACTCCTGAGTAGTTTCGATAAGAATTACATTATATTTTCTTGTTATTATAAAATTTTTGTAGTTTTTTGTTATTATCATCGAGCACTGAGGCCCTAAAGGTAGGTAATTATGAATTCATTATTCATCCCCTCGTACTTTACGTACCTATTCAATGAATCCATTAGCCAGCGATATCCACCTGCAGGTTTACCAGCCAACTCTATAGCGAGATACAAAAATGTTCTGTACAATGGATTGTTTGGCAAATATTTGTGTGTGCCACACACACATGTTTGTTCTATGTTTGTGTGTTACTATGTTTTAATAAGTATGTATTTAAAACAAAAAAAGTATGTAAGTATTCTATCAGCAATATTCCCGTAATACAAGATTTGCTTAGATTGAGACTAAGTAAAGGGCGTGGTGTGAAATGTTCATGAATATTTATTTATTATTATTTATTTATTTATTTTATTTTTATTTATGTATTATAAGTATGTATTTACAAAAAAAAAGTATATAAGTATTCCATCAGCATCTAGTTCCCATATTACAAGCTTTGCTTAGTTTGGGACTAGAGGGCGTTGTGTGAAATATCCATGAATATTTATTTATTTATTTATTATATTAAGATCTCTACCGTGGACTGTCTAATGTACTAGTATATGCAAGGGTTCGAGTTTCGCTATAACCGCGGAACTTTTTCTATCTCGGATCTCGCCATCATCTTCAGAACCAGCCCGCCCGCCAGTGCACAGTGCCGGGGCTTGGGAAGACGAGCAGTAGGTACTCTTCACGCATCCTGCGGCCGGACGCTGATCCAGACGAGACACAACCACTTACCAAAGGTCTAAGCATAAAGGGTCACATGCTATTTCCAAAAAGCAGCGAATGCAATGTTAACGTGAAAAAACCCGAGCAGAATTTTAGGTTACTTAAATACCTACCATTTCTGCAGGGGTATGCCAATCAAAGTTGAACTGCAAAGTTGAACTGCATAGTTTTAAATCATGGTCAGTTCATACTAACTCATAGTTATTCTGTAACTAAATAGTGACATTATGACGTCATTTGATGTGTTTTAGCGCATATTTTGCTGTCAAGTGTCTAAAAAGAATGATCACGTGGTACAAAATTGTAACACGTGACCTGAAGAAATTACACTGGGCAGTGAAATATAACTTGACAGCAAAAGATTGGCATGCGGGGGCTGGGTCGGGTTTGGATCACAAATTGACGATGACTTGATTGGTAACAAGTAGCTAGGGGATACCTATTTGAAAATATTCAAAGATTTTATGAAAGGAACCTTTAGACAAAATAAATAATTTTCATTTTATTTTCCAAATCAAAACACGGCTTATTTCCATCGAGCGCACCGCGCGCCGCCGCCGGCGGATTCATGGATGGGCTAGATGTGGCTAAGCAGTGGGGCACGACCGGGGTTTCAAACCACGATATAAACAGGAGGTTACTAAAACTAACTACTTTTTTCGAAAACTGAGGCTGATAGTCCGTTCTCCATAGCAAAAGCATGAAAGGCACCCGCGTTGGCTATGCACTAGTCACCCAAAAAGTAACTGCGTTGTGTTTCACCGTTATTTAACTGCAACAGATTTTTAAGAAAGCAGAAAGTAAGACAGTGACCTGTCTAAAGGTCCGATCATAATGGGTGAGTAGCTTTAGGTCCCGGGGTCTAATGGCAGGAACTTCGGTTAGAGCCGTTAAGGATTGGTTTCGAAGAAGCGAGCACCGACCACGACGCATAGAGAGGCTCACTATTATTTATATTAAAGTCAAAGTCAAAAAGCGTTTATGCCATAACATCACAGGGATCATTTCAAATCTAGAAACTAGAAGAAAAAACTAGAAGACATTAGAATTTAGAACCTAGAAATCTATATAGAAGAGGCATTTGTCCAGCAAGGAATCGGTTTTTTTTTTAATAACGACAACGGTAAAATATTTTTTGGTATGCGCAGATTTTGTATTTATTACATATAGAGCAAGCCCAAACACCGAATTTGGCCGAAAATTGCTTCAAAATTATAAAAATACGAGTCGGCATTTTTTAGGAAACCATGACTTTAAATGGCTTAAACTGTTTTGGCCCGACTGGAGGTTATAGTTCGCCATTCTACACATGCTAGTACCTAGGTACCTACGTGAGTAACGCTGAGTAAAAACATTTTAGCTGGTTTTAGCTCAGTATTTGTGCAGAACACAAGAAGAGACGCGCTCAGTACAATAACAACTCTCTCACGATTGCTGTTAACTGTAGCTTCCACTAAGTACATATATATGTATATACAGTAGATAGATAGATAGACTTATTTATTTGTTATACTGAACACACACAAAATTTACAATAAAAATGAAAATGAAAGTGGATAGGTACTAATAACTAAGACTAACTATCTATCTATCTATCTATCTATCAGTATATATGCCAGTGGATGTTTTTATTTGAAAAATGCTTGCGCTAAGCCATTGTGATGGTAAAAAGGAAAACATCTTGAGGAAGCCCGCGGGGTAGCCGTCACCGCATTCTTGTGAATAAGGTTGATAAGTCTAAGTCCGTATTAGCACTTACTGCTAAAGCACTAATCTGGACTCAACCACAGGATTATTTTGACAGTTTTGTATGAAAATTTTTACTCCTTATGCTCGATTCTAAGTAACGTAACGATTTCAGTACGAGTACTGTAATCGAGAGATGGCTGAGATGAGGTCGATTCGTCTATTTATTATTATATTACTAAGTAGATAGGTAATATTGATCCGCCAAGGGGGTCCCTAATTAATAAACATTTTTTCATCTTTTTCTTATATTGTGTTTAAATTAAGTAGAGTACCTACGTTAGAGATAATTAAGGCTTTTTTATTTTATTTTATTAATATTGACCTGTGTCAGTGAACAGCTAGAGATATTAATTACCTTACTGTTTCCATTAATCTTATTATTTTATGTTTCGTAGAAATAAATCTTGTTCAAGATTAGGTACTTGCTTATTTTTTAACCGACTTCAAAAAAGGAGGAGGTTCTCAATTCGGTTGTATGTTTTTTTTTTTTTTTTTTTTTTTTTTTTTTTTTTTTTTTAAATGTTTGTTACCTCAGAACTCCGTCATTTATGTACCGATTTCAAAAATTCTTTTTTTATCCAAAAGGATATACTTCCAGATTGGTCCCATTTAATTTTCATCAAAATCGGTTCAGTAGTTTGGGTTATAAATAGAAATAACTGAAAAAAAATGCCAAGTTGCGGCGCAGCGCCTACCATTTTACTGCTAGCAACGATGCAATATGTCAAGTTGCGGCGTAGCGCCTACCATTTTACTGCTAGCAACGATGGACCCTTTGTGGTGCACACCTAAATTTTTAAATTTTTCTAAATTTGTCAATAAACCCAGTTTGTACATTCAAACCGCATTTAATTGGAGAAAAGCAAAAACCCACCAGTTGTTCCTCTAAAGAGTCAACACCAACCACGTGCACGAAATTGCGTATTTTGCTTTCCTGTGACTTTTATGTGGTGTTTATAGTGACTAGAACATTCCCAATGAACTGTCATCATCATCATCTGATGATGAAGCTGGTAGTCGAATTGAAGTCGGTTTTCCAGTTTTTTAACTTATAAATTATCTCAGATCTTTTCCTCACCTAATTAAGCAAATTAGATATTAGTTATTAAACTACTCTAGAAATACCACCATATACCAGGTTTAACTCTTTTCATCTTATTTTGAGTGCAAAAAATAACTTCTAATACCAGGATCAGATGCCATAGACCCATAAATATGTACCTATGTTTTGAATGTCATTGTTTCGGGCTTTCGCAGACCGGCCACTAGTACTAGTCCAGGCCCTTATGTCACAGTCCTTACTTTGTTTTAATAATGCTACAGATGAGTGTTCGCGGGCGCATCACTAGTGATTCCGAACAGAATGAGGAGTTCCTCCGAAATCACAAATGGCTCTCGTGCTGCTCGGAACATCCTCCAGGGGGGCGATTCCAATCTCAAAGTTGAACGGCAAAGTTTTAAATCATGGTCAGTTCATACTAACTCATAGTTATTCTGTGACTAAATGATGACATTATGATATCATTTTATTTGTTTTCGCGCATATTTTGCTGTCAAGTGTCTTTTATGTACGTGTACGTGATCATTCTTTTAAGACACCTGAAGAAATTACACTGGGCAATGAAATATAACTTGACAGCAAAAAATTGGAATACGGGGTCAGAACCCCAAATAAATAATCCTCAACCGTACATCAAATGGTATTTGAATAATTTCATCCAAGCCTTTATATACTTTATAGGGTGAGCTTAATCGCACCTCTTCTAGAGCCATCTCCCGCAGACCGGACTTATAAATCGTCAACCTGTTTGAAGGTCCGTGTATTTCCCAGAGCAGCTCAGCAATTTGCGTTCTCTATTCCCGAGGCACAGAACAGAGATTAACACAAATGGTCGTGCGCTGCCCAGAACTCTACATTATACCCCGACTGAGTTTCCACACGTGTTGACCACTCTATAGATTTTGCCGTAACACGGACTGCTAGTTGTCAAACTATTCACATAAGAGCCGTCACTTCACATGTTGGGGTTTCATCACGTGTGGAAGTTCCAGAATAGTCCAAAACACGTCATTTGTACGTCGAGTCGAGCGGCAAATTGCAAGCCGCATGCCTATCGCCCGCTTGGGACCGCTGCCGGCGCCATCTCGCGGTCGAATTACGAGCCAGCTCTCTATTGGACCCATGACGATTGAATTGAGGCAGTAAATAGCAACAATACAGTTTTGGAGGTTGTGCTAGAAATGTTTATTTCAGCCAGCATCAGTGTGATACAGATCATGTACTATACGGCTTCCTAAGTCATCAAATAGTGAGACTAGCCCGGATAAAAGTGGTTTTTTTAACACCTTCTAGAACTTCTTGCATGCAACATACCGATCAGGAAATGAGTGCCCATTTACTTAGAATAGAAAAGTGATCAAAGGTTCGAAGAAAGATTGTCATTTATGTTCTAACAACTAAACAAACGCGTACCAAATTGATTGGAAACAACTTATGGTATGCATAACGTCCTCTCTCCAAGCTGTAGTATAATGCACGATCAGTCAATAGCATTGTGTGCAGCTACACCGAGCCACCGAACACGAAATGTCGATTATGTCCAAGCCCCAACCCACTCAATCTAGGAGCATCTCTGCTGAGAGGCTGGGAGGCTCATTTACAACTAAATGGGACGAGATGAGACCGAGATATACCTGTCAAATTACACCAAGTTCAATGTTACGGCAGCCGAGATGAAAGGAGCGCGATTGGTTCCCGAGGAGAGACAAATTCTTAGGACGCGCCAAGGCTCAGAGTTACGATACAGTCTCTGTTCACGCAAACGCGTATCACAAATGTTTTACTCTAAAAATTGAAAATCATTTGATGCCTCAGGTAGACATAAAGCCTCTTAATCTCCGTGTCGTGATGATATAACATCACGTTTCCAGTAATCCCTGCGTTGAGAGATTAGGAAGCCAGCTCTGTTGACACGCAATTAAAATGCATGGGATAATCCAATCCGGCCGCAGAATTACATCACTTATTGATAAGTCAGAACACCCACCTGATCAGAAGTAGGTAACTCTTTATTGTTTTATAATCTCACTAAGTTAAAATGCCGACACATTAAGGTAGCTAATTAAAATATAATTTCGTGAAAAAAGTCGTACAGAAACGCTAGAACGAAGCCGTTTGCTGCCGGTTCTTCTAGGCTTGATAATGTGGAGTTCAACCATAGATTCACTTATCCTACAGACGCACTCATAGCTAGTGACCGCAGTGACAAATCAAAATGTACAAGTCTAGTGGAAGTCACGCGTGCCCCGAGGCCTGATGAGTATCTGGCTCAGCGCACCAGCATTGCTATTCAGCGCGGCAATGCAGCCAGTGCCTTGAGCACGCTTCCGATTGGCACTGATTTGGATCAGTTGAGCTATCTATAAATTGTTAGTAACGGTTTGTAAATAGCTCAACTGTTTCATGTGTATTTTGTAAATAATGTATTAGTCATAATTTTCTTTGTGATTTAAAGTTTTTATTATTTACAGAAACTACCACACGTATATCCAGCTATAGATGCTTCATAAATGTAATTGAAGCTGTCTGAGTGTGGAGCTGTTTACTTGATGGGGGTACCGTGAACAATCCATAAGCATCCCTCGAGCCAGTAGCACGAGCAGCACCACACTGTCATCAATCACTGCTGATGGACGACCGGATTCAATACGCTTTGTATCGCGCTAATATAATTGCGTCACTTCTTTTCCTCCACTAGTGTAGTGGGTGACCTGACTATAAGGGGCAGGTTCGATTCTTTAATAAAAATTTAAAGCTACTGAAGAATTAGCAGACTAACCAGAAAAGAATGAGTTACTTGAACCATAGCTGCCCGAGGGTAGCAAAGTACCGAATGAAGAAAATAAACCAATAATGGTTGCGAATCTTTATAGCTATGTACCATTTTATAGTTCATCGGTGAGTTTTTTTCTCACTCACCCACCTTGCGCATCTTTTGGTGGAAGAATAGCTTTGAAGACTTTCACTGAAAATATCAGAAAATAAAATTAAAAAAATATACCAGCACAATGTATTAAACATTAAGGAAAGTAAGTACAAATAAAAGTAACAATAAAGAAATAATTCGTCGCAAGAATTTTCACAAAAATAACACTTGAGTGCAGTAATTTGCACTTTAATCATCTTAGAGATTCTGTCTCGGAAGAGGGCACATCTGCTATTCCTCACTTTAATGAGAAGCCAACATATAAAAAATGGCACCCGATCCCTCAGCACTAGTTTCCTAGACCCCTCGCATTTAGACTTACCCACTACGATAAAAGTATGGGTGCCGGAAAACGGCATGATTACAGAGGCTTTACGTCGCAGGTTGACGGACGTAGTGCAATGCCACTCGAAGCACGTCCACGAGCAAATCACTGTGTAAGTCAGATTTTATCAGTAATCTTTATATTAAGACGAAATCGAAAAAAATCGTGTACGCAAGAAAGCAATGCTGCAGGCTGTATACCTACATTTGGATAAAATCACCCGTACACGAAAAGCCTTCTATACGGACGACGTCGAAGTAAAAACCTCTGGAGCTCTGTAATTCTCTGTTTGTGAAACAAAGTCTTGATTTAAATAGAGCCTACTGTTTTTTGCATTTTGTTTTTTCCGGTTTGCGACACAAAAAAAACGCGTTTATCGTGAAGTGAAATCGCTTATTCACAGTACCTACTTATTCACAGCTTATTCACACTCGTAATTAAAATAATTAATGTTTATTGGTAACATGGCCTTCGATTGTGCTATTTTCAAGTATAGACGTGCAAACGTTCAAACACAAGTGTTTGGTTTTGTTTATAGATTTTAGTTTACATAATTATGATATGAAATTCCCAGCGCAATAATAGACATCCATTTCTGTTACGTTTAGCTGCGATATTATTTTACATCAAGCTCGTTATAAAATCACGAAACGATGCTCAGAATTAATCGATATTCAAATATCGATTTTTTTTTAAATATTTTAATTGAGAAGTACATATGTTAAAAAAATATGCATCAGTCACGCTTGTGACTGACTTTTTTGAGCTTAAAAACTCCGCTGACAGGAAGAAACTAATGCTAGTAGTACTCCGCGTTGACTGTTCACAAGTCACGGTGGGTGAGTCTGTGGGACACCGGTAGTTTGGTGTTTTTCAACACCAAATCTATCTGCTTAATTTTATCCTGTGTTTTGCTAATCTTTCACTATTATGACGTACGCACACCTACGTGTTTAGCTTGCTTGTATCTTGTTCACATATATTTGTTTAGTACAATATTTTGTAAGCTTTGCTAATTGATGTTATTGTGTAAGTAAATGAATACGAGAGAAATAATGTTATTACTTAGCTTAGGTTGTTTTGTTATTATAGTAATTAGTGCCTGAACAAAAATAAGAATGATTATCAGTTTTGTTTCCAATAACAAGACTCATTATAACAGCCGCACTATCACATGACCATTATTTTGTATACATTACCCACTTTCCCCGACTTTGATAAATGTCTCAATTCAAATTTTATCTTTTGTAAGTCATAAAGAGGAAAAATATAAGAGTCCGGGGCGTACCTACTAGACACGCAATTAAATATCAGGGGTCGTTAGATACAATGCTTTTAATAAAGCTTTTGAACTTATTCTAAGGTTCCGAATGAAGTCCACTGCATTCAATATGCACGCGGAAAACAAAAGCAACGCGTTTTGACAAAAAAGTTTGTTATTTAATTACCGTCTTCGTCGTTCGTCTTTCGTCTAAAATACTCAAATACACGTGCACCCTTTTGACGCGCGGCGTCACGCGTGTTAGAGCAAGAGCGTGTATGAATAATGATTTTGTCAAATCCTCATTGACCTCAATACTTACTCAATACTTGCGAAGTTCTTGACTACTTTATTATCCTATACATCCTCGATCTGTCCCGTCACCGCAGCCTCTAAGGGTCTCTTGAAACTTCTCAAAGACAAGGACGGAAATAGTACGAATTTATTAGTATTTCCTTGTTTTTGACAAGTTTAAAGTAGAGACAGATAATATTTTATCTGACGAATAGAATGACGAATTCTGAGTTGGCAAAACCCAGCCTCAGTAGTATAATTCCCGTATAATTGAAGCATCCCTGATGTGGAGGGCGCCGTGAAATAGTCGTAAAGCACAGGAATGCTGAGTGGCGCTGTTATTGTAGCGAGGGACAGATTTGAAAAGAGCGACCAAGTTCAGGGTCGTCCTCTCGACCCGTACTCAGTGTTTACCTTGCTTCGACTTCGGTGGTTCAGATAAAAAAAAAATATTCAGGGACATTTCACACGACGCCCTCTAGTCCCAAACTAAGCAAAGCTTAATCTATAGTCCTCGTATGATTTTTTTTATCGAATTAGTTGGAGCAAGATCATCCCAAACTTATTTATCTTATAAATAATCAAATATTTTATAACATGAAATATAGAAGGTACTTGTGCTAATAAAAACCTTGTAAGGACTTATTATATATTCGTTACCTAGTTGTTTTGAATCGAATAATAATCAAATTACAATAGCAATTCAGTGCCAATACCATGATGAAACATAATGGGTGGAGTCTAAATGCTGTACCCTAGTTACCGAGTTGAACTAACGATTATTGATGTTCGATTCGTATCATCTACTATTAATAATAGTTTATCTTATTTAGGGTTATGTCTAGAACTAGTAGGTTAATATTACTTAATAGGGATTCAGTTTGATAGTAATTAGACTTGATGTAAAGCTATGCGGACGGAGGTCTGGCTTGCTACTGGCGGATCCATAGGACTTTAGTTTGACCCAGGATTTTTTTGCTTAGCCCAGCTTATTAGGGCTTTCCCTGACAAACTCTGGTTCATCTTTGGATAAACCCGGACCTGTTGTGGGGGTGTTGGGGGCCGGGGGAATCCCTCTAGATTCGCTAGTGGCTTGCCTAGAACATAATCTAGTTATCTTTACTGGTTTTACTGTTCTTATCTTATGAATATTATCTTTGGTCTGGTCTCGTCTCTCATACTTCTATGCAAACTCGTTCGTGCTAATCTCAACCAAACATCTCTTCAGTAATTATTTTTGTGCGTTATCCGAGTTCAAACCCACGACCTTGGAATTTTCAAGTCAGTTTTCTTAACCTATTGAGCTCTGAAAGTGCCAAATAGATTAGATTGGCAAAGAAATAAGCATTTTTCTTTCACACAAAGACGACCCAACAAAAGACTGACATTTACAAAATACAATACCTACCTACCACATATATAAAGTATGTAGGTACATGGTAACAAAGAGAATTAGTCAATGAGTTATGGCCTCTTGTTCCGTTTCCTTCACAGTGAATGGAAGAATACAGAGCGAATATACAGGGTGTAAATTAAACATCTATCGTGAGGTATTTTATACCCCAAAAACATAAAACGCTTGTATCTAAAAACGGGTGATCCGCACCCACCCTCTGTGAGTTGTCCATAATTATAAATTCAACGCATTACATGCGCACCCCACAGGTTACCAGACTTGTGTAGCGCACCCCACCTGCACCCTGCTCTGTGTGTTTCGCACTTTAAGGTTGTTGGGAAGTATTTACTCCACGAGTAGATTGTGCTGTTTTTACACCCGCTACTTATAGTCTATCGGTTGGTAGGTAGGTACCGATTATCATTTATACTTGTCAGGGACACGCGTATCTCGGTTAAATGGATGATTAATATACTGCTTTGTAGGCTTTATAAACGATTGTTGAAAAACATTGAAAAAGTACGGTCTTATCAACAGGAAAGACAAGATCAATACGTGCGGAGTTGACTAAGCCGCGGGTTTCCTCACGATGTTTCTCTTTACCATTTGAGAGGATTGGCATTACGCACATAAATTTTCCGAGTGTAGAAAAACCCATTGATGCACGACTGGAAATTAACCGTATACGTATTCGTTATGTGTTCGAGTTATGACTCGAATACGTACCTAAGGTTTACGTAACGCCGCGCGTCAACGCCGGCTCGACTGCCGAACGTTGTAGCGTCACCGCGCAGTGTATCTCGGATACCACAGCTTCGCGGTATCTGAGCCAAATCGCTACCGCTGTGGATAGCGAATACTGCGTACGTCTGAACAGGCCTTTATTTGTAAGTAATAGGGGTAGTTCGTAGTTGTCCCAGTGTGGGGTCAGTAGAAGGGCACAGCTTAACGAATGGTGTGTGAAAGTGAATCCTTCCACAACAGAGCCACCTGGGTTATTTATGGTGGTGACCGCGTCCGCGCCGCGCTGACACGCCGTGAGTTATGGCCGAGGGTGTCAGCACTGGTTACTAGGGAATTTGTAAGATATAAAACGCAAGAAACTATGTTTTTACGGATCTCCGGGCCAATTCTACAGACAAACTTGGCTGTGGAGCGCAGCCGAACAGTAGTTTTTCATCTTAGCTGCACAGTGACATTTCAACAGAGCTGCAGATCGATCCAACCCTAGTTGTAACCGAATGAAATGCTTCACGAAATAACCTAAAACAGATGAAAAACTACGATGCAGCTTCGTTTTAGCTGACAAGTTTTTTAGTAGAATTGAGCCCCTGGAATACTAGTAATAATATTTTCGAGTGTCAATAGTTCCAAAAGCCATGCTATGGTTACCCTTAACAGAACAGTGTCGACCTCGACACTGGCTGTATGTATGGACTACCCTTAATTGCCGACGATGAATCACACAGACAGACAAATCAGTGAAAGTAGTACTTAGTAACGTGTATATCCTTTCCTAGATTTTGTAGTCTATAATGTTTTGCAAACCGTAGCTTAGTTCAGCGATGTCTTTATTCTTGAACCAAAAAAATTACAGGTGTGTGTGTATGTGCCGCATAGGGGGTTCGTTGGGATTTTTTCCCATCTAACCCTCTTGGATACCTTAATAGTCATAGCTTCCATTTTCCTAGCTCTGTGCCAATTCAAAATAGGCAAAATAAAATAAAAACAGACATTCAATAACACAAAGCTATCGTATCGATACTGCTTATAAGAAATCACACCGCATTGAGATTCAGCGAACGTGTAGTCTAGCCTTATATACCTCTACGAAGTCTACGGCTGCGCAGCATATTCGTAGCAAGTGCTACGCCACGTGACTACGAAATGTGCGTCCACTATGAAAAACTATACACGAAAATTCAGTTACGATATTTGATATACACTGCCCAGCCACCTTTTAAGTTATATTCGGCGTCTGGTAAAGTGACCTCGCAGCCACGCAATGTAATTTAAAACGATAAAACGAACTTTCGCTTATCTTTTGCGTAGTAGACACTCTAGCCTACAACGTTTTCAAATCATATCCTATCACCTTTGGAAATGTAAATTGGTTTGAGGCGGTGAAATATAATGTACTAGGCTTGTGTCTATCTGGTTCAATCTAGATTTTAAGGTCATACAGAAGTATGACGGTAAGTACTACGCAATTTGACTACGAAATGTAATCACATGCCCTCAGTGCTTCCTAATTATTTTTAATGCCCTTAAAAGGATAAGTGCGTGCCTAATGTTTATTATCTCTGGAAGTTGTTTTGTAATGTCTGGTAATTACGAATATCCGTTAGTAGCGTTCGCTGTTTATAGCTCGTAAAACCTACAATCACTGAGGAATGGCGATTATGTGACGGAGGATGAAGCGCAGGAAATGCCAACAGCTCATGGACCGATAGCATTGTGTGTTCCGCTCGTGGCTGGGCTTGCTTAGTCAATCTTCACCGATTATCCAAGTTAAGCGACGTTCTGCGGGGTCACTATTTGGATGGGTGACCGATGGCATTTAAATCTGAGCGCTTCCGTGCTTCAGAGGGTACGTCAAACTGTCGGATAGAAGTGGCTGGCGTGACATTGTTCGAAGAAGATGATTTTAAGGGGGAAACCACGACCCTCACCCATGAGAAGCACGACGCGAAGAGGAGAGAAGCAGGAAGTCGGCGGATGGAGTAGGTAAAATAATGAGGACCAGCTCTTCAGGCTGCTGATGATGTGATGACAGATGGAATTTCTCTGAAGGCCTTGGCTCCCATTTGGAAACAGACACGTAGACAGTGACCTTAGAGAAATGATTCTTGTAATTTTTCATGAATAAATATTTACTTTTTGTTTTGACTTCAACCATAAAAGCCTAGTTACCCGCTGAAGGAACAAACAACTGCCACTTAGGAGAACATGGTAAAAGCTGAAGTTTCCCTCATAAACTTCAGGAACTTTATAAATGCCACATCCTGCCTACATCCGCACGCCGCCGGCTCTACCGGGATCCTCGATGCAGCGAGAACCATTACATTCCACTTCCAAGCGACATCCGATACTTTACTTATTCAAGATAGCTACTTATACTTTAAAGTATTGACAAATTTTTCAGGAGAAACGATGGTGCTCAGTGAGGCAATGCATCGTTATAGGCAGTGGTTACAACTTAACATCAGGTGGGCAGCTTGTTGCATCATATAGTTGTATAAAAGTGACTGAACAAAGGCATGATCCAACTGATCTTTACTTAGTTGGAGAAAAAAACCAGTTAAACCACAAACGTGCTGCCAATTCCTCTAGAGGTTAAAAAACTTATATTTCAAGTGCGAACTATCATTATTAATCCCGTCTGCACGCCGACTCAGGTGTCTGCGTCTACCCTCGCCTCGCCTCGCCTACCCTCGCCTCGGCTACACACCGCTCCCCGCACGCACACCGCTCGATTCGGTTCAACTGCCTACTCTACCACTTCAGCGGAAGCGAAGCGCTTTGCGCGAACATGTGAGATGTCTACCTTGAAAGAGCGACGCTTATCCACGCGTCTAGAAGTCACGCTTCTTTTTAAAATAATCTCAGTTGTAAATTGTCACCAAAACCGAGCATTTTTTAGTTTGCTTCTTCAGTCAGTCATTGGCCTTTGCGTCTTTTGCAGACGATTTAAGTAGTGCCTGCACCCGGTCGCGGCAAACATTTCCTTTGGTGGCTGTACAAGGCAATGCGTGAGCGCACTGCGCGGCCACAGTTGGCGCAGTTTAATTTTGCGACGGATGGATCAGTGTCGCTTGCGTGTCGTCTCGCTCTTCTATCTGCTAGGGAGGCAAACCAGGGCTGGTCATGATGTTTTTGACCATCCTTTAATGATTTCCTCCATCCAGGTCTGTCGTCAGCAAGCTTTTCCCAGTTACTGTGGGTTATGTTAAAAAATGTCATGTCCCTCTTGGCGCAGTCCTTAAAGCTTTGCTTTGCTTCTTACCAGTTGATATGTCAGCCGAATCTTGTGGGCCCGAATCTGTGGGAAAGTTGTGATTTGGAAAGGGTGCAGAATGGCACGATCGGACAGGTAAAGCCTTTATTCTTCGTACAAATTGCTAACTGAATTCACAAATCCCTTGTGACCACTGCTGCAGGCTAGTTTACGTTCACGTAATAATGAATCTTATGTAAACATTTTAGAGATCATTTTAGTGCCCTGCCAGCAGTAGTTTAATGGCAAGATGTCTGCTAAGTAAACTGATATGTATAAGTAGGTCCATGTTAGGTTAGGTTAGAACCTAAAACCGATTTTTTTTGTATACCTAATACCTACTCGTACTAAAGAGTATTTATCTATCTTTGCTTGTTTTGCAGCCCAAAGTCTGTTGTCTGTCTATCACTATCATGAGTAATAGCGGTCTCGAATAACGCACCTTTTTTTTGCCGAAACTACTTTTGAATATAGTCTGACCAAACTGTGTTTGCAAATCGTTTTCGCAGTACAGACTGTGTTTTAAACAACTCTAAGCGCTGCTGCAATCTTGGCGTGGTAGGACACTACCACTCTCTTTTTTTATACATAGGTGACATTCCCTAGATTTCGTAAGTAGTAAGTACAGAGAAATCTTTTGTAAAAATTTATATTGTAATGTAAAATAAATAAATACTTTTCATAGTTTACCAAAGTTGGATTGCTAGATGACTCGCCAGACAGTCAGAAGGTACCTTCTTCGTCACAATCTGCAATGCAAATTGACTAACTGCCGAGATAAGTGCACTTATTCACTTATTCTTTGTTTAACTCCTTAAAGCACGCGTCTAGACATGCTTGCAGTATTGGCCGATGCACATTGTCCAGCCAACTATAACATTCAACCTTATCAATCACAACACAAGTCACAAATTAGCTTGCAAAAGAAAAAGTTTTGGACCAAACTCTGTCACATAAAAATCTGTTCAGTTTTCAAACGTATTTTTAGAACTATAAAGTTGAAGCTCGTTTGTAAAACGCCAGAAAAGTTTCAGTGAGCTGCCATCCGTTTGGCTCTAAGTTTTATTGTCAGCTAGATTCATGGACTGTCCTTACAGCTTATGTTTTAGAACTTTATCTAAATAAACACTGAATAAATACTGCAATTGTTCCACGTTGGTACGTGCGAGCTGCGTCTGGATTTTTAAGGACCATTTATTTTGTTCCTAGTTCTTTTTTCAGTCGGCGCTCAACAATACTCGTTTATTTGTTTATTTATTTGAGTCGCCAACATTGTAGTAATGAAAACATTCTCCAAAGGAGCCCAGCGTAAACAAATACTAAATTAATTTAGAAACCTTTGAATTTCATTACAAAAACTTCCAGAAAATCAAAACCATTTTTTTTACGTTTAATTTGGTAATGGTCCCAAAACACTCACTATCTGGTGGATGCCAGTAAGCCGGAAAGTTTAAATTGATTTGCGTCATATCGGATCTGTTCGGTGCCCGTAGCACTAGTTTCCGCAATACAAATGTTTTGATTGCGTCAACGTAACCAATCACCCTACAACTCTATCCGCGTTAGAAGGACAATAGCTTGGAAATTTCCACATATTGTGCTTGTTTTAGGTGTATACTGATCGAGCGAGCGAAGCGAGCTACTAACTTAGATAGGATGACCAGCGTTACATGCTTCTTCGAGCATACCTTTTGAACCATCAATGTAACGTAAGCACTAGCATCTCCTCCACGCTACACACTACACACTACACACAGGCTAGTTGGAAAACAAATGCTAAATAGCAGTAAGATCTGTACTACGATTTTACAATTGTGTGCAATTTTTTAGTCTAATCTTATCCGTGTGGTTGACTGTGTGGATCATGTTGAACCAGTCACGATGCATCCGGATGACACCAGATACCAGTGTTAGGAGTACCGTGTCAGCGCGTCCCGTCTGGGCTGACACCCTCGCCCCCAATTGAGATGAATGAGGCCTTAACTTCACCCACTGACTACTCGTTTATAACGAGTTTTTTCGATCATCAACTTCCCGTTTCGTGTTCCTCTGGATTGAGGAGGTCAGCGACAAGAGGTGACATTTACACTTTTGGATTAATCGGGTTTTTGGCGCGTGCCTCCAAACATTGAATTACAAAAGTTTGGTTCAACACTACATTATATGTATAGCTGAAGATTCAGAATGAGAAGATTCAGAAAAGATTCATGATACTATCAGATTCAGTTTCTGGTAATTTCATTTAAAAGTAGTTGTGTTTAGTTAGACTAAGTAAGTTTGTTAACAGTAAAGTGTGCTGAGATCTCGGATAAAGCGCTTCCCTTCAAGAGTGCCGTTCAAAGTTGCAAATTACATCACTCTTAGTAATAAAACTTTGTTTAAGTGCAGCTTAACTGATTTTCTTTCCAATGAATAGTGAAGTGCACTTGTTGAGTCCATTCTAATAGTTTAAAGTCTTATTTTACTTCAAGAAAATCCTTCATGGATACCTCCCACCTTCAAGTAAGTATAAAGTTATGTCACTTCTATTAAAAGGGTTTTAAAGCTTATTGTAACTGGTTATTTATTAGTATTGCTACCTCTATCACTGAAAGCGAGAAAATATAAGAAGAAACTCATCTCTCGTTTGATCTGATAAGTAATCCAGGGAGATGAAGATTTTTATTTTAATGGAATCTTTAACTACAAACTACTTAATATTGAAAAACGAAATCTGATTAAACAATAAGTACTTTTAGGATAGTAAAGCGTTATAAGAAAATGCTATGTTTTATTGGTATTTCGTTATCTAATGAAAATTATAAGTAGCTAATTAATATACTAAAATCTTATATTCAATAAAATCACACGCCAGTTCCACGCGAATTTAATATAAATGTGGGAAGTTTTTAAGAAAAAACATCTCTGAATTCATTCGACTATTTTGCTAAAATAATAAAGTAATTTTCATATTTTTATAGCAATTATTATCGTTCCAACAAACTCTTAAAAGCAAATATTCTCCACCCTACATTTGTAGTATTGAAACAAAGTTTCCTAAGAATAAGATATTATTTATTTAACAAACAGAGAGTAGGATAATAGCATATTAAGTAGCTGGTACAGTCAACCTCATTAGTAAACGATGATGGTATAAAAAGTTCAAGAATTTTTTTTCATTTATTTAAACCACGACTTATAAGTAAAAGCTCCGTGTAGAACCAAAAACAAACAAATTTTAATTTCCAAAAAAGTTTTTTCTTTCTGATGCTGACTGTACAATGCGAAGAATAAATTGGTAGCGCGTGTCAAAAACATGCTTCTGATGATAAGACGACTTTGGATTTTTTATCCTACTTATCCGTATCCGTATAGAGAAGAACAACTAAATATAGAAGCTAGTGCGTTTGTCATTTCAATGCCAGCTAATAACCTCTATTCATATTTAATTTATATGTAGAACCACTTGCAATGTGAAAAAGATGACAATAGTAGCCATTTCAGCTTTAGAAGACCAATATGAAAATACCCTACATATTTATAATAAAGGAGGCCGACGTAATGAAATTCTTGTGTCAACCTTTTTCTGCAACAACAGTCTTCAGTTATGAAGGCTTTATTTATAGATAGGAACGGCTTATCCAATCAGAAACTAAAACTAATCAAACTTGTCAATTTTCCGCCGCATTCCGTGATATAATTATGGTAGGTATAGGAGAGAGTAGACAAACAAGGTTTAATTAAACAAGCCGAGCCGAACTGCTCTAATCACTGGTTATCAGCGCAAACAATATTTCAATCAGATTGCTACTCTGCGCGTCCGACGCGATCCGAACTAACACACGGGTGCGTACTATGACGAATATTGTTGCTAGTAGGTACCTATGACTCGTATTCTCATGAAAAAACTTGGACTCAAACGTTATTCAAGATAATAATCATTTATTCAATATTCGCAGCTAATTTTTCCATTCTGAATCAAAATGTCTCTATATTCCTACTCTACGTACTCGTCATGTGAAGTACTCGTATCTCGCACGCACTTAGGGCGAACGCAAACCGAAAACAAAACGTCTTGTCGAACAGTTAGTGATGTGAAACTGTCAGTAAAACTTTTTTAGTTACAATATGCTTCTTTTTATTTGCTGTTTTCGTTACTTGCTTATTTAATGAGAATCATCCTAAGTACTTAATAATATTATTAAGTACACTACATAATTACTCTATATTCTTATTTATTAAAAAACACAGTTCATTCTCTAGGTGTGTGCGTATAAAGCAATGTTTAATAGGTAGGTACTAAACAATGCTATAATAGATAGGTAAACATACTTAAGAAAAGTCTGTCGTGTCAATTGATGTGAGTTTCGTTATAACGAAAACAGCATATGACGAGTGCTTCCTCGTCATATGCTGTTTTCGTTATAAAGAAAAATTTATTTTCACGTCACTAAGTGCGCGACAAAACAGTTTTGTCGATAGATGTGCGTTGGCCCTTACGCCATCAATGACGAGTTGCTTTCGAACGCGACAAAAGAAAGGTAGAGTAGAGAAATGTAGAGCAGTCTAATTAAATCTTTACTAAATAAAATTTCCAATTTATAAATAGAGTAAAGCTTATACGTTATGCCAATTTATATAAACCACGACTGATTCCTGAAAGAGCATAAAAGGATTTTCCTATGTATAAGACTTATCATAGGCGTTGTCTTTGTAACAGAGAACGTTGGTAAGGTAAGCTCATTAGCTCTCCAATATCCTGTGTCTGCTTCATCGGCAGGTTCTCGCTAATTAACCGCCATGCCATCGGCTTCTCCCTTTGACCCTCATCAGCAAAAACTCATAGTATTTTTATTTATCACCTGTGCACATATTTTGAGGATTAATGCGCGTCGTTTGTGGATCTTTTTTATTCTGTCTTCACATAAATAAGGTATTGTTTTGACTAGTGTCGCTGAGGAACGCAAATATACGCATTTATTAATATTTTCAACAGAAAAATAAACTGTCGTGTAAAACTTATGTACATTTACGTCATTTACACAAAGTTTTGTATAATGTTACAGCTACCGTCAGATTGTCCTTGGTCGACGTGTTATTATATCGAGGTATCATTTGTCTTTATTCCATGTAGTAAAAAGCTCTAGCTGTGAAATACATAACCTGACTAATTATACGCATTAATTTGTAGGCTTTTTGCCGTTTATTAAACAATTGTCTCTCAGATGTTTTCATTCTCTTTCCGTTTTTCCATTCTTGTAATTTGCGGTGTCATTAGCAGAACGCTGCGAGAGGCGCGCTCTTTGAATTATAATTGGTTTATGATTTTCTTTATTTCTTATCATCTTGATAATTAGAATACATAAAAACTCATGTAGAGCCATAATTGCTAAGAAAATATGAAGAAGAAATTAATTCTACAAACAATTTCCGAAGAGTGTACAGCAGTAAGTTAATGTGACGACTTTCCAGACGCGTTACATTATTTCCCCAGATTTTAGGGGAATCAAAATCAGAAAATGATTTATTCATTAAAATCACAAGGATCACTTAGAATCGTCTTATATTTGTTATCATTACCAAAAAGTGAAAAATAGGGGGTCAACATTTTAAATTGGTATCACCACCCGGGGTATCATTTGAAAGGTTTGTACACCCCAAGTAAGTCAATTTTATATTTTTTTTTCTACAACGTGTCCCTAGGTAACACATAGCTCTTGACTTGATAAAAAATGACCGTTTAATGAGAGGGGAAACCCCTTATCTCCATTGTGTGCTACAAGCTTTAGAAACTGCCTCTGCCCCAGTTAGCGTTACAGGCGTGGTCGGCTGAGACACATTGTCTCACCGCGGCCAGTCGCCGATCTATATTTTTACATGTAAATTACATCCCGTCAAGTCCATTTGCAGACATACTGTATATACATACTAAATCAGCTAGTAAACCATTTTGATTATAATTTACTTACAGATTTGTACCTAAATGTCTACTGTGTTTAGAAGGGACTTCATTTCAGTGGACTTAATTTTTCGTAGGAAAAGATACTCCTGCGATGGCACCCCGAAATTCTAGATTATGTTTACCAAGAAGGGGAGGCAGAAGCGCGTCTTAGTACTCACTAGAGCTGCGATCACTTTCGATTCACAATTTCAAGCTCCATCACTGCAGCTTTCATGGCAGTAACTTTCAGCAATCGCGTCATTTACTCCTATCTCACACACCAGCCATGAAGCTTGAAACTTAAATTAACTCTCACTTTAACCTTAGGTACATTTATTCGGGTTAAAATTTCATTTGTTTCATGGTTATTGGGGTCCGAACGAAGTGCGTGAAACGAGTTGAAAGTGCTTCAAATGAGTGGCTCTGGAGATAACAGCAGACGATGGTGCCCGCTGCAGCGTTCTTTACTTTATTGATTATACTAGGCATCTCCCATGTTTTATATACGAGCTACGAGTCAGTCACTCAAAACACTGTGGGAGTCGAACCCACACTCCAAACCAATCTCTGCCATTATATAATCGTTTCTATAAGTTTAATGCCCCCTACAGTAACCAAAGACAAAAATATGTTCTAAAATACATTTCGGACATTCGATTAATCTATTTCGAGGTAAACACCTCACCCATGTCACCTTGTGTGTCAGTGAATCTGTATTTATTGTGATCGGAACATCATTACTCTCGTGCTCATCTGTCGCGTCGACGCCGCGCCGCGCCGCCGCCGCCGGGTGCTATGATTAATGACGTCACAGACCTGTACAACCTACTTCCAGCAGGCTACCGCTCTTGGTAAACGATTACTATTGAATAAGCTTTCATCAGATGTTCAGTTTTTTTGGAAAAACATGAATGTACCTGGCCGTGATTATGAAATGAATTTGATATATTGAACACGACCGCACCGGTATTTTAAAATGTTTAGGCTTTAATAACCTTTACCATTGAAGAAAAATAAAAAAATGAAATAATTTATGATTTTGACAACATTTTGTTAGGCCAAAGCTATATTCTAAGGGCCAAAGATAACAAGCTAAATTTTTAAAACATAGATTTTATTTATTGCTGGACGAAATGGCTTGCACATGTAAAATAATTGAAAATCGTGACATTTTACAATTTGAAACGCCCACTCGAATCTACGCACAGAGATGAAACATCACAGAAACCTACTGTTGAGTAATGAAATAGATACAATTCATCGACTTCAAACAATTGTTTTGCTGGCTGCTCGTTTTGCAAATAATTACTAGTAGTTGTTAAAATATCTGTCATAAATACGAAAATTGGGATTAAGAAAATAATACACACAAAATTCCAACACAAATATTGAACGTTATTTTATTACAAGTAACATTATGACAAACTTATGAATATTTACAAGATATGTACAATCTTTTTACAAGCGAATCAATGGTATACAAACAGCGGACCCTTAGCTCGCTAGGCGACATAAACTAAGATTTAATAAATTCATCGTTACAACCCTAGGCCGAGTCGTTTCGCACAGTCACCGAGTCCACCGCGCACCGACACGACCCCGAGGCGAGCGGCGAGGCTGCGCGAGGCCGCGCGAGGCCGGGCTCGGGCCTCGCGCGGCCTCCAGCGCGCTACGCTAGTCGAGGGAGACGATCAGCGTGTCCTCCTCGGCGAGGGCGGCGCCGGCACCGGCGGGCCGCGCTCAGAGGCGCGAGTGCGAGAGGCCGTTGTGCGCGTCCAGCGGCACCGCCTCGCTGGCCGGCGCCGAGCGCGTCGTCAGCGCCGTCGACGCGTCCGAGCGCGACCCCGCGCCCGCAGCCACCGACATGTTGCGAGACTCGAGCGCACGCGCCTGCGCCCGCGCGCGCTTGCGAGGGATCATGCTGTTCTCGACGTGCAGCGTCGCGTTCACGTCCTTGCCGGCGGCGCACGTGCACGCCTTCAGGAAGCTCTTCTTGAAGTTGTCCGAGAGGAACGCGTACAGGATCGGGTTCATGGCGGAGTTGCTGTAGCTGAAGCAGGCGGCGACCAGGAACACGGTGATCGTGATGCGGTTCGCGCACTCGGTCGGCGGTGAGTAGATGAGTGCCACTTGGAACGCCCAGTACGGCAGCCAGCACAGCACGTACACCGCTATCACGGTCAGCACGAGCTTCGTCACCTTTCGGTGCGACCGCTTTTTCTCTTTTGACTTGTTCTTCGGGCCGACGGTCTTCAGCTTGCGGATAACGAGGCAGTAGAACACGAAGATCAAGGTCAGGGGCGTGGCGAACCCGAGTGCGAACGAGTACAGCGTGAACGAGGTCTGTCCCTTGTTGAAGTCGTGCTCGGGCCACAGGATGTTGCACGACAGGCCGTTGTCAGTGGGAATCAGCGTCGTGTACATGAAGATCGGGGTCATCACGAGCGCCGAGGCGGTCCACGCGGCTGCGGACACCACTCGGGACACGAACGGGGTTCGAAGCCGGGGCGCAGCGATCGGATGGCAGACCGCTATGTACCTATCCGCACTCATAATGCACAGGAAGATGCTGCTCGTGAACTGGTTGATGCCTGTCGAGATCATGTAGACCTTGCACATGAAGCCGCCGAACGGCCACGCGCGGAGAGACATCGTTATGATCAGGAACGGGATGCCGATCAGGAAGCACTCGTCGGCGATTGCCAAATTCACGATGTACATGTTGGTGACGGTTTGCATCTTGGAGTATCTCAGAACTACATAGATGACGAGAGTGTTGCCTAGCAGACCGACGACGCAGACCAGGGCGTATAGAACCTGGGTGACTACGTAGACCACGGGCAGGTTGATGTTAGGGCAGTTCTCGAAGGTACCATTGTAGGTGCCGTTGAGTTCGAACGAATAGTTGCCACTGCCGTACATCTCCACGTCTTCGAGCTCCATATTGCTATTCTGATAGAGAGGTAGTTTCCTTCGACGAGAATTACCTGCAACAAATAAAAAAAACATTCACAAAATGATCTATTGAATTGTTCAGCGCTGAAAGGCAGAGGGAAAGCATCAATCTCTAAGAGCTGCGATATAAAAAATGTTTATTTATAAAAACATTTATAATAGGTGTTGTTTATGCGGCCGCTGTGGCCGAGACTATCAGAGTGAGCGATGCTCGCATTCAGGACGAGTTTATCGACAATTACATGAACATTAGTGACTGGTCGTCGAGAGAGGGCCACGTGCTCAGATAAAAGTACATGAATCATTTTGAGAGTATATGCGTTCTTAAAGTTAATCTACGACACATTACTTAGTTGGGTGCCAACTGATATTTTTTGTATAAAGTGTAAGGCTGTTAATAAATTGTAGGTAAAAAGTGGCACACCAAAACAAGAACAAAATTACGTCAGAAAACATGACCTTACTTATGCTTTCATGAATTTTCTGCTTGAAGCGAGAAATTGGGTGGTTATCCAGCTATATTTGCCCTGAAAATAGCTTAATATATATACATAGGTAGGTTCTTTCGACGACGTAATAAATCAAGATGAAGCGAAGAGAAAAATACGAACGACCCAATCTTTATTTTGGCAAAACCAATAAATCGTGTCCCAAAAATTAGTATAAAGGAAAGATAATAATCTGAGCTTTTCCTGAAAATCAGTGCTCAATTCCAACGAGTCTTTTGAGTGTGGAAAAAGTACACCTACTGGCAGCTATGGCATTCTGTTGTGTGGGAGACCTGGTATTGTACCCTTACCCGGGAGTTGCGAAGACGCTGAACGGATTGCCGCCGTGCTGTGTCGGAGTGAACTGTGAAGATTTGACTGGACGCTCCCCGACACAACCAGTATAACAGTGTGTATACCTAACCATACTGAATGTATGAATTCTGGAGCAAACAGCCCGATGCATGAATGTGTCGGGCGTACAGTTACTGTTGGTCATTGTACACACGTGACCAACAAGTGAGTTTTCGATTACCTTGTCTGATACGCATTTTACGCTGGACCCGAACAAAAGTACGGATCCTGAGTAAGCACTTGACCTTCCGAGGGGACTCGCAAATCATTCCTATACGCATGTATAAGTAAGCTAGTTTGAGTACTTGGTAGAGAAAAACGTGGGGACATGTTATGTAAGGCCGACGAATGCTAGCGACTGTAGATTCAGCCATTGAGAGGGCTCATTGAGAGGCATCGAGGGTTCATTTTACTTTTGCTGATATACTTACATATAACTGAAACACAAAATGAAATGTTTCAGTCTGCAAAACAATAGGAAATAATACACAACACCTCTGGCTTTGTGCATGAAATATCGACACCTTTATGGTGAAGTTTAGGATGACCCCTTGATGGATCGACCATTCTAAAAAACTGTAAAATCACAAGAGGTCGCTGAATGGAGAAAGCTTAAAAACGTTCATTCTGGAAATCTATGGGATCCATGCAGTCCATCAGTGAACTTCTTCAGGCTGATGATGGTGAACTACTTACCACCAGGCAGGTCAAGCACAAGAATGTTTGTTTCACATAACAGAACAGCAAGTTGTTCTGTGTTCGTAGTCATGAATATGTGATTGGCATCGACGTCACGTTTACGATATGCAAAATAGATGGATACTCACATTTTGTACTGTGAGCCGATAGTCATTAGCTCTCTCCGCCTCTAGGTCGACGCGTGTCTGTCGTCTGAAGTCGAGGTCATATCTGAAACAAATGAAATTCACTGTTATAAGGTTTTACTAAGGTTTTTTAAAAGCAAAATATTTGTTTACTTTTACCAAAACTATACAAGTTGGAGACTGTTTTATAATTATTTCAAATTTCTAGCTTTGTAAACTTCGGAGACATGAGATGAAACGGCCATTTTAAAAAAATGACCGACTTGTGATTGATATTCATCATGATTTGTGAGTTTTATTGTTTCCCGATATTTCGGCACTCACAAATATCCCGTTTTAGTGAAAATTTAAATATAAATTGTCTTTTTCTTCCTTATTAAATTTTTTTCCAGTTATTTTGATATAAAAAGCCAAACTACTGATCCGATTTTGATGAAATTTTTATGGGACTAATCTAAAGGTATTCCTTTCGAACAAAAAAAGTCAAAATGTTTTTATGTTTAACGGAGTTGTAACTACTTTGATTTCGACCGTGTATTTTTATGTAGTCTAAGTATTTCTTAGTAATAGATAGGTAAGTCTCCTTTACAAGTTCAAATAATAGTAACAGTATTGATTACCATATCTAGATTTGTTACGCCTACGAAATTACATTGACGATACAATAAACAGAAAAACAATAAACTCTAAAGATTAATAAAATAAATTGAAGTACATAGTAATTGAGAAGACAATTTCTTGAATTACTGGTCCCTGTAGAACAATAATAGCACGGGTAACGAGTAATTTAATTTAATAAAGAAGATAGATACAATAAATATGTAAGTTAGTACGCTACTAGGTACAATTAACATAAGAAATGTATTTGTATAATAAACAACATGTTTTTTTTTCAATTATTTATTTTGAAGGCTCTGTCGCTAGGCGCCACATTGCTCTAAATTACTCCATTATTCTCGGTAATTACCTCGAATAGTCCTCGCCTCGACTCGACCTCGAAATCGTGCTTTGGTAGTCATTTTGACATCCAAGACCTACTGAGAAATAGGCCTTCAACATGGCATACTTAAAAAAAACAAATGAAGCTTGCAATATAAACAAAAAACACCAGTAAATTGATAAAAAAATATTATGAAACTGCTTTTAGATGACGTGCCTACGCCACAAACACCTCATCAGATCTCTTGTAGCTTCTTGTATTTGAAGACGTTATCGTAGTGCATGCAGGTAATCAGAGGCACGTCCAGACACTAGAATTACAAACTCACTCAGTTTGTTTGAAAACCACTTAAGTTAAGAATGCTGACTGTAGTTTTGCTTGCCAACAGCAAACTCATTCCAAAATTGTTTTAGTTACCTATCTATTTATTTATTTAGCCAAATGATGCCAGTTTAAGTATTTGGAAGTGTCAACAAAGCTCACAAAAACATCATTTGAGGACGCAGACAACCGGGTAAACTACCCTCCACCATCCAATTGTTGCAAAGGTAAACACGAAATAATAACTACAGCGTCCCTAGCACTTGTTCTCTTTGTCCCTCTAGAATTAGATAAAATTTTTTTGTTCTTCTACGTACCTTTTCAAGCCAAAGATAGATAGAAAAGGTACTGTATATAGGCAAACTTAATGCTACAATAGCATTATCTACCAGCAAACCTTTATGAATTTTGTAGAAATTCTAGTTGCAAAAAATCTAGTTGAAATTTTTTTGCCTTCTACGCTTCTGGCCGCGTAGCGCTAGTTTTACTTTGATTTTTACCATTGCCACAGATAAATTAATCTGAAAATACCAAAGAGTAGATGGAGAGAATTCAATACCTTTTAATTCTGAGAATCTATGGATTAATTAAAACAATAATTTCTTCAGAGTGCTGAATATCATGAAAAACTAATGCTAAGGTTTTCGAAAAGCAATTTGAAACACAAACTTTTCGTAATTGCTAACTTTAGAAATCCTATTGAAATGCGAGACATCTGCTGTTTTAAAGCAAAATCGTTTGATCCACGTACAAGTAGGTATAATAGCCGATTCACACTTCTATAAGTACAGTAGCGTGACAGTAGCTAGTGACGTTTTAGCGCAACTCGTATGGCAGTAGGTAATCAGTAAACTTCAAGTATTTCAATTAAAGTATTTCTCTCGGCAGTTAAAAAACTACAATTTCGTGGTTTTATTATTATTATGTAATTATCACTTAAAACCTGACAATGCTTAGCGTGTATAAAGAAGCATGAGGTAGCATCGATCTATTTCGATTTCAGTAATAGCTACTATAGGTACGTTGCCGGCACCTATCAATGGCTACTGCACAACAATAGATGGATATTACATTATAAATACGGAATAACATTGATTTACGGCGCCAGCGCCGCCGCCGTGCACACGCCGCGCCGGTGGCAGTGACTTTACAATGCGATGAAACCTGTCACTATCGTGTAATCACGCCCTAATGTATCCTATTTTCAGATGTAAACAAGTTGCTTTGTATTCACGCTGAGTGGCGAATGATTTTCTAATACGTAGATCAAATATTCGATTGTGAAAACACACTCGTGTTTTTTACTGAAAGATATACTGAAAGCCACCTGGTTTTCTCAGTATTTTCTAAACCAAGGACCTTTATTTTTGTTCGTTGCTACCACATGGACAACGTGCTCAGACAGAGGCTACCAATTAACATCAGGTGGGCCATCTGCTTCAATCACTTATTCTCATAAGAAGATAAACATCTTCGTAGTTTTTACGTCTTTAAGGATTTAACTAACAGCATCACAAAAACCGTTTTAAAAAATTTTCTTCATCTCAAACTCACATAAAGAGCCGACAGCTACATCTAAATAAACAGACACAGTTGCACACACATCGCAAATGAATGAACTAACAATAAACTGTCACAACAACTAAAACTTAAATTACTTACAACGCTTCCAAAATGGTGCCTTAAAAAGTATCTCAAATGCTCTCTGGTTTATAAGAAACACAGAGTTGCATGACATCCTCAAAGTTAAGACAGTATCAGAAGAGATGAAGAGTACTGCGCATGTTTACCAAGATAAACTAATCAACCATCCCAATGAACTGGCACAACAACTCACCGAGGCCACATACACGAGGCGGCTCTAAAGAACACATGTCATGCTACTGAATGACTCATCTCAATGAAGAGCACATCTGAAGAGATGATGCAGGAGTGCTCTGCGCGACACAAAGCCCTCAAAACATTTGCTCATAGTTGCAATAACTGATCGCAGATAAACTCGGAAAGAAACAACTAAAACCTGACACATAAAGAGTTTCCTAAAGCCTATTGAATAACTTAGGTAGGTACCTAAACGATTAAAAACTGTTTATTTTTCGTTCTTTTGGATTTGATGAGGCCTGTTTCACGCAGAACGAAAAATGAACAGTTTTTAATCGTTTATTTCTTGTTATTTTTCTATTACGCGCACGCTAAGTACGATACGATTATTAATAGGAGCGTTGGTAAGTACTAACTGCTCGTTTAATTGTATTTACCCTTGAAATATGTAGCTAAAACCCTCGCAGATGCATCTAAGCTGGAAGATTCCAATAACTGCAAAATACGATTACTCCCTCGCATTTGCAATGCAGATTCTAATAAAAGTATCCGAATGTGAAATCTTATCTAATATTCCTTTGGATTCAAATTGAATAAAACCGTTGTAGCTATTGCGATACCCAAAGCGGCGACCGTCATACAGCGGCCGTATTACTATAAAAGAGTGAACGCGCTTTCAGTAATAATCGTGATCAGTCGTGATCAGTTGGTGATCTTTTTGGTTTAAATAATGACAGTAATTATTTGGGGTTGGTTTACTAGTTTTCATCATCGTCAAATTTCAAATCTCAGACGTTTGCCGCACTGGGTATTTTTACAAGTAAAGACGTAGTTATCTCTTTCAATGGGTTACTCTCAAAATCCTTTTCCCCTGCCAATCCCCCTTCCCCAATCCAATTCCCCTTAGGGACATATTTGCTGCATTATCTTTTTCAATTACTGCAGTGACTTCCTCCATGCCTACTTTAACCAAATGCCGTGGCTGCGGATGCCGCCGTGGTTGGAACACAGGCTTAACCATCGCATGCCTTGGAGGAGCCTGCCTCAATATAAAACGACTTTCAAAGTACTCGCGACTTCGCTTGCTGTTTACTTTTGCTGCATCTTTTTATTGAACATCAAATAAATTTTTTTGTTTGAATATTTTAGATTTTTTTTGCATAAAATTAAGCTCACGTTAAATTTTTTTGCAGCCACCAGTAGTTGCTGCTGAAACCGTTCCAAAGCACATAAAACCTTATAGGTTATACAATACAAGTGATAATCCGCTGCATCACGTAGAACATTGCAGGTATGAAGGTGTGCCAGCACGTTGCATTTAAATGTGCCGATTTCCGCACCATCTGCAGCCTGAAGCCAATCTGTTCTGCTCTTTTCCAAATCAGTCTGTACGTATGTACACGTAATCTGTAGGTACAGACTAATTTGGATGACTGTCACAGTGAGATAAATTGTCACTTTGGTCGGTTCTGGCAACCTTTTATATCTGTATCATTCCTTGCGAAACAACAACAGCCTGGCTGTATCTGACAAGGCCCTATTTATAACCTCTAGGCCGTCACGACCGTCAGATGATTGCCACTGTTGCGTAAAGCCCTGACTTTAGAAACTCTCCCATCATGGATGTTCTCGGAATCCAACAAATCCTCGTCCTATTGTCATCCCTCGTCTACCCGTTAGCGCAGATTTGCGACTTGTTATTATGTCTGTCGCTTTGTGAAATAATGCCAGTACGGAGCACGGCGTTATTAATATTGCTGGAACCATAGCCGCAGGCAACGGTCACACTGACGCGACCGGAGCGTCACGCACACAACCCAACATGAGAGCTCTACGGAGAGTGCTCTTTACGGACGCCTTAGAGTCCATTTTTCAATGAAAGCAAAAGTGTCAGAGCGGTCAAAGGACCAGATACTTTTGTGTCACTCTCCCTAGGACAGCGATATCTCTATTCACTCGTTTTTGTATCGAGTGGTTTAAGCAAAGAAAGGCGTATACGCACATGCCTACTGGTACCTCTATAGTATAGACACGGCTCTCCAAATCGTGTGTTCCGCTGTAAGCAAGATAAGTAAGTGGTTTCATAGTATCTCCCATTCACATTGTATGTCAACCGCTTTGTCGCGGCGGTGGGGACGTAGCTTTACTTGGTGCAAAGCGCTAAGGTCTCTCGAGTGGCTCGTTAGTGTTGGATTCAAAAGAACATGCTCTTTTTCAAATGCTTCTGTTAATCAAAGAGGATTTTCTTTTCTTTCATACATTACATACACAAAGAACCAAACCGAGCTCTCTGTTAACGATCTCTAGATAGCTCAATTTATCCGAATCACTTGTAGTGTTAGCGGCTCCAAGACGCTGTAGAAGTTATATCGAACCTCTGAGTATGAGTTTTAGATAAAGTTTAATGACCTCAGCAGGCCAGCCTCATCCACGATATAAATTATCAATACGAGTGAAGCTGACCTTCTCTAGCGATGTTTTCCCTCACCGTTTGAGATACCTTCGCAATAAAACGTGGCCCTGAGAAGCGCTATTGTCCGATACCTCGGCCCTAAATTCTTTACTGCCATTGAATTTAGCTCTTTATGGAGCAGTAAACCAGTGGCTGCCAGAATTAATAATAATTATTGTTGTAGCGTCGTTTATAAGCTAAGGGGGCGGGTCCGGAACGGACGGGTCAACGACCTTTTGATATGTCAAATCCTCTCGGGGGGTTTCATGAAATTAGATAATGCGTAGTCCCTCTACGCCGTAGCGGAACCGCACGCTCTACGGCGTAGAGCTTTATGACGTAGACTTATAAATAAACGCTTGTTTAAAAAAAATTATATACAAAACATTTCTGATGACGAAATAAGCACAACATTTGATTCGAAGAATTACGACATGTTGTTCCAGCAGTGTAACCCCGTGTTGATCCCGTCCCGTGTACTGTATAGCAAACATTCCTTGGCGTGAGTGTAAACTCTGTAAGTATGCTAGTGTGTGTGTGTCGGATATGTGTGACTAATGATAGAAGTTGGGAGTGCCTTCGAGCTTTCAACAAAGCAAGAGTTGGCTACACTGTGACTACTAGAGGTCCTATACAATACCTTTGTGTGAGTAAGTAATGTAGAACTACTTTTGTAATCTTGTATGGAATATTTTATGAAAATCTACGTTCATTATGCGAACTGCCAAGCAATGGAACTCGTTGCCGTCTTCTGACTTTCCTGAAAAATATAATCTGAGTCTTTTCAAGGCGAGAGTGAATAGGTGTCTTCTAGACTGTCCTGCTCCATCGTCGCCCTCATCGTCACTTACCATCAGGTGAGTCACTTACCACCATTGTGGCCAAAGGACATTCTATATTATTAAAAAAAAATTCACGGGCTCTCAATCCAAGGCTTGTATAAAGGAATCGTTAGTCAAGCAGAAATTTGAAGAAATTTTCGTACAAAAATCTCTGCTTGAGTCCGGATTAGTGCTTGAGCAGTGAATGCGCATTCGGACTTAACGCGTTACTTCAAAGTTTATATCTAGTAACGTTGAAAACAGCTTTTGAAAAAAAAAAAAACAATTTACTTTATTTGAAATACTACTAAGCGCCTCTGTCTTTATCTTATGATTACACTATCCATGAGATAGTATTTCCGTCTCTTCTTTAACAGAGATAGTATATTTATTTGAGGGATAGCGTTACTCTGAGGTGCAACCTGGTGGTGCAACCGGCTCTGAGTAAAAGATCAGATACTTACTAGGCGTTGAGGTGGTGTGAGCGAGCGCATGCCTCAACTTATCTGAAACAAAACAAACAACAACAGTTAGTAGTGTGTTAGCTAAGTTGTTTACGAAAACAAACTTAAATTAAATTCTTCTATAGTCAACAAAAAAATAAAGAGAACAAGTTTACAACGACATTTTATACGGAGGAGCTGGCGTTGTCGTTCTAAAGGAACAAATGTGCTCAAACGGAGGCGTGAGCACATTTGCAGCTGTACATTACTCTATGATCATCAAATACCTTCCAGTGCTAAACTAAATTAAAAATTTGCTTTCGAACATTGATCAGTTTAGGGACAGTTTTTACAGAAATTGTGGCACAAAACACACACACACACACACACACACACACACGTAAAATATAGCAGCTCGCTTCGGTCGCAGCTATTTTTTTGTAGCAATTTGTGAATTAACTTTTGCTCGTGACCAGCATCACCAGCAGATGTATTATTAACCGTGTGCCTCCGGCTACTTGCGTTACTATTCTTTGCGCTAAAGTTAAAGGATCGCGCGCGTTTTTTTATGTCATAAAGGGGTCGCAGTCTCAAAGGTTGACAAACACTGGGCTTGAGTATAAAACTGTAATGCATGACAAACCCTCTACTGAAGTGTAAAAACGTCCTATGTCAAAGAGCCAAATAGCGTTTTTCGTAATGGAATGATGGCTCCATTGTGTTCGCTCTCCATGCAAGTTTATATCAGAAGATTACCTGCATGGTGCTTCCCCACAGGAAGTTGGTATTTTTCTTAACACTTGACGCTGCAGAATTCCCTATTTCGCTGGTTACTTACCTATAACTTTCCAATTTGCCCACTTCTGTTGAATTTCCTGTATTTACCGCTGGAGCCTCTGCCCCTGCCGTCCTTAAATAATCCAATAAAAATATCTATTTTGGAAAAGGAGATTACGTAATAATTTTCAAGAAAGTTTTGTTTATTGATACCTCTTTGAATTTATTTTTAGATTTAAAATGAAAATGTGATTAGGATCGAATTTCAACAAACACAAGTAACGCTTGAAAACAACAACAATTTTCGATAGCGCTCCTACTTACCTACTAATAACAGAAGAGATATATCTAGCTAAGTAGATGATATTTGAATAATGTATTGACGGCGAGTGCGATGGGAATAAGGAGTGGGTTTATGCTAAATCGAGAAAACTGTGGCGAATTTAAACTTGTTTTCGAACAGCCTCAAAGCTAATATTTTCGTGACTTTTACTGCTACGAGTGGGATCGAGAGCTGATCTGATTCGAAGCGGAGGAAACGCGACAGCATATAACTGGGGTTAGTTTTTCATGGTCATCATTTCTTTATTCAATAATATCACAAGGATCACCTAGAATAGCCTTAGAATCGCCTAGGTGATTCTAGGTGTCAGTTTCACGCGACTACTTAGAGCCTAAAAGAACGGGCAAGAAACTACGGGCTGGTTCCTAGCGTTATTTGTATGATCCTTTTTACAAAGAAATATACTGAAATGCTGATGTTCCAGCGTTGTGACATGACTTTTTAGATGAGTTTTTTGTACCTTGACAACTCAGGCTGATTCACTATCAAGAAGTTATTCTGGGTCTATGGCATCTGATCTTAGGATCAGAATGAAGTAGAAGCCGATCCCGAATTGTTTTGTAATCGGATTCTAGGATCCGATTCCAAAATAAAATAACGAAACATTTCTGGCTAATTGAATAAATATTTATTTGTTTTGGCAATCTTGGTGCTACTCAATTTCAACTAGTTTTGGTTATAGCTAACTGAATTATAAAGAATTTCACTGATGAGGGATGCTGATGCCGATGTGACGTCCGAAAAATAGCAAAATATTCCAATCCGGAGTAATGAGTCGATAAGCCTACAGGGTAGTGTAGGTGACCTTCCTACACATTAATTTGGCAACATAAAATATTTACATTTACTTTAAATTTACAAAATTTATATTTACATGTTTATTTACAGAATATTTTATACATTTATTTATACTTACACACTACTTACTATCTACAAATAAATTCTATTTTTACTCCCCTGCCAGTGGATCGTAATACCGATTTCATCGACCTTTACCCCATCACTAGTGCTGCGCCGGTAAATAACGCTTATTTACCTACAGCAGGGCGCGGCGCGCGCGCAGAGGTCAAAACAGTCACAGCCTAGCCGCGACGCGAGACGCACGCTTCTCGCCTCCGCAAAATCAGCTCGTGCCTACTAGCTTGCTTATATACTTTGTGAAAATTATTGTTTATCATTATTCTATCGCTTCCGAACTTTCTGCTCCGCCTGTGCTTGTGTGTTCTATCCTTTTGTGCCTTCTGAACTTTATGTACAACCTTCTTTGTGTGTCGGACATTATACCTACCTGAACAGTGAGTTGGACAATTTCATTTATATACTCCTGCGGCATCTGCCGGCGCACATCGTACCCCTGTACTATACTGGTGACCCTATAAACGAGCATGAATAAGGAATTTATGGATGCATCGGCGGATCCAAGTACATTATCCGGAACTAGTGAGGAGACAATGTCGATGAATGAAAATCATATTTTCAAAGTTGGCGTGAAAGTGCCACCATTCTGGCCCGAAGAGCCAGAAATATGGTTCGCCCAGGTCGAGGGTCAATTTGCCATGTCAGGAATTACGAGCGATACCACGAAATTTAATTATGTGATCGCTCACCTCGACAACCAGCACTCCCGGGAAGTTAAGGACATCATAATTAACCCTCCCACCGCCCAAAAGTATGACAAGCTCAAGACCGAGCTCATCAAGAGACTCAGCGCTTCCAATGAGAAGAAGATTAAGCAGCTGTTGATGCACGAGGAACTTGGAGATCGCAAACCGTCTCAGTTTCTCCGTCACCTCAAAGGACTCGCGGGCACTGAAGTCCCTGACGACTTTCTCAAGACGATTTGGACTAGTCGCCTCCCACACGGTGTGCAAGCTGTACTCGCCGGTCAGCCGACAGCAACTTCACTGGAAGACCTAGCTGACTTAGCTGATAGGGTAAACGACCTTGCTTCTCCAACGCCGAAGGTAGCCTCCGTGAGCAACGTTCCTGCCTCCCTCTTGAGCGACCTGACTAAGGAAGTAGCTGAGCTTCGTAAGCAGTTCCAGAATCTGGCTTCGAATAGGAACAGCCGATCCCAGTCCCGTTCATCCCGAGGTAGAAGAGGTACTCCGTCCAGGCAGCGCCAGCGATCTCAATCCAACTACCGCAAGTTTCCGCTGTGTTGGTACCACGGCAAATACGGAGAGCAGGCCACCAAGTGCATTCGCCCATGTGACTACGAGTCGGAAAACTCAAAGGGCAGTCGCTAATGGCGGCTGACGATTGCCCTTCACCATCTACTGGTCGCCTGTTTGTCACCGATCGTTCAACGAAGACGCAGTTCCTGGTCGACACTGGAAGCGACCTCTGTGTCTACCCCCGGTCGGCGCTACCCATCCGTCGTGCGCGAACGAACTATAGTTTAAGTGCAGCTAATGGCTCTGATATTGCTACTTACGGTTACCTAAATTTAGAATTAGATTTTGGCTTACGTAGGTCATTTGTATGGCGTTTTGTAGTAGCAGATGTAACCAAACCAATCATAGGTGTGGACTTTCTAAATTTTTACAACCTTATAGTAGATTGCCGCAATAAGCGCTTAATTGATAATTTAACTTCTGTTACCGCTATTGCCACTTTAGCCATTTGTGAAAACGTGTCGTCGGTTAAAGTTGTGACTGGGGAGACCCGTTATCATAAAATTCTTGATGAGTTCCCTGAGATCACACGACCCGCTGGTACACACCACACTACTCCACACAACACAGTTCACCACATACGCACGACACCAGGCCCCCCAGTTTCTCTCCCCCCTCGTCGTTTAGCTCCCGATAAACTTAAAATCGCTCAAAAAGAATTTCAGTCTATGCTGGCCAACGGCACAGCCAGACCGTCACAAAGCCCTTGGTCTTCGCCCTTACATTTAGCCCCGAAGAAGAATAATGGATGGCGTCCCTGCGGTGATTACCGTAGCTTGAATGCCCGTACGGTGCCTGACAGATATCCGATTAAGCACATTCATGATTTTACGCATAGTATTGCAGGCTGTAAAATTTTTAGCACACTGGATCTCGAAAAAGCATATAATCAGATACCTGTCAGTCCCGAGGACATTCCGAAGACCGCCATTACCACGCCTTTCGGGTTATTTGAATTTCCGTTCATGACGTTTGGTCTTAGGAATGCGGGCCAAACTTTTCAGCGCTTCGTGGACGAACTCACCAGAGGGCTCGATTTCGTCTATTCGTATCTCGACGATTTCCTGATTTATTCTAGGAGCGAAGCAGAGCATGAGGAGCACCTACGCGAGATTTTCAAAAGGTTGAAACAGTATGGCATGTTGGTGAATACGTCCAAATGTGTTTTAGGAGTGTCTGAAGTAACATTTCTAGGATATCTCATCTCAGGTAGTGGATGCAGACCCTTGGATTTGAAGGTGCAGGCTGTGAAAGAGTTCCCTCCTCCCACAAACGTGCGGCAACTACGAGGTTTTTTAGGTATGCTCAATTTTTATAGGAGATTTCTTCCGCGAGCAGCCTTGATACAAGCCCCGCTTCATGCACTTTTAACAGGTTCGGTGAAAGGTTCACAGCCCATTACCCTCACGGGAGACACCCTCGCGGCATTTGAAGCCTGTAAGGAAAGTTTGTACAACGCAGCATTGTTAGCTCACCCTGACTGCTCTGCGAAACTTGCTGTGGTTACGGACGCTTCCGACAAAGCTATCGGAGCAGTTTTGCAGCAATGCAGAGATAATGCATGGGAACCGCTGGCGTTTTTCTCTCGTAAGCTAAGCCCCTCACAGATCAAGTATTCGACCTACGATCGAGAGTTGCTGTCCATTTATGAGGCAATTAAGTATTTTAGGCACATGCTCGAAGCTCGTCATTTTGTAGTCTATACTGACCATAAACCCATCAGTTTTGCTTTCCATGAGAGGAAAAATAACTGTACGCCTAGGCAGTATAGGCATCTTGATTTTATATCCCAGTTCACAACTGACATCCGGCACATATCCGGTAAGGATAATGTGGTTGCTGATACCTTGTCGCGGATTGAAGAACTGGCAGCACCTGTCAGCCTCGAGACACTAGCTCAAAACCAAGCCTCTGACCCTGAACTTCAAGACCTTTTGAATAAGGGCTCAGCACTAAAACTGCAAAAACTTACTGTTCCTGGAAGTCAAATTCCTCTGTACTGCGACGTAGGTACATCGACTTCTAGGCCTTATGTTCCAAAGTTTTTTCGAAAACAGGTTTTCGATAGCCTTCACTCTTTGAGCCACCCTGGCTCTAATGCTTCGGCCAAATTAGTATCCGAACGGTTTGTCTGGCCAGGCGTGAGAAAGGATTGTAGGGATTGGGCGCGTTCATGTTTACCGTGCCAGCGAGCTAAAGTCAACCGTCATGTGACTTCCCCGCTTGGTACTTATAACCTTCCTCGCGCCAGGTTTAAGCAGATCCACATAGATCTTGTAGGACCTCTTCCTCTCTCGCACGGCTATCGGTATTGCTTAACGGCAGTTGATCGTTTTACCCGTTGGCCAGAGGTGATACCGATAGAGGATATCACAGCAGAAACCGTTGCAAAAGCCTTGTTATCTACCTGGATTGCGCGGTTTGGTTGTCCGACAGATATTACGACGGACCGCGGTCGACAATTTGAGTCGTCCTTATTCCAATGTCTGTCGAAGATAGCTGGTTTTGTCCATAAAAAGACTACAGCCTACCATCCAGCTTGTAATGGTTTAGTCGAACGGTTTCATCGGCAACTCAAAGCTGCTATAGTTTGCCATGCGAATGACAGGTGGACTGAATCACTACCTTGGGTCTTGCTAGGTGTTCGTTCGGCCTTCAAAGAAGATTTGCAAGCGTCCTCAGCGGAGCTAGTGTACGGCGAGCCGCTTAGACTACCCGGCGAATTCTTTGAACCCACGGTAGCTGGTACGACGGATGTATCCGATTTTTCTGCTAGACTCAGGAGTTTTGCTGAAAAGTTGCGCCCCATTCCAGCCTCACGCCATGGAAAAGCCAGAGTATTTATTTATAAGGAACTTGAAACCTGCGATCATGTCTTCCTTCGAGATGACACTTCAAGAGGTTCTCTTACTCCGGCCTACTCTGGTCCTCACAAGGTTCTTTCTAGAGGGCATAAAGTTTTTAAAATTCTTGTGAACAACAGAGAGACGACAGTGTCAATTGATCGGCTCAAGCCAGCATTCGTACTCTCTGTCCAAAACGAAGAAACTCCCCCCGTAGTTCCTCAAAATTATGTAACTCGTTCTGGCCGTCAAGTCAGATTTCCTGATTATTATCGCCCTTGACGGGCTCTGGTGGGGGGTGGTGTAGGTGACCTTCCTACACATTAATTTGGCAACATAAAATATTTACATTTACTTTAAATTTACAAAATTTATATTTACATGTTTATTTACAGAATATTTTATACATTTATTTATACTTACACACTACTTACTATCTACAAATAAATTCTATTTTTACTCCCCTGCCAGTGGATCGTAATACCGATTTCATCGACCTTTACCCCATCACTAGTGCTGCGCCGGTAAATAACGCTTATTTACCTACAGCAGGGCGCGGCGCGCGCGCAGAGGTCAAAACAGTCACAGCCTAGCCGCGACGCGAGACGCACGCTTCTCGCCTTCGCAAAATCAGCTCGTGCCTACTAGCTTGCTTATATACTTTGTGAAAATTATTGTTTATCATTATTCTATCGCTTCCGAACTTTCTGCTCCGCCTGTGCTTGTGTGTTCTATCCTTTTGTGCCTTCTGAACTTTATGTACAACCTTCTTTGTGTGTCGGACATTATACCTACCTGAACAGTGAGTTGGACAATTTCATTTATATACTCCTGCGGCATCTGCCGGCGCACATCGTACCCCTGTACTATAGTAGCATCACGTGCGACGGCGTGTTGCACAAACAATGCAAATACACTAATGCCTGAATCCACGCGAAACACAAACAATCGCACAATGCTATCAGTGTTTTTTTTTTTTTAAATCTTTATTTATTTATAGAGGGTTTGTTCATATTTGAACATGCCACCCTCGAGCGGGCCACCTTATAACTAAATAACTAAACAAAACATTATATTCTTCTCCTTATACCTAATTTCACAATTTTAATTAGCATTTTAGCCACTTTGGAATCAGGTTTGGCTAAAATTGAATTGCATCTGCCTACTTCATTGAGGCAAATGTCAAATAAATCACAAAAAGACCGTCTCTCAGCCTCGTTCCGTACACATTCCACCAAGATATGATATACGTTCTCGATTACATCGCATTCTGAACAATTTGGGGTCGTAGTTTTCTTCATAAGGTAAGCAAAACTGTTTAGTGGAATGTGCCCGGAACGAAGTCTTAAAGCCAAAACAACGTCCGTTCTATTCCAATCTATTCCAACAAACCATGGTGATCGCGTCAAATTAGGTTGGATGGTTTTATACCAAATACCTTTGGTCAATGATCTCTCGTCAAAATGTTCCTTCCAAAGAGCTGTACATTTTTTTTTACATTCATAAATTAGATCGGTAAAATATGGTAAACAATCAAAAGATAAACCTTCAGTTGCAGCTTCTTTCGCGAGACGATCTACCTCCTCATTTCCTAATAATCCAACATGCGATGGTATCCACTGCAGTCTTATCACTTTATTATCTTTAGAACATTTAAGAATAGAATTTATAATTACATATGCTATTGGAGCACCTCTAAAATTGCTAGTGCATCGAATTAAATGTTGAAGAGAACTTTTTGAATCCGTCAGTATAACATACCTACCCGGTCCTAATGATTCAACATATGATAAAGCCTCCGCGATGGCAATTAGTTCTACATACATAATAGACATGTGTACATCCACACGTAATTGCATAGAACATCCCATTTGAGGGTCATAAATAGCTAGTCCACATTCATCTATTGTTTTACAACCATCTGTATATATTTTATAATAATTATGGTATTTACTTTCTAAATAGTTGTTACACATAGATTTAATTACTGAAGAGTTATACGATTTTTTTGATTTATTAATATCCTCAATAGTGCAAATAGCTACATTCGACAAATCCACATAGCTGACCCACATATTTAATGAATACATTTCCATATTATTACTTTTATGCATAGGTATTGATGCAAAATTATTGTGTACAACTACCAACAGTGGTTTACTTTTCCGCCTCCAATAAAACGTTTCACACAGCTCACTTAATCTAACTAAAATCGTGATTATTTCACTATCTCTAAGAGACGCCGCCTTCAACCAAAACTTTCCTGCTAGAAAATACCTACGCACGTGTAAAGGTTGAATGTATAGCTCACATTCCATCACGTGGATGGGCTATCAGTGTTGTTGGCAGTGATGACGCTCTCGTTTGTGCGATACACTTGCATGCTAAAATGCTAAGATAAATGTTGGCAATGTAATTTATCGTACAAATGTTGTGGTAATTTTGTGTGTAAACGAAAAGGAACGTAAACATCTAATACTAGTAATAGTGACTTGTTTAGTAAACATTTAATCAAGGAGAAATTAATATACCTACCGCGGAATACGTGAGTGTAAGAGAAGAAATATTTCAGTGGTTTCTATAACTGACAGGAATCTATAAAAGGAAAATGAAGAAACACTCAGTTTTATTTCTTCTAATATTTAGTTAATTATATTTCAATTTCAATTTCAATTTATTTATTTGTAAACACAGGTAAGTAAAATGGTGACATAATAGATATTGTTGTGCACTGTGATTTGCCCTAAGGCGTACAAATTTGTTCTTAACTAGGTTTAAGTAAATTACTGAATTAAATATGAATTAAATGCGTCTAAAATGTAAATAACCTTAATATAAAGAATTTAATTAAGCGTGGAATGAAAATAATGTCAGGCTAAATATATTAAAAGTCAATGCAAGGTATTTATTACGTATATACATAACTAAAATTATAAGCGTATGCAAATCTAAATATAAATTTGAATAATTTTGCCTAATCGCGTGTGCTTCTGTGCCCGTCCGTATTATTATTATTAATAATCAAAATATATTATTTAAATGTGTTCAATATTATTATTGTTATGATAAAAAGGTTGATGTTGATTTCAGCACGATGAAGTCGTGCGATTATAACTGACTGAGTGAACGAGCTTCAAAACAATAAAAAAATAATTGTCTTGAGTCTAAAGCCGTCTGTCTAGACTAGACATCATAGATTTTTGATTTCAACCGATATTTTAATATCAGTGAATCGGCCAAAATTGCTTTGATAAAGGTTAATGAAACGGTTATCAAATGACTTTTTGCGCATTCATGATATTTTTAAGGCTTCAAGATAAAACCCAAATTGGAGTCCGTCTGCGAGTTGTTCTGAATCGCCTGCATTTCAGTTTTTCCATTTAAGTATAGCCTGAAGCGTTTTCCTCAGTTGAAGCTGAAGTTCATTGACCGCTCGAGGTGTTTCAGGCGAGACGGCTTGCCTTATCGGAGGCTTAATCCGTCTTGTTTCAAATCACGCCGTTTTTTCTCCCCTTAAATACTTTGAATAATCACTGCGCATTATAAAATCCACTTTGAGAGTAGAGCAGTAAAGTCTAAATTGCAGTGGGAATAGCGCTGTATTTACAGTAAGCCGATTTAAATTCTATCTAGTTGATTTAAGGTGAGATTTAGAGTAATGGTGATGTTAGGTTGCAACCTGGACAGTAACGACGACACTTATTTGTCTCATTTCTTGAAAACTTATTGAATAAAATAGCTACTTGAGCTTTAGTTTTTTCGTTTATGAATCTAATGAAACATGGAAAGGGGTCTGCATCTGGCACTTGATGCAGACTACCTACATAAGCATACATTATACTAAAATATATATCCACAGCGCTGGACCGCACAGCAGCGTGGAGGGAAGGGGCGAGGGGGGGGGAGTGCTTTGCCCAGCTGTGGGACATTCAAGGCGCGTCATATATTTATCCTAAAAGCTGACTGATTGCTTTGTGAAACATTGTGCTTACAGAAAAGTATGCTACATGGGTTTTTACGGAAAATAAAGAGTTTGCTCTGAGTAAACGGTGACCCCCTAATGACTACATGATATCTCAGTGGCGCTATGTATAAGTACTTTTGTTATTAAATTGCACGATTGTTCTAAAATCAAAATAATGTACAAAAGCTTTCAATTTCAAATCTTTTCAATATGAATAAATAATTTTGACTTTGCCAACCCCTTTGTGTTGGTCCTGTGCTAATAAACATAACTAGTGCTGGGAAGCGAGCGCGTTGTCGATCAATTAATATTGGTTGACTTTTCACAGCGCCATCTAGCTCAAGATACCTAGCTTATATATTTTTGTTAAAATTACCGACCACACACAGAACAAACATCTACATATATTCATCATTACACAAATATTTGTCATCGGCGGGAATCAAACCTACAACATAAAAATACAGCGCGAAAGGCATATATAGATCTATATACATCGAACTAAACTATAAGGTTAGTGGAATGCGACCGCAGCGCCATTGCGGTGAGTGTGGTAACTGCGCTAAATCACACTTTAAACAATATTTCCCTGTTTCCAGTTCACTTTAAATCGAGGCTTGTGGGAGGGATGTAATGGTTGCGCGTAATGGCTTTTGGTGGCCGAACGAGGGTAGTTGGTGAACAATTCAACTCTGTGGTTTGTCCTAATTACCTACTTTTGATTTGTTTGTGTTTATAAAATCACGGTGGCTGAATTGGCATTTTTTATACGATACAGAAGTTTACTAGAAATAAATTAATTTCATACACCTGACACTGTATTTTTTCCACATTCACATCCACAGTATTATAAACTAACTTCGTGATATTTCACACTACTTATTAAATACGAAAATATCGATAGAATGTAGTTATACAAGGTCCATTTTACCTTTTAAGAAAACTAAGTTCAGCCTGAACGATTTCAAATGTAATCATGCAGCAGAATTTGATTAAATTCAGTTCAGCTACCTTGTTTTGGATCAACTTTGTAACTCAACACTGAGTTTGGCTTCAATTGATCGTGAAACTCGCCTGTAGTTCACATCCCTACTACCAAATGGTTTCAAACCGTGGTACCTCCACCAAATCGCAGTGTCTGCTAACCCGACACGCGGTTACCATCTGCCAGATTCATGGTCCGTCGTTGTACCCCGGCATTGGATGTCATACATCTTGTATTAAGGTGAAGTTCAGGGCCAGTTGGTGGTTTGCCAAGAGCTATTGTCGTAGAACTCGCTGGAAAATGGACAGCCGACATTTTGAATTTTTCTTTTCAAGAAAACTGTATGAGCCGATTTAACAAAGGGATTTGTGCTTCTCTTTGTTGTTCTGAGAATGATCCTTGAATTTATTTTCTTTTGTCCATTTCTAACACATTTCTTTAGAAAATTAAATTTTATACTATTTACTTTATTCTCTATATTATGCTGATACAAAGTATGATTGAACCCTTTGATAGCCATCAACTAAAAATATTTTCGAAATTAGAAATGTTGTAAATGTTGTTTGAGTGGCATGTTTTTAATAAAACCTCGGGTCAATATTTTAAAATGTTATTCAAAAAGATCTTCGAAATCAATGACAGTATTTAAAATCCTTTTTTATTTACATTTATTATTTATTATTTTTTTTTTTTTTTTTTTTATTAGTGTCTTGGGCACGCTTCCGATTGGTACTGATTTGGATCAGTTGAGCTATCTATAAATCGTTTGCAACGGTGTGTAGATAGCTCAACTGCTTCATGTGTATTATGTACATTTTACATTTCACTTACAGCTACTATTATTCAGTTGTCTTTAGATCATTTGTTACTTACCTCCTACTACCATACTTGATCATGAAAAGAAGTTGGCATACAATTCCTTTGGTGCCCAACGCTTGTTTTACAGGTAAGTGGTTGGACAGGCTGACAAATGACTTATCATAACAATACTCTATATATCTCCTGGAAACAGATCTCTAAAAACCATGGATTAACCTTCAGCAGTAACGTTCATTTGCCGCCATAACGCCCGCTATAAATGCATTAGCACCCACACCGAGGAGTAAAGCGCGCAATGAACACTAAAATGTACTTTTCAACGAGATTTTTCAGTACCGTATATATGCATCTCCCGTCAGGTATAAAGCTAATCGTTTTAGACTTTACGGTTATGGTATTAGCGTGTATATTCACTTGGAATTGAAGCAGTAAAGATGGCTATAAACGTTTCACACTCGGATCATGCAATATCTGTATTAGGAGGCGGCACGCGCATCAATTGACCTATTTTGAGATAAACGACGCTTTCAGACGCGAAGCAATCAAACAAGTTTATGGTGCAGGTGGGCGACGACTCCATCTTCACTCAATGATGAGTTATCGAGCCATCCGTTACGTGAAACACAATCTATGCATGTGTTTAATGTGCCTTGTGCTTCTCGCATCTCTCATGCTAGGGAAAAATCTGGAAGAAAATTGCGGCGGAATTTGGGCGTAATTTCACTCCGTCCCCGCCATTGAACCCAAATCAACGGTCCCAGCTAGAAAAAAATTACCTTTTTCACGCAGATGTGAGGTTTTCTGAATAATTGTACATGCTACGACGACGAGCGACGCGACGGCGCGAAGCTATGTTTTTTCGACAGATTCACTAGCATTATGATGTGTTGCTCTTATTAACCTCGCAGTAGATAATATCATGGAACTGGCATGTACAGTTCAATAACCATATTATAAAATGTTATTTGTGATAGCTACTGAAGCAATAACTACGTACTTAAGAAGTTCCACTCCTTAGATAAGTGTAGGCTGGTTGTAGAACGGGTCAGCCTCATATTATATACCGTCGTTGGGTCGGCACTGGCAGGGACCCCGGGCCGGTGGCAATCATCGCCGACGCCGAGGGACGCCGTGCTAATAGTGGACAAACTCCACGCATATTAGTTTCAAAGTGTGTGGTTTTGTATACATAATCTATGAAAGCTATAATCTATCTTATAGAATAAGTACTTTGTAATTTAAGCAGTCAGTCGAAATCCGTATTCTCGGTCTACGCACAGATGGAACACGAAAAAAAAGGGAGGCTGACCTCCGATTTGTTCTTTTTAGCCGCTTCTCTGTAGCTCCTGAGAGCGCAATGCGCCGACGTTCTCCGTCGTATTGTGCTGAGCTCAGGGCAATTGCCCATATTGTGCTCTCTCGGTGATTTCAATTTGTATTTGATACCGGATCACTCGTAAAACTGCTTTTCTATAAACTGCCACCAGTATTGACGACCGTAATTGTATTTATCGTCACCTAAAAAATTCACTGCAGCCCCCGTATGTCAATCTTTTGCTGTCAAGTTATATTTCACTGCCCAGTGTAATTTCTTCAGGTCACGTGGTACAATTTTGTACCACGTGATCATTCTTTTTAGACACTTGACAGCAAAATATGCGCGAAAACACATCAAATGACGTCATAATGTCACTATTTAGTCACAGAATAACTATGAGTTAGTATGAACTGACCATGATTTAAAACTTTGCAGTTCAACTTTGATTGGCATACCCCTGCAGGACATAGATAATATACATCTTTTCCACTTCCTCAGCGATTTTGAGAACGTTGCTTGTGACCATCGTGCCACCGAGGGACTGTTGGTTTCACAGCTTCGTCTTCCGGTTCAATATGTTTAGATGCAAAACTCCGCAACGTTTTGTTTATAAGTACCTACAAGCTTTTCGTGTTGCGTGTATGTCTAGTGACGCATGTGTGTAGCGCCATAGTACGTATTTATACAAACAGTCATACCTAATAACAGCCTGTTTCTTTGATCAAATCGAATCACGATCACAAATATAGTAGATAATTATCAACCTATAGCTACTATGGTACGTACAAAGCAAAACGCCATTGTATACTACTTGTAGTCTTCCTTCTGCGTGTATTACAAACAGCACCGGGTCAGAAAAAAGATTTAGCAAATCTTGCACCAAAATAACGGTGGTCATTTCTCAGAAAAACTATTTCCTGACTACACTAAACTATTTCCTATAGCCTCGCAGCGCCGTCTCGCTCGGCTCATCACACTAAATACCCATCGAGCACACTACCATAAAACAAAAGTACTTGCCTTATAAACATAGAGGGCGTGCTTAATACCTACTACTTTTTGACGTTAAACATGTGGTCCCCTAACTTTTGAGAGGTGTTCTAAGGTAGTTAGCATAATATCTGTTCATCCATATTCACAAACATGGCATTGGTGAAAAGTTGGCTCTAAAAAATGCTTGTTTAGATGTTGGTTTTGTAATACAAGGCGATAGCAATATCGTCTGGTTTTAAATACGTCCCACACGTGGCACCGGCACTTTGTCTAAGAAAACATAGACATGTTTATGTTAGTGTCTATGTCTAAGCATGCTTTCCTAGTTTATAAGGTAATTTTAACCTAAAACTGAAAATTGGAAGAAAAATCGGGTGAAGAAAAATTAACTTCAATAATCGGGTCACACATTGTTATTTGTTCTATTTCAGCCGCGAACAAGGTATCGAAACACATTAATAAAGTTATAATTGAGTTTTTGCAATTGATAACAACGAGTAAGCAACTCGACCTATGAATAAATGAAGCCCTTATTCGAATGAGTGCACTAGATTTAGCACTGCAGTGGTTTTATAGCACAGTTGTGTCGGAATTTGGTACCGAAAGCACGAGTTCTTTTAATGAAAACTCGATCAGGAAGGTAGAGAAGCGTTCATCGGCGCCAGGCTTATTACCGAACTACACGGAGCACAGGTTCAGTCCCCTTCACGTCAGTTAGGTTTATCTAGAAATCATAAGTAAGTGGCAAGTTATGTAGAGCACTTAGTGGTGTATATGACAGGTATGGTTCTAGATGATTCTTGTGATTTTACTGAATTAATAATATAATATTTCCATCCTTGTTTTTGACAAGAGACGGATAGTATTTTATCGGACGAATGGCGTTTTTCAAATCAAATCAAATCAAATCAAAAGGGTTTATTTGCGACCATACAAGTACATAAAAAAGGAAAAATAATAAAAGTTACAATTCTAAATTAAAATTAACACATAGAGATAGATAAACAGATAAATAAATAAATAGATATACATAAATAGTCGCAAAATGGTCCCAACTCAGCATGTGCAGGTTGCAGTAACCTGCGCTGGTCTTCCGTTGAGGCCATTGAGGATATAGTAGGCATGTAGTATAAGGCATAGTATAAGAGGACGTGATTACTTAGTGCTAACAGACAAGAATAAAATACACGGAAATAAAGAAATGAGGAAAAAAGAAAATTCATTTTAAAAACATTATATGATTATACAGATAAATATTAAAGGATTATACAGTAAATAAATGTTGCTAACAAAGAGACAAATTATACATAAAGAAGGCATAACTATACATACTAACAAAAACCTAAGAGCTCTCAGCAAAAAAACGTATCAAGAATAGAGAGCATTAGCTACCTAATGTGTGAAATGAAGAGTATTCAAAGGTCACTATTATTTGTTTGAGTGTGAAGGTTTGGGTTTGGGTTTTTCAGAGGAGTATCACCACTGCACGGCATGCAGCAGCGCTCCGTGCTCGATTGGTCGTGGACGCGCAGTGTAGCTCTACTTCGCTAACCGTACATATGAGAGTGTAAATCAACTGTAACTCGTGCTAGCTCGGAGCTAACGAGAAAAAGTTAAAATAGCTGCATGAAAAGCGTGAACTGAAATTAAATTGCTTCCATTACAATTGCGGGTGAAAAACTTATAACTTCATCGCGCTTGTTCTAAAGGTTATTTTTTGCGTCATTTTCTTTTGCGCTCCCGTATTTATAAGTAACTAGCAGTTACCCGCGACTTCGTACGCGTCTACAGTTTCCGTGTACATTATATTATCTGTGCGTGTACCGAGCGAATACTTCTTTGAGGAACTTGACATTACACCTCATTACACCGAACTCGTACCTACTGGAATCGCTACGTATCATACGCTAGTCGTTAGACCAAAGAGGTAGTACTACGCCCTGTCAAACTGACGTGACAATGAAATCCTCTTGCCAATCGGCGCTGCTAATCCTTTTCGTTCATTTTATCCTGTAGATCCTGTTAATTATTCGGGATAAAAAGTAGCCTATATGTCAATCCAGGATACGAACTATATATATGCCAAGTTTCATCCAAGTTGGTTCAGTGGTTTTGACGTGATTGAAACACAAACATCCAAACATCTAAACATCCAAACATCTAAACTTTCGCATTTATAATATTAGTAGGACTAGCTTTGATGTTCAAAGGTCATCAGCTGAGCCACGGTAGCAATGTTTCTGACTGTTTAATTTATCCCCGCACAATAATAGAGTGGTCTCTAGTCTTAAAGAAACTAGTAGTAAAACGTCACAACCGTTGTACTGGATTTCCATTTTTATGTCCATAACGTTTGTATCTACAACACTGTCATTTCTAGTAGTTTCATTTTCTTTATAGTTTTCAGTATTTGTTTTGCTTTATAAAATGAACAACATGGACCACTGCAGGGCAACACGAGAGAGAAGACACTATTCATGAGCTCACTTCATCAAAATGCTATAGTTTCCGCATTATATGTTATCGATCGGCGAGTCCCCAGGCTATCTATCAGTGCTACTAATCCCGGCGGGCGATTCCGGAGCACGGACCATGTTGTCTTACGGAGGTGCATGCCACCGTTATAATTATCTATCAGGGGCTCAGGGCGCGTGTCACACCGAACCGTTCAAGGTGCTAGCAACCGAATGACATTAAAGTAAGGTGGTTTGCACGGAGTGATCAAAAGAAATTCCAGGTGCGTTTTGCTTGCATTCGATTGTATTCTTTATTATTGAAAAAAAAACCAATTAGTTAGGGGTAAATAGTTTTACAGTGTACATTAGTACGAGATGATCCCTCTAGCAATGAGAGGTTAATCCCAGCAGTGGGTCGAGTCGGGCTGCGGATGATTTTTTTATAATATTTTCGGCTCCAACCTTGTGTTCAGTCAAATTAACATAAATTCGTTTACAAGCAATCAAATAAAGAAAAATACATGCTCAGTTTTTATACATACCTAAAGTTTAATATAAAATGTATCGGCTTGTTTTATATACTTTTTATCTAATTCATTAGATAGTGAAATATTGAACACTTACTGCCAATCCTTCATCTTCAACCATCAAATTCTTTGTAATGATTTACAGCTGTTTCCTCAACAAGCAATGTTTACAATACGCTGTAATTTATGGTGCTGCGTGTTTATGCGGTGTAAATGTGGTCGCTGACCACCGTTTCATTTAAATCATGGATTGTTTATAATACTAGGTAGATAGACATAAAATAAGTAAGGTAGATACGTTTTATTAGCAAGTAAAAATTGAGGTGGTTACACTGAACTCGAGAATATTGAGTCAATGCACTGAAACAAGTACAGTCGACCAATTTGAGTTATACTTGCTAGACCGCTGACTGTAGTTACAACAAAGCTGAAATATTTTTGTCATTACTCGTAGTGTATTATTTATCTCCTTAGAAAAGGTTCTACTGTGAGTTTTTAGGAACAACTTTGATGACACTAAGATCCAACTCACTGCCGATTGGAATCGGATTGGAATGTAATTGCGGATGCAGCCTTTTCCGATACCCGCACAATGCTAATAACATTGCTCGGATTGCTCCTAACAGATCATAAACTAAAAACTGTAGATTCATTAATGATATGCTTTGTCGCTCTAAGAAATCATTCATGTAGGCATGAAAATGTAAACGCAAGCAAGCAAAAGCCACGAGTATAGTTGGTCGATATTTTTTCCTTTCCTCTCCTTCGTAACGGTGTGAGTGCAGCCTTGGTCAGCGTTTGTATTACAAGTTGTTTGTTCGCAACGGTGTGAGTGCGGCCGCCGACCGCCGTCCGTACATCGATCAGTGTCCGCGGCCCCCGCTAACTCATTTGTAGTTTATAATGAGTTTAAACAGTTTCTATGAACCATAATTCAAAATCAAAGCGCTTGTTCCTTGCCGCATTGTACAAAACTAATTACATATAATTTATAAGTTAAAAAACTGGAAAACCGACTTCAATTCGACTACCAGCTTCATCATCAGATGATGATGATGATGATGACAGTTCATTGGAAATGTTCTAGTCACTATAAACACCACATAAAAGTCACAGGAAAGCAAAATACGCAATTTCGTGCATGTGGTTGGTGTTGATTCTTTAGAGGAACAACTGGTGGGTTTTTGCTTTTCTCCAATTAAATGCGGTTTGAATGTACAAACTGGGTTTATTGACAAATTTAGAAAAATGTAAAAATGTAGGTGTGCACCACAAAGGGTCCATCGTTGCTAGCAGTAAAATGGTAGGCGCTACGCCGCAACTTGGCATATTGCATCGTTGCTAGCAGTAAAATGGTAGGCGCTGCACCGCGCCGGGCATATTTTTTTCAGTTATTTCTATTTATAACCCAAACTACTCAACCGATTTTGATGAAAATAAAATGGGACCAATCTGGAAGTATATCCTTTCAGATGAAAAAAGAATTTTTGAAATCGGTTTATAAATGACGGAGTTCTGAGGTAACAAACATTAAAAAAAAAAAAAAAAAAAAAAAAAACATACAACCGAATTGAGCTCCTCCTCCTTTTTGGAAGTCGGGTAAAAATGAAGTGTGAACGAGCGGTAACAAAATAAGTTTTTGTTTAAAAATGGGATTTTTAAAAACAAGCTTTTTTTCTACGTCATCTAGGACACGTGTCCTAGACAAATCAAACGAGCTCAAACTCGATGGTGTTGCGTCGTTTTATCACAGAGTTCCTATTGCCACCTTCCAGCTCCATCATCAGATCAGTTCGCTGTTATCGTATTATTGTGTTGTCACCGAAGACTAATAGGTATGCCAAAAGCTAAATCGGACATCGGGAAGTGGGTCAAATTTGGCTTGCAAGAGTTGACCTAAACAAACCCACAAACATACATTGCAAGTTATAAAAGGCTCCTAATAAAATCCTCAAATGTATACACCACACCCGCTGGCTATGTTCGGAAAGTGCTGAACTAATGTTTTTCATAACTTTCACATGCATTTTCATGTATTCTAGAACTAAAGATTTTTATAAGTATAAAGATCATTGATTTTAACCCTTAAAAATCAGCTACTTATATTTAATACTAGAGTAGATTTGTTTGCAAAGAAAAATTATGAAAATAATATGCAATAATTATGGCACTTCATTGTATTATTTACAAACCTAACTCATAAGTAATATTATATATTTTTACAGAATCTATAAAATCCCTCTGACTGTTCCACCCTCTTCATTTCCAAGAATCATTATAATATTCAGCATTATTGTGCCAATATTAGCCACCCCAGTATTCGTATTATTCCGTCGCAAGCCACTTTGTTCAGAGCTTATTAACCACCTGTTGCTCGTTCACTCGGGGCTTCGCACAAAGTATTCCTGAACTAACTTATACCTGCGACTTTGTTCGTTGTGTAGATCTCTGTATGTGGGAGGCTTTTGGTTTTCCTGTAAGACGGTACTACTTAGTTACTGAATACTTGTTTTTACAGAAACCAACCATTATATGGTTTATGTAAATGGTTTCAATGGTATTTAATTTTCTTCTTTACCTTTTATCTCTGTTCACCGCTACTCTGTATTTTGTTTATTGGTGAAATCTATGTTGCTTTACTTATGGGTTTTTTTTAACCGACTTCAAAAAAGGAGGAGGTTCTCAATTCGGTTGTATGTTTTTTTTTTATTTTTATTTTTTTTAATGTTTGTTACCTCAGAACTCCGTCATTTATGAACTGATTTCAAAAATTCTTTTTTTATCTGAAAGAACATACTTCCAGATTGGTCCCATTTAATTTTCATCAAAATCGGTTCAGCAGTTTGGGTTATAAATAGAAATAACTGAAAAATATGCCAAGTTGCGGCGTAGCGCCTACCATTTTACTGCTAGCAACGATGCAATATGCCAAGTTGCGGCGTAGCGCCTACCATTTTACTGCTAGCAACAATGACCCTTTGTGGTGCACACCGAAATTATAACATTTTTCTAAAACCCAGTTTGTACATTCAAACCGCATTTAATTGGAGAAAAGCAAAAACCCACCAGTTGTTCCTCTAAAGAAACAACATCACGTGCACGAAATTGCGTATTTTGATTTCCTGTGACTTTTATGTGGTGTTTATAGTGACTAGAACATTCCCAATGAACTGTCATCATCATCATCATCATTTGATGATGAAGCTGGTAGTCGAATTGAAGTCGGTTTTTCCAGTTTTTTAACTTATAAATTATTAGTTATTACTGTTTAGTCTCCCGAATACAATAAAGTGTGACCTGCTCTCTGATCTTGCACTATTTCCTGCAGCTCTCGGCTGAGTAAGATACGGTTGTAAAAGATGTAGCCTCTATGTACCGAGGCTCACATTGTCAACTCATTTGTGTTACACCGCACACTGCGCGGCTACTTGCTTTCTTTCTTTCTTTCGAATAAAACAGACAAACATAATTTCGCACTAAATATTATAAGACTCGATAAGGTAAATCGGTATTAGGTACTTAAGTAGTCATCAATTTTTTGCGCATGTTCGTACTAGTAGAGTAGTAGATTTAGGTAAAACAGTTAGCAAACTTAAATCTGGTTGTCGATCAATAATTCAGATATTTTGGAAATTAAGTTTTTGTTGTTATCGTTTGGAAAGTAATTTTCCTCATATTATTTGTACTTATATTGCGTTTATTATGCAATCAGCTTTTAAAGGAAATTAACTCTAAATTAAATCTAACAAAGAACAAGGATGCAAATTGGATGCCGTGTAGTCCACTTTCATTGCATTGCATTGTTGGTTTGAGTGTTTTTCTTTGCAAACAATAGCAACAGTTACATTAAATGTTTTTAAGATTGTAGAGCCTTGGAAGCGTCGTAACCAATGACGCCAACGCCTTCTTACCTTTTCACCTTTTTATTCGTTTTATTATCTATGGAAAAATGTATCATCGTAGATCTGTAGCTGTGCTACGCCGTAGCACCCCTTTATCCACCCAAGGCATCAAGTTAACCCTTCTACAGCAAGGGAGGAGTGCCCCCCCCCCACGCCCCCCCCCCCCCCCCCGGGGTTCAGGTGACTGCCAGACGACACAAACTAATGTTGTATGAGTGATGTGTGTTTTTGTTGCGGTTTTTATAATTACACGAGCTGTTTCAGTTACAAAGACTTTTTACAAACCTTAGAATATAGAAAACACTAGAAGCCGCATTTGACATAATTTGTATGAAGGGTTTTGTCACCAAAATGCTATACAAATGTTCCCGTGCGCATGAGGTTCGCGCAGCCCAATGTTGCACCTACAAAACTATTTCCCAATTTTTTGGGGTAATTTTTTTTGTATATGCTGCTTAGGTACTTAAGTTGGAGGTACTGAAATAGATATTTATAAATTTTAATAGAATTAAGGAAAGACTCAGGACGTGTTTTTTGAATGATTTATGTCCATTGTTCTCGTCTGAGTATGTCAACAAGAAACTTAAAATTACACAAATATTTTTTCAAAATAACAAATTTAGCGCTCTATGATTAAGAATACCTATTGAAATACCTATGCCTAATGATGTGTAGTCATAAAGATTAATATAAATTTTGTTGGGAAAAAAATGTTGGTGTTGTTTGCAACATTATTGAATTGATGGTAATTTTTCTTTAAATTGATGATTCCAAGACGATTCCTTATCAAATAGAGACCCAAATGTGATGTATGTTATCCCATCTACTTTGTTTTTAGACCCAGGCCAATTTTTGCAAGTGGGAACCACACACGCCGGCATAATTGTATAAAAATATGTTTGGCATTGGAGGTGTCAATGGCCAGAGACTGAATGACACAAAGTACTCCACTATGGTTCACTTCTAACTTTGACAAAAAAATGGCTATACATTACATCTGTACTTTTCTATAATCTATGTTGTAACAATATTTCCTGCTTAATTAGGGAAACTAACTACAAAAGGAAACAAATAAAGTTTACAGAACAAAATTATTAAAATTTATTAAAAAAAAAATAAGTGTTATACACAAAATATGTCTAATTGGTAATAACTTAGAGATAATGCTAATCCTTACGATAAGACACAAGATAATGGTATTAAATTGGAGTTTAAGTAGTAATTTGAAGTTAATAAGTGAATAAGGGTCGAGGTGCACGTCTGGTCTCTGCCGCAGTTCAAACTGAGGTTTGCCTAACGATTGAATACGTGAGGAGTAGACCGTCCTGAGCCTATGGCGAACGTTTGGACCCCAAGACGAATGTAGTTCTTGAGTAATTTCCCCCGCCGTGCTAACTAACCTGTAGTAATGGCTAACCGCTGGAGGTAAACTGTATTTCAAGGGAGTTGGGAATACGTTCTCGAGTCTCCGCGGTTTCTTATCGCTGTGGAGCCCCGGCCAGCTCGTTGGCTGCACCAAGAAGACTGATCGCAACCTGACAGCCTCTCTGTGATAGGCAAAATAAAGAAATATGTTTAGTATGTTACAGAGCCCTACTTTTACGGTGATTTTATAGGAGTTATCATTATGTTTACTACGAATACCTTGAGGCTTTTATGTCGGGATGAACTCAAAAATCTGGTGGACAATCGTTCGCGATGCCGCCCTGTTCACAACTCCTTTTTACGGTGTGATCCGTGTATGTAGATAAAGCGCAACTCTGAGGAAGATGAGAGAAGGAAATTAATCACCATGAAAGGCTTCCTTCAGCTCTTATTGAGCTCAACTGGGACTACGATGGAAGTTCATAAATACCTTTGTGCTGGAAGCTGGTAACATGGATCGCACGCAGCGATATAGGTACCAATCGAAAAGTTGCGGACGCGCAGAACTTTCGCTTCTCAATTTCGTAAACGAACCACAATAAAATCCCTTCAGATTTCAATTTACTTGGGAAGAACAGTTATAATTTTATAGAAAATATCAAGGTAGTTTCTGTTCGCTCGTTAAAATTTTAAAGTTTTCAAACCAATCCTCTGACTCTATCCCTCCAATACAGCTCTCTCCTTCTTTCTTTCTTTTTTAGAGACTGGACACCATCAATCAATATCTATGACCTGCTTGCTTCAAGCAAAGTTTGATCGTTCTGTCAAGTCGATTTGACAGATGGATGACTGTTTTCAGAGTAACAGAATCTGCTAAATAACCAAGAAAAGATACGTACGAACGCACAAATTGACAAGATTTCAATAAATAATATGACTACGAAAGTGGAATCGAGTTACGAATGCTTGATAAGATAAAAACGTTTGCTTCATCAGAGCTTATTTGCAAAGACATAAGTTTCGCCTATCTATGGTGGGGTTGCCAACACGAAAAACAATAAAATAATGATACTATCTCGATGAAAGGAAATTTGAAAATATCTCCCGCGAGATTCAAAGTAGGTACATTTACGAGGAAATTACTATGATTTTTTTTTAACGTGTACATTTAAGGAAATATGCTAAAAATCGAACGTTACAGCACCCCCTTTCCCGGTGAAGAATTCACGTAGGGAATTCTCCGGACGACCTCGTCACAGAACTCATGTTTAAATTACCTACCTACACTCGTATTTAACTAACGACAAAAGAAGAAATGAGGTACCTAACTGAAATGTAATTTTATCGTCCCAACTGCAGCTTTGCGAGCGAATGATACAGTATTTTGATGATCCTCAGATCGACACAGTATACCAATGGATATTCTGAGTCAGAGAATCGCTAACCAACTGAATCGGATCTTGCTTAGGAAGGCAATATTGGATCGGTTGTTTCCCTAAAAACATGGAGATATTCCCGAGATTACGGGGTAACTGAGTAATTAAACGAAATGCAAATAACTACGCAGGTTAATGAAATAAGATGATGTATGTTACGCAAAGCTGCAATTCGCACGAACTATGTACAATACGTCAGCCGAAATTTCGGTTGTAAGGCAGTGGTGGTGTACACAGATGTTATCCCGTGCCGGGTTCTACGGCGCACCTGGAGGAATCGGTGGTTGACTATTCTTACCCCCCGAGCCAACGCGGGGAAACTTTATTAATTATCTATGTGGTAATCTAGATTTTTGAAATCTTTGATGTGCCACTTCCCGAGGTACTTCCCAGAATCGTCCTCTAACTCATATACTAGGGGAGAAAGTTTACGAACGACGGTGCACCGTTCATACTTCGGCGCTAGCTTAGCGGAAAAATACTTATGTGCAGCGCTCTGTTTGTAGGTACGCTTCCATACTACATCGCCTACCTCAAAAGCAATATTTCTACGTTTATTGTTATAATATTTGGCATTTTTACTGTGGGCTTTTTTTAGGCTTTCCTGTACGGATTTGTAAATATCTTTGAGCGTACCTAGTTTCGCGGCGTATGTATCACGGGGCTTAAAAATTAGCTCGTCTATATCTTGAAAGTCTTTATAGATACTACCGTCCGAGATAGCTTCCCTCCCGTGAACAAGCATGAAAGGACTGAACGAAGTGGACTCATTGACTGAAGTATTGATTGCAAATTGAATCTTGTGAATATTGACGTCCCACGTCCTATGGTCGGCTTCTACGTAAGAGGATAGTGCTGTCATGATGGTACGGTTATAACGCTCTACGGTGTTTACTTGAGGACAGTAGACTGGGCCCAAATGAACCTGGGGAATATTGTACTTGGCATATAATGCCTGAACTTCATGACCTACAAACTGGGAACCATTGTCAGATAGAACAGTTTGCGGGATACCATGAACTAAAAATACATGGTCCTCTAGACGTTGAGCAATCACCTTACCGGTGGCGCGTCTTAGAGGGAATATGTGACAATATTTAGTAAAACAACATACTACGACTAGGAGATAAGTATTCTGCTGTCTCGACATCGGCAGTGGACCAACTAAATCAATGCTGATGCACTGGAAGGGCCGAGAACAGACTTTAGGTTCACCCATAAAACCAGGTGTAGCCTGATTGTTATGTTTATATGCGTTACAAGTAGAACAAGCTTTTATGTATTCCTCGATATCTTTATACATACCGGGCCAAAAGTACCTTAATTTTAAACGTTTATGCGTTTTAGCGACTCCCAAGTGGGCGGCGATTGGTTCAGCGTGATTATCTGCTATTATACCTTCTCTGTATTCTAACGGAACTACCTCTTTCCACTGGAAGTCATTACTGAGATTATTATTACATTTAGTAAAACGATATAGTCGGCCATCTGTCACCTGATAATTTGGACATGCGCGGGGCCTAGCAATACAACGTTTCACGAGGTTCTTATACCACGTATCGGTTGTCGTTAAAGGGGAAGTAGTTATAGCGGTTACTGGCACTGACCTGGACAACGCGTCCGGCACCACGTTCTGGGTACCTTTCCTATGCTCAATGACAAGATTATAAGGAGAGAGTCTACAACCCCATCGCGCTAAGCGACCGGTAGGGTTCTTAAGATTGAAGAACCATTTTAAGCTTGCATGATCTGTTATTACCCGGACTGGCTTGCTACCTTCTATGTAAGGACGGAAATGCTCGACTACATGTACCACTGCTAATGCCTCTCGCTCGGTAGCAGAGTAATTGCGTTCCGCTGGACAAAGCGAACGACTGCAATACGCAATCGGATGTTCTTGTCCATCAATTTCCTGGGTGAGCGTTCCACCTATTCCAAAATCGGATGCATCGCAGTGGACCGCGAAGGGCTTGGTGAAGTCGGGGCAAGACAAGACGGGGGCAGTGGTTTACCCCGTAATCTCGGGAATATCTCCATGTTTTTAGGGAAACAACCGACATAATGTAACAATATTTCCTGCTTAATTAGGGAAACTAACTACAAAAGGAAACAAATAAAGTTTACAGAACAAAATTATTAAAATTTATTAAAAAAAAAATAAGTGTTATACACAAAATATGTCTAATTGGTAATAACTTAGAGATAATGCTAATCCTTACGATAAGACACAAGATAATGGTATTAAATTGGAGTTTAAGTAGTAATTTGAAGTTAATAAGTGAATAAGGGTCGAGGTGCACGTCTGGTCTCTGCCGCAGTTCAAACTGAGGTTTGCCTAACGATTGAATACGTGAGGAGTAGACCGTCCTGAGCCTATGGCGAACGTTTGGACCCCAAGACGAATGTAGTTCTTGAGTAATTTCCCCCGCCGTGCTAACTAACCTGTAGTAATGGCTAACCGCTGGAGGTAAACTGTATTTCAAGGGAGTTGGGAATACGTTCTCGAGTCTCCGCGGTTTCTTATCGCTGTGGAGCCCCGGCCAGCTCGTTGGCTGCACCAAGAAGACTGATCGCAACCTGACAGCCTCTCTGTGATAGGCAAAATAAAGAAATATGTTTAGTATGTTACAGAGCCCTACTTTTACGGTGATTTTATAGGAGTTATCATTATGTTTACTACGAATACCTTGAGGCTTTTATGTCGGGATGAACTCAAAAATCTGGTGGACAATCGTTCGCGATGCCGCCCTGTTCACAACTCCTTTTTACGGTGTGATCCGTGTATGTAGATAAAGCGCAACTCTGAGGAAGATGAGAGAAGGAAATTAATCACCATGAAAGGCTTCCTTCAGCTCTTATTGAGCTCAACTGGGACTACGATGGAAGTTCATAAATACCTTTGTGCTGGAAGCTGGTAACATGGATCGCACGCAGCGATATAGGTACCAATCGAAAAAGTGCGGACGCGCAGAACTTTCGCTTCTCAATTTCGTAAACGAACCACAATAAAATCCCTTCAGATTTCAATTTACTTGGGAAGAACAGTTATAATTTTATAGAAAATATCAAGGTAGTTTCTGTTCGCTCGTTAAAATTTTAAAGTTTTCAAACCAATCCTCTGACTCTATCCCTCCAATACAGCTCTCTCCTTCTTTCTTTCTTTTTTAGAGACTGGACACCATCAATCAATATCTATGACCTGCTTGCTTCAAGCAAAGTTTGATCGTTCTGTCAAGTCGATTTGACAGAGGGATGACTGTTTTCAGAGTAACAGAATCTGCTAAATAACCAAGAAAAGATACGTACGAACGCACAAATTGACAAGATTTCAATAAATAATATGACTACGAAAGTGGAATCGAGTTACGAATGCTTGATAAGATAAAAACGTTTGCTTCATCAGAGCTTATTTGCAAAGACATAAGTTTCGCCTATCTATGGTGGGGTTGCCAACACGAAAAACAATAAAATAATGATACTATCTCGATGAAAGGAAATTTGAAAATATCTCCCGCGAGATTCAAAGTAGGTACATTTACGAGGAAATTACTATGATTTTTTTTTAACGTGTACATTTAAGGAAATATGCTAAAAATCGAACGTTACAATGTTACAAACAATAATTTATTTATAAAAATTACTAAAAAAATATAGCATTATGTGGAGTAGGTACATCAAACTTATATTTAGTACCTAAGTACCTATTGGTTGTAATTTTTATTGTGAATGAATGTATTTTTTTACTTTGAATCATCAAAGCGTATGATTATAACAACTCAAAAAGTTTATTGACCGGGTTGAAACTAGGTTACAATAAAATTGCAACACAGATCATAAAAATATAGTGATAATCATCGAAAATGTCATTCATGTTCGTTAACAGTGTGGCCTAGTAACCGCCGAATGTTCCCCTGATCCATCAACGTCACGAGAGCTATGTAATATGTACTATAGTTCTGTGGAGGTGTGTTCACTTTCATTCCATACTGATAAACGTAGTGCTGACAGTACTATAGGTATTTCCTAGAAGGTCATTGATATGATAGGGAAACATTTAGCTAGCCACTAGTATGAAGTACTATAATTATTATCCATTCTCTGCCAATGTGGTTTTTGGTGGCTGTCAAGAGTGTCGAAATATTCGTCGTTGTCGAAACAGCGACACCGTGTTTTGTGTTTTTCTAAGATTCGAGATTCAATTCAACATATTTGAACTCACCTACATAGTCAAATGCGAAATCGAGATAGTTAACAGTCTTATAAGTTGTCAAGATTCTAAACAGTTTTCCTCTCGTTCCAAAACTCCACTACTTATAACGAGCTTCGAAAAAGTTTGTTCAAAAAGTGAGCAACAATCACACCCGCCTCGCCTCGCCTCGCCTCGCCTTGCCTCGCCTCGCCTCGCCTCGCCTCGCCTCGCCTCGCCTCGCCTTGCCTCGCCTCGCCTCGCCTTGCCTCGCCTCGCCTCGCCTTGCCTTCGCACACAAACGCAACTTGAACAAAAGAATTAACGCAAACGTAAAGCGAGCGTTAGAGCGCATTTTAGAGACGAATGATGAATATTTAAAGAACAAATACGCGGGAAAAAATGAAAACATGAAAAGGGCGTTCCGTAACATAGCATACAAATGGTGAGGGTCACTTTGAACCCACGGCGTGGCATCAACTCACCTTTTGGACTTTAATTTAATACAATAAAGTAGACGTTTATATCTCGTGATACTACTGTGTGGCACTACCAGGTTGTGCTGAAGGAAAATTTTGAAAGAAGTGAGGACAAAGATAGGATAGAGATTTGCGTCATGTCATGATTTGCCTTTTGTGTTCGCCACAGGCAAAAGGCAATTTTATCACAAGTTTATATTTCTTCAAGTGAATTTAATAAGCCCTCAAAAACACAGGAGGCACGAGGGCATATGGGGTCGAATAACATTCTGAAGTATTTGTATAATAAAAAGGTCTCTATTTCCTGTAAAAATAAAAATGTAAGCATAATAAAATAAAGCTCGTATGTTAATTCACTCGCTTGTTTTGCAATTAAAAGGTTGCTTATCCAAATATACATACATAGGTACCTACTCATAGGTAGGCAAGTGTACCCTACAAAGAGTTTTCTTCCAGCAAACCATACGATTTTAAAGAATAAATAATTTTCTGATTTCTGCAGAAAGTGGGCAAGGAATGTAAGTGGTAACATGTCTGGGGTATTTCCTAACACTATCAGTCAAAAGGTTTTCTCTAAAAGTAACCTTTCTATGAAATACGGAACTACAACCAGCTAACACAACGAGTATCCTTCCAATGATGTGAATACAGCCATCACTTCCAAGTTCTCCGTTCTCTAACTGCTACCGTTTAGCCAGCAAAGCCGCAAGTCACCGCCTCATCGTCCATCATAGCCCAGCACCCTGCAACCTTTCACCACACGGCTTACTCATGCGCACGCAGATTGCGAAACCTCGGGAACTAAAGTGGGTGTATAACTAATCATCAAACGAACACTTTGGGGTCACGTTTTGAAATTCAAACACACTATATCACCATTTTGACAGGCGTCACAGCTCAGTCGGTAATAGCTCTGCCTTCCGTGCTGTGGGTCGTGGGTTCGATCCCCACCAAGAACAAACATTTGTGCGTGCAAAACATAGATGTTTGTTCTATGTCTGGGTGTTACTATGTATTATAACTATGTATTTACATAAAAAAAAAAGTATATAAGTATTCTATCAGCCATCTGGTTCCCATATTACAAGCATTGCTTAGTTTGGGACTAGAGGGTGTTGTGTGAAATGTCCCTGAATATTTATTTATTTATGTATTTATTTATTTATTTATTTATTTATTTATTTATTTATTTATTTATTTATTTATTTATTTATTTATTTATTTATTTATTTATTTATTTATTTATTTATTTATTTATTTATTATTCACCTGCGTCCCTCAACGGATCTTTCCAAGAAACACGAAAGCCTGAGGCTTAGTCAAGTTGATTTCTACCATCGCTATCACATAAGCGCTGCGATTATTATACATACAATTTGGCGGTTTATAAATATGAGATTGATGTAGATAAGACAGATGTAGAGCAGGACAGTCTAGAAGACACCTATTCACTCTTGCCTTGAAAACACCCAGATTGTATTTTTCAGGAAAACAGAAGACGGCATCGAGTTCCATTTCCCGGCAGTACAAAGCTTGGTACGAATGGATGGAATTTACCACGTATGGATGGTATGGATGGTATTGTGCCATACGTCTGCTAGTCCTATGGTGGAACGGTGATGGTGGTATAAGATCATGCAGTTCCTGAGCACATTCCCCGGAACCGGATAGGCATGTAGCTTTGCAGCCATGTTCGAGACTCTGGACTCTGGTGCGTGTTCTATCCCACAGCGACCGACGAATGTTCTAGAAGGTTCTCGTCCAGTGTTTGAACTACGTTTCGCAGATTGTCGCCCCACCTCGCTGGAGGGCATCATAAACTACGTTTACTTACCTTACGTCTCGCTCACGGTTATTCACCGGGTCAAAGGTTACACAGTACAATACCGCCGTGGCTATAACAATTGACATCTATTGTGGCACATTGTGTTCCCGACGACGACAATAGCCTATTTGTCACATTAGTCACTGCTTGAATGGTTCTTTTCACACTGTCTCCGACACGACACGATATCGGCTACGCTACACTGTACTACACGTCGTGTCGATGCTGACTCCGATATTCGTATTTGAGCTCGACATGTGGGTATCGTGTAAATGTCGCTATCGGCCGATGTACAAACTACAATGGAGCAGTTATTAGGTGCAAGCACACACACACACACATGCGTGTTTCAAGGCAAATGGGTCAAACTCTTTAGCTCTGATACTGATTTAAAACATAACAAGAATACTCTTTTATGACTTGACTTACTTAAAAAAAATCAGTGGAAACATAACCAAATAAAGACTAATATAAGTAAATAGATAGTTTTGTCATTTTGAGAACGTTCGACAATAAATGAGACAAAAAATAAGATAAAACAATAAATAGGTATCGGAAAAAATATCTTGTGTTTGCACTTTCGTTAAAATAATGAATTATTCCTCTCAGGAATTCTTCGCCAACTTTTTGGTTCGGACGCGGCGACCGACATCGTTTTAATTGGTGAGAACCCCTCGGTGTTCCTGATGTTATTTACTCATGTTAATAAATAGAAAGCGTCTATGTGTGAAATATATATTAAATACACTCGAGAGCAATGATTCCGGGTCACTTAAAGAATGTTAAAAATCTCGGAAACTAAAAATGATAGGTTAATGCAATAAATTGTATTTAATAGACAATGTAATACTCCTTAAATGAAAGTAAAAAAATATGAGTCACCATACATTTTATTAACACAAAATTACATAAAGAAAAAAACTGCTGATCTCTCCTTAAAACAAAAATAGGAAACATGAAATTTTTGAACTTTATTACGATTTGACTTGAATTTTAATACTTCGTATTGCCTCCTCGTGCTTCCATTACTGCGTTTACGCGGTTTGGCATGCTGTACACCAAGTTCCTTATACGATTTTGGGGAATATTCTCCCATTCCTCTGTGAGAGCAATTTTGAGCTCACGAAGCGTGATTGGGGGAGGGTTTCGTTGTTTTACGCATCTGCCTAGCTCGTCCCAAGCATGCTCGATCGGGTTGATATCCGGGCTGCGCGCTGGCCACTCCATACGAGTAATGTTCATCTCTTGAAGGTAGTCATTCACAATCCTACCTGTATGAGGTCGGGCATTGTCATGCATAAATATAGCATCCTCACCTAAATTGACCATAAATGGACCAACATGATCATTGAGGATTTCTTCCACATATCTTACGCTAGTTAAAGAGCCGTTTTCTATGATCACCAGCTCTGTGCGACTTTCAGAAGAAATTCCGGCCCACACAAGTACAGACCCACCACCGTAGGCTACTTTTTCTTCGATGCATGCTTGCTTGAATCTTTCCCCTGGTCTTCGATACACTCTGTGTCTTCCATCGTGCTTGTAGAGCATAAATTTTGATTCGTCGGAGAACATAACTTTTGACCAATCTTCAATACTCCAATTTACGTGGCTCTGGGCATATCTTAGTCTTGAAATACGATGCCCACGCTCCAGTTTAGGGCCGTTTGCAGGTCTAAGGGGTTTTAAGTTAGATTCAGCAAGCCGACGTCTTACTGTCCATGCACTTGGGTTACTTCCTCCGAGGCGTCGAAACTGATTTGTGAGTTCAGTTCCTGTGAGAAAGCGATTTCGAAGCATGGTGTTCACCAAGTATCGGTCTTCTCGTGCTGTGGTACACCTGGTTCTGCCCGTTCCTGGTCTGCGTAGGTTAGAACCAGTTTCTTCGTAACGTCGGAGAACTCTTTGTACTGTTGACAGCGACACACCGACAGTCCTGGCTGTATCGCGCTGACTCCGGCCGGTTTCCAGCATTGTAAGTATTCTGGTGCATTCTTCAGGCGTAAGCGACATAATTTCAGCTTGAATAATGAATATAGAGCACTATCAACATGGTTTATATACCCACATAAATGACAGATTACAAACAAAAGCAAAACCAAATGCTGTAATTTCGTAGTTCCATCTTCGAAAGTGGCCCTTTTTCAAATTTGATTTTTTTAAGATATAACTTTACAATAACTAAGAAGTTTTAATACCTTCATTTAAGGAGTATTACATTGTCTATTAAATACAATTTATTGCATTAACCTATCATTTTTAGTTTCCGAGATTTTTAACATTCTTTAAGTGACCCGGAATCATTGCTCTCGCGTGTATTTATTTATATATTATATTTAATATTGGATAGATGAGTCATTATGTATGGAAGAACTAAAAAGAAGAACTAAAAAACGTTGAGTAACGAGAAGTATAAACTTAGCCAATTTAAACGGATAAAGATATCTTAAATAACTCTTAAACGTTTAACCTATAAGTGTTTGGAGTACCTATCTATTAATAAACTAGCGGCTTCCCGCGGCTTCGCCCGCGTTGGGCTTTTTACCCCGGCCTGTTATTGTTTCTTTTTAAAAAGTAGCCTATATTATATAGGCGTACATTACTCAGTCTGTATCTCATGAACCGTGATAGTTCATTACAATATGCAAGCACTTATTGTTTCTCATAGAAAACACCACCTTTGGGTGTACATAAAGGCGAGCCAAGTCGCTCTTTTCGAATAGATGTGATGAAAATAAGTTTTATATTGGGTCGCGGTGACCCATTATAAAACTTGTTTGTAAACAATGTTTTTTACTTTTTTATCAGCAGACACTAAAATTACCAAGCTTGTAGGGGAACTAACTCTCGAGCAAGCTACATAAAATTGGCCGTGGGAGAAACAGTCTTCCCTCAAGTCCACTCCAGCATATTTTAATGTTTGCCCTTGGGACTTATTTATGGTCATGGCGAAACATAGTTTAATTGGAAATTGTAGCCTTTTAAATTGGAATGAGAGGTCGGTAGGAATAAGAGGCAAGCGCGGCACAAACACTGTTTCTCCCCTAGCACACCCGGTTAGTATCACGGCTTCAATAATGTTTTGGTGAAGGGTTTTCACTTGTAGCCTAGTGCCATTACAAAGTTTTGGAGGCCTCAAATTTCGTAATAACATAATTGGTGACCCCTTTTTTAAAATAAGCCTATGATAGGGTAGACCCGCTGGTTTTAAAGAATTTAAAAACTCTACTGGGTAATTCACAGCGTCATCGTCACACACGTAATTTACGCACGCACGTAAATTCTTATTAATATTTATATATGTATATATTTTTTTTTATTTATCTACTTTTACTCTTAATTTCAAGTCAATCGCACTACGCGTACAAAAATTCTCGTACAAACTTTGACATCTCTTTGCACCCTTATTAAGGGTAGTTTACAAAAACTAAAAATGTCATTCTTAATTATTTATTTAGGAGTATATTTACTGCAAGTTTGAAATCAATCGAACCACTCATTAAAAGGCTCCCATACAAACTACAACACCCTTTTGCACCCTTATTGGGGGTAGTTCTCAAAAACTAAAAATGACATACTTAATTATTGAATTTAAGGTATCTGTCCTCTAAGTTTCAAGTTCATAGGTTGAAGGAATACGATTTTTCATACAAACGTTTTCAACCCTTTTTACACCCTTAGGGGTTGAATTTCCAAAAATCCCTTCTTAGTACACCTCTACGCCCTAATACCTATGTACTCCTTAAATTTCAAGTCTCTACGATCAGCGGTTTAGGCTGTGCGTTGTCTATATGTCAGTCAGTCAGTCAGTCAGTCAGTCAGTCAGGACTTTGATTCTTATAGTATTTTTTTTTATTTATCTACTTTTACTCTTAATTTCAAGTCAATCGCACTACGCGTACAAAAATTCTCGTACAAACTTTGACATCTCTTTGCACCCTTATTAAGGGTAGTTTACAAAAACTAAAAATGTCATTCTTAATTATTTATTTAGGAGTATATTTACTGCAAGTTTGAAATCAATCGAACCACTCATTAAAAGGCTCCCATACAAACTACAACACCCTTTTGCACCCTTATTGGGGGTAGTTCTCAAAAACTAAAAATGACATACTTAATTATTGAATTTAAGGTATCTGTCCTCTAAGTTTCAAGTTCATAGGTTGAAGGAATACGATTTTTCATACAAACGTTTTCAACCCTTTTTACACCCTTAGGGGTTGAATTTCCAAAAATCCCTTCTTAGTACACCTCTACGCCCTAATACCTATGTACTCCTTAAATTTCAAGTCTCTACGATCAGCGGTTTAGGCTGTGCGTTGTCTATATGTCAGTCAGTCAGTCAGTCAGTCAGTCAGTCAGGACTTTGATTCTTATAGTATTATATAGAGATAGAGATAAATTGAAAATTAAATTATACTCTAAAAATTTCTGGAATAAAATTATCCAGAAATTCCCACTGCTACACCTTAGCATGCTACAACGCGACGTTGCCAGTGGGGATTTCGGGAAAAAAAAAACTACATTCTCCGAATTAAGCCTAGAAGCAGTGTAGTAACTGAGCAGTGTAAATATTCTAACAGTGATCTAGGGTTAAAAATGTTGGCCAGTGCTATAAACATTTCAATTCTAGCGCTACTTCCGTGGAGTGTATGACGTATTGCATCTCTTGTCCGTGTTAGTACTGCAGTCGTACATTGCGCGGTGAGCAAGTGTCCACTGATGAGCTTATTCCAAGTCTTCGATCGGCGTTATCGAGGGCTTCACTAGGCTGAGTATGATCACTATTTATAGAAAAGTAGTCTCTCTAGATACCGATCATACTCAGCTTCTAAAAGTGATGTTTTTCTTTACTATTTAGCGCTCGTTAGAAAAAGTAATTATAGCTGTGATTTTAAATTTTTCAAATCATCCTACTCAATATTATCATGTTTATATATTGTAATATATTTTTTTTATTACTTAATTTTATTTATTTCGAAAACAGTGCTATCGATTCTGTTGTTGCATTTTTCTAAACTAACCTAATTTGACAGCGCTAAAATTATAGCTGTCTTTGTCGTTTCAGTTTATGAGAAAGGGACGGCAACATTTTTAGTGCTGTCAAATTAGGTTAGTTTAGAAAAATGCGACAACAGAATCGATAGCAATATCTATATACCTATGGGAAAACTAAATTCTTAACAAAATTTAATTAAAATCAACTTTGAATTCCACCCGTTAGTAGTTACAGGTAGAAAACATATAAAAATATTATAAATGTCAATTTGGACGAAAGAGAAAGTGAGCTAGCTATCCTGGCGTAGGAAGGAGATGCTAGACTGTGTTCCATTAACTCCCGCGCTAAATATTTGCTTCCCACGGCCGATGAGTTCGTAAACTAAGATTAGTGAAAGAAATCGGGAACTAAGCCTTGTTTATTGCCGCTTTGAATAGAACGGTTTATAAATGCTAGACTATTGATGAAATGTTAGGCTTGTGATGCTTAATCATCGATTTTCAGCTCAATACTAAGAGGAGCGAACTTCCATGGCATAGTGGTTACTTGGTAAAATTAAAATATATAAAACTTTTTCAAACAAAAGTTATAATATTTCCAAAACAAATTGCACACGCGTATTTTGCTTTTCTGTGACTTTTAGTGGTATGTAGTGGTGTGTATTTACAGTCACTAGAACATTTCCAATAAACTGCCACACTTAATCATCATCATCTGATGATGACCCTGAAAGTTAGTCAAATTGAAGTCGGTTTTCTTAGTTTCCTAAAATTATAAATTAAGTATTATCTCACAGTTAGCTGTAAGAATTTTTATCATTGACCGAGCGAGCGAAGCGAGCGAAGCGTCTCAGTTTCCACATTGGCCAAAAATGCGTTTGTCCGGATGTCTGTCTGTCTGTCTGTTCTCCTCTACAGGTCGCATTTTTCAACCGATCTGGACGAAACTTGGTACACAGGTTATATGAATTATTAGATTTTTTTGTCGTCGGGAATTTTTGATTGGGGGGAAAATAGGGGAGAAAAGAGGGAAAGTTTGCTGTAGCGTTATTTATCGACGGATTTCAATCAAATTTAAGGAGCACACGAAAGATTTCATTCTACACAAGATGGTGTAAAAATATTTCCAAAAAGGGGGACTGGAAAGGGGAAAAAAGGGGAAATTATTTTTTTGTTTTTTTTCCCGAAAATTGACTTCTACCAATATCAATGATATATCGCCTTTATGAGACAAATCCGTAGACACCAGATTCGACCTCTTAGGACCAAGGGAACGCGAGTAATCGCTAAAACTTATACCCTTATTTTGCTCAAAAGTCTACATAAGGGCCTATTGGAAAATTCAAGCACCTGAAATTAGATTTACTTAGCCAGGGTAAAAGGGAAAGTGTCGGTTATTGCACGGTTATAAAGGCTCGCGAGGTCTATGTTCTCACAGGACAACTAGTTAATAGTTATCATCTACTTAGATATATCAGTTCTTTCTCGTTGGTCCTCGTAAACTAACGTTTTGTGCTCCCACTCCGTAGGTAGGTACCTACTGGCGGCGCTGGTTGAATACAGTACTTACAGTAACTGAAAGTCGCACTGAACCGACACTGTAATTGGCTTTGTTTATTTAGTAGGTGCTTTTCACCATCGACACGGGGTGCGCGAAATATAACATTTTAAAATTTCAAATCCTTTATTTTTAAGTGCTCGCATTTGTGCTTCTAATGAACAGTTTTTAGTTGAAACCTTACAGCCGTTTTGCAAAAGAAAAATAAAAATATCGGCGCTTATGTAAAAGAAAATTTTCAAGTAAATTCAGAATTTTTCGTTTCTAAAAATGTCAATGCGTTACACTGCAGTGCAGTGAAAGCCTAAAATGAGTTATTTTATAACAGAAGCGAGATCTATGAACGAATGAACCAACATCATGCTCGACAAACGAACATAAAAATAGAGCATCCTATCGGCAGTTTTATTTCGTACATATAGTATAGTATAGTAGTTCAGACAACCGGTAAACTAAACTGTACAAAACTAAAATGTTATGTCCGAAATGATTTGCGTATGTTCACTGAAGTAGGTACAGTATTGGTATGCCAATCAAAGTTGAACTGCAAAGTTGAACTGTAAAGTTTTAAATCGTGGTCAGTTCATACTAACTCATAGTTATTCTGTGACTAAATAGTGACATTATGATGTCATTTAATTTGTTTTCGCGCATATTTTGCTGTCAAGTGTATAAAAAGAATGATCTAAAAAGAATTCTAAAAAGAATGAAGAAATTACACTGGGCAATGAAATATAACTTGACAGCAAAAGATTGGCATACGGGGGCTGTACAAACCAATTAAACTTTACCTACTTCACTTTATACTGTAACTGGAGGCGAGTTCTAATTGGAACAGCAAGGTGGCAGCTGTCAGTGACGATGTGATTGCGCCGGCGCCGGCGCAGCGCATTGTCTGCTTCTGATTTCACAATACGCTATTTCTAGTCAAACAAACGTTAGCAAATAATCATAAGTACCTTTGTAGTACCTATATTATTGGTACTATGTTGAGTTGTATGAGAGTATATGATTGGGTTAGGTCAACGAGTTCAATGGTGTAGGTAGGTGTTTTATATTATAAATAATAATAAATAAAAGCCTTTATTCCTAACTTATTTTATAAAGTATAGACACTTTTAACTGTATTAAGAAAAAAATTAATTTGTTAGGACCCCTCTTGGGTATAGGCCTCCTCCAGTGTTCTCCAATTGTCTCGGTCCTGAGCCAGATCTATCCAGTTTTTGTATTTGTAGTTTTATGTATGTCGTCTACCCATCTAGCATTAGGTCTACCCGATCTTCTCTTTCCTGTGGGCCCTTTCCATATTGTTACTATTTTTGTCCATCTGTCTTTGTGCATTCTGGCCACATGGCCTGCCCATTGCCACTTCATTTTTAGGGAATGTTCTAGAGCATCTATAATCTTAGTTTGTTCCCTTATTTCAGAATGTTTTACTTTATCTATTAATTTTAGTTCCATTATACTCCTCTCCATAGCTCTTTGACAGGTAGTGATTTTATTTCTCGCTGCTTTGGTATATGTCCAGGTTTGACTTCCATATGTAAGAGTGGGTAGGAGGCAGGAATCTACAACTTTCTTTTTAAGTTTTAATGGGAAAGGTCCTGAGACAAGGTGTTTTATATTAGTTTGTCAAAATTCAATATTAGAAACTAAAATATGTAGAATGAACGTATTTTTCCCATTTTTAACCCGCGACGGAAAAGGAGGAGGTGTATAAGTTTGGAAGCGTTATGTGTCTGTCTGTTTGTCAATGCCCTTGTAACTCGGAAAGTATGATTCCGCTTTGGATGAGGTTTTTTTTGTATAAAAGCTTGATCTGGGATGGTTCCTAGCCATGGTTGGATGAAATTGGTGCAGCTGTTTCCAAGTTATGAGGGTATTCATCAGTTCTGAAAACCAGTTTTGAAGAATCTCAAGCATGAATAATCGAATGAAGAGGAAAATCTCCAATCGACAACTTGTAGGACATGGAAGAAAGAAGATATCGGTTCATTGACCTCTAAGTTCCCGGTGGATGATATAATGCAGGATATTTCCAAGTCATTATTTCCGGAACCAATTACGGAGCCCGAAGACAGCGCGCGATTTATGAGAGACCAGCTCACCGCGTGGAGGCGCCTACACTCTCACAATCCAGAACCATTTGTACTCGCAGCGAGCCGCGGCTGTGACTGCTGGATGTTTATGATATTTGCTGGAGAAAATGGTATATATTATTTCTAAGAGACAACTTCATAAACATTTCTAAATGCTACTAAATATTTAAAACTCGCATCTCTCAGATTGTGGCTCAAGTAACGACTTGTAGGCGTAGCTTATAGCTAATAGCTAGTTTAGGGTGTATTATTAGAAGCATTTATTGGTACAGTGGTAGCGGTAGTGATGCAGGCGGAGCTCGCCAGCTGCTGGCGCTGAGCTGTGACCTCTCGTCGCAGTCGCGGCACACTGGCTCACGACGTGGTGGCTCTGGGATTACTCCTAAACTAATCTTCCTATTGAGATAAGCGCCACAGCCAGGCGCGACGCACTTTATCATGTTCCGGCGAAAATTGAGTTTTGTACTCACCAGCTTTGATCTCAATATGGTGATAAAAGCTCTCCGCTTCCTAGAAATATGACAGATTTCGTGTCCATTGTAGTGAATCGAGGACAATTTCAAAGCCTGCAACTCTCGCTTGGAATTCACAGAGAGAAAATGTCGTGTATCGTATATTTCTGATGCAATGAATTGTCAATAGCTATTTACTGCCTCGCCGCATTTTAATTGCAACAGGAAATCATGAAAATTACAACGCAATTATCTGTGACAATACTTAGCAATTACACGATTGCGAGCGGAAATTGAACTAAATGAAACAAGCCAGTAGGAAATATATTATTTGTCATGACAGTACCATAATAATGAATGGAGTAACTAATAAAAAAATATTGATTGACGCAAAGAAACAATCGCGATTAGAATAAGTACATAGTGTATTGATGGTCGTCATGTCTAGGCTCTCATGCCTGTTTACTTACAATCGTACTAAGTAGGTTAGGTAGGTAGTAGTAGTACTTACCTACTAGCTCAGTGTGTAGTTGTACACATGATTAGTTTTTTGTATATACACACCTGAAACAAATAATGCACTAAATTCAGTGTGTAGGTATATAGTTTGTACAAATAAAGGTCTTCTTATTCATAGTGCAAAAGCACTGCATTTTGTAGCATAATTTGAAAGTCAGAATTTTTTTTTTGGTAATTCCTAGTGAAAATGTAAAGAAAACAAAACAGACAATTTAACTTTAATTTTACTTTTATTTGCTCCTAAGAAATTAGGTTAGAAATCGACATCGAATTTCAGTAAGTTTGTAGTCAAGGTGCTTTACTAGGCACAAGGTGCTTCACTGGGCACAAACACGCAGTAAAGGATTGCGTAGGCGGCCACACAAACACAAACAAACATACTGTTTACCACGTTAACGAAGTCAGTCCAGTCGTTCTTATGTTTACTTTCAGCGACACTTTCCACCCTCCATCGAAGAAAGCCCACAAACTTGCCGTAGCTTTTAAAAATATAGTCAACTTTTGTGGATATGAGCTCTGGTACAGGGCCGTCTCTAGCACATAAGGCTTTCGCGGCGATACTAAGAGCAACGCTCATAGTACTTATGAAAATTGAACCGCGGAAGTAGAACAAGATCAGGGGTGCGCTGCTGCTGTGCGGCGGCACCTCATTCGCCAGATCTGGCAGGAAGTAGAAATGGCACGCGAGGCAGAAGGCTGCTGAGCACACGCGCAGACTGCGTCTCGGGTCCAGAACTAGTGGTAGCAGAGTCAGCACAGAGAGCACCACTGACAGATGGATCACTGTAACCTCGAGGGTGGCTGCGGAACGTTTAAACGTAAACAGCAGATCCACCTGCCTTTCAGCACTCTGATTCATCTTCACTTCGTAGCCTGTTAAGTTCCACTCAGGGAAATTAGCGGGAAACCTCTGATGTATCGACGGTCTTCCTAAATTGAGGAGTGTTTTCGATCTCCCTTTCTCGATGTTCCAGACTCCTAGTTGTAGAGAGCACGTGTGTATGTCGCGAGGCCACGCACTCAAGTCAACAACACAATATGCAAAGAAAAACATTTCAGAAGTACACAACACCTCTCCAAAACTAAAAACATGGCAAAATAAGTATGCTGACCATGTGTCGTCGTCGTGGCTGCCTATGCTTGGAGTCCATATGTCGAAGCTATGAATCATAGTTCTAGTGATGCCGTTGAACTGTGCGGGGTCCCACTGGAGTCGCACATCGGTCCATTGTACCACGCTCCTCGTAACGACCACTAACACTTGCTTCGAGCTCAGATATTTAAAGTTGAGCAGATCGAGGCTGAGTTCCACCTTCCTTTGTCCTCGTGGTGCGTAGCTTCTGCTGCCGCATAACATCAGGTGGTCCCGCAATTTCTGCTCCCACGTCGGTGGCTTAGCTGGACACCCTCGTTCTCTCAATGAAAGGCTCTGATGGTAGCACGGGACAATCAAAAGGCACAGTAACAATGCTTCTGGTCTCATTGTAGCTATATGACTGACTGATTCATTCATTATCACCAATTTCGCTTTTCGTTATTTAATACGAGACCGCCCACTTTGCGTTGTTGGGTGTGATAGGATGAATAATCAATTACCTACACCGATATTATTTTTACAAAATTATTTGTTGGCAAGGACGTAATAATGAAATTAAATGAATTTATAAAAGAGCAAATTCAAGACGGACAAAATGCTACTAAGTAGCTAGATCGATTATCAACGCTTGCGAAAGATTCGTTGAACTTCTTGAAAAATTTGTCACTTGTCTAGAGACCGATATCGCAAAAATTGTTCCGCAAAAATAATATTTGAATAAACAAATGATTTGCGTAAGTTTCTGGATTACTTTGTTAGAAGTAACAAATACCCAGTTGTCTAAGTTTAGGATTTCAAATTGACGGCAGAATTCCATCACATGTTCAATTTGCCTGAAATCCAGCGCGCCTCCCTCGAGATGTGTTTGATGCGATCTAGAAAAGATTTAAGGCGTGCGAGAGCTACCTAGCACCTACCTAGCACCTAGCACCTGCACATAAACGTCTTGTTCACTTTGTAATCTACGGTATGTTACAGATTGTATAAGCAGAACATTAATAGCTTTTAGTTGCTAAAACAACTGTTTATTTAGAAATTGCATTCGAGAACTATAAAACTTTGATTATACATATATTAGATGAGAGTAGATTTTTTTTTTTACTGATAACCGCCACTGAAAATGTCAGCTGCAGACCAGTAAAAGACTTCTAGTACATAGATCTAACATTTTATGAGAGCATACCGAAATGCAAGCGCAACCGTTGGCAGACGCTAGGCTTGTTTATAATTAAGAGGCTCACGGTGCGAGCGCTCACAAAGTCGCCCTCGGCGCGGCGCGGCGCGGCACGGCACGGCACGGCGCGGCGCGGCGTCAATCCGCCGGCATCCACTCGGATAATTGCCATTTCACGCACTTACATACACGGACCGGCGCCCGCACACGCACACACCTAAACAAGTTGACAATCACAGGAGGTACTTAGGATATTAATATAAAGATAGTAAAACAATGAAAAGCTTTATTTGAATTACACTCAAATAAAGTTTTGTTTCACTAACTAAAATAATGTCGTTTTTTATAGTTCTAAGCGACATACTCGCAATTTTGGTCAAAAATGTCAATACATCCTATCCTATCCTATCCTACTAATATTATAAATGCGAAAGTTTAGATATTTGCTTAGATATTTGGATGTTTAGATGTTTGGATGTTTGTGTTTCAATCACGTCGAAACTACTGAACCAACTTGGATGAAACTTATATATGTAGTTCGTAACCTGGATTGACATATAGGCTACTTTTTATCCCGAATAATTAACAGGATCTACAGGATAAAATGAAAAAACGGGATTAGCAGCGCCAATTATTAGCAAGAGAATGATGTTATGTCATGTCACGTCAACTTTGACAGAACGTAGTACTACCTTTTTGGTCTAAACGACTAACGTTTGAAATTCGAGTACGGGTTCGGTGTAATGTCAAGTTTCTCAAAGAAGTATCCGCTCGGTACATGCACAGATAATATAATGTACACGGAAACGGTACTCGCGTACGAAGTCGCGGGTAACTACTAGTAACTAATGAATCTAGGTTGTGTAAAAAATAACTGCTTCAAATGAAAAAAGAAACTATTTATGCATGATTTGAATGTGGCTGACTGTACCTTTGTGTTTTCCGTAATTAGGCTTGTATACGGATTATAACGTGGGTTTTGTATAATCTAGCTTGAAACACTAATCAAAATGGTTGCGAACTAACAACATTAAACTTTGAAACCGCGTCGGTTATTCTGAAAGCCGGGAACAATAGAACATAGCTACTGTGTTACAAAGTGATACAAGTAGTTAAATGAAACTTTTGAACAGACACACACTACTTTTCATCATAACCCTGGTCTCCGGCTCGTATTTTGGTAAAGAACAGAGATTGCCATACTAAACTATAAAAAATCTACGTTTGAGTCCGAATCGTGCTTGAAAAAATGCGAATATGGACCTTGCGCCTTATTGTATCGCTATAAACTAGCACTAGACTCCCCAAGGACGTTTCAAGGTGATAGCGTACGCTTATAATGACTAAACGTGTTTTCGTTTAATTTCAGATAAATTCAACAGTGAGCGAAAACTTATTTCATTATTCAACAACCGAAGTTGTATGCAATCAAGAGGAATACGCTTCTTGTTTCCAATGTAAAAACGCCATTTCCAAATGTAAATCGAAGCAAACTTAGATACACAATATCGTGTACGCTACTGCAGGTTATAAACTATTTTGATCATTATTTTGTGATATACGAGCACGAGACGAGAACTCATAAAAACCGCTTGAACCCGAATCGACAGACCATTTAATAAAATTGGTCCTCAATATTATTCACATCCTCTGAAACGAGCTTTTTGTAACTCCCTGAAGGCTGTCGTTTGAGTTCAACCCCTAAGATTAAAATCAATGATTTTTAAATAAACTTGTTGCTGTAAACTAGATCAAACCAACTATCCCGTAGGTGTTGAGAATTACTTCCTTTCGGAATAACATACTAATTCTAGGACACACAGCATAATAAACTGTTTGTTTTCATTGTAAAATAAAACAACTTCCAGGCACTGCGGCGTACTGTGAACAAGGCAATGCAATGGGTGAAAAATTGACCTTGACGATATACATTATCTAGAATAGAATATTCGGTAGACTTTCCACTGAGTTTAAGGTAAAAAAAAAACCATTAAGTTTAATCTCGCGATAAATTCCCAATTTATTTTGTTAGACAGCGTGTAAACTTGAAAACTTTAGGACTATGAGAAGAGGACTAACTTTAATTAATTACAATCTAGACCTTTGTTGCTCTTCCATTGTCTATCTGCGATTATTATTCTAAAGACAACACTAACGATAGGAGTTATTGAAAATCTATAAGCTAATAATCGCTGGAGACCTTTCAATAGATGCCCTCTAAAGATCTTAGCATGATTTTTGAGGGGGCGCACAAGCAATGACTTATATTTTTATCTAAAATGAAAAAGGCGGCTAGCGGAAGTTTCACAATAAGTATTTATGTGAAGTTCTTACAGCGGTTGGGGCATCAAAAGTAGTAAATGATCATTTTTCATGCTAGAATTTAAACTAGCGCTAGAAATTAAAATTTCAAAATTATATGTCTCACTTAGTTCGGCCCTGTGCGTTTTGCTGCTACTATTCGCTGCCAGTTTCAGGTTCATAGTTTCACCATGGGATGTATACGAGAACCGTTCTACGACTCAAGTAGACTAAAGCCTAGTTCACAATCAGCTTATTCTGAAGCAGCGAGATTAATAACAACAGCAACGTGGATGCACACAGACGTAAGGACTATTTGATTATCATTTCCTAGGCCATGTCTCTCCATGTGCACTGCGCCTTACAAAGTAGCCTGTTAAAGTGCATTAGCAGTGCCGACTCGGTAGTAGTATGACGCCGGAACTGGCCGGAAGTACTCACAGTCAGTTTATTCGGCATTTAGCTTCCCATGGCAACGTGACAACGCAATTATAAGCAAAACTAAACCACTGGGTCATGTCATGATACATTATTATTGCATACTTCAGAGTCTGAGTTTTATTTTGTTAATTTTCGAAAACTTAGATTCGAAAACTAGCAGTTTTTTTATCGTTTCGCCAAACGATTTTTCTCCATGCAAAAATTGCGGATTTTCGATTCTCATTTTTCGAAAACCAACAAACTAACATTACAAGACGTCTGCCTTTCGATCACACAATCTGGATCTTTTCAAGGCCAGAATGAATAGGTGTCTTCTAGACCGTCTTGCTCCATCGTCACTTTCCATCAGGTGAGATTGAAGTCAAAAAATAGTCTATCAAATGTAAAAAAAAAATAGTACCTACATCAAACCCTTGTTCTGTTCATGTGATTTATTTATTTTATTTTATTTTTATTTTATTTTATTTATTTATTATTAATCACCACGGCCAACGCCAATTACAATAATTAATTAAATAAAAACATGCACAAAAAGTCAATTAAATACATTACATTAAATACATTAAATGATCCAAAATAATGTCAAAATAATAATAACAATAATAATAATGTCACTAAATAATAAGCAAAGTCAGTAACACGCATTCATATTCAGTAGTTCCTTTCAGTATATCGCAAGCATTCCGACAGGATCACTCTCCATTCATCCGCAAACACGTCCAAGGCAGGCTGTTCGGCCAGGAGAGCATTGAGCGCGACTAGCGACCGCGGGATGGGGGATTTAGAACGAGCAACAGTGCGGCTCGTTGGTACAGCAAAAAGTTTATGCTTTCGGCTGCGACAGTATTTATTGGGAGCATAAACTGTACATAGCTCGTTGTGAAGGGCCGGGGCATCCACTTTTCCCCGAAGAATTTTGCACATGGTGATCAACTGATCATTAGATCTCCTGACCTCCAAAGAGTTATAACCTACACAGCCCAAAAGGAACCTGGTTGGATACATGTATGGGTAATACCCATATATGCGCTTGTACAAGTACCTTAAAAAGGCCTTCTGCACTTTTTCTAATATGAGCGCATATGTGCTTTCATATGGGTGCCACACACATGAACTAGCCTCTAGCTTGCTACGAACTAATGTGTCAAAAATGAGGCGAACCACTTCAGTGCTCCTGAAATCCTTCGAGTTCCGGAGGACAAAACCTAGTCGTCGGAACGATTCCTTGGCCACCCTGGTCATATGCTCATGAAAAGTCAGTTTTTGGTCGAATGTGACTCCCAAGTCTTTAATGGTGGTACAATTTGAAATGACAGAAGTATCCAGTCTGTAGTTAAATTGGATAGGGCATCGCATTCGACCAAAAGTCATTTTAAAGCATTTCGATGAGTTGAACTCCATTTTGTTGTCGAAGCTCCATTGGTGCACTGCGTCTATGTCACGCTGCAACAATAGGCAGTCCTCAATAGATTTTATTTCAAGGAACAACTTTAAGTCGTCCGCGTACAGAATACACTTTGCGTGTTTGACAACCTTAGGGAGATCATTTATCATCAAAATGAACAAAAGAGGCCCCAACACAGAGCCTTGACTTACTCCGGAAGGGGTATGATAGGACTGCGACTCATAAATGCCGAGTCGTACATACTGCCGGCGGTCACGAAGATAGTCGGCGAAGAAACAGAGTAGGCTAGGGGCTAGACCCAGAGCACTCAACTTCTCCAGCAGCGTGTCGTTGTTGACCCTATCAAATGCTTTTCTGTAGTCAAAGTACAAAACATCAACCTGTCCCCCATGATCAAGACTGGCAGAAATGTAGTCCACAATACTTAATAGGTTGGAGTTGACGGACCTTTTCTTTCTAAAGCCATGCTGTTCATCGCACAGGAATGGCTCTATCTGCTTGTAAATCCTTGCATGCAAGATATGTTCGAAAACCTTTGCAAGTGTCGGCAGTATGGCTATTGGGCGATATTCCTCGACAAATGTTTTAGATGAGCCTTTAGGAATGGGAGTAACTCGCGACAGTTTCCATTGCATCGGGTAATGTCCCGTTTCCAAGGCTTTATTAAACAGGTGACAGAGTGGATACGTCAGAAATTTCCTACATAGCTTTAAAATCCATGGGGGAATGCCATCAGGCCCCACCGAGCTACCCGATTTGAGGTTAAGTATTCCCGCAGTAACGTCGCCAGGCGTAATCACATTCAGTTGAACATAGTTACTGGAAAGATGCTGACTCCGATCCACAACGTTTTCCGCATCCAGTTGAGGAATCTCTGACAGAAAAACGCTTGAGAAAAAGTCTGCAATGTAGGTGATATATGCCTACTGTTTGTATCTGCAATAATAATTGTAATGAAATACAAACTCCAATTAATCCTTATTGCGCGATAATGAATTGAAACGAGGCAACCAACCTGCACACATCGAGCTGTAGATAGATACACCAGCGCCATCGCTCGTATCCACGTGGTTTGCAATCAAGCTAATAAGCTGCACAATTCTAAATCAAATGTACGCGTACCCGCAGGCGTTTATGAAACACACTCCATCAAGACTACTTACGTGTCTTTGTGGAAGAGCTTGTTCGGGGAAGTACTGACACTACGTATCTGTACATCTCAGAGTGACAGGCGCAGTTCAATGCATCACAGGGCACGTCCTCAGAGGGCGTGTTTAGTGAAGCAATGTATTGTTATAGGGTGAAACATCAGCTTGTCTCGTCATATAGTTGTATGATAAAACTACATCGTAGGTCGCACTGTTTCGTAGCGCGCTACGTAGAGCTCCTCTACGCAGCCTCTACGAGAACATACAAGCGTAGATACCTTATGAACATTGTCTTCCTTCCGTCGACTGTCAGTGAGGACGACACGTGTCGTTCGTATGTGTCGTGTCGTGTCGTGTCAGCGACGGACCGAGCCGTATCACAACAGTGTTTCATAAAATTGTATCTATAATATAGTAGTACTATAGTAGTACTATAGTTTATAATATCTGTGATAGTAGAGAAGGTCTTCTTCATGGTAAATGCGCTAAGGAGTCACGTGGTGCTGGCCTTAAACCTACCTACACCTACCTATAGGTAATCTCAGTGTGCCTATATGTATAGTGTGAACTTTTCATACATACTACTGGATAGATATTTGAGGAGCGCCCCCTAGCGGGAAGTTTACATAACTGATGACTCTTCATACAAAACAAAGATTTCAAACGAGCTCAGTCGTGATTAGCAGATAGCGAGAACCATTCATAATCATTTATTTGCTAAAATAAATGGATAGACTACGAATTTGGTAGTTGGTGTGCTGATTGAGCACCACTAGGTACAACGTGGTTGAAGTGCTGGATTTATTGCTTTACGAGACTTATAGAAAGAATATTAATAGAGTTTGTTTGATAATAAGTTTGTTTGTGGAGGGTCATGGCCAGAGTTGAAGCACTAACAAACTCAACGGAGCTGTATGTTTGTACGTCCGTCACTAATACCAAACTAACTTAGCAAGTCCGATGAGGATGTGTCGTGTGAGGCAATGCACTACGTCCATTTCTTTTACTAATAAATATTAGTGGAGGAGTTACACTGCGCGGCGACGCTACGACGACAAGCTCATTATAGGTTCATGCAGCTCCGTGTAACCTATTCTGACAGATTCACGGAGTATTCACCAAGTTGGCCGAGTCTGTGGGCCGAGTGGGTCGAGTGGGCCGAGTCACCGATTAAACTGCAACTCGATTTTAATTTCACTTCATTACTAAGGTTTAATTTATTTACCAACGACCTACATTGTTCCTTTATCGTGTAAGTAAATATTTCAAATATTCCATTTTCGTACGTTTCATTAAAATGGAGCAGGTATTTTATCAGTCAACAGGCGTACTGTAATATATTTTCATGTCAGTTTATTTGCGCTTTCATTCATAGAATGCTCGCTCTAGCAAAAATACAGAATAGATGGGGTTATAAAAAAGATGTACTTAGTACCTACTAGCAGGCGTTACCACTCAGTCGGTATAGCTCTGCCTTCCGCACTGTGGGTTTGATTCCCACAAACATTCGTGTGGCAGGCACACATGTTTGTTCTGTGTTATGATGTTTGTTAATGTTGGTGTGTGTGATTTATATAATACACAAAGATTAACCATTCAAGTTATTACTACTCATGTGCTATTCATTTGGGCCATAGTCTAGGAATTATTTCTACTCGAATCGTAGTGTTATTCATAGCTTATAAGTGGATTTATTAGAAATGGCTAAAGATAAGCTAAGATTATGTTAGGATAAGGAAGAGCTGGTGACTTTGTTATTAAACGAAATAACTTTACTTGAATTTGGCTTTTTAACTTTCCTTTTGATAATTTCTAAAGAAAGTTTGCGTAAATTTAATTACAATGCTTTCATCAGAAAATTATTTCCAGTTCAATTAGGATTATTAAATTACTTTAAGTCTTGATAGTCCGAATTCGGAATTATAACTAAAATCATTTTATATTCATGAGGTTTTTGGACAACTACCAAGTACAAAAAGCAGTGAGTGGTAGGCTCTTCTAAAAATCTAAATATAGCCAACACACTTCGCTTCGTGAGTCTCACAAGGCCAAATACAATGTTTAGGTACAACACCAGACCCCCAATGTACGAACTGCAGAGGGAATCCAACTCACTTTTTGTACCAAAAAAGTGAAGTTTGTGGAATCGAATGGCTGTCCGCTTGCGGTGGTACACGATATGTAATAAATAACATACTGCGCTGTGAAGGACTACTAAAGGACCCCCAATGTCAAACCGAACGTATTCCAGTTATATTGTGCGTCCGAGATGATCCTCAAAGCCGGCAGGAAGGTTCGAGATGAGGATGAGTGCTCTCCTCGACCCGCTGTCGACGATCAAAGTAAAATGATATCAAAATCCCTTTGAATTATTATTAACGTGAGTAATAATGAATTACCTATTGCTTAGGCTTGCCTTCCGCCTTGCAAGTTATATTTTAGTAGACAACAACTTAACAGGGCTGAAAAATTAAGTTTTCAGCAATCAGCGAATTCGCTCAACATTCAAACTATTTAAGTCGTTGTCTGTGAATAGCCCTAAGTACAAGTGTCTTTACAATTTCTTTTAATTATTGACTTTGAAACTCACCTTTTTATTTTATTTTCAAGTACTTAAAGACAAGACAAACCAGGTTCAACGATCTGAATAAAAGGCTCTGTTCATTCGAAAATTACATTTTTCGTTCGTCCTTCACAACAATGTAAACATTTTTGAATCTCCAAGATTTTTTTAATTAAAAAGAATAAACCTCATTTGTTTTAATCTGGAGATTTCGTTTTATACCGCGGCTTTGAAGCTCTCCGTTAGAGGCTACGCTAATGAGTATTGAGTTAACATGCCAACAAGGAATCTTGTTATTATTTCACTTTGATGTACTTACCTACTTAATTAGGCATTTTGATATAAAATAAATCAAAATGATGTCGAGCTAAACGTATTTGTTTAAACAGCGGTACCACCGAAACACAACTTCAATATTATATGAAAATGATGCTAAGTAGTTAACCTATTGAATCAGCTTTTATTATAATCTAGTCACTCGGTTACTCCATTTTGAAGTTTTATTTATTACTATAGTACTATAACGACTAAGAACAAACTCATAGTTATGTTACTACTTCTTGGAATTACAGAATACATGTTAAAAAATTAAGGAAACTACGGCCTGGTTTTTTGTATGATCCTTTTTAGACACCAAACAGCTACCTTAGGCCGGTATCTACCAATTCTGAACAACGCTATTATACCTACATGAGATAAAATGCTATTCGTCGCTACTTTAAACTTGTCAACAAGTAATTAGATTAAAAATTTAAAAAACCCCCGCATCTTGGACCGATTCTCATCAAACATAGCTAAGAACACTCCCGACTAATTCACCTTTCAAACAAAAAAAAACAAAATCATATTCGGTTCGGGAGCAACGTTGCCTCAGACAGACACGTACAGACACGTCAAACTTATAACACCCCATCGTTTTGGCGTCGGGTGTTAAAACCAAGAACGATCACTAGTAAGTGACAAACAAACCTTTTATATATCGTATTTATAGTTCTTTGTCGGCGGAGATCAAAATAAAGTTGAACTACATAATTTCGTTTGTTGTCTGTTTCATTATCTGTAAGCTTTGTCTTAAAGTCAAATTATATTTAAAAGCCGAAGGCGTACCTAGGTATCACCGTTACCAAAGAGCGCCTACGCTTTACAAAACAATAGAAATAATATTTAAATAATTTGAGTTGCTGCTCTCTGGGGCACCGTCGGTACGTAGGTACGTAGGTGGCATTATTTTTGCAAAATATAATTATTCTTACGTTGGTTGGTACTGAAAAGCTGTCATAAGGCTATTGTAAAAGTGAGATAACATAAATACAGGAAAACACGGTTGTAAAGTAACTTTTATCTAAAACAGTAAATATCGCTTTGATCGCGTTGTGTTATACGATCGTATAATACATGTTGTTTATATAAGTAGGTAAGTTATATTGGAACAACAAGGGCGTTAAGATCCTTCAGGACTTAAGAGCCGCTTTGTAAGTTTCATAACACAAGTAGCGAGATGAAAGGTGGCTTTATGAAGTTTCCAAATGAACAGGATTTTATTGCATAAAATATTTTTACTTTGACTTTTTGTACAAAAAAATTGGTGTCGACAATGTAGCGCTTACTGTACGACTACGTAGAAAAGTGGTTACTTCTGTATGAAACAAATGCAATTGCGCTGAATACCTGAATCAGGCATTACCCTGCCGAGATACCTACGAGGTACCTCGCAGATAGCAGGCCGATGCCTCTGTGGAAGGGCATCAGCGAGTGTGTACGGGCGCTGCGTCAGACACTCTGATACAAAGTCGTGTGTCAATTTTTTTATATGAGATAGAAGTTCTCTTCGCTACAATCTCACCTAATGGGAAGTGACGATGAGGCGGACGATGGAGCAGAACAGTCTAGAAACCTATTCACTCTTGCCTTGAAAGACCTACATTGTATTTTTCAGGAAAGACTCGAAGGTTATACTAAAGTACCTAAACTAAGAGTAATTATTCAAAAGAAGTAAGTACAGCTTGGGCCTACCTGGCATCTCGAATGCAAATGTGCAACCACAATGACATGCTGCAGCAGCAAGCTGTGGCTAACAAACGTGTGCTTAGCCGTGTAGACCGGGAGAAGCTCATTAAAACAACAATGAAAAATTCGATTAATTGGCCAATGATTATGTATACCACCATAATAAATCTTCGTTGAAAGATCAAACGTCTGAGGGTCCCCTTAACGATAAGAAATAGCTTTGGCGATTAAAGCGAATAGCTCGCTATAAAGAAGTCGTAAAAAATTGATTGGAAATTGGGGTTCGCGCTTTTTTGCGAAACGTCAGCACTAGTTTCTAGCGTTATCAACTTGGTAGACAAATTAACCTTTGACTAAATAAACAAACAGCGTCAAAACTAAAAGCTTGACTGTTGTCTGATAATATAATACTATGAACTATTGATGAACATAAACCATAATCATTTAAATGAGAAGAAGAGTTTTTACCTCAAAAGTAATATAAATAAAGAAGAAGGAGAAAGTGGCTTTAAATAAATAAATAATAACCTTACCTACACCTACACCTTTTTGATGACAATAAATTTTATTTGTATTTGTATAAATATTCATGGACATTTTTACACGACGCTCTCTAGTCCCAAACTAAGCAAAGCTTGTAATATGGGAACTAGATGTTTATAACTAAATATTATGTTGTTGCCATTATAATAAATAATATGCATTTCTAATGTGTTTAGTGGCGACCGGCGCGGCGCGGACCTCGGTGCCTTGTTATCCCGACCGCGTGCTGCCGACTGCACCAACGAGATAACTGCACTTGTAAATAATTAAATAATAATATCATTTCACACAACGCCTTCTAATCCCAAACTAAGCAAAGCGTGCGCTATGGGAACTAGATTGCTATTAGAATACATACATTTTGTTGTAAATATATACTTATAATACATAGTGACACCCAGACATAGAACAAGCATCCATGTTAGGACACACAAATGATTGTTCTCAGTGGGGATCGAACCCACGACCCACAGCACGGAAGGCAGAACTATTACCGACTGAGCTAGTAGTAGTGAGCAGTAGTTATCTGCTTACCTCTTGAAAATGTTCTGTAGATTCGCAAGAAAAATAAATACGTACTTAATTAAAATTGAAAACAAAGTTTAATATTAATTTAACATCACTTAACACTTAACATTAGGTGGCCCATCGGCTTGTTCCATAATTCAGTACTTAGTATAAAAAAGTCGATTTGTTTGTTACAGATTTCCAACTAAAAGAACATTCTTGAAAAGTTTTGTAACAGCTTTGATACCGATCAGCCCCCGTATGCCAATCTTTTGCTGTCAAGTTATATTTCACTGCCCAGTGTAATTTTTTCAGGTCACGTGGTACAATTTTGTACCACGTGATCATTCTTTTTCTTTTTAGACACTTGACAGCAAAATATGCGCGAAAACAAATTAAATGACATCATAATGTCACTATTTAGTCACAGAATAACTATGAGTTAGTATGAACTGACCATGATTTAAAACTTTGCAGTTCAACTTTGCAGTTCAACTTTGATTGGCATACCCCTGCTGTTTTATCGGTCGTGAGGTGAGGGGTCCCCGAGACCTCGGCTCGCAATAAACCAATCAAACCGTAAACACGGGGCTAGCCGCAACATTTGCAGCCGTCTAACTAAATTAGCTAAAGTACACTTCAGCTTTTACGACACTTTAATTATATAACGAGTTATCCTACTAATATTATAAATGCGAAAGTTTAGATGTTTGGATGTTTAGATGTTTGGATGTTTGGATGTTTGGATGTTTGTGTTTCAATCACGTCAAAACCACTGAACCAACTTGGATGAAACTTGGCATATATATAGTTCGTAACCTGGATTGACATATAGGCTACTTTTTATCCCGAATAATTAACAGGATCTACAGGATAAAATGAACGAAAAGGATTGGCAGCGCCAATTGACAAAAGGATTTCATTGTCATGTCATGTCACGTCAGTTTGACAGGGCGTAGTACTACGAGTTCGGTGTAATGAGGTGTAATGTCAAGTTTCTCAAAGAAGTATCCGCTCGGTACACGCACAGATAATATAATGTACACGGAAACTGTAGACGCGTACGAAGTCGCGGGTAACTGCTAGTAAAATAATATAAAATACATTACTCATGGTTTTACAAATAACTGTGTTTTACTCACTTATTTTATATAAGATAAGCACCAGTTAGTTACGCCCTGAGTTGTTATACACCAAAATAAAACAAGTATAGGCATACTTATGTTGAGTTATATATTCACACGAAAGTAGTTCTAAACTGATTCAATCTGAACGCACTTCATGCTATATAAAAATACAAACAATTTACTTTTTACTTTGTATTGTTTCGACGTGGCCGGTGGGGATTAAACAATACAAATTCTAGTTTATAAACTCTAGCCCAAACTTTGGACCTTTCATTGTGAATGTAAAGTCCTCTTAATGTGAGTAGAGTTGATACAGAATATCTTTGTACTCAGGCTTTGTAATTTCTGGCGTGTTTCTACTACTACTAATTAACTCGCCACTGTATGTATAAGTATAAGTATCACTTTTCTCTTAAATACTCGAATCTCTAATAAAAACACCAAAAATACAATAGTTAATTTAGTAAAGTACTATAGTCCGTAAGCTAACGCTACGCATCAGTGCATCTCTAGCAATAGAGTTGTAAACGAAATGATCTCGACTTTAAAAGTAGAGTTTATTCGAGTTAATTGAAATGGATTCAGACGAGCCACAGACCAACTAGCCTAATGGACTGTAGTAATAACGACTCACTCGCCCAAACAACACTACATTGTACCTACTAGAGAAATTAAACAAGCGAAATAATAAACTTCATTTGGCTTTTCTTGTACGGATAGTACTGTCTTCTGTGTACACAGGGTTACATAAAACCACTCCTTAAAACTTCATGGAGTTGCAGTAGGTACCTACTAGGAAATCAAAATGAGCATCTTTTCCTGAGGAAGTATCAGCGCGGTGGCTGTTCCAAATGTCAATCATTTTGAACAGCAACAGAAGCTTACTAGATGATTTGTTCAAGCACAAACTTTACCTATCTGAAAACTTGCTTTATTTTTGTTACGGTGTTACGGTTAAAAAGTGAGTGTGGGTTTTCATAGAGGAGTCTTATAGCCGGTACCTACTTTTCAAATAGATACTGTTCATGATAGTTCGCAAGCCCATCGCCGATTCCTAATAAAACTGCAAAACAAAACAAATCACGTTATAACCGCAGATCAGTTAGTTTAGAGTGACGGCGCCACGTGTGGATGCCCAATCCACACGTGGCGCCGCCCCGCTTCACCGCGCAGATAACATACGTGCTTAATTACAGTTGTACGTGTCGAGTGGCAAGCTTAACAACCCCCTCCCGCCTCCGCCCTCCACCCCGACTGATTAACGCAGATTTGTAACATTTACCTGCGAGTAAATCTGATATTCTTGAATGAACGAGCCAGATAAACAAAAAAAAACTTTTGCTTCTTATATAAAAAGTTGATTTTTGCCCTAGACTGTCGAAAAAACATCCTATTGATATATCTAGCTATTTATATTGGCGCATTGTCGTCCGTAGGAATTAGAGGCACTAAGTGTAACGCGCAACGCAACGCAAATATCTTAAAAACGTTGACGTGCATAGCTACGTAAAAATGCATGGCATGTAGGTATGCCTCCGCGCAGTCGACAAACTTCAGACTAATTTCAGCAAAAAATAAATAAATGTGATGTCGGTATTCCACAAAGTTAATGAACATCTTAACCCAGGAGCGGGGTCTCCCTGACCCGCCTCAACCAATAAGCCGGTGATAAATACCTCACCGGATAAACCGGTAAGCAGTCCCGGCGCTTCTCTAAGCCGGCGCTAAACAAACGCGGCCAGTACTTAATCGACCATTTTCTCAGTATTTTGATAAGTGAAAACACCACCCCCCAAATCTAGAAGTAATGATGGCACTCGCTCGGTGAGCGAAAGATAAATGTTTGCTTGGATTAAGGAGGCAAACATACCAGTTTATGGCCCGAGGCAAAGAAAACGTTATCTGTGAAAATACGAGCCAATTACAGCTTTGCAAAGTGTCCGAGAATAAGCTCTGTGAAGGATGCCTCTCGTTCTCGCTTCTGAATTTGTTTAATCTGAAGTGTGTTATTTGACTGAGGCTAACTTGAAACTCTATTAAGTATTACTAAGTAAAGGGCGAGAAATACGTTTTTTTCTCATCAAAACCATTTGTAATTCGACGTTATTTATCTCGTGCTGAAGTATTCACTATTCAGTCAAGTAATCGGGGTTAACAAAATACAGAGGGAACTTTTATCGTTTACGATATTTATGTAGATAAAAATCTTTTAGGTCCTCCTTTATATTCAAAACACATTCATATCGAGTATTTAATATTTGTGAAAAAGCAAGAATAAATTCTTTTACTTCTTGTTTTAAAATCAGTTCTCGATGGTGAGCTTCTTGGCTTGAGCATCGATCTTGAACTAAGAGTTGCTCTATAATGTTTTCGTCGTGAAGAAAGCTACCTGCATCGAGCCCTGTTCGATGCAGTGCAGGTAGCTGCTCGAGCCCTCTCCGTTCAAGCGCCGGCGAGGAATAGTCGAGTCGCTCTTCAATCTGCTCTCATCTACCTACACGTTTTCTATCTCGTAAAGTTCAATAATAACTTTCACTGTCGAACACACATTGACCTGGGTAACATAAAGTGAAAGCAAGACATAAACCGCAGTGTACACGCGACGTCACTGCGTGCTCGTAAAGTGCAGTGCAGTGCGCATACTACACAACATCACTGCTATGCTATGTGATAAAGCGCAGTGTACACTACGCGACATTACCGCTCCGTCATAAAGTAACTAATGGATGAGGTTGTAAGCAATCCTCGGTACACCTGTACCACTGAGCTGCACACAATAATGTAGGTGGAACGCTTCAGAATTCTGTACGTACCTACTAGAACGTTTAGCAAGTACCTAAATTCTCAGTTTATTTTAAATGCTACATTCTGACGACTGATTGTGTGTTACAAGTTACACATTACATTAGATAGTTTGAGTCAGTTTCAGTTAGCGGTCTGTCTCAAACTTCACAGCCGTTTCAGCTGCTTGACTGCTTTGATTGACATTCTTATGCATAAGTTATGTATTGGAATCCCAACCCTACGCATTGTGTCTCTGGCCTGCTGCGAGTACAACTCGGCGACTGAAAGGCTGAACTCGCTGAACACGTTTCAGTACCTAACGAGTTTCGTTACTAATGGAGACGGATCAATTTCAAAGAGAATGTAGCTACTTAGAACGAATAAAATATGAGTGAGCGAACGAAGACGAGTACTAATGTAAGTAATTGGTATTTCCATTCTCTGAAATAATTGGGCCTTTGACTTTCATATTATATTTTACGTATAAGTAGTTAGTGCCACCTTTATAAAATAAAACTATTCACTGTAACATTTCGATATTAATGAGCATGAGCATATTGAGCATAGGTAATGAATGATGTATTGTACTTACCTATAAACCTCTCATCTGAAACATTGCTTTGATCTATGTTTTTCATAACTTACTATACCAAAAGCATAGGTAGATATTTGCAACAACATTGTGGTTTACCGAGAGAAGAGAAATCGTTGCTGTTAATATGTTTCTAACAAGGTACACTGTCATTTTACTAGTTTTTATGACACTCTGTACTGTAGTCAGACTGTAGTTTTGTGTAAAGTTGTGTGTAATTGCCTTTAGTTTACATTCAGTACTGTTTGCACATTCAGCAATATTGTATTTTTATATAACACTGTTGTCTTGACTTTTATTTTTATATTCAAAGAGGTTTTTTAAACATAGAACCACTCCACAAAATTTGGAGTGATAAACTTAACTAAACAGATCTTGCCGAAATAGCTACCGACTGTACTAGCCCCAGTATCGCTATTGATTGTATTGGGAACTCGAGTCAAGCAGAACAATTAAATATTATTTCAGTCGTTGAGCTTATTTTTTATTTGATTTCGTCTCGCGACTACAATATTTACGAGCAGCCCAAATATTAGGTGAGTAGCTCATATTATAATGCAAAAATAATATTTGAACAAGCTATAACAATACATTGGCTGGTGGGTAGCTATATAAAATGTATTCCATTGTGGATTGGTGGTTGCTGAATCAAATGCCCTCTCGCTGGTTAGCAATAAAACATGAAAAATATTTGGCTGAAAATGGCATTTTGTGAGGCTGAATATTTTTGGAATATCGGATTTTTTGCTGGCAATTTGTGCAATAACGACATGTACAAATGGTCCGATTACCATTCCCCCGGCACTGCACGTTCGGGACACGTGTGCGAGCCCCGGGGACCTGTTTCCTGATAAAAAGTAGCGAAGAGCCTGAATGGTGTAACCTAGCACGTAAACTACAACTGTAATGTGCACGGCTGCACGGCTGCACGGCTCTATTTTGCGTAAGGTTTGGCATACATTTGCGTTTTTTTGGGTAGATATTTATTCCCATCTAACTGAATTTTAATTTAAAAAAATGTATTTCACCTCCTTACCAAACCTAAACTTTGTATCATGATCAATCCCGAATTCATCGTCGTCCGCATCTTAACATGAGATGAGATCGCGGTCAAACATTTGCCTCTAAATTATCAGTGATTTTTCTACCTTGGTATATGTTACAAAGAGTCGCCGACCTTGCAATCCAGATACTTAATATCTGAAACCAATAAAGCACTGTTAGAAGCAGTTTTCAATTTAAATTGAAGACAGATGTCGCGTGATATCGAATCAGCTGGATTCATCGATCCATCGGAGCACAATGCCAGCTCCAGTACTTATTCCATCTCTACAAACTACCACAAGAATGTAATCATGTGAAAACGAAAAATATACGAGTAAAGGTGTTTAGAAATTCTGAAATGTGTGTTCCGAACCATTCCAAACCGGTCTGCCTGTCCAACTGCCTGTCACCGTCATTCAGAGCGATACCATGCAGGCTAGGGAGCTGACATTTGGAGTAGGTACTTGTATCTGAGGCTGAGTAAGCCCAACATGCTATGTCAAGGAAACGAAATGAGGCTTTGGAGGAGCTTTTTACCCATAACTCTAATATTGTGAAGACGTGTGCCGTGCCTGTCGAAGCTTGGCTCCCAACTAGTACCCTTCGTGGAACCAGTCGCGTTGGAGTGCTACCTCAGGGCTTTGCCCATCGATTCCTAGATACATAAACAAACAAAGAAACCTCCTTTATGCTCACGAATTACTCATCAAAATTGCTAATTTCATTATCCGTCTCCAAACCGTTTTCGTAGATTCCTTTGAACCATACTTGGAAGTTTCTAAGATTCTTTTGATCAATTCTAATCAAAAGAACTTTGAGGGTATCAGTTTATTATTTGTTTGGGATGCGTATGCCGCAGATGAATTTCTAAAAATGTGATGAACAATAACTCAACTCCAGTCACATAAGTACTAAAGCAACACTGGTTCCTTGCTTGCCCATCCGGCCAACATACACTTATGGCACTCTTGAGTTGAATGGATTAGAGTGTCTGCTCTGCAAATCGATAGTCGAAGATCCGGTTACACTGCGCAGCGACACGCGGCTGGAAGGCCTGCGCCCGCGCAACGTACAAGACAACGGAGTAGTGTAACTCAATGTCACTAGCCAATTTATTGTTCTGAGGCTATGCCCAGGCTTGGCTAAGTCATAGTTAAGTCAGGCACGTGTAGTTGCAGACTCGTGTATTGTGACTAATATTTACGAAGGTTGGTTTCGTCCGCAATCTGACCCGCAGGCCGAGCCACGGCGTGTCATCGCGCACACTCACACACGCACACACTCACACACGCACACACTCAATATGTAAAGTACATAAAGAGTCTACAAGCATTTGCAGTCTGATTCAGCTGTTTGAGATAGAATAAACACTGCAGAGCACTGAGTGGAGTGGGCCCACTTCCGATACAAAGGTTGATTTCATCGTGAACTACCACGCTATGGAACTTTTGTTCAATATCTATAACATTAGTCGCTAGGAACTAGCCACATAGAATCACTTAGTAAGTACGAGTATATTCAAATTCAAATTCAAAAGCCTTTATTTAACAACTTAATACTAATATTCTTATTATATTATGACAACGGTAGTGTTGAGGTTGTTTCGCTTTTCAGCATAGGCCTCCCCCAGGCTCTTCCAAAGTTCGCGATCGCGAGCTTTCCTTCTCCAAAGTGCACCAGCTGCTTCTTTGAGGTCGTCCTCCCATCTTCGGAATGGTCTTCCTCTCACTCTTTTCCCTTCTCTAGGGTACCATTCTGTAACGTCTTTTGCCCACTTTTCTTGTTTTGTCCGAATGAGATAACCAGCCCATTTCCACTTTAGCTTTTTGATTGTGTAAGTTATATCTGTTATTTTAGTTTTTGATCTTATTATTTTTAAGTTTATTTTATCTTTTATCCTTATGTTCAACATGCTTCTTTCTATGCTGTGTTGACATGTTTCAAGTTTACTGATTGTTTCTTTTGTCAGAGGCCATGTCTGGCAACCATATGTCATTATAGGGAGGATACATGAGTTGAATATTCTTCTTTTCAATTTCAGTGGCACTGTGGGGTTTTTTGTAACTTCCTTTAAAGACCAGTATCTTTTCCATGTTGAGTTAATCCTGGTTTGAATTTCCTTGGAAGTGAGGTGTATAGGCGATATGATTTGTCCAAGGTATGTGTATTCTTCAACGTATTCAATTATGTTGTTGTACGAGTCAAGTACGAGTATATAGACGATTCTAAATGGTTCTTGTGATTTTACTGAATAAAACATAGTGGACTTTGACTTTATTATTTCATAGGAAAATAACGACATTCAGTCTTAGAATAAATAATAATAAAAATATAATAATGTCTGCCTGTCCGGTGCGGAGCAAGGAGAGAACAAACATTAACAATATAATAATGTCTGCCTGTCCGGTGCGGAGCAAGGAGAGAACAAACATTAACAATATAATAATGTCTGCCTGTCCGGTGCGGAGCAAGGAGAGAACAAACATTAACAATATAATAATGTCTGCCTGTCCGGTGCGGAGCAAGGAGAGAACAAACATTAACAATATAATAATGTCTGCCTGTCCGGTGCGGAGCAAGGAGAGAACAAACATTAACAATATAATAATGTCTGCCTGTCCGGTGCGGAGCAAGGAGAGAACAAACATTAACAATATAATAATGTCTGCCTGTCCGGTGCGGAGCAAGGAGAGAACAAACATTAACAATATAATAATGTCTGCCTGTCCGGTGCGGAGCAAGGAGAGAACAAACATTAACAATATAATAATGTCTGCCTGTCCGGTGCGGAGCAAGGAGAGAACAAATATTAACAATATAATAATGTCTGCCTGTCCGGTGCGGAGCAAGGAGAGAACAAACATTAACAATATAATAATGTCTGCCTGTCCGGTGCGGAGCAAGGAGAGAACAAATATTAACAATATAATAATGTCTGCCTGTCCGGTGCGGAGCAAGGAGAGAACAAACATTAACAATATAATAATGTCTGCCTGTCCGGTGCGGAGCAAGGAGAGAACAAACATTAACAATATAATAATGTCTGCCTGTCCGGTGCGGAGCAAGGAGAGAACAAACATTAACAATATAATAATGTCTGCCTGTCCGGTGCGGAGCAAGGAGAGAACAAACATTAACAATATAATAATGTCTGCCTGTCCGGTGCGGAGCAAGGAGAGAACAAATATTAACAATATAATAATGTCTGCCTGTCCGGTGCGGAGCAAGGAGAGAACAAACATTAACAATATAATAATGTCTGCCTGTCCGGTGCGGAGCAAGGAGAGAACAAACATTAACAATATAATAATGTCTGCCTGTCCGGTGCGGAGCAAGGAGAGAACAAACATTAACAATATAATAATGTCTGCCTGTCCGGTGCGGAGCAAGGAGAGAACAAACATTATCAATATAATAATGTCTGCCTGTCCGGTGCGGAGCAAGGAGAGAACAAACATTAACAATATAATAATGTCTGCCTGTCCGGTGCGGAGCAAGGAGAGAACAAACATTAACAATATAATAATGTCTGCCTGTCCGGTGCGGAGCAAGGAGAGAACAAACATTAACAATATAATAATGTCTGCCTGTCCGGTGCGGAGCAAGGAGAGAACAAACATTAACAATATAATAATGTCTGCCTGTCCGGTGCGGAGCAAGGAGAGAACAAACATTAACAATGATGGTTGTTTTCACTTTCCTTGAATAACAATTTCTTCCAACAAAAATAAGATTAATATACTGTTAATACCGATAAGATAGGTAAGTAACCAATATTATTTCCTCGTTGTTTTGATGATTGCTATGAATAAGGTACTTACAACTCTACAACAACTTGTAGCCTGCAGGTACTAGCAATGGATGGCAAAAGCAGAAATTCAATCAATTTAGAAGAATATTCTTGTAACAATGAATAGGTAAGAGATAACTCAATGTCCTGAAATAAAGAGGACATTCCCGGAAGTTAAATAGGAGACCACTGAAGGCCCCGAAACCCACAAAAGTGAGTGAAATCATTTCGTTCGGCCCTGCAGAAATTTAATTCAAACTTAGATGTATTTGGTAAGGGTTCCTTGGGTCGTGTCACTCGAAAACGGTTCTTTGTCGTGCCTAGTATCACCTCTGTTGTTGACAGGACTTATCTCCCATAACGTCCTGTCAAAGCGCACTCGTGGAACTTTCCGCATTATGATAACTCAATTTATCTTTCTGCTATTTCAAACCACAAATGCTTTAAAAAACAATAGTTCAAATAAGTTTCACGTAAATCGGTTCAGCTGTTACGGCGTGATCTTATCACAAAATACCCGTTCACTTGCTCTAAATGGAATTGCGTTATCTCTCCTCGACTTTAAGTTTCAATATCGCTTGTCAACAGAAATCGTAGTGTTACGTTGAAGTGAAAAATCTTTGCGATAGTAGTAGACTACAGGTGTTCTGTAGTTCCGCTGAGATTAGCGTAGAATTAATTCAATTTCCTCCTGTCTCGTACAAAGTTATCGAGACTAGACTTGCTAACTTGGAGATTTATGCAGCCTTCTTATCAGAGTTAGTACATAGCTCTGTCGACCTTGAGAGAGGCATCGTTCCTCGACACAGGATCCGGGACTCAAACAAAAATAACTTCACCGGGTTATTCCATTCCAATATTTCCACAGAAACTAGAATAATAAGTAGTACATTAAGCTGAGGGAATAAAGCAGTGCCTTATGGTTCTTCAAGGTCGCCCGAGGGTAACACCTACTCTATGCAATATCAGTGCTATTCTCGTCTTATAAGTATATTTTTTTATAAAAAAGATCATACAAAAAAACGCTAGGAACCAGGCCGTAGTTTCTTGCCCGTTCTTGTAGGCTCTGGTCGCGTGGAACTGGCACCTAGAATCACCTAGTTATATAAGACGAATCTAAATGATTTTAAATCAAAAACAAAGGAAAGTAGTGGCCAACTTTAACTTAGCTTTTTCTTCTCCTGATAATGATGGAAAATCTTCAGAATTTCTCCAAATAATATATTTTGATAACTGTGACAATGTTTCTGTATATCTAGGTATGTCCTGCACACACAAATAGTGGCATGTCCCATATTTATTTACAGATAGCTACATACAAACAATATAATATATATAAAAATTCTTAACTTTTTATTAAAATGAACTCGGATTGCCCGATGTAGGTATATAATTAAACTCGGTAGGTACTTATTTTGAATAAATATGTTCAGGTTCGAGACGTGGAACATTTATGAAAGACTAGTAGTTACCCGCGACTTCGTACGCGTCTACAGTTTCCGTGTACATTATATTATCTGTGCGTGTACCGAGCGGATACTTTGAGAAACTTGACATTACACCTCATTACACCAAACTCGTACCTACTGGAATGTCAAACGCTAGTTGTTAGACCAAAGAGGTAGTAGTACGCCCTGTCAAACTGACGTGACATGACAATGAAATCCTCTTGCCAATTGGAGCTGCTAATCCTTTTCGTTCATTTTGTCCTGTAGATCCTGTTAATTATTCGAGATAAAAAGTAGCCTATGTGTCAATCCAGGTTACGAACTATATATATGCCAAGTTTCATCCAAGTTGGTTCAGTAGTTTAGACGTGATTGAAACACAAACATCCAAACATCTAAACATCTAAACTTTCGCATTTATAATATTAGTAGGATGCGCAACACAAGGACCCAAATACCTGAGGCACTCTGAGCTATGAATCGAAAGTTTTGCCGGAAAACAGAAACAACGCTTTTACCTTAGTTAATTAAAATCAATGACTGGCTCATATATAAGTAAACGTAGGTCGAGAAATTTCGTGTTCTAACTCAATCATCACTGAATCACTGAAGCGGCAGGCCAGGCTTGCGTAAAGGGCGTATATTTATAATTCATAGAGCTATGCCTACGCCTAGAACCAAATTTGTCTTTGAATGTGCAGGGTATTGTGTGCGACACTCAAACAACTTCGTAAGAAAATAATGTAAGATCTTCAACTCCTCGACTTCGTGAAACAACGAAATATTTGCTAATTTCAACAGAATACTCAATAGGTACCAATAACGCGCGATTCCTAAATCAACGTTGACAATTTCAAATTCTATGTTGTGCAAGAGCGACATCCCGCGCTGGCTTGCAAATCACAAGCCACGCAAAGGTCGACTATAGTTGAGTCTGTCTCGACTGGAAATTAAGCTGAGCAGGTAATTATAATTACTACCTAAAGGAATAAAAGTGGTAAGTATGGTTTGATTATATTTTGTGATAATTTATTTACTTTTATCAAAAAGAAGTTTTCTCTTATTTTTAGTAAGACGACGACTTTGTGCTGCAGAAGGCGGCTTGGCCATCGTATGTGCCGGAGGAGGCTATCCAGCAGTCGCATCTTGTCTCCGCGTGTCGGTGTCGACCGAAGTTTGTGTCCGTTTTCCGAAAGGGGTCAACTAAAAATGCACTAAATTTACACTATCGACAGGATCGAGGGGGCCAAGCCGGAAGTTGGAAACCAGCCAAGTGGCCACTAAACCACTGCCCTCTTACTACACTTTGTTATTGTATTCTGTTTCGAGTATACTTCGAGTCGACTAGGCCAACTCGAAGCCGAGTTTTGTGTGAATAGTTATGTGAACCCTTGACTAGTTTTGTGTGGGGTGTGGGTGACTGCATGTTGCATTGCTATCTAAGCCCTGCCGTGGTTTGGATGGCATTACCTTATAGCAGACAGTGAGCCATCATGACCAGAGTAATTGTCTACTATTTCACACAGCTTTTTTTACAAAAACCTAATATAATTTGCTTTTTTTGCTTGCTTAATATATTCCCCATATATATAAGTAGATGTAAAATGTGGCTAGATATCATAAAATTGAAACGATTTCAGAGTGTGGTGGAGCGCGGCAGCCGTCGGAGTGGCGCAGCTGCCTCGGACAACTGAACACAACCGACTTGTCTTCAACAACTGTGTTTAATTTCACTTTAGAAGTTCAATAAGCTTTGTTTTGAAGAATATAACATAATTCCGTCATACTTACTCATGTAGTGTTTAACTTACACTTTTCACAACATTTACCTACTGATCTAAAATAATATTTTCAACTGAACGGGCTCTCAGGCATAACAAGGTAGTTATGTTGTATAATATCATTTGTATATTGAGTTTATTGCAGCTATATCGAACGAAATAGGTAGTTTTTAACAACTCTAAACTAGATTGTGATCATTATCCCAGCAAAATAAACTTCTAGCAAAATAGAAGCAGCAAAATATATTTTCAGCACCGCTCTTTTCATTTCCCGAGCTAAAACTATTGAGGTAGAGTTTTCTCCGCAATCTCGACATGGCGACAGAACACGATGTTCCGCGCTCTCGCGTCCCGCCATGCGCCACCAGTTGGAGAGAAGTCGCTAAGCCCTGCCCGCGAGCGGATCTGCCGATAAACACGTGCTTCAACACCTAGCCTATACTTTCACTTGCATGTTGAAAGCAGACATAGGAATCTAGCTTTTATTTATATCTAACACCACACCACTTTTGGCCACTCTTTTTTTAATTTTTTCCTCGGAACATACGCGCGTTTTACTTGTGCCGTGCTTAGTATAGACATGATAAAGGTAAGTATGTACAGATGTTTCACAAGAAGAGGCGATGAGACACGGGAGGTGGACAGCTGGACGCTCTCCCAAACAAGAGATTGTTTTCGACTCGAAATAAAACAAATAGCTGCCAGTCTCGCTCGACTGTTTGTTTCCAATTCTGTCAGCGAGCAGCGCTTTGAAACACCTTGGGATCTTACGTGCTTATTGAAGACTAACTTTTGTTCGTGCTTGAATTTGCTGTAGGTACGTAGTATTCGAATAGAAATTAAAAATTAACAAGAGTGTGAAACTAAAGGCACCTTCGAATTAGAATCGTGAAGGAAGGCGACGGCGACTTGCACCGAGAACGTACCCGGCGCGAGGCGCGCGGCGGGGCGCGAGGGTGAGCGCGGTTTGACAATCGTCACATAAATGAACTATCGAAACGCTTGTGGCGTAGCTTGCTTAGGTGTAGGGCGTAGGGCACGTAAACCGTCGGACCTGGCTCTAGTCTAGCAGTCGTCAAGCCAAGGCGGAGGCCTAAAAACTCCAACGCCAGGGTCAACCACTAACTCATACGAAAGAACGAACACTCGGATCCGATTTTTTTATCTATTCGTGCCTGTAGCACCTACCCACTGTATACTTTTCTAAGTGAGATAGGTGCCTATTTATTAAAAATAGCTTCAATCGAACGAACAAGGTTTACTTCGCAAATATTCAGAAATGGAGTTCCTTATCCACTGACAACATATAAATAATCCGCTCGTATTTACATGCGGCAAACAAAGGTCGCGCTCCACTGTTTGCGATCGCGATAACCCTGTACGATGTGGATGCTGAAGGCGAAGCGGTGGAATGGAATGTTCCACAAAGCAAAGCGAAATATGTTTTGAATTCATTATGTTAGACAGCCTAGGGCCCGCGCCCGCTAACGGCGGCCTAGCACGCGACCTAGCACAGACCTCCTTTTACACAAGAACATCTAACACCTAGATAAATGTAGAAGCCAAGATTGTCATCAAGCACACTGCTAGAGTGCACTGCAACTGCACTGAAACAGGTAATATTGATTTTAAAACAGATTACAGAAACAGCTGCTGATGTTTTACTTAATGGACGACCCACTGTGGACATTTTCCTCTAATTTACGTAATCATTTATCTCATAGGTTTTTGAGACACAAATTGTAAACTGTTATTGAATAAATGAAAATGAAACAAGCGACAGTTCAAAATTCACTTGGATAAATCTCCGTTAGCGATCCCTTGTTAGTCCATGCTGCGACGTTCACTAATAAGCACTAGATTTTTTAATAAAAACCTGAACACATGCCGGCGCTGCAGCTACACTTACTATTAATTTTCGTGGATATATTAAATACTAGCAGTTACCCGCGACTTCGTACGCGTCTAGTTTCCGTGTACATTATATTATCTGTGCGTGTACCGAGCGGATACTTCTTTGAGAAACTTGACATTACACCTCATTACACCGAACTCGTACCTACTCGAATGTCAAACGCTAGTCGTTAGACCAAAGAGGTAGTACTACGCCCTGTCAAACTGACGTGACATGACATGACAATGAAATCCTCTTGCCAATTGGCGCTGCTAATCCTTTTCGTTCATTTTATCCTGTAGATACTGTTAATTATTCGGGATAAAAAGTAGCCTATATGTTAATCCAGGTTACGAACTATATATATGCCAAGTTTCATCCAAGTTGGTTCAGTAGTTTTGACGTGATTGAAACACAAACATCCAAACATCCAAACATCTAAACTTTCGCATTTATAATATTAGTAGGATACGTGAACAAACTCACAAGTATGTTTTTTCATGTTTTGTCGAAAACTACGAATTTTTCGTTAAATTTTCAGTCACGCATCTCTCTCGTTTGTTTGCATGTTATTCTCGTCAGTTCTGCTATAAACGAATAAACTAATTTATTTTAAACAACACGAATAAATTATACGAGTATTTCAACGAATTTACTAACATTTTTCTCAGAGTGCATATCGTAGGTAGCTACGGACGAAATTTGATCAAAGTTAGATTAGAATGAAATATAATTCTTGAAGCTTGCTAGATATATCTCTTAGTACCTATTTCTTACTAAGTAGAATTCTAGTGAAATGATGGAATACTTATTTGAATTGCAATTGGAGAAAAGCCTTTATGCCAATAACAATGGTGTGATGGTAAACAAATCTAGGCTGAATAATGAATACCTATCTCTTTTACACAGCACATAATAATACTTATTGTAGAAGTTTATTTGTTGAAACTAGTGTTAAGTAGTAGTACGATATTTTTGTAGCAGGTTGTGTTTGTGCACCACAATGTTCTCCTGTAAATAATATCGTTAATGGATTACCGCTGGGCTAGGGGTGGAGGGATGAAAGGAGGAGGGTGTCTTTAAGGGGGGGTAGCGTGTCGACAAGCCCTTGTAATTTGCTTTTAATTACCGATATTACAAACAGTCCAGTGTCGTACATAGTTGCCATGTTGCTCTACAACTCTACAGAACCTAATAAAATTATTAGGTACATTTTTTTGCATCGATACGAGCACAGACACGACAGCCAGTCCGCTCGCGGCAGTAACTACTAGTCAGTATGTTACTGCACATCTCATCTCCGTCGCATTGTGCGACCAAACTTGTAGACTTTTAGTCGCGTTCATCTCCATAGTGCGTATAATGCCAGTGTTTTCTAATAAAATAAATAAATTGTAATAATTTTCTAAGTGATAAAAAATAAAATTTATAGTTTTTAATTTTAGTTATTTTTTGGTTTATACTGTTTGTTTTATTTTTAGTTTAGTTTTATGTGATGATGAATAAAAAACTTATCTATCTATCAACTGGATGGAATATGTTCGCTTGATGCAGATAAAAAGCCTCTACTCGATAGTGTTCGTGGAAAATAACGAGTTAGTCCTTTACTTTTCAGGAACAGCAAAAGCTACAGTAAGTGACGATTGTTCTTAGAATCGCGAATTAAGTCTTCTTCATATTTCAAAAGGAATCAAGCGATTTGGAGAATCTCTTTGATCATCGGCGGCTCCTCCGACGAGAATAAATGGAATATCCTGATAGTATCTACTAGCAACAAACACGCAAGTTTAGATGTTAGGATGTTTGTTTGACTAGGAACAAATCTGGCGGAATTTCTATACGATAGAGCTACTTAGTAGTAAAAATATATAATTCTGTTCGTCCTGCGCTTTCGGAACATTTTTAAATGCCAACATGACGACGAGTTAGTGCGGGATTCCACAAGTTCATAAGTATTGGTGTCCTCACTGCAGGATGTAGCCAGATCCTCAATGTAGCCTCACTCGGTGCCTGTTGTCCAGGAGGCAAGCGAAGGACGAAAACAAGTGTTTGTAATAAAACTGTAATTAAGGAGTGGCGCGACATTGCAGCGTGATTTACAAAGATAATTACGACGATATTTCCCTTTCCCTGCAGCACCTTCTGTCTAATTATAATCATTATTTGAAGTCGGCAATATTGTTTAATAAGGATTTAATTTATGCTGTGCAAGTTTGTATTGTGATAGAAACATAGTTACTATGAGTACCTACTACTATTATCTATCCTTAGATTGAAAAATCAAATATTTATGTGCATGGTGGCTGCAGTTGAGATTCTAAAAGCCTTTTAGTCTTTATAAAATGTTTATAACTCAATCCGCCAACTTGGTTCTGCGCATCAGATACAAAGCGGCTGCACGCGCGCGCAGGCGCAGCCTCCTTGTGCGTGATATTGAAAACTGTAATCTATTGCGAAGCTCTTCGAATAAACAGAATCACACAGACACAGATAAACATTGTCTGCGAAGAATTCCATTCCAAACTGTGTTGAGAATATAACGTTATAGGTAAACATAAAATTGGTATACGTAAGTACAGTTATATGTTTAGTTGGTATTGATAAGCAGTAGGCGCGCGCTGATCCCGTATGCATGAGCAGACGCGAGTCATTCGTCAGTCGCAGACACGTCTCTCTTCTCTGTTGGGGCACACCAGCTCGTTCATATTATTTTAATTAGTTTACGTGGTCTTTGTGCTCGTTTACAATAATATTCGCGACGAAATCACAGCAAGGAATCGAGTTTAGAATCGACTAAGTATAGGATTTTATATAGACACGCAATTTTGTACTTTCAGAAATAAAGGTTAAATGTTTTGGTCCTGGTTAGACAACAAACGGTAAAAAAAAGTATCGAAACTGTGGTTATCGTTTATCGGAGTGCGAATTGAAAGCGAGGGAACACTCGAATCTTACCTCGAGTTGGTTCTGTAAAAATACTGAACAGTCGACAAAAAACACCTACATTTTTGAATACACAAGCTCATTGAATACTGTACTTGGTAGTAAAGGGAAGCGCCGGCTCAGAACTGCTTTAGTACAAGTTTGCTGCACTGCACTGCACTGCACTGCACTGCACTGTACTGCACTGCACTGCACCGCACTGCACTGCACCGCACTGCACTGCACTGCACTGCTCCAAGGGATCTGAAATAGCTCTACACGATCTAAGTATACCTATCAACTGTTTTTTGAATTTTCTCTGGGAAAAATACCGCTCATGTATTTTCACAGGGTTGCGTTGAATAGGTACACTAGGTACCTACTGGCCGAGAAAATTAGATACTATAGACAGTGACGAGCTCACATGTTACTGTTTAGTTTGCCGGTCAACGACCCCACACCACATAAAGCGAGTGTTGTTTCAGTTACATTAGTTGTAGCTTCACCTTCAAAGGAAAGTCCTGCGCTACACAAACAAGTGTCTGGATAAAACGTTCAAGGTAAGTAGTATCGTGTTTGGGAGTCGTTTTTAAAAGAGAAAGCTATATTTTTATTGCGCTACCTACCACTTGTGTTTTGTAGAATTTCAGGTGATAAAGCTCCGAGCTTAAATAACCTGAAAGTTGGCAGAAGTGAAGGAACACGGGAGAGAGCTACGCACCATTCCTATTTTAAGGTTACTATATTCCTTTCATGTACAACTGGAAGTATACTCCGGCTTCAAAAGTAAGAGTTAACAAGTTCAAATTGTATTGTGGAAAATATTTGCGGCATTAAGCGTGTTTGCCGGATCCTCGGAACATTGTTCACTTATAGGCACTCGTATCTTAATGAAGTAAAGGAACCGCTAGACATTTACACTAGAATCCATCAAAAAGTGCAGAATTTTTTGCTTATTTTTTGGTTATTCAAATCCTTGCTCGCTGAAAATGAAAAATCTGGCAGAATATCTATGGTCGGGTAGAAAGATTTACGTCTCAAATTCTGTATCTCGGAGCTGTCAGCAGCACTCCTTCCTTATGAAACGAGTGCCTTTCAGCGATTCCTCCGGCCCCGTGGCTCGAGCATCACTTTTTTACATTTATCAAGTCGTTTTATACAATAACAATGCCAAAGGACAAATACTTAGCACCATAACCAAACTCAGCCCTAAATTAGTCGTAAACTCAAAACCTAAAGACATAAAGTACTTGGTCCTCGTTCAACTGGACGAATAACAAACGATGGAGCACGTAAGCTTCCATTTGGCTGAACCTCCAAAGATGTGCAAAAGAAATCTCTACTCTCTCTAATCTCTACAGTACATAGCGCTTATGCGCATCGGCTACGCATACTGGTAGGTACATATCATGACAATAATATTTTTTCTTCATTTTAATCCGTTCAGCGGTAAACAGGAAGTTTCAATAGCGAGTAAGTGCGGATGGACGCTTTGAGAGGCCTACGCCAGGTGTAGACTCAGACGTAAATCTGATAGAAATTATGTTTTGGTACCTAGACTGTTCCACATTTGTGGTTCGTGTGTGATGTCCACAAAATAAGGTATTTGCTCATTTTGGACGATGGCAAAGGTCTCACTACCGATTTACAAACTTCATAAACTGATGCTAGGGGCCATGACCACTGAACATTGAACTGTGATGAGCACTGAACGCAAAATCTTCCTACGAAAACATTGAGCCAGAATTTCAGTATTTTAGTATTTCCATCCCTCAAATGGCAGTCGATTTATGAGGTCCCCGATTGGTCTCCGAGTAAGCTCCAGAGGTCGGCAAAAGCTCACAGTTTCCAAAAAAATGGTACCGTAGATATGTAGCGGATAATGTGAGTATCTAATCCTAGTACACGCACACTGACGCAATACGTTTGCGACAGTGTGCGGTACGTTGCAGACATCTAACAAGTCTCCGCTATTGACGAAATGTTTCCAACGGCTTATGACATTCAAATCTGTAGGTAAAGTGAAAAAACCCATCCCCTCCTTAATTTAGATTCAATATCACTATTACAGATACAAGAAATAAAACAAAATGGATGCTGCTCATTTTCAGTTCAGTGATTCCAAAAGAATATTATATGTTCCTTCTCATCGTAGGTAAACATTTATTATCATAGAAATTCTACGTACGAATCTGAGCTACTGAACTCGAGGTGCGCCTGTATTGCTCTTATAAGGTAATGCTTAAAACTCAACTTGAAACAATGTTTGTCTCGGAACTATGAGTAAATGAGTGGTTCGCGCCACAAGACTTATGTATGAGCCTCACTGCTTGCACTGTAACTCGCGCCTGTTTGAGAACCCTTTTCAGGCAGGCGGCATTCATATAAAACTTTTGTTTCTTTGGCCTTTTTTTGGCCTTTTCGTAAACGTGTTGTAGACAGTAGTAGCCAAACCCGGTCCCTCGTTTGTCATTGTATTGTTTAAAAATTGTACGCGGACGATTTTTATAATAATCTTTATTTATTTTTACTCACTCATATCCCATGTACCTAGTCAAAAGTAGACAATATGATACGCTTGTCACGAAAGTTGTCATAATAATATTATCGTTCAAGGAGGCTTCGGTATTTTCCCGAGGAAGCTTCGGACGGTTCGAGCTCGAATCTATTTTTAAGCTCTCTGAAGAACTTAACGCAATTACTGCTTTTTCAGATCACGCTTTGAATATTATTCAAAAATTGGGGGTTCTAACAAAAATCCTTTACGAAAGTAATACTGCTTAAGTTTTGATATATTATGTGTTGTAATACCTACCTATGGGAAAATACCTAAGCCTCCCTGAAATGACAACTTACGTGATAAGCGTATCATACAAAGGTACTTATGGCGCGGCCTTGTCAGCATCCTCTAGCACGAGCCTTAAGCTTTAAGCAGATGTTCCCAGCGAACGGTACTAGATGGCGGTATCTGCGAAGGTGCCAACTCAAATGGAAACTTATAGAGGTCTAATCCGTCCCTAACGTCCCAATTACCAACTCCGGCCGCCGGCGCCAGCACATTGTACACGCATGTACTCACCGACGCACGCAACTCACTACTCTTTCGCAAGGCAAGAAGATTCAAATTCTAATGATGGTAGAAAAATGAGAACTTTTAAGCAGCGCAAACTTTTAAAAGCTCTTAATGCGCTGTGATAGCGGCTGTTTTGGCTTGACCGTCCCGAAAAGAAATGATGAGCTTTTGTAGACATATACAACGTTCACAGCTAAACAACGTATAAAATTCTGAAGCTGAATAGAATTTCGCAGAATGGTGCGTTAATCCTTGGTAATAAGGTTTAGTATCCGGGTGCTGAGTGGTGGGAGGTGGGGGGATGACACGGACCCCGTATTAGAGGATATTGGGTTGCGTTTGATTTGTTTGTTGACAAGCCGAGCGGCGGCGTGAAGGTTTTAATCAACTATAGATAACTATTACACCGCTACAACGCAAGTAGCCGCTTTCAACTCATTCATATTATTACACGGAGCTTTAGCGTGCTCTTTATTATATTAGGGTTTTATGGGGTACTAGCTTAGCTACGTAATATAGATAAAGAGATTTTATATCACGAGGTAGGTATAATGGTTAACGTTATATAGGTACCTGTGGAAGATGAGTGTACTGAATCATCGACACCTTTCGGATATATTTAGGAATTACATTCCATGTGCGGGACATAATTTCATGTTCATGACGTCTTTTCCACGGAAAGATGAAATGTCGTAGTAACTAGCATTGGAATGAACTCCACAACCTCATTCCTCAGCAGGATCCGTGTCCATCTCCCGAGACAGCAGAGCGGAGGAATCCGCGCAGACTTACTTAAAGCTTTAATTAAATGGAACCTAGTTCCGAGTTCTCGCAGTTTGTGAAAGCACCTGAATAACGCAAAATGCTCATAATCCATCCTCAAGTAACCAAATAACCAACTTAAAGTGGCTAATTTGCTCGGATAAAGTTGACAAATTTGCCCAAGCTTCGGCAAAATCCAAGTTAAATATTGGAGGAAGTAGGCTATTGGGTGAAATTGCGAATTTGGCGGCTGTTCAGGCTCGCCGGGGTAGGGGAGGGGATGGGGGGCGTTGTTGCCCATTAACCTAACTATAAATCTGTATTTTAACGCGTACTGTCTAACTACTCGGGCTAGGAGAGGGAATATCAGACAAAGGTTTTGAATTTATCGCTTAGCGACCACACGCCTCACGCCTCCGGCGGCGGCGGCGGCGGCGGCACGGCACGGCGCGGCGCAGCGCCCGGCCACTGTCATGGACAATTACCTACGATAGGTAGGTAAGTATAAAGTGGGTTATAAATCGTTGCCAAATTGGCATATTGGAAAGAAACTGTCACATAAATAACATAATCGTTTGCAACGGTTTATAGATAGCATAACTGTTTCCTGTGTATTTTTTAAATATTGTAAATAATGAATAATCGTAAGTTTCTTTGTTTTGGTTTTCATCTCTGAAAATTTAAAAAAGTAATTTGGGTGCCTGCTTACCTAGGGGTAAACAATATTATCGAAATGGATGATAGAACGGCCGAACACCATTTAAAAGAATTAGTTTAGGTTTTACATTCATAAAACCTCCGCGACCTATAAAAGCAATTAAAGATACCTTTTACAGCCAGGTCAGGAATCTCTGAGGCCGCTCCCCCGGGGACGCACATGCCACCTCAAATACCTACTTTGAAGAATCCTTTACTTTATCGATGAGATCGCAAAAACTCTATTTGAATCCCAACAAATCGTCAAACTTATAGCTAAAGGTTGGCACCGCGCACAGTTTTTAATTAATGTCGATAACACGTTATCGATTAACGATGACTGCTCTTTGATACCTGCTCTGCATAAATCGAATCACGATAACGATTCTAACTTTTAAAATCGAAATAAAATTTTAGTACTTACAAGTTCACTCCGCTGCACCTCCAGAATCGACTTTGTAATAAATCTGTCTCACTAAAAGCAGCCGAACTGGAAATTACAATTTTTGAGGGTCGGTGTACCGGTCGTAGTATCCGCACGATCGAGTAAAGTTTCGCTCGAAGTGCGAGATAGCAACACGTGCGTCCGTCGCGAGCACCGCGCGCCGACTGACAGCCGGAATGCTGAACAAAACAAGACTCGTCGACTGCGGCGGCGGCTGGGACTGGGAATACACGATGGCGGCGTAGCTCGGCGTAGCGCGCCGTAGCTCGGCGTAGCGCGGCGTAGCTCTTTGGCGTAGACGCCTACGGGATCCAGCTACGACTTTGATAAATAAACTCAAAATTACAAAAAGTTTTTCTCTGTTGAATTGTCGAAGTGTTGACTTTGATACTAATTTTAGGACGAATAAAAAATTGTCTGTGATATCAAATTATTATTTTTCCCTGATTTAGGTATTCAAGATACTTGAGAGGTAGAAGTAGGTTTCTTTAAATACCGTCTAGTACCTTTTCACAAAAATACATTAAAATAAAAGAAATTAAATAGAAAATCATTGATTTCTCTGCATTCGTGAAGCGGGTTCCTCGCGTCACACTGATGCATTGCAGCGAGCCACCTACCACCTACCTACTCTACTACCTATACCTACTCTACCACCTACCTACTCTACCACCTACCTACTCTACCACCTACCTACTCTACCACCTACCTACTCTACAGACTGCCAGGTGGAACGTGGGTGGAACTGATCGTTATATATCAAATTGAAAAGTATTTTATGAAATTTTATGAAGCCCGGATAGAGGATTGTGGTGCTAAACTCGGTACCCACCAAGCCACGACACGACACGCCACGACAATGCGAACACAACACTCGCTGATTGTAAGCTTCGAAGAAAATACATTACGTAGTTTTCGGTGGTTTAATACGTTTTCGATTAGATTCACCAAACCATAAATATTTGACTAGGTAGGTATTGTAATTATGTCTTAGGTTAAGATTAGATTGAGAATTAAATTGAAGTAAAGTAAATATGAATAATAAACAATTTACTTACTTAGGTAAGTTTTAGATAAACTAAACAGCACAATAGCAGCTATAGTAATAGAAAATCTCTGAAGCCATTGCTTTTAAAATAATCTCAGCTTTACAAAATGTCATTTAATTAAGCAGAGTACGGTCCGCCGCCAATAACGATGCAGAAGTATAACTATAGTGCAAGTCCCTACCATCAGCATACCATCACAGACCGCCGACCGCTAGCGGCTCCAGGGAGGCGAGGGGGCTCAATCCCCCCTTCACCCCCCTCTAAAGCCCCGGGTGTACTCCAGGGTGGACCAGAACTTGAGGGAAAGTCCTAATAAGCCGGTTGAAGCCCCTCTACCGAAGCCCTGGTTCCGCGACTGTCGCCGACGGCTATCACAGTGTATTAGCTTTTCTACTCACTGTATGTACAAGTAGGTACCCCGTCGGTACTCTAATCTAATATAATTTACTCTGCAATATTTTAGTGGAATCAAAAAGCGGTATTTTCCAGTAATCCCCACCAGTTTATAAGGTGATTTTATAGACATAACTTATTTACCATTTGAAACACAAGGGACGCTTGCTTTACAAACAATTATAGCGTAAACATGCCACTGTCTCATAAGTTTTTTTATTGTTGTTTCATTAACAATCACTTCATACAGTGGAGCACATTGTAACTAGTAGGTATGCTTCTATACGAGCACCATCATATTTCTTATAGAAAGGAGTTTGTAGTCCACACAGAAATACTCGTTTAGTGTATCTACCTTATTCGTAAAGCATCTGACACTATTATTCAGAACTACATGCACTGGCTATTGTAGGTATATAAGAGGTATATAACGTTCTTATCTGCTACTTTTATTGGTTAATAGAGGATAGAGGATTCGGTTGTGAGAATCTGGCGCTAGATTCATCTAGTATTTTGATCTGTAAAATCTGTAAAAACACTAAAACTATACAAAAACAAGAAGAATGTTTTTCACTTCACAACCTTATGCTCTGGAACCTCCTTAGGCCGGGATCGACCAACTCCGAATAACACTATTCTTAAACGGTTGATTAGTCTTTGGTGCACACGGCCCTAAGTCAATTACGAATAAAGTGACGAGGTGGATAATTTGCACCGGATTCTGTACACATAGGTAAAGCCAGGGGTTGGTGGATATCCCTCTCAACTAGTCCTTTACTAAAAAGGTTTTACAAGAGTCCCGCGACCGCTGACCGCTCCGTGGCACAAGGAAGGTCTGCCAGACGTGATAAAACATGCTTTGTCGAACACGCTCGACATTCTAGGACGAGCTCAAAGAGGATAGTTTCACGACTGAGGAATTTTGTTAAGTAGTCAAAATATTTGATTATTTTAACCAAATCATCCCACTATTTATGCAGTGAGACGGTTGTACTCGGCACAATCTAGCAACATCACAAAGAACCTACTTGCAGTAGCGAAGTAGGTAGTCGTGATTGCAACAAAGTCGCAATCATATTTTTACTACTTATTAAGAGAATCGCCCCTTGGTTTCTTTGAAATGGCTGTCGCGTTAAATGGTATATAAGTACTTGTTGCAAAGTCGCCTGCCGCTACTATTGCTTACTATTCCATGAAAAAACGGGCTCGATAGCGATCTGATAACGTCATAAAACGGTGGTGAAGGCCCATGTAGGTCACTTTAGTAAACACACGAGCACAATGGCCGGTCGAGGGCCAATCTGTGCGAGTGGACGCCGCCGCCACCGGCCGGTGGACGCCGCCGCCGCCGGCCGGTAGACGTGACTTCTCAATTGATACAGTATTCAAACCGTTCTCGTTGTTTCGGTGAATACATAATAAACCTGTACTTACCTATCACACGTTTTTGGCAGAAGAGAAAATTAAACATTACCTACCGCGAGTGAAAACACTGCCAAACTGAAAGCCTTTCTTGGAAACCTTAGCCTCTGTACCAATCACAAATCACAATCTATGGTTTGTTCTAAATGCATTATTGGAACATGTAAGCGGATAGAACTTACATAACTTTATAGCGAAGGCATCACAAAGAGGCTTACGCTTACGAAGCTAAATGACACGTAGCTCCGCGTGGCTCTGACAAGATACAGTCCGCGTGGTCGCGTGGTCGCGTGGTCGCGTGGTCGCGTGGTCGCGTGGTCGCGTGGTCGCGTGGTCGCGTGGTCGCGTGGCGCACTGGATCGACACTATTCGGCGTTTGATTCTCGCGCAGTGCAGTGCACGCACGCCCACAAAAGAACTTTGAACCCAGATGCGTTTCAGACACCCATATCTTTAAAAACAATTTAATAACGCCGAAACATGTTTCGCTCATATTTCGCTCGAATCTGCATATTAAGCGAAAGTAGGAAAGTTGATTCGCTGTGAAACATCGCCATCTAAAACCCCGAATTTATTTATCGAGCTCATAAACTGAATGAGCACTAAAATGCTAAAACAGACGGAGTGGGAACGGGCGTCTCGTGAATCGTGGCAGTGGCAGTGGCAGTGGCAGTGGTAGTGGCAGTGGCAGTGGCAGTGGCAGTGGTAGTGGCAGTGGCAGTGGCAGTGGCAGTGGCAGTGGCAGTGGCAGTGGCAGTGGCAGTGGTAGTGGCAGTGGCAGTGGCAGTGGCAGTGGCAGTGGGTGAGTGTACAGCTCATAGAGATGCAGTCACAATTTCAGTTGGTCCGTGCTGCGGAATCTTTTTTTAGATTCACAATGCTATCAATATCAGTCAAGAAACCAGCTGTTGTGAGTATTCAAACGAAGACGATTGGCGTGACACCTGTCTGCACAGAACACTAACCTACTGCATGTGTTGTGTTGTTGTGTTGAATACTTGTGTTGTGTGTGTTGAACACTAACCTACTGCATGTGTTGTGTTGTGTTGAATACATGTGTTGTGTTGAACACTAACCTACTGCATGTGTTGTGTTGTGTTGAATACATGTGTTGTGTTGAACACTAACCTACTGCATGTGTTGTGTTGTGTTGAATACATGTGTTGTGTTGAACACTAACCTACTGCATGTGTTGTGTTGTGTTGAATACATGTGTTGTGTTGAACACTAACCTACTGCATGTGTTGTGTTGTGTTGAATACATGTGTTGTGTTGAACACTAACCTTTTTTTTTTTATTTTTTTGTTAACGGGGGGAAATCTGCATCCAGACACCTCGCCGCATTTGAGGGATGCGGCGAGGTAGTGTGAGGTTGACGGATTCGTCGACTCACTAAAACCACCCCGGTGGCCGGCCTCGATGCTTGACGAGGGACTCTGGGACCTCAAACGACCACGCCAGAGCCCTCATCGCATATCGCCAATAAAAGCACGTCCCAGGAGAACGACACCCACAGTCGCGATCCCAGCACCTACGGTGCTACGGCTGCACACGCCACAGTGTGCAGCCGCCCTCCCGGAGTCCGCTAACGAACAGCCGGAGCCCTCACTCCGACCGCCCACGGACCCGAAAGACTCCCTGAATGGCAGGGAGTACCACTCAGCCCCCTTATGGGGCAGGCAGTGCGGGGCGGCCGTTGCCTGCACCCCGCCGCCGCCTCCTCCGAGCGGGATCGGCCCTCTCCCGATCACGCTCGGCGGCTTCTTTCCGGACTAAAACCGTCTCACAGAAAGAAGCCACAGCCGTCCAAGCCGTCTCATCTGCCAGCATAGCCTCGACTACGCTTGGCAGAGAGAGGTCCCGCCCGATCCTCTCGACCAGAATTCCGCGCTCCTCGCACCACGCTGAGCACTGCTCCAACGTGTGCTGCGCGGAATCCCGGTCCCACCCACAATGGTGACATTGTGGTGTGGGTTCGCGTCCAATCCTACTCAGGTACTCACCAAAGCAACCGTGCCCGGTGAGTACCTGAGTAAGTCGATAGGTGACGAAACCATACTCCCGGCCCAGCCAGGCTTCGAAGTTAGGCGCAATAGCGCCCACGATGCGCTGGCGCGAGCTTCTCGGCTCGTCGAACCGCTCGCGCCACTCCACGAGCGCACGCCGGCGCTCCTGCACCCGCACTTCAGCGGGCGCGGTTCCACTCCCGTCATCGGTCCGGAGACGCCCGTATACACGGGCATCCATCCTCGCCAAGATGTCAAGGGGCGGAAACCGCGCCAAGATCGTCGCCGCCTCAAAGGATATCGTGCGATACCCTCGTACGATACGGATGGCCATAGTGCGCTGTAGGCCATTATACAATAACCTATAGCGCCTAACACCCGCTAGTCTACCAGACCACACGGGCGCTCCGTAGAGGGCCATCGATCGCACCACCCCACCGTAGAGGCGACGAACACCTTCCCTAGGTCCCCCAAGATTTGGTAGCAGTCTGTGCAAAACACCCACTACCTTCTGGATCCGGGGGACGGTACGCCTGAAGTGCTCTCCAAAGTCCCAGCGACTGTCTAGGGTGAGGCCCAAGTACCTTAGGTACGGCCCCACCTGGACGTCTACGTCACCTACGCGAACCGACACGCTGGGTGGTTCCCTTCCCCTCGGGAATTTGTGGAACCACAGCGCTTCAGTCTTCTGAGGCGCTGTCTGCAGACCCAGCTCGTGGACCTTGTCCACGACACATGCCACCCCAAGCTCGGCGAGCCCCTTGGCCCTCTCGAAGTTGTCCCCGCCGGCCAACACTAAGGTGTCATCCGCATAACAGACAACGTGCAGGCCGACGGGGAGGTCGACGCGGAGAACCGCGTCGTAGGCAATGTTCCACAGTAGCGGGCCCAAAACAGACCCCTGTGGAACCCCGCAATACACCTCCCTCTGATAACGGGTACCGTCTCTACCCACATACTGCACACATCTGTCGCGCAGGTAAGCGCCGACTATGCGCTGCAGGTAGGGGGGGACCCCATGAAACACGAGGCCCTCCCTGATCGCCCTCCAAGGCAGAGAGTTGAACGCGTTGACGATATCTAGCGACATCGCCAACATCCTCCCGCCTCGGGACACTACCTGGTCCGACAGCGAACGGACTCTTAAAATCGCGTCCACCGTCGAACGCGCCCGTCGGAAACCAAACTGGTCATCCGACAGATCGGGACCCACCCGCCACAAATGTGTGCAGAGACGACCAGCAATTATTCTTTCGAATAATTTGCCAGCCTCATCCAGCAAGCATATGGGACGGTACGCAGAGGGAGAGTCTGCGGGCCTGCCATCCTTCTTCAAGAGGACCAACTTTGCCTCCTTCCACTCCTTAGGGAACACGCCATCACGGAGGCAGCCGTCAAACAGCCGTCTCAGGCGGTCCCCCAAACCGGCAGATAGAGCTAACACCCAGGCCTTTCCGGGAATCCCATCCGGGCCGGGTGCCGTGTTCCGAGCCCTAAGGCGCTTCACAGCTTGGTCCAACTCCTGCTCAGTCACCTCCAGTTCATCGTCCCAGACAATCGGGCTCGATGGAAACACAGGAGGTGATGAGGGATCGTCCTGAACCCTCGGGAAGAGCGTGTCTACGACAACTTCCACGAACGCAGGATCCAGGGTTTCCGTCAGCGGAGGGACCCACGGTCTGAGCTTGCCCAGTACCAACTTGTACGGGCGCCCCCATGGATCCCTGTTCAATCCCTCCAAGAGTTCGCTCCAGGACCGAGCCTTGGCGTCGGCAATCGCGACCTGGAGTGCCACTGTAGCGCCTCGGTATACCTCGTAGGCTCCATCTACCTCTTCGGCAGGGGCTCGCCGTCGTCTCCGGGCTCGTTGGTACAGGCGGCGGGAGCGTAGGCACGTCACACGTAACCTCGCTATCTCCTCCGACCACCAGTACATCGACCCTCGCTTGGAAGACCCGACTCGGGGCATCGACACATCGCAAATCGACGTCATCGTTGCCCGGAACCAAGCCGCCTCCCTGACAGGATCGGGCAGATCCTCTCCGGCTTCCGACCAAGCCGCGACGATGGCGGCGGCCTCGAGCAGATCTCTGTCGAGCCGCTTAAGGGACCATCGTCGCGGCGGACTGCCACTGCGGCGGGACGCACGTCCGGGGGGGCAGAGGGCCACATCCAAAAAGATATGGCGGTGGTCGGATAAAGTGACCACCTCCTCTGCAACTCTCCATCCCGAAACCAGGTGTGTGGCCGAAGGGGTCGCCCATGAAAGGTCCACGATTGACTCACCCTGCCACCGCACACAGGTGCTTACAGACCCCCGATTTAGCAACCGGAGGTCCATACCCGCCGCCCAATCAACGATTGTCACTCCCCTTGGGTCGTCTCGGGGACTCCCCCACTCGCGAGAGTGAGCGTTGAAGTCGCCCAAGACAAGCACGGGACGCGGTAGGCACCTGCGTATGCAACCACCCACCGCGTCCAAATACACCTCGTACTCTACGAGTGTACAGTTGGGAGAGATGTAGCAGCCCACAACGGCTAGGCGACCCCACTCCGTGGCCACGAAACCCTGTCCCTTCTCAATAAGGGCACAGTGGGGGTCACCTTCGCCGCCACCCCAGTAAATAGCGACAGAGTCCAAGTCGTCACCGAACCACCGCGGATGGTCCGGGACACGGTAGGGCTCCGCGATTACGGCTAGTGCAATCGACCACTGCGCGAGGGTTTGCTGGAGCAAATCCTGCGCGCCACGGCAGTGGTTCAGATTGCACTGGAGGATTCTAAGGGTGTTGTAAGCGACGCCTTATCCAAGTTTAGTTTTATAGTCTATGTTCACAGCTTCATGATTTATGTCATTTGTGACACTTGTTTTTGTAAAAAGTAAAATAAGAAGAAGAAGGAAATAAATGGAATTGAATCTTTTTGGAACCTATCTGCTGCGTTATTTTTTCGATTATCTTCCCCTAAAAAAAGGAACATTCCCACAATTCCTAGACCAGTCCACCTACTTCCCCGCTATTTCGATGGGAATAGCTACAGTTGTCCTACGAACCGGATCTGCAAAAGGAATTCAACTTCACAACTTTGTTGTAATTGCAAATGTTCCACACGCCGCCACGTGCAAGTCCAATGGTTAGCACGAGAAAGGCCGCCAAACAGCTAGAGGAGGCTAAATCTGAAGATATGAGGCCAGCACAGCCGCCTGCAGAACATCATGATGAAAAACCTGACGACAAATTTCACCGACGTCGCACATTTTGCTTGGAGGCAAACAGCGTTGTAAAATCCGAGCCGCCATTACCAACCGGCCCCTTGTTACCGGGCGTGCCGTTGGATCCAAAATCACATCGTCGCTCGGTCGGATCGAAATCCAAACGTTCGTCGTCATCTGTGGCAGCACAAAAAGCCAAGCTGGAACTTCAAGCAGCAGAAGCTAAAGCAAAAATCCAAATGGATTTAATCGACAAGAAACTTGCCGCCGAAATGGCCATTATGGAAGAATGCCATTCTAAAAGTTCAAAATCGGACGCGCAATCGTCACACACAAGAAGTCAAGTGGAGAAGTGGCTCGAGCGGAGTCAGCATGAACTGAACGCACAGCCCGCCCCCGATCATGGTCATTTATCGGGCGCGCCGTGTTTGCCGACGACATGTACCGTTGGCACAGAAGGGACAGTTGAGATGCTGGCAAGCGCTCTCAAGAATCTCACAGCCGCTACCGCCTCCGCCAATAATGGACCTAATGCAAAGCTAATGAGCCGCATTATTTGTAATCCCAAAGATTTACCTACATTCGACGGGGACCCCATGGAATGGCTTCAATTCAAGCAAGCATATAAAGAGTCTACACAACTTTGCAGTTACACTTCCAAGGAAAACTTATGGCGACTACGTAAGAGTCTTCGCGGGCAGGCAAAGGAAGCAGTGTCAGCTTTACTAATCAGTGCCTCAACGCCCGAAGATGTAATGTCAACCCTGGAACTGCAATTTGGAAACCCTGACGTGATCCTGTCCAAAATAATGCTGAACCTTAAGAAGATGAACCCAGTATCGCAGCATTACATCAAAGATATTGTATCTTTTGCCGTTAAAGTGAGAAATTATGTGGTAGCAGTCAGTGCAATTGGTCGAGATGAGTATTTAGTGGCCACAAATGTGATAACAAATGTGCTATCAAAGTTACCTACAGTCCTACTATCGAAATGGGCCGACTACAGCTATCCTCTCATCACTCAAGGTAAAAAACCAACACTGAACACTCTATCTGACTTTCTCACACAAGAAGCTAGAAAAGCTAATACTTTGGCACTATTGAACACTAGTAGTCTAGACTTTAACTGTAACAATAGGAAGAGATCCCAGGAGCCTTCATCTACTCGCTCTCACTCTCACAATACAGTTTTAGTACAGAATGAAGAGAATCTAGACAACAACAAATGTAAATTCTGTCACACAATGAAACACAAACTGCCAGAATGCAAGAAGTTTCAAAAATCTCTACGCAAACAAAGATGGGCTTTTGTTAAAAAGCAAAGATTGTGCTATAAATGCCTATTGTTACAGCATGATAGAAGTACTTGTCCAGCACCAGCATGTGATATAGATGACTGCGGGCTACTGCATCATCGCTTACTTCACTACCCGAGCACCAACAACAACAACGTGACTACTTCCAATGTAGCCGCTGAGCTTCACCCAGGAACCGACGCCGAGCAACAGGCATCTGGAGGTTCACAGGAGCAGCAGCCTGAAAGCGTAACAAACATCAACACACAAACTGTATGTAAAGTTTTATTAAAAGTAGTGCGTTTAAACATTCATGGTCCTAAGGGTACTATCAGTGCGGTTGCGTTATTAGACGACGGGTCCACAGTAAGCTTGATAAACTCTGCGTTAACTTCCCGGCTAGGGCTGCGAGGGCGCCCAGAGACTATGCGTGTGTCCGGTGCATGGAACGATAACGAACTTAAATGTGAAACTGAAGTAGTGCGTCTTCAACTTTCTACGTGTGATGGAAACCAATATGAACTTAATGCGCATAGTGTTAAGGAACTTAGTTTACCTAAACAAAACTTTTGTTTAGTCAATTGTAATGATTTTGCTCATTTAAAAAATGTAAAAAATTACTTATGTAATGAAAATGTTAAACCAGACTTGTTGATAGGTCAGGATAATTATCATTTGATAAAGCCATTAGATATTAGGGTAGGTAGGTCAAGTGAACCTTGTGCAACACTCACTCTGTTAGGTTGGTGTGTCCATGGAAGGGTACCAGTGGTGTCATCACATGTGTGTCATTCCACGCTCTTCATCCAGGATGATGTCCAGGCCGCTAGGGAGGAAGAAGGTATCATGCTGCAACAGCTTCATGATGAGGTGAGAAACTCATTTTCTATTGAGTCGATAGGTGTATCTAGCAAGCCTCGTCAGAACGCTGAAGACTTGCGTGCCATAGAACAACTTGAACGATCAGCTGTTCTAAAGGAAGGCAGGTGGCACGTTGGGCTTCCATGGCGCGACCCTAATTGTAAAATGCCTGACTCTGAGCCAACAGCACTACATAGGTTCAAAAATGTAGAACACAAAATTTCCTTGAACAAAGAATATGGTCATAGGTACAAGGAAAGAGTAAACCATCTCTTCGATAACAACTTTGCCGAAGAGGTCACTGATCTTACTAAGAACAATAAGACATGGTACCTACCACATTTTGGGGTTGACAACCTTAATAAAGGGAAACTGCGTCTTGTTTTTGACGCCGCCGCTAAGTCTAAAGGATTATCATTAAACAATTATTTACTTACAGGTCCTGATCTGCTGATGTCATTGTTTGGCATAATGCTTCGCTTTAGGGAAAACAAGGTCGCTATTGCTGGGGACATTAAGGATATGTTCCTGAGGCTTAAAATACTACCAAGCTGCCAGGACGCCCTCAGATTTGTATGGCGAGACCATGTAAGTAACCCAATTAAAACATACAAGATGACCTCATTGATTTTTGGTGCAAATTGTTCTCCATTTATTGCACAATTCATTAAGAACAAAAACGCTACGCGTTTCCAGGAATCAATGCCGTCAGCTGTTGAGGCTATACTTAAGCAGCACTATATGGATGATTATGTTGATTCAACGCCAGATACGGCGACGTGTATCAACCTAGCGCACGATGTAAGCAAAATTCACCAGGCCGGAGGGTTTGTAATATGTAACTGGTTGAGCAATAGCGCTGAGGTTCTGAATAGCTTACCTAATGATAAACTCGCTTCTAACGCCCACAAATTTAAAATTGGTCTGCCACTAGATGGAGAACGAGCCCTAGGACTTTTATGGTTTCCTGATGATGATACCCTAGGCTTTGATGTATCGTTCAAACGAATTCCTGAGGAAATCCTCAACGGAAGGCGACCTACTAAACGGGAGGCACTGCGAGTAATAATGAGTATTTTTGATGTCTACGGGTTCTTATCTCCATTCACAATTAATGGTAAGATTATCTTACAGCTGACATGGAAATCACAAATAGGATGGGATGACTCGTTAGATGATGACATCTATAACAAATGGTCAAACTGGCTAAAAGTTTTAAAACTAATCGGTGGCATACGCTTACCTCGCTGCTACCATAGCGCCACAAACATAACTGCTTCTTTTCCGGTAGGTAGCTTGCCTGCGCATACGCTCTCAGCTGATCGCTATAGCAACCTGGAACTGCATTTATTTAGCGATGCTTCTACACAAGCAATGTGTGCTGTAGCATTTTGGCGATGGATGGTAAATAACGAAATAAAAGTAGCTTTTGTGTCAAGCAAATGTCGAGTAGCACCCGTGAAGCCTACCACAGTCCCTAGGCTTGAGCTACAGGCAGCGCTGATGGCAGCCAGGCTAGCGGAAACTATACAATCCGAGCATAGGATGAAGCCGATACGTAGATACTTTTGGTGTGATTCTACGACTGTTCTACAGTGGGTTCGCAATGACAAGCGAACTTATAAAACTTTCGTAGCTCATCGACTAGGTGAGATCGATGAACTGACAAATCCCAACGAGTGGCGATACGTACCTACCGCTATAAATGTCGCGGACATTGCTACTAGGGAATCCTATGATATAACTGTATTTCAAAGCGAGTGGTTTAATGGCCCCACATTTCTTTACAGCGAAGAGCGGTCGTGGCCCGCGGACATCGCGCAAGCTGCTCCTGAAACAGACAAAGGTGATGTTGAGTGTGTGTCTACCATACAAACTGTAAGTACGCACTTACCTATTGTACCTGAACCTAGTAGGTTCTCTTCATGGTTGCGCCTATTGAGAAGCACCGCTGCTATGCTGAAATTCATAGACAGATGTAGGTATAAAATACTTACCGATGACTGTACATTGATAGCGCGCGCAGAAAGCTTACTCATGAAGTACTCACAGGCTCAATCATTCAGTGAAGACCTAGCTGAAATTAAGGCTGGGAAGGACGTAGGTAGACAGAGCAAACTACTCACCTTATCACCAGTCTGTGATGAGCACGGTATACTGCGCGCGAGTGGCCGTATCGACGCCGCCGCTGACGTTTCTCTCGCTACGAAGCAACCTGTAATTCTAGATGGTAAAAATTACATTGCAAAATTGATTGTGCGTCACTACCACGTTATGGCTGGCCATGGTGGCCAGGAAATGGTAGTCAACGAATTAAAACAAAAGTATTGGATAATCAAGCTTAGACCGACAGTAAAAAATGTTGTCTCCGTATGTAATTTTTGTAGGATCCGCAAGGTCAAGCCCATAGCACCCCGCATGGGTAATTTGCCGGCGGGACGGATGGCACACAACCAGAGACCTTTCACCCACTGTGGAGTGGACCTTTTTGGACCCATGGAGGTGACGGTTGGCAGACGCCGTGAAAAAAGGTATGGAGTCCTGTTTACTTGCCTCACAGTAAGAGCAGTCCACGTTGAAGTGGTACATGCACTGACGACCGACGCTTTCTTGATGGCACTTCGTCGCATGGCTGCTAGAAGAGGATGGCCAGGATTCATGTACTCTGATAATGGCACAAATCTGCGCGGAGCAGATACAGAATTGAGAAGGTCAATTCAGGAACTCGATGAGGAACTGCTGAAAATGACCGCGAGTAACTACGGGACCCAATGGACTTTCATCCCACCAGTGAGCCCTCACTGGGGTGGGGCGTGGGAACGCCTCATCAGAAGCGTGAAGACCACACTCAAGGTGGTACTCAAGGAGCGCGCGCCGAAGGATGAAGTACTCATCACCCTACTCGCTGAAGTTGAAAACATCGTGAACAGCAGACCGTTGAGTCACGTTTCAGTAGAGCCTGGAACAAAAGAGTCGCTCACGCCAAATCATATTTTGCTTGGCACGTCTTCAAACTTACCTTTGCTTGGAGCCTTCGATGACTCAGATCTCCACTTAAGGAAACAGTGGCGTAAGGCACAGGCGCTAGCCGATATGTTTTGGAGAAGATGGGTGCGTGAGGTATTGCCAGATATGATTCCTCGACAGAAATGGAGTAAAGATCGAGATCAACAACCACTTCGTGTTGGAGACCTTGTCTTTGTCGCTGATCCGGATTCTCCCAGGGGCGTATGGCCAAGGGGCATCATCCAAGAGGTATTTCCTGCCAAAGACGGTAGAGTCAGAGTGGTCGCCGTGCGGACTCAAACTGGTACCCTCAAACGATCAGTAACCCGCGTCGCCAAGTTAGCCTTATGAGTGAGTGTTGCCAAGGCAACACTAGGGTGGGGAGTGTAAGCGACGCCTTATCCAAGTTTAGTTTTATAGTCTATGTTCACAGCTTCATGATTTATGTCATTTGTGACACTTGTTTTTGTAAAAAGTAAAATAAGAAGAAAAAGGAAATAAATGGAATTGAATCTTTTTGGAACCTATCTGCTGCGTTATTTTTTGGATTATCTTCCCCTAAAAAAGGAACATCGCCACAATTCCTAGACCAGTCCACCTACTTTCCCGCTATTTCAATGGGAATAGCTACAGGTGTGATCCATTAAGAATCCTCCATACCCTCCTGGGGCGGCGGGTTTGGACCCGACTGAGCGGCCCCCTTTGTTGGGGCCGCTTTGCCTTCCGGTGCTGGGGCCGAGCGAGGAGTTTTCCTCGAGGCCTTAGGGGGGTTGCAACTCTTGCTACCCATCCGATGGTCGGCCTTACAGCCCTTGTCGGAGCACAGCGGACACTTGCGCTGATTCGTGCATTGGCTCGCCCGATGACCGGGTTCGCCGCACGCGTAGCACAAGTGACTACGGTCCACTGTACTCTGACACATGCTGCGTACGTGCCCATACTCCAAGCATCGGAAGCACTGGAGTGGTCTCGAGGTCAAATAATCGACCCGAGACGTGACCCATCCTACGACGACGTGCCCTGCCGCGGCTAGCTTCCGCACGGAAGCTAGTGGGCATCGGACCCATACCGTGCCCAGGGCAGTGGGAGAGCGACGTATGTCACCTACCCGCACATCGAGGACCGAGCAGTCAGCGGCCTCGGCGACCGCAGTTTGCACCTCTTGAGGTGTGACGCTGTCGTCAAGATCCTTCAGCCGCAACTCCCCCGTTTTCACCGGACGCGCAACACGCACGCCCAGATCAGCGAGGGCCGCGCGCAAGCGATCGGCCAGGTGGTCAGCCTTGGAGGTGCAGTCGGGTCCCGACACCTCCATGATTATGCCTCCAGTGATGGCTTTTTTGAAGCGGACTTGCTCCAGTCCCACTTCGGCCAACTTAATACGGGCCTTGGCAGCGGCCATAACCGCAGCGTAGGTAACATCCGAGCCTTCCGGAACTGTCACCGTTATCGCCGCAGAAGTCGGCACCCGCGCAGGCTTCGGCGTTTTGCCAGCCTTTGGTCCAGCCTTCGAGCCAGCCTTCTGACCGGCCTTCTGTCCAGTCTTCTGACCAGCCTTCGGACCAGCCTTCGGACCAGCCTTCGGGCCAGCCTTTGGGCCAGCCTTCGGGCCAGTCTTCGGGCCAGCCTTAGGACCGGTACTCGGCCCAGGTTGCGCCGGCTCGGGAGCGGCGGCCTTCTTTTTGGGCGCCCTCTTCTTCCCCGTCACTGTCGCCCACGTCGACACCGGCGTCCTCGACGCATGCGTCTCCGCAGTCCGCGACTGCACGGGTGGCAGGGAAGTTACTGGCGGGGGTCGGGCGTTTGCCTTCGCCTTACCAGTGGGCCCCTTCGGCGCTGCTGGAGCAGCATCTACGCCCCTTTGAGTAGAAGATGGCATGGCACCCATAGCCACCACCAACTTACTGTCCATTAGAGCGCCGATGCGCTCCATGAGTCGGCCTTCCCAATCCCCACCGGCTGTAGGTGGAGTCACCACCGCCGGTTCGGTCGCGCTAACACTAGCGCTGGCCTGGGAACTGGCCACCTGTTCCACCTTGGCGGAAAGAGCAGCCATTTGGGCACGCAACTCTGCGTTCTCGCCTTCGAGCCTCTTGACATTGGCGTCCACCGCCGCACGGTGCAAGAGCTCCGCTGAGATCGCCGCCGCCCTCCTGACGGCCACGCGCAGACCCTTGATAAAATTGCCCTTCAAGTTCTTAGACTTGTCGGCAATCTTTTCAATGGTCTGCAGTTCGACCGTCATGCAGGCGTCCAACTCCTGAGAGCGTAACGCCTGCATTTCCTGCGCCAAGACTTCGGGGGTTGGCAAGTCTGCCTTCGCCCGCTTGTCTTCCGGCGCGACTTGGGGGTTGAAGACGTCATCGTCTTCGTCCCCCTTGTCCTTGAGGAACATGGCGCGCTTAGACCCTTGCGAGTCTGAGGCACCAGCTCCGCCATCCACCTCGGGCTTTCGCCCTCGCTTCCGCGTAGCGTAGGCCATGCCCGATGCTGAGGAAGTTAGAGAGCAGAAGGATACCACGGACCCGTCTGACTCCTCTCCTACGTCGCTGGCTACTGGCGTAGCCGGTCTCGCGAAGCCACTTCGCTTCGCCGAGACGCTCTCCCTCTTCTTACGTGAGCTCCCAGAGCCCCCGAGGCGATTGTTGCCCCCCCCAGAGTACGAGGGGCAGAGTGCCGCAGCACTGCGGGATTCTTCGGCGCCAGAGACGCCGGTACCCACCTGGGGTTCATGTTGACAATCGGCCTTTTTCATTTTTTTTTTTTTTTCCTCTTTGAGGGGTGAGGTCCCCAAAGTCGCAGTAGCGGCTGGTGTACCGACCAACCCGCCTGGTCGGCAAACCCCCCGTGGAGTCCCAAACTCGGAAGTTCACGGACGATTTGCCGAACAGGCGATCTGTTGCGCTGCGTAGCCACTCCAAATATCAGGGTTTTTTAACGAGGTGAACTCCTCGAGGCCCGGGCGGCAAAGCCAAGACCCTAGGACGCTGGCTATGAAGCCTCGCTTCTAAGCCAGCCCGGAGGCAGTGCAAGTGCACACCGAGCACGTCCCGCTTCGTCCACTGCTTCCTCTGCTTAACAGAGGATGCGTAGAGAAGCTCCTGTCCCGGGGTATTCAGGGCGGGCTTAGGTATGGGAAAAATCCCATCTCTAATCCCCCCCCCGAACAAAATCCCCCTTGCGCTAGTCCCTCCCCTCAAGCCTTTCCGTATGGGTAGCCCTGCGGTATAGCCTTGAGGATCATCGGAAACATGCGCGGTTGTCGGGTTTTTGGCCACCATGAAACACTTCCCCAGTACTCTGACGAAGTGTTTCACGGTGTTACCAGGGTGCACCACGTGGAGGTTGCCCGACCTTAGCACCCCTGAACACTAACCTACTGCATGTGTTGTGTTGTGTTGAATACATGTGTTGTGTTGAACACTAACCTACTGCATGTGTTGTGTTGTGTTGAATACATGTGTTGTGTTGAACACTAACCTACTGCATGTGTTGTGTTGTGTTGTGTTGAATACAATGAGGTCGTGCCGCCGACTACGCTCATATACAGCGTGTAGCTACAATGGCGACATTAAATTAACCAGCGTATCCGGTTTCGCGTTTTCAGAATATAGACATATTTTTTATTTCATTAAACATAAGATTTATCGAAATAAATCAATTTTCTTAAATAACGCCTCGGAGCAACCTGTACGTAAGAGCAGAGGTCATCTGTCGGGTTCACGGGTCATAACCGCGTGTAACCGCGTATGAAGAGCAAGAAAGTATTGTTAGAATAGGACACCCGAAATTGCGCCGTTGCATGAAAGGGATAGCTAACTATTGAAGAGCGCCGCCCGCGCCGCTCGCTCGACCGACTCGTCCTGCCGCCTAGCCAGTGATACGCGGGCCGGTGTCCTTGACACACTTTATTTTAATAATTTTGCTAATTATCTACCTATTCTCAATGTTTCGCGAAAAAGACGCTTGGTTTTGTTAGTTTAGCTTTTCTATTCTAAGTACCCAATCAGGTCTACGTAGGTACAGCGATTGTAGGCGACACACGAGTATTTAATTTTAGATTTTATTTTACAATTTTTGCCTTTTACAGCTATGTTCTTGTACACCTACTTTATGTTTTCCTTTGAAAATGCCTATGTTAAAATTGTAGAATTGGTACGAGTAACGCCATCTGTTGGCACCTATGCAAACTAATAAACAAGTTGAATTTGTGGGTGGATACGGTCATACAATTTTACCTTAGCGGGTAGTCTTTGCCATACCTTCGAAAAAGCCACATCGCGGCTCCGTAGAAAATTTAAATAGATTTCGAATTAGCACCCTTACAACTCCGTTTTGCACCCCCAACTTTCTTCTGACGTTGACCTAAATGTTGCGTTTCATTTCGATCCCCTACAATTCGTCCTTCCGAGCCCGGATCGAAAACCAGTAATCTGGCGTTGTCATGTCGGATACGCCCTCGAAAGTTCTTACGCGCCGTCAACGCCAGGAACTTATGGAAACTAACAAGTTGGATAGTGCACCTAAAAAGGAGTTCAAGAAATTGATTCTTCCTCGCGGCCCCGATTGTCCAATATCGTCGTGGGAAGGATACGTGTCAACGCCGGTACCGCCGCGCAAAATGTCACCGCCCGGTACTGCGCAGCAATCAACATGTGCTTCGAAGTCTACAATGTGCACGAAGAAGTCTACTACGTCGTCGGTTGCACGACGTAAACAACTCGAATTAGAAGCGGCGGAAGCAAAAGCCATGATTCAGATGGAGCTAATTGACAAAAAGTTACAAGCCCAGCTTGCCAAGGTCGACCATGAAAGTGAGAAAGCTCATAGCGTCGGCACCGATGTCGCTCCTGATGAAGATGCTGGTGGCTCCTATCCTTCGTCCCTTCGCAGCGAGAACAAGAACCACAAGAATGTGGAGAAGTGGCTGGACACGAACTGTAAAGCACCCGTCCAGCACGACACTAGTATCCAACAACTAGCTGATACGTTGAAGGATCTACTTACCCAATCATCAGCATCGAAGCATGAAGATAAGCTTCTGAGTCGCCTTGCCACGCCACGAGAGCTACCTATTTTCAGTGGTGATAGTATTGAGTGGCTACATTTTAAAAATGCTTATGATGATTCGTCACGCGTGTGTAAATTCAGTGACAGTGAGAACCTGTGGAGACTTCGTAAATCTCTACGAGGTGAGGCCAAGGAAGCAGTGACTGACTTGCTGATCGGCAACACTCCGCCGTCAGCAGTCATGGAAGCGCTGGAACTCAGGTTTGGTCGAGCTGATATTATTATTAGTAATATAACGATGCAATTGAAAAAGCTCCCATCGTTACCTACTAATTATCAACAAGAATTGATTAATTTGTCTGTGAAAGTCAATAATTGCGTGGCTACAATACGCGCACTAGACCAGAGCGACTATCTTCGAAGTCCAGAGCTCGCTGCAGCTATTGTTTCTAAATTGCCGAGTACTCTGATCGGAAGATGGACAGAGTTTGCCTACAAACATATCAGTGAAGGCAAATCTAGACTGGAACTACTGGCTACATTTTTGAAGCTGGAGGCTGAAATGTTATCAGTCGTCGGATGTATTCAGCCGCAGGACAAGAAGCCGATGAGCGCTTCTACAAAGCGCACCGATGATAAATATCGTCACCGTACTGTCTACACTTCTTCTGTCGCCGCAGCTGAGAACACAATGTGTAGATTTTGCCAGAAGGGCAGTCATACATTGCCGGAGTGTCGCATATTCAAACGTGCGATGCGCCGAGATAAATGGAGATACGTCAAAACGCGCGGACTGTGTTATTGTTGTCTACTAACACGACACAATAAGGATACGTGCCCCGCACCTATGTGTGACGTCGATAACTGTGGCATGGCACATCATCGCCTGCTGCACTGGACGAGACCTGAGATGACGTCATCGTCACCTGATAAGATGACCGTGAACCCGGAACCTGCAGCACCTGTAGCTGCACCCGACGCCGACGCGTCCATGATGCACTTCGCTCGAGATAGTGACGACGCGAGCATCGCCCCGGATGAGTTCGCGCTGCTGAAAGTGATCGCGGTTCGATTACGCGGCCCTAAAGGTGTAGTGAACACCTACGCACTCCTGGACGATGGTGCTGAAGTGTCAGTGATCGACGCCGAGCTGGCAGATACCCTAGGGTTAGAGTGTGTTAGTGCGCGACCTATTAGGTTTACAGATGCGTTCGGTTTATCAGTGTATCAATCCGAAGTGCCTAGTGTTAAGGTAGAAATAACGGGACACGACAATGTTAGTTATAGCTGTAAGTTACGTAAGTGTGCTCAGTTAAAATTGTGTTCTCAAAACTTATCTGTTTTGAATGGCGTAAATAGTACGCACCTATCGCATGTCAAGCATATGATCTGCACCGATACCAGTGTAAAACCGCGGCTACTTCTTGGTGAGGATAATTATTTCCTAATAGCGCCGCTGGAGGTTATACACGGAGACAGGGACTCGCTGTACGCATCACGCTGTCGATTGGGATGGACCATCCATGGTTTCCACCGTGGGCGCACTCACTCCTCGAAGCCTCGGGTAAGTGAACAAAATGTCTTCCATCTCGCTCACTCTCGCGATAATGATGTGCAGGAAATTAGCGAACTTAATGACCTAGTTAAAGATTCCTTTAATTTTGATTTGATAGGAATTTCACCCGTATCCCGTGAGAATAAGGATCACATTCGAGCTGTCGAAATTCTAGATAAAACAGCACGTCAAGTAGGTAATCAATGGGAAGTAGGTTTACCTTTTAAAAAGGACGATTTTATGATGCCTGAGTCATACAATAATGCCTACTCGCGCCAGCAGTTATTGTTGCGCAAATTCCGCAAGAACGATGATTACGCCGATAGGTATAAAAAAGAAATATCTAAATTATTAGATAATGGTTACGCTCGAGAACTAACTGATAACGAACTCTCAGCTGATCATGTTTGGTATTTACCGCATTTTGGTGTTCAGAACCCAAATAAGGCCGGCAAGTTACGGTTAGTTTTTGACGCCGCCGCTAAAGTAGATGGTGTGTGCCTGAATGATTATTTACTAACAGGGCCGGACTTGTATAATTCTCTGTACGGAATTATGCTCAGATTTCGAGAACAAAGAATAGTAATACTCGGAGATATTCGCGACATGTTTCTTAGAATATTAATAAAACATAGCGATCAGCATGTACTTAGATTCTTGTGGCAAGAATCTTTCGATAAACCGATTCATGTTTTTTCGATGCAAAGCTTGATTTTCGGTGCCACATGCTCCCCTTTTGTCGCTCAGTACATTAAAAATAAAAATGCGCTAAAATACAAGGATATAAATCCTGAGGCTGTAGATGTAATTATAAATGACCATTATATGGACGACTGTTGTCATTCAACTTGCGATGAAAGCACGGCTATTAAATTAGTTCACGATATCACTTCTATTCACGCAAAAGGCGGCTTTGAAATTAGAGGCTGGTCGAGTAATAGCAAACCGGTTTTAGACTCGATCCCTGCAGAAGCGCTCGCGCAGTCAGCTGTGCAGTTCAAGCACGGAGCTATGAACACAAGTGAGCGCACGTTAGGATTGATATGGCATCCTGCGGATGATTCATTCGGGTTTCAGATCTCGCTTGATAAAATACCTAGTGATATTTTAGATGGTTCTACGCCTCCTACAAAAGCAAAAATGCTCAGCATTATTATGTCTGTTTACGATATACACGGTTTTTTATCGCCATTTGTTATAAAAAGTAAAATTATTTTTCAAGATGTACATAGATCGAAGATTGATTGGAAATGCCGCATCCACTCAAGTGAGCACACCAAGTGGATGTTATGGCTCGATGAATTAAAACTTTTAGAATCCCTACGCATACCTAGGTGGTATCACAATGCCGGTAGTTGGACTGAATGTTATCTCACATCGGTAGGTATAGGTAGTGAGGCCGAGTCGGTCGTAAATAAAGAGCTGCACATATTTTGTGACGCTTCTATTAAAGCGTACGCAGCAGTTATTTACTGGCGTTTTACTCGTGCCGACGGAAAGGTTTTAATTATCTTCGCAGCTAGTAAGAGCAGAGTGACTCCACTCCGCCCTGTGTCAGTTCCCCGACTGGAGCTGCAAGGCGCGCTTGCAGCGTCACGCCTCGCTGACTCACTTCAACGAGAACATAAAAATATGAAGTGCGATAAGCGGTACTTCTGGACCGATTCGCAGACAGTCCTGCAATGGATTCGTAGCGATCCTAGAAGCTATAAGCCGTATGTTGCTCATCGCTTAGGCGAAATTGATGAGCTTACGAATGTGTCGGAATGGCGATACGTACCTACTAAGCTAAACGTAGCCGACTTAGCTACTAAAGACGAAACGCCTCCGTTCACATACGATAGCGTATGGTTTCACGGACCGCATTTCTTACGGCAGCCTGAGGATACTTGGCCTAAGGATTGTGTGTCCACCAAGAAGCCATCGCCAGACGTTGTCTGTGAGGAAGGGAGCTTGAATGTAGTGGTGTCTAAAGCCATTGAACACTCCTTACCAAACGAAGACAACTACTCGTCGTGGCTACGACTCGTACGAGTGACCGCTCGAATACTTTTATTCGTTCGACGCTGTCGACGAATAGAAGCTAGCATGAATGTCGAGCTCATGAACGAGGCCGAGCTTCTTCTTCTTAAGAAATCTCAGCAGGACTCGTTCGGGCAAGACATTGAGCTTGTCAAGCAAAATAAGCCCTTGTTAACAAACAGTTGTTTGATAACACTGACGCCTTACCTTGACGACGCTAACGTGCTACGTGTAGCCGGCCGGATCGACAAAGTCGAAGGTGTCACCCGCTCGACTATGCGACCCGCCATACTCGATGGTCGTCACCAAATAGCTCGTTTGATAGTGGAGTACCACCATAGAAAAGCTATGCACGGTGCCAACGAGCTCGTCGTAAATGAATTACGACAACGCTACTGGATTTTGAAGCTGCGTCCGACTGTTCGCGCAGTCGCCGCACGCTGCCCGTTCTGCCGGCACCGCCGCGCCGCGCCGCAGCCGCAGCGCATGGCGGACCTGCCCGCAGCACGTCTGCATCACAATCGTCGACCGTTCACCTATACGGGGGTGGACTTTTTCGGACCGATGGAGGTCACCATCGGCCGAAAAAGATCCAAGAGGTACGGTGTGATGTTTACGTGCCTGACTGTACGTGCCATTCATTTGGAAATCAGTGAGAGTCTGAGCGCAGACTCCACCATCATGGCACTCAGACGCATGATCGCTCGACGCGGTACACCCAGCGTTATCTATTCAGATAACGGGACGAACCTGCGCGGAGCGGATAACGAGCTCAAGCGGAGTCTGTTGGAACTCGATGAGAGTAAACTCCGCGAGGACGGTACCGTGAGAGGTATCGAGTGGAGGTTCATACCCCCCGGGGCCCCTGAGAAAGGTGGTGCTTGGGAACGTATGATACGCACGGTGAAAACGGCCTTAAAAGTCGTACTAAAGGAACGCGCTCCACACCCTGAGACGCTTTCCACTTTGTTTGCGGAAGTGGAAGCGCTAGTTAATAGTCGCCCTATTACACATGTTTCGTGTGACCCTAATTATCCGGAAGCTCTAACACCTAATCATTTTTTGTTAGGTACGTCCTCGAACAGTCCCGTATTCGGTAGGTACGATAACGACGACCTATGCCTACGTAAGCAATGGCGCGTAGCACAAAGACTGACCGACATGTTTTGGACGCGGTGGATAAAAGAATATCTTCCTACTTTGATACCTAGGCAGAAGTGGTGTAGGGATCAGAGAGCGTTGCGAGATGGAGATTATGTTCTAATAGTGGAACCTAATCTTGACCGTGGTTGCTGGCGGCACGGAGTGGTGAGTGCGACCCATGCTGCCGACGACGGTCGTGTGCGAGTAGTAGACGTACGCACCCGAACTGGTTTGGTGCGCCGTCCAGTAACGCGTGTCGCACTACTTGAACCATGCTGAATGTTAGTGCTGATCTGAACTTTATTTTGTGTTGTTTTCTTTGGTCTAGCAGCTCATTTCAGCACTAAGAGGGTGGATTGTAGGCGACACACGAGTATTTAATTTTAGATTTTATTTTACAATTTTTGCCTTTTACAGCTATGTTCTTGTACACCTACTTTATGTTTTCCTTTGAAAATGCCTATGTTAAAATTGTAGAATTGGTACGAGTAACGCCATCTGTTGGCACCTATGCAAACTAATAAACAAGTTGAATTTGTGGGTGGATACGGTCATACAATTTTACCTTAGCGGGTAGTCTTTGCCATACCTTCGAAAAAGCCACATCGCGGCTCCGTAGAAAATTTAAATAGATTTCGAATTAGCACCCTTACAACTCCGTTTTGCACCCCCAACTTTCTTCTGACGTTGACCTAAATGTTGCGTTTCATTTCGATCCCCTACAGCGATAAAGACGCTTTGATTTATTATTTGTTTATCTGTCTACCTTTGCGACTAGGGAGCGGGTAAATTAAATGTTTGGTGCTCAGTGGATACTGGATAGGACGACACGACACGGAGCTCTTAGGTGGCCCAATGTCACCTGACCTCAAGCCCCTCGATTTTTTTATGGGGCTTTGTGAAAGACGACGTTCATGCTAAAATAAAATAACATGTATTATCAAAAGCGAGGGCAAATATTCAGCGCCGCCGGTTACATCTTTGTGTCCGACGTGGTGGCGGCGGCGCGGCGGCTACATTGAGAACTTGAAGATTTAATAAGTGTAAGGCGCTAGGTGCATAGGTCACAATAAAATTAATAGTAAAGTGAACAAGGTGAAGTGAAATTATTTGATTTCTTTGAATTCCTTGGTGTCGCTTGATTTCCCCGCCCCGCGCTCCGCCCCGCGCCCCGCCGCCGCCACCGAGCCGCCCGGGCAGGCAGGCGCGGGCGCGGGCGCGGGCGCGGGCGCGGGCGCGGTAACACGTAGGTAAAGACACTCATAGGGTGATTAATTTTTGTTGCGTATTTTATTATTAAGTTTGTTTGAAAAATTCGAAATTTCTATTTTGGACTATAATTATTTTTTTATTTTTTTTATGAATACTTATAAGTAGCTCTACCCGTGTGTTCATTTAATGTCGCCATTGTAGCTACACGCTGTATACACTCATGTTGAAACTGAAGGGTAATCTATGAAGCTGTAATCGAAGAGCCACCGCGCGCCCCTTTACGAACCGAACCGAACGGAACTCTTATTGAACCGAACGGAACTTTATGGAATCAAAATAGCTCTAATCATTTAGATCATAGGTGACGACGTGCTGATCGAGTCTAAGCTTTTGAGTCTCGAGCATCGACCGACGTCACATTGCCAGCCTATCGGTGTTTTACAGGATACATTTCGGGGAGTGTGCAATGGAACTTCATGGCTTGGTTCCTTCATCCCCGTTCTACCATCGGACCACCAGACGAACGAAAATGAGACACCCGTTCATGGTTGACATACCACCTATCCGCACTAAGCGTTTCGCTTCTACTTTTATAATGCGGACAGCCAAGGATTGGAACTCGTTGCCGGCGTCTGTGTTTCCACCTTCATATAGATTGGATGTTTTCAAGAGACGAGTGAATAGGTATCTTCTAGGTAAGCGTGCTACATCGTCGACCGCATCTTCACTTAACATCAGGTGAGATTGCGGTCAAACGCTTGCTTATAAATTTATAAAAAAAAAAAAAAAAAAAAAAAAAAAAAACTTGCTGAATTTATTGTATGCTCGCATTAATGTTATTTAGTGAGTAGGTATATGCGCACTGGGCGACCGGACCACCGGCCGGGAGCTTTATTAGATAAAGCGTACTGCGAGTAGGTAGGTACCTACTATATTGTTGTACCTAAGCAATATGAAGTCGATAAACTTATTTGTGATTACATTTTTCATTAGTGATTCATTTAGATTTTATTAGGTGAGATTGCGATCAAACGCTTGTCCATAATGTATTAACAGGATACACATCGTGATTGGTTTTTTCCACTTTATGGCTTTTTAGGTTTGGTATATACTGTATTATGTACTGCATGTACTGCATGTACTGTATTATGTACTGCATGTACTGTATGTACTGTATGTAGATAGTATTTGATGTTATTTCCAATGGTGGTTCGATAGCCAATAGCAATACAATAACAACAGTTTTGTTTTTTGAAGGACAACCGTGACAAACGTGAGCCTAGTGTTTCATCGTTCAATTGTAGGTATGTAGGTATTATAAAGTTTAGAAGACAATTTAAAAGTTTAGAATGTAAGTAAACGTATTCTCCAGCCACCACATAGCCTATTAGTTTCCCTGTCAACAGTGTGTGTGTCTTTAGATATTGGTTTGGGTAGGTATAGGTACGTAAAAATCTTTTTGAAAACAATAGAATCATGGACCTCTGGGAATAAGCCAAAAAATAAACGCGACGTACACGTAGAAAAAATAGATCGATGAACGGTGCTAGGTAACTTATAAAGCAGTGCTAGAGAAATAGGTTTTTTTTTTATTTATTATACTCTCAGTAGATAAGCTGTAAACACTCCAATAACAATTATTATCTTAAGTACCTACAGTTGTACCTACATAATTTTCATAATATTTTTTAATACTTTTTCTACTAACAAAAAATGGATTAGGCCAAAATTTGAAGGAAAAATATCTATCACTCCCCGGCAAGGTTATTTATTAGTACTAGCCGGGACAGTCGCTTTAACAAATACCACGACCACTGCCACCACCACCGCCGCCACCACCACCGCCGCCATTGCCACCGCCGCCGCCACCACCGCCGCCGCCACCACCGTAGTCGTAATCGTAATCGTTGCAACCACCACCGCCGCCACCATTGGAGTCGTAATTGTTGCCACCGACACCGCTCCCACCAGTAAGAGCCTCGCAAGGGTCCCTCATGCAGGGCGTCGCGTTCGCCAGCACCAGCAGGCACGCCAAAAATATCTGTAAGTTATTAAATTATTAATTCTTCATATGAATCATCCTACTAATATTATAAATGCGAAAGTTTAGATGTTTAGATATTTGGATGTTTGTGTTTAAATCACGTCGAAACTACTGAACCAACTTGGATGAAACTTGGCATATATATGTAGTTCGTAACCTGGATTGACATATAGGCTACTTTTTATCTCGAATAATTAACAGGATCTACATGATAAAATGAAAAAACATGATGATGTCATGTCATGTCACGTCAATTGTGACAGGACGTAGTACTACCTCTTTTGTCTAACGACTAACGTTTGACATTCGAGTACGGGTTTGGTGTAATGTCAAGTTTCTCAAAGAAGTATCCGCTCGGTACACGCACAGATAATGTAATGTATACGGAAACGGTACTCGCGTACTAAGTCGCGGGTAACTGCTAGTAACTTCTAAACGAATAAGGTATCGTTGGAAGCGTCTTGTCTTGATCGTCCGCTGGTTGTAGAGTGTGTGCATGACGTCACACTACAGCCGTCGACGACTTAAACTCATGAACAAACTGATGAAAAATGTGAATGATGTCGCGCCGTGTCCAATCATCATCATCCTATATCCCTGAAGCGGTATTGTGTTGTTAGGATAGACAGACTATTACTAAGTATAAACAATTGACAGGCGTCACAGCTCAGTCGGTAATAGCTCTGCCTTCCGTGCTGTGGGTCGTGGATTCGATCCCCACTGAGAACAAACATTTGTGCGTGGAAAACATAGATGTTTGTTCTATGTCTGGGTGTTACTATGTATTATAAGTATGTATTTACAAAAAAAAAATAAGTAAGTATGTAAGTATTCTATCAGCCATCTAGTTCCCATATTACAAGCTTTGCTTAGTTTGGGACTAGAGGGCGTTGTGTGTAAAGTCCACGAATATTTATTTATATTTATTTATTTATAATTCCTTGAAGACTTACCAATGCGTATTTCATCTTGCACTTGGCTTGCACCGATCACAATGTTGATAATATTATGATGCCTTCCATTTGTTCTGGCTCTTATATACCGTCCGGCTCCCTACCCCTTCATACAAAATAAATACATTTATAAATACACACAATAGGTACGTATTTTTACTTATAATAAGACCTTACAAATAGACATAATATACACAATGTGTATATGTCGTGTACATTGTCATGAACGATTTATGTGCATATTGTAGGTATAGATAAAGATATTAAGGGCGCGTGTATTGTGAAAATAAGCATCTCTAATTTTCAACCCAATAATAAAATCCAAACTCAATCTTCGAAAAATAAGGATAAGGTATTTTTTTCGATCGAGAAAATATTTTCATCGTGTTTCTGGATTAGAGCAAATTTGCCTGCGATTGTCACAATTAATACACGCGCCCTTATATATGCACCCTTACTTAGTCTAATAACAAATATTATTAAGCACATTAGGATTCTCTTGTAGGGTTCCACATAAATACAATATTTTCATGTATTTTAGTGTTGACTGTTTTAGTTTTTGTTCAAATTCAACAGTTATTGATTCAGCAGACGGTGGTGCGCGGGCGCTGTTGAACGACGCGCACTCAAGCGCATCCACTACACACTAACATTCATACTAAAGTTAAAAAACAATGTACTTGCTAGTTAGTTTTACTTACCTACCGCTACAAACCAAACTTACCTACTATTCCGAGTGCATTGTAGAGCGGAGCGGGCCTGTTCATACTTTCCTTTCTTATCCAAATGTGCTATTTTTTTGTTGTAAAGGACCCTCTATGTAATATGCAATTATTATTTAGGCATTTTTTATTAATTTAGAATAGTGCAATCTATTCACCTTCTAAGTAGCTAGTATCTTAATAACAGTTGTAATATTTATGGAACCCACCGACTTTGGGCGACAACTCCTTACTTATTATTTTTTTTCATTAAGTACCTAGTGTTTGTAATTTATAGCTTTCTGACATCACTACTATTATTTCTATTAATAACTTAACTTTGAAACACACAAACAACACCACAGGTGAACAAATTCAATGCATTTTTCGTCTAGAAATTATTTTTAACCGACTTCCAAAAAGGAGGAGGTTCTCAATTCGGTTGTCTGTTTTTTTTTTAATGTTTGTTACCTCAGAACTCCGTCATTTATGAACCGATTTCAAAAATTCTTTTTTTATCTGAAAGGATATACTTCCAGATTAATCCCATTTTATTTTCATTCATTCATTCATTCATTCAAAATCGGTTGAGTAGTTTGGGTTATAAATAGAAATAACTGAAAAATAATGCCCGGCGCGGCGCAGCGCCTACTATTTTACTGCTAGCAACAATGCCCGCGTATTATTGTTCAATAAGCTAATGCATTACTTTCGGACCCTTTGTGGTGTGTACACCTTTATTACATTTTTCGAAATTTGGCAATAAACCCAGTATTTGTACATTCAAACTGCATTTAATTGAAGAAAAGCAAAAACCCACCAGTCTAAAGTATCAACACCAACCACGTGCACGAAATTGCGTATTTTGCTTTCCTGTGACTTTTAAGTGGTGTTTATAGTCACTAGAACATTCCCAATGAATTGTCATCATCATCATCATCTGATTATGAAGCTGGTAGTTGAATTGAAGTCGGTTTTTCTAGTTTTTTAAGCTTATAAATTATCACATATGCTATCTGCAGTCGCACTTGTTTTATTAATCGCCTCCATCGCTTGCGTTTGGTAAGTAAGGTAGGATCTATCATTTGGTAAGTAAGGTAGGATCTATCATTTGGTAAGTAAGGTAGGATCTATCATTTGGTAAGTAAGGTAGGATCTATCATTTGGTAAGTAAGGTAGGATCTATCATTTGGTAAGTAAGGTAGGATCTATCATTTGGTAAGTAAGGTAGGATCTATCATTTGGTAAGTAAGGTAGGATCTATCATTTGGTAAGTAAGGTAGGATCTATCATTTGGTAAGTAAGGTAGGATCTATCATTTGGTAAGTAAGGTAGGATCTATCATTTGGTAAGTAAGGTAGGATCTATCATTTGGTAAGTAAGGTAGGATCTATCATTTGGTAAGTAAGGTAGGATCTATCATTTGGTAAGTAAGGTAGGATCTATCATTTGGTAAGTAAGCTAGGATCTATCATTTGGTAAGTAAGGTAGGATCTATCATTTGGTAAGTAAGGTAGGATCTATCATTTGGTAAGTAAGGTAGGATCTATCATTTGGTAAGTAAGGTAGGATCTATCATTTGGTAAGTAAGGTAGGATCTATCATTTGGTAAGTAAGGTAGGATCTATCATTTGGTAAGTAAGGTAGGATCTATCATTTGGTAAGTAAGGTAGGATCTATCATTTGGTAAGTAAGGTAGGATCTATCATTTGGTAAGTAAGGTAGGATCTATCATTTGGTAAGTAAGGTAGGATCTATCATTTGGTAAGTAAGGTAGGATCTATCATTTGGTAAGTAAGGTAGGATCTATCATTTGGTAAGTAAGGTAGGATCTATCATTTGGTAAGTAAGGTAGGATCTATCATTTGGTAAGTAAGGTAGGATCTATCATTTGGTAAGTAAGGTAGGATCGATCGATTTCATGCGGAGGACTAATAATACACGACAACGACCAATAAGTTTGCGATTTGATAAAACATTAAGGGCGTCTTGCACCAGAATCACTAAACGTATTTAACAGTTAAATCGATTTAAATCTGACGTATTTGTATGACTTGACAACTCGCTAAATACTATTTAAGAGTTAAACGCGTTTAGCGATTCTGGTGCAAGCCGCCCTAAAAGGCAGGTCGTACTTGAGATACGATTATGAAACCGTTATCTACTACAAGAAGCGATGCAGCCATATATACTTATAATGTAGTTGGAAGGCAAGTTAACGTTCGTACTATGTAAGTAGTTCACAAAAAACATTGAAGAGACTTGGGATACCACCACGTAGGGGTTGGCTGGCAGATAATGCTTAGTATTAAATAAATAAATATAAATATTCATGGACTTTACACACAACGCCCTCTAGTCCCAAACTAAGCAAAGCTTGTAATATGGGAACTAGATGGCTGATAGAATACTTAAATACTTTTGTTTTTGTAAATACATACTTATAATACATAGTAACACCCAGACATAGAACAAACATCTATGTTTGCCACGCACAAATGTTTGTTCTCAGTGGGAATCGAACCCACGACCCACAGCACGGAAGGCAGAGCTGTTACCGACTGAGCTGTGACGCCTGTCAAATAAATGCCATCTTCAATTGTTTTATTACAAGGAAGAATAATTTGATCTCAATTCAAATATATCGCAGTTAAATCTTAGAATATAGAAAACACAAGAAGGAGCATTTGACATAATTTGTATGAAGGTTTTTGTCACCAAAATGCTATAAAAATGTTCCCGTGCGCATCATGTTCGCGCAGCCCAATGTTGCACCTACAAAACTATTTCCCAATTTTTTGGGGTAATTTTTTTTTGTATAATGCTGCTTACCTAAGTAGGAGGTAACGAAATAGAGATTTATAAATTTTATTAGAAATAAGTACAAACTTTAATAGAGATTTATAAATTTTATAAGAATTAAAGAAAAACTTTTTAGATGATGTACCTATAAATAAAACACAATTTTTTAGTTTATATTTCTACAATATTTATTTACTTCTATATTCTTTCTATACTATTTATATATTTATTTGATAGGTACCTACATAGAACTTTGGTACTTATTACATAATTAAGTACGAAAAGCGCTATGCGCGGCACTGACTCTTAGGTACTTACTTATACTTACATTAGTTTAAGAACTTAGTTATTAATCGTTATTAGAAATCGGTTTTCAACGGCGGAAACAGGATAAGATAAGAAACTGTTCGTATTTGTAAAATTAATAAGTATACAAAAGACTGCAAAATTAATAAGACTTACCTTACTTGGAAAAGCTTCTTTCGTTAATCGTCTTAATGATAATTTCGTAAAATAAAAATATTTTTCCTCAAAATGCGCCGAACAAATAATACTCTTATCTGACGGTATCCAATACTCAGGACGTGTTTTTTGAACGATTTTTGTCCATTGTTCTCGTCTGAGTATGTCAGCAGGAAAGCTAAAATTTCACAAATATTTTTTCAAAATAACAAATGTAGCGCTCTATGATTAAAAATATCTATTGAAATACCTATGTCTAGTCACATAGTAACACTTCACTGATGTGTAGTCACATAGAGATTAATATAAATTTTGTTGGGAAAAAAAGTGTTGGTGTTGTTTGCAACATTATTGAATTGATGGTCATTTTTCTTTAAATTGATGATTCCTTATCAAATAGAGACTCAAATGTGATACTTACCGATGATATGTAATCCCATCTACTTTGTTTTTAGACCCAGGCCAATTATTGCAAGTGGGAACCACACACGTCGGCATAATTGTATAAAAATATGTTTGGCATTGGAGGTGTCAATGGCCAGAGACTAAATGACACAAAGCACTCCACTATGGTACACTTTTATCCATGCCAAAAAAATGGCTATACACTACATCTGTACATTCTATAATCTGTGAGTTAAATAATAGTGACATAAACTAAAACTTCCGGTTTCCATGCTGTTCATAGCATTACTCTCCAGGCTGTAAATGAGTTTAGGGCAGAGTAATATCCACAAGTGATTTTAAAAACGAGGCCGTTACCTAATTGCTTTTTGGGCCGAGACTTGTATACCTAGTAGATAGGTACTTTTCTCTCATTTGTGAGGAAATAATAAACAAATTCATTCTAGTTCCCACAGCATAGCTTGTACAGCTTTACTTACTTAATTTGGGACTAGATGGCGTTGTGTGAAATGACCATAAATATTTATTTACTAGGAGTTACCTGCGACTTCGTACGCGAGTACCGTTTCCGTGTACATTATATTATCTGTGCGTGTACCGAGCGGATACTTCTTTGAGAAACTTGACATTATACCGAACCCGTACTCGAATGTCAAACGTTAGTCGTTAGACCAAAGAGGTAGTACTACGTCCTGTCAAACTGACGTGACATGACATGACATCATCCTCTTGCTGAATTGGCGCTGCTAATCCCGTTCGTTCATTTTATCCTGTAGATCCTGTTAATTATTCGGGATAAAAAGTAGCCTATGTGTCAATCCAGGTTACGAACTATATATATGCCAAGTTTCATCCAAGTTGGCTCAGTAGTTTCGACGTGATTGAAACACAAACATCCAAACATCTAAACATCTAAAGTTTCGCATTTATAATATTACTAGCAGTTGCCCGCAACTTCTACGCGTCTACAGTTTCCGTGTACATTACATTATATGTGCATGTACCGAGCGGATACTTCTTTGAGAAACTTGACATTACACCTCACTACACCGGAATGTCAAACGCTAGTCGTTAGACTAAAGAGGTAGTACTACGCCCTGTCAAACTGACGTGACATGACATGACAATGAAATCCTCTTGCCAATTGGCGCTGCTAATCCTTTTCGTTCATTTTAACCTGTAGATCCTGTTAATTATTCGGGATAAAAAGTAGCCTATATGTCAATCCAGGTTACGAACTATATATATGCCAAGTTTCATCCAAGTTGGTTCACTAGTTTTGACGTGATTGAAACACAAACATCCAAACATCTAAACATCCAAACATCTAAACTTTCCCATTTATAATATTAGTAGGATAGGAAGTAGGATAGGATAGGATAGAATAGGATAGTAGGATTAAAGAAACCGGAGATCAAATCATGAATCGAAAAATCGGAGACTAAATGCTGGTGGAAGGCTGGTGTCGTAACTATGACGACTCTTACAGCGCTACCGAACAATGGTGTGCACAGACGGCGCTCAACCAAAATGGTCCTACTTTTATATACAATTCGAGAGGTCACGTGATGATGTCCGTTGGCGGAGCCCTACGGAGAACAGCATCGCTATTTTCTAGGCTCCTGATTGGTTGATGAGTTCCTAACATTCTTTGTGAATTAAATCTAACTTATTTCTAATTCTTATTTATTTTGACAACTTAAACTAGTTGTCCTATGAGAAAATAGACCTCGCGAGCCTTTATAACCATGCAATAACCGACACTTTCCCCTTTCCCCTGGCTAAATCGAATTTCAGGTGCTTGAATTTTCCAATAGGCCCTATCTATGTAGACTTTTGAGCAAAATAAGGGTATAAATTTTAGCGATTACTCGCGTTCCTAGGAGCTGCTCCTAGGAGGTCGAATCTGGTATCTACGAATTTGTCTTGTAAAGGCAAAGAGGACTGTGTAGTCTCATCGATATTGGTAGAAGTAAATTTTCGGGAAAAAATTTTTAAATTAATTTCCCCTTTTTTCTCCCCTTTTTGGAAATATTTTTACACCATCTTGTGTAGATTGAAGTCTTTCGTGTGCTTCTCAAATTCGATTAAAATCTGTCAATAAATAATAGCAAACTTTCCCCCTTTTCCCCCCAATCAAAAATCGCGGTCGGTAAAATGTTTTTAATAAATCAAGGAACTTTCGTGCCGATTTTCGTCCAAATCGGTTGATAAATGCGACCTGTAGGCGATTACTGACAGACAGACAGACAGCCTGACAAAAGCATTTTTGGCCAATCTCGAAACTGAGACGCTTCGCTCGCTTCGCTCGCTCGGTCAAATATAAAAACATTTGTGAGTCTACATAGGTAGGGCCTATTGGAAAGTTCAAGCACCTGAAATTCGATTTAGCCAGGGGAAAGGGGAAAGTGTCGGTTATTGCATGGTTATAAAGGCTCGCGAGGTCTATTTTCTCATAGAACAACTAGTATTAAATTATTTGACATTTCTAGGCAGTAACTAGGACCTATAAACGAAGTTTAATAGGCCCCTATGGAGTCATCTAATTCAAACAAAAAATGGGCATAACGTGCTATTTAGAACAAAGATATTGAGATACTCGCTAAGGGGCCGCTAATATTTACACAGAAATGAACAGTATTTTATAAAACTTTATTACAAAAAAAAGTGCCTAAATAATAATAGTGATTTTCAATTGGTTGTCCAAGAACGTATGGATAATGAATAAGGATACAACAGTACAATATAATACTACTGCCTGCACGGTCTGGCTCGCCGCCGCCGCCGCCGCCGCCGCCGCCGCCGCCGCCGGCTGGGATTTCTAGTACTTAGTATTAGTAGTAATAGGGATAGTCGTCATAACAGCCGCAGTCATAGCCAGAGCCGCCACCACCACCGCCGCCACCGTTGTCGTAACTAGTGCCTCCGCTGCCACCATCGCCACCGTTTCCGCCACCAGCACCGCCACCAGCACCGCCACCGGCACCGCCACCGTTTCCGCCACCGTTTCCGCCACAGTTTCCGCCACCAGCACCGCCACCAGCACCGCCACCAGCACCGCCACCGGCACCGCCACGGTTTCCGCCACAGTTTCTGCCACCAGCACCGCCACCGGCACCGCCACCGTTTCCGCCACAGTTTCCGCCACCAGCACCGCCACCAGCACCGCCACCAGCACCGCCACCGGCACCGCCACGGTTTCCGCCACAGTTTCCGCCACCAGCACCGCCACCGGCACCGCCACCGTTTCCGCCACAGTTTCCGCCACCAGCACTGCCACCAGCACCGCCACCAGCACCGCCACCGGCACCGCCACGGTTTCCGCCACCAGCACCGCCACCAGCACCGCCACCGGCACCGCCACCGTTTCCGCCACAGTTTCCGCCACCAGCACCGCCACCAGCACCGCCACCGGCACCGCCACCGTTTCCGCCACAGTTTCCGCCACCAGCACCGCCACCAGCACCGCCACCGGCACCGCCACCGTTTCCGCCACAGTTTCCGCCACCAGCACCGCCACCGGCACCGCCACCGTTTCCGCCACAGTTTCCGCCACCAGCACCGCCACCAGCACCGCCACCGGCACCGCCACCGTTTCCGCCACCAGCACCGCCACCGGCACCGCCACCAGCACCGCCACCGGCACCGCCACCGTTTCCGCCACCAGCACCGCCACCGGCACCGCCATTGCCACCTCCGCTCCCACCACCACCACCGCTTCGACTGCCACCACCGCAACAAGGCATTGCGTTGACTTGCGATGCCACCACCAGGAGATACGCGAAGCCGATCTGTAAATTAAGATACAAATCTTTCACTAAAGAGCTTAGAAATAAATGGAATTTATTCGTTCTTTCGTATGATGTAAGTAGTGCCAACTCTGGTGACGGACATTTTGATGGCCTCCGCCGTCGTGACTTAGCGACTGCTAGACTCGGAACCGATAGTTGAACGTGCCCTCCGAAGCACGGAAGCGCTCAGAAGTAACTACCACTAGCGGTCACCCATCCAAATAGTGACCGCGCAGAACGTCGCTTAACTTAGCTAATCGGTGAAGATTGACTAAGCAGGCCTAGCCACGCTTTCTATTGAATAGCAGTATCTACCTACACCAATTACTTATATGTATAAGTAGGTAGGTAGGTACCTAATTAATACTTCAACTTACCAAGGCGTACTTAATATTCATTATTAAACTTATGCTTATGGTAGTAGATGTCCAAATGAATTTCATTTTTAAATGGACCCTTTTATACCAGCAAGCTAGCTACAACCTTCGAGCCGTATCTATTCAATATGCACAATAGGTAGCTATTTATATTCTAGATAGGTACTTTACAATTATTATTATAATAGATCAGCTGAAACATCTTAGACAAACAAAACTTAATACAGGTACCTTACCTACCTACCTAGGAGGTACCTATCTAGGATACCTTCTTATTATTAGTGTTTTAAATTTTTAGCGGTACTTATCCTTTTTTGTGTCTTCACTTATAGCTCGTCCAAGCTTATAGCCGATTGTTTGTTCGCGTACTAGTGATATGGGTAGTTCCACGGGAGAAGTGGTTGGTACTGATGGGTACAACCTATTGTACCCATCAGTACCAACCACTTCTCCCACCACAACCACTTCAAGTGACTGTGTTTTCAATTACGAGGGCAGTACCTATACTGCCCTCGTAATTGAAAACACAGTCACTTGGAAAAACACGTTTTGTAAAAAAGGCGCTTAAGTTTGATAACTAAATCGTTTTGTTCTGATCATCAAACTATATTAGTTAGGTAAGAAATACTACTTGTATAAAAATAGTATTTTTCACCTACTGATAGTAATTATGAAACCGTGATTTTCCAAGTTAGGTACCCACTGTGTTTTCAATTACGAGGGCAGAATAACCTCCCGGAAGTTTTCAAGACAGGTTTTTTTACACCCAGTGTAATTATAGGAAATATTAAAATTATTAGCATTCTATTTTAGGAGTTGTGGATTTTTTTATACTTACATTAAATATAAGTCATTGGATAACACACATTACTTATACTCGACGGTCGACCGACGCGGGAAGGCGTGAGCTGTGCAGTCGATGTTGCAAACATCGACTGCACACGCGACATATTAATTATCAACTCGTTCTGTCGAAATGTACTTGGGCATTTATTATTATTAAAAGAGGAACGCAATAGCCGGAAAATGAGAGAGAATCTGGACTGGATGAGATTGGCACAGGACCGTGAGGAAAGGCACCGACCGAGAGAGACCGACTTCACCTGTGGATGATGATGATGTCAGGGAGGGCCGACTTCACCCGGCAGCGGGTGAAGTCGGCCTGTGGATGATGATGATGACAGGGAGGGACCGATCTATTTCCAGAGTTGTTTTTCTTTTCATAACAATGGCTTGTGTTTATTTTATAGACATTTATTATTTTGTACACTTGAATATTTGTAATAATGGCTGAGGTAGGTACCTGTCATGATACGATGCAGGTGTGCAAATATTGTAGAAAGAGGTGCGATCTAGACGCCTGCCTGCAAACCACTTCAAAGTCCGGGTTTTAAGGTAGGTATTTAATCCCGGTATCCCAAAATTGTTGTCGTCAATAACGATTTAGCAGATTGACCTATCCCTCAGAAGGAAAAATAATCTGGAATTTGGATGAGGCCACCGGCACCGCCGCATTCCACGATGTGGTTACAGCTTGTTGTAGAGAGCCAGAGAAGTGCTTGGCTATCTATACTCTGCGACATAAACCGCAATTGAACAAAGTCCTTTTCTAATTATTTGAATATACCGACACGATTCAAGGTAAAAATTATGAAATGGGTGCGGGAGGGAACACCACTCTGCAGATGAACGGCCTCTAGAGCAAGGCGGTCATGACGTCAGACAGAACAGCATTTCAATATCATATTTAGTTACTGTGCAAACTAAGTATACCCGACCGCCCCAAATAGCCCTCCAACGTCCCTCGACCGGCAAGCAACCTTCAAACGAAGTATATTCTTCATAAGTATTTATCTACGTATATAGGTAGTATGATGGTAGTATATAGGTAGGTAGAGGTATAGATACCTACCTAAATTTTTATTCATAAAAACATTCGTTACTTTGGTATGTTCTCTATGAGATAGATTCATCATTACAACCGCCCGTGCAGAAGCCATACATTTCCAGAAATAACGGTTTTGGGCCTTCTCCATCCGGCACCGATGGACCTTCTGCGACTTTGGCCGGCCGTCCTACCCTGCACTGCATCTTCTGCTACTTTGGCCGGCCGTCCTACCCTGCGCTGCATCTTCTGCTACTTTGGCCGGCCGTCCTACCCTGCGCTGCATCTTCTGCTACTTTGGCCGGCCGTCCTACCCTGCGCTGCATCTTCTGCGACTTTGGCCGGCCGTCCTACCCTGCGCTGCATCTTCTGCTACTTTGGCCGGCCGTCCTACCCTGCGCTGCATCTTCTGCTACTTTGGCCGGCCGTCCTACCCTGCGCTGCATCTTCTGCTACTTTGGCCGGCCGTCCTACCCTGCGCTGCATCTTCTGCTACTTTGGCCGGCCGTCCTACCCTGCGCTGCATCTTCTGCTACTTTGGCCGGCCGTCCTACCCTGCGCTGCATCTTCTGCTACTTTGGCCGGCCGTCCTACCCTGCGCTGCATCTTCTGCTACTTTGGCCGGCCGTCCTACCCTGCGCTGCATCTTCTGCGACTTTGGCCGGCCGTCCTACCCTGCGCTGCATCTTCTGCTACTTTGGCCGGCCGTCCTACCCTGCGCTGCATCTTCTGCTACTTTGGCCGGCCGTCCTACCCTGCGCTGCATCTTCTGCTACTTTGGCCGGCCGTCCTACCCTGCGCTGCATCTTCTGCTACTTTGGCCGGCCGTCCTACCCTGCGCTGCATCTTCTGCGACTTTGGCCGGCCGTCCTACCCTGCGCTGCATCTTCTGCTACTTTGGCCGGCCGTCCTACCCTGCGCTGCATCTTCTGCTACTTTGGCCGGCCGTCCTACCCTGCGCTGCATCTTCTGCTACTTTGGCCGGCCGTCCTACCCTGCGCTGCATCTTCTGCTACTTTGGCCGGCCGTCCTACCCTGCGCTGCATCTTCTGCTACTTTGGCCGGCCGTCCTACCCTGCGCTGCATCTTCTGCGACTTTGGCCGGCCGTCCTACCCTGCGCTGCATCTTCTGCTACTTTGGCCGGCCGTCCTACCCTGGGCTGCATCTTCTGCTACTTTGGCCGGCCGTCCTACCCTGCGCTGCATCTTCTGCTACTTTGGCCGGCCGTCCTACCCTGCGCTGCATCTTCTGCTACTTTGGCTGGCCGTCCTACCCTGCGCTGCATCTTCTGCTACTTTGGCCGGCCGTCCTACCCTGCGCTGCATCTTCTGCGACTTTGGCCGGCCGTCCTACCCTGCGCTGCATCTTCTGCTACTTTGGCCGGCCGTCCTACCCTGGGCTGCATCTTCTGCTACTTTGGCCGGCCGTCTTACCCTGCGCTGCATCTTCTGCGACTTTGGCCGGCCGTCCTACCCTGCGCTGCATCTTCTGCTACTTTGGCCGGCCGTCCTACCCTGCGCTGCATCTTCTGCTACTTTGGCCGGCCGTCCTACCCTGCGCTGCATCTTCTGCTACTTTGGCCGGCCGTCCTACCCTGCGCTGCATCTTCTGCGACTTTGGCCGGCCGTCCTACCCTGCGCTGCATCTTCTGCTACTTTGGCCGGCCGTCCTACCCTGCGCTGCATCTTCTGCTACTTTGGCCGGCCGTCCTACCCTGGGCTGCATCTTCTGCGACTTTGGCCGGCCGTCCTACCCTGCGCTGCATCTTCTGCTACTTTGGCCGGCCGTCCTACCCTGGGCTGCATCTTCTGCTACTTTGGCCGGCCGTCCTACCCTGCGCTGCATCTTCTGCTACTTTGGCCGGCCGTCCTACCCTGCGCTGCATCTTCTGCTATTTTGGCCGGCCGTCCTACCCTGCGCTGCATCTTCTGCTACTTTGGCCGGCCGTCCTACCCTGCGCTGCATCTTCTGCTACTTTGGCCGGCCGTCCTACCCTGGGCTGCATCTTCTGCTACTTTGGCCGGCCGTCCTACCCTGCGCTGCATCTTCTGCTACTTTGGCCGGCCGTCCTACCCTGCGCTGCATCTTCTGCTACTTTGGCCGGCCGTCCTACCCTGCGCTGCATCTTCTGCTACTTTGGCCGGCCGTCCTACCCTGGGCTGCATCTTCTGCTACTTTGGCCGGCCGTCCTACCCTGCGCTGCATCTTCTGCTACTTTGGCCGGCCGTCCTACCCTGCGCTGCATCTTCTGCTACTTTGGCCGGCCGTCCTACCCTGCGCTGCAACTTCTGCTACTTTGGCCGGCCGTCCTACCCTGCGCTGCAACTTCTGCTACTTTGGCCGGCCGTCCTACCCTGCGCTGCATCTTCTGCTACTTTGGCCGGCCGTCCTACCCTGCGCTGCATCTTCTGCTACTTTGGCCGGCCGTCCTACCCTGCGCTGCAACTTCTGCTACTTTGGCCGGCCGTCCTACCCTGCGCTGCAACTTCTGCTACTTTGGCCGGCCGTCCTACCCTGCGCTGCAACTTCTGCTACTTTGGCCGGCCGTCCTACCCTGCGCTGCAACTTCTGCTACTTTGGCCGGCCGTCCTACCCTGCGCTGCATCTTCTGCTACTTTGGCCGGCCGTCCTACCCTGCGCTGCATCTTCTGCTACTTTGGCCGGCCGTCCTACCCTGCGCTGCAACTTCTGCTACTTTGGCCGGCCGTCCTACCCTGCGCTGCAACTTCTGCTACTTTGGCCGGCCGTCCTACCCTGCGCTGCAACTTCTGCTACTTTGGCCGGCCGTCCTACCCTGCGCTGCAACTTCTGCTACTTTGGCCGGCCGTCCTACCCTGCGCTGCAACTTCTGCTACTTTGGCCGGCCGTCCTACCCTGCGCTGCAACTTCTGCTACTTTGGCCGGCCGTCCTACCCTGCGCTGCAACTTCTGCTACTTTGGCCGGCCGTCCTACCCTGCGCTGCAACTTCTGCTACTTTGGCCGGCCGTCCTACCCTGCGCTGCATCTTCCAAGATACAAAAGTACTTATACTAACAATAAATTAATTGAGCGAGCGAGCGAAGCGTAAATATCAGTTTCGACTTTTCGAGATTGGCCAAAAATGCTTTTGTCCATCTATCTGTCAGTTCTCGCCTGCAGGTCGTATTTTTCAACCGATTTTTTTTTTATATAAATTTATAAGCAAGCGTAAACAGACTTAAACAACTTAAACAGAGATTTTACTCTAATAGGGATTTGTTTTTTTTTGTTTGAAAGGTGAATAAGTCGGGAGTGTTCTTAGCTATGTTTGATGAAAATCGATCCAAAATTCGGAGGTTTTTTAAATTTTTAATTTGATTACTTGTATTACATACAGTTGAATCTGTAGACGTTTACATCAATTTGCTTATTACCTATGTACATATCCAAACAAAATGCTTCCCATTCAATGAACTGCATGCAGTCCATACCGGAGAATTTGATGCCAGCTTGTTTCATAATACAGACACCCAGCGCCATCTATGCGAACGAGCTTATATCAAAAGATGCAGTATCCGCGTAGAGCGCGCGAGCTACGAACAACAAGCGTAGCACGCAGGCGCACCGTGCGCTGCGACGCACCGCCCACAGATGGCGGTGGTGTTGCAAAATGTTATAAAACGCACACGTGTCTCGCTCGGTACATTTCTATAGAACCGGAAGTCTATTTTGAATTTTGATAAACAAGTTAATTGTGTAATTGTCCATACGAATTATATTTTTGAGAAAATCATTCCCAGACTTATAGATCACTGGGTACATTGGGTACACCTACCTAAACGCTGAGTGCCTAGTTACAGTTCATTAAAATCTAGCAGAGCTCTGTCTCATAGGTAACTAGTAGTAACCCGCGACTTCGTACGCGAGTATAGTTTCAGTGTACATTATATTATCTGTATATTATTATTATTATCTGTGCGTGTACCGAGCGGATACTTTGAGAAACTTGACATTACATTACATTACATATTTTTTTTTTCTAAGTTTTATATTCTCGAAATAAGAAATTTCGGTACCTAAGTGTAAGTAGAGCTCACGGGCCTAAGCCACGTGAGAACCACTATAATATTGTGTTGGGTTCGAGTCCTCCTGTCACAACTTACGCACTGTCCTACAAGTGTTTAGGATTGCAGGTTTATTTTTTATTATTACATTCTTTGTGTGTACATTAAAGAATTATCTATCTATCTATCTATTACGCTGAACCCGTACTCGAATGTCAAACGCTAGTCCCTTTCTTCTGGCTGTTCGGTGGCTAGGGCTGCCACGAATTTGCCAACAAACGCTAGTTGTTTAGGTAGTACTACGCCCTGCCAAACTGACGTGACATGACATGACATCATCCTCTTGTCAATTGCCGCTACTAATCCTGTTCGTTCATTTTATCTTGTAGATCCTGTTAATTATTCGGGATAAAAGTAGCCTATGTGTCAATCCAGGTTACGAACTATATATACGAGTGTGCCAAGTTTCATCCAAGTTGGTTCAGTAGTTTCGACGTGATTGAAACACAAACATCCAAACATCTGAACTTTCGCATTTATAATATTAGTAGGATGGCAGGCAGTGACACAGCCAGGTGTAACAGTACAGCCTTTATGGTAGGTGTACTTACCCCTTACTTAGATACTTACTTAGCTGTTCAGCACAGATTTAGCTGTTCAGTTACAAAACTATTTATGAAATATCCGCGGTTACGGTCTAGTAGCGGCCGCACTCCCACCAGTCCCACCAGCGCGCTGGTGGGACTGGTGGGAGTGCGGCGCTGCAGTGCGTGCAGTGGTGGGGACTTCTTACATCATTTTAAGAATTGGTATTGAAAGGTTATTTATGTACTTACTTGTTGCAAGTACCTGCTCTACTATATATAAAACCTAAGTGTCGATGACTCTTTGTGAATTATGTAAATATTAGTGTTGAGTAAGTACTCTTGAGACCCTCTGTCCTTTTGCAAAAGCAGAACCAGACCGATCCTGTGAGCAATTAGAGCATCACCATGACACGGTTCTACAGACCGCCTGCGCCCGCGCCTGCGCCCGCGCCTCTACACACTGAATGCCGAGTGTTGTACTGGTGTGAGCCAACGCTGCACTAGCGTGGACCTCGTAACAACAGTCCTCAGGAGTTTCAAGAATTTCATTTATGGGATACTTATTCTACTATTATATTAAAATTTTATACTGAGCTTAAATTCCATTTCGGTTTCAATTTAGGCTAGCTTATTACTACAATTTAGTAGTAAGTATAAGGCGACCAAGAAGATGAAGAATATACTTTTTAATTCGAAAAATTATGTAATTATGAAGTTGAAGACAGAACTGCCTCCATGCTCCATGCTCCATGCTCCATGGTGCCTGGTCATGAGAGAGCTGAACCATAACATCTAATACTTTCATATTAGTAGGTATGTTTTATAATGACGAACCTACTCGTATTACTACTTACCTACCTAAATGTATGTTTACCATGGACTACTTACTTACTTTGGCACCGACATTGACAATTTGCACTTTTTGTATTATTTTGAAAAGTGTTAGGTACTTATTATCAAAATAGGTTGTGTTGTGCGTTAGTTGAACCACAGATAATATTTATTAACTTATAGAAGTTGAACTAATCAAGTAAAGTTTATTAGGCCGATAGTTGTGTTGTGGATCTATTCCGATGATAAGTGGATAATGGTGTCGACCTCTGCGCCCGCGCCATTATATTCTAATACATTGTCCACAGCGCACTCACTAAATAAACACATTAAAATGTAATTAGAGCTCAGCTCATTATCACTGTTTCTTTTAATAAAATATTTGTCAGCTGTTGTAATAGGTAGGTAGGTACCTATACTCCTAGCCTAGCTTATTATAGCTCTACCTATGTGGACTAGCTAAGGTACCTGATACAATAAATAATACCTATGCTGTCTTACTGTCAACACTACCTATAGGTAAGAGTATACACGATCATCTGTTATTATATTAGAGTGTGTGTGTGTGTGTGTGTGTGTGTGTGTGTGTGTGTGTGAGGCGGTCATGGCCGCCGCGATGCGATGCGTGCGATGCGACCTCATCAGTCATCTCACCTCACGCCCAACTATTTGATTTGGTCACCACGTGACCGGACCTCGGACCAGATACCTACCTAATTATTCAACGAGTAGTTAGGTACCTACCTACTCTAATGCCATTGCTAAGGAGAGTTGTATGCGTGTAAGGATGTAAAGTGGAGATGGAAATCTTACAAAATCAATGAGGTTACTAAACCAGTCCAAATAAAATGTCCAAGAACTTTTCAAAATAAATGTAAGGAGTCAAAGTAACACATGTATCGAACCGCATTCGATATCGGCTGCCCCTCGGCCCCTCGGCCCCTCGGCCCACAAACAGCGATAAGCTTCGTTATCGGTCGCGCCACGAGCACGTCCTATCTGCACTCCGTCCTGTCGCGGTCGCTGTCGCCAGCCCACAGCGTAGCGTGTAGTGCGGGTTCGAGTGCGAGTGCGAGACGCAAACACCCTCGCCCTAATCACCACAATCGGAAAATAACGAAACTGCTCCAGATAACTACACGACCTCTCCGAGATACGCATCCCCTTAACCCGATTTGCATCCAAACACCTCAAAGTTAAAGTTAATTTTCGTCTGGCTCGAGGTGGTGATGATAGGAGCTGCCCTGTGACCTGCCTCAGATAGCCGGGGAGCGTCCTATCTGGCGGGTCACACGAAATATGGCGCAATCAACACCGATAGCCGACCACGATTGCAACCAGCTGCCAATAATACTCGCGCGCGATCAGAGCACCACATGATCAATACTATTCCAGAGAATCGTGCAATCCCATCCCATCCCATCCCATCCCATCTCATATGCCATGCCTGGGTGAGAGTCGTTTTTATAGAACAACTTCTAAGAAGAATCGTATAGGAAAGTAGAGCACGGTACTGTACCTATTGATACCTTCAAAAGTTAGCAACAAACAGATTGCAGCCTTACTTACTTTATAAGTCCAGTGAATAGTATAGTACAGTTCCACTCACGCATATACCAGCAGCACACCCGGCATTACCTACGTAGGTACCATTTACCTGGACATCATCTACAGTTCGTTCAGAAACAACTTGTAGAGCTGCTATTTAGTTTACCAAAGCTTCTTTGTAGGAGATATTTTACAGGTCACTAGTAAGTAGGTAATGTAGGTATGCATGCACTAGTTTGTCTCATTGGTGTCGTAGGTACCTCGCAATGCGTTGGTCAATCATCCCGGTTTAACGCGTCGGTGAAAGTGGTCATTAAAAAGGATCATACAACGCAACGCAACGCAACGCGAGGAAGCAGGCCGTAGTTTCTTGCCCATTCTTGTAGGCTCTGGTCGCGTGGTCCTTGTGATTTTATTAAATAAAGAAATGTTTACTTTGATTATGACCGCTAATTAGCGTCGGTATAATGACGGCCGCAGCTTGTTGGGAAACTACGGCGCATGGTTATTTTTACTTGTCATGTGAATGAGTAAAGTTGGAAACCTTTATTTATCGCGTTGCGGTAGCTGATATGTTCTCTATATTATACCGTAATCTACCTTTATTGTGTCCGTGGTTTATAAACTGCGTAAACCGGTAGCGCGGCATCAAGGAACCGCGCACACACGCACTACTGCCATCCAAGTGTACATACCTACTACCTGTCTGTCCTGTACTGTACTGTACACACTTGGATACACCAGTAACGCGCGTGTGTGTGTGTACGGTATACTTTGCTGTACAGATATGTAGTAGTCTAACAAGACATCATTATGCTGCACTTGATATCGGATCGGATCGGAGCGATACCTAGATGATTTTTTGTAGAGCGGCGCGGCGCTTTGTAGAGCTTGTATGTTCTATGTGTTGAAGGTGCAGGTAGCTGGGGGTTTGTGATTAATTGTGATCAATTCTGGCGAGCCTGTAGTGGGGTTATTTAGCCCGAAACTCTGAGTCGACTGTTCACAGCTGCTGCTGTTCGAGCTGGCAAGACAAAACACCAAACCGCGAGGGGAAGTGTTTGCATGCCTGGTCATTTTAATACATTAGTTGAGGGGGGAGCCAGGGGCCGAGTCAGGGGAGGCAGGACGGGTGGGTGGGGTGGGGGCGCGGGCTGAGCGTTACGCATGCACTTGACTTGACCAAACACAGGGATCTGTGTCGGAGTGACAGCACACAGCATTGCTCCAGTTAGCCGCGCAAACAGCGCCGCGGCCGACGAGGCGGCACCGCCATGCCTGACCCCGTGCCGGTTTGCAACCAAATATATTACTTCAGCTCATGTGTAATGAAATAACGACTGGAGATTGGTAGAGCTCTACAGTTGGGAAATATTAAACCGGTTAGACTTTAGGTGATACGTTAGTTTTGTATGAACCTATTGAATCCTATGGTAGTCGACCTTTCTACGTCATAACCACCATTACTAAATCAGTCCTATGGAAACCTGCTACCCACCACCTACCTTAGACTGCTACCCACCACCTACCTTAGACTTGTTTTGGAGCAGTTGGGCAAGCGCGGACCAATCAAAATGTATCCCATTGACTTTCAAATGGCCCTCCGGCGCGGGCCCAAGTTCAATGCTAACTTTGCGCTGTAAAAACGTACTTTACACTTTGCATTAACAAGTTTTGTATAAATTGGGGAGTGCTGCCGCCGCCGCGCCGTTGCTAGGCGCAAGCGCAGCCCACAAGACACGCAACACACACTTTCAGGTACTAGACAGCTCCGACTTAGGTAGACTGTTTAGCCTTATCATCACCATCGATCTACCAAGTGAGCGGCCGCCCTCGCTCCGCCATGCCGCCCGCCATGGAACTACAAAACTGCTGCAAATCTAGAATACCTACTTCCCATGCAGTGCTATCTAGATTGCATAGCTCTGATGTTCCAAGTATTCGTGAATTTCGGTACATACACTTACCTGTTTAATTAAATATGATAATGGCATTCAGAATATTTTGTCGATGGGAATGTTCTACATAGAATATAGTTATTATATTCATGAACTCGTCAGTTTGGTTTGGTTAGTACATACTCAAAACGAGTATCCATAAGCCGTAGTCAAGTCATTCATTTATGTTTGGCCGCGTGGCGCGTCCATTAACCCACTATAATGTTTGGCCGCGTGGCGCGTCCATTAACCCACTAGTATGAGCTACATGGACTAGTAATGTAATGATGGTGTCTGAGCGCCTGCTAGCATCGCTGTCAACTATTTTACACATTGTTCAGGGTTCCGAACTCCAACCTGAAGTCCATGTCACAGCACGCAAGGCCGACGCGGGCGGCTGTCCGTCTGTTTGTCTGTTTGTCTGACAGACAGGTACTTACGTCGCACTTTCTTTATGCATATAAACATGTCTGTCGTCATGTATTTGAGTCAGAGGCACTTTCAGGGGGTCTAGGTACCTACAAGAACTCAAAACCGCATGGTCGCGTAGCATTGTGTAATGTGTGGTGTGTACTGTGTACTGCCATTTCAACTGGAAATTGTTTACTCAGCTTTAGCCTGAACAAGTCTGCGCTCAGACGAAAGCTTGGATATTTTCAACAATAAGAAATACATTATTTTTCCTTCCTTCTTTTTTTTTCTTTTATTCAATAATGTTACACATGGTAGGTAGGTAGGTAGGTACTAGGTACAAGCACGTGAGGCTTCTGTCTCACTCACTCTAGATCCTGCTAATTTAAATGAGCTACATACCTACAAACATTTCCAGCTTGTTTAATTAATTCAACTATAAAACACTGGAATATACCTACCTGCATGAAATTCCTGCAATGGGTATAATGTGGTCGGTCCATCAGGCCGGCGCCGCATGCCGGTGCGAGCGCGGACCTGTCCAGCGTTCCTTCGTGGTCGGACCTGTACTGTACTGTACTGTACTGTACATTACATTGCCGTTTGGATAAAATCCGATAAATAAAACCTAGCACATACTAGTCACAGAATAACTATGAGTTAGTATGAACTGACCATGATTTAAAACTTTGCAGTTAAAACTTTGTCACGTGGTACAATTTTGTACCACGTGCAGTGCAGTGCAGTGCAGTGCAGTGCAGTGCAGTGCAGTGCAGTGCAGTGCAGTGCAGTGCAGTGCAGTGCAGTGCAGTGCAGTGCAGTGCAGTGCAGTGCAGTGCAGTGCAGTGCAGTGGTGTTGCTGCTGTTGTTCCGTGGTGCGAGGCGAGGACGCACGCGACGAGCCAGCCGCAGAATGTTGGCGATCGCTTGTATGAGGAAAACCTGCCGCGAAAGCGCATTATCATCAGAATGACCAGCTCCTAGCTGTCTAGGTGATCCTGTAAAAACTATTCAAATGTTATGTAGAATCCTTGAACTCCTTACTCATTAGCAGACACAATATTCAAGTTCACTTGTACGGGTGATAACTACGAATCTATAACAGAAAACATGGTCTTACTATCAAAAGTTCTACCTTACTACCTTAAGGGTGCATGTCCTGTAAACCGACTAGCCGTTAATTTTTGAATACCAATAGAAGCAAATTATTTTGGGTGTAAAAGTTATGAAAACAATGAGCCGTCATAAAAATAAATAGAGGTTTTTGGTCTCTGGTAGGTCGAAATAAGAAGACAAAAGTAAAAGGCGGGGTCAGGTAGCTAACTGCTTGCAAGCGAAACAATTTCAATAGTGGTAAGGCGGAAATTTTGCCGATAGTACTTTGACTAGCGTGAGTGTAGTTAGCATTAGTGTTTGGTTACTTTCATTGCACCCGCTAATGACAGTCATCATAAAATAGTGCATGTCAGCATTGTCTATTAAATTAACCCCAAATGTTTATGTTCCACGTCGCGGGAATGTTCTAATTTGGCGCGAGCAAGGCGCGGAGTGCACCTCCCCGCCTCCCCCCGCCTCCTCCCCCCCCGCACGGAGGGATTGGGGGGAGGTGTTGGGGCGAGGGCGAGGGCGAAGAAGGGTGGCCCACCTGTAGCAGCGCGCGGCGACTTGTGGCGCGGCCTGATGCCAGCGAGGACGGCACCCTCCTCGCCTCACCTCGCCTCGCCTCGCCTCACCTCGCCTCGCCTCGCCTCGCCTCGCCTCGCCTCGCCTCGGCTCGGCCTCATGGGACTGGAATATCCCAGCAGTATGCGAATAGTAATCCTCGTCTTCCTCCGCTAGTGGTCGTGCGTACACCTCAATAATCCTTTGGAGATAGATATGGAAGGGTCGTCTCCGGCGCGGAGGTGCTACGATATCTCGTAGCACTTACGTGTTCGCTACGATCCTTTTATCAGCTACGTGCGGCTACGATCAACAAGTTGTAGAGCTTGTCATTGTGTTGCGGTGACCTAGTGCTACGAGCAGGTCGGAGCAGGGCAAGTAGATCACTTTCATTGTATCTGAGGGGTAATCACGAACAAATCTGACAGTCGCCGCGTTACGTAAACATGACGTATTCCAATCATATTGAGCGTCAACGCCAGCTCGACTGCCGAACGTTGTAGCGTCAACGCGCAGTGTATCTCGGATATGCTAGCGTTACGATACGTTTACGATTGTCACATTTATTCGTGATCAAGGCACTGGTCACTCTCGTTCCGCAGACAATTCGTCATTTTTGCGCAGTTTCAGATGTTTGCTGGTGGCTCGGGATGAACTGAATGAGCTTCTCACAGTTTTTGTGACGTGTGAATAAGAACGAATTACCTACTAATGTGTTTATTGTGCAACTAGCGGAAGTCACGAAACGGCTCGCAAACGCAAAGTCGCTAATAATGTTCATTGGCCAGCTAGATGCAGCGCGACGTGCACAGCACATCAAACAAATAAATGGTTTGCAAGGCGAATTCAATTCACTGTCATGGCACTCGGTCGATATGAGGCGGCTTGGTGGGAAGAACCCGAATATTCTGCATCATAGCTCAGGCGGTGGTATTTCGACTGGATTCCGGTCTACCGGTCTTTTTAGAAGGCGTAGTTTTTATCTTTGTTTGGTTTAAATCATTAAATAAATGCTTAAAGTTGGTAATGAGATGCAAACGCGCAGCTGGCCTGCGCCCGCGCCTGCGCCTGCGCCTGCGTCACCGACTGAAACTCACATTTGAATATTCCAGTGAGTCGAGCGCAAGTCACGGTTAGGTAGATGCCTACATTGTTTAACACATTTCCGTCGGGCCCTCACCTTGTAAATAAATAAATAATGATACCGAATAAATGCATGACAAATATCCATGTTTGTTAAATGGTATTTCTGTAAGTTTTGGTTTACAAATGGAAGGTGTGCCGCGCCGGCTTCGGCCGACATTACACATGCGATATATAGGAGGGTCGCGCGCGTCCGCAAACATCGCAAACTACCTCCTGACCTGAACCAGAAACCAAGCGAGCGATGCCAACATCGTTTAGCATTGCCGGTGATCACTAATAGTGCCGGCTCCCCGCCACCTGCAGGCACCGGCGCGGCGCGGCGCGGCGGCGGCGTGGCGTGGCGCGGCGGCGGCGCCTTCACAACAGCACGTCATCCTTCCTTACCTCGCTAAACTATACTGAGTGCAAGACTGTTGCACAATCATGAATGCCTACAATCAAAGACCTCGTCTTTCGGAAACTCGTCAGTGATATTTTAGCCAACTTGCCATTCAAGGATCACTAGAGAAGATAAAATGTCAAAAATGTATGAGAACAGTCACATGACATGACTTATCGTTCAGAAATACATTTTGATTACTCAAGTGCGATTGTAGAATGTTAACTTGGCTAAGAAGGGGCAGAAGTATACTTAGTAAGAGTGCGAGTTGTGTGCGCGAGTGTCCCGCGCCCGCGCCCGCGCCCGCGCCCGCGCCCGCACCCGCGCCCGCGTCCGCGCCCGCGCCCTCGCCCGCGCCCTCGCACTAATCATATTTAGTTGGATGGAAGTGAAAAAACGCGTTCCGCCACGCACTACTGCTCCTTAATCATTAGTAATACCAACTATTTATTTGTTTCATGCACGAAGCTCTCTAATTTTTCATGTTGATTAAACTCACGACAACCTGACACTTAGGTTCACGTAGGTACCTAGCCTACGCTTTAGAAATGTGTCCACTGGGCCCCCGGCGGCGCGGCGCCGCCGGGGGGCCTACCAGGGGCTTCAGCAAGGGACCCATTTAGTGAGTTTCTGCACAGATTGAGATCTGGAGACTATTGATTTCGATGAATAAAACTAGTGAACTTGAACTTCGATTATTTTATTTTAACATGATCCTGAAGCAACAATCGCCGCCGAGCCCTCCATTACGGCGGAGAGGTCACTAGGTACCTAGTTAGGTAGGTACCTCTACAGTACGGGTTAATAAGTGAAATCCTACCTACTTACATAAAGTCGAGTTCGGTGCCGGTCGCTGAGCAATGCGTGGTTTTTTGCTGCAGTCGCCGACACGAAACAAAATGCACCTAGTCTTGAACGATTAATTTCATAAATAAAACTACAACTCAGGCTCGAATACATTTTGCTACTTACTTCATGAGTTAGCGATTGTATTTGGATGATGACATGTCTCGTCGGGAAACTAAGGAATTGTAACTTGAATCTCAGGTTTTGCTGCCGACACTTGAACTGGGTTATTGCAGAAAATACTTGCACAAGTATTACTTACCTACCGTTAGAATTTTGAAAAATGACATGAAACTATTCGTGAATGGAGTTCAGTGTTTGGATTTGGGACTATGGATAAGCTTCGAGCACCGAGCCGAGCTGGCTGCCATGCAAGCCAACGCTATGCAAGCCAACGCTATGCAAGCCAACGCTATGCAAGCCAACGCTATGCAAGCCAACGCTATGCAAGCCAACGCTATGCAAGCCAACGCTATGCAAGCCAACGCTATGCAAGCCAACGCTATGCAAGCCAACGCTATGCAAGCCAACGCTATGCAAGCCAACGCTATGCAAGCCAACGCTATGCAAGCCAACGCTATGCAAGCCAGCGCTATGCAAGCCAACGCTATGCAAGCCAACGCTATGCAAGCCAACGCTATGCAAGCCAACGCTATGCAAGCCAACGCTATGCAAGCCAACGCTATGCAAGCCAACGCTATGCAAGCCAACGCTATGCAAGGCAACGCTATGAATGAGCGTCGATGGAGACAGCCTCCGACTCACCCTTGTTGCATGCTCGTCGTTTGTGTTGACGCTAAGTACTTGTGCTATCCTTGAAGAGAAACCCAGGTGGCTTTGGTGAGCCACTGATTCTCTCCAGAGTCTGAGTTTTGTTTAGTTCGTTTGCGAAAAGTGAGTTGCAGTATGGAGAAAAGTCGTTTCACCAAACGATTTTTGTCCATAAATATAAAAAATCCAACTCACTTTTCGCAAATCAATCAAATAAAACGCTGACTACTAATACAGGCTCTAAACATGGAGTATTTAAACATTTGCGTTTCGAAAATTTTATAAATTAATTTGACAAGCATCGAGTGTTGTTCCCCACGGAGCATGGTCGTGCGCCGCCTGGCCCTTAGTCACCTGTGTGACCGCGCCGCACCGCGCCGCACCGCGCCGCACCGCGCCGCACCGCGCCGCACCGCGCCGCACCGCGCCGCACCGCGCCGCACCGCGCCGCACCGCGCCGCACCGCGCCGCACCGCGCCGCGCCGTCCTTGCGCGAGCTTGCCTATGAATTCATTAGTTATACCTCCCAGGCTACCCCTCGACCTCACCTTTGGAGTTCCAAAGACAATAACACGCGACGCGACGCGACCGCACGCACCTAGGTAGGTACATTGTGCTACAACTATCTGTAAAGCACATTGGGTGTGTTTTCGTTTATGTTAGAGTTCAATGATGGATAATTCACTAAATGCAGAAAAATCTTGTTTAGGCATATAAATCCACATTTTTCGTCGATTCGACGACGGTGTGCCCAGTAAGTAGCTGAAATATAATATTTACCCTCGTTTAAAGGTAGGTGCGCACGAGCGCGTGTACTAGTATACCTAGATAAGTACCTACATTGTCAGTGTCACTGCGTGCATTAGATTAGCATGGCGCTATGCTGGAAGGATTTCTCCGCTCACTCACTATCACTACAATGTAGACAGCAAAATGGTATGTAATGTCAATTATGTAGGTATGTATGTATGTATGTAATGTTTGGATGTTTGTGTTTCAATCACGCTGTAACTACACTAGTCCGATTTGGATGAAACTTGAATTATATTATAGTTCGTAACCTGCATTAACACAGCCTAGTTTTCCCGCTTTTTTTTTCTTTTTATGGTTCATTTTTTTTTGTTTTTAGTGTTCCGATCCAGTTTTTGAAAAACGGAACACTTATGGCCTCACTTCGGTGTCCGTCTGTCTGTCACACGCTACCAGAGCTGAACCGTAGAAGCTAGAGAGTTGAAATTTAGAATAGTAATAGTTTATCACAACCCAATATGACGGTTTGTATGCGGAAAATATACTTATTTTGAAAATTAGGGACTATTAAGGCTTCCGGTCCATAAGAACTTAATAAGGGGGGTCAAACGGGATATAAAAACAAAAATATTTTTTACCCCATTGAGTGGGTATCTAATGAAAGCTTAGCACTTAACTAAGAGAGCCTCATTTTTGGATTTTTAATTTAAAAAACTTCGTTGAAAAAAAAAATTATTTAGTGCGAAATATTTCATTCCAGACGGGTTTCTCGTAAAGTACCCAGTAAAAATGACTGATTTTTTTAGAAAACATATACCTTAATAGTCTCATGAAAGGAAAACTGTAGGCAACTTCTAAAAATTAACTGAATTTGAGAAATTAAATAATAACCAGAATTATTAGCGGTCCAGCTTAACCGTATCGTCATTAAAAATCCTACAAATAAGAGCTCTTGTTACATTGGTGATGAATCCTTCACTCGGAACACTACCATGCGCTAATAAAACTTGCGTCTTGCCCACTTTATTTATTCGTGGACGAAGTCGCGGGTAAGGTACTGCTAGCTAATACAGGCTCATCTATTTTAGAATGCACGAGCCCTCTGCCTCTGCCTCCGCCTCTGCCTCTACCGCAGGATATATTTCTTTTCTGAAAGCAAGTAGGTACCTAAGTACTTATGTAGTAATAAAATGCCATTATTACCTATGCAATAATTTTCGATGTACCGCTCCTAACCCTAGGTACCTAAAATTCCACGTTCATTGACATAATATTCGTGTAATTCAACTAAACAATTTGGTGAGCGGAGTGATAACAAGACAAGTGTTCGTTTAGCGCTATTGTGGAGAGCGCGACCACGCGCCACGTGGCGCGGCCACACGTGGCCTCGCATGTGGCGGCCACGGCGTGGCGTGGCGCGGCGCGGCGCGGCGCGGCGCGGCGTGCTTCCGCCGCCGACAGCTCGCAGTCCACTGCTTCTATCGGAGGCAGCTCATCAGGACGGCGCACGATCGAGGACCATCTCCATCTGAATCTTTATTTATTGTTATCGGTACCCGGAGTCGGGATCGCGACCCGCGCCACAGAATAACAAGAGGATGTGCCCGCTGACGCCGCGCTGAGCCGCGCCGATATGCACTTGACGACAAAGATAGCGCCTGCGGAGCCGATCGTTCACTTCCACCTCTATGGCAGCGTGATAGAGCTTACAATCCGCCATCTCGTGGCGCGATGCGATCACTCGATGGCGTCGGGTTATCGCGCGACCTCTTATCACCTGCACACATTACGCCGCTTGCACACACACACACGTCACGTCATGCATACTAACTCTACGGCCAGCCAGCGCCGCCAGCGCCGACTACTAGAATACGAGTCGCGGTTGTCGCAGTCGTAATTAGAGCTAGGAACTCCTTATGGTCGCAATCTAGTCCACAGGAGCTGACTACCTGAGGCATCCGGTGCCGACCAGTTGTTCCTAATTACTAAGTATGGATTACTGTGATTAGGACATCATTTTGTAAATGAATGGTGTGCTCGTCATGGAATTTTCGTGTGAGGAGAAATCCCACTGACTGACTCATCAACGCACCACCTAAACCGCCGGACGGATATTGTTAGACTTTGGTAGGCGGGTTCTTTAGAACTCGTGCGCGCGCGCACTACCTAAGAACCAATTTTCGGAAATTGTATGCAAAATCGTATTCCGTGAACCGATAATATATTTTATATTTTTATTTATTTTATTATCACAAAATCCACAGATCTTAAAAACAAATTATGTGACACTTTAACAATAAACCTTACATCCAATAACGGATTTATAAAAAGAAATCTATTTATTATATTACATTCCTTTCCATTTTAAATTCTGTCGCGTTCTGCTCTGTCGATAAATATCTAAACTTTGAGATGAGTACATTCAAGATGGCTGAACGGCGTGAGAATTTTGCATAACCGCAATGAAAGATATTTTGCATAACCGCAATGAAAGATATTTTGCATGGCCGCAATGAAAGATATTTTGCATGGCCGCAATGAAAGATAAGGGGGAGTGGAAGGGGGGGAAAAGGGGAAAATAATTTTGAACTTTTTCCCCGATAATTTACTCCTCCTACCAATATCAATGAAACTACACAGTCCTCTCCGCCTTTACGAGACAAATCCGTAGACATCAGATTCGACCTTCCAGGCCCAAGGGAACGCGAGTAATCGCTAAAACTACCCCTATTTTGCTCAAAAGTCTACATAGGTAGGGTCTATTGGAACATTCAAGCACCTGAAATTCGATTTAGCCAGGGGAAAGGGGAACGTGTCGGTTATTGCATGGTTATAAAGGCTCGGGAGGTTTATGTTCTCATAGGACAACTAGTTGTAACAGCATCACTATGATATTAGTTAGTAGGTACAATAAGCGGAGGAGAGGAGACGAGCTCGGTCGGCTCGGCGCCGGCGCCGGCGGCAGTTCGCCCGCCTGCGCGTGCGCCTGCGAGCCGCGTGCCGCGCCCCCCCGGGTCGCGACTTCGCGACTAATCGCGACTGACGACACACACACACACTCGCACTTACTTACATACAACACAACACAACCCACACACTCCTGCTAAACAAATGTACCATCTGCCACGTTTGGTGGTCAGTAATTAGGTACCTACCTTACCTACCTACAATTAGGTAATCTGCCTATAACCACAGGTATATTTCGTTGCAGTAGGTGACAGACAGACTGAGTGCAAAAGTTACAAACAAACAGTCGCACTCTGATGGATCCATGCACGTGGTTTGTGGTGACGCGGTTCAATCAAACAAATAGCGTCGAGCTATTCGCTAAGGAATAAGTAAGTAGGTACCTACTCACCTACCTACTTAGTTATTTCTGAAAATACCAGTTTTTAAATAAATTAATTTATCTACGTAGGTACCTTACCTAGGCACTCTCAGATACCTACTGTTGGCTTCTGAATAACTCCTCGCTAAAGTGAGCCACAAGTGCGGTTAGGCTCAGGAAGGGGAGCTAATACCTACATTGTTTGGTCACAATTTTGTACAAAAATATGAAGAGTACAGTTTGAGTAGTTGCTCCTGCGGTTGTTAGAACGGTTGATAGGCGACGCGACGCGACGCGAGTGGTGCGTGCTCCAGCGCAGCTGCAGAACCGATAGCAGCACCTTGAGATCCGGTTGTGTTTGTGTGCGATCATTTCCGCAAGTTTCGGCGAACAGAGGCGCTACCGAGCCGAGCCGAGCTCGATGCTATGCTGGCTCAGATCAGGCGTGCGTGCGTGCTATGTATGTATGTATGTATGTACGTACTCGGTCTCGGAGGTCAACACCCGCCGCGTCGCGACCGCGTCACGTAGGTACAACTACCACCTGCGCTTGCGCATCGCATAGGTACCTACCTACCTACCGCCTGCACCTACATCTCTCTACTCTATGTAGTTTTTTAATCCGGTGTTTAGTTTAGTTGATAATCTCATCTCTAAGTATTTTTCATCCACTAAAGCAGGCCTTTGCATCTAATATAGATCTAGATGATTTATAGGTAGTTTCAGCGTCAGGGGCCACTTCTTACCAATGCTCTGGAGTAGGCTTGGCCAGCACTTCTCATCCCAGTCGGCCTTATCCACAGGAGAGGCAAGGTCGTTTTCCTTTTCCTTTACCGTTTGAGAGCACCGGCGGCATTGCGCACATAGCGTAGGTAGGTAGGTACAGGTAGGTAGGTAGGCATGGGATAGGTATTAATATTAACCTATCCCACTAATATTATAAATGTCAAAGTTTTAGATGTTTGTGTTTCAATCACGCTGTAACTACTGGTTCGATTTGGATGAAACTTGGAATACATTTAGTGCGTAGCGGAAAATCATCAGGATAAAACAGGATGCAGACGAAGTCGCGGGCAGAAGCTAGTACTACATAAAGTCCTGCTATAAGTACTTAACCTACTCTATTATATTCTATTCTATTCTATTAGTAAAACATTACCTAGGTATAGCGCTTACTCAATAATGTTCACGCTGTACGATTCTCTGTCACTCACTACTCGTACACTAGGTACAAGACGCGACGAGACGATGCCACTCAGTAGGTACTCTAGGTACCTACACTAACTACCTATACCTACCTACTTATTTTAAACGGTGATTAATTTTTGACAGGACTTGAGAGGCGATTATAAGTAAGCCCCTATACAACGTGTAACAAATATTGTCCCTATAAGCCGAAAAGGGGCTTATTCAGACCAAACACCTGAATAGATTGGCATGTGCAAAAGTTGAATACAACATGTTGGAAATTTCAACAACATTCGTACAACATTTGTTCTACGACTTTTAATATTTCGAAGTTTTTCATTCATGAAAAGCGTTTTAAAGTTTCCTTAAAAATAGCATTGCACACGTGTTAAAGTGTCTATGTGTGGGTGCGATGTGATAGGAGGGTGCGTGAGCATGTGTACTAACAGGCTGGATACATACGCAAAGTAAATAAACACTATAAGTGGTCGCAAATATCTAAGACAAAAACAATTGAAAAAAAAATGGAAATTTCAAGAATATTAGATGTATTAGAGGTAACGTTGCCAGCCTTTTGGGCACCCTGCCTGCAGTCGGTGATTTGAACTCTGTTTTCTATCTCTAGCATTTAAAATTCAGAGTTCATTTTAATAAAATGGTTGTTTAAAAATGCTTTTTTCTTAAGTATTTGTAAGTAGGTATATAGTTATTGTTTTGGCAATAAAATCTGTTATTAATAAAAAAAAATTAGATGTATTTAATTGACTTTTTGTGTCTATTGTAATTGGTGTTATGTTAACCGCATAAAATAAATGTTGTAGGTATTCAATTTTTGCACATGCCAATCTATTCACATGTTTGGTCTGAATAAGCCCTTTTTCGGCTTGTAGGGACAATATGTAGCACGCTGTATAAGTACCTAGGTCCGGCTCTTCACAAGCAGCTGAAGTAGCCAAGTGCAGTGATCACGCCTCCGCACTCTATTACCTTTATTTCCCAAGTAAATTATTAAAACCTAAATGCAGATCAGCCATAATTTAATCGGCTTAGGCATATAGGGGGCATTAGGGGGCCAGGCCAGGCCTCCTGAATGATGAGCGTCGCGGCTGCAGGCCCCAGCACGGGGGGGTGGGGGTTGGGGGGGCGCGGGGGTGGAATAATTGTCACTATAAACAGTCGGTAATGGAGTGGCGGCGCGCCCAACGAGTTAATTAGTGAAATGACACCCAGCAGGCACTCCCAGCGCCCCCAGCGCGCCCAGCGACCCCCGCCACATGGCGGCTATTTCACCACCCTTCAATAACTTTACTTGTTTGCAGAACTTCGGAAGCTCGAAAGTGTTTACACACATTGTTCCGGTTTCATTCAACCACTTTCCGGCCGACCTTATCCCCGAAACATATCTCTCCACATCCAGTTATGTTATGATTCTATTGTTTATGTACCTCCGTGCGTTTGACGCTTCAGTCGCTTGACACTTGATTGACTTTCGCAAACTAGGCTTCGCACTCTGAAATCTACTCGTACAAGTGCGAAGTCTGTCTCATGGTCGCAGTAATGTTTGACACGCTAGCTAGCACGCTGCCGAGCGCGCTGGTAGTCAGCCTGTGGCTGCAGTAATGTTTGACACGCTAGCTAGCACGCTGCCCAGCGCGCTGGTAGTCAGCCTGTGGCTGCAGTAATGTTTGACACGCTAGCTAGCACGCTGCCGAGCGCGCTGGTAGTCAGCCTGTGGCTGCAGTAATGTTTGACGCGCTAGCTAGCACGCTGCCCAGCGCGCTGGTAGTCAGCCTGTGGCTGCAGTAATGTTTGACACGCTAGTTAGCACGCTGCCGAGCGCGCTGGTAGTCAGCCTGTGGCTGCAGTAATGTTTGACACACTAGCTAGCACGCTGCCGAGCGCGCTGGTAGTCAGCCTGTGGCTGCAGTAATGTTTGACACGCTAGCTAGCACGCTGCCGAGCGCGCTAGTAGTCAGCCTGTGGCTGCAGTAATGTTTGACACGCTAGCTAGCACGCTGCCGAGCGCGCTAGTAGTCAGCCTGTGGCTGCAGTAATGTTTGACACGCTAGCTAGCACGCTGCCGAGCGCGCTAGTAGTCAGCCTGTGGCTGCAGTAATGTTTGACACGCTAGCTAGCACGCTGCCGAGCGCGCTGGTAGTCAGCCTGTGGCTGCAGTAATGTTTGACACGCTAGCTAGCACGCTGCCGAGCGCGCTGGTAGTCAGCCTGTGGCTGCAGTAATGTTTGACACGCTAGCTAGCACGCTGCCGAGCGCGCTGGTAGTCAGCCTGTGGCTAGTGAGACTGGTAACCGAGGGATTGATTTATTGGATCTGACTGACCACCATCGTCGCGGCTAGTTTGAAATATCAAAGTAACATCAATGGCTGTTGCGCCTTTGTTTTCTGACATGTTTCCATTTCTGGCTGAACTTAGTTTTATAGATCCAGGTGAAATCCGCTCTTACTAGAAGGTAGGTACTAAGCGCTTTCACACCGCATGGCGCATGGCGCGGCGTGTAGGAAGCAGGCTCGGAGCACATTATGCTTGTGTGAGTGGCGCACACCACTACACCGTGCGAGCCGGTCGCGTCGCGCTACACCGTGCGAGCCGGTCGCGTCGCGCTACACCGTGCGAGCCGGTCGCGTCGCGTCGCGTCGAGTCGCGTCACGTCGCGTCGCGTCGAGTCGCGTCGCGTGGTGGATGTTCTCGATCGCCGAACTACTTTCAAACAACATATTAACGATTCGGCCCGAATTCAGTGAAACCGTTCGTTATTTTATTATGGACCTGTTATCTGTTAATGATCTAAAGTTGTGAAAACAACTTCCCTGGCCTAGCGGTCAGAATCACAAGGAGCAGAGGCCTGCGTTTCTAGCGATGATGGTTCACCAATTTTCTGTTGGGAATAAAGTTCATTTTTGTCACTTCTAAAACTGGTTCAAATACTTAATAAACTCTCTAGAATTCTAGATGAAGATGTTACTTCAGTAGCTAAGTTTAGTCATATCAACCACCAGGTCGGTAGGTATAGGTACATAAAGCCGAGGTGGCTGGCCGCAGTCAGCTCGCTCGCACAGGTTCTCCGCCTCGTCCGAGTAGTTTGTGCTAGATGTTGTTGTCTGCGAGGTAGTCTAACCGACAGCCGTAAGTAGACAGACACCCTAATACTCACGCTTCCAACCCGGTAACTACTTGGTAACGAGCTACTAGGTACCAGGGATCATACAAAAAAACGCTAGGAAGCAGGCCGTAGTTTCTTGCCCGTTCTTCTAGGCTCTGGTCGCGTGGAACTGGCACCTAGAATCACCTAGTTATATAAGACAATTCTAAATGATCCTTGTGATTTTATTGAATAAAGAAATTTTGACTTTGACTTTGTTACGAATATTCGCATTCGCATTTGCTTATGCGAATGATTCGCATCATTTTAGAATTCGCTTTCGCATTCGCATTCGCATCAAACGTTGCGAATATTTTGCGAATGTGACTGTACGTGTCTCGCATTACCAGCCGCGTGGTTTGTCGATCTATACTTACCAGCCGCGTGGTTTGTCGATCTACACTACGCAACGCACGCACCGAGCGGGCAGGCAAGCGTCACGTGTACCATTCTACCAATAGCAAGTGTTTCTTACCAGCCGCGTGGTTTGTCGATCTACACTACGCAACGCACGCACCGAGCGGGCAGGCAAGCGTCACGTGTACCATTCTACCAATAGCAAGTGTTTCTTACCAGCCGCGTGGTTTGTCGATCTACACTACGCAACGCACGCACCGAGCGGGCAGGCAAGCGTCACGTGTACCATTCTACCAATAGCAAGTGTTTCTTACCAGCCGCGTGGTTTGTCGATCTACACTACGCAACGCACGCACCGAGCGGGCAGGCAAGCGTCACGTGTACCATTCTACCAATAGCAAGTGTTTCTTTCTCGCTGACTGATCACTGTGATTGCTTGGTTAGTTTGCCTTGTTACTTAAAGTTAGTAATTAAAAATTGATGCAGCCGTTTCAAGTTGGGAAGATATTCATCAGTTCTGAGGGATCTTAGGGTTATTTGCAGTTTGAAACACTTGGTTCATCACAAAATATTCAGATTTTAAGAACTGGAGTCCATAAATGAAGGTCTGGTCTGATGACGAAGAGGATCTAGGAACATTTTAGATTCAGAGACATTTTAGACATTTTAGACATAGACATTTTAAATTCGGTAGTTTTTTTTTTCATGCCACAGAGATATTTTGAAATATGATTTTTTTTACACCTTTGCCCTTTTTCTGAGACCAACTACTTCGGCGTTGCGGTACATTCGCATTCGCGAAGGTACAAAATATGACATTCGTAACATCCCTGCTAGGTAGGTAGGTACCCCCTTTTTGCGGATCTAAGTGATAGCAAGCTAGGTACCGACTCCGATTCTCCGACAAATTGATTACTTACCTCCTTATTACCGTTCAGTTCAAGTCATAAACTCATAACCTAACGCTATAGGTACCTAGGTACGCGTCGTGTCATTTTATATGCACCGCTTAACGGCTCGATACGTATATAATTCAATTGCATTTAAATTGTAAAATAACTGTTGCATATTGCGGTTCCAGTGGTGCTCCATGTTAGGGGAGTCGACCGGTCGCGTCGCGGTCGCGTCGCATCGCCAGATACCGCCAGCATCCTGTTCGTGACGTTTGCCACAACACAACACAACACAACACAACAGCACAAACGAACCGATCGCCGATTCGATAGCTTCCGACGATGTCAACTACTTCATTATGAAACATTTCACCAATTCCTCAACGAATTACTCAACGTTTATCCTCGCCTCGTCTAGTCATGTTATTTTGTTTTGGTCACTTTCCCTTGCTTCAGAAACCAACAGGTATTATTACGCTGTTACGCGTAGTAGGTATAAGTAGGTATAAGAGGGGAACAGTCAGAGTAGGAACGCGTTCAAAATGAACATTTGTCCAAACTCCAAAGTGTAAAACTGTTAGCTACTTACCTACTTATATACATAAACATGCCATAAACTTAGGTATCTGTTCCCGCCTCGAACGAAACGAGTTGGTCGTGTGAGTATTAACCTACCTAGCAAAATATTTTATTTTATTTTTATTTTATGTGGAAAACACTTGCTAGAACAGAACAGATAGTTTATTGATTGTGTACCGTGCGTGGCGTTTGACGCCGACCCGCGGCGCCCAAGCGAGGACGATGCGATGCTGAGAGAAAGTGTTGTCAATCATGCATGCCCCCGTGTGCCGCGCTACCGCCGCGCCGCGCCGCCGCCGCGCCGCCGCCGCCGGGGCGAGCATTCGGCCTTCATAAACTTAAATGCATTTTTACATTCAGCGGACGGGTTATCTTCCTCTGGACATTATTTATACAACGTGTAACATATGGTCCCTATAAGCCGAAAAGGTGCTTATTCAGACCGAACACCAATAGATTGGCATGTGCAAAAGTTGAATACAACATTAACAAAAATTAAAAAGAAAAAAATTGATATTTCCAACAGGAAATATCAATTTTTTTCTTTTTAATTTTTTGTCTTAGATATTTGCGACCACTTTTAGTGTTTATTTACTTTGCGTATGTATCCAGCCTGTTAGTACACATGCTCACGCACCCTCCTATCACATAGCACCCACACATAGACACTTTAACACGTGTGCAATGTTTTTTTTAAGGAAACTTTAAGACGCATTTCATGAATGAAAAACTTCGAAATATTAAAAGTCGTAGAATAAATGTTGTTCGCCATGACGTGTAGAATAACCCCCTTACGGACTTATAGGGACATTATGTTAGATAGATACCTATTATTATAATATCTGTGTACATGTACATAGAAGAAATAACGCCTATAAAATAAAATAGATGTTTTTGTGAAAATATCATACAAAGAATAGAAAAATAGTTGGTTATGTAGCGGCGAGCGCGTTGATGTCTTTTGTTCGCGCGATGCGACGCTATCTACCTGAATGCAATAGGTACTTAGGTAGGTACTCCTGAAACAAGTTTTACGTACCTACCGATAGATCTTAATTACCTAAATACCTACTAAGTATTTCTTCTTACCTACTCATATTTACCTACATAAAAAGTTCTTATCAAGAGCTCATAATAAAACCACAAAAATACCTACTGTGTATGTATAGTATAGGTATAAGGTACTGTGTAGTGGCCGTAGTAGGTAAACCATCGAGGGTCACTTTGAAAACTATCAAACCTCGTTTATTTATTTATTATCATGAATGAAACAGCAAGCCAGTGGTTCTACCTTTTCAATATTCTACTGTGAGTAGTATAGTAAGATAGATAGACTAATGCGTAGGGCTGCGACTGCGCCGCCGCCGCGCCGGCCGGCTCCGTGTCCTCGCCAAGGCCGCGTGCGCCTGCGCCGCGCCGCCGCGCCATGAACACACGCGACCGCGACTATTAATGGCGCAGAGCTAGCGCTCGCTTGCCAACACAACACAACAACCAGTCGCTCCTCATCCTCACCAGTTCGGGGCTCCTCGAGGCGCCGCGCCGCGTCCGCGCAGGCCATGCAGGCCATGCAGGCCATGCAGGCACTCCGATTTCACATTTCACTTTATGCAAAGTGCGGCCGTCAGACGGTTTTATTTCAAATCTCAGATATTTTATAGAGTCGTTGGAGTAGTCGGCCGCAAAACGGAAAAAGCCATGAAAGTATTCCAATGGCCGGTTCTATTAGCATATTCGATCGATTTGAATGCATAACGAGCGCGCCTTGCCGCTGGACTGTGAAATCCGAATATCTGTACAATATATAGGTACCTATACCTACCTACCTACTCGTACCTAACCTACCTGTAGGGAGTAGGGGATTATGAGACCCCGTACCTACAAGATACAAGATACATTTATTTGCCAAAATAAGTGTTACAATTTACCTACCTACCTACCTAGGTATAATCATTAGACCGTGTCAAGCACGCGTTTTATGATTAAAGCTTTGGGCCGCTCCTTCGACCACAAGCTTGTAAAACCAGAATCCAGCACCGAACCAGATCTGAAAGCAACAAATGTAACGGTATCGGAGAACCAGCCGAAGGCAGGCTTGCGGGCACGCGACCAACACATCATGTATCAACCCACTTGCATTTGAACTTGCAATGCATTTGAACTTAAATTACAATTTTGAAGATCCAAATGTAAAATTTGAACATTTGCTTAAAGTGATATGTGCTGAGTTTGACATTATATTTAAAACCAAGGAGATAAAAATTAATACCAAGCCAAAACTAGCAGATTGGGCTACTACAGGTATTCTTAAAAGCAGGGAGACTTTATACGATTTATACAAAAAAAGAAATTTCATTAGAGAGACTGCATTTTTGGAACATGTTAGAAGATATTCGAAAGTTTTCAAACAAGTCTGCGGCTGCGCTAAGTCTTTATCTATTAAAAACAAAATATCTAACTCTCATAATAAAATTAAAACTACATGGGAAGTTATAAAAACAGAATCTGGTAAAAGTAAGATGAAAGAAAATATAAATGGCATAAGGAATGTTAATAATTTAGTAGTTTATGATGATGTTAATATTGCTAATACGTTTGAAAACTTTTTTTCCAATATCCCACTACAGTTAACGAAGGGATTAAATGGGGCTTCTAATTTGGCAGAGGCGTTATTGAAGGATAATGTCGATGTTTCGTCAAACTACAGTACTTTTCGCTTCGAATATGTAACATCAAGAGCGATTGAAAAGGTTTTCAGGTCACTTAATATAAAAAAAACAGAAGACTTATGGGGGTTATCAATAAAAGTTTTAGATTGTACAATTAAACTTGTTTCTCAAAATTTAGCACATATTTTCAATTCCAGTATCGACAGTGGTGTATTTCCCAAATTGATGAAGCACAGTAAAATCATTCCAATCTACAAAACGGGATGCAAGAAAGACCCTTCTAACTACAGGCCGGTATCGATTCTTCCAGCTCTCAGTAAGGTGTTTGAAAAGATTATTCTTAACCAACTACTTTCTTACTTTACCGATAAACAACTGCTAAATAACCGACAATTTGGTTTCACAAAAGGGAGATCGACATTGGATGCTGGATTGGAACTGACCTCGTACATACTGAATTCATGGGAGGACTCACATGACACAATTGGTATATTCTGTGATCTGTCAAAAGCATTCGACTGTGTCGACCATAAAACGCTTATTATGAAGCTTAAATACTATGGTGTAGCAGACAATGCTTTGAATATGCTAGTGTCATATTTGACAGACAGAGAGCAAAGAGTAGCAATAGGTAACACGAGATCAGCGGGATCAATTATTAAATCAGGGGTGCCACAGGGATCGATATTGGGTCCCTTTTTGTTCCTGGTGTATATAAATGACCTACCATATATGGTACAAAAACAAACAGATAAGGAAATCGTGCTTTTTGCTGATGACACATCACTTCTATTTAGGACTAAACGAAGAAGTACTGACGTAAGGATAATAAATGACGCACTAAATGTAGTAAGTGATTGGTTTTGTGCAAATAATTTAGTATTAAATCCCTCAAAAACAAATTATGTTAAGTTTTCATTAACTAATGAAACACAGGCTAGCAATAACATAATGTTGATGAACAAGACCATAGATCTAGTGACAAGCACAAAGTTTTTAGGGATAACGCTAGATAGTAAGTTGCAGTGGGGACCTCATATTACTAAACTAGGTGACAGGCTAAGTTCAGCTGTTTATGCAGTAAGAGAGGTGAGGAAGCTCACAGACGTCGCTACTGCTAGGCTGGTTTACTATGCCTATTTCCATAGCATAATGAGTTATGGTATATTACTATGGGGATCAGCGGCAGACGCCAATACAGTTTTTGTGCTTCAGAAAAGAGCCATTAGGGCTATATATAATCTAAACTCACGTGCATCACTTAGAGAGGTGTTCAACAATATAAAAATATTAACTGTTCCGTCATTATATATTTACGAAAATATCATGTATGTTCGCAAAAATCTTAATAAATTTAGAAGGCACGCCGATGTTCATAGTAGGAATACACGGAACAAAGACAAACTATTAAGTTCAGTGTTCAGACTACAAAAAACAAACAAAAGCTTTATGGGAAACTCGATTCGATTTTACAATAAAATTCCTGGAGAAATCTTAGCCTTAAATGAAAATAAATTTAAAAAATGTATTAAACATAACTTAATTCATAAAGCATACTACACAATCAATAACTATTTGGACGATAGAAATGCATGGTGTTTACCAATCGCTGCGAACGATTCCGATGGACATAACAAACTCTCTGAAAAGCTCCAACAATCTACCTATTAGTACCTATACTTAGTTTAGTTGTTTGTTGACAAGGCCTTGTACAGCTGCTTCGTTATTTATTTATATTTTACATTAGTATAAGATTATTATTAATGTTATTTTTATTTTTGACAAAGCCCCTATACAGCTACAACACAAATTTATTAATTAACTTTTAGAATTTTTTTACTATTATTGATTTTTTGCTATACCTATTTATTGCTTTGTACTTATAAAAGTGACGTAACTAAGTGTTCTATATAAGTTCCTATGGTTAAAAATAAATGAATATGAATAATATAATATGAATACTTACATCATTCACCATAATACTAGGCTTATTGCAGCGCCCGCACTACGGTTATATTGATTACGAATGGTGAAACCATTATAAAACGTAAGCTTCAATTTCAGAGTTTCAATGATTTTGAACTTTGTAAAATGGGGGTACCTACCTACTCCGACCAAGCACAATGTGACTGCGGAGCCCCACAGACAATGCCTCACCTCCTGACTTGCCCAGAATGCACTAACACCTGCACCCAGAAAGAGCTATGTGACGTCACGGAAAATGCCATTGACGTGGCCCGTTTCCGATCTGCATGTCCCCAGCATACACATAGAACATTCTAGATTTTTGAATATGCCATCGTTCAGTACTAAATTAGTGCATTCTGAAATACTAGGTCAAAATTTAGGTACCAAAAAACCTACGAAGATACTTAGTAGGGACTTGTAGGTATACGTACTTAGGTACTAGATAATAAAAAAAAATTCAGCTGTAGCGTAGTTAAAAAGTTATTTCTTTGCGTTTTATTCTTTTTTAGTTTGATCGCGAGATCTCAGTCAGTTTCATCGTCAGTTCCACTGTCCACCTCGCAGCTTCGCTTCATCGTCACTTCCACTGTCCACCTCGCAGCTTCGCTTCATCGTCAGTTCCACTGTCCACCTCGCAGCTTTGCTTCATCGTCAGTTCCACTGTCCACCTCGCAGCTTCGCTTCATCGTCAGTTCCACTGTCCACCTCGCAGCTTCGCTTCATCGTCAGCTCAGCTCCAACATACAAAATCATAGTAGGTACTTATTGTCATCCAAACTACATATTACATGAGTAGTTCCATTTCGAAACGATAATACATCGTTTGTTAGTTCAATTACAGGTAAAGCTAATAAAAGAGTATTAAATAAAAAAAAAACATACAACCGAATTGAGAACCTCCTCCTTTTTTGAAGTCGGTTAAAAAGTAAACTAGCCGCAGCATTTTTGATGTCACACACAACAGATCCCATCCCAGCCATTTTTAATCAAGATGTGTTCCATCCAGTAGTGGGAGCGATCCTACGCAGGTAGTAGTAGGAGGACCTATGTAAGGTAAGGTACCTACTAGGTATGTACTGCACTCTTACTTAGCAATCAGCCACCGGCCACCAGTAGTCCGGCTGGTGTCAACGATCGTCAGACGATTACCTACAAATGCATTCTGTCCGTCCGAAAAACCAAAAACAATTAGCTAATCAGTGATCTGAATCACTATTCTTGTTTTGTCATTAGTGATTTAGCTCATCATCGCTCCGAACTAAAATATGTATCGAGTGAGCGCGTCTCCCTCCGCTCTCTCTGCGGCTGCGGCTGCGGCTGCGGCCAGCTTGGATACCTGCGCGCGCGCCGGCCAACACACCTGTACCTACCTAGTAGGTACAAACAAGAATCCCGCAGTAGGGACTGATATTCGACCGACAAATCCTAATACAGAGATGAACCAAATGCTTCAAACTACAATCAATAAATATGCCGGAGAGCCCTTCAAACTGCGTGTTCAGCGCTGATCAACATCCTCATAACTTAGAAACGACTGCACCGGTCTCTACCAAACATAGCTTAATATAATAGCATAACCCACAGATTATAGAAAAGTAGAACCATGCCAGATTTATCAGCTTTCTAACTAAATAATAATAAAAAAAAAATTAGACTGATTTTTCGGAGCTGGGCTTCGAGGCCTTTGAGGCTTTTTTGTGTCTGTGTGTCTCTCCATACACACAGACACAAAAAAGCCTTCCCCCTATTTATCAAAAACATCAGGCTTTGAAGGCGCGCGGGTGAGCCACACGTTTCGGTGTATAACACGACTGACACCTAGGTACATGTTCGGTATCATGTACCTAATGTCAAGCTTCTCAAAAAATCGGCTCAAAACGGTAGGTAGGCTAGGTACCTACACGCGTACGAAGTCGCGGGTAAAAGCTGGTACCTATTCTATAAGATAGACTCATAGAATAGAATTGATGACAGGCTGGAAGGAGTTGATGCCCCAGGATATGAAACATACGCAGACGTAGTACCTATACCTACTCTGGCATGTTATCAATGAACAAGTTGCCACTACCGCTGCATATCATCTTGAACAGATGCAAATGCGTATTTATTTTTAATGGCTACATTTCACTTTATATAATCGACAAGGCAAAGGCTTATCGTTTAATTTGGTGATAACCGGATACCCTAGAACCGTTATCGATAGGAACGATAAAGTAAACGATTAAGGAAAGGATAATGTGGTAAATGTCCTAATGTCGGATATATCAATATAACGCAGCTACCGCCACGCACGCCACCGCCACGCCGCCGCCACGCCGCCGCCACGCCACCGCCACGCCGCCGCCACCCACACCGCGCCGCTCGATTTGCAGCAAATCTGAATACATTGATATAAACTAAATATTTCAAACTGCAAATAAATACCTGAGATTCTCCAAAACTGGTTTTCAGATCTGATAAATATCCTTATAACTTGGAAACGGCTGTACCACTTTTACCAAAAACGGTTAGGAACCAACCCGCACCAACCAGCTTTCTTGCAAAAAAACAGCATTCATTTCATTTTATTAACTAGTTGTCCTATGAGAACATACACCTAGCGAGCCTTTATAACCCTGCAATAACCGACACTTTCCCTTTTTCCCTGGCTAAATCGAATTTCAGGTGCTTGAATTTTCCAATAGGCCCTACCTATGTAGACTTTTGAACAAAATAGAGGTATAAGTTTTAGCGATTCCTCGCGTTCCCTTGGTCCTAGAAGGTCGAATCGTGTCTACGGATTTGTCTCGTAAAGGCGGAGAAGACTGTGTAGTCTCATTGATATTGGTAGGAATAAACTTTCGGGAAAAAAAAATTAATTTCCCCGCTTTTCCCCATTCCACTCTTTTTTGGAAATATTTTTACACCATCTTGTGCAGAATGAAGTCTTTAGTGTGCTTCTCAAATTTGATTGAAATCCGTCGGTAAACAACGCTACTGCAAACTTTCCTCTTTTTCTCCCCTATTTTCCCCCCAATCAAAAATCGCGGTCGACAAAAACTTTTTAATAAATCAAGGAACTTGTGTGCCGATTTTCGTCCAAATCGGTTGATAAATGCGACCTGTAGGCAAGAACTGACAGACAGACAGACAGCCGGACAAAAGTATTTTTGGCTAATCTCGAAACTGAGGCGCTTCGCTCGCTCGCTCGCTCGGTCAAAAAAATACTTCTATTAGGTATACTTATAGAAAAAAATATTTAGTGCGAAATATTTCATTCCAGACGGGTGTCTCTTAAAGTAGGTACTTAGGTCCAAAAACGGTGTTTTTTTTTCAGAAAACCTGTTCCATCATGGTCTCATGAAATAATAACTCTAGGGTCTCAGCAACTTCTAAATTGTAGAAGTTACCTAGTTAGCCTAGTCATCTAGTTACTGGGGTACTAAATGATAGGTTATTGCTCATTCCTCTCTCTTCAGCCGTTTGCTGCAGCCAGATGTGTAAGCTGGAGACATGGCTCCTCAGCTTACACGTTGATTTTGCCTTATTACTCTGAAACTACTGGGTCTAGGGCTCCAATTTGATAGTAAATCTAGAGATAGAAGCCATTACCGTATGATCTGATCATACGGTAATTTTGACCTAGTATTTCAGATTGCACTAATTTAGTACTAAATAATGGCATATTCAAAAATCTAGAACGTTCTATGTGCATGCTGGGGACATACACATAATAGCACGCGGCGGCAGCAGCGGTGGCGCTGTTGAAATAGCACGCGGCGGCAGCAGCGGTGGCGCTGTTGAAATAGCACGCGGCGGCAGCAGCGGTGGCGCTGTTGAAATAGCACGCGGCGGCAGCAGCGGTGGCGCTGTTGAAATAGCACGCGGCGGCGGCACGTGGCGCTGCGTGTTTCTCGGCTAGATGCTTGATTGCTTATAGGTAAGTAGGTATAGCACTATGTAGGTAGGTGTAGGTAACATGAAAAAAATTAATAAGTAGGACGTGTAATGCGCAGGAGCAATGAAGTGTCGATGCCGTGCGCCGCGCCGCGCCGCGCGCGCCGGTCATACACAGCCCAGCAAGGTGCGCAGGTGCAGGCCGGCTGACCTTTACCGAACCCCCACCCCCCTGCCCCCCTGCCCCCCGGCTTCGGCTGCCCGTTATGTATGAATGTTCCATGCAACGACCGTTGCTATAGAACTTTTTTTTTATGGCAATCGTCCGTAGTTGGACATTTCTGCCAGCGTCACGTCGTCGTTGGCTATAGAACTACTTACCTACTTGAATCTATTAAATTCTTGTTATGCATCTGCGGCAATTTTCATTCTTGTCTGTACCACCTGTTTCGGACTCACGACGAAGTTCGTTTGCTTGCTTATGTAGGCACCTAGAGTCACCTAGTTATATAAGACGATTCTAAATGATCCTTGTGATTTTATTGAATAAAGAAATTTTGACTTTGACTTTGACTTAGGCAGTATTGTACAGCGTATGGTATACCTATGTATTGTTTCGTTACAGGTGGACTCGATGTGGTTCAGCAGAGATCCTAGAGCTGTCGCGCAAGTTGATCGAAGCGCGCAAGGGACAATATTGTTAGTGCAGAGTGCGCGGAGAGCGCCGCGCGCCCTGCGCACACGCACACACGCACACACGCGCTTCGCATAAACAATCAGAACAACGCACACACACAACAATAACAATGTTGTCTAAAAATAATGCGCTAATAATCTTCTCACCGCAGCGGAGCATCGCATCGTGCCGTGCGCGTGCGTCTCTCTCGCTAATATTTTGACTCAATTGTTTAGTTGACCGAGCGAGCGAAGCGTCTCCGTTTCGAGATCAAGCAAAAATGCTTTTGTCCGGGGTCTGTCTGTCTGTCAGTAATCGCCTACAGGTCGCATTTATCAACAGAGTTAGACGAAAATCGGCTCACAAGTTCCTTGATTTATTAAAAATTTTTTTTTGACCGCGATATTTGATTGTGGGGAAAATAGGTGAGAAAAAGAGAAAAGTTTGCTGATCGTTTATCGACGGATTTCAATCAAATTTGAGAAGCACACTAAAGACTTCATTGTACACAAGATGGTGTAAAAGTATTTCCAAAAAGGGGGAGTGGAAGGGGGAAAAAAGGGGAAATTAATTTATATTTTTTTTCCCAAAAATTTACTCCTACCAATATCAATGAGACTACACAGTCCTCTCCGCCTTTACGAGACAAATCCGTAGATACCAGATTCGACCTCCTAGGACCAAGGGAACGCGAGTAATCGCTAAAACTTATACCCCTATTTTGCTCAAAAGTCTACATAGGTAGGGCCTATTGGAAAATTCAAGCACCTGAAATTCGATTTAGCCAGGGGAAAGTGTCGGTTATTGCATGGTTATAAAGGTTCGCAAGGTCTATGTTCTCACAAGACAAATCGTCATAATTTTAATAAGTAGATTATTACAAATTAATTGAAATTCGATTGTAAAAAATTGTTATGAATAAATAAATGCATTGACCAACCGCAATGCTGGCGAAGGCACCGCGCGCCGCCGGCCGACTGGACCTCAGGGCGCCGGGCGGAGCGGCGGAGGGCCATACATACATACATACATATTACATTACAATCAAACTGAAATTACAACTGTTAATATTCTTCATCAACCTATTGGTCCACTTCTAGACGTAGGTCTCTCCCAAGACGCGCCATTGAGCTAAGTTTTCGGCTCTTCTCATCCAGTGTTTGCCAGTTACCTACATTTCGCAGATCATCGCCTTATCTTGAGTGGGGTGGGGGTGGGGGTTTTGACCAAACCCAGAGCTACAGCACGAAAGGCACAGCTACTAGTATTTATCGACTGAGCTGAGACGCCTGCCTAACTATACCTAATGCAAAGCATTTTACAATTTCTTTCAATGTACGTGCACATCAATCAGGTAGGTACCTACTTAGGTAGGTAGTTGTTAGGTGAAGTTGCATGGAATGTCACTAGAGGCTGCGCGCCGCCATGCGACATGGCGATATGGCGACATGCGACATGGCGACATGGCGATATGGCGACATGCGACATGGCGACATGGCGATATGGCGACATGGCGACATGCGACATGGCGACATGGCGATATGGCGACATGCGACATGGCGACATGGCGATATGGCGACATGCGACATGGCGACATGGCGATATGGCGACATGCGACATGGCGATATGGCGACATGCGACATGGCGACATGGCGATATGGCGACATGCGACATGGCGACATGGCGATATGGCGACATGCGACATGGCGACATGGCGACATGCGACATGGCGATATGGCGACATGCGACATGGCGACATGGCGATATGGCGACATGCGACATGGCGACATGGCGATATGGCGACATGCGACATGGCGACATGGCGATATGGCGACATGCGACATGGCGACATGGCGATATGGCGACATGCGACATGGCGATATGGCGACATGCGACATGGCGACATGGCGATATGGCGACATGCGACATGGCGACATGGCGATATGGCGACATGCGACATGGCGATATGGCGACATGCGACATGGCGATATGGCGACATGCGACATGGCGATATGGCGACATGCGACATGGCGATATGGCGACATGCGACATGGCGATATGGCGACATGCGACATGGCGATATGGCGACATGGAACACACGAAGCCGCCGCGCCGCGCGGCACCCCAATGGGAGGAACACACGAAGCCTGAACACTGACGAAGCCTTATGAAGCAGACATGTTTTAATGGTCAGATTAACACATACAGGCTACTTTTTATAACAGGACCTAGAGGATAAAATGAACGAAAGGGATTAGCAGCGCCAATTTAGACGAGGACGACCTCATGTCAGTTGCTTTGCTTCAGAGGGCCTAGTACGAGTAAAGCAGTCTAACATCTGACACGCGAGTACGGGTTCGGTGTAGGTACCTATTGTCAAGCTTCTCAAAGAATCCGCTCAGAAAACGGTAGGTAATTGCTAGAAAGCAATAAATAATCCAACTAGTTGTGTTGTGTGATTAACAAAAATCGCGAGGAGGGAAGAATGTCAAAAAATAAGAACAAGTTGTAAAGTATGGACGGAGATATTCATATAGCCACTTATCATAACGTGTCAAATGAGGTATCATTGAAAGCGCCTTGTCTTCATCGTCCGCTGGTTGTATTGTACAGTAGGCTATGTGACGTCACATTACATTGAATATGGCGCCTTCTAGTTCTAGGTGACATACCTAGTCATGAACTAAGTCCCGTTTGACCCCCCTTAATAGTCTCTAATTTTCGGAATATTTTTTCCGCATGCAAACCCTTATATTGGGTTATGATAAACTATTACTATTCCAAATTTCAACTCTCTAGCTACTACGGTTCAGCTCTGGTGGTGTGTGACAGACAGACGGACAGACGGACACCGGAGAGAGGCCATAAGTGTTCCGTTTTCCAAAACTGGATCGGAACACTAAAAAGTACCACCAACTCACAATCGAGGTAATCGAGCAACACGCACAATGCTAACGATTTGTTCTGTTTGGACTAGAGTTCACGATTAGCGTTCGTTATTTCTACAATGAGGTTTGTCGGATTTTTCTATAATTTCTTTAGTTTTTGTCCATCGTTTGCTCAGACGCGTGCATTTTTGCCACTTTTTTCGGTCAATAAAAAAAAAAAAAAATAAACGATACCTGAGAATCTCAAGTTGTAGCTCTAGGTAGGTACTTGAAGCAGGCGTTGTGCAACGCGAGCTCGCTCGAAGGCTTCAAATTAGCAGATGTTCGGTGCAACGAGCTTACAGACGATACCTAACCTGGAGACTGGAGCATCGAATCGCCGTCCAGGTACGGGCAGACTTAGGGCTACATCAGCACCAGATGATCCTTTTATCCATCTTACTGTTCTGCGAAATCGCCGCCTCAATGCAGTGCAAGTCCAACAAAGTGCGTGACGAGCGCCACCTGCTCATAAGTTCAGATACCGTCAGAAGGAGACTTGCTGAATGGAACCTGACTCCAAAGAGAGCTGCAACAGATCCAGCATTAGCGGTAGCCTACCGTCCAGCAACACTTGAATTTGCTCGAGAGCATAAGGATTGGACTGTCGAGCAGTGGGCTAAATGTACCTAGGTATTCTTCACTGATGAGACCAGGGCGAGTCTACATGGAATGGAAGTGATAGACGTCAGAGAGTATATCGTCGCCCTGGAGAACGTTATTCTCAGTGTTGTATCGAGGAAACTGTTGCTTACGTTCAGATAATCAAAGTTCCAAAGTAGCGAGTGGCCCGGTTTATTTGCTGTCCAGTGTATTTTATAGTTGTGTTACCAACACTATTCATGACTATAATATTGGTAAATAGATAATTATATGAAAATAATATAGATCACGTGTCAGTATAATGTGGAATGACTGCTGCTCAACTTATTTTCGAGCTGAAGTCAAGGAGCGGGGTCACAGTCACAGCGGCGGCGGCGTTGCGATAACCGCGCCCCGCGCGCCCCGCACCCCGCGCCCGCCATGTCGCGGGCAGGGACATGTCACCCACCGATAACAACCGCACGCACACCAACAAGGTACCTCTAGGTACCTCAAACTACATCAGCATCAGCATTAGGTAGGTCTACTAGGTACCTATATCTTGACTTGATGCATATGCAGATACATTTGTTGAGTCGGTCAGCCTCGCCAGTCTGTCATACCTGGCTACTTGTGCCGGGATCGCATGCGCCGAATGCCCAATAAAGGTACCTAGTTTATGCGAGGGCGCGTGCCGCCGCCGGCCGTCGTGCCGCCCAACCCACCCCTCAAATATGAATAACAGAATAATGGAGTTGTCCCCAGCCAGAGTGGACCGATGGCGGCGACGGGGACGACACACTCCTGCGTTACGTCATCGCATCGCCTGAATGCGGAGCGGCCAGCGGCCAGCGCCCACTCCCGGAGCGGCCGCGCTCCGCTCGCCTCGCACAGAGTAAAACCGGCCGCGCGCTGTGCCAAACCCGCGGTCAACGACTCCCGAAATAGATGCACGCTGCGCGCACCTATACGAAATTAAGAACCGGTCCCGAGCCGACGGACACAGCGACACTTCGATACCGATAAAGATTCGATTCGAAAGCAGAGTCCACCTGACCGTTTCATTAACAGCGACATCTCTCCGGCGCGTGATCGAAAGCCGCGGCGAATGTTAGCTCGGATAGCTGGTTCTGTGAGGACGATGGCTCGCACGCGCAGACGAGAGGACATGTCGCGCGACACACCGACCACCGACCACCGCCATCCCGCAACCGCGCTTCAAGCCACTGCACTTCACTGCAGCGCAGCCTATCTATACATATTTACAATTCCTTTTTACATTTTGTTCCGAACTATATAAGCTGGGAACAACAGAAAACGGTGATGATATTGTACTCGTAATTTCGCCCTCTGCCTTCGACTCATCTCTAGTTTTGCAATATTTGTGTAATTTTTGTGTACTTATAGCTACCTATGATGGATTCAGTTGTCCGAAATAAAATTTTTTTTTATAATGGCCTTCATGAAATCGCTAAAATTGTGATTGACTTTAATCCACGAAGAAGTAAGGCATGAAGATAAAGGTTGGAAAGTCCGATAGATGGATAACACCACAAATGTAATACCTACCTGCGAGAGCAGGCTTTTGAAAACGATGCAGCCTCATACAAGTGCTGGTTGATCGTCATCCAAGTAACGGCTCTAAGTTAATAACGCGTAGGTATGTTTCAAGAACTGAAAGTTAGGTAGTAAGTAAAGGACCTCAAACTTCAAGTTCAGAACTGTTTCAATAACGAGTATTATGTCGGACAGTCTTGGAAATGGCTAACTAACAACTTTAGAGATATGCAGAGTGCAGGCAAAATACAAACAATAAGTATGACAAACCAACAGTCGAAATAACGACACACTAAGGTTTCAACCCCCTTTTATAACCGACTTCAAAAAAGGAGGAGGTTCTCAATTCGGTTGTATGTTTTTTTTTTTTTTTTTTTTTTTTTTTTTTTTAATGTTTGTTACCTCAGAACTCCGTCATTTATGAACCGATTTCAAAAATTCTTTTTTCATCTGAAAGGATATACTTCCAGATTGGTCCCATTTTATTTTCATCAAAATCGGTTGAGTAGTTTGGGTTATAAATAGAAATAACTGAAAAAAATATGCCCGGCGCGGCGCAGCGCCTACTATTTTACTGTTAGCAACGATACAATATGCCAAGTTGCGGCGTAGCGCCTACCATTTTACTGCTAGCAACGATGGACCCTTTGTGGTGCACACCTAAATTTTTACATTTTTCTAAATTTGTCAATAAACCCAGTTTGTACATTCAAACCGCATTTAATTGGAGAAAAACAAAAACCCACCAGTTGTTCCTCTAAAGAATCAACACCAACCACGTGCACGAAATTGCGTATTTTGCTTTCCTGTGACTTTTATGTGGTGTTTATAGTGACTAGAACATTCCCAATGAACTGTCATCATCATCATCATCATCTGATGATGAAGCTGGTAGTCGAATTGAAGTCGGTTTTCCAGTTTTTTAACTTATAAATTATAGTGTCCCGGTCCAGTTTTGGAAAAACGGAACCCTTATGGTATCACTCCGGTGTCTGTGTTGTCTGTACGGTACGTCTGTACGTCTGTACGTCTGTACTCTGTACGTCTGTACTGTACTGGATATCACCTCCAGCAGAGCTGAACCATAAAAGCTAGCAAGTACCTACTCATTTAAAATAGTACCTAATAGTTTGTTACAACGCAAGATCCAATTTGACAGGCGTCGCAGCTCAGTCGGTACCAGCTCTGCCTTCCGTGCTGTGGGTCGTGGGTTCGATCCCCACTGAGAACAAACATTTGTGCATGGAAAACATAGATGTTTGTTCTATGTCTGGGTGTTACTATGTATTATAAGTATGTATTTACAAAAAAAAAAAGTATATAAGTATTCTATCAGCCATCTGGTTCCCATATTACAAGCATTGCTTAGTTTGGGACTAGAGGGTGTTGTGTGAAATGTCCCTGAATATTTATTTATATTTATATATTTGTTGTATTTGTTGAGAGAAGTGCGCACGACCGTGTTCTGTTTTTTTGAAGAGTGAAGAGTGAAGAGGGCGGGGCGACCAACCAGAGTGAAGGGAACGGATGGGATAAGGATGGGAAAAGATCTAGGGATTTTGTGACTACTCATTTATATTTATAATTTATTTCAATTTAAGTAAGTATCTAAATATTTTTATGTGTTAGATTTACGATTTTAAAATTTTGTATAATTTTTGATTTTATTTATAAATCTAAGTTCTGAAGATGCACGTAAAATGGAAAGCGCCACATCATTATCGGTGTGATGTCAAGCCGTGGCCTACATTTTGATATTCTCAAAGCCAAACTTTCCAACTATACTCATAAATAAATCCCACTAATATTATAAATGCGAAAGTTTAGATGCTTGTGTTTCAATCACGTCGAAACTACTGAACCAACTTGGATGAAACCTCAGATTACCTATAGAAAAATTTCTAAGGATGAAACTTGGCATAGGTACTTATATAGTTCACACCCGTTGCTCGGTGTAGGACAGATTTTGGATTGACATATGATAGGCACATACGCTACTTTTTATCCCGAATAATTAACAGGATCTGCAGGATATAATTATAAGTTTAAAATACCTACTGGAAAAACCGACTTCAATTCGACTACCAGCTTCATCATCAGATGATCATGATGATGATGATGACAGTTCATTGGAAATGTTCTAGTCACTATAAACACCACTTAAAAGTCACAGGAAAGCAAAAGACGCAATTTCGTGCACGTGGTTGGTGTTGATTCTTTAGAGGAACAACTGGTGGGTTTTTGCTTTTCTCCAATTAAATGCGGTTTGAATGTATGTCATGTCACGTCAGTTTGACAGGGCGTAGTACTACCTCTTTGGTCTAACGACTAGCGTTTGACATTCGAGTACTCGAGTACGGGTTCGGTGTAATGTCAGGTTTCTCAAAGTATCCGCGCGGTACACGCACAGATAATAATAATACACAGAAACAATACTCGCGTACGAAGTCGCGGGTAACTACTACAAAATTTACAAACAAATATATTTTATACTAACAAATATTTTTATTTTATTTTTATTTTATGTGGATAACAATCAGCTTATTAAATAAGAGTATAAACAGAGGAAGTATAGCACGAAAAAGCCTAAATGAGTTTTCACTTATAGTACGAATAAAAAGATGCGAGTTCAATTCGGAAAAGTAAGAAGCCTAACAGAGAATATAATACCTAAAGAGAAGAAAAAGAAAAATAAACCATACTTACCATACATAATGTATACATCGTTACAAAACTACATCGAATAAATACCAATACGATACGATACATATAGATACGTAGATATTAATTTAACAATAAGAATATAATACATAATGAAACAACACACTTGAGTAATATATAAACTAATTAATTAAATTTGAAAGAAGTCCTTGATTATTAGATTTTTAAATGAATTGCGCCTGGAGTAGAATATATCGGTATTTGAAGATAAGAAGAGTTGAAAAGGTTCATAGTGCGCAATAGATAGGAGTTCTGACGGTAATTAGTTGAACAGGAGGGGACGTGTAATTTTAAGTAATTTGTTAGTGAAGTGCGACGCGACGGGATTATTAGTTTGATTTGAGATAGGAGTGAGGGAGAGTCAATTAGGTGTTCATGCTATGTTGTGTAGGAGTGTCAGGTCTGCGGCTTCTCTCCTCTTCTCAACCGGTAAAATATGGTAAATAGTAGGTAAGTAAGTACCAACAGGTTTGGACGGTGCTTGTGGTGATTAGGTAGGTATGAGTGACTGAAACAAAGGCTGTTGAAATTTTGACAGCAACATGCAATGCAATACAACTGAGTGTTTGCTTTACTGACAAGCAGTCAGCTTTCAAAAAATGCAGGAAGTAGTTAGGTAGGTATTATATTCTGTTTGAGTTAGGTAGGTACTTGCCGCATTCGTGGCAAGGCAAGGGGAGATTTGCGGTGTGTGCGGCCGAGAGCGGAGTTGAAGTCGGAGCCGCGGGCTCGCACACAGTCCGCCACCACGAGGAATTGTAATTAGTTATGCGAGCGTCGCGTCGCGTCGGCGTCGACGCAACGCGACGCGACGCAGCGAGCAGGGGTTATGCTGATAGCATCGAGTTTGGTAGCCCTCACTCCCTAGCCTAGTCATCACGTAGCTTAGGTATCCAACCTAGGTACTTCAGCAAACGATACACCACAAGTCCAAGGCATTCACCACAGCGACGATGTTGTGTGTGTGTGTGTGTGTGTTGTGTAGGCAAGGCACTAGATACCTATGTACTTATAACAGCTCATTACAATTCGCCTGGAAGCCTGCGGAGACAAAATGGGCGTCATAGCTCAGCCACAAGATTATATTATAACATTAAATATTTTTATAATATTCAGGTAGGTAATGTGATGCGGAACGTCGTCGAGGCGTTATTGACAACCGGCTGGCATTGATGGAGCGGCCGTCGCTCGAGGCGCCTACGCGCTACGGGGCAAACTACTATCTCGGCAAAGACCATAACTTGGGAAATGTGAAAGCACGTTTTTAGTGATCTCCGCGTCAGGCATCGTCAGATGGTCCTTGCGCTAGGTGCAGTTACGAACTGGTTTGCGGCACACGCACACATGGCGCAAGACATGCCGTTGAAGATCCGATTGGAAGGCAAGAGTGCGCTGCGCGCGGCGTAGCACACGCGGCCGCCACGCGGCGCCTCCGCATCCGTTACCTGAACCGGCTCGGAGCCGATCGCCACCGGCCTCCGATCTGCTCCGGCTTCCTTCTTCACATCCATCGATGAACCGGTTTCCCCGGTACGTTGGTATATAGTCGCTCTCCTCTCGCAGAACGTAGAAAGTGGAGCGCGGACGACATCTTTACCTGACAGTATTAGACATATGGGGGACTCTAATGCTGCCCGGTAAGATGCGAACCGTCACTCCGTTCGAAGCTCCGCCGGCCGCAGTAGAGTCGGATCACGACAACTGCTCCTCAGCAAGGTGTGCGCGCACGTGCGCGCGTAACGGGCGCCGGTCGCGGACTGGCAGCGGCGCTGCGCTGGGAGCCTGGGAGCGGCGGACGGAGGCGGCGCCGCGCGCCCCACGCCTCCTGCTGCCGGTGCCTCCGTGCACAGTGCTCATGCCTCACTCACATGCCTGCCAACCAGCCGGCCGCGTCAGCGAGCCTTCACAGCGCCGCCGCCGTCCGCACCAAAAACCCGAAATGAGTAATCATTCTTCATAAAATGCCAATCCCATAATTCAAAGAGGTTGTTGTATAACCAGTAAAAATATATTTCTTATCACCTTTCCTTTGCACAGCGCAGTCGGTATTTTATTTCTCTATACTTACCCAACCAGGTAAGGTGTTTCAGAGAGCTGTCGTTGGTGAAGTGAAATACTTCACCAACGACAGCTCTCTGAAACACCTATAAAATAACTGGCTGCTTCCAACTCCAAGGTACCTAGGTACTTTAACCTGCAATGTTTGTTTGTTTGGTCAAATCTTGCAAGCCCACTTCCCGATGTCAAATATAGCTGAAATTTGACATACCTACTAACCTATTAGTTTTATTTTCCGTGACAATGAGAAAGATGAGCATAATTTTTAGTGTTCCGGTCCAGTTTTGGAAAAACGGAACACTTATGGCCTCATTCCAACGTCCGTATGTCCGTCTGTCTGTCACACGCTACCAGAGCTGAACCGTAGAAGCTAGAGAGTTGAAATTTAGAATAGTAATAGTTTATCACAACCCAATATGACGATTTGTATGCGGAAAAAATATTCTGAAAATTAGGGACTATTAAGGGGGGTCAAAGGGGATATGAAAACAAAAATATTTTTTTATCCCATTGAGTGGGGTATCTAATGAAAGATTAGAACTCATAACTAAAATAACCTCATATTTAGATTTTTTATTAAAAAAAACTTTGTTGAAGAAAAAAAATTATTTAGTGCGAAATATTTCATTCCAGACGGGTTTCTCTAAAAGTACCCAGCAAAAATGGGTGATTTTTTCTGAAAACCTGTAACATAATGGTCTCATGAAAGGAAAACTATAGCCAACTTCAAAAAAATAACTGAATTCAAAAATTTAAATAATAACCAGAATTATTATGTCCAGCCTAACCTGAACCGTATCGTTATTAAAAATCCTACAAATGGGAGCTCTTGTTACATGGTTTTTATAAAAAATAAAGAGCTGGTTATAAAGCGAATCTTTCACTCGGAACACTAGCATGCGCAAGTAACTTGCGCCTTGCCCACTCTATTTTTAATGTAGTATGTTGTAGAGCCGGATGACGTCACAACGCGTCACAAAGGCCGGGCTCAAAACAGATTTTGAAAATCCAAACTTTAAAAATATCCTAGAAAATTCCATTTTTGAGATATCGCAAAAACTCATTCTTGTTGATATAGGCTAAAAAAAGGGGAAAAAAAATTTAACTGATCTTCCTCATTATGTCTGTGTTGCACAGTTGATATAATTATACTCATTGTCCTTTCTTTTTTTACATTTTATGAGCGCTTTTGTTAGGTATCCCTTAGAAGGTATCCATAGCCAGTTGTTGAGTTTGTTTCTGACAGCATTAACAGAGTCAATGATAGGTAGGTACCTAACTACTAACAACTTAGTTGCTCTTCTCTTAGTTGCAACTCTGCATGCTTCACAGAAGAGTAATATGTTTTCAGAAATACGGAGTAACCATGTTATATCCATACTTCAGTACAAGTTAATCAGACCAGGGGGGCAAGTACGAGTTGACAATGTAAAAACCGGTGTCAAACGTCTGACGCCAACCACATTGGTGTGCGCTGCTTGGTATGGAAACACTGAGCGGATTTTTTGAGAGGCTTGGTTTCGTCAAGCTCCCGCTCAGTGTTTCCATACCAAGCAGCGCACACCGGTGTGCTCGGCGTCAGACGTTTCACACCGTTTTGTACATTGTCAACTCGTACTCGCCCCTCAGATTTATAATCTGCAAAACTTCAACATTCAACAACAACTTATGTAATGTGCGGGAAGATTTGTAATTCATTACCTAGCAATATCAAAAGCCTTCCTTACAGTAAATTTGTCCTGGTTGTAGGAAAAATGTTATACATATAGTGTATCAGAATTATTTAACAAAACCAAATAATATCTCTCATTACCTGTGTAATATTATTATGAATAACATCCTACAATTAATTAATCTGTGACTCGTTCTTACTTGACTTGTTTTTATATCAATTTCAAAATGTTTGCATGCAATTTATTTGACATTGTATTGATCAATTATTTCTTATGATTATTATTAAATTTTTATTTTATTGTATACCAATCTTGGTTAACATAGTGGACTCTATTATAAAATTATGAACAATAATTTGAATTTGAAAAACAGTCATAGTTTAAAGTTACCCAAAACTAGCGCAGAAGTTCATGAACTAAGAGAGGACACTTATGATGAGTTAGTATAAAACTATTTATTATATTCAAGTAGATATTATGTAGACACCAAGACACGTGGAGCCATAACTGTTTAGGCTTTCAACTACATATTATTAGAAGTTGACCGTTGCGACAGTGTGTTTGTGTTGTGTATGACGGGCTGTGTGCTGTGTGCGAGAGCGGCGCGCGCCTGCGCCTGCGCGTATTGCGCTCCCTTTACAACCATTCTCTGCATTGCATAAAGCGTAGTTAAAAGGTTGTATTGGATGTATAACCTGACCTGTGGCCGTGTGTACCTACATAGGTATCCCACAATAAATAAGTAATAGGTGGGTATCTTGGTACTTGTAAACATATCTATATTATATATACCTAATTTAATTAGGGTTAGACATAATGTGCTTGCTTACCAGAGTCCAGAAAGAAACCGGCTTTAGCTGGTTGGTTGGCTGTGTTGTTAAGTCTTCTCTTTTATTCTTCTGTAGGTAGTCCATCCCATTCCAAAAACTTCGGACCTATTTTAACACAGGTAGGTAGGTACTTAACTAGGTAGGTAGGTAACTAGTCACTTTGAAACGTTTTATAACTCGCTTGTAAAAACTGGCTAAAATCGAACGTGCGAAGTCAGCGAAGACGAAAACAAGTAGATAGATGTAAGATACTACAGTTCAACTCAACTACCTATAAGTTTCATTAAACCCATGTTATTTATTGTTTATTAAGTAGGTAATGTAAGTTGGTAGGTACTTAATTCGGTACCTATTTTTGATAATTATGTATTTTTGCTGACAATGGTGACCATATTACCACTTTTAGTTCGTTTTCTTCGGTTATTCTTTTTAATTAGCAACAACACAACTTTACTTTTCCCGGTTTTTTTACTGTCATGTCATCCATTCCATCATCATCATGTCTGTCTCAGTCTCAAGGTCAGTGTCATGTCATTGATGTCAGTCGTAGTCAGTCAACTTCAACTTCTTTGTTTATATTATGAGATATTATAGCATTGCTCTCTTACTTCTACTTCTTCTCTTAATTCTGGCTGTTCGATGGCTAGGGCTGCCACGAATTTGCCAAAAAGGGCTCTCTTACTTCTTCTTCTCTATTTAATTGCGACAGGTTGTCAGAATCCTGCCAGTAGTGTCTGTTTACTCTAGTGTCATAAAAGTGTCAAGGTGTTTAATGACATAAATACTCTGATCTATAAGCAATGGATACGCCCTACTAACAAAAAAAGCGTCTATACTATGGAACAAAATACGGCTGCCTTCGTATTGACAGCAGATACAAAGATACATTTTATTTGCCGAAATAAATGCGAACGCAAACCGAAAACAAAACGTCTTGTCGAACAGTTAGTGATGTGAAACTTCATAATTTCGTGACAAACCCTGTCAGTATAACTTTTTTCGTCACAATATTTTTCGTCATATTTGCTGTTTTCGTTACTTGCTTATTTAATGAGAATCATGCTAAGTACTTAATAATATTATTAAGTACACTACATAATTACTCTATTCTTATTTATTAAAAAAGCACAGTTCATTCTCTAGGTATGTGCGTATAAAGCAATGTTTAACAGGTAGGTACTAAATAATGCTATAATAGATAGGTAAACATAATTTTATGCAGTTTTGTCGATAGATGTGCGTTGGCCCTTATGCTAAAGTCAGAGGCACTTTAGGGCCAACGCACATCTATCGACAAAACTGTTTTGTCGCGTACTTAGTGACGTGAAAATAAATTTTCTGTTATAACGAAAACAGCATAATGACGAATGCTTCCTCGTCATATGCTGTTTTCGTTGTAACGAAATTCACATCAATTGACACGACGCATGCATAAAATTATGTTTACCTATCTATTATAGCATTGTTTAATACCTACCTATAAAACATTGCTTTATACGCACATACCTAGAGAATGAACTGTGTTTTTTAATAAATAAGAATATAGAGTAATTATGTAGTGTACTTAATAATATTATTAAGTACTTAGGATGATTCTCATTAAATAAGCAAGTAACGAAAACAGCAAATAAGACGAAGCATATTGTGACGAAAAAAGTTATACTGACATGGTTTGTCACGAAATTATGAAGTTTCACATCACTAACTGTTCGACAGTCTTTTCTTACGTTTTTTTATTAATAGGTTCGCAAACCAGACGTTAAAACAATTTAATTAATTAATTAAATTGGCCGAGCGGCCTTCAAAAGCAAACATGCATGCATAAAATTATGTTTACCTATCTATTATAGCATTGTTTAGTACCTACCTATTAAACATTGCTTTATACGCATATACCTAGAGAATGAACTGTGCTTTTTTAATAAATAAGAATATAAAGTAATTATGTAGTGTACTTAATAATATTATTAAGTACTTAGGATGATTCTCATTAAATAAGCAAGTAACGAAAACAGCAAATAAAAAGAAGCATATCGTAACTAAAAAAGTTTTACTGAGAAGTTTCACATCACTAACTGTTCGACAAGACGTTTTGTTTTCGGTTTGCGTTCTCCCTTAGGGCTTTTTGTGTAGTTTTACTGCTTGCGCGCGTGTCGTAAACCAAGAAGTTGCAGTTAATCTTTTTTCTTGTAGGTACCTATGTAATGTAATGTAAAAGAAGTCCGTGGTTTGTGTGGGTTCCGTGAGTGTTTTTATAAAGTACCTACAATAGTGTAAAGGAGATGGCACAGCGTTTCCCGGGAAGCACGGGAGCCGGGAGCGGCGCGCCGCCACCGGGTGCCATGGCGGCGCAGCGCTATCCGGTCTGCGTGGGAGGGCCGGCGCCGCCGCCCGGTGCACCCTTGCCGCCCAGGCCTTACCCGGGACCTAACTTCCCTGTAAGTTACCTACCAACAGAAGATCATAAATTGTAGAGCTTGAGCATTCTGGGATGTTCATTCAATATTCATGTTGTCAATTCAATCAATCCTATAGAACTGAGTTAAACAAAAGCTTTTAGTAGTTAGTAGGTGAGTAAAGTAGCTTCTTCCTTATCAGGATGTTGATTATTGGGTGCGCAAGCTTACTCATTACCCTCTTATTGTACGTCCGGAACGAACAAACTGTAACAACTTGTACTACTTATTAATAAATTTAAGATCTCTTTTGTACAACAGTTATACAACAAAAATTATTAGATTTCTGATTACACTGTCTTAGGACAAATACAGCTACATTATGTGTCCACAACAAGTTGACTGTGAAGAGGTTTTCTGTGCTGCATCGTGTAATTCCAAGGCTTGTATTCTGAGCCAGGGCTCAAGCCTGAATCGCGACTCATTCAAGTCATACACTCCAGCTAACTTTGTACCTAAGACTGTATATCAGCGAATAGGCAAAGAATTTTTCATCATTTATGCTCAGAAAGTATGGTAAATGTGTAAAATGGTTAACAGCTGTACTTAGAAACTGTGCCGTGAATGTTTATTTTTACACATGATCTTATTTAATGTATAAGAGCATGTACTTATTTACCTACTATTAACTTTATTTACCAAATTAACAATTAATGAATGTCTGATTGCAAGACAACAAGCACCCTTTCTTATTTCACTTGTTGTCTTCCAACATTATACCTATCTAAGAGCAGCTTGCACCACAATCACTAAACGTGTTTAACAGCTAAATACATTTAAATCTGACGTGTTTATATGACTTGACAACTCGCTAAATACTATTTAAAAGTTAAACGTGTTTAGTGATTCTGGTGCAAGCCGCCCTAAGACTAGCAACATCGCAACTAAGTATTAGGTACATGCTATTCCTACTGATACTTTACCTACCTACTTTATATTGTGCCAGATTATTATTATTGTCTAGATGTACTTTTGATTACTTAACATAATGATCTTGTACATATAAAGAATGTTTGACTTAGCTAGCATTAAGAACATGTACCATTATTTCAATTTTATAACTACGAGTGTTTGTTGTGGCTTGTTCTTTTATGCTCTCTGTGGTACCTTTAGTATATTATTTACTAGTAGTTACCTGCGACTTCGTACGCGTCTACAGTACTACGCCCTGTCAAACTGACGTGACATGACATGACAATGAAATCCTCTTGCCAATTGGCGCTGCTAATTCTTTTCGTTCATTTTATCCTGTAGATCCTGTTAATTATTCGGGATAAAAAGTAGCCTATATGTCAATCCAGGTTACGAACTATATATATGCCAAGTTTCATCCAAGTTCGTTCAGTGGTTTTGACGTGATTGAAACACAAACATCCAAACATCTAAACTTTCGCATTTATAATATTAGTAGGATAGGATAATATTAGTAGGAAGTAGGATAGGATATATAAATTTGATAATATAAAAAAAAATTAAACAGCAGCCTTGGCATGTCCTATAGAAGGCTGTAAGGCAAGCTGAATGTGGCCAGATATGTGAAGCATGCAATGTAGCATCTATCATTGCGTCTTCAGACCCGTAGCGGATTCACTCCTCCCCCGACGTCGAGCGGCGTGGCCGGTGGGGGCGCGGGGGGCGGCTCGCGGCCCGTCGGCGCCCCCACGCCGCCGCCGCCGCCGGGCGCGCTGCGCGCTGCGCCGCCGCCGCCGCAGCCTGCCAAGCGGCAGGCGCCCGACGCGCGCTCCCCCATGCCGCCACAGCTGAAGCCGGCGCTGTACAACCCGTGAGTATGCCCGCAGGGTAGGTGCGGTGCGGTGAGGCGGTGGGGCGCGGGCGCGACGTTCACTGACGCGAGGGTGCGGTGTGTTGCAGCGAGGCGTTCGGCGCGGCCGCGGCCGGCAAGCGCAAGAAGCGGCTCGCCGACAAGATCCTGCCGCAGAAGGTGCGCGACCTGGTGCCCGAGTCGCAGGCCTACATGGACCTGCTCGCCTTCGAGCGCAAGCTGGACGCGACGATCATGCGCAAACGGCTCGACATCCAGGAGGCGCTCAAGCGGCCCATGAAGCAGAAGCGCAAGCTGCGCATCTTCATCTCGAACACGTTTTACCCGGGTGAGTGGTCGCCGGCGCGGGGCGCGGGGCGCGGGGCGCGGGGAGGCGGAGGTCGACGAGTGCTGGTGCTGACTCGCCGGTCGGTTGCAGGGCAGGGCGATACGGCGGTGCCGTCGTGGGAGCTGCGAGTGGAGGGCCGCCTGCTGGACGACGCCAAGGGCGAGGGCAACAAGGTGAGTGAGGGCGGTGCGCCCCACGACGCCGGCCGCGCGCCGCTCACCGACCCGCTCTGGCCTCGTTCGCAGGTGAAGCGCAAGTTCTCCTCCTTCTTCAAGTCGCTGGTGATCGAGCTGGACAAGGAGCTGTACGGGCCCGACAACCACCTGGTGGAGTGGCATCGCACGCTCACCACGCAGGAGACAGACGGCTTCCAGGTGAAGCGGCCCGGGTACAAGAACGTGCGCTGCACGATCCTGCTGCTGCTGGACTACCAGCCGCTGCAGTTTAAGCTGGACCAGCGCCTGGCGCGGCTGCTGGGCGTGCACACGCAGGCGCGGCCGGTCATCGTCAACGCGCTCTGGCAGTACGTGAAGACGCATCGGCTGCAGGACCCGCACGAGCGCGAGTACGTCGCCTGCGACAAGTACCTCGAGCAGATCTTCGGTGCGCCGCGCCTCAAGCTGGCCGAGGTGCCGGCGCGGCTCGGCGCGCTGCTGCACGCGCCCGACCCCATCGTCATCAACCACGTGATCGCGGTCGAGCCGCCGCACGACGCCAAGCAGACGGCCTGCTACGACATCGACGTCGAGGTGAGTGCCCCCTGCCTCCTGCCCCCCGCACTCACTGCCTCCCACTGACCATCTCTCCTGCCGCGCAGGTGGACGACACGCTGAAGACGCAGATGAACAGCTTCCTGGTGAGCACGGCCAATCAGCAGGAGATCCAGGGGCTGGACTCCAAGATTCACGAGACTGTAAGTGCGCGATCTCTATTCTACCCCGAACCCCGCGTGGTGGCTCTCCTAATCCTAACCCGCCCTGATGCCTTGCGCAGGTGGACACCATCAACCAACTCAAAACGAACCGCGAGTTCTTCCTCAGCTTCAGCAAGGACCCGCAGCAGTTCATCCAGAAGTGGCTCGTCAGCCAGTCCCGGGATCTGAAGGTACGTGGAGGGGGGTCGCGACGTGCAGGATGGTCCATGCGGGATGCGGACACACATGTTGCGCGTTGTGTTGCAGACGATGGGCGCGGGCGGCGCGTCGGGGGGCGAGGAGGAGCGCTACGGCGCGGGGTACGCGGGCGCGTGGTGCGCGGAGGCCGTGAGTCGGTACCTGCAGGCGCGCGTGGCGCAGCGCCGGCGCGAGCTGGACGCGGCGCTGCACGCGCGCCACCACGCCGCCGCCGCCGCCGCCGCCGCCGCCGCCGCCTCCTCGCAGCCGCATCTGCACAGACTCTAGTTATATACCTACTCCTTTGTAACAATACACGTTCTCTCAATCAGATAGTGATCGATCGTTTTACTGGTTCCGAGCGCGGCCGCTCTGCGCCGGAGCCGCGTCCTCGACACCTCCCCCGACTCTCTCGATGCCTGTGCCTGTGCCTTGCCTACGCTTTATTTCAACTCTACGAACCGGCGTTGGATGTTCATTAGAGCATAACTTTCGAACACCTACACCGCTAGTTACACCTACACCGCTACTTACACCTACACCGCTAGTTACACCTACACCGCTAGTTACACCTACACCGCTAGTTACACCTACACCGCTAGTTACTTAGGTAGCTACTTACTGGTTTGTTTCTTTCGTAACTATTTTACTCGGAATAAACTACTCAGGTATTGAATTTATTGAATGTAGGAGAATAAACGATGTTTGCACCTTTGTGCCTCTAAGTACATTAATTCCGTTATCTGTGTTTGATTTTGATCACGCGCTGGCTAAAACGAGCGATGGCCGCTTTTACACATCACAAGATTTATAAAACAAATCTGCTACCTACGCGTTGTTGATAGGTAAGTACAAGCAATTATCTCAACGCAACGGAGCTCCACAAAACTTGAATGTCACAGTTTTCCTAATTGTTTTGAAAACACTAGCACAGGATGATATCACTGTGCCAACAAGCGCCTTATGCGGCGGGTGCGATGCGAACGCGACCTTAGTTCCAGTTGAAACGTCGCATCGCGTCCTCGACTACCCACTCGTAGTGAGCTCGCACTAGAGCCTGTGCTTAGTGCACTGCACTGCAGTAGAGTAGTGTGTGGATGCCGGGCCCCGCGGAGCCCTGCCTCGGCGCCCGCCTCATGTGCGCCGCGAGTCCGTGTCCGTGTAACGCGGACCCCACCGCCGCCACCCTTCATGGTGAGTGTTGTGCTGCTTCACCACACATTTTATACGGTAACGTATACCTTACAGGTAATTATTAATTTAATCGTGACTTGAAAAACAATAGTGTGCGCGTGATGTTAAAAACTGTCTAAAATATGATCGATTAAAGAGAGATTATTTAGATCCTCGCCTTAAAACGGACGAGTGGTCATGGGGCTGAGATCATCACGTGTTAGTTGGAGTGCGGCAGTGCAATGTCACAAAGCACGTCCCGTCGGTTGGTGCAAGTAGAGTAGTGTAGTGTACCTGGTTGTATGTCGCGCAGCGGGCGGCGAGTGCCGCGCGTGGCGCGCGCTGGCGCGCGTGTGCGCGGCCGAGGCGCTCGGCACCGCGCTGCTAGTGCTGAGTGCGGGCGCGGGCGCGGCGCCGCTCCACGCCGGACTCACGTCCCGTCGGTTGGTGCAAGTAGAGTAGTGTACCTGGTTGTATGTCGCGCAGCGGGCGGCGAGTGCCGCGCGTGGCGCGCGCTGGCGCGCGTGTGCGCGGCCGAGGCGCTCGGCACCGCGCTGCTAGTGCTGAGTGCGGGCGCGGGCGCGGGCGCGGCGCCGCTCCACGCCGGACTCACGTCCCGTCGGTTGGTGCAAGTAGAGTAGTGTACCTGGTTGTATGTCGCGCAGCGGGCGGCGAGTGCCGCGCGTGGCGCGCGCTGGCGCGCGTGTGCGCGGCCGAGGCGCTCGGCACCGCGCTGCTAGTGCTGAGTGCGGGCGCGGGCGCGGGCGCGGCGCCGCTCCACGCCGGACTCACGTCCCGTCGGTTGGTGCAAGTAGAGTAGTGTACCTGGTTGTATGTCGCGCAGCGGGCGGCGAGTGCCGCGCGTGGCGCGCGCTGGCGCGCGTGTGCGCGGCCGAGGCGCTCGGCACCGCGCTGCTAGTGCTGAGTGCGGGCGCGGGCGCGGGCGCGGCGCCGCTCCACGCCGGACTCACGTCCCGTCGGTTGGTGCAAGTAGAGTAGTGTACCTGGTTGTATGTCGCGCAGCGGGCGGCGAGTGCCGCGCGTGGCGCGCGCTGGCGCGCGTGTGCGCGGCCGAGGCGCTCGGCACCGCGCTGCTAGTGCTGAGTGCGGGCGCGGGCGCGGGCGCGGCGCCGCTCCACGCCGGACTCACGTCCCGTCGGTTGGTGCAAGTAGAGTAGTGTACCTGGTTGTATGTCGCGCAGCGGGCGGCGAGTGCCGCGCGTGGCGCGCGCTGGCGCGCGTGTGCGCGGCCGAGGCGCTCGGCACCGCGCTGCTAGTGCTGAGTGCGGGCGCGGGCGCGGCGCCGCTCCACGCCGGACTCACGTCCCGTCGGTTGGTGCAAGTAGAGTAGTGTACCTGGTTGTATGTCGCGCAGCGGGCGGCGAGTGCCGCGCGTGGCGCGCGCTGGCGCGCGTGTGCGCGGCCGAGGCGCTCGGCACCGCGCTGCTAGTGCTGAGTGCGGGCGCGGGCGCGGCGCCGCTCCACGCCGGACTCACGTCCCGTCGGTTGGTGCAAGTAGAGTAGTGTAGTGTACCTGGTTGTATGTCGCGCAGCGGGCGGCGAGTGCCGCGCGTGGCGCGCGCTGGCGCGCGTGTGCGCGGCCGAGGCGCTCGGCACCGCGCTGCTAGTGCTGAGTGCGGGCGCGGGCGCGGCGCCGCTCCACGCCGGACTCACGTCCCGTCGGTTGGTGCAAGTAGAGTAGTGTACCTGGTTGTATGTCGCGCAGCGGGCGGCGAGTGCCGCGCGTGGCGCGCGCTGGCGCGCGTGTGCGCGGCCGAGGCGCTCGGCACCGCGCTGCTAGTGCTGAGTGCGGGCGCGGGCGCGGCGCCGCTCCACGCCGGACTCACGTCCCGTCGGTTGGTGCAAGTAGAGTAGTGTACCTGGTTGTATGTCGCGCAGCGGGCGGCGAGTGCCGCGCGTGGCGCGCGCTGGCGCGCGTGTGCGCGGCCGAGGCGCTCGGCACCGCGCTGCTAGTGCTGAGTGCGGGCGCGGGCGCGGGCGCGGCGCCGCTCCACGCCGGACTCACGTCCCGTCGGTTGGTGCAAGTAGAGTAGTGTACCTGGTTGTATGTCGCGCAGCGGGCGGCGAGTGCCGCGCGTGGCGCGCGCTGGCGCGCGTGTGCGCGGCCGAGGCGCTCGGCACCGCGCTGCTAGTGCTGAGTGCGGGCGCGGGCGCGGCGCCGCTCCACGCCGGACTCACGTCCCGTCGGTTGGTGCAAGTAGAGTAGTGTAGTGTACCTGGTTGTATGTCGCGCAGCGGGCGGCGAGTGCCGCGCGTGGCGCGCGCTGGCGCGCGTGTGCGCGGCCGAGGCGCTCGGCACCGCGCTGCTAGTGCTGAGTGCGGGCGCGGGCGCGGGCGCGGGCGCGGGTGCGGGCGCGGGTGCGGGCGCGGGCGCGGGCGCGGCGCCGCTCCACGCCGGACTCACGTCCCGTCGGTTGGTGCAAGTAGAGTAGTGTACCTGGTTGTATGTCGCGCAGCGGGCGGCGAGTGCCGCGCGTGGCGCGCGCTGGGGCGCGTGTGCGCGGCCGAGGCGCTCGGCACCGCGCTGCTAGTGCTGAGTGCGGGCGCGGGCGCGGGCGCGGGCGCGGGTGCGGGCGCGGGTGCGGGCGCGGGCGCGGGCGCGGCGCCGCTCCACGCCGGACTCACGTCCCGTCGGTTGGTGCAAGTAGAGTAGTGTACCTGGTTGTATGTCGCGCAGCGGGCGGCGAGTGCCGCGCGTGGCGCGCGCTGGCGCGCGTGTGCGCGGCCGAGGCGCTCGGCACCGCGCTGCTAGTGCTGAGTGCGGGCGCGGGCGCGGGCGCGGCGCCGCTCCACGCCGGACTCACGTCCCGTCGGTTGGTGCAAGTAGAGTAGTGTACCTGGTTGTATGTCGCGCAGCGGGCGGCGAGTGCCGCGCGTGGCGCGCGCTGGCGCGCGTGTGCGCGGCCGAGGCGCTCGGCACCGCGCTGCTAGTGCTGAGTGCGGGCGCGGGCGCGGGCGCGGCGCCGCTCCACGCCGGACTCACGTCCCGTCGGTTGGTGCAAGTAGAGTAGTGTACCTGGTTGTATGTCGCGCAGCGGGCGGCGAGTGCCGCGCGTGGCGCGCGCTGGCGCGCGTGTGCGCGGCCGAGGCGCTCGGCACCGCGCTGCTAGTGCTGAGTGCGGGCGCGGGCGCGGGCGCGGGCGCGGCGCCGCTCCACGCCGGACTCACGGTCGCCATGCTGGTGCAGGTATACTATGCACAATATTACTAAACATGACTAAGAACCACAGAGCAGAGAAAAGTAAGTTCTGTGCTAAGAACCATCCCAGATAACCACATTTCTTTCAAAAAAAAAACTGCATTCAAATCGGAGCTACTTCAGAGCTCCGAGAGCACAGACAGATACACACATCACCACAGGGTCTGTATGTATGTGTGTGGACTCTAAACTACCGCCGACCGAGCTCGTCTCCTCTCCTCCGCTTATTGTACCTACTAACTAATATCATAGTGATGCTGTTACAACTAGTTGTCCTATGAGAACATAAACCTCCCGAGCCTTTATAACCATGCAATAACCGACACTTTCCCCTAGCTAAATCGAATTTCAGTTGCTTGAATTTTCCAATAGGCCCTACCTATGTAGACTTTTTAGCAAAACAGGAGTAGGTATAAGTTTTAGCGGTTACTCGCGTTCCCTTGGTCCTAGGAGTTCGAATCTAATGTTTACGGATTTGTCTCGTAAAGGCGGAGAGAACTGTGTAGTCTCATTGATATTGGTAGGAGTAAATTTTCGAGAAAAAAATTTAAAATTCATTTCACCATCTTATGCAGAATGAAGTCTATAGTGTTTTTCTCAAATTTTATTAAAATCCGGCGATAAACAACGCTACAGCAAACTTTACCCCTTTTCTCCCCTATTTTCCCCCCAATCAAAAACCGCAATCGACAAAGTTTTTTTAATAAATCAAGGAACTTGTGTGCCGATTTTCGTCCAAATCGGTTGATAAATGCGACTAAATAAATGCGGCTGTATGTAGCCGACTACTGACAGACAGACAGACAGACGGACAAAAGCATTTTTGGCCAATCTCGAAACAGAGACGCTTCGCTCGCTCGGTCAATAAATTATTGCATCATTTTGTTAGCCATAAGTAGCTGATCTAACCTAACTAGGCTGTAGGTACATAAGTGTTAGTGCCTATCACTGCACTGATGATAATATTGTTGATGTAACGAATGTTTACCTGCTTTATATAGGTACTTTACTTAGCTAGCATCATTTACAATTTTAGATACTTAAGGCGCGTATTACGGTCAAACCGTGAAAATGCCCATTTTTGACGTTCTAGATCTCTGAAACTGAAACTCTTAGATAATTTCGATTTATTGTATGGTGTAGAATAGTTATTCGCATTGACCGTAGCGGCCTCGCTTTTTGCAATTTTTCCTTATATATTTAAATAAAGCCAAAATTCCGAAACAAGTTTTTAATAAAACTCGCGCAGACACTTTTTCAAGCTCCTGGATTGAACTACTCTGCAAAGCAAACGAAATGAAAAATATCAACAAATATCTCTTATATACTGCCATTGACCGTAGCGGCCCCGGAATTTAGAAATAAGTATGGAATATGTACAAAAAAAAATCAATTCAAAACCATAAAATTTCTAAAAACGTTCAGAATTAGCCGTTAATTTCTCCATACTACATTATTATTATTAGGTAAAAATTATACCAAAATAAACGTTAGTTCATTATCAATAAAATTGTATACTTTTTATCTACATAATTTATTATATTAATTTGAATAAACGTAATTTACAATGGCATAAAATGCGATGCGTTGGCCGCTCGAATTCAGACGCGCGCCAGCGCTCGTGGAAGTCGGACCTGTGTCGATTTTCTCCGCGCCAAAAAGATCGAGCATAACCGTGCGTGTACACGTGGAGTGTGACTGACTACCTAGTTTTGATGTTAGTAACTTTTTTATTCATGACAATCATTAACACCTGTACATACCTATTGGGGACAATTAATATCTTATCTTATCTTACCATCCTACTAATATTATAAATGCGAAAGTTTAGATGTTTGGATGTTTGGATGTGTTTCAATCACGTCAAAACCACTGAACCAACTTGGATGAAACTTGGCATATATATAGTTCGTAACCTGGATTTACATATAGGTTACTTTTATCCCGAATAATTAACAGGATCTACAGGATAAAATGAACGAAAAGGATTAGCAGCGCCAATTGGCAAGAGGATTTCATTGTCATGTCATGTCACGTCAGTTTGACAGGGCGCAGTAGTACCCATTTGGTCTAACGACTAGCGTTTGACATTCCAGTAGGTACGAGTTCGGTGTGATGAGGTGTGGTGTAATGTCAAGTTTCTCAAAGAAGTATCCGCTCGGTACACGCACAGATAATATAATGTACACGTGAACTGTAGACGCGTACGAAGTCGCGGGTAACTACTAGTTTATAATATTAGTGGGATGGGATGCAAAAGTTTAGATGTTTGGATGTTTGTGTAGTACATACAAAATCGATTGTTACACCTAACTTCAGAGGGATGAAGATCCGTTGTGCGTACTGTGCCAAACAGTACAATCTGCAGTGCAATGAAGAACGTGTACTTGAATAGAATAGAAATTCATGATGATGAGCTAAAATGAAAAGATATTTTGATAGGCCTCACAGCTCAGTCGGTACTAGCTCTCCCTTCCGTGCCGTGGGTCGTGGGTTCGATCCTCACCAAAAACAAACATAATTATTTTTTGTGTGGCATCATAGACGTTTGTTCCATGAGTCGTCTAAAGGGCGCCGTGTAAAAATGTCAATGTATATATTTTTATTTGTACCTATTTATGAAAAATCATAGCCGCCATTTTTAACTTTCCTGTTTATGGACCGATAGCTTTCAAAATCGATATCTGAGGGTCCCTTTCAACCATTACCAAGAATCTAATGTCAAATTTGAAATAGTATTATCGCCATTTTGAACTTTTTTGTTTATGGACCGATTGCTTTCAAAATGGATATCTGAGGGTCACCCTCAGCCATTATCAAGAATCTAATGTCAAATTTGAAAAATCATGGCCGCCATTTTTAACTTTTCTGTTTATGGACCAATTGCTTTCAAAATCGATATCTGAAGGTCCCTTTCAACCATTACCAAGAATCTAATGTCAAATTTGAAAAATCATGGCCGCCATTTTTAACTTTTCTGTTTATGGACCAATTGCTTTCAAAATCGATATCTGAAGGTCCCTTTCAACCATTACCAAGAATCTAATGACAAATTTGAAAAATTATGGCCGCCATTTTTAACTTTTCTGTTATTACATTACTAAATATATTACTAAATGACAGAGACAACTAAAATCTACATTTTTGATGTCAGCTGTCAAATTCAACTTCAAACGGTCATATCTTGGAAACTACTTATCCTAGACTACTCGTTTCATCACTAAATGACAGAGACGACTAAAATCTACATTTTTGATGTCAGCTGTCAAATTCAACTTCAAACGGTCATATCTTGAAAACTACTTATCCTAGACTACTCGTTTCATCACTAAATGACAGAGACAACTAAAATCTACATTTTTGATGTCAGCTGTCAAATTCAACTTCAAACGGTCATATCTTGGAAACTACTTATCCTAGACTACTCGTCTCATCACTAAATGACAGAGACAACTAAAATCTACATTTTTGATGTCAGCTGTCAAATTCAACTTCAAACGGTCATATCTTGGAAACTACTTATCCTAGACTACTCGTTTCATCATTAAATGACAGAGACAACTAAAATCTACATTTTTGATGACAGCTGTCAAATTAAACTTCAAACGGTCATATCTTGGAAACTACTTATCCTAGACTACTCGTTTCATCACTAAATGACAGAGACAACTAAAATCTACATTTTTGATGTCAGCTGTCAAATTCAACTTCAAACGGTCATATCTTGGAAACTACTTATCCTAGACTACTCGTTTCATCACTAAATGACAGAGACTACTAAAATCTACATTTTTGATGTCAGCTGTCAAATTCAACTTCAAACGGTCATATCTTGGAAACTACTTATCCTAGACTACTAGTTTCATCATTAAATGACAGAGACAACTAAAATCTACATTTTTGATGTCAGCTGTCAAATTCAACTTCAAACGGTCATATCTTGGAAACTACTTATCCTAGACTACTCGTTTCATCACTAAATGACAGAGACTACTAAAATCTACATTTTTGATGTCAGCTGTCAAATTCAAATTCAAACGGTCATATCTTGGAAACTACTTATCCTAGACTACTCGTTTCATCATTAAATGACAGAGACAACTAAAATCTACATTTTTGATGTCAGCTGTCAAATTCAACTTCAAACGGTCATATCTTGGAAACTACTTATCCTAGACTACTTGTTTCATCACTAAATGACAGAGACTACTAAAATCTACATTTTTGATGTCAGCTGTCAAATTCAACTTCAAACGGTCATATCTTGGAAACTACTTATCCTAGACTACTCGTTTCATCATTAAATGACAGAGACAACTAAAATCTACATTTTTGATGACAGCTGTCAAATTAAACTTCAAACGGTCATATCTTGGAAACTACTTATCCTAGACTACTCGTTTCATCACTAAATGACAGAGACAACTAAAATCTACATTTTTGATGTCAGCTGTCAAATTCAACTTCAAACGGTCATATCTTGGAAACTACTTATCCTAGACTACTCGTTTCATCATTAAATGACAGAGACAACTAAAATCTACATTTTTGATGTCAGCTGTCAAATTCAACTTCAAACGGTCATATCTTGGAAACTACTTATCCTAGACTACTCGTTTCATCACTAAATGACAGAGACTACTAAAATCTACATTTTTGATGTCAGCTGTCAAATTCAACTTCAAACGGTCATATCTTGGAAACTACTTATCCTAGACTACTCGTTTCATCATTAAATGACAGAGACAACTAAAATCTACATTTTTGATGTCAGTTGTCAAATTCAACTTCAAACGGTCATATCTTGGAAACTACTTATCCTAGACTACTTGTTTCATCACTAAATGACAGAGACTACTAAAATCTACATTTTTGATGTCAGCTGTCAAATTCAACTTCAAACGGTCATATCTTGGAAACTACTTATCCTAGACTACTCGTTTCATCATTAAATGACAGAGACAACTAAAATCTACATTTTTGATGACAGCTGTCAAATTAAACTTCAAACGGTCATATCTTGGAAACTACTTATCCTAGACTACTCGTTTCATCACTAAATGACAGAGACTACTAAAATCTACATTTTTGATGACAGCTGTCAAATTAAACTTCAAACGGTCATATCTTGGAAACTACTTATCCTAGACTACTCGTTTCATCACTAAATGACAGAGACTACTAAAATCTACATTTTTGATGTCAGCTGTCAAATTCAACTTCAAACGGTCATATCTTGGAAACTACTTATCCTAGACTACTCGTTTCATCATTAAATGACAGAGACAACTAAAATCTACATTTTTGATGTCAGCTGTCAAATTCAACTTCAAACGGTCATATCTTGGAAACTACTTATCCTAGACTACTTGTTTCATCACTAAATGACAGAGACTACTAAAATCTACATTTTTGATGTCAGCTGTCAAATTCAACTTCAAACGGTCATATCTTGGAAACTACTTATCCTAGACTACTCGTTTCATCATTAAATGACAGAGACAACTAAAATCTACATTTTTGATGTCAGCTGTCAAATTCAACTTCAAACGGTCATATCTTGGAAACTACTTATCCTAGACTACTCGTTTCATCACTAAATGACAGAGACAACTAAAATCTACATTTTTGATGTCAGCTGTCAAATTCAACTTCAAACGGTCATATCTTGGAAACTACTTATCCTAGACTACTCGTTTCATCATTAAATGACAGAGACAACTAAAATCTACATTTTTGATGAAAGCTGTCAAATTAAACTTCAAACGGTCATATCTTGGAAACTACTTATCCTAGACTACTCGTTTCATCATTAAATGACAGAGACAACTAAAATCTACATTTTTGATGTCAGCTGTCAAATTCAACTTCAAACGGTCATATCTTGGAAACTACTTATCCTAGACTACTTGTTTCATCACTAAATGACAGAGACTACTAAAATCTACATTTTTGATGTCAGCTGTCAAATTCAACTTCAAACGGTCATATCTTGGAAACTACTTATCCTAGACTACTCGTTTCATCATTAAATGACAGAGACAACTAAAATCTACATTTTTGATGACAGCTGTCAAATTAAACTTCAAACGGTCATATCTTGGAAACTACTTATCCTAGACTACTCGTTTCATCACTAAATGACAGAGACTACTAAAATCTACATTTTTGATGACAGCTGTCAAATTAAACTTCAAACGGTCATATCTTGGAAACTACTTATCCTAGACTACTCGTTTCATCACTAAATGACAGAGACTACTAAAATCTACATTTTTGATGTCAGCTGTCAAATTCAACTTCAAACGGTCATATCTTGGAAACTACTTATCCTAGACTACTCGTTTCATCATTAAATGACAGAGACAACTAAAATCTACATTTTTGATGTCAGCTGTCAAATTCAACTTCAAACGGTCATATCTTGGAAACTACTTATCCTAGACTACTTGTTTCATCACTAAATGACAGAGACTACTAAAATCTACATTTTTGATGTCAGCTGTCAAATTCAACTTCAAACGGTCATATCTTGGAAACTACTTATCCTAGACTACTCGTTTCATCATTAAATGACAGAGACAACTAAAATCTACATTTTTGATGTCAGCTGTCAAATTCAACTTCAAACGGTCATATCTTGGAAACTACTTATCCTAGACTACTCGTTTCATCACTAAATGACAGAGACAACTAAAATCTACATTTTTGATGTCAGCTGTCAAATTCTTCTTCAAAGGGTCATATCTTGGAAACTTTTTATCCTAGACTACTCGTTTCATCACTAAATGACAGAGACAACTAAAATTTACATTTTTGATGACAGCTGTCAAATTAAACTTCAAACGGTCATATCTTGGAAACTACTTATCCTAGACTGCTCGTTTCATCACTAAATGACAGAGACAACTAAAATCTACATTTTTGATGACAGCTGTCAAAATTAACTTCAAACGGCATTCATTTAAGATTCTTGAGGGTGACCCTCAGATATCGATTTTGAAAGCAATCGGTCCATAAACAAAAAAGTTAAAAATGTTGGTCATGATTTTTCAAATTTGACATTAGATTCTTGATAATGGCTGAGGGTGACCCTCAGATATCGATTTTGAAAGCAATCGGTCCATAAACCAAAAAGTTAAAAATGGTTGTCATGATTTTTCAAATTTGACATCAGAATCTTGATAATGGCTGAGGGTGACCCTCAGATATCGATTTTGAAAGCAATCGGTCCATAAACAAAAAAGTTAAAAATGGCGGCCATGCTTTTTCTAATTTTACATAATATTCCTGATAATGGCTAAGGGGGATCCTCAGATATCGATTTTGAAAGCAATCGGTCCATAAACAAAAAAAGTTAAAAATGGCGGCTATGATTTTTTCTAATTGGAGATTAGATTCTTGATAATAAATAAATAAATAAAATAAATATTTATGGACATTTCACACGACGCCTCTAGTCCCAAACTAAGCAAAGCTTGTAATATGGTAACTAGATGCTGATAGAATACTTATATACCTTTTTTTTGTAAATACATACTTATAATACATAGTTACACATAATGGCTGAGAGGGGCCCTCAGATATCGATTTTGAAAGAAATCCGTTTTTAAAATAAGACTGTACTTTATAATATTGTGCGCGCGAGTTGACGACAAAAAAAAATAGGTTTAATTGGAAAGTGCCAAATCACGAGTTTCACGCTCGTGAGTTGACGAGTAACTCGGCCGTTTGAAGTTGATTTTGACATAATTACCTAATGTGTGCAATGTACCTAATGTTGATCGGTGCTATAAGCTATCACCATGATACGATTCATCAAAATCTGTTCGGCGGTTTCAGCGTCAACTGTGCTCAAACGACAAACTGACAGACATACTTCAACTCCTTCAAAGAATTTATCAAAAAATAAATCAATGTAAGTACAGATTTGTAAAAGTTTAGATAGAAATTCTATCTAATAAAATAAATAAATATGAATATTCTTGGGCTTTACACACAACGCCCTCTAGTCCCGAACTAAGCAAAGCTTGTGATATGGGAACTAGATCTGATAGAATACTTATATACTTTTTTTTTGTAAATACATACCTACTTATAATACATAGAAACACCCTAAATAGAAACAGCCATCTAAACTATTATAAATCTTTAGGTACATTGAAAATTTTTATAATTTTAATGGCTTTACTTACCTAACTTCCAAGTACCAAGACTAGTTAGTTAATGTACAAACTCGAGCGGAAAGCGGCTTCAATTTGTGCGTGGGCATTTTTTTTTATTTTGGCGGCTCAGAAACCGGAATTCGAGCGCGGCCCAACTGCGATAGCCCTCTTAATAGAAATCACGATTGCGCAAACGAGATAGCTTCAGCAAATAGGTAGGTATCTCCTATAGCTACCTACCTACCTACTACTACAAGGTAGGCACAAGGCACTTTAAAACTTATTTATTAATATATATTTACTAGTAGTTACTCGCGACTTCGTACGCGTCTACAGTTTCCGTGTACATTATTACTATCTGTGCGTGTACCGAGCGGATACTTTGAGAAACTTGATATTACACCTCATCACACCGAACTCATACTGGAATGTCAAACGCTAGTCGTTAGACCAAAGAGGTAGTAGGTACTACGCCCTGTCAAACTGCCGTGACATGACTTGACAATGAAATCCTCTTGCCAATTGGCGCTGCTAATCCTTTTCGTTCATTTTATCCTGTAGATCCTGTTAATTATTCGAGATAAAAAGTAGCCTATGTGTCAATCCAGGTTACGAATTATATATATGCCAAGTTTCATCCAAGTTGGTTCAGTAGTTTAGACGTGATTGAAACACAAACATCCAAACATCTAAAGTTTCGCATTTATAATATTAGTAGGAAGTAGAATAGGATAGGATATTCTCTGTTAGGCTTCTTACTTTTCCGAATTGAACTCGCATCTTTTTATTCGTACCATAAGTGAAAATTCTTTTAGGCTTTTTCGTGCTATACTTCCTCTGTTTATACTCTTATTTAATAAGCTGTTTGTTTTCCATATAAAATAAAATAAAATGAAAAAATATTCTGAAAATTAGAGACTATTAAGGGGGTCTAACGGGATATGAAAACAAAAATATTTTTTACCCCATTGAGTGGGGTATCTAATGAAAGCTTAAAACTCAACTAAAAGAACCTCATATTTATATGTTTTATTGAAAAAACTCGGTTGAAGAAAAAAAAATTATTTAGTGCGAAATATTTCATTCCAGACGGGTTTCTCGTAAAATACACGGTTTCTGGAAACCTGTAACATAATGGTCTCATGAAAGGAAAACTATAGCCAACTCCTAAAAGTTAACTGAATTCGAGAAATTAAATAAAAACCATAATCATTACTTGTCCAGCTTATCCTGAACCGTATCGTAATTAAAAATCCTACAAATGGTAGCTCTTGTTACATTGGTTTGTTTTGGTATAACATTACATTGCGTGTCTTATCTAACAACACCGCTCAAGTCATTTTTGCTCACTTTTCAGGAGAGACTAAAAACTGTGTATTTTATTCAATTCAAAAGCTTTCAGGCTGAAATTATTAACAGGTGCTTTAATATATATAACAAATGTTTTGTTATGCCTATTATATCATTTATATTGATGTACACGTTTTAAATTGACTTACGCGGTGTTACGTGATAATTTTACTCGACTTAGGCGGTGATAACAAGAAAATGTATGAGAAAATATAATTTGTAATTAATCAAAAATTGATAAAAATTAAGCTTTTTTCTTATACTATAGGATTTTTTGTTTATTAAACTTAGAACAGCGTTTGTAGGCATAAATATGCCTGCAAACGCTGTTCCAAGTTGACTGCTGATGTGGCCCTATCTGCCGGTATTGCAGTCAGTTTTCTTCAACGAGTCTTTTATCCCAAGGGTATCCATGAACATTCTTTTACATAGGTACTTCGTAACTGTTTTCACACGTAAGAATATAAACGCGGCTTTCAGTTTTCTTCGATTCAGGATTTTGGTAATTTTCTTTTCAACTGCCATACATGGCATGCATTGAGAAAAACGATTTTCGCTGTTCCCAATTCGTGGTCTTCCAGAATGTTGTGAATGTTGAATGTTGCGGAGCGTTTGCACAGCCAGTCGCAAAACTTATAAGAAAAGTTTATTAATGATTACAATTTAAACTACAAAGTTATAAGTTGGTTAAATAATAAATTAATTACGTGAGTACCTATTAAAACGGTTGCCCCTCAGCATGTGACATAGTAACTTGTGACTACTATAACGCTGGTCTTCCGTGACGCTAGTGCCTAGCACTTATCTGACCAATCGTTAATAAAGAGTTCAATAAAGCCTTCGCCGTTTTGATTTACCAAATCACCGCGATCGTGTACTTAGCGGAGTGTCATGATAGTAGATGATATAGTTTGCAAGGACGACATGGCTGCATTTTTCCAGCGTTGTTGTCTCGGCTATTTGCTCTAGTATACTCGACGTCTATTAGTATCGTGTCATCAAAACCTCTATTTGAAGAAACCGAAGTGCTTGCATCGAGTTCTATGAAGTTTTACCAACTTTTTCAAAAACCAAGCCGTCGTGATGTCTAACGTATCCATGTCAAAACTTTGATTGAAATCAAGCTTACTCCTTTCCTTTGGCTCTCTAAAGCTCTTACGCCGTTTACGGCTCAATTTCAGTCATGATGGACTCGCAACTGTTGACATTCCTAATTAATTCTTCATCTGTAGGTACACTAGCTCTCTCCAAAGCTTGTTGCGCGACTTTCAGCTTGTGGACCGACCCTCCAGTCAGTGTCCACGTTTCGGCAGCATAGGTAAAAAGGATAGAATCCTGAACGAGGTTATCCGACAAAGAACTAAGGTCGGTAAGGTGGTCGATAGAGCTCAGAGGATTAGCAAGGTGGAATAGCAGTGAGCCGGCCATGTTTACCGACAATCGTTTGAGCAAACTATACTTGAGTGGGGACCGTGTTAAGGCAAGCATAGTGTAGGATGCCCTCTGGTAAGGTGGGACGACGAACTGCGAAATGTAGTTGGCAAGGACTGAATGAGAAAAGCCGAAGACCAGGCTTAGTGGCGCGTCTTGGGAGAGACCTACGTCCAGTATTGGACTGATATATAGATTAATGATGATGATGATGTTGACTCTGGTCACTCGATGACTCAAATTCTTCTCCATCCATGGTCTATACTACCACTTTATCAGGTACCCTACAAGAAATAACGTTTGTAACACCGCACAAGTCATACTCGATGCAATAGCAAGATGCTAAGTAACACCGCCTAAAGTAGATGGCGACAAACTTATTCGATTTTAAGTTCATTACGGCACTTGAATCAATAAATCTTTTGGTGTATTCAGTAGCTTACCTCTTAATCTTTGATAATTACACTTCAAAAATCATATTCAACCAAAAATAACACTATAAAACCGCGAAAGTCAGTAGTTGTAGAAGTAGTTTTCACGCGCAGTATGGCGGAATGACGATTTGAGCGGTGTTGGCGCGGAAACCGACTTGGGCGCTGTCACTGTTATTTGAATACTGGCCTGTGATTGGTTGATATCCTTGAATCTGTTACACAGTTCGACGCGCGAATTTAAAATCTATCCAATGGTATCAAAAAGTCAATACCGCTAAAAATCTACTTGAGCGGTGTTGTTAGATAAGACACGATTGGTAAATTGGAGATCTGGTTACAAAGCGAATCTTTCGGAACACTAGCATGCGCAAATACCTTACCTACTTGACAATCAAAAAGTATATGACACACATACACTATTAGCAGTATGTACTTGGCTTCGTAAACTACTTGCTCACGTTCAACATGCAATATTCATTGTGAGTTCAATGACCCTTAAATCGGATCATTGCCGCCTCTCACCAACGGCTAGTTGTAAGAAGAGGCAGCACAGCAATGTTCCGATCCGATCCGCCTCCGTCGCTCGAAGCGAAGCCACGCAACGCTTCAAATGAGGTAAGTATAGCATAGCGGCAGTAGACTAGGTACTGTACATCAGCTTGTTCGTTGTTTATCACCCGCCGCCTCCGCCTATAGACCACGAACAAGCCAAACACTACGCCGAACAATAACACTTGCCTTGCCTACCCGCGAACTGGTCAAAGAACGTGCTGTGCAGCTTCCTTCTCAAAGATGTTACACTACACCTGAATAGCTCAAGGTCATGCTTACTGTTTATCAGATTCAACTTTCTACTCGCGCGATAAACAAAGGAATTTATTCACCCTCTTCGTCAGATTTGATTTTACCACTTTCCAATTGAGGTGCAACTAGAATTAGCGTGAAGGGACGGGATATTTAGCTGCATATACTCGCACTACACTACTTATGATTTGTGAGCGCAGTGCCTGGGATGGGTGTCGGGCGCGCAGCTGAACCCGTGCGTGACGCTGGCGGCGCTCAGCCTCGGCCGCATGCCGGGGGGCCGCGCGCTGGCCGAGCTGGCGGCGCAGCTCGCGGGCGCGGCGCTGGGCGCGGCGGCCAGCGACCGTCTGCTGGCCGATGTACCGCTCACTCTGCCCCGCGTACCGCTCTACAAGGTGAGTGCAGGCATGCGGGGGGCCCGCGCGCTGGCCGAGCTGGCGGCGCAGCTCGCGGGCGCGGCGCTGGGCGCGGCGGCCAGCGACCGTCTGCTGGCCGATGTACCGCTCACTCTGCCCCGCGTACCGCTCTACAAGGTGAGTGCAGGCATGCGGGGGGCCCGCGCGCTGGCCGAGCTGGCGGCGCAGCTCGCGGGCGCGGCGCTGGGCGCGGCGGCCAGCGACCGTCTGCTGGCCGATGTACCGCTCACTCTGCCCCGCGTACCGCTCTACAAGGTGAGTGCAGGCATGCGGGGGGCCCGCGCGCTGGCCGAGCTGGCGGCGCAGCTCGCGGGCGCGGCGCTGGGCGCGGCGGCCAGCGACCGTCTGCTGGCCGATGTACCGCTCACTCTGCCCCGCGTACCGCTCTACAAGGTGAGTGCAGGCATGCGGGGGGCCCGCGCGCTGGCCGAGCTGGCGGCGCAGCTCGCGGGCGCGGCGCTGGGCGCGGCGGCCAGCGACCGTCTGCTGGCCGATGTACCGCTCACTCTGCCCCGCGTACCGCTCTACAAGGTGAGTGCAGGCGCGCGGTGCGGCATTGCACTACATCTCACATCCTATTCTAATGTGTGTGTGCATTGCAGGCTGTGTGCGTGGAGGCGGTGTGCACGCTGTGCCTGGTGCTCGCCAACTGCGCGCAGTGGCAGGGACAAGGGGAGGGAGCGGGTGCGGGTGCGGGAGGAGGGGACGGCACGTGGCCGCTGCGCATCGGGTGCGTGGTCGCCGCGCTCTCCGCGCTCGCTGTAAGTCACGTCCGTTACCATACCTCAATCTTTATTCCTGAAAACTAAAACTCGATCATCCTTGCAACGAAGTAGCTCGTAAATATTTTTATTTTTTATAAAATATTCTAAGATAACTATAAATAAATAAGAAGGGGCAGATCGTAACCGTTGTGGTCGTAACTTGCAGGGCGAGCTGACGGGCGGCAGCATGAACCCGGCGCGCAGCTTCGGGCCCGCGCTGCTCGCGACACGCTGGGAACATCACTGGGTGAGTACAGCTTGCTGGTCGCGACACGCTGGGAACATCACTGGGTGAGTACAGCTTGCTGGTCGCGACACGCTGGGAACATCACTGGGTGAGTACAGCTTGCTGGTCGCGACACGCTGGGAACATCACTGGGTGAGTACAGCTTGCTGTTCGCGACACGCTGGGAACATCACTGGGTGAGTACAGCTTGCTGGTCGCGACACGCTGGGAACATCACTGGGTGAGTACAGCTTGCTGGTCGCGACACGCTGGGAACATCACTGGGTGAGTACAGCTTGCTGGTCGCGACACGCTGGGAACATCACTGGGTGAGTACAGCTTGCTGTTCGCGACACGCTGGGAACATCACTGGGTGAGTACAGCTTGCTGTTCGCGACACGCTGGGAACATCACTGGGTGAGTACAGCTTGCTGGTCGCGACACGCTGGGAACATCACTGGGTGAGTACAGCTTGCTGGTCGCGACACGCTGGGAACATCACTGGGTGAGTACAGCTTGCTGGTCGCGACACGCTGGGAACATCACTGGGTGAGTACAGCTTGCTGTTCGCGACACGCTGGGAACATCACTGGGTGAGTACAGCTTGCTGGTCGCGACACGCTGGGAACATCACTGGGTGAGTACAGCTTGCTGGTCGCGACACGCTGGGAACATCACTGGGTGAGTACAGCTTGCTGGTCGCGACACGCTGGGAACATCACTGGGTGAGTACAGCTTGCTGTTCGCGACACGCTGGGAACATCACTGGGTGAGTACAGCTTGCTGTTCGCGACACGCTGGGAACATCACTGGGTGAGTACAGCTTGCTGGTCGCGACACGCTGGGAACATCACTGGGTGAGTACAGCTTGCTGTTCGCGACACGCTGGGAACATCACTGGGTGAGTACAGCTTGCTGGTCGCGACACGCTGGGAACATCACTGGGTGAGTACAGCTTGCTGGTCGCGACACGCTGGGAACATCACTGGGTGAGTACAGCTTGCTGGTCGCGACACGCTGGGAACATCACTGGGTGAGTACAGCTTGCTGGTCGCGACACGCTGGGAACATCACTGGGTGAGTACAGCTTGCTGGTCGCGACACGCTGGGAACATCACTGGGTGAGTACAGCTTGCTGTTCGCGACACGCTGGGAACATCACTGGGTGAGTACAGCTTGCTGGTCGCGACACGCTGGGAACATCACTGGGTGAGTACAGCTTGCTGGTCGCGACACGCTGGGAACATCACTGGGTGAGTACAGCTTGCTGGTCGCGACACGCTGGGAACATCACTGGGTGAGTACAGCTTGCTGTTCGCGACACGCTGGGAACATCACTGGGTGAGTACAGCTTGCTGGTCGCGACACGCTGGGAACATCACTGGGTGAGTACAGCTTGCTGGTCGCGACACGCTGGGAACATCACTGGGTGAGTACAGCTTGCTGTTCGCGACACGCTGGGAACATCACTGGGTGAGTACAGCTTGCTGTTCGCGACACGCTGGGAACATCACTGGGTGAGTACAGCTTGCTGGTCGCGACACGCTGGGAACATCACTGGGTGAGTACAGCTTGCTGGTCGCGACACGCTGGGAACATCACTGGGTGAGTACAGCTTGCTGGTCGCGACACGCTGGGAACATCACTGGGTGAGTACAGCTTGCTGGTCGCGACACGCTGGGAACATCACTGGGTGAGTACAGCTTGCTGGTCGCGACACGCTGGGAACATCACTGGGTGAGTACAGCTTGCTGGTCGCGACGCGCTGGGAACATCACTGGGTGAGTACAGCTTGCTGGTCGCGACGCGCTGGGAACATCACTGGGTGAGTACAGCTTGCTGGTCGCGACACGCTGGGAACATCACTGGGTGAGTACAGCTTGCTGTTCGCGACACGCTGGGAACATCACTGGGTGAGTACAGCTTGCTGGTCGCGACACGCTGGGAACATCACTGGGTGAGTACAGCTTGCTGGTCGCGACACGCTGGGAACATCACTGGGTGAGTACAGCTTGCTGGTCGCGACACGCTGGGAACATCACTGGGTGAGTACAGCTTGCTGGTCGCGACACGCTGGGAACATCACTGGGTGAGTACAGCTTGCTGGTCGCGACACGCTGGGAACATCACTGGGTGAGTACAGCTTGCTGGTCGCGACACGCTGGGAACATCACTGGGTGAGTACAGCTTGCTGGTCGCGACACGCTGGGAACATCACTGGGTGAGTACAGCTTGCTGGTCGCGACACGCTGGGAACATCACTGGGTGAGTACAGCTTGCTGGTCGCGACACGCTGGGAACATCACTGGGTGAGTACAGCTTGCTGGTCGCGACACGCTGGGAACATCACTGGGTGAGTACAGCTTGCTGGTCGCGACACGCTGGGAACATCACTGGGTGAGTACAGCTTGCTGGTCGCGACACGCTGGGAACATCACTGGGTGAGTACAGCTTGCTGGTCGCGACACGCTGGGAACATCACTGGGTGAGTACAGCTTGCTGGTCGCGACACGCTGGGAACATCACTGGGTGAGTACAGCTTGCTGGTCGCGACACGCTGGGAACATCACTGGGTGAGTACAGCTTGCTGGTCGCGACACGCTGGGAACATCACTGGGTGAGTACAGCTTGCTGGTCGCGACACGCTGGGAACATCACTGGGTGAGTACAGCTTGCTGGTCGCGACACGCTGGGAACATCACTGGGTGAGTACAGCTTGCTGGTCGCGACACGCTGGGAACATCACTGGGTGAGTACAGCTTGCTGGTCGCGACACGCTGGGAACATCACTGGGTGAGTACAGCTTGCTGGTCGCGACACGCTGGGAACATCACTGGGTGAGTACAGCTTGCTGGTCGCGACACGCTGGGAACATCACTGGGTGAGTACAGCTTGCTGGTCGCGACACGCTGGGAACATCACTGGGTGAGTACAGCTTGCTGGTCGCGACACGCTGGGAACATCACTGGGTGAGTACAGCTTGCTGGTCGCGACACGCTGGGAACATCACTGGGTGAGTACAGCTTGCTGGTCGCGACACGCTGGGAACATCACTGGGTGAGTACAGCTTGCTGGTCGCGACACGCTGGGAACATCACTGGGTGAGTACAGCTTGCTGGTCGCGACACGCTGGGAACATCACTGGGTGAGTACAGCTTGCTGGTCGCGACACGCTGGGAACATCACTGGGTGAGTACAGCTTGCTGGTCGCGACACGCTGGGAACATCACTGGGTGAGTACAGCTTGCTGGTCGCGACACGCTGGGAACATCACTGGGTGAGTACAGCTTGCTGGTCGCGACACGCTGGGAACATCACTGGGTGAGTACAGCTTGCTGGTCGCGACACGCTGGGAACATCACTGGGTGAGTACAGCTTGCTGGTCGCGACACGCTGGGAGTGGTACTGTGGTGTCAGTTGACGGCGCAGGTGCAGGTGGATGACGCGGTGTGGTGTTGCAGGTGTACTGGGCAGGCCCGCTGGCTGGCGCGCTGGCCGCGTGCGCGCTGCACCGCGCGCTGCGCCCCGCGACCCCCACGACCCCCGCGACCCCCCGCCACAAGCTCTAGTGAACGCAACAGCTTCGTGAAAAGTAGCTACCGCTGGAGCTCGGGTTGCACTAGTCCCGTCTAGCCAACTCTCCGTGCGATTTCTCGAGCGAGCGCTTGCCGTTCCATTTCGAAATATAACTTGCTGCACCTATTTACGCAACAAAAAAATGCTAAAGATTCGAAACTGTTTCACGATACGTTCGATCTAAAGTCGACGATTTATTTTAGAACCGCGCCCCGGCCGCGGCCCCGGCACAGACTGGTAGGCCACTGTGTGCCAGACTGGCAAGTGCCGTGCACATTCTGTAATGTTAGTGTGCCATGCCGCCGCGCCGCCGCACTGCTTCTAACATGTTTACTAAAAGAATGTCCAAGTTGATGTGAAAGTGCACGATGCCCGCGCAGCCAACATCATCCCAAATGTTTGAAATAGTGAGGCGTTCATTCGTAGATTGGACGGTCTCGTAAGAGCTCGCTCGTAGGGAAAATGCAATAAACGATTTTACTCTCGATTATTTTTATTTTTGATAAGCAGTAGATACTTAGTCCGTTCAACATGATCCACATGTAGGCTTTATTCCCCATCGCGCCCACCAACCAGCCACTACAATTATTACAATTACCTTGTACTAAAACCACTTTCAATTGTGTCCAGGTTTGAAAAGATAGGCCAGAGCTCTTGAAACCTAGCGACAAACAGGTAGGTAAGGTAGCCATTAGCATTACCTTGCATCACTCCCTACTCGGCCGCACCTGCTGCTGATTTAACACGTAGATATACCTACCTACATTACATAGAGATATGTTCCCAGCATCAAAAGGTACTTAGCACCTGTGTCATGTCATGTCACGTCAACGTGGACGTAGTGCACTTGCGGTACGAGTACGTTACCTATTAGTAGACGCACGCATCGCGCATGCGCGTGCTTCTCTGTTCTCTAACAATAGTGGATTGTGTCATAAGGGTCCAAAATAATGTATTTATTCCGGACGTTGTCCGGCAAAGCTCATCCATGGTTTGGCGCAGAATGTTCTCGCGCTAAAGCACAACAACATGGCAGTACTTCACACCGGGACAGCTTCTCATTCTCTACCAAGCGCAAGTCCGTTCGTGTATGGAGTACTGCTCTCATCTTTGGGATGGCTCTGCTAATACCAGCTTGAAGCCTTAGAGACCATCGACAGACGAGCCAAACGGCTCATAGGTGACGACGCGCTGATCGAGTCTGAGCTTTTGAGTGTCGAGCACCGACCGACGTCACATTGCCAGCCTATCGGTGTTTTACAGGATACATTTCGGGGAGTGTGCAATGGAACTTCATAGCTTTGTTCGTTCATCCCCGTTCTATGATCGGACCACCAGACGAACGGAAATGAGACCCCATTCATGGTTGACATACTTACCACCTATCCGCCTATCCGCACTAAGCGTCTCGCTTCTACTTTTATAATGCGGACAGCCAAAGATTGGAACTCATTACCTACCGGCGTCTGTGTTTCCGCCTTCATATAGATTGGATGTTTTCAAGAGACGAGTGAATAGGTATCTTCTAGGTAAGCGTGCTACATCGTCGACCGCATCTTCACTTAACATAGGTGAGATTACGGTCAAACGCTTGCTTATAAATTATAAAAAAAAGTTGATTATTGGGTGCGCAAGCGCAAGCTTACTCATTACCCTCTTATTGTACGTCCGGAACGGACAAACTGTACAAACTTGTACTACTTAATAATACATTTAAGATCTCTTTTGTACAACAGTTAGTTATACAATAAAAATGTTCTGATTCAAGTTCAATTCAAGTGGCTTTGTTTACACATTCCAAAATCGATTTTGATTTGCTTACCTAAACCTATTACAGCACTAAACTAAAATAGCTTCAAATTACAAAATTACGATAATAATTCAAAGTAAACACGTGATACTGTTATCGGTGGTCGTCGGTCGCGGGTCAGCGCGCGGCGCGGCGGCGCGGGCGGCGACGCCACGCGCATGCGCCACCAGCCCAGTTACATAACAAGCAATGTGCGTAAGCTCGGCCGCGGTACCGGCGCCTCCGCCTACTACTGCCTACTGCACTCGCACTCGCACTCAGCTAACTAACAACTAGTAGCGTCCTTTCTAAAACGTAATAACACCAACACCCAAGTATCCGCGCCGCGCCGCACACAGCGCCCTAATTATAAAAATATAATAGCGGTGAACTGTGCGGAAGGTCTGCGGGCGCGGATCGGCCGCTATGCTATGCTATGCTAGGGGTGTCCGGCCGCCGGCGCCGAGAGCACAGTCCGCGCGCGCCGCTCGACCAAACCACTCGCCCACAGCACAGCATAGCATAGCACAGCACAGCACAGTATAGCACAGCGAGCATGCCGCGACACGGTCAGTACCTACTTGTCTCTAGCCGCGAACATGTTCGCACGGTGACCTACCCCTACCCCTAGGTATGCATGATACCCTCGGACGGATATCCGGTTGGTCGGTATCGGTGCCATGCCACTGCTGCGGAGTGCGGAGTGACGCGCGGCGAGCCGAAGCACGATCATTGCTTTTTCACATTCATCTAATGATATTGATATTGCATCATCATCATCATGTTCAAAGGGACGGAACTCCTAGGTTCAATACTCAAATTAATTCATAAAAATAAATATGTAAGTAGGTGCTTATGTGTTGCGAATATTAGACACGTGTTTACTGTGCTACCTACTACTAGCCACGACGATATTATCCTGCACCTTCCTAGGTATTATTATTTATGTGCTAATGCTACGAGGTGAGGTACTTCACAGATTTGAATCACTAATTAATCGTATTCCATCAAGGAAGGTCACGAGACTATTTAAATAATAAGTAGGTACCTTACCTACCAATGTAGAGTATTGTAATCTCTCCATTTGTTACCTATTTTTAGTTTTAAAATAATATCATTTAAAAGTTTAAAAAAACTAGAAAAACCGACTTCAATTCGACTACCGGCTTCATCATCAGATGATTATAATGAAGACGGTAATCAAATTGAAGTCGGTTTTTCTAGAATTTATACGCGAGCATCGTTGCTAGCAGTAAAATGATAGGCGCTGCGCCGCAACAGTTGGCATATTTTTTTCAGTTAGGTATTTCTATTTATAACCCAAACTTCTGAACCGATTTTGATGAAAATTAAATAGGACCAATCTGGAAGTATACACTTTCAGATAAAAAAAGAATGTTTGAAACCGGTTCATAAATGACGGAGATCTAAGGTAACAAACATACAAAAAACATACCACCGAATTGAGAACCTCCTTTTTTGAAGTCTGTTAAAAATTACTTGAATGGGTGGCGGAATATAGAAGATTTGAGATTTCTTTCCATCGAGAGAGATCGCTCAATGATTAACTATATTTTAATCTGGTAAACATAACTCAAATTAAATTTAAAATTTTTGAAAAACATTTGTAAATACATTAGGTAAGTACTTATGCATAAAACGCTAACGCGGTTGCTGCTCCAGTGGGTCCCTCTCACTACACTACCTACTAATTATTTAAAAGCCGTGCGGGTGGTAGCTATTATAAAGCTTAACGCACACATGGTGGTGCCATTTATTTACCTACCTACTCTTCATTAAAACGAGACATCTGCGCTATGATACCAAAGCATCGTCCACTCGATAAAAGTCTCGGCTTGGTGCGAAATTAAAACAATGCTGTTATATTTATATTTTTTAATAAAAAGTTTTCACCACACAGAGTCGTAGAAAATGGTTGAAGTGGCACATGCTCGCTCATATTACCCGGGAAACGCACTAAATATCAAAAATAGCATTATTTTTTAATTCGCGAAAAAACCCACTAGTTAATTTTTTTCGATGTCATTTTGATGGCATCCCTATTAGAGTAAAATCTCTGCCGAAGTGAGAATTAGGCCCCAGATCCTTGTCCTTACTAATATTCAAACGCGAAAGTTTGTATGTATGGCTGGATGTATGTTACTCTGTCACGCAAAAACAGTGGTCCGTTTGGATGAAACTTGGAATACATAATTATAGTTCGTACCTAGCCTGGATTAACACATACCTAAGCTACTTTTTATCCCGGAAAATCAACAGGATCAAACGGTATGCGGACGAAGTCGCGGTCAGAAACTAGTATTCAATAAAAACACGGGTACATACCTACAAAAGCATTACATCATACAGTTAAAGTTAAGCTTCAGAAACAAAGTGTTTAGGTACAGTACCTACATAAGTATACATAATCTAAGTAGTTTAATATTCATCTGAGAAAATATGAACACTGACAGTACTCTGGAATCTATCTATCTATCTCTTATCAACAGTTTTACAATAGGAGCGGCCACATACAGTCGGAACTCCGTTTCGGAATGTTGTACATGTTTCATTCACACACACACATAGGTACGTTTATTTCCGTTCGGAATAAAAAGGCTCAGTTGAGGACGCACAGGCTACCATGCTGAATTTCGGATCGGAAAAAACTACGAACGGAAAACTACTGTATAGATAGATATTTATTCGACACACAATCACAACACAGCTGCACAGGTACAGCACAGAACAAGCATTAAAAAAGAAATATAATGTATGTATGTGTTAGGTCCACAGATTTTGTATCAAGTTACTACTGCGTTCGGAATTTCGATCGTTTCGAAACGGTATTTCGACTGTATGTGGCATAGTATATTATTGACTGAGCGAGCGAAGCGTCTCAGTTTCGAGATTGGCCAAAAATGCTTTTGTCCGGCTGTCTGTCTGTCAGTAATCGCCTACAGGTCGCATTTATCAACCGATTTGGATGAAAATTGGTACATAAGTTCCTTGATTTATTAAAAAAGTTTTGTCGACCGCGATTTTTGATTGGGGCGAAAATAGGGGAGAAAAAGGGGAAAGTTTACTGTAGCGTTGTTTATCGACAGATTTCAATCAAATTTGAGAAGCTAACTAAAGACTGCATTCGACACAAGATGGTGTAAAAATATTTCCAAAAAGAGGGAGTGGAAGGGGGAAAAGAGGGGAAATTATTTTTTAATTTTTTTACTGAAAATTTGCTCCTACCAATATCAATGAAACTTCACAGTCCTCTCCGCCTTTACGAGACAAATCTGTAGACACCAGATTCGACCTCCTAGGACCAAGGGAACGCGAGTAATCGCTAAAACTTATACCTACCTACCCCTATTTTGCTCATAAGTCTACTTATGTAGGGCCTATTGGAACATTCAAGCACCTGAAATTCGATTTAGCCAGGGGAAAGGGGAACGTGTCGGTTATTGCAGGGTTATAAAGGCTCGCGAGGTGTATGTTCTCATAGGACAACTAGTGATTATGTTGTTTTACGTAGAGGTAATAAGCTGCTTAAATAAATAATTAGCGTCTGTAGCTGGAAGTTTACAGAACTGATGATTACCCTTACAAAAGTACCCATAGTCAACGTGAACTTTGTAGTAGGTACCTATACATAACACCACGGGACTAATAAAGCCACTAAACCGCACACACTCGCCGCTAAACCAAGGTAGGGCTCCCATTCCAAGAGTACGGTACCAGTAGAGTCATTTACAAATGCACAACTATAGTCAATTCAAAGTAATGAGTCGGAGATAGATGCGACAGAGAGCGCCGGATCGGCGGCGTGGGTTCGACGCTGGTGGCGCGCCTTGCTGGCCGAGACATGTGCCACCGCGCTGCTCGTGTGGCTCGGCGTGGCGGCCGCGCTGCCGCTGCGCGAGGGCGCCCCCGACCCGCCGCTCGCGCACGTCGCCTGCGCCTTCGGCTTCGTGGTGGTCGGCTGCTGCGTCGCGTTCGGCGCCGTGTCCGGCGCGCACATGAACCCCGCCGTGACGCTGGCGGCCGCGCTCGTCGGCCGGCTGGCCTGGCTGCCGGCCGCGGCGTACGCGCTCGCCCAGCTGCTCGGCGCGGTGCTCGGCTTCGCGGCGCTGCAAGGCACGCTGCCGACGCCCGCGCCGGCCGGCCTCACGCTGCCCGCGCCGGCGGTGGGCGCGCCGGCCGCGGCCGCGCTGGAGGCGGCGCTCACCGGCCTGCTGGCGCTCGCGTGCTGCGGCGCGTGGGCGGCGCACGACCCCGACCCCGCCGTGCCCATCAAGCTGGGCCTGCTGGTCGCTGGCCTCGTCTACGCGGGGGTGAGTGCCGCGCCGAGCCCCGACACCACCTCGCTCGCTCGCTCGCTGTCTAACCGCGCTCGCGTCGCTTGCAGGGTCCCGCGTCGGGCGCCAGTCTCAACCCGGCGCGCAGCTTCGCGCCGGCGCTGCTGCACAACCGCTGGGACCAGCACTGGGTGAGTGGCACGAGGCGGGAGGAGGAGAGCCGCGAGGAGCAGGGCTTCAGATTGAGACGGCGCGTGGTGTTGCAGGTGTACTGGGTGGGCCCGCTGGGCGGCGCGGCGCTGGCGGCGCTGCTGCACCGTGTGCTGGCGCCGGCGCCGGCGGCGCGGGGTGCGGAGCCCGAGACGTTGCCGTTGGACGACAAGCCGTGAGCGGACGGCGAACATTCTCATTGTTACAGATAAAACATTTACCGATGTTAACTGTTTGTTTTATTTTATAGAAACAAAAGAAACAGACACTCTATCCGATGTTGAGCGACTTGTACCGATCGTAGTTAGTCTACCTCAGATAAGATAAGGTTGCTGACAGGCTCCTCGCTCCTCGGCCGAGAAGCGCGCAGATCAGGCTCCGACAGATGAGGGCGCGCAGACTGACGTCAGTGCGGCACGACGACGACGACGACGTACGCAGTTCTAACACATTCTACCTAAGGTAGGTAGAATGTGTTACAATTAGAACTACATTTTACAAAACATACAATACATTTTGCAAAAAAATCCTTCATAATCACCAAGGCTTTTCTTGTAAATAGCACCAATGATCCCTTTCTGTGCATTAAACGTTTTAATAGTTCCAAAACAAAAAACAAACACCATGGCGTCACTTTTCACATAAAAACTTCAAATCGAAAACTAAGTGAATAATAAAAATTTTAGATAAGTAACTATTTTATTTTAATAATTAATTAATATTAGTTTCAATCGAAGTTAAAAAGTAGCTAGGGTATTATTTCGTAACAAAATTAATGATAATAATATATAAGAAACGACAAGGCTCCACTCCATCCACATCCATGGCCATCCGCTAGTTAAATCTAAGTAGGACTTACTGAACGTCAACTCAACAGCATGAAGCTACATATCACCTACATATACCATATCATAATTGATGAAGGAACACATTCCATGAAGTCAGTTGCATCGTCTCACTCATAACCGCTTTAGCACGCGACGCTTGTCCCTGCGAGGCGCGGCGCGGCGCGGCGCGGGGGCCGGGGGGCCAGGCGGGCCCGCGGCGGGGGCCGGGGGCCCAGGCGGGCCCGCGGCGGGGGCCGGGGGGCGCGCGTGGATGTCGGTGAGCAGCTTGGCGCGCTGGAAGTAGGCGTCGTAGTCGTCGTGCAGCAGCGCGGCCGCCTCCGCGTTGAGCGCCGACTCGGCGTTGGGCGCGATCAGCAGGCAGCGCAGCGCCACCAGCGCGTGCTCCAGCCCCAGGTCGGGCCGCCAGTCGCGCGCCAGCGTGCTGACGCACACCTCGCCCGACTCCGCCGCCACGTTGGGATGGAACAGCTTGGTGAGGAAGTGGGCGCGCGGCGGCGCCGCCGGGAACTCGCGCCCGAGCGACACGCGCACGCGGAACGTGCCGCCGCTGTACGGCGTGTCCGCTGTAACACCCAACACACACCTCGTCTATTCCGAATGTTCACTCTGTACCTACATATTCAAATGCATTCCGTATTTGCAACAAACAGTCACGACTCGAGCACTCAACAAACTTTTTTAACATTTTAATTAAAATCTATACCTTTACCCTACCAACTTGAGCTAAGTTTGATTATGTAGGTAACCCGAAAACGGAATCAAAATCAATTAGGTAGGTACCTACTTTTGAGGTAGGTATCACTGCTGGCCTCCCGTTAGTTTAGCGAGTGTGGAGTAGGTTAGATAGACTAGTGGACACTGACCGGGTCCGTCGATGTGCGCCACCACGTCGGTGAGGTCGTCCTCCCGCAAGTGCAGCTTGATGCCGGCGGGCGGCGCCAGCGCCAGCCGCTGCAGCTCGCGCGCCACGCTGCGCGCCCTCTGCGGACACACGTTCTCGGCGTTCGACATCTCCCAACCAGAGCCAGTGCCAGCGTCCGGTCCGGAGCTCCTACACCATCGCCAATCACAACATCACCCACTACACCACACTACACTACACTATACTACCGATCAACAATGCGGACGCGATATTGCTTTTCCACAGCATACACTCCTTGTAGGTAATCCTTTTGTTGGTTTCTGGGTACCTATTAGTTGATCGAAGTGGTTTTTCTTGTCAAAGTAAGTTAGAACAAGGAAATAATAAAAATAACGAAAATGTCCGCTTTTTGGCCTGTTTGTGATTTTCTACTTTTTCTAGTGTGGTGTAGCCTGTAGTTTGTGGTGTGGTGTGATGTGAGTGCGATGCGATTGATGTCTTCATAGTTCATGAACGAGTGGAAATTGAATGAAATGAATGTTTGGGACTGCTGCAGTGCAGTCCTGTGCCGCGCCACAGACATTGTATTGTATACAGGGCTGGATTCAGACCCTTCAAAAATTATTGTCTATGGAAATAAAAATTATACTACGTTTCTCTTTTCGTCGACATGGTTTTGAATTGAAATAAAATAACATTTTGTTAGTGTTTTGTTTTATGAATTACTAAAAATCTTAGACGAACTAGTTGTCCTATGAGAACATAGACCTCGCGAGCCTTTATAACCATGCAATAACCGACACTTTCCCATTTCCCCTGGCTAAATCGAACTTCAGGTGCTTGAATTTTCCAATAGGCCCCATCTATGTAGACTTTTGAGCAAAATAGGGGTATAAGTTTTAGCGATTACTCGCGTTTCCTTGGTCTTAGGAGGTCGAATCTGGTGTCTACCTACGGATTTGTCTCGTAAAGGCGGAGAGGACTGTGTAGTTTCATTGATATTGGTAGGAGCAAATTTTCAGGAAAAAAATTAAAAAATAATTTCCCCTCTTTTCCCCCTTCCATTCCCTTTTTCTGGAGATATTTTTACACCATCTTGTTTAGAATGAAGTCTTTCGTGTGCTTCTCAAATTTGATTGAAATCCGTCTATAAATAACGCTACAGCAAACTTTCCCTCTTTTCTCCCCTATTTTCCCCCCAATCAAAAATCACGGTCTACAAAATTTTTTAAAAAAATCATGGAACTTGTGTGCCGATTTTCATCCAAATCGATTGATAAATGCGACCTGTAGGCGATTACTGACAGACAGACAGCCGTACAAAAGCATTTTTGGCCAATCTCGAAACTGAGACGCTACGCTCGCTCGGTCAATAAACATACCAAGCTAAAAGGCTTCGTCCTCGCTTTCACCCGTCATTACAAATTATTGTACCTACCTAATCACTAAAAATGTATAAGTACTCATAAGTGTCTAATATTATATAGAAACAATATTATAAAGAATTTAAAATTAGTATACTTAGTAATCTTCTTCTTCTTTTATATATGGCCTCTGTCTGTCCGTCATTTCGACAAACAATTTTGCCAGTGTCAAGTGGATTATTTGAAATAAGTTTAGTCAAGTCGCGTCATACGGCAAGTCGTTTGTTTTGACTTGTGAAGTCAAAATGGTGGATTTTCCCTTCAAAACATGCGTTCACCGTAGGTGGGCCCTAGACCTACAATAACATTGTGCAATACATTTTATTGTATAATAAGATTGAAAGGCGCTCTGCATCCAAACGATCAATTATATTGCACAATAATACGAACTGCACAATGTTTTCGTGTTCACCGAAGTTGGTCCTCAACGAAATAACTCAACTCGTCACGTCACATCTCTATCAGTAAGCCTGACTTGAGATTGCATAGTCTAATACTCTGATTCATGGTCTAATAAGGCCTTTTGGTAAGTTGCCAACATCACGGCACATATTACTGTGAACGGCAGATTTGCCAGAGGGTACTTTTTTTACACCTTTTTGGTGTTTTTTACGCCCGTGAGGTTCTACCGAGGTTCCATGTTTCAAACGGTGTATTTAGGTTTTTTTTTTTTTTTATTTTTTTTTTTAGTTCTAGAAAATGTATGCTCATGTTTGTTGTCTTACCTACCATGTAACGCTGGCTACACTCCTAGCCAGAACACCCCCCACGCATAATGGGCCAACTTTGAGCCTAAATGCGGAAAAGGGAGTCCCTTCAATTTCAATTTCCTACCATGTAACTAAAAAAAAATTGCGGCTCGCTTCGCTCGCCGACTCATTTGATTCTTCTTTGCTCAAGTCTTTCTCTTTGACATGTCCATATAGTTAGAATTGTATTAATATTTAAACTGAGCTTCAAAACAACACTGTCTCGTATTCATCATAATATTAGGTAAGTATGTCAAAAAAAGTTGAACCTATAATAAAACTGATCATGTAAACTAAACTACAATGACGCACGGAACTATTCCGAAAAGGACATTATTACATTGGTGATGTAAAGACACTACACCTACACAGACATAAAGTGATGCAGTCTCATAATATTTGCTAGGTACTTTTTACAATGGGAGGACTTCATGTTATCATAATATAATATTTAGTTGTTATATCCCAGCATGGGATAAGGGCAGGGGAATGACGATTGTTTGTCATATCTGCGGTAGAACTAATCAGGAGCATGTAGCCACCTAGCCACATCAATTCTATGTTTGTGCTTTGCGAGACTTTACATTCCATGGTTGTACAATAACCAGACCGAAGCAAGCAGCGATCCGTTTTTGATACTTTTACAAAATTGACAAAGTAAGTAGTTACCTACCGGTATACCTACCAACTCAAATCTTATCTTTAAGTTGAGTTGGATTGTTAGGAAAAATTCGAGTTCTGCATTTGTAAAAGCAACATAGCACATTTATTTTAATTGTTTTTCTTGGTGTTATAGGTAGTGAGTATTGTTCTTTAATTTTGGTGGAATTTAAACCAATAATACTTGCAGTCATAGCATAAAGTGTGAGCCATTGGAATAAATGTGTATTAAGTGTATTGATGAAATTCGTTTTCAAGTTTTGAAGGGAAAGTCCACCATTTTGTCTTCAAAACAATCGACTTGACATAATAGCATGACTTGACTTGACTAAACTTATTTCCACAGAGTACTTTTTTATACTGGGAAATTATTTCAAATAATCAATTTGACACTGGCAAAATTGTCTGTCGAAATTACGGACTGAGGCCATATATAAAACGTTGTACTGTCTTTTGTTTTAGATATATCAAATTAATGTTGAAATTTTGGTTGAATCTCCTTCTGAGCACTGACCATATTCTTATTCCGCACTCCCCTCATGTTTTTGACTCTAGCATATAACGGACTCGACACTGGCAGAATATGGGCAGAATTGCGTCAACAGTCGCAAAAGTCATCAAGTCACGAAGTTCAAGTTGAGAAGAAGAAGAAAAGTTGAGTTGTCAGTTTTGACAGTAAAAAGTGTACCTACGTTTATAGTTTTATTAGTAGGCAAAGTGTGTGTGGTCTTAAGGCGATTTTAGACGGTTCATATTTGCATTCATTTCCGATGGTTCTTCAATGAATCATCGAAAATGACACGTCTAAATTGGACATTTCATCATTCATTAACGATGCGCTATTTTAGTGAAAGTCACTAGCAACTTGACGCTTTCATCGGCATGGGTCTTTCATCGGTCATCGTTCATCGAAAATAAACAATAAGTGAACGTGTAAACAGCGGCGCGCTCAATTTCTTTCACCACAGCAGAGTAGTGGCAGGTCCAGCGATGCCAGATCTCCTGATTTTTTAAGGGATTTAGGTTACTTTTTGAGCTGTCTCATGTTATATTTGACTATCTGCCACTGGCAGCCCTGGAAAAATGCTTGACTTCGACTTCGTGTTCATTAGAAAGAGTACCTATAAGTTTATGGACGGGGTCTAGAAACAGTAAAATGCGTTCATTTCAGATAACTCTTCGTTCGTTCGAAGAATTAAGGCCCAAGGTCAAAACATTTTTTTTTTATTAATGTTTAAAGTCCCAATACATGTTGGCCGAGCGAACGCCAACGCGAGCCAACGCGAGCGTAAGCAAGCGCAAGCAAATCGGAGTGCTACCATCCACATGTTTGGCAAGCCTACGCAAACTATTGCAAGCGGCCAACGTAGACGAGCCAACCAACCGTGTCCACATGTTGGCCGAGCGTAGGCAAGCGCCTTTGATTTGTGCACAAAAACCGACACGGCTCCGAAGTGAGGCGAGTGGCGGCGAGCGACCGCGAGCGATGACATGTCACTGCAAATGTACTCTCCACACGTTGGCGCTTGTAAGCACTCAGCCAACTAGGCCGAGCGACACCGAGCTATGGAAAGGCAAGGCAAACAAGCTGTCCACACGTTGGCATTGGCCTTCACTCGTCAACGTTGGGCCAACATGTATAGGCGGCATTAGTGTGTTTAAATTTATTGCTCGCTCGCCGTCGTTATTTATTATCAAAGAATAGGTTCCTATGTAATGTAATACTATTATGATCTAGTGTGTTTACAGAGATGTACGTGCGTATTGAATGCAGGAGCTTGATGTAAAAAAGAGTAGGTAGATAGAAGGACGCGAGCGACGGGAACTCGGGATGGAGGTGGAGGTGGCGGAGAGTGCGGCGCGGATGTTGCGGGTGTCGGTATCGCTGGCGCACTACTTCAGCGACGAGCGTGCGCTGTGCTACATGGCGGCAGAGGCGGCGCGGCGCGTGCGCTGGCTGGCGCGGCGCGTGCGGCGCACCTTCGCGCTGCCGCATCGCGTCGCGCTGCGCTGCCGCGGACACCTGCTACCGCCAGCCGAGCCGCTCGCCTTGCTGCGCCCCGACGACCTCCTTGAGTCAGTATCCATCCCATCCTAACCTACACTAGGTATACTGATGACCAAACCACAATCATACTCAATACAAAATTGTAAACACAACACACTTTAGTCCCGAACCAAGCGAAGCTTGCTCTATCTATGGGAACTAGACTGCTCATAGAATACTTATTTAGTTATTATTTTATAAATACCTACCTACTTATAATACATGGTAACATTGGTAACATAACACCCAAGCATGGAACAAGCATCTATCTACCTATGTTTGCCATTTCACAAATGTTTGTTCTCAGTGAGGATCGAATGTGCGACCTGCAGCACAGGTAGTAAAGTACAATCTACAATACTTCAAACTTGCTAAGTTAAAGAGGTCGCTGAGTAAGTAGCTAATTTTCAAATTTAAAAATATTTTGATAAAGTAACAGGTATGACCGGTTTCCACATGTTGTTATTTTACCGTTATAAAACTCTTTAGCCATACGTTTTTCCAAAATTAATAAATACTTAAAATAAAAATTAGGAGCAGTGATTTTGATTTCTAATATGATCACACTGCAGTCCAGTGGCAAAAGCTAGCACAATCATATTCTTTTTACTTTCAGAGTGATCCCAGCGAACTCCAATGTGATGGATTTATCGCGGGAGGGGTCGCCTGATGCGGAGCTGCGATGCCCAGCCAAGCGGCACCGCGCTGAGCTGCCTCCCTCCCCGAGCCACGCGACTCCCTTGCCTGTGGAGTCGGAGCCTGAGCGCGCCGAGCCCGCCTCGCGCGCCGAGCCTGCCTCGCCCGCCGAGCCCGCCTCGCGCGGCGAGCCCGAGCGCCTGCAGGAGGTGAAACGTCGCGCGCTCGCGTTGCTGGCGCTGCACGAGCCCCGCCCCGAGAAGGCCGACGGCGACGCGGGCCACGACCTGCCCGACGGGACGCTGCCTGACGAGGGACGCCGCCGCCGCCGCGTGCGTCGCCGCCGCCGCCCGCCGCCCGCAGACCCGCCCTTCGTCCTCGTCGAAGGCGATCACGTGATCCGTAACTCGTGCAGAGCGCGCGCGCCGCGCCTCGTGTCGGCCTTGTCGGTGGATCCGGTGCCACCGGCCGCCGCCGGCGCCGACGACAGGGCTCCGATGCCGGACGATGGCCGCTGAGGCGAGCCGAATGTGGTGCTCGATGCAGTATTACTTACGTTATGAAATGAGGCCGTCGTGTGACGGTTTATTGAGGGAATGGTTGGATGACGTATAAAATAAATATTTTTCTTCTCTAGTAGGTTGTTCTTTATTTACGCTTATAAAATTAACTCTAGAACCCTTAGGGCGGCTTGCACCAGAATCGCTAAACGCGTTTAACTCTTAAATAGTATTTAGCGAGTTGTCAAGTCATACAAATACGTCAGATTTAAATCGATTTAGCTATTAAATACGTTTAGTGATTCTGGTGCAAGACGCCCTTAGAATATAGAAAACACTAATCTGTGTCTAGAACCATGTAGTTGGTCGAAGCTAGAACCGTTTAATCCTCAAAACAATGAGGAAGATGAGTTAGGAATTTTTTTCCTGTTTTTTTTAGCTTAAATCAAAAGTCCAGGAGATTATAAGGACAACTCTGTGAAAGAATTTTTTTAAACTTTAAGTAGTAAAAATCTACCGATCTACAAAAAAAAAACGCTCATCTTCCTCATTGCTCAGCTTCAATAACTGATCACAGATAAACTAGGAAAAAAACCCAAGAACCGTAACCATCATTTGGCATGATCGTCAACAGACTCAAGGGTGCTCCATGCTCTCTAAGAAAGACAAGACAAGTAATTAAATTAAAAATCGATAGCGAAACCGCGTAGGTAGGTAGGTAGGTCAAATCGCGGAACCTCTGGAAAAAATACCGACCACCGTGCCCTGTCATGACCTGTGTCAGAAAATACAATGAAAGAAAATGAAGATATTTGTGTCGTTGTTGATTTTTTAATGATTATGCTACAAAATCGTGGTTGTAGTGGATACCGTACTTAGGTTAGATTATGAAATATTGACAAATAGGTTAGGTTAGTGAATATTGACAGTTAGGTTAGGTTCGTGAATATTGACAGTTAGGTTAGGTTCGTGAATATTGACAATTAGGTTAGGTTAGTTTTTTTTTTTTTTTTTTTTTTTTTTTTTTTTTTTTTTTTTTACTATTTTCCCCTGGCGTTACCAGGCAAAGTTTTCAACACAACTCTTTCGTACCAGTTCTCGCTTTTATGCCTCTCGCACTTTCGTTCTTCATACTGTATCTTTCTTTCATCCATCCGCTTGCTTTCTTAATTTACATTTACTTTACTTTTATTTCTTATCTTTATTTATTTATTTTGGGATGAAATACAAGGGTTTACATTTATTTATTTTCTAAGTTTTACATATATAAATACATTTCTTTCTTATCTACTAACTATTTTCAATGGACACAATATTATATAACTATATTAAATTACATAATTGTGCTTCCTTATTGTTACTTATTTTTATTTGCTACTGTCTTAACTATTTTTATACAATACTCTTTTATACACCAAATCTGGGGCAGCTAGTTATAACATGGTGGACACTCTCCTCTACCTCGGGGTCGCATGGGCACGACGGACTCTCCTTACACTTGAATCGGTGCAAATATGAGGAGAACCCGCCGTGTCCTGTGAAAAGCTGGACTATAGTGGGGCTTAGGTTTATCAGTTTTAAGAGACGGTGTGCCTGTATCGCATTTGGGAAGAAGCTTTTAGTAACTACGCCTTGTGATGCTTGTGTGTAGCGTCTGTTCCATTCGCAGAGCGAGTCTCGTCTGATTTCTCGCTTTGCGAATGAGACAGGACAGTTGTCATATTTCGCTTTAACCTTCAAGTGCAGCGCTGCACTCTTCGCCAACTCGTCGGCTCTCTCATTTCCCTCCATCCCTACGTGAGCCTTAATCCAGAATAATTTTACTATTTTGTTCAGATTATTGAGTCGGGTTATGTCTTCTCTAATCTGGGCTGCGAGGGGATGGGGGGAAGTCAGATTAGTCACTGTTTCGAGGGCGGAGCGTGAATCGCTGAAGATGCTGCAACTTGGTTGCTGCCTCTTAAGCGCTTCTTTCGTGGCTGCCGATAGTGCAAGCAGCTCTGCTTGGTAGACGGTGCAGCATTCATCCAGCCTCAGTTTACGGGAACTGATTTCGTTGGTGCCGATTCTGATGGATAGTGCGGCGCCAACTTTCCCTTCAATTTTACTTCCAACCGTGAAGATGTTTAGGTGGGTGTCGGTTAGGTTAGGTTAGGTTAGGTTAGTTTTTTTTTTTTTTTTTTTTTTTTTTTTTTTTTTTTTTTTTTTTTTTTTTTTATAAACTGTCCCTCTGACATAATCGGAGACTTTTCTTTCTGGTTTTCTTTTTAACGCTTTATTTTAATACAAACGTGCTTACACTAAGTTTATCTAAGTTCTTATCTTATGTTTTTAGCATGTTTTCTTACTTCCTAGTTTACAATCTATTTTCTAACTTAATTTATTAATCTTATTGATTTAATGCTGATTTTATATATATTTTAAAATATATATGTTCAACAAACTTATCTATCTTTATTTCTATCTATTACTCTATTTGCGATTTTTAAACAATAGTCAATAAAACCATTTCTTATCTTTTTATCATTTAGGCATTCACTTATAGTTTCAGGCGCCAATTTTAAATTTAGCCTTTGTTCAGCTTCATACTTTTCTTTTCCGAAGACTGGACATTCAAACATGACGTGCTGTACTGTTTCCTGCTTGCCTGGTTCACAAATGCACGATGGGTCTTCTTTACACTTGAATCTGGCTAGGTATTCTGAAAACCCACCGTGCCCCGTCATTATTTGCGTCAATACTCCAGTTGGCATTAAATGGCGTATCAATTTGAACGATGCTATGGCATCGGGGAAGAACATCTTGGTTACGGCTGCTGTTTCGCCTACTTTGTATCTCAGGTTCCACTCGTTTAGGGTTTCCGTTCTTATCTGTCGTTTGATGAACGAGGCTGGACAGAGATCGTATGCCGGTTTTGTTTTACTTTTCAGGGCTGCGTCTTTTGCTAACTCATCAGCTCGCTCGTTGCCCACCAACCCCGCATGAGCTTTTACCCAATATAAAAACACACTTTTATTTTGGTCTTTAATTGCTCGCAGGTCCTTTCGTATTTCTACGGCGAGCGGGTTTAAAGAAGCGTAGTTCGTGATGGCTTCGAGCGATGCCCTTGAGTCGCTGTAGACACCGAAACTACGTTCCGGGCTCCTTAAAATCTCTTTCGTAGCTTTCCATATGGCCAGTAATTCCGCTTGGTAGACGGTGCAGTGGGACGACAGCTTCAATTTGTGGGTTTTGGTTTCGGCCGACATATTCCATACGGATAATGCTGCTCCAACCTGGCCCTCAATTTTACTGCCGTCCGTGAACATTCGGACTGCGTGACCGCTGTGAATGTTCACCTGCTGTTGGTCTTCCAAGCGTATGAATTTCAAGCACATATGTTCTGCTGGATGGGGAGATTTCTCAAAAGCAACTACGTTTTCCATTTCCCTGTCTCCTAGTTCCGGCCGGGGGACTCCTCTCTTTGCCTCATACAGGGCGGCTGCCTCCTGTATCCTGAGGTCGAGTGGCAGGATGCCGGCCAGCACTAGTGCCGAGTTAAGGGAAACGGTACGGTAGGCTTTGCAGATTTTCTGCGCGAAACCCCGTTGGACAGCGTTAAGTTGCTTTTGTATGCACCATTTTCGAGTCGCCGGTGCCCACACACTTGCTGCATACATGATTATTGGCTCGACTACTGCCATATAAATGTTGCGTATGACTTCTGGGTGGAGGCCCCAACTGATCTTGGCGGCTCTAGATAGCTGCTTGTAGATGTTTGCTGCCTTCTTGCACACGTTGGTTGCATGGCTGTTAAACGTGAGCTTACTATCTATGGTGAGCCCCAAGATCTTGATTTCGTCCGACATGCCAATGCCAATCCCGCCCATGCTCAGGCGTGGTGTGTCGTATTTAAGTTTCTTAGTAATAACCATCGCGTTGGTTTTGTGCGGTGCGAACTTAAGTTTGTTATTGACACCCCACTCCTGAACACGAGCGAGAGCGGCATTCGCCTGTCGTTCGATCTCCAGCGCCGTTTCTCCGTCAAAGACTAATACGATATCGTCCGCAAAGGCTTGGCAGTAGTCTCCTCTATGCTCTAGTTCCTGAAGCAGTGAAATGGAAATAGAATAAGTTATCTGTAGTATTCTGTCATAGACCATAGCTACCGATCATAGAGAAGTAAAGAAAAGGTTCACTCTAGTTCACTCACCCCAATGTGTTCAACTCGTTCGTTCTTGTCTTGCCTGTCATGGCGTCGTACGTAATGTGTAGCGAATAGGTTTCCATAAAATGTAATAGATATAACTTTCCTAAGCTTAATAAAAGTATTTGATTGTGCCATGGAATTCTTCTTTATTCTATAGGTTATGGGCCCAGAGTCCTAGGTCAGTCAGATCGACAAAGATTAGCGTAGGAAAAGTTGTAGGAGTCCTCGTGCCACCACAGAAAAAGGCTAGGCAAAAAGAGCGTGGAAAAGTGTTTCTAAAGCAAGAACACCAAAAATATAAAGATGACTACACAAGTAAACCAAATACCTAAATTGGAAAATGAAAATTTCTCGAACTGGTTATTTCGAGTGGAGATGGCAATGGATGAAAAAAGTTGTAAAGATGTTATAGAGAAAAATATAAATCTCGATGACAAAGATGTAAAGAGCAAAGACGCCAAAGCAAGAAACATAATAGTACAAGCGTTATCAGACAAGCATCTAGAATATGTAAGAAAAGCAGGAACAGCCTACGAAATGATAGAAAATTTAAAAAATATTTTTGAAAGAAAAAGTACATTATCAAGCTTATACCTGAGAAGAAAATTAATAAATTTAAAATGCAAAAAGCAAGACAGCGTAGAAGAACACTTTAACAAATTTGATACAATAGTCAGAGACATAGAAGCTAATGGAAGTAAAATGGATGAGAAAGAAAGAGTGTGTCAACTACTACTAAGTTTAGAAAATGCTTATCAGCCGGTCATTACAGCATTGGAGGCATCTGGAGCTGAGCTCACAGTAGAGTTCATTAAATGCAAAATGCTAGATGCTGAACTTAAAGAAAAGAACAATAAAGACAGTAAACAAAGCTTCACAAAAGATTATGCTTTTCAAAATAGCTCAATAAATTGTTATAACTGTGGAGAGCCTAATCATTTTGCCAGAAACTGTCCTGGCAACAAGTCAGCACATAATCAACAAAAGAGAGGAGGAGGTTATCAAAGAGGACGAGGCTATCAGAGAGGAAGAGGCCATCAGAGAGGCCAAAGTAGCTACAGAGGAAGAAGTGATAATAGAAATTCAAATGCAAATTTTACAGAAGAAATAAAAGAAAAAGAATCATCATCATTCATAGCGGCACAGGCCCATGCAGCAACAAATGGAGACAGTGTAAATAATGAGATAAAATTTGTGATTGATTCCGGTGCAACACACCACATGATAGATGAAAAATATGAGAAATATATGACAGAAATAAAAGAGATACCTGAGATAAAAATTCAAACGGCAAATAAAGCTATGTTGTCAGCAAAGAAAAAGGGAAAAATAAATGGTATAACAGACGATGGAGAAAAAGTCACTATAAACGATTGCTTAATATTAGAAAACCTATCCCAAAATTTAATATCAGTGATGAAACTAAATCAGAAAGGCTTCAATGTTGAATTCAACAGGAATTCATCAAATATTAATGATGGTAAAGTAAAAGTAAATGTGGACAACAATGGGAAACTTTTTACTCTACATTTAAATATGAATAAAGGCAACGCATTGGTCGCAAATAAGACGGATACCAATTTATGGCACAGAAGACTAGGTCACCTAAATCATGCAGGTATGAAAATACTGGGAGTACCTTATTCAAGTATGAAATGCACAGTATGCATGGAAGCAAAGGGAACACGCTGCCCTTTTACTCCAACAGTAAAACCCAGAACAAGACGAATTGGAGAATTGATTTATTGTGACATTGGTGGACCAATTACACCAGAAACCATGAATGGAGAGAAATATTATCTGTCAATAATAGACGATTATTCACATTTCACTGAAGTACATTTACTGAAAAGAAAGGATGAAGCAAAAGATTATATTATGAGTTATATAAGAAGTCTGCATAATGATGGTTTTTATGTGAAAAGAATAAGAACAGACAGAGGCGGAGAATTTGTGAATGAGGAACTAAAAGAATTCTATAACAAAAATGGTATAAGACAAGAAACCACATGTGCGTATACACCACAACAAAACTCAGTCTGTGAAAGGATGAACAGGACACTAGCTGATAGAGTAAGAGCTATGTTATTAGAAACTTCATTACCTAAGTACCTATGGGGCGAAGCGATCCGTGTTGCAGCATACACCATAAACAGATCCCCCTCTAGAGCACTCGATGGAGACACACCGGCCAATATATGGTTTGGAAAGAATCAACTAGAGAGACTGAGAGTCTTTGGTTCTAAAGCGTGGTGCATGATTTTTCCAAGGCCAAGTAAACTAGAACCTAGAGCAAAACCTATGATTATGATTGGATATTGCGGTTCAGGGTACAGATTGTGGGATCCAAAAACAAATGAGATAATAATATCGAGAGATGTTCGCTTTGATGAGACCGACTACAAATATGATCATGGAGAAAGACATATATTTTTAGAGGAAAGTGACACAAATGAGTCCAGAGAGCAACCACAAATAGAACAGGAAGGAAAAGAGCAAATATCAAGTGATGAATATGAAAGCTCGGATGAAAAAGAAGAGAATATTCAAACAACAAAGAGACAAATTACAATGCCAAAGAAATATGAAGACTATGATATGAGTAATGTAGCCTATGCATTGTTGACAGAAGACCCTACAAGCTACAATGAAGCAATTGAACAAGGAGAGTGGTCTGAAGCTATACAGAAAGAGCTAGACGCACATAGAAAGTTGAAAACATGGGAAGAGTGTGAATTACCAGTGAATCAAAAGGCTATCGACACAAGATGGGTATTTCGTACAAAATCTGATAATACTAAAAAGGCAAGACTCGTTGCAAAAGGTTTTCAGGAAGAAACAACACAAAATGTCTATGCACCAGTAGCCAGAATGACAACAGTAAGGTTATTCTTAAACAAAGCTGTTCAGGAAAATTTACAAGTCAGACAACTCGATATACCAACAGCATTTTTGAATGGAAAATTAAAGACTGATATATTCATAAAATACCCAGAAGGAGTACCATACAAAGAAGGAAAAGTACTGAAGTTAAAAAAGGCACTATATGGACTAAAAGAATCCCCACGATGCTGGAATGACACATTGAACAATTTCCTGATAAAAAATGAATTTGTCCAGTCACAAAGTGATTTTTGTCTTTATACTGCAAAGAGTGTATACATATTAATATTTGTAGATGACATCCTAGTAATTGGAAATGGCCATAACATTATAAAGAAACTACAAGAAGAATTTCAAGCAAAAGATATGGGGAATATTAGCAAGTTCTTAGGCCTAGAAATAACAAGATCTAACGAAGGAATGAAAATAAAACAAACACAAATAATCGAGAAACTTTTATTAAAGTTTAATATGGTGGACTGTAAGGGCATTGATACACCTGTGGAGGTCGGCCTGAATATTAATGAAGGGGAAGAAATTATAAATAATGTTCCATACAGAGAACTTGTCGGATCATTGATGTATCTAGCAACGATCAGCAGACCAGACATCGCATATGCAACAGGATATCTCAGTAGATACATGCATTGTTCAACACAGACTCTATGGAAAGCTGGAAAGAGAATTCTCAGATACCTGAAACAAACAAAAGATACAGGATTAGAATACAAGAAACAAGAAAATAATCACTTGCACAGTTTTTCAGATGCAGATTGGGGAGGAAACCGAGATGACCGCAAAAGTATCAGTGGAGTAGCCATATTTCACCGCGGAAACTTGATCAGCTGGAGCTCAAAGAAGCAGGCAACCGTTGCACTCTCTACCGCTGAATCAGAGTATGTCGCAGCAGCACAAACTGTAAGTGAAACAGTGTTCATTATCGAAGTGTTAAAGAACTTGGACTGTGACAAAAACTTACATTGTTATTTGTTTATAGACAATCAGAGTACTATTAAAATGATAGAAAGTTACGAAAATAGTAAGAGAACCAAACATATAGATATAAAAGTTCACTTTATAAAGGATATAGTAAACAAGGGTTTATTGATAATAAAATATGTGTGTTCTCAAGAAAATAGTGCTGACATGTTTACCAAATCGTTTTCGAAAGTCAGACACCAATATTTGTGTAAATTACTTGGTTTAGAATAAGTTTTCAATGTGTAAATTGTAATGTTTACTACCTTGTCAGCACAGATAATAAGTTATATGAATCAAAGAATGTAAACAAAGATTGCTAAATTATGATTTAGCAAACAAGCAAGCAAGAGGAGACTTCTTCTTCTTTTAATTGAAACCATAACATATGTTAATTGTCAAAGTCAAAATACGATTGATTGTCAAATATTTTAGAGTTGCCATAGTATTGTTTTAAATTTTGTTAGCAAGTTAGCAAGTCATTTTTGTTTTATATAAGTTTAAAAAAAATTAGACTTGAACTTGAGCCGGGGTATTGGAAATAGAGTAAGTTATCTGTAGTATTCTGTCATAGACCATAGCTACCGATCATAGAGAAGTAAAGAAAAGGTTCACTCTAGTTCACTCACCCCAATGTGTTCAACTCGTTCGTTCTTGTCTTGCCTGTCATGGCGTCGTACGTAATGTGTAGCGAATAGGTTTCCATAAAATGTAATAGATATAACTTTCCTAAGCTTAATAAAAGTATTTGATTGTGCCATGGAATTCTTCTTTATTCTATAGGTCAAGGATCAAATTCCAAAGAATAGGCCCGCCAATGGACCCCTGAACACAACCTTTGGTGGTTATTCTGGTCACCTCCTCTCCTGCGTACCTAACTGTGACTCTTCTATCACTAAGATAGCTGTCCATAAGCTTCCTAATGTTGAGAGGACACTTCGCCTCAGCCAGTCGGATTCTAATGACAGGCCACCAAGCACTGTCAAAGGCTCCCTCTATGTCCAATGAAACTAGCGTTACCAGTTTTTTATCTTCCAGTTTTTTACGTATATGGTTTACCAGGACATAGAGGGAGTCTTCTGTGCTCTTTTGGGGCATGAACCCGTATTGGCGAGAACTCATCTTGGGCAGAATATGGAACTTGATTCGGTTTATCACCATTTTTTCCAGAATTTTACCCATCACTGGCAGCAAACCTATCGGTCTGTAGGACTTCGCCTCCGTGTAGTCTTCCTTACCGGGTTTACGAAGCACTACAACGGTTGCCTCCTTCCAGATCTTCGGGAAGTGGCCTTGCTCCAGGCATTTGTTAGCCAGTGATAGGTACAACTCTGGACCCTGCATTATTGCATGCCGGCAAATATCCGCCGTCATTCCGTCCGAACCCGGGGCCTTTTTGGGGTTGAAGCTGTCAACCACATTTCTTAGCTCTTCTTGGGTAAATGGAGGATCATGATTCACAGCATGTTCCTCGGCATTTACTTGGTCGGCTATTTTCCGCGTTTGCTGGTGATGTTCATTGTCATCTTCCTCCCCATCCTCCGGGTAAAACTTTTCTGCCAGCATTTCTGCCGATTTGCGGGATGACAAAATCATTCCGTCCTTGGCCAAAGGTAAGTCCTCCTTCCTCTTTGCAGTCCTTCCTATTACTCTATAAATTCCCTCCCACATGCCTTCTCTGTCCTGTTTCTCGCAAAAACTCTTCCAGCTATTAATCTGTGCCTTTTTTACCTCTAACTCATATTCTTGTTTCATTTTCAGGTATTCTTCGACGACCATCTCCCGACGGACCGGCGCTGCGCAGTGGACTCTACGCTTCCGTGTCGCAACCTTCTTCTTCAGCTGAGCGAGTTCTTCCGACCACCAGGGTAAGTTGATTTGATTTTTTGTTTTTATTTTAGGAATACTATTATTGCATGCTTCTGTTATTATGTTTATGTATTGTTCTATTACGTTATCTAATTCAGGTTTATTACTAATATTTTCTATTTTGTCCCTAGCTGTTACGGTGCGGGGTATGGAGGAAAGAACACAGTTTTTAAATAAAAAAGATTGAGTTTATTCATCAAAATCGTACACGCGCGTCCAATCACTATAACGTTTCGTCGCAGACTGTATGTAACAAAAAAAATATGTTTTAGGAAATGCACCCCTCCCGCGCCCGCTTTCCCGCGGTGGGAGAGAGTGCATTACCTTATAAGGCAATAGCGCTACCTACTACGCAACACCACCCCCCAGTTGGAGGGTTCAGCCGACAAATGAACCATCTGTAGGTAGCACTATTATGCGCGTGACGGGACGGCGCAGCGTCCCTGTGACCGTTTTTATATCTACTACGCGTACGGCACCCGCACTGCCCTGTATCACCTTCACTATAATGCCACGGGGCCACGTATTTCGCGGTTGATTGAAGTCCGCCACAAGCACCACATCTCCCACTTTAACAGAGTTCGTCGTGGTCAGCCACTTCTGCCGCTTCTGGAGTGTGGGTAGGTACTCTCTGGTCCATCTGCGCCAAAAGTTGTCAGCCAGTGCGTTTGCTTTTATCCACTGGCGGCGCGCACAGACATCCTTGGGGTCGTATGGCACGACGCACGTGTCTCCCGCCGCCGTCCCGAGCAGTAGGTGGTTCGGCGTCAGTACCGTCGGCTGGTCGGGGTGTAGTGCCACATATGCCAGCGGGCGGCTGTTGACTACCAGCTCGGCCTCCAGCAGCACGGTGTGTAGCACCTCCTCCGGCGGTGCGCGCTCTCTCAGTGTGGCGCGCAACGCGCTTTTCACAGAGCGTACCAGGCGCTCCCAGCAGCCGCCCATGTGTGGCGCCGCCGGTGGGTTGAAGCGCCACTCGATGCCTTTAGCCAACGCCTCACCTTGGAGCCGTCCCGCGTCGAGGGCGCGAAGTGCAGCTCGGAGCTCGTTGTTAGCGCCGACGAAGTTCGTGCCGCAGTCACTCAACACGACCGCAGGGCGACCGCGGCGCGCGATCAGGCGCCGCAGAGCGAGTATGGCGGAGTCGCTGCTGAGCGAGGCAGCCAGCTCGAGATGTACGGCGCGTGTGGCGAGGCATGTGAACAATACCCCCCACCGTTTCTCCCGGCGCCGTCCGATGGTGACTTCCATGGGGCCAAAATAGTCAACCCCACAGTTGACGAACGCTCGCCTCGTGGTAGTGAGTCTGACGGGTGGTAGGTCGGCCATTTTGGGTGGAGAGGGGCGCGCGCGCTGCACGCGACAGTACTGGCAGCGCGCGACAACAGCTTTCACGGTGGGTCGGAGGCACGTTATCCAGAACCTCTCACGTACATTGTTGACCACCGTCTCGTGGTTGGCGTGCAGTGCTCGCAGGTGGTAGGAGTATATTAGGAGTCGCGCGGTTGCACACTTGCCATCGAGGATTATCGGATGTTTCTCCTCAAATGACAATACAGTAGAGGCACTCAAACGCCCTCTGACGCGAAGCAAGCCGTCCTCGTACAGCATGGGGTCAAGCCGTATCAAGCGGCTCGCTCTGGGGAGTCCGCGGTGTTCACGCAGCGCGCTCACCTCGTCACGGAAGGTGCACGCCTGCGCCTCCCTCAGCAAGAAGGCCTCTGCCTCCCGCAGCTCGTCAACTGTCGGCGCCACCCCCGGCGCCGTGCTCCGCTTGGCCCGACATGTCCTGACGAAGACCAATACGTACGCCGTGACACGAATGGCACGTGTCCACGTGGAAAAGCGAGTAACGTCGATGAGAGGCTGAGCTGCCTCAGTCGCCACCAGTGTCCGTTCTATGCGCTCCGGGTCATTTGCAGGCAACTCCCCGCCGTCGGTGGCGCAGGTCGGCCACGGCACCTGTGGATCACAGAGAAAAGGGGGACCCGAAAGCCACATGCCTTTGTTATTAGGCCAGTCCATCCTGGTAGCCTCGTCTGCGGGGTTCGACTCTGAAGGAACCCAGTGCCAGTCGCTTCGCTTAGTAATGTTATCGATTTCAGCTAACCTATGAGAAACGTATTTCTGATAATCGCGCGCGTCAGAATTTATCCACATAAGCACTGTTTTTGAATCCGTCCACAAATACTCATTTGAAATGGTGATATCAATTTCTGACTTCACTGTCATCGCCAATCTGCATGCCAACACTGCAGCCTGGAGCTCCAGGCGAGGAATAGATACTACCTTCACAGGTGCTACTCGGGCCTTGCCAACCACCATCGTACATACTCTATCGCCAGATTCGTTTGTCCCTACCAAATACGCTACCGCCGCGTAGGCCTTTTCACTGGCATCTCCAAATACATGAAGGTCTACATTAGTCAGCTGAAGGCCATACCATCTAGGCACTGCTACACCAGTGAGAGCCTTGAGCTTTTCCAACCACTGGAACCAAGTGGAGGCTTCGGAGTCCCTTATGCATTCGTCCCAGGATATGCCCGACTGCCAGACACGTTGCATCAGGACCCGCGACTGTATCACACAAGGATATACTAGTCCCAGTGGATCGAAAATGCTCATTATAAATCTAAGGAAATCCCGCTTCGTGGGCGTGACTCGGCCCTCTATCAAGTCGGTAGGTAGACGTTTAAACGACAAATCAAATTTCATAGAGTCACTTGCCGGACACCAGATCATGCCCAGGGTGCGCTCACCCTCCGACCGATCTATTTTAACCCGACCTGGCACCACGGATGGTAGCTTCTCCCGTAGCTCGGGTGAGTTCGTCACCCACCCTCTAATGTCAAACCCGCCCGCGCGATGTATGTGGGTGACGTCACTAATTAGCTGTTCCGCAGCTTCAACGCTATCCGCGCTATCCAAGTAGTCGTCTACGTAATGCTTGTGTTTGATAGCGTCTACCGCCACAGGGTGCGTTGTTTTAAATTCTTCTGCATTTTTATTCAATATATAAATTGCTGACGTAGGCGAAGAAGTCGCCCCAAAAATCATTACATTCATCGCGTAAATGTCGGGGTCACCGACGACCCGACCTTTGTGTAGGTCGTTGCCCTGGTGGTGACGATGACGGGGTTCGCGCCAGAGAAACAGCTGTGCACCCTGATCGGCATCTCGGATTTTGACGCGCATGAACATGTCCGCTATGTCGGCAGTAAACGCTATTTTTCTCACCCTAAATTTTATTAACACGCCCATCAATGAATTCAGTAAATCGGGTCCACATAATAAATTATCATTAAGCGAGGTACCATCAAAGGTAGCGGCGGCATCAAAGACAAGTCGCAGCTTGCCCGGCTTATTCGGGTTTGTCACTCCGAAATGTGGTAGGTACCACACTGGGCTGGCCTTGATGCCGCCGTCTACTTTCCGCGCATAATTTTCAGATACTAATCTATCTACTTGTTTAGTATACGCATTTGCGAATTCGGGGTCCCGTTCCATTTTACGTTCGATTCCAGCTAAGCGCCTACATGCGTACCTATAGCTATCAGGCATTTCGACGTCATCGCGGTTCCACAATAAACCTACCTCCCAGCCTCCCGACACGCGCCTACTTGTACTATCTAAAATACGTAAAGCCCGTTCTGTGCTATCGTTTTTACGCGGCACTTGGCTAATACCTATCGCCTCCAGTTCGAACTGAGCTTTGACTAAGTCATGCAAATCAGGCTGCAATGTCGACATGCAATTAGCGAATTCGGTGTCGTATCTACTAGCACTTGAGCCTGACACGCCGTCCGCGGGACTGGATATTTTTGGACCTAATGGGCCGTGTACGACCCAGCCTAACAAAGTAAGCGATGCGACTGGACGTCCGGATTTACCTTGGCGTATTTCCCGGCCGACGATGAGCTGCCAGTAGTCCTGACCCAACAACACCATGGGTTTCACCTCCCCCACTTCACCGCAATCCAAGTGCCGCAAGTGAGCGTTTTCTTCAAACACACGGGCTGGTAACGTTTGTGACGGCAAGTCCAAACTTCGCATAGTACGAACACAAATATCGTGGCTCACTCCGTTAGGTCCGCGCACTAACACTTGAACACTACGCGATTGCATGTCACTCGAACATTGGCCACGCGCGGTCATTAACCTCAGCGGCACTACAGGTCCATCTACGTCACGTACGATGCTCTCGTCTATAAGTGACACTGAAGCACCATCGTCTAAGAGTGCGTAAGACGATCGCTCCTCACCACACTTCGTGACTATTGTTACTCGAACCACTTTTAATAATGTTCCCGTTCGCAACTCGCCCACGTTAGTTACCGTTTCAAAGTCCGTGTGCGCCAACGCTGGCGGCGGCGTACGCGCGGGGAGTGCACTCGTCAGCGGCAGCGTACGCTCGGGGAGTGCACTCGGCGGCGGCGGCGTAATCGGCGGTGGCGCGAGTGACGGCGGCAAGCCAGTGCCACCAGTGGTCACTTCCGGGTGTAAAAGTTCATGGTGTGACCACTGACACTTATTACACCGCTTAGCGCGACAAAATCTACTAGAATGGGTTTTGTTAATGCACTTAAAACATATTCGATTTTTCTTCACAAACTCCCACCGTTCCTCTACCGTGAGCTGTTTAAATTGTTCACACCCGCTTAAATTGTGTCCTTCCGTGCACAATGAACACAGATTTTTATCTATATCTTCTGCCGTGGCGGCGACATTTTCTACCTGAGTGTGTACTTGATGCGCTCGCACTGTGGCCCCACCCTTATCTCGCCGTCCGTTGATGGCCGTGGTCGTAAGTGGCTGCGATTGCGAGTATTGCGACGCGTCGAGGGTATATGAAGCCACTCGTGTTATCTGTGTCAGAAACTCTAGCACTATTTTCATATTAGGAGACACACGCAGATCAACGTCGGTATTTTCTTGCTCCTTACGCATCGCGAACTCTCCGTATTGAGTGCGTTGGTGAGGCGTCAACTTGCCGATAACTTCGCGTACCAATTGTGGGCTATTTAGGTATCCGTCGGCTCGCACAGTATTTAATACTGAAATGCAGTTTCGTACGACGTTTGTAAATGACCTTAGTTCGCGGCCACTCTCCGATACTTTCGGTAACTCGCGCACTCTCTGAAGCACGCATTCTAAAAGTTGCGCAGGATGACCGAACTCCTCTTGTAAGGCTTCGATGATTTCTTCCGGGTCAGAAGAAGTTCTCATGAGGTCATCTACCGCAGCCTTGGCTTTTCCGATGAGGGCCACTCGCAGCCGCGCTATATTTTCATATGGACGAAACTGGTGTATCTCAGTCGTGCTTCGGTAGGCCTTTTCAAATCCAAGCCACTCTGCGGGGTTCCCGTCGAATGTAGGTATCTCGTACAGTTGTCGGGGTAGGGGTTTGTTACGCGCTAACTTGCCGATCGCATCCGCCAGGCGCTCGATGTCGGTGGGCGCGGCGGTGGCGGCGGCGGCGGCGGCTCCGTCAGCAAGCGCGGGCGCCGGGGCCGGGGCCGGGAGCGCGGGGGCCGGGCGCTCGGTAGCGGCGGCGGCGGTGGCGGTGCTGTGTTTCAACCACCACTCCACGTGACCCGGGGGCCCACTTGCAACACTACGGGGCCGATCATCCAGATCCTCTGCCTCCTCCTGTGCCGCCAGCTCCGCCATTTCGAGAGCTAACCTTTTCTTCACGACATTTTCCCTTAGTCTCGTGATTTCCACCTCGGCGTCGTACTCGGCGCGCAAGCGGCGCGCCTCACGCTCGGAGCGGCTCACGCGCGACGAATTACTGCAGACGCTGTGCGGCGCACGCACTGTGCTGGCGGACGCGGGCGTCAGCTCCGACAGCGGCGGCGGCGACATTAGGGCCGGGATGCCGACTGTCGGTGTGACGGGCACACGCATTCGCGATAACGCACACTCACTATCATTGTCTGCATTCGCGTCACTTTTTAAACTCTTGACTGCACTGCGCGTTGCATACTTCTTATCCTCCATATCCGGCTCGGAGGACCAGTTTGTTACGGTGCGGGGTATGGAGGAAAGAACACAGTTTTTAAATAAAAAAGATTGAGTTTATTCATCAAAATCGTACACGCGCGTCCAATCACTATAACGTTTCGTCGCAGACTGTATGTAACAAAAAAAATATGTTTTAGGAAATGCACCCCTCCCGCGCCCGCTTTCCCGCGGTGGGAGAGAGTGCATTACCTTATAAGGCAATAGCGCTACCTACTACGCAACACTAGCTATTTGATGTTCTTCTTGCAATTGGGCCAGTTTCTCACGAAACCGGTGCCAATTTGCTTTTTTGCTGTTGTATATTCTTGTGGTTCTGCTGATATTTATGCCTTTTGATTTACTTATCCTAATTTTGAAAACCAATGCGTTGTGGTCAGAACTCGTAAAGCCTTCATCTACCCTCCAGTCTTCGACTAGGTCTAGCAGTTCCGTTGTGCACGCCGTGATGTCTACAGAGCTAGTGTATAGTTTTTTCCCTCTTACAGTTGCAAAGGTTGGGGTGTCTCCTACGTTCAGTACCTGCAGATCAAGTTCCTCCATTGTCCCGGCCATTTCCTGTCCTCGATCGTCAGATTTTTTGCTGCCCCACCAGGCACTTTTGGCATTTGCATCTCCACCTATAATTACTTTTCCCCGGCCGACTCTCCGTACAATTTTGCCAAGATGATCCAGGTAAGGGTTTATGGGTTCTGTTGGCTCAAAATAGAAGGAGACTACTACGATTTCCCAGGCATGCGTCCGCAGTTTGACTACTGCGATGTTAGGTGTAGTCAGGTCTGGACATTGGATGACATCAATGTCTTCGTCAAAAACCGCAATTCCTGCTTTGACAACTGTACCTCCCCGGTTCATGCACTGGTAAATTCTCGCTCCTCTGTAGTCCTTAATTTCACCAACAGACCCAATGTAAGGTTCTTGAATCAGCGCGAAAGCCATCCTATTCTTGCTCGCCTCAAGCATAAGTTCTTGTGTTGCCAATTCCATTCGCTGCAAATTTGCTTGGACTGCTAGGTATGGCTTCGCGCTGTCTGGTGCAGTTGTTATCCCCGTGACCACCTTAGCAATACGCTACAGTTGCTCGCGCCAGTGCCTCCCATTTCCTACGGATCGGGCACTCCTGGCTGAACGCGTTGTGGTCTGTCCTGTCGGCCTTGGCGTGTGTACAATTGCAGCATGATGGGGCTGCACCAGCCAGCCAGTCTGCGCACTCGGATCGCATGTGAGGTCCCCCACAGTGGCAACACTTCTCCGAGGTCTCTTTGCAGAAACGCCTTCCGTGTCCATACCCCAGACAGAGTGAGCACTGGACCAGTGGCGATTGATCCGCCACCTTCACTCGCTGTAGGTCAATGACGACCGTTTCTGCATCAACCATTTGCCGCCAAATTTTAGGGGACACCCTCATCACTATGTGCTGTACGTGTGGGTTTCTGGCGTGTTTTTTGTACACTATCTCCATCTTTTGGTCTTTTACATCTTCCGTTATAGTCCCCTTGTTCTGGTTCCTCAAGGCGTTTAGAACGTCTTCATCGGTGTTAAATTTAAACACGTCTTTGAGGACCACAAGGGGATCTTTGTTCCTTATTTCTTCAACACTAAGTTCTTCTGATTCTTTGAGCTTCTCCTTGACCTTCTGTCTTTCCTCTTCAGTCCTACAACCCACAATTACTTTCCTATCCTTAGCTTTTCTTATCTTTTCTACTGTAATCCCACTTTCCTTCGCGTTCATGGCTTCTCTAATTCTGGTTAGAACCTGTTCTCCGGTTTCCTTTTCATTCTTTGCTGTGACGACCACCGAGTGCAGTGCAGCTTGTCGCACTGGCTGCCTGGAGAAAGTCGCCGCTACACTAGCGTATGTCTGTTTTTCTTGCAGCTCCTGATGTTTCTCGATGGTCTCCTTCAGTTTTTCCATCTTCTCGTTATTCTCCTGTAAAAGTTTTGCATGCTCTTCCATTTTCTTCAGTAATTCAGACATTGACGTCACGAACGTCTCGTACGCAGGGTGGTTCTATCGTTTCTTTATCCGGAAAAATAGTCGGAGCGCTCCTCTCTCTACCTTATACCTCGCAATAGAGTTGAGTGTGCCTAATAGTCGGCACACAGCGTTATTACCGCGACCCGTGTTGTACAAGTGAGTGTTAAGTGACTTTAAACATCATACTTATCTCGGAACTTTGTGTCGTACATTATTGACAATATTTGTCTACCTGCATTATTTACTAACATTACTCGTATCTCACAATTCGTATTCTGGTTGAGCGCCATCTATTGGCCGCTACAAGTAGTGCGTTGGTAACTTCTCTATCAAGCTAAAGGTTCGTGCATTTATCCAATATGGTTAAGTGCAACGCCTGTGGAAGGTTCATCTCGGTGTCGGCAGAGGTCGCCAAATGTGGAAAATGTACCATGGTCTACCATCGACCGTGCGTGGGATTAAACGAATCCTCCCGGGTGGTTTCGTCGTGGTGCTGTCCGAGCTGCAAACCTAAGCGGTCAAAAGGGGATAATGCTGAGACACCGGTTAAGGCACTACACAGCGAAGGCTCTGGTGATGAGGAACCCACGTTAACTACGCTTCCACTGGCTGGCTACGACACGCCCACAGCGCCCCCTTCTGGTACTAGCGGCGAAAACAGTTTGGTGCTTCAACAAATCCAGGAGGTACGTGAAGAGCTGCGCGCTTTCCATTTAGAGTTTCAGACCTATAGAGCTGAGATGAACGAGCTTAAGATTGCAGTTGCGGCAAATACTACAAAGCTGGAATCCTTGGATACACGCATCGAACTCCTTGAGAGTAAATACAATGATATTCGGTCATCTTCTCCTAAGGATCTTGAGGCCACAGTCATGCATCTCCGCCAAGAGTTGAATGAGCGCGATCAACTGTCGCTCGCAAACGATATTGAAATCTCTGGATTGCCGGAGGACGTCGGAGAAAATACTCCTCATCTAGCGATACTTATTGGTGCTAAACTCGGTGTAAAGTTTGAAGATCGTGATCTGATATACGCAGAGCGCGTTGGACAGAGAAGGGAGGTCAGCACTGTGTTGCCTGGGGAACCTATCACGTCGGCGACAGGATCGAGGCCGCGTTCCTTGGTGATCCGGTTTACGCGACGTGCACTTCGGGATGATTTGCTACGTGCTGCGAGGGTGCGCCGCGGCGTCACATCGGCCGACGTAGGACTGCCTGGAACGCCATGTCGCTTTTATGTCAACGAGCGACTCTCGAAGCACAATAGGCAGGTTTTCTATAATGCTCGTCAGTTGTGCCGTGAAAACGAGTGGAAGTTTGTATGGACCAAGACCGGCTTTACTTATGTCCGTCAAGCACAGGGTAAGACTGCTTATCGCGTCACCAACTTAGAAAACCTGAATCGCATTTTTGGCAAGGAATAAGTTAGCCTCACTACGTATATTCTTATTTTTGTCACCCTTGTGCACCCCTGTTGACGTATATATTCTTGCTTATATTTGTCACGCTCAATTTTACACATTCTCAATTTGTTTTATAAGTTTTCGTAATACATTGCGGCTTGGCTTGGCGCATAAACAGTTTAAAGTACTTATATTTTACATAATATTCTGCATAATTGTTAAGCATATTGTTTATTATTTTTGCCCTCTATCATGCTATATAACTGCTTGTTTGATCGATCTGTATGGCGAATCGTGTTTTGTATTTAATTACTTCTCGATACCGGTAAGCATTTGGTACATTCTTATTAATTTTATTTCACTATGTGTTACATTTTTTAAAACTAATAATGCTTTTTAAGACTAAATTTTTAAAAGTTGGTTTATTTAATGCGGGATCTCTGAATACAAAACATGATGAGTTTATAGCTGTAGTAGAGCGTTACAAGCCTGATATTTTGGCTATTAATGAGACTTGGCTGAGGAGTGGGGAGGAGGAGAGAGCGCCTAGAGTTCCTGGTTATCGGCTCCGCCACATCCCACGTCTGGTACCACGCTCTGACTCTATTCGTTCTAGAGGTGGAGGAGTTGGATTCTATATTCGTAATGGACTAAGTGTCCGTACACGCTCACACCCCATTAATTCACTGGTGGATCAGATGTGGATATCACTATCAATAAATGGGTTTAAAATTGTTATAGGCTCTGCCTACAGGCCTCCTTGGCAGAATACTGACGTCTTTCTTGATGCTATCACGGATTCTATTTCTTCTTTTGCTAGTTGTGATTATGTGGTTCTTCTTGGCGATTTTAACATCGATATGCTGGTACCTAATGACACAGAATCACGGAAATTAAACAACTTTTTAAGCTGTACGAGCTTGACACAATATGTCTCAGAGCCAACTCACTACACTGACCATAGTGCAAAACTGATCGACGTGGTTTGTACTGATGCCCCGATTAGACAAACCTTTGTGGCGTACAAACCCGATCTAGGTGCTCACGCTTTCATCACCTCGGAGTTAAATTTAAAAAAACAAAAACCTAGTATTTCTTATGTTATATACAGACCTTTTAAGGATATTCTGATTGATAACTTTAATAGAGACTTGGAAAATATTGATTGGAATTGTATTAAAACTATTGACAATGTTAATGAGATGGTCTCTCTGTTTAGTGATATTATTTTAAATCTATTTGACTTGCATGCTCCTGAAAAGAAAATTATTATTAGAGAACAATCTTATCCTTGGATTACTGATACCTTAAAGCTTATGATGCAGCTCAGAGACGACGCACATGCTCGATATCGGGCATCTAAGAACGAGGCGCACAAACAGTATTATAAGGATCTAAAAAAGGCTGTTATAAACGCACTGGAATCTGATCGCCGTGCTTACTTTGACCAATACATTAACTCGAATTTAAAAAACCCTGCTAAATTGTGGAAAAATTTAAAAAAGACCGTTCTCTCCAAGGATAAATCTAAAGCTCTACCCACTCATCTCAGTGACCCTGAAATTATAAATGACAGTTTTCTTGACGTCCCGGGTAGCAATGAAGTAAGTATTTCACAGTTAACTTACTTCGAACACAATAGACTCTGTGATAATTCTTTCCAACTCATCACTACAACGCCTGACAAAGTCCTTAAGGCTATTCGCCTACTAAAATCTAGCGCCAAGGGATTTGATGAAATAAATTTGGATATGCTTATGTTAACCTTACCTTACTCTTTAGAAGCCATTACTTGTATTATTAATAAATCTATCAATACGTCAACATTCCCTGAGCTCTGGAAAACTGCAGTGGTTAAACCAATTCCTAAAGTCTCTAACCCAATCACGGTTAAAGATCTTCGACCGATCAGTATTCTACCTTGTCTCTCCAAAATTTTGGAAAGAATTATTTATGATCAAGTGTCCCTCTATGTAGAATCTAATAACATACTTCCTGAAATGCAGTCTGGTTTCCGTAAGGGTCGTAGTACGGCTACAGCTTTACTCGACGTAACAGATAATGTTCTTACAGCACAAGATCAGGGTATGGGCACGATATTAGTTTTGTTAGATTTTTCTCGCGCTTTTGACTGCATAAACTCTACCCTTCTTCTTTCAAAGCTAAGTTACTTCGGTTTCGATGTTAGTACTACTAAGTGGTTCCACAGCTACCTTTGGAATCGTTGGCAAATGGTCGAAGCTACTAAGGCTGATGGAAGTAAGGCTCTGTCTTCCCTTCGACCTGTCCCCAGAGGAGTTCCACAAGGCTCTATTCTAGGCCCCTTATTATTTGTACTCTACTGCTCTGATATTGTAGAAATTATACACAACTGTCGATATCATATTTACGCTGACGACTTGCAGCTCTACTTATCGTTTCCACCAGTCAGCACGTCGCAGGCTGTCGTTAAAATAAACCATGATCTTGACAGAATTGCTCTATGGTCTAATGATAACGCCTTGGTTTTAAATCCTGGAAAGTCTAAGTTTATGATTCTAGGTACAAAAAAGCAAATCAATGACATCGCGGTTCAGACGCCCGACGTTAACATTTCAGGGGTACCTGTTCTACGCACAAGTGAAGCCCGTAACCTCGGTGTGCTATTTGACAGTGAACTACGTTTCGAAAAGCATGTCGCAGAATGCGTGCGAAACTGTTTGTATAGGCTTAAAGTTCTGTACCGTATTCGCAATTGCCTCAATGTCGACCTTCGTGTTAACTTATGCGAATCTTTAGTTTTGTCTAAGTTAAATTACGCGGACACCGTATATGGTCCAAGGTTATTCTCTAGAACGAATAAGCTTATACAAAGAGTGCATAATGCTTGTGCAAGGTTTTGCTTCAATGTACCCCCCCGGGCCCATGTCACACCATATATTAATGCTGCCAAACTCATTAAAATGTCCTGGAGAAGGTATCTGCATCTCGCTTCTCTACTTTTTGGGGTTATAAAGAGTCGGAAACCAGATTACCTTTTCAAAAAAATACAGTGGTTCCGTGATGGCAACAGGTATAATACGCGGGCAGCTTCTTCTCTTCTGATGGTTACTCCAATGCATGGCTCTGCAGCGTTTAGAGGCAGCTTCCGCTTTGCCGCCACTAAGTGTTGGAACGACATCCCCCCGCCAATTAAAGATATCAATAATATTAATCTATTTAAGTTTAAATTAAGGCAGCATATATTTACTTTGCAAGTCACCCAACCCTGGCTGGCATAGCGGGTGCAAAGCTTTTTTTTCTTTCCTCTTCCTCCTCTCTCTTTTAGCTGTCTCATTTTGGCAACTACTGATCATCAGTTTGGTCTTGTGATTCTCGTTTGGTAGGTATGCATCGGGTAGGCATTGTGAGGGAATTGTGCAGGTATTATTGAGTAGGTATTGCGTTGCTACTTTTTATTTTTTGTGTTAAAACCAGGAGCTTAGAGTTTATTTTATTTTTGTTTTTTGTATTGTTCGTATATAGGTTATGGGTAGAGCTATTTATGGGTAGGGATGTGCGTGATGTCAACAACACCGGCTTCAGCAGAAAACCAGCGCTGCAGTATACAACATACTGCAGCATTAAGCTGAGCTGAGGCCGATTCACCACCACACAGAGTAGATCTTAATATTAGTTTTTGTTTTAGTTATTACTCGCTTTTATTTTTAGTTTTAAGTTATGCTTTGCTTTGTTTTTATGTATGTTGTACTTTTGTGGTGGTTTGAATAAAAGTGTCTATCTATCTATCTATCTATCTAATTCGCTTTCCTCTTTTCTCTCTCCTTTCGTAGGTTCCTTCTCCTTTTCAGGTTCTTTTTCCCTTTCAGGTTCTTTTCCCTTCTCTGGGTGCTTTTTTCCCTGTCCTTTGACGCTCTCAGATTCTTTAACCAGTTGGTAGAGCCGATCTATGGCATGTGTTACCTCGGTTTTTATTTCGGTTTTTATGTTTCTCGAATTTGATAAATTCAGTTTTGCCTTGGTAACACATGCCCTAGCTTCCGCCAACCGGTCGGTGTATTTAGCCTTTAGCTGGATTGGGGGGCTCCCCGTGGCCTCCGTCAAGAATGTTGTCATTTTGCTCTCTTGCGAGAGAGTCTTCTTAGGCTTTGGGGGCTCCGCTGGTAACGCTTTCTTGGTGGGAGTACGTGGCTTGGATACGCTATCCGGTTTACCCGATTCCCAATCACCGATGCTTTTGCGCACACCAGAGACCTTACCCGGAGAACCGGTTGTCACTGGCGTAAAGCCAGATGTGGTCGGTTTCTGGGCGTCCTCAACTGCGGCTTTTACTCCCTTAGTAGGCGTACGGTAACCAAACATCGTGAAATTTAAGTCAGAGGGACTTGTCAAAATTTAATAAAGTTTGTAGAAGTTGTAAATAAATTTATAAATTTTTAAAATACAAGTTGTGTAAAAATATTTTTATTTCTAAGTTATATCCAATAAAAAATGTTCTTGCGTATGTTCCAATAGGGAACAGTTATCTGTGGTCCTATTACCGGCAATGTAGCCAGAGTAATGTTTTCTGTCACGTAAATTCTGACAGATTTAGTCAACAAGAGAAATAAAAAAAAGTCAAATATGATTGGCAAAGACCTAAAAACCCTTCCTAGTACCAATTCGAAGGCCTATGTCTGTATAATGTCACTTCCGAAAACCAGGTCCAAAAATGTGCCCTGGTTCAGGAGTTACTGAGGTTTGAAGGTGTCTTCCCCACGGAAATCGACTTTTCTTACCTTAGTAACTACACTCTGGGTGGGTGGGAGGGCGATTTTTTCGTGAATTTAGGCGATAATCGTGTTTTTTCTTTTGCAGGTACGTGCGGGGACGTCGGGCAAGGGTGAACCAGCCACGCGATTTGCAGAAACACGCCAGATGGACGGGACAGAGCGAAAAAACGCGCGAAAAACGACCAAACTCAGAGGAAAAACCTAATTTTTCAACGATTTTTCTATGACAGGTGCACCGATGAACGGGCTCCACGGATAGAGCGCGGCGAGCCGCTTCCAACGATATAGCGCACGGCTATGGTCACTCAAGTATGGAGTCAAGAAAAATGTTTCCAAATTTTCACCTAATTAAGAAAATGCGAATTTTCAAAAATGAAAATTCGCGCTAAACCGGCGCAACGCACCACAAACAACGGTCTAAACACAATACCAATCAATTTTAAAAAATAAATTTTGAAAATATAAATAAAAATAATGTAAAAATATTCTAAGTCCCTAGAAAATTGCGCGAAAAACGTCAAAATTCCACGTTTTTTATATAGAACGTGGGTCCTATTATAATTTTAACGCGCAATGGGCGTCGAGACGCTTATTTTGATGTGCGGCACGCGACAATATCTCAACAAAATTTTTTATGTTTTTGTATGGTTAGGTTAGGTTAGGTTAGGTTAGGTTAGGTTAGGTTAGGTTAGGTTCCACGGACCTGCTGGGGTGTCCCAGTGGGCGGTGAGGTGTACACCGACGTGGCGCGTCCCCGGGTTGCGGATAGGGGGTTTCCGGTGTGCCATAAATTCCCTAATGGGATTTATAGGTAACGCTGGCGCGGACAAAACACTGGGGGGGAAATGGGTTTCGGCTCCTCCGCGCTGTTCTCCGTTTGGCGAAAACAGCAGTGGATGGAGCCAGGCGCGCACATTCCAATGATCTTCAAGGCTATACCGCAGGGTTACCCATACGGAAAGGCTTGGAGGGAGGGATTAGTGCTGCGCATTTTGGCGGGGCCCAAGATGGGCCTGTCTGGCGAGACGGGTGTGCCCTTTTCAGGGCGCACGGATGATGTGAGCGTTCACAGCCCAATGACCCCAAAGGCTATGCCGCAGGGTTACCCATACGGATTGGCTTTGGGAGAGGGCAAACGCATCTTGGCGGGGCCTAGTGTAGGTCTGTCAAGTAAGACGGGTCCGCCCTTTTCAGGGCGCGACAGAGTGGAGGATTTGGCGGGCTAAGTGGTACGGACTGTATCACTCAGTTGCGCCGGGGAGTTTACGCCGACTCTCTAACCGGGTTCACATTGCTAACTTCAACGACCTCCGTATTGGCGATAAGGGGGTATGTTGTGGCTTTGTGAATCCGACGAGGGCTTGCCTTAATTGGCCGGTCTGAGAAGGACAATCTCGATACAAAACCCGTGAGAAAACACGTAAAAACCTGCGGATACCGGGGGACCTCCGCAGTATTTACCCTTCCCCGGACAAAGGGCTCTGGACGGGGTGACGACTTTTCCCTATTACTCGTGGGATTTATTATGGAATCATTTAAAACCTCTAAAAACAAAGACGATAAGGACCAGTGGGGTCGTGAGGAGAACGGAAGTGTTGGCGCAGTGGCGCTAGTGGACATGACGAAGGAGGCGCGTGTTGTTTTAACGCGCAGTGTGACCTCGGAGAAAAGCGATGAAGATTTGCCTATCGCTTCGGCGAGATTAGTAAATCTCTCCGACACGGATTCGGATGGAAGCTTCCAATCGGTAGCTGCACTGCCTTCGCCTGAAGACAGTCGATTCTGGAGAAAACGCCGTTTAGTGGGTGATGACTCCGACAATGGCGATGATGAGAGGCCGCCCAAGGCATCGGCGGCCAGAAGGGGGCGTGGACGTCCTCCCACTACGGGGAAATTCGTCGGCTTGGCAAAAGCAAAAGCTGAACTGAATGCCGCCAAGGCCGAAGAACTGCGTTTAAACGCTGAATTGGAGATGGCTGAGGATTTAAAGCGGAAGCGAGAAGCCAAAGCCGCCATGTTTCGTAAATCTACGGAAGTGATGGTATTGAGTGACAATGAGAGCCAAGAGTCATCCGATCTGGCTAAGTTGGTGTCAGGCTCCATAGACACCATCATGAAGGTTGCCACGACGTCCAGCCACTTAAAAGGGACGTACGTGCGAGCGCTGAAGGAAGCGGCGGAAACCATTAAAGTTTCCTTCGAAGAAATACGTTCGCGTACAATGACGGAGGAGGTTGCCCGTTTGGAGGCAGCCAACGCAAAGCTCGCACGTGAGCTCGAAGAAGTCCGCAAGGAGATGGCCCAGATGCGTCTGCTCACTCAGCAGCCGGCATCGACCGCAGCGCCAACTCCAGCTACTATCGAAGACATAGTGCGCGTTGTCATGACCCAATGTGGAAACATGGTTGACGCGCGTTTCGATGGCTTAGAAGACCGCTTGTTGCCTGAAAAACGCCTGCGGCCCCCGCTGGCAGCGGATAAGAAGAAAAACGTGGCCAACGCAAGTGCGAAAGTCACGGCTCGGGCACCTTCCCCTCCTCGGGAAGCCGTGGCCAGCACCAGTGGAGTGGGTAAGCCTCCCAAGGGAGCGAAAGAGAAGGTAGCGGAGGCCGCTGAGCCGCGTCCGCCTAGTCCCACGCCGAAGCCTATGGATGAAGGGTGGAACGTGGTAACCCGTAAAGGTACCAAAGCAGCCAAGGCCGCAAAAGCCACCAAGGCAGCGGCAGCAAAGGCCACGAAGGAGCCAGTGACACGGCCCGTGCAGAGCCAGAAGGCTAACAAGAAGAATAAACGAGGAGGACTGAAGGTGCCTCGTTCGACAGTGGTTGTACTGACGCTGCAGCCGGAAGCAGTAGAAAAAGGCGTTACCTATCATCAGGTTCTCACTGATGCTAGGGAGCGCATTGATTTGCAGGCGCTTGGCATTGAAGGCGTCAAATTTCGGACCGCCGCCACAGGTGCCCGAGTGTTGGAGGTGCCTGGTGCCGCTAGTGCAGAGAAGGCTGACTCTCTAGCTAACAAGCTTAGAGAGTCTCTTAGTGGAGCTCTTGTCCGGGTCTCTAGACCCGAGAAGAGCGTGGAAGTGCGCCTGTCGGGTCTTGATGACTCCGCGAGTGCGGAGACTGTGGCGGCGGCCGTTGCTAAGGTGGGCGGCTGTGCTGTAGAATCTGTGAAGGTTGGCAACATTGTGCGGCCCCCAGGACGTCAAGGTACGGTCTGGTTACGCTGTCCCGTTGCTGCAGCGAAGAAAGTAGCAGCTGGAAAGTTCATTGTGGGCTGGATCAAAGTATCGGTTAAGATATTAGAGTCCAGGCCCCTTCAGTGCTATAGATGCCTGGAAGTTGGGCACGTGGGCGTAAAGTGTCCGTGTGACCAGGACCGCAGTGAACTCTGCTTCCGCTGTGGCAAGTCTGGGCACAAGGCAGTAGAGTGCGGTGCTGAGCCGCATTGTCCGGTGTGCGAAGCAGCCGGCAAGAAGGCCGATCATCGTGTTGGGGTTAAGGCCTGCAAAGGTATGACCGCAACCAAAGGGAAAAAAGGAGGAAAACAGACGGCTCGCGTAGGCTCTACAGCCCCCTCGCAGCCATCTGCGCGCCCAGACGCGCGAGAGGAGGATCGGATGGACTCCAATTAGGATGGCCATCCGATTCCTGCAGGCGAACATCAACCACTCCGCCAGGGCTCAGGATCTTCTGCTCCAGAGCCTGGCGGAGTGGTCAACACAAATTGCAGTGGTTGCCGAACCTTACCTGGTCCCTTCCCGAGATAACTGGGTGGGAGACCGAGAGGACTCGGTGGCCATTATCGCGCAGTCATCTACTGGGTCACTGCCCTTCGAAAAGATAGCGAAAGGTCAGGGATGCGTGTTGGCCGTAGTGGGTGGCGGCATTGGCGTGGCGGTGATCGGGGTGTACTGTTCCCCAAACCGCGACTTGGTTGAATTTGAGAGGGTGCTTGCTGAGACTGGTGTTTTGGTAGGAGCAGCACATCCCAATCCTGTGTTGGTTGCTGGGGACTTCAACGCTAAGTCCACTGCGTGGGGATCCCCATCAACGGACGCTCGGGGTGAATTATTGGAGGATTGGGCGGCCTCCCTTGGTCTCCTCATTTTGAACAGAGGCAACGAGGAAACGTGTGTGCGACAGCATGGTGGGTCGATAGTGGACATATCGTTTGCTTCTCCCACCGTTGCGCGCCGTGTTTTAGACTGGAGAGTAGAAACGGACGTAGAAACACTGTCAGATCATCGATACATTCGATTCAGCGTTTCTACGTCCGTAGGGCAGGCTCCGTCACCACCACCTAGTTCAGGTCCGCGGTGGTCATTACGAGGACTGGACAGAGAGCTTGCGGCTGAAGCGGCCGTCGTAGAGGCCTGGGTGGCAAGCCCGCACATGGGAGACGTAGATGCTGCAGCAGACAGACTGGGGGACGCTCTGGCGCGAATCTGCGATGCCTCTATGCCACGAGTAAAGGCGACGTCACCGCCGCGACGTATGTATTGGTGGAAGCTGGAGCTACGGCAGTTACGTAAGAACTGCGTGGCTGCCAGGCGCTTGTACACTCGCTGTCGCCGTTGGAGAACGCGAGATGAGGAGGAAGAGCGTGAGCGTTACGCTAATTATAGTGCCGCCTGTAAAGCTCTACAGGTAGCCATTAAGGAGGCAAAAGAAGAGGCGTGGCAGGAGTGGCTTGAGTCTCTCGACCGGGATCCCTGGGGGCGGCCGTACAAATCGGTGACGGGTAAACTGCGCCCATGGGCCCCACCACTCACTTCAACTCTCGAACCGCAGCTTCTAGAGCGAGTGGTGTCAACACTCTTCCCCCAAAGAGAGGCATGGTGCCCACCACCCATGGCACCCGCGATAGGTCTGCCTGATCAGGTTGCGGAAGAAGAAGTACCTCCGGTGAGTGAGGTCGAGTTTAAGGCGGCTGTGTTACGGCTTCGGTCTAAAAACGCTGCTCCTGGACCAGATGGCGTGCCAGGGCGACTCCTGGTCCACGCATCAAAGGAGCTTGGAGAAGACATTCGGGCACTCTTCTCAGAGTGCCTGGTGCAAGGCCACTTCCCGCAATGCTGGAAGCGCGGGAAGTTGGTTCTGCTAAGAAAGAATGGGCGTCCAGCTGATTCCCCGTCAGCGTACCGCCCCATCGTGTTACTTGGAGAGACGAGTAAGCTCTTTGAGCGAGTGATTGCTGCTCGTCTCATTGAGCACTTGGTTTGTGTAGGCCCGAATTTGAATGATGGCCAATTCGGGTTCCGTCACGGGCGTTCTACGGTCGACGCCATTTCGAGAGTGCGGGAGCTCTCGGATGAGGCGGTTTCAGCGGGTGGGGTGTTATTGGCAGTGTCGCTTGATATAGCGAATGCCTTTAACACCCTACCCTGGGAAACCGTATTGGAGGCTCTCAGATACCACGGCGTCCCACAGTATCTGAGAAAAACGGTGGAAAGTTACTTCGCCAACCGGGCTGTGATGTATCCAGCCCGGGATGGAGGATGGGAAGAGTGGAGGATGTCGTGCGGTGTTCCACAAGGATCGGTCCTAGGGCCGCTCCTGTGGAACATCGGATATGACTACGTGCTCCGCGGGCAAAATCTCCAAGGGATAGGGGTAGTCTGTTACGCCGATGACACCCTTGTCACAGCCCGCGGACAAAACTACAGAGAGGCGGCCATCTTGGCCACTGCGGGAGTTGCGCAGGTGGTCCGAAGAATAAAGATGCTTGGGCTGAAGGTGGCCCTAGAGAAGTCTGAGGCCCTTGTTTTTCACGGGCCTCGAAACGCTCCTCCGAGGGGGCAAAGTGTTGTTGTGGGTGGAACCTCTATCGTCATCGAGTCGACGATGAGGTATCTAGGTCTCGTCCTCGATGGCCGATGGAGGTTTGAAGAGCACTTTCTGCGGCTGGCTCCGAAGCTGATAGCCTTCGCTGGTGTGCTCGGAAGGCTGCTCCCAAATGTAGGAGGGCCAAGTGTTGCGTGCCGTCGCCTATTCGCTGGCGTGGTACGCTCCAAGGCGCTGTATGGAGCACCCATATGGGCAAATGCCTTGAATAAGCGGAACCAGACCCTGTTGCGACGTCCTCAGCGGGTCATTGCAATAAGAGCGGCCCGGGCGTACCACACTGTCTCTTTTGAGGCAGCGTGCTTGCTGGCCAGTACGCCGCCGTGGGACCTCGAAGCCGGGGTTCTAGCAACGGTATACCGGCGTAGCGCCGAAGTTAAAAGAAATGGAGGTTGGCCTATGCCAGAAGAGATTAAACGGTGGAGAGAGCTGGGCCGTGAAGATCTATTTAGGCAATGGAGTGAGAGATTGGAGTCACCGGCTGCTAGCCGGGATGTGGTTGCTGCCATTCGGCCCGTTCTGTTAGAGTGGGTCGACCGTCGGCATGGCGCTCCGACGTTCCGCTTAACGCAGATTCTCTCGGGGCACGGTTGCTTCGGGAGGTATCTGTGTCGAGTGGCACGCCGTGAGCCTACGATGGTATGCCATCACTGTGGGGCGATAGAAGATACGGCACAACACACCCGTGCCGAGTGCCCAGCTTGGGCAGTGCCAAGGGCGGATATGGTGGCAGTGATAGGGACAGATCTATCACTCTCAACAATAATAAGCGCAATTGCTGACTCAGAGCATAATTGGAGGGCAGTCACCGCTTTTGCGGAGACGGTAATGCGCGAAAAAGAGGCGGCAGAAAGGGAACGAGAGGACGATGCTCTGTCGGACCCAATACGCCGAAGAAGAACTGGCCGCAGGCGGTTGGCATATGCCGGCCGCATGCAACCACAATGAGGACCTTTAGGTAACAGATCGGGGGGTCTGTTGCCTAACCTAGTGGGTCCCGGGCTGTAAGGTATCTCGTCATGTGTTCCGAGATGCCTTAAGCGGAGGAAAGGGTGAAGTCACCCTTATAAGGAAGAGCCGTAACAGGCAACCGCTGGGTAGTCAAAGAGGCGCTATAGCGATCCTGAGACACCCCTCTCTTGCGGAGATGTGGAACACCCCAGGTTTTTAGTGGGTACACTGCCTTTGTCAAGGCGGGACTCCCACATAACCACCGGTCCCCCCGGGCCGTGTGGTACCTATCAAAGGTTTTCCTGGGCAACAAAAAAAAAAAAAAAAAAAAAAAAAAAAAAGGTTAGGTTAGGTTAGGTTAGGTTAGGTTAGGTTAGGTTCCACGGACCTGCTGGGGTGTCCCAGTGGGCGGTGAGGTGTACACCGACGTGGCGCGTCCCCGGGTTGCGGATAGGGGGTTCCGGTGTGCCATAAATTCCCTAATGGGGTTTATAGGTAACGCTGGCGCGGACAAAACACTGGGGGGGAAATGGGTTTCGGCTCCTCCGCGCTGTTCTCCGTTTGGCGAAAACAACAGTGGATGGAGCCAGGCGCGCACATTCCAATGATCTTCAAGGCTATACCGCAGGGCTACCCATACGGAAAGGCTTGGAGGGAGGGATTAGTGCTGCGCATTTTGGCGGGGCCCAAGATGGGCCTGTCTGGCGAGACGGGTGTGCCCTTTTCAGGGCGCACGGATGATGTGAGCGTTCACAGCCCAATGACCCCAAAGGCTATGCCGCAGGGCTACCCATACGGATTGGCTTTGGGAGAGGGCAAACGCATTTTGGCGGGGCCTAGTGTAGGTCTGTCAAGTAAGACGGGTCCGCCCTTTTCAGGGCGCGACAGAGTGGAGGATTTGGCGGGCTAAGTGGTACGGACTGTATCGCTCAGTTGCGCCGGGGAGTTTACGCCGACTCTCTAACCGGGTTCACATTGCTAACTTCAACGACCTCCGTATTGGCGATAAGGGGGTATGTTGTGGCTTTGTGAATCCGACGAGGGCTTGCCTTAATTGGCCGGTCTGAGAAGGACAATCTCGATACAAAACCCGTGAGAAAACACGTAAAAACCTGCGGATACCGGGGGACCTCCGCAGTATTTACCCTTCCCCGGACAAAGGGCTCTGGACGGGGTGACGACTTTTCCCTATTACTCGTGGGATTTATTATGGAATCATTTAAAACCTCTAAAAACAAAGACGATAAGGACCAGTGGGGTCGTGAGGAGAACGGAAGTGTTGGCGCAGTGGCGCTAGTGGACATGACGAAGGAGGCGCGCGTTGTTTTAACGCGCAGTGTGACCTCGGAGAAAAGTGATGAAGATTTGCCTATCGCTTCGGCGAGATTAGTAAATCTTTCTGACACAGATTCTGACGGAAGCTTCCAATCGGTAGCTGCACTGCCTTCGCCTGAAGACAGTCGATTCTGGAGAAAACGCCGTTTAGTGGGTGATGACTCCGACAATGGCGATGATGAGAGGCCGCCCAAGGCATCGGCGGCCAGAAGGGGGCGAGGACGTCCTCCCACTACGGGGAAATTCGTCGGCTTGGCAAAAGCAAAAGCTGAACTGAATGCCGCCAAGGCCGAAGAACTGCGTTTAAACGCTGAATTGGAGATGGCTGAGGATTTAAAGCGGAAGCGAGAAGCCAAAGCCGCCATGTTTCGTAAATCTACGGAAGTGATGGTATTGAGTGACAATGAGAGCCAAGAGTCATCCGATCTGGCTAAGTTGGTGTCAGGCTCCATAGACACCATCATGAAGGTTGCCACGACGTCCAGCCACTTAAAAGGGACGTACGTGCGAGCGCTGAAGGAAGCGGCGGAAACTATTAAAGCTTCCTTCGAAGAAGTACGTTCGCGTACAATGACGGAGGAAGTTGCCCGTTTGGAGGCAGCCAACGCAAAGCTCGCACGTGAGCTCGAAGAAGTCCGCAAGGAGATGGCCCAGATGCGTCTGCTCACTCAGCAGCCGGCATCGACCGCAGCGCCAACTCCAGCTACTATCGAAGACATAGTGCGCGTTGTCATGACCCAATGTGGAACCATGGTTGACGCGCGTTTCGATGGCTTAGAAGACCGCCTGTTGCCTGAAAAACGCCTGCGGCCCCCGCTGGCAGCGGATAAGAAGAAAAACGTGGCCAACGCAAGTGCAAAAGTCACGGCTCGGGCACCTTCCCCTCCTCGGGAAGCCGTGGCCAGCACAAGTGGAGTGGGTAAGCCTCCCAAGGGAGCAAAAGAGAAGGTAGCGGAGGCCGCTGAGCCGCGTCCGCCTAGTCCCACGCCGAAGCCTATGGATGAAGGGTGGAACGTGGTAACCCGTAAAGGTACCAAAGCAGCCAAGGCCGCAAAAGCCACCAAGGCAGCGGCAGCAAAGGCCACGAAGGAGCCAGTGACACGGCCCGTGCAGAGCCAGAAGGCTAACAAGAAGAATAAACGAGGAGGACTGAAGGTGCCTCGTTCGACAGTGGTCGTACTGACGCTGCAGCCGGAAGCAGTAGAAAAAGGCGTTACCTATCATCAGGTTCTCACTGATGCTAGGGAGCGCATTGATTTGCAGGCGCTTGGCATTGAAGGCGTCAAATTTCGGACCGCCGCCACAGGTGCCCGAGTGTTGGAGGTGCCTGGTGCCGCTAGTGCAGAGAAGGCTGACTCTCTAGCTAACAAGCTTAGAGAGTCTCTTAGTGGAGCTCTTGTCCGGGTCTCTAGACCCGAGAAGAGCGTGGAAGTGCGCCTGTCGGGTCTCGATGACTCCGCGAGTGCGGAGACTGTGGCGGCGGCCGTTGCTAAGGTGGGCGGCTGTGCTGTAGAATCTGTGAAGGTTGGCAACATTGTGCGGCCCCCAGGACGTCAAGGTACGGTCTGGTTACGCTGTCCTGTTGCTGCAGCGAAGAAGGTAGCAGCTGGAAAATTCATTGTGGGCTGGATCAAAGTATCGGTTAAGATACTAGAGTCCAGGCCCCTACAATGCTACAGATGCCTGGAAGTTGGGCACGTGGGTGTAAAGTGTCCGTGTGACCAGGACCGCAGTGAACTTTGCTTCCGCTGTGGCAAGTCTGGGCACAAGGCAGTAGAGTGCGGTGCTGAGCCGCATTGTCCAGTGTGCGAAGCAGCCGGCAAGAAGGCCGATCATCGTGTTGGGGTTAAAGCCTGCAAAGGTATGACCGCAACCAAGGGGAAAAAAGGAGGAAAACAGACGGCTCGCGTAGGCTCTACAGCCCCCTCGCAGCCATCTGCGCGCCCAGACGCGCGAGAGGAGGATCGGATGGACTCCAATTAGGATGGCCATCCGATTCCTGCAGGCGAACGTCAACCACTCCGCCAGGGCTCAGGATCTTCTGCTCCAGAGCCTGGCGGAGTGGTCAACACAAATTGCAGTGGTTGCCGAGCCTTACCTGGTCCCTTCCCGAGATAACTGGGTGGGAGACCGAGAGGACTCGGTGGCCATTATCGCGCAGTCATCTACTGGATCACTGCCCTTCGAAATGATAGCGAAAGGTCAGGGATGCGTGTTGGCCGTAGTGGGTGGCGGCATTGGCGTGGCGGTGATCGGGGTGTACTGTTCCCCAAACCGCGACTTGGTTGAATTTGAGAGGGTGCTTGCTGAGATTGGTGTTTTGGTGGGAGCAGCACATCCCAATCCTGTGTTGGTTGCTGGGGACTTCAACGCTAAGTCCACTGCGTGGGGAGCCCCATCAACGGACGCTCGGGGTGAATTGTTGGAGGATTGGGCGGCGTCCCTTGGTCTCCTCATTTTGAACAGAGGCAATGAGGATACGTGTGTGCGACAGCACGGTGGGTCGATAGTGGACATAACGTTTGCTTCTCCTGCCGTGGCGCGCCGTGTTTTAGACTGGAGAGTAGAAACAGACGTAGAAACACTGTCAGATCATCGATACATTCGATTCAGCGTTTCTACGTCCGCAGGGCAGGCTCCGTCCCCGCCACCTAGTTCAGGTCCGCGGTGGTCATTACGAGGACTGGATAGAGAGCTTGCGGCTGAAGCGGCCGTCGTAGAGGCCTGGGTGGCAAGCCCACACATGGGAGACGTAGATGCTGCAGCAGACAGGCTGGGGGATGCTCTTGCGCGAATCTGCGATGCCTCTATGCCACGGGTAAAGGCGACGTCACCGCCACGGCGTATGTATTGGTGGAAGCTGGAGCTACGGCAGTTACGTAAGAACTGCGTGGCTGCCAGGCGCTTGTACACTCGCTGTCGCCGTTGGAGAATGCGAGATGAGGAGGAAGAGCGTGAGCGTTACGCCAATTATAGTGCCGCCTGTAAAGCTTTACAGGTAGCCATTAAGGAGGCAAAAGAAGAGGCGTGGCAGGAGTGGCTTGAGTCTCTCGACCGGGATCCCTGGGGGCGGCCGTACAAATCGGTGACGGGTAATCTGCGCCCATGGGCCCCACCACTCACTTCAACTCTCGAACCGCAGCTTCTAGAGCGAGTGGTGTCAACACTCTTCCCCCAAAGAGAGGCATGGTGCCCACCACCCATGGCACCCGCGATAGGCCTGCCTGATCAGGCTGTAGAAGAAGAAGTACCTCCTGTGAGTGAGGTCGAATTCAAGGCGGCTGTGTTACGGCTTCGGTCTAAAAACGCTGCTCCTGGACCAGATGGCGTGCCAGGCCGACTCCTAGTCCACGCATCAAAGGAGCTTGGAGAAGACATTCGGGCACTCTTCTCAGAGTGCCTGGTGCAAGGCCACTTCCCGCAATGCTGGAAGCGCGGGAAGTTGGTTTTACTAAGAAAGAATGGGCGTCCAGCTGATTCCCCGTCAGCGTACCGTCCTATTGTGTTACTGGGAGAGACGAGTAAGCTCTTTGAGCGAGTGCTTGCTGCTCGTCTCATTGAGCACTTGGTTTGCGTGGGCCCGAATTTGAGTGATGGCCAATTCGGGTTCCGCCACGGGCGTTCTACGGTCGACGCCATTTCGAGAGTGCGGGAGCTCTCGGATGAGGCGGTTTCAGCGGGTGGGGTGTTATTGGCAGTGTCGCTTGATATAGCGAATGCCTTTAACACCCTGCCCTGGGAAACCGTATTGGAGGCTCTCAGATACCACGGCGTCCCACAGTATTTGAGAAAAACGGTGGAAAGTTACTTCGCCAACCGGGCTGTGGTGTATCCAGCCCGGGATGGAAGATGGGAAGAGTGGAGGATGGCGTGCGGTGTTCCACAAGGATCGGTCCTAGGGCCGCTCCTGTGGAACATCGGATATGATTACGTGCTCCGCGGGCAAAATCTCCAAGGGATAGGGGTAGTCTGTTACGCCGATGACACCCTTGTCACAGCCCGCGGACAAAACTACAGAGAGGCGGCCATCTTGGCCACTGCGGGAGTCGCGCAGGTGGTCCGAAGGATAAAAATGCTTGGGCTGAAGGTGGCCCTAGAGAAGTCTGAGGCTCTTGTTTTTCACGGGCCTCGAAATGCTCCTCCGAGGGGGCAAAGTGTTGTTGTGGGTGGAACCTCCATAGTCATCGAGTCGACGATGAGGTATCTAGGTCTCGTCCTCGATGGCCGATGGAGGTTTGAAGAGCACTTTCTGCGGCTGGCTCCGAAGCTTATAGCCTTCGCTGGAGTGCTCGGAAGGCTGCTCCCAAATATAGGAGGGCCAAGTGTTGCGTGCCGTCGCCTATTCGCTGGCGTGGTACGCTCCAAGGCGCTGTATGGAGCACCCATATGGGCGAATGCCTTGAATAAGCGAAATCAGACCCTGCTGCGACGTCCACAGCGGGTCATTGCAGTAAGAGCGGCCCGGGCGTACCACACTGTCTCTTTTGAGGCAGCGTGCTTGCTGGCCAGTACGCCGCCGTGGGACCTCGAAGCCGGGGTTCTAGCAACGGTATACCGGCGTAGCGCCGAAGTGAAACGAAATGGAGGTTGGCCTATGCCAGAAGAGATTAAGCGGTGGAGAGAGCTGGGCCGTGAAGATCTATTTAGGCAATGGAGTGAGAGACTGGAGTCACCGGCTGCTAGCCGGGACGTGGTTGCTGCCATTCGGCCCGTTCTGCTAGAGTGGGTCGACCGTCGGCATGGCGCTCCGACGTTCCGCTTAACGCAGATTCTCTCGGGGCACGGTTGCTTCGGGAGGTATCTGTGTCGAGTGGCACGCCGTGAGCCTACGATGGTATGCCATCACTGCGGGGCGACGGAAGACACGGCACAACACACCCGTGCCGAGTGCCCAGCTTGGGCAGTGCCAAGGGCGGAGATGGTGGCGGTGATAGGGACAGGTCTGTCCCTGTCAGCAATAATAAGCGCAATTGCTAACTCGGACCATAATTGGAGGGCTGTCACCGCTTTTGCGGAGACGGTAATGCGCGAAAAGGAGGCGGCGGAGAGGGAACGAGAGGACGATCCTCTGTCGGACCCAATACGCCGGAGAAGAACTGGCCGCAGGCGGTTGGCATATGCCGGCCGCATGCAACCATAATGAGGACCTTTAGGTAACAGATCGGGGGGTCTGTTGCCTGACCTAGTGGGTCCCGGGCTGTAAGGCATCTCGTCATGTGTTCCGAGATGCCTTAAGCGGAGTAAAGGGTGAAGGCACCCTACTAAGGCAGAGCCATAATAGGCAACCGCTGGGTAGTCAAAGAGGCGCTATAGCGATCCTGAGACACCCCTCTCTTGCGGAGATGTGGAACACCCCAGGTTTTTAGTGGGTACACTGCCTTTGTCAAGGCGGGACTCCCACATAACCACCGGTCCCCCCGGGCCGCGTGGTACCTATCAAAGGTTTTCCTGGGCAACAAAAAAAAAAAAAAAAAAAAAGGTTAGGTTAGGTTAGGTTAGGTTAGGTTAGGTTAGGTTAGGTTAGGTTAGGTTAGGTTAGGTTAGGTTAGGTTAGGTTAGGTTAGGTTAGGTTAGGTTAGGTTCCACGGACCTGCTGGGGTGTCCCAGTGGGCGGTGAGGTGTACACCGACGTGGCGCGTCCCCGGGTTGCGGATAGGGGGTTTCCGGTGTGCCATAAATTCCCTAATGGGGTTTATAGGTAACGCTGGCGCGGACAAAACACTGGGGGGGAAATGGGTTTCGGCTCCTCCGCGCTGTTCTCCGTTTGGCGAAAACAGCAGTGGATGGAGCCAGGCGCGCACATTCCAATGATCTTCAAGGCTATACCGCAGGGCTACCCATACGGAAAGGCTTGGAGGGAGGGATTAGTGCTGCGCATCTTGGCGGGGCCCAGGATGGGCCTGTCTGGCGAGACGGGTGCGCCCTTTTCAGGGCGCACGGATGATGTGAGCGTTCACAGCCCGATGACCGCAAAGGCTATGCCGCAGGGTTACCCATACGGATTGGCTTTGGGAGAGGGCAAACGCATCTTGGCGGGGCCTAGTGTAGGTCTGTCAAGTAAGACGGGTCCGCCCTTTTCAGGGCGCGACAGAGTGGAGGATTTGGCGGGCTAAGTGGTACGGACTGTATCGCTCAGTTGCGCCGGGGAGTTTACGCCGACTCTCTAACCGGGTTCACATTGCTAACTTCAACGACCTCCGTATTGGCGATAAGGGGGTATGTTGTGGCTTTGTGAATCCGACGAGGGCTTGCCTTAATTGGCCGGTCTGAGAAGGACAATCTCGATACAAAACCCGTGAGAAAACACGTAAAAACCTGCGGATACCGGGGGACCTCCGCAGTATTTACCCTTCCCCGGACAAAGGGCTCTGGACGGGGTGACGACTTTTCCCTATTACTCGTGGGATTTATTATGGAATCATTTAAAACTTTAAAAAACAAAGAGGATAAGGACCAGTGGGGTCGTGAGGAGAACGGAAGTGTGGGCGCAGTGGCGCTAGTGAACATGACGAAAGAGGCGCGTGTTGTTTTAACGCGCAGTGTGACCTCGGAGAAGAGCGATGAAGATTTGCCTATCGCTTCGGCGAGATTAGTAAATCTTTCCGACACGGATTCTGACGGAAGCTTCCAATCGGTAGCTGCACTGCCTTCGCCTGAAGACAGTCGTTTCTGGAGAAAACGCCGTTTAGTGGGTGATGACTCCGACAATGGCGATGATGAGAGGCCGCCCAAGGCATCGGCGGCCAGAAGGGGGCGTGGACGTCCTCCCACTACGGGGAAATTCGTCGGCTTGGCTAAGGCCAAGGCTGATCTGAATGCCGCCAAAGCTGAAGAACTGCGTTTAAACGCTGAATTGGAGATGGCTGAGGATATTAAGCGGAAGCGACAAGCCAAAGCCGCCATGTTCCGTAAATCTACGGAAGCGATGATACTGAGTGACAATGACAGCCAAGAGTCATCCGATTTGGCTAAGATAGTGTCAGGCTCTATAGACACCATCATGAAGGTTGCCACGACGTCCAGCCACTTAAAAGGGACGTACGTGCGAGCGTTGAAGGAAGCGGCGGAAACCATTAAAGTTTCCTTCGAAGAAATACGCTCGCGTACAATGACGGAGGAGGTTGCCCGTTTGGAGGCAGCCAACGCAAAGCTCGCACGTGAGCTCGAAGAAGTCCGCAAGGAGATGGCCCAGATGCGTCTGCTCACTCAGCAGCCGGCATCGACCGCAGCGCCAACTCCAGCTGCTATCGAAGACATTGTGCGCGTTGTCATGACCCAATGTGGAAACATGGTTGACGCGCGTTTCGATGGCTTAGAAGACCGCCTGTTGCCTGAAAAACGCCTGCGGCCGCCGCTGGCGGCGGATAAGAAGAAAAACGTGGCCAACGCAAGTGCGAAAGTCACGGCTCGGGCGCCTTCCCCTCCTCGGGAAGCCGTGGCCAGCACCAGTGGAGTGACTAAGCCTCCCAAGGGAGCAAAAGAGAAGGTAGCGGAGGCCGCTGAGCCGCGTCCGCCTAGTCCCACGCCGAAGCCTATGGACGAAGGGTGGAACGTGGTAACCCGTAAAGGTACCAAAGCAGCCAAGGCCGCAAAAGCCACCAAGGCAGCGGCAGCAAAGGCCACGAAGGAGCCAGTGACACGGCCCGTGCAGAGCCAGAAGGCTAACAAGAAGAACAAACGAGGAGGACTAAAGGTGCCTCGTTCGACAGTGGTGGTACTGACGCTGCAGCCAGAAGCAGTGGAAAAAGGCGTTACCTATCACCAGGTTCTCACTGATGCTAGGGAGCGCATTGATTTGCAGGCGCTTGGCATTGAAGGTGTAAAGTTTCGGACCGCCGCCACAGGTGCCCGAGTGTTGGAGGTGCCTGGTGCCGCTAGTGCAGAGAAGGCTGACTCTCTAGCTAACAAGCTTAGAGAGTCTCTTAGTGGAGCTCTTGTCCGGGTCTCTAGACCCGAGAAGAGCGTGGAAGTGCGCCTGTCGGGTCTTGATGACTCCGCGAGTGCGGAGACTGTGGCGGCGGCCGTTGCTAAGGTGGGCGGCTGTGCTGTAGAATCTGTGAAGGTTGGCAACATTGTGCGGCCCCCAGGACGTCAAGGTACGGTCTGGTTACGCTGTCCCGTTGCTGCAGCGAAAAAGGTGGCAGCTGGAAAATTCATTGTGGGCTGGATCAAAGTATCGGTTAAGATATTAGAGTCCAGGCCCCTTCAGTGCTATAGATGCCTGGAAGTTGGGCACGTGGGCGTAAAGTGTCCGTGTGACCAGGACCGCAGTGAACTTTGCTTCCGCTGTGGCAAGTCTGGGCACAAGGCGGTAGAGTGCGGTGCTGAGCCGCATTGTCCGGTGTGCGAAGCAGCCGGCAAGAAGGCCGATCATCGTGTTGGGGTTAAGGCCTGCAAAGGTATGACCGCAACCAAAGGCAAAAAAGGAGGAAAACAGACGGCTCGCGTAGGCTCTACAGCCCCCTCGCAGCCATCTGCGCGCCCAGACGCGCGAGAGGAGGATCGGATGGACTCCAATTAGGATGGCCATCCGATTCCTGCAGGCGAACATCAACCACTCCGCCAGGGCTCAGGATCTTCTGCTCCAGAGCCTGGCGGAGTGGTCAACACAAATTGCAGTGGTTGCTGAGCCTTACGTGGTCCCTTCCCGAGATAACTGGGTGGGAGACCGAGAGGACTCGGTGGCCATTATCGCGCAGTCATCCACGGGATCACTGCCCTTCGAAAAGGTAGCGAAAGGTCAGGGATGCGTGTTGGCCGTAGTGGGTGGCGGCATTGGCGTGGCGGTGATCGGGGTGTACTGTTCCCCAAACCGCGATTTGGTCGAATTTGAGAGGATGCTTGCTGAGATTGGTGTTTTGGTGGGAGCAGCACATCCCAATCCTGTGTTGGTTGCTGGGGACTTCAACGCTAAGTCCACTGCGTGGGGATCCCCATCAACGGACGCACGGGGTGAGTTATTGGAGGATTGGGCGGCGTCCCTTGGTCTCCTCATTTTGAACAGAGGCAACGAGGATACGTGTGTGCGACAGCATGGTGGGTCGATAGTGGACATAACGTTTGCTTCTCCCACCGTTGCACGCCGTGTTTTAGACTGGAGAGTAGAAACGGACGTAGAAACACTGTCAGATCATCGATACATTCGATTCAGCGTTTCTACGTCCGCAGGGCAGGCTCCGTCTCCGCCACCTAGTTCAGGTCCGCGGTGGTCATTGCGAGGACTGAACAGAGAGCTTGCGGCTGAAGCGGCCGTCGTAGAGGCCTGGGTGGCAAGACCGCACATGGGAGATGTAGATGCTGCAGCAGACAGACTGGGGGACGCTCTTGCGCGAATTTGCGATGCCTCTATGCCACGGGTAAAGGCGACGTCACCGCCACGGCGTATGTATTGGTGGAAGCTGGAGCTACGGCAGTTACGTAAGAACTGCGTAGCTGCCAGGCGCTTATACACTCGCTGTCGCCGTTGGAGAACGCGAGATGAGGAGGAAGAGCGTGAGCGTTACGCTAATTATAGTGCCGCCTGTAAAGCTCTACAGGTAGCCATTAAGGAGGCAAAAGAAGAGGCGTGGCAGGAGTGGCTTGAGTCCCTCGACCGGGATCCCTGGGGGCGGCCGTACAAATCAGTGACGGGTAAACTGCGCCCATGGGCCCCACCACTCACTTCAACTCTCGAACCGCAGCTTCTAGAGCGAGTGGTGTCGACACTCTTCCCCCAAAGAGAAGCATGGTGCCCACCACCCATGGCACCCGCAATAGGCCTGCCTGATCCGGCTATAGAAGAAGATGTACCTCCTGTGAGTGAGGTCGAGTTCAAGGCGGCTGTTTTACGGCTCCGGTCTAAAAACGCTGCTCCTGGACCGGATGGCGTGCCAGGGCGACTCTTGGTCCATGCGTCAAAGGAGCTTGGAGAAGACATTCGGTCACTCTTTTCAGAGTGCCTGGTGCAGGGCCACTTCCCGCAATGCTGGAAGCGCGGGAAGCTGGTTTTGTTAAGAAAGGATGGGCGTCCAGCTGATTCCCCGTCAGCGTACCGCCCCATCGTGCTACTTGGAGAGACGAGCAAGCTCTTTGAGCGAGTGATTGCTGCTCGTCTCATTGAGCACTTGGTTTGTGTGGGCCCGAATTTGAGCGATGGCCAATTCGGGTTCCGCCACGGGCGTTCGACGATCGACGCCATTTCGAGAGTGCGGGAGCTCTCGGATGAGGCGGTTTCAGCGGGTGGGGTGTTATTGGCAGTGTCGCTTGATATAGCGAATGCCTTTAACACCCTACCCTGGGAAACCGTATTGGAGGCTCTCAGATACCACGGCGTCCCACAGTATTTGAGGAAAACGGTGGAAAGTTACTTCGCCAACCGGGCTGTGATGTATCCAGCCCGGGATGGAGGATGGGAAGAGTGGAGGATGTCGTGCGGTGTTCCACAAGGATCGGTCCTAGGGCCGCTCCTGTGGAACATCGGATATGACTACGTGCTCCGCGGGCAAAATCTCCAAGGGATAGGGGTAGTCTGTTACGCCGATGACACCCTTGTCACAGCCCGCGGACAAAACTACAGAGAGGCGGCCATCTTGGCCACTGCGGGAGTTGCGCAGGTGGTCCGAAGAATAAAGATGCTTGGGCTGAAGGTGGCCCTAGAGAAGTCTGAGGCCCTTGTTTTTCACGGGCCTCGAAACGCTCCTCCGAGGGGGCAAAGTGTTGTTGTGGGTGGAACCCAACCCAACACAACACAACCCAACAGGTTAGGTTAGGTTAGGTTAGGTTAGGTTAGGTTAGGTTAGGTTAGGTTAGGTTAGGTTAGGTTAGGTTAGGTTAGGTTAGGTTAGGTTAGGTTAGGTTAGGTTAGGTTAGGTTAGGTTAGGTTAGGTTAGGTTAGGTTAGGTTAGGTTAGGTTAGGTTTTTTTTTTTTTTTTTTTTTTTTTTTTTTTTTTTTTAATTACCGTTTCTAAACGGTACCACAGTGTCCCTCAGCCAGGATGCCGAGTAGTTGGTTTTACAATTTTCATGATTTACATTTTATGTTTCAAAAAAAAAGACTAACTATTTATCACATATTTATCTTTACCAAATTACGCAAATTAAAACTGTTATGATTATTTAACTTTATCTGTTTTTAAACTTATTTTAGCTTTGAATACTTAAGTACAAGCATCTTAACAATTTAAGTATTTTTAAATTTTTGTTTACCAAGGTTTTAATACTTCTTTAAATTGTACAAATATTTACTTATTCCTACAGACACAATACATGTGCATAATTAATAATATTTGACACCTGGAATCTAATACTAATTTTAATTGTTTAACTTAAATGGTAGGGTACTTATTTTACTTTTTTGTTTTTGTGGTTTTTGCATTTTATTTTTAACTTAAAATTATTAATTCTATTTTACTGTTTTTTACATGTGCTATTTATGAAGTTTTTGCTGGTTGTATTATATATACATCAATATATAAATGCCAACAAGGCTTATCTAACTTATATTTTAATTTTATACGTATTTTAATGTTTTTTACTATTTTACAGTTGAAGGCCAAAGTTCTTTTTTGTTTTATGCCCGAGACTTTTCTCACCGAGTGCTTGTTATTGTTTCGCTTTTCAGGGGTAAGCGGCCGACCATGGTCAACATGGCCAAGACAGTTTACTTGGACAGCTACTTTTGTGGCTCTTCGGTGACGGCGCCTTTTTGCGCTTATAGCTTTGCCAGGGGCCACTTTAGCAGTGATAGGCTATGGTGGCCCTAGCCAGTGCGTCCCACTTCCTCCTGATTGCACACTCAGGACTGAAGGCGCTATGATCTGCCTTATCAGCCTTGGCGTGCAGGCAGTTGCAGCAGGAAGGAGTCGCACCGGCGAGCCAGTCAGCACACTCCGTCCTCATGTGGGGCCCCCCACAGTGGCTGCATTTGACGATGGTCTCCGTGCAGAACCGTCGCCCATGGCCATAGCCGAGACACAGCGAGCATTGCACAAGTGGTGACTGGTCAGCCACTTTTACTCGCTGGAGGTCTATGACGACGGTTTCTGCATGGACCAGACGCTGCCATACTGCAGGGGACACCCTCATGATTACGTGCTGTGTCTGATTATTTCTGGTGCTTTTCTTATACACAATGTCTATTTTATTTACTGTTTGGTCTAAATCTTTTAATAATTTGCTATTCTGTTTCCAGATGGAATTTAGTATGTCCTGGTCTGTGTTAAAGGTGAACACATTTTTGAGGATCACCAATGGGTTCTTATTTTTAACCTCTTCTACGGTCAGGTACTCTTCCGCACTCTTTAGTCTTTCCTTTACTTGCTGTCTTTCCTCCTCTGTTTTACATCCCACAATCACTTTTCTATCCTTTGCTTTCCGGATCTTTTCTATGGCTATTCCTCCTTCCTTTGCTTTAATCGTATCTCTTATCTTTTTCATGACTTCATCACCTTTATCTTGGTCATCCTTCGACGTAACTACGACTGAGTAAAGCGCGGTGTGCTCAGGGAACTGCCTCCCAGGATGCGCCGCTGCTACACTCGCGTACGTCTGCTTTTCCATTCTTTCCTGTTGTGATTCTATCTTCTCCTGTAACTTTTCCATCTTAATACTGTTCTCACGTATGAGCTTTGCATGCTCTTCCAGTTTCTCTATAAGGTCTTTTTCTTCCTTTCCCTTCTCCGTCTTTTCCTCTTTCTCTGGCTCTTTTTGTTTCTCCGGTTTGGTCATCTTCTTTTCTCCTGATTCTTTTTCACTTTCCGATTCTTTAACTAACTGATACAATCTCTCAATTGCGTGCAGTACCTCAGTTTTTATCTCTGTCTTGATATTTCTAGAGTTCCCCATATTCACCTTTGCTTTCGTAAGACAAGCCTTTGCTTCGGCCAGTCGACTGGTGTATTTGGGCTGTGCCGGTGGACTTCTCACAGCCTCCATCGGTACCTTCACACCCACTTTACTTCCTTGCGAAGGTACTTTTTTCGGCTTTGGGAGTTCCACCGGCGCAGATTTCTTCGGAGTGGTTGGAGTGAGTGAGTCTGTTTTGCCAGACTCCCACTCTCCGATACTTCTCCGGACGCTTGACGTTGACGGCCTGTCACTTTCCTGCACAGCTGGTGGTGTAGTTGAGGTTCTTCTGGGGAGCTCGTTCGAAGTTTGTCTGCTCTTGGCAGGAGTGCGGAAGCCGAACATATTGTAAAGAGGTTAGAGGGACACGTGTAAAGATAATCTAAGGTAAATTTGTAAAAGTAGTATAGAGAAAATTATTTTTGTCAATTTGTATATAATATTTTTATTATCTATCTTATAGCTAACTAATACTAACAAAAACTGTGTTCTCGACAGAAACAGATTCTAAATCTGTTTTCTTAAGGACGTAACCACCCCTATAGAGGTGGGATATGTCAATTTTTTACGATTTATGAAATTATAAAGTCAAATCTTAAGGGACGATACTTAGATGTTTATTTATCAGTTACGCAAAAGGCCTATATTTACACAATGCGAAATCCGAAAACCGTATTCTGATATGTGCTTTAGTTTAGAAGTTATTAAGGTTTAAAGGTGACTTTCCCTATGAACATCCACTCTTCTTACCCTAGTAACTTCAATATGGGAGGGTGGGCGGGTGATTTTTTCGTGAATTTTGTCGATAATCGTGTTTTTTCTTTTGCAGGTACGTGCGGGGACGTCGGGCAAGGGTGAACCAGCCACGCGATTTGCAGAAACACGCCAGATGGACGGGACAGAGCGAAAAAACGCGCGAAAAACGACCAAACTCAGAGGAAAAACCCAATTTTTCAACGATTTTTCTATGACAGGTGCACCGATGAACGGGCTCCACGGATAGAGCGCGGCGAGCCGCTTCCAACGATATAGCGCACGGCTATGGTCACTCAAGTATGGAGTCAAGAAAAATGTTTCCAAATTTTCACCTAATTAAGAAAATGCGAATTTTCAAAAATGAAAATTCGCGCTAAACCGGCGCAACGCACCACAAACAACGGTCTAAACACAATACCAATCAATTTTAAAAAATAAATTTTGAAAATAAAAATATAAATAATGTAAAAATATTCTAAGTCCCTAGAAAATTGCGCGAAAAACGTCAAAATTCCACGTTTTTTATATAGAACGTGGGTCCTATTATAATTTTAACGCGCAATGGGCGTCGAGACGCTTATTTTGATGTGCGGCACGCGACAATATCTCAACAAAATTTTTTATGTTTTTGTATGTAGTATGCAAATACGTCGCAGCTTAGGTGCATTCGGGCCTACTTGAACGATAGGTGGTGGGAGAACTTTCCTGATTTTTTCGTGAATTTAGGCGATAATCGTGTTTTTTCTTTTGCAGGTACGTGCGGGGACGTCGGGCAAGGGTGAACCAGCCACGCGATTTGCAGAAACACGCCAGATGGACGGGACGCACGGCTATGGTCACTCAAGTATGGAGTCAAGAAAAATGTTTCCAAATTTTCACCTAATTAAGAAAATGCGAATTTTCAAAAATGAAAATTCGCGCTAAACCGGCGCAACGCACCACAAACAACGGTCTAAACACAATACCAATCAATTTTAAAAAATAAATTTTGAAAATAAAAATAATGTAAAAATCTACAAAAATATTCTAAGTCCCTAGAAAATTGCGCGAAAAACGTCAAAATTCCACGTTTTTTATATAGAACGTGGGTCCTATTATAATTTTAACGCGCAATGGGCGTCGAGACGCTTATTTTGATGCGCGGCACGCGACAATATCTCAACAAAATTTTTTATGTTTTTGTATGTAGTATGCAAATACGTCGCAGCTTAGGTGCATTCGGGCCTACTGAACGATAGGTGGTGGGACGAACTTTCCTGATTTTTTCGTGAATTTTGTCGATAATCGTGTTTTTTCTTTTGCAGGTACGTGCGGGGACGTCGGGCAAGGGTGAACCAGCCACGCGATTTGCAGAAACACGCCAGATGGACGGGACAGAGCGAAAAAACGCGCGAAAAACGACCAAAATCAGAGGAAAAACCCAATTTTTCAACGATTTTTCTATGACAGGTGCACCGATGAACGGGCTCCACGGATAGAGCGCGGCGAGCCGCTTCCAACGATATAGCGCACGGCTATGGTCACTCAAGTATGGAGTCAAGAAAAATGTTTCCAAATTTTCACCTAATTAAGAAAATGCGAATTTTCAAAAATGAAAATTCGCGCTAAACCGGCGCAACGCACCACAAACAACGGTCTAAACACAATACCAATCAATTTTAAAAAATAAATTTTGAAAATAAAAATAATGTAAAAATCTACAAAAATATTCTAAGTCCCTAGAAAATTGCGCGAAAAACGTCAAAATTCCACGTTTTTTATATAGAACGTGGGTCCTATTATAATTTTAACGCGCAATGGGCGTCGAGACGCTTATTTTGATGCGCGGCACGCGACAATATCTCAACAAAATTTTTTATGTTTTTGTATGGGTTAGGTTAGGTTAGGTTAGGTTAGGTTAGGTTAGGTTAGGTTAGGTTAGGTTAGGTTAGGTTAGGTTAGGTTAGGTTAGGTTAGGTTAGGTTAGGTTAGGTTAGGTTAGGTTAGGTTAGGTTAGGTTAGGTTAGGTTAGGTTAGGTTAGGTTAGGTTAGGTTAGGTTAGGTTAGGTTAGGTTAGGTTAGGTTAGGTTAGGTTAGGTTAGGTTAGGTTAGGTTAGGTTAGGTTAGGTTAGGTTAGGTTAGGTTAGGTTAGGTTAGGTTAGGTTAGGTTAGGTTAGGTTAGGTTAGGTTAGGTTAGGTTAGGTTAGGTTAGGTTAGGTTAGGTTAGGTTAGGTTAGGTTAGGTTAGGTTAGGTTAGGTTAGGTTAGGTTAGGTTAGGTTAGGTTAGGTTAGGTTAGGTTAGGTTAGGTTAGGTTAGGTTAGGTTAGGTTAGGTTAGGTTAGGTTAGGTTAGGTTAGGTTAGGTTAGGTTAGGTTAGGTTAGGTTAGGTTAGGTTAGGTTAGGTTAGGTTAGGTTAGGTTAGGTTAGGTTAGGTTAGGTTAGGTTAGGTTAGGTTAGGTTAGGTTAGGTTAGGTTAGGTTAGGTTAGGTTAGGTTAGGTTAGGTTAGGTTAGGTTAGGTTAGGTTAGGTTAGGTTAGGTTAGGTTAGGTTAGGTTAGGTTAGGTTAGGTTAGGTTAGGTTAGGTTAGGTTAGGTTAGGTTAGGTTAGGTTAGGTTAGGTTAGGTTAGGTTAGGTTAGGTTAGGTTAGGTTAGGTTAGGTTAGGTTAGGTTAGGTTAGGTTAGGTTAGGTTAGGTTAGGTTAGGTTAGGTTAGGTTAGGTTAGGTTAGGTTAGGTTAGGTTAGGTTAGGTTAGGTTAGGTTAGGTTAGGTTAGGTTAGGTTAGGTTAGGTTAGGTTAGGTTAGGTTAGGTTAGGTTAGGTTAGGTTAGGTTAGGTTAGGTTAGGTTAGGTTAGGTTAGGTTAGGTTAGGTTAGGTTAGGTTAGGTTAGGTTAGGTTAGGTTAGGTTAGGTTAGGTTAGGTTAGGTTAGGTTAGGTTAGGTTAGGTTAGGTTAGGTTAGGTTAGGTTAGGTTAGGTTAGGTTAGGTTAGGTTAGGTTAGGTTAGGTTAGGTTAGGTTAGGTTAGGTTAGGTTAGGTTAGGTTAGGTTAGGTTAGGTTAGGTTAGGTTAGGTTAGGTTAGGTTAGGTTAGGTTAGGTTAGGTTAGGTTAGGTTAGGTTAGGTTAGGTTAGGTTAGGTTAGGTTAGGTTAGGTTAGGTTAGGTTAGGTTAGGTTAGGTTAGGTTAGGTTAGGTTAGGTTAGGTTAGGTTAGGTTAGGTTAGGTTAGGTTAGGTTAGGTTAGGTTAGGTTAGGTTAGGTTAGGTTAGGTTAGGTTAGGTTAGGTTAGGTTAGGTTAGGTTAGGTTAGGTTAGGTTAGGTTAGGTTAGGTTAGGTTAGGTTAGGTTAGGTTAGGTTAGGTTAGGTTAGGTTAGGTTAGGTTAGGTTAGGTTAGGTTAGGTTAGGTTAGGTTAGGTTAGGTTAGGTTAGGTTAGGTTAGGTTAGGTTAGGTTAGGTTAGGTTAGGTTAGGTTAGGTTAGGTTAGGTTAGGTTAGGTTAGGTTAGGTTAGGTTAGGTTAGGTTAGGTTAGGTTAGGTTAGGTTAGGTTAGGTTAGGTTAGGTTAGGTTAGGTTAGGTTAGGTTAGGTTAGGTTAGGTTAGGTTAGGTTAGGTTAGGTTAGGTTAGGTTAGGTTAGGTTAGGTTAGGTTAGGTTAGGTTAGGTTAGGTTAGGTTAGGTTAGGTTAGGTTAGGTTAGGTTAGGTTAGGTTAGGTTAGGTTAGGTTAGGTTAGGTTAGGTTAGGTTAGGTTAGGTTAGGTTAGGTTAGGTTAGGTTAGGTTAGGTTAGGTTAGGTTAGGTTAGGTTAGGTTAGGTTAGGTTAGGTTAGGTTAGGTTAGGTTAGGTTAGGTTAGGTTAGGTTAGGTTAGGTTAGGTTAGGTTAGGTTAGGTTAGGTTAGGTTAGGTTAGGTTAGGTTAGGTTAGGTTAGGTTAGGTTAGGTTAGGTTAGGTTAGGTTAGGTTAGGTTAGGTTAGGTTAGGTTAGGTTAGGTTAGGTTAGGTTAGGTTAGGTTAGGTTAGGTTAGGTTAGGTTAGGTTAGGTTAGGTTAGGTTAGGTTAGGTTAGGTTAGGTTAGGTTAGGTTAGGTTAGGTTAGGTTAGGTTAGGTTAGGTTAGGTTAGGTTAGGTTAGGTTAGGTTAGGTTAGGTTAGGTTAGGTTAGGTTAGGTTAGGTTAGGTTAGGTTAGGTTAGGTTAGGTTAGGTTAGGTTAGGTTAGGTTAGGTTAGGTTAGGTTAGGTTAGGTTAGGTTAGGTTAGGTTAGGTTAGGTTAGGTTAGGTTAGGTTAGGTTAGGTTAGGTTAGGTTAGGTTAGGTTAGGTTAGGTTAGGTTAGGTTAGGTTAGGTTAGGTTAGGTTAGGTTAGGTTAGGTTAGGTTAGGTTAGGTTAGGTTAGGTTAGGTTAGGTTAGGTTAGGTTAGGTTAGGTTAGGTTAGGTTAGGTTAGGTTAGGTTAGGTTAGGTTAGGTTAGGTTAGGTTAGGTTAGGTTAGGTTAGGTTAGGTTAGGTTAGGTTAGGTTAGGTTAGGTTAGGTTAGGTTAGGTTAGGTTAGGTTAGGTTAGGTTAGGTTAGGTTAGGTTAGGTTAGGTTAGGTTAGGTTAGGTTAGGTTAGGTTAGGTTAGGTTAGGTTAGGTTAGGTTAGGTTAGGTTAGGTTAGGTTAGGTTAGGTTAGGTTAGGTTAGGTT